>OY720203.1:11659851-14059851 GCA_963082605.1 Rhodophaea formosa | reverse complement strand
TTTCACTTCCGCGAAAGCCCTTATTATCTGCATGCCTCCACCTCCACTGAAGACGCCTCATTCTACAAAGATTTCACGTGTAAAAGTTCAAAAGATACACAACCCTGTGACAGACAGCTAAAGCATCCCGTTGGCATGTTTTATGTACGGTACTTCTTAAGGTCTAGGTAAGGGCATTTATGAAGAAATACGTGTAAGTTAATATGGGAATACCTAAGTTTATTCCGATGTAAACCAATTTATTTTTAATCATGTGCGTGAACATTGTAATTACTAAACAAATATCATAATTAACACATTCAGGGTCAGGTAAAATACCCAATCAGGCCAGTAGTCAAATTAATAAAAGATTCGTGTTCGTCTTGTCTTTTTTTCTGTATGGGTAGAATTAATTCGTGTTCCTTACAATATCGATTTTGTTATAGTTAGGTGTGTCTGAAACAACTGAGCTCAGGGAATTGTATTATTTTTAAATCTAAAATCAACCATATTCGAAAAAAATGTTGACCGTTCTGAAGCAAAGTCCTGAGTAGAAGAGTCAAAGATATTTTAATTCTACAGAAATAATGTTTCATTCGGAGACACACGTTCTGGCAAGATAACTTTCAAAAAGTCACCGTTAGATGACAGTAGATCCGCTGTTAGTAAATTAGACTAATAAGAATGTTATTACGAGTAAAAACTATAGTAAGCATTCCTTTGAAAGAAAACAAACAATATAAACAAATGCTTTAATCGAAAATGTTTTTATAATTAGTTATAATATGCATATCTATAAAATAGAGCACGTAGGGCCATCTGTGGATAGTTGGAGCGCAACTCTAGTTTGTATTAAACTTCGTGGACATGACAAAGATGATAACATCATAGTAGGATTTTTGTCTGATCAGTCAATTAGGATCCAAATCTGACGTCTGTATAGAAAATACCAGTGTTTCATACTAAAATTTGGTAACCCTATTGTGGGAAGCGCAGGGGTCAGTAAGGAAGACGTCACAAATTGCATCAATCAATTATCTGAGAGTGCTTCCTCATTAAATGCATCTGTCGTGGCTCGCTCACGCCTATTAACGTACAACTTATACTGCTAAATAAGTCTCTCTCAGCATCATTTCTTGTGAACCTACCATAATTAAAAAAAGATGGATTATGAAATAATTTGTTTCAATTGAACACGCGAATATTTATCTAAGTACATGATTTTCGATGTAAGTCTTTGTCCGTCGTGTGGTTCCCGGCAGATTAGAATGGACCACTCTAAGTCTTCCCATGGACTTCCTAGAAGGTAAACTTAGGAAACATAAGCTAAACAAAGCTTATCAACATCAAAGAGACCTCTCCAACTTGTCAGGCCAGCGTGGAGAGTGTAGGCCAAATCCTCTGACTGCTCTGGTTAATATATGGCTCTAGTAGTACAGAGAGGGTCGTACTCCTATAGTGGAGACTAACAAAGACCTGATGATGATACACTTGCAAAAAATCAACAACATTTATAGACCAATTTCACATCACGATTCCTTGATATCTTACCTATACATATACCCTTATGAAATTTATTAGATAAATTACAATATTAATTACTTATATATTGTTTGACAAAACTGACGGAATAAAGTGATACATATTTACTTCCATATATGAGCTCTATAAAACAAAGACTTATTTTTGGGCAGCCGTGTAAAATAGAAATACCAATGTAAATCACAAACCGCAAAGTTTTCTAAAACCTCCCCGAGCTTCCTGAAAGACCAGATAAGTATGAGACAATATTATCAAAACTTGTTTTTGCTTGCCTCCAGAGAAGCCCAGTCTAACAATATAATATTTTTATGGTCTGGATGGTTATATATATTAGCTGTGCCCGCGACTTCATCTGCGTCAAATAGAGAGATTGGGTAGCCTTAAGGAGCCTATGTCCTTTCTCAAGCTCTAGACTATCTGTGTTCCAAGTTTCATTAAAATCTATTTTGTAGTTTTGACGAGAAAGCGAGACAGACAGACCGAGTTAATTTCGCGTTAATAATATTAGTGTGAATTAGCGTTAAACAATATCCAGCTTGGTGCACACTTCAATTAATTATAATAAAATAAAAGTTATTAATTTTTAAGACGTTTGATTTGAATAGCATAGAAATGCATAAGTATTATCCTTATTACGCGATTCCTAAGAAAGTGTCAAAGCGAAGGGAAGCACGAAATATATTTTATATTTCTAGAATTACGAGCAATATGCTTCCTTGAAATAAATTTTCAATTACAACTGCGTTCTTGAAATTAATTTCTCATTTTCAAGGTAAAATGTTCTATTCCTGGAGCACTTAGTACGCCCCTGTATTACAGGAAATCTACGTCGCATCGTAATTAAATTAAAATACTGCTTTTTAATTAGATAGTTTTTGTAGTAGGTATATAATTTAGTTTCAGTTGTATGGAAAAATAAAGTTTACAAAATAACCATGATTCCATTCAAGACCGATTTAGTAAGGTAATTTTTAATCGTACAGAATGATGGTTCTCATTGTCCTCGCAATATAGCATCCCTGCTGCTCAGGAGCATTGTTGAGTAATATTTATTGTTTCTTAGGATTCCGTAGATAAAGATCAAAAACGGGATATTATCCACCATGAGACTTCAATGTCCGTCTCTCCGTCTGAAGAAAAGCAGCTGGTATATTCTATGCTTTTTTATCTCTCAAACTAGCATGGTAGAGATTTACTGAAGGGTCAGTTAAAATTGAATGTACCCAATATAGCGAGCCAGCCTGATCAAAGTTGTGTGCGTATTAACAATAGCGTAAACAATTTTTCTGTGTGATGCACTCCATCGAAAAACTGAGCAGAGAGCAAGTATAATTTAAGATATTTTTAACAAAAAACAAAAACTGACTTCAACCCTATCAATTTTTTTTAATAAGCATAAGAAAAAAATGAAAATAAATGTGATCCAAACGGCAAACCTGTAAACATTTTTATGGTTTATGTGTGTTTTTTCAAAAAGATCTCGTTTCGATAAAAATTTAATGACACCATCTGTAAAGTATCATCTATCCACCTATCGAACAAAAAAAGAATTTCTTAAATCGGTCGAGGCGTCTTTGAGAAATCGGGGAACATTCATAAAAAAAATAAAGATTACGAGGAATTGTAAACCTCCTCCTTTTTTTGAAATCGGTTAATAATGTAGTGGCTTTCGAAAACCAGTGGTTGTCCTGCGCTTCAACCACTGTTGCAAAAGAAGGTAGTGCTCGACATCCACCGGTGGCTGTGGTCGGTCAGTCGCCCATTTGTGCCGAGCCTTAGAAATAGAGTATGTATTAATATTATTAGTTAGACGTTAGACGAGTTGCTATTGGAGACTAGTAACGTTTGCAGTTTTGCAACCAATTGATACCAACCCACTCTATCTTGCACGTAATTTAATGCACAATTGATAAATCCACCTTAGATACCAAAATAAATTTCAACATAAAAGGCATGTCGAATAAAAAAAATCGTATTGCTATGTAAATGCCTACGTAAAAAAAACACAAAAGTGCAAAAAATACATTTATAAACAAAAAACTCTTTTGTTTTTTTGTTTCTGGTAATGGTTCCTATTGTACATACAGATATTCATACTTAAAAAAAAACAGTCCTATTCACACAATTTAAAAAGCTTTAAGATCACTTTACTAGGTGATATCAAATTAAAAGTGTCATATCAGTATTTTTAGATCTTCGATCAAGTATATAATTGAATTTTTAGATAGAAATTAAAAACATTTTAAACAAATTGTATATAATCTTAACATAGTTGACTACCGTATTATGTTTCCGATAGTTACTAGTAGTTAGATGGTAGAAAGCTCACTCGCTAATGAATACGTTACAAAACAGAAACACGAGTGAAATACTCGTAAACATGTTGATAACCGCATCGGCCGATTCGACGATTTTCAAAGGGAAACATTTGCCTCAGGGAATTCACGTAATTACTACTTGAACCAGTGAACGAATGACCAACGTACTCGTATTTACACTCTTTATCATTAAAATCGTTAATGACTGCAGCATTGAAATGGTAAGAGAAGGGTAAGAATTTTAATTGAATATATAAACAAGCTTAGGGAACACAAGCTAAACAAAGATTTTAAACATCAAAAAGACCTCTCCAACCCGTCTGGCCAGCGTTGAGAGTGTAGGCCAAATCCTCTGACTGTTCTGGCTAATATATGGCTCTATAGTCAGAGAGGGTCGTGCTCCTGTAGTGGAGACTAAACAAGACCTGATGATGATGATGATGATATAAAATACAATTTGTTCTTGTAATTTAATACATACATTGTAATCACGTCCTTTTCCTTTTGTGAGTAGACAGAGCCTAACGCTATAGGCCGCAAAGTCTACCTAAGTTTAGCGTGTAGAAGGCCGCATAAAGGTGGTAATAACAATTATCTTAATGATGGGTTGCCAGACGCATCGCCTATTGATATGATTTCCAAGATTTTAGCCAATTCTCTCGGTCGACTTCTACGATCCGTGGTGGAGGAGACACGGCTAGAACATTTTACGTTTTTTCTCTTTCCTCCCAGACTTTTGCTCATTGACTCTTAATATGAACAACGTAAAGGAATAATAACTCCAAGCGTGGTGGGACAGAATTTAATATATCAATATCTCAAATCCCTTCAGTCTTCAAAAGCATAATATGCCATTATTTTGTCTGTCATCATAAGATTCAGTCGTGAATCTAATTGAGAGGACCTTAGGTAGCTTGAAATTGGCACCACCACAGCAGTGATATATGGTTTATGGATTGGTGTCATAAGTGTAGTTTGTGTTAACATTTAATTTGTAAATCGTCTAAGAAAATATGCCAAAAAGCGATCTTTGATCAAGTTAAAAATGAGCCCTAACGGAATATGCACCCACTAGACATCTAGGCGTATAGTAAAAATTGTGAAAACTTGTACCAACCAATAATACTACAAGTACTTTACTAGGGCATTAAATTTGATATGATTTAGGACTTATAGAATTAATTGCTGGGTGGCGCTAGTGTGTAAACTCACTTCCCTGTCGTCACAAATAATACAAAACAGCACGATTAATTCTTATTCACCCCCAAAATATAGCCCTCCTCTCAGGCAAGGAGATGATTAAAAGTCGATTACTAAAAGGTCCACGTATTCTTTTACCGACCGTATAACGTAACACCGCATTAGAGTGGTATCCAATATTTATGACTCAGTAAAAATTTAACTTCCCCACTTTTTATTGACTGCTTAAGGAGCTTTACTTCTGAGCGTACGCATTATTGATGGCCCGCAAGTGAAAAAACCCACAAATTGCAATAGCATATCTAACGGAGATAAGGATTAGGAAGGATGGTGGTAATAAATATTTTTTCAAATACTTTAACGGCATCAATTATACTTATGACTCATTATTTGTATTACTTAAGAGTCCCACGTAAAGCCGCAATCCCATACAAACGTAGTTTCGTTTTAGTTTTACAACAGTTAAGCCAATCTCAAATTTCGTACATACGACCGGATAAGACATATTGATGTTTATAATCAGATTTCAATTTTAAAAACAATACCTATACAAAATTATAGCGCGTACAAGTTTTCGATACGTTACTTCAACTCGCAAAACCAAAACCAAACTACGTTTGTATGGGATTGCGGCTTTACGTGGGACTCTTAATATAAACAAACTCGCTGCGACTGATTAGACTAAAAATAAAAATTATAACTTTAAATAAATATGGTGAAGAAGAATAAATTACTTGTCCTCGAATTTGCGCCTCCATGCGAGGAGTTCTGTCAAATACGGGACCCTATTTTTGGTGCAAATGACTATGGAAAACCTTCGTGAGTACGAGAGTGGTCAAAACTGACACCAGTGTTAGCTCTCTCTTAATCTATGAAAAAGACTATTAAGAACAATCTGATATCGATGAATTGGTAAAGCTGATTGAAAAAAACAATTTTAAAAGCATGAAAATGAAAGGATCCCAACTAATATTATAAATGCGAAAGTGAGTTTGTTTATTCGTTTGTTTGTTTGTTACGCTTTCACGCCGTATCTACTGAACCGATCATCATGAAATTTTGCATGCACATAGGCGAAGCCGCGGGTAACAGCTAGTATTCTATATACAAGTAATATGTTACTGGGTAACGTTTACATGTAGCTCAGGCCGAGCCAGTTTACACCGTTAACTGGGAAAGCTTTTTTATTATTATAAGCAAGAGTGTACAATGAGCAGTGACTTTGTGTAAGTGTTAAGTATATGTATAGATTATTAAAATTTGAATGTGGATTCATGAAACGAGCCGTAAGTGACTTTCGTATTTAGATCACGTGAGTTATTAAGGCCGAATAACGAACAGTTGCATACAATACACGCACAATAAAAAACCTCTCAAATGTTTCAGTAACTGTCCTATAAACTTTTTCATACTACAATCTCGGCAGCAAATTGTTTAAAAAAAATTGGTGGAAAGAATCGGAAAGTGTGTGTATGAAATTTTTAGTCTTATCAGTCACAGCGAGTTATTTTATATTAAGTAATAAAAATAATGAGTCGAGAGAAAAATTAGAGTAGGTAGGTAGGTATAATTGAAGCCGTTAAAGAATTAATATACATAACTCATCACTTTTTGATTTGCTATATTTCTATTACTAATAAACCTACCTATTCCACAATGGCTGCAAATAAAGCTTTGCCACGCAGGCGTATTTTTTGAATATTTGATCAAGGTTCTTCGTCTAATGAAGTTAATCAAAATTGGAACGTCATTACTTAATCGAAAAGCGATATCGTAATAAAAGATGTACAATATTGCCTACGGCCAGAGTCAATATAACTGTGATTATAAATCTGATTGACATAATGAAATCTTCATTATGACCAGTTAATGAAATCGCTAGTATGTGTGTAGATAAATATTAGTAGGCGGTAAACATGTCGGTCTGTAGCTGACTTCATACGTGAGTGACCCGTATTTTACATATTAATATTAGTAGGTATTCATTACTGTGAATATACTACGAGTTACTACTACAACTCGATTTATTGGCTAATCATGCAAATATAATCGATCTTGTTAACTGCTTTTACCTGTTACTTGGCAATATTTAAGATAATCTCAAAAAGGTAAATAAATAAATATATGGACATATCACACAAAGTAAGGTGTTATATTTGTGAAGCTGTTATTGATATCTAACCACATATTATAAGACTTCTGACAAAAGATCGGCGCAGCCGCATCTTTAGGAATATATGTATAGGTGGTAAATGCTGTATTCGGAGACAAGTCTTTGACCCCCTTTTTAACTGTTAATATCTAACATTTTGATTTTTTGCTGACGGCACATAACCTGTGATACTCCGGGAAAGAACGCGAATGTAATACACTAACATTTAAAAATCGGTGAAGTCGTTTAGATTTCACGAAGCAACAATGGTAGAGACGTACCAATATACAATTATGTACATACTTACGCATGAAAAAACCATAAACCTCCTTTTGGGTGAGTCAGTCGGGTAAATTGGCGTAATGACTTTAGCTATAGTGAATTAAGAGACCGTGTTGGATCTTGTTATAAGACTCACAATTATACATTTTTTAAATGGTAGGTAATTATTTATTCAATAATCAATAACAATACATGGATAAAAAACACACACACACACACACACACACTTTTAAACTGTATTGTTGTTTTTCCAGCAAGACTCAGCGTATGGTCATCATCATCATCGGGTATTTTTAAGTCTCCACTGCAGGAGCTCGTCTGGTCACAAGGCACAAACTACCTAAGCCTACTGGCTTGAAACCAAAATATATATGATACTGGCCACCCTCTATCGGATTACAAATAATGGTCAGTTCTAGAAAATGTAGAGAACACGGTCTGCTTTAAACGATATTAAGTCTCCTATGTAATCTCTACAAGGAGTTGCTAAATTTCCCTTAGAAACATTGTAAGTCCGTGGTGATAAGTGGCGATGAACTGGACTTTTTTTAAATAATTTATTAAGGCCGTCAATATGAATAATTTTTCACGTCATATTTTTGAACTGAAACCTTTTATAAGCGCCCTGGGCCGTTTTGAAATGGCAATAAACCATTGAACTAGCAACAACTATCACAAAAAACTCGACACCTCTGACCTTTATATTTTAAAAGTACAAATATTTTTGACGATTCAATAAAATACACACGTCATTGTTTAAGTTTTTACTGGAATGCCACAGTATTTTAATTTTAAGTCGCCCTTTCAAATACATTAAACGAAAACGTTGCTTCGTCTCCATTAAGTCTTCGATTTTCCAACTCAGTTCCATTGTGTCGTATGGGGTTGCCATCCGATTATATTCGTCAAGAGTCTAGACATTTGTCGTCTACTCTCTTATGGCTGTCTGGTTTTTTAACCTTTATTTACCTGAATTGCCAAAGCTTTTTATTTTGTACGGAGAAAAAAAGCAACATTTTGGAAAAAAGATCAAAATTTTCGTTTTGAGAATAACACAGACTGTATCAAATTAAGTGAAACACCTAAATTTCGTAATTTAGGCACTAAGTAACTACTCGTAACTTACGTACGATTATTTGATCCATCCTACGGATTATAGATTATTACTATAAATATATAGGAACATATCACCGTAAGTTGGGCCCGCTGCGCCAACGATTCGTTATTCAATTTTAGCTTTTATTATTTAGAATTTTAGATAGAATAGAGAGATACAGATAACTTTCCAAGACCCAGGCCAATGTGAAAACGATCGGCTTCCATTATGACCTGACAATTAATTGTTTGTTGTTTTATTTTAAAACAACATTCTCAAAATGATCATAATGAAAAGGAAATATTTTATTATATTTTTGTTTGTAATGTGAAAACTACTGAGCCGTCCACTTCCTACCTTCCTTTAAACATTCTTAAAATTATTTATTAATAAATTTACATTATCAGGGGGTATCATAGTCTTTATGTCGCGTCATCTAGTTGAATCTGCTGTTTGATTGAATGACTAGCGCGTTCATTGAATGGCGACATTTAATTGAATAATGGCCGAACGTTGATTAAACAAGCGTCACTCAACGTCCAACTAGTTAGCGGATTGTATCATAATCAAAAGTTACAAAAAGAAATATGGCGTCAAACAGCTGGCAGAGTTAACACTGTGTTGATACTTTTTTGAATTAAATTTACTAAACTGCGTTATTTATAATTTAATAGTATGACAGTATGGATTTATGTATTATTATGCCGCCACCGGCTACTTTTAAACTAAGAAAAGTTTTCAAAAATATGAGATTAAGTAAAGCTTTGGAAATCATGCTACCACCAAACATTACAAAGTCGCCTATATCCCATTCAACGACTTCGCTAAAAGACGTTCATTCAGTCAAGACGTTGAAAGTTACATTCAACGACTTGACGAGTTGTCCTTTAGTCATTCAATTAATTGTCGCCATTCAATGAACGCGTTAGTTATTCAATCAAATAGTAGATTCAACCAGATGACTGCGACATATACAATCATTGACGTAAATTGCAATAAAACAGCTAGTTTCTTTTTAATTCTTAATTTTTAGATTTTAAATAAATCATCGAAAGCCGAGGTCAATCCTTCCCGTTGGAGATGTTTCCTACAGGGTTCAGGTTAAGGGCACTCTGCCCTTGCCTCGAAAGCCCGGTGAAGAATTTAAATTTATGTGTGAGCAAACTACGTAAAATATCAGATTTTATTTTAGAAACTGGCCCTTTTAGTTCTCTACATTTTAAAAAGTGAATTATCTGCACTGATAAATACTCAAGATTCTAACAAACATTCGGGTGGAATTTTCGACAATTTCTAGTAGCCTTTTGTCGCCGGCACTATCGCATGATACAATTTTCAATTCTGGCTCCGTCACATGGCTATAAATGTAGAGAACACAGATATTTATCTTATTCAATACTAGTCATTCGAAGGAAACTGAAAGAAACTGTGTCCAAAACAGTGGAACAATCAAAACATTTGGCGGCCTCTGTGGTGCAGTGCGACACGCCAGCCACCGACACGAGGGGCGCCGGGTTCGAACTCCGGTCACATCATAATGAAAAACGATATTTTTGATATTGTTCTGAGTCTAGTGATGTTGTGCAATTTACTATTACTTACTTATAAATAAATAAAAAATCGCCAATACTACATTAAATACTTTTCGAATGTGTTTTTTAACGTCCATACTTGTGTTAAAGATACTTTCGTCACATAGCATCATTTTAATTAAAATTCTTAATTTTCTATAAAAAATATCTCAAATAAAATAACTAAGTACTTACTTGGTCATCCATTATTTATTTAGGAACATTTCGTCGCTTAGATAGCATATGAAAATCCGTTTTTTTTTAATCTATGTGAAAATCGAACTATACACGACTGCTAATACTTAAACAATAGAAATATTACAGTTATTTACATTGTAATAAATGTTACATTGTACATCATTGCCCATATCTTAATTCTCATTTCTTCTGAGGGTATATCTATACTGTATTTAATGTATCCCATGGCTGTCCTTTGTGCCACTCAATTTGGTTATACATGTTAACGGCATTAATATTTCCACATGCGGGATTTCGTTCAGTCGTAATATCGTTAAGGTTATTACAGCTTGTGTGGAATTTATTTCTGAATTTTAATGCCAGTTTTGAGGAGGCCTAATGAAATATGTATATGAAATGATAAGTGCTTGTACATGTTAAGTTGACTCGGAAAGAGGTAGTTACTATTTTAATATGTCCACCATCTTCGCTCCAGAAACCACGGTAAGATGGTCACGGATGTCATCAATAAATGGCAGTTGAACATCTCAAGCTCCATTGATTACTACCATATCGAATCAATGTCACTTCAAAAAGTACGTTCAGTTCACTATTATAGAACGTGGATAAAAGTTAGTGCTAGGAACCCAAAGATTTAAAAAAATTGTCTTTAGGAACCATTGGTCACCCGAAACAACAAGATGACAATGACAGCTGAGAAAATCTCAAAGTGATAAGTGTTTACTTAATTCAGTAGGATATTGGTTTAAACCAGGTACTAAAGTTAGTCCTCGTTTTACAATAAGACTGATAAAGTTTGGTTAAGCGTTTTTAGGCAGCTTAAATATCTTACACCAATACACGAAATACAAAACTGCTGATCCGGTCCTAATTTTCCTATCCTAAGATGGGAAGTCAGGGTCGGATAACGGTGTAACCGGATATCCGTTGTATCACTAATTAATCTATAAATACTCAAACTTCCTGCCAAAAAATATCATTATTATGGCGCTATTTGGCGCGGGCTCATCGGTGGAAAACGCCACGCGTCACGCGCCGCCCTTCGCATTTCGCCTACGTAAACGAAAGTAATGTATGTAGCTCTGTGGTTTGTAATATACTGTACCTATGAAAGAATTAGTTTTGTTAGAATACATTAGTTTAAAACTGGAATATTTTTACAATGCATCAGATAAAACAGTGACATTTTAGACGAGACCAAATCCAATGAACGCGCGTTAATGTCTAAATTTGGACGCTGACGTCACCATTTACGTCATGAGTTCACGACCTGGGCTACAGTCAAGCGCTTAGAGGTAACTTAATTTATTCAGATTACTACCTTAGATTTTAAAGCACCCGACCTTACTTTTTTTGTTGTATGTAATGTGCTTAAGCAGTTGCAAATCTGAGTCTCGAACAGGTAAGTGCTTAAATTGTCAACCACAAGTAACATTGTTCTTCTTTAATTTAAATTCTCATATCTTAAAAATATTTTTTTTCTCTCTTAAACAGCTTAGCCACTTTAGGAGGGTCGCATTTCGACAGAAAATTTAATTCATTTTTAATCTATTACTCCATTGTTATCCACAAAAAGTTATACAGACTGATTTTGAACATGTGGACTATATTGTAATCTCGGGATCAGAAATCTTAATAGAATACAGATTTGTAAGAAAAACAAAATATAAAAAGTAAAAATTTTTAGACCTCCCATATAAAGTCGCCAATCAGCTAGGCAAATTTCTATGGGAAGTCTGATTTTATTTTTCAATTTTTACCTTTATTTCTTTCGATTCTGTATTTCATTAGGGATTCTGACTCCGAGATTTTAATAGGTTCATAAGTTCAAAATCAGCATGTATTCCAAAAGATTTATTTAAAGTCAGTAATTTAAAGTGATTTTATTTAGTTCCGTACTTAATTAAACACTTAATTCAATACACGGTTAGGTATACATTGTAATAAACTCAAAGCGTAGGTATAAATAAACCCATTAGCTACCCAAAATTTGAAATATTCAGAAGAATTCTTGCGATTCCAGGATTGGTTCCATCGCATGGAAAAATTATAACTTAATATCTATTAATGCTTATTCAATCAATTTTCCTCAAATACCATGCCCAGACAACCTTGATACGGCTTTCATGTATTATTGAGGGAAAATTACCTCTACTACACTTCACAATCCGCCCTCTTTTATGATCGATTTTACTGGAAGAGGTACGTGTTTTCTTTGTACAAAATATGCGATAGGATACATACATACATAAAAAAATATTTACCATCTCGAAAGTTTTGTTTCAATGGCAGTCTTTTAAAAATAATTGGATGGTAGATTTGATAGAATAGCTATTGGTGGTTCTTAGTGAAAATACGTGGTCTACAATTCGTAAATTTCGACAGTTAGAATTTTGTTGTATTTTTCCGGCCAGTTCAATATCTTTCATGGAATCTGCATAAATGCGAAACTTATTTACGCTGTTGTAGCTAAGGCATTTTATTTTCCTGGAAGTTTATTGTATTATTTTTACATTTCATCTTTAAGAGACACAACAACATAAAACAGGGCTTATAGTAAACGTCATTATTACCAAGGGACTGATTTTTTTTTATTTACGTGCATGTTTTAACGAATTATAGTCAAACTTAAACTGAACTTATATCTTAGGTTTAAATGTACTAGCTAATCAATTAATTTTATTTTAATTCTTTTTTATAGAGGGTAATGCAAAGAATGTAAAATGTGTGATTTTGGGCAAGACAAAAAGCTTGATGTAGGCTTGTATTTTGTACAGTGTCATTTTATAACTAGCTGCACAGAACACAGAAAGACATACTAGCTGTTACTCGCGGTTTCAACCGCGTGATATATAGCTTATGTCCATCTCAGTACCCTTACCTATGTGTATGCAAAATTTCATGATGATCGGTTCAATAGATAGTGCGTAAAAGCGTAACAAACAAACAAACTTACTGAGTTACATATTATAAAGTTATGATTATGATAGACTCTAGAGAAATTTAGTACCCTAAATTCCTCGCCTATTATAGAATCCCGAGAAAATAGACCTACGTCAATCTTTTCGTTCATTATGTACATTTACATCACTCTTAACGTCATTTATCTTACTTTCCTGCAATCTGAGGGAGTACTTTCGTGAAGTACGGAAGTACGTTACAGAAAATCACACTGTCAAATAATTTTCTTTTTATAATTTATTGTATAGCTTAGCTGTTTGTAATAGGTAGCCTGTATAATTTGTTTGTGATGAGGAAAAATATTTAACTTTGTGGCAGGTCACGTGACCGAGAGATTCGTCAAAATTTGTAAAACGGACACGTGACGTGACGATCGAAAAACAACGTTCATATTCAAGTTTTCACTTCTGCCGGCACCCCCAGGGAGTCAATTTTTCAACCAAGAGAATCGATCCGCCACTCGTTGTCAAGTTTCCGCATGGTGAATCTTAATTGGCTCTATTTTTGAAATTTTATTCGAATGGCTTTTCCGAATGGTCGCACGAGAGCACTCGGACCGGACTAAGCGTGCCAAATGTCAAATTTGACTTTGACCAAATTTTTATTTTTTTCTTAAATTCTCGTCCTTAGATCCTAGCGTTTTTGCCACAACTGTCTACAAAAAGTGGGAATATACGTCCGATATGCTTCCGATCCGATTGCAGCGTTGCCTTTTAGAAAATAAGAAATTCCTTACACCTACATGAAAAAAATTAAGATTTTAAAAGAAATTGCAATAAAAACCGCTCTAGATGTGCCTTAGTCACTGCGTTAATAAAATCACAAAACATAATTAAGAAATAAGAAGGCTTTTGTACGATTCGCAATTTTATATTTATTACGCCATTTACTGAGAAGACTTCGTCTTTAGTATCATCTTGTTCATATTTAACTGGTTTTTCTATGAAAGAAGATTACGAAAAACAATTGCCTAAAGACAATCAAATTCCCCTAGAATTAAAGACACTGTACCTAAAATGGCAACACCGTCCGTTGTCGGATTGAATATCGGACGTGTATTCCCAGCGTAAGCTACTAGTTTTGCTGTGCATTCAATTATTCTGGCAACCGTAACAATATTTTTTTTGCTGGCAACTCTAAGAAATAGAACCATTCGCACGGTTCAAAAATACGTAAAAACAGGCCCGCTCGTTGATTTTATTCACATGTGAATACGAATCGAGTGCTGACGTCACAACGAGTGGTGGATTGTTTCTATTAGTTCAAAAATTGACTTCCAGAGCGCAACCCATTCTTTTTTGGATGTGACTCATAAGTGGACATGCAAACAACTTTTAACTATATATATATAAGATATGGTGGCCTAAAAACTAGATTTTTCCCATCAGAAAAAAGTAAGTAGAAATTGAAACGTGTTTTTTTCACGGGCAATTTTGCGGCATCGCGGCGCGTCGCCTTCGCGACACGCAACGCCTCTCCGATTGTCATTGTCACAGATAAGCCAGCTCGCTCACTGACAGTACCCTCTGCCTGTCCACCAATCTCATGTCTCTCTCAATAGAGTGTTTCTCGGTTTGAGGCGTGCAACTGTTCCAGAAAAACAGTTGTAGTTCAACCTACACTAAAGACAAAGATCCGCATTTTTTATTCATCAAACCTAAACTATGAAATTAATTTTGTAGAGCTTGAAGTTTTGACACGCTTATTTTTGCATATCTAATTAGACCTTTTAAAACTAAGTGACGTGTACATAATACCCATTTTAATGTCGAATTTTAATTAAAATATACATTTATTGCAAATAATAACATTAAACAGTAAAACTAACTTTCATATAAGTTAGTTTTACTGTTTAATGTTATTAACGTGAAAAAACTAAAAACTAACAATTGAACCTACCTAAGAAATAAAATGACTTATAAATAAAACCTAGCTATAAATAAAAAATGTCCCGAAGGTCATTACCCTGCGGTAATGTGCCCAGAAGACTGGCAGCATTGCCATGTTGAATGGCAATGCTTATTCTTTGGGCAAGATAATGACCAGCCCTCTGGTCATTCGACACCTCGACCAGCCTTTTGCTCACAAATTTGAATAGTTTGTGAGCTGAGGGACCCCACGGACCCAGTGTCTCGACCCCAAACGGCTCATAAATATATGCGTTACCCAGGCATATATATTTGCGCCGTTTGAAGGACTCAGCGGTAGCTGCAGCCATGCCAGCCTTACAACTTGTGCCGTGGAGATGGGAATGCGCGAGAGTGTCGACGCATGTTGCGTCCCACACCAGCGGCCTTCCCAATCTCCAAGGCACCAGTGTCATACCATCCGGTCT
Source organism: Rhodophaea formosa (assembly GCA_963082605.1). Classification (NCBI taxonomy): domain Eukaryota; kingdom Metazoa; phylum Arthropoda; class Insecta; order Lepidoptera; family Pyralidae; genus Rhodophaea; species Rhodophaea formosa. The sequence continues at coordinate 14,044,217 of OY720203.1, read as the reverse complement.
CTTGTCATCCTCCCGGGCCAAGCCAATTGGTTCCAAAATGGCTGGCATCTGAATGGAGACAAGAGCACGGTGGATGATGTTGTTAAGGCTAGCATGACGTGCTATGCGCCCCGCACTCCTAGAACAGAAGAGTCCGTGGTGGCCGAACTTGTCGACTGTGTCGCCGCAGGAACAACGATGCGGGACATTTGCTTTTGCACCTAAACGTAAGCATGTCGCCAAGCGAAATGTGTTGTCGTCCAAAAAAGTTCCCAAGCTGAACGACGGTAACGCTTGCAGCCAAACCAGAATATTACATTTATTAGACTCTAAAGTATAATATTTTTAAAAAATAATTATAACTGAGTATTATTTAAAAGCCCGAAGTGTTTATAACTGTTGTCAACTCCCGGATTAACATTTCAGCCGATAATCTGTCGATATTAAAATTACAGGACGATTCTAGCGTTTATTATTTCCAGTGTCCGTTTGTCCCAACAACCTTCTAAGAAGACACACTCATCGCTATTACGTCGTAATTATATCTAGAACCGACCGTGTACGGCAGCCTGTGGTTATCATTAATTTGTAATACAAACATAGCTACTGTGTTACAGGCACATTGGTTTTATACGATTAATAGTTATATTCGGTACCATGCTGACTTTTTCGATCTGCTCGAGCTCGAGCTGATGACTACAACTCGCCACTACTTTAAAGACGAGTGCCATATGGAAGTGTATTGTTTTTCGAGCTCATATATGTACATAATCTAAGTATATAATGTGAGTTTATCCCACCATAACTTCTGAATGCCTAAACAGATTTGGATGTGTTGTATCCTTCCCGAGAGACATAGGCTATTTTAGCCAAGACTATCGTGTTTTCTTTTTACACTCGTAAGGCTTGTGATTTCCTTTAGGTACTTTCTTGTCATTAAACGTGGTATTCGAGCTTCTTGGTCCTAGTTTAGTCTAGTCCCATCATCATCCGAGCGTGGTGCCCTGTTTGCTTCTTCAGAGCCCGGGTACGCTTTCAATCATGATCAATCAGATTTGATGGATCTGTTATTACAATGGCGCGACTAACTAGAATTACCTATTTTTTAATGGACCATGTAGTTACCTCTAAATGAGCTTTCGCTACTTCACAGGACTTTTTGAGGTGAGAGCAAAGTGAGCCCTCAACTTGTAAGGCAAACATCACCCAAGGATGGACGAACCTCGGCTTTGGGCGTTGCCTGGGTGCACAAGGCTTGGAGAGACAGCAAACACTCATATGCTGATGGGCCGCAATTTGCATGCATGGCCTGGAGGGCCGAACTGAAAATCAATGGCAAAGCCTTTAGAGAGCAGCAACTCTCATGTTTTGCCGTATGGGCCGTAGAACTAACTACCTACTCGTACTACTAACATATAAAGACAAGATAAAGCTAATAACTAGTGGCGATTGTAATCGTACCAACTTTTAGTACGCAGACGGAAAAGATTCAAAGGTTCTGATTTCCGTATTTTTCCAGTTACCTGAACTATTCTTAATTGAATCCTTGAAGTTTAAACGAGAAAACTAGACAGAGTTTGAGGAAAACTTCTGGTGGCCTCCTTTATGGTCAAGATGGAAAATCAATCAGTTTCATGATTGATATTTATATTAATAAAGAGAAAAAAAAACATTATAAAGCGGAATGAAGTTCATGGGATCAGCAAATTTTGATATACAGTTCAAATTGTAATATCAATCATTAATTTTAAATGTTAAAAGTGAAGAAACATACTGTACGGGCAAGTATGCGCGCCGTAATATAACATTAGTAGTTAATAAACGATTTTATTATTTCTAAGCAGCGTATAAGTTGCTGAGTGGTTCCCGACAGAGTGAAATAGGACCACTCCAAGTATTCCCGTGGATGTCGTAGAAGGCGACTTAGGAAAAACAAGCTAAACAAAGCTTATTAACTTCAAAGAAACCTCCCCAACACATCTGGCCAGCGTGGTGAGAGCAGGCCTAATGAATAGGCTCCGAAACGCCAAGGCTAAAATTCTTTAACCTATAGATAGCCAATTTATCTTCGGGTGACATAGGCTATTCACGCGGACGAAATCGTGGGAATATTGCACTTATTCGATAATTAAATAGGTAATAATCAAGTGCACTTCGCCCCGAAAATGAATTATTTTTGCTGCTCTAGTGTGTAAGATCTAAAAATAATGTTGCTTATTGTAAGTAGATCCAAACTTAAATTTATCAGAGAATATGTATAAGGACTAATATATTTAATGTCTTTATTGTCGATGGATTTCAATCGAAGATCAATGACGTCATCTTTGTCAGCAATGATACTATAGTCTAAGCAATGATATTCCGTAAGTACCTCACAGCTTATATGAAATCCTTTGTACACAGTTCACAATAATAAATCAAAACTTGGATTGCCGATACGTGAAAAAACAACTAAGTACTTACTTTTAGGGCTAATTCTGTTTCCCCTCTCTTATTCGTGCGCAGATATTTAAATAACTATATTTTGACTTAACCATGGGACTTAACTTGTCAAAGGAAAAGTAATACAATGTCTTGTACATAACTTCAAAAAAATTGCTAAGGTCTTACGACTTCAAAATTTTACTCAAAAAGAAGCCTGTAAAACTGCCAAAAAGTTTATCCGTTTTTATATTCTCGTAAAAAATAAAAGATTTTTACGGATTGCAAAAGTTTGTAAATTTCAAGCGAATTTCCATTGCTTTGATCATAAATATAGATATTGCAACAAACAAACAAAATTTCAGTTTTTGGAAAAGCTTTCTGTTATGATATGGGCCAATACTTGTACTGGATAATTTAGTGAGTAACATTTTAGTGTTGAGGAGTTTTCAGTTACCAAACGATGTCGTTGACATCTTTGTGTTACCTTGTCATCTGATTTACATGTCTAATACAGAATTACAGCCGAATCGGACATTGGAAATTGGAAAATAAGAAATATTTAGTAAATTTATTTATAGAAAATTTTGCAAACTTAAAGTAAAATTAACTAAAGACTTATAAAGCCCTTATTATTATTATTCTGTTAGTAGAAGAAGCTTTAAAAACTTAAAAAATAGATGTATAACTGAAAAAAATTAAATTAAAAATAGAATAGAACAATGTTGTTTTCTTTTTCAACTGGTATTCTATAGAAAATAGTAATCCAAATACAAATATTCAGTCAGATTTCGCTCGTTTTTTTGACTCGTATGTATGGCCTAGATTCTTGTCGTATGTACCTATGCCTTGTCCACGCTAGTAAATTCATTAATAAAATTGATAGAGTATTAAGTCTCCTGGATTTGGCTATAGCGACGGGTCAACCATCACTAAATTATTAACAAGCAACCGGCTTCTATCCGAGATTCCAGCATTACTCGACTTTGGAGCTTAGATTATATAAAGCCTAGATAGACTCTACTAACCTAAAAGCGTAAAAGAATTGTGTCCATCTTAAAGTCTATCATACACACACACAACAAACAATATACATAAAATATACATACCTTGTTCATAACTTAACTCGATGTCGCTTCTAGTACCGGTGTATGTATCCTTGTTACAACATAATGCATCTCGTCGTTCGGCCATCTACGCTTGGAGCTAGTGACTCATATTTTTTTTTCAATATTGTAAGGTATCTGTGTATTGCGTGTGATGCTTTGCTTAATTGCGAACATTGTACGCGTAATCTGTTTTTTTAACTTATAGTGTGTGTTCTCATGATAAGTGAAATGTAAAATTTCTTTATGAGAATAAATATCTTAAACCATGTTATAGACCCTCCACCAATGAAAGAGGTGTTATAATTTCACACGTTAGTCTATCTAGTGCATTAAATAAAATGAGATTTTCTTTATATTCAACTTCTTTCCAAGATTCAGAGGGCTTAGAGCTATCTAAAAAGATTAAATTAAGTATTTTGTTAACAATAACTTTACTAGGTTTAAAGGTCCTTTTAAGTAGGTCAATAGTATAAAATAATTTACCATATTTTTTACAAAAAACGGATACCGACTTCAATTTGTTTCAATAAGAATAAAATGGAAAAAGGTGTAAACGGAACGGCACACTTGTAATCATATTTTCGGTTTTTGTGTATTTTTTCAAAAAGCCCTCGACACCTTTCGATAAGAAATTAATGGGACCATCTGTGAAGTATGACCTATCGAACAAAAAAAGAGTTTCTTAAATCGGTCCAGGCGTCTTCGAGAAATCGGGGAACATACATAAAAAAATATTCCGACGAATTGATAACCTCCTCCTTTTTTGAAGTCGGTTAATAAGACGAGCTCCGTGGCGCAGCGGTCAACACGCCTGCCTGTGACACGGAAGGTCCCGGGTTCAATCCCCGGTCAGGTCAAAATGGAAAATGATCTTTTTCAGATTGACCTGGGTCTTGGACGTTTATCTATATAAGTATTTATTATAAAATATAGTATCCCATAACACAAGTCTCGAGCTTACTTCGGGGCTAGCTCAATCTGTGTGATTTGTCCGTTTATAAAAAAAAATAAGAATAGTAATATTATCATAAGATAGCCCACCATATTGTTACAACTTTCATTATAAGGTCATTTGTGGTCGAACAAAGCTTTCAAGCGACAACATTCCATGTGTCTTTGTATTTGATTTGTTTTAAAAAGTGTGGCTTTGTAACTCACTATCTTAAACAGTTTATTTTTTTCAGTGACATATCTGCTTTTGAAATAAATGTCTTTCCTAAACTCGTCAAACAAAAGGTACCTATGCAAGTAATTGTAAAATCACGCTTTTCACGTCACTCACTGTGTAAAAATGTAACTGTGAGATAATCCTTAAAACAAGCACGAATATTACACTTAATGCTATAAACTAAATACAAGAGCTTTTTCCTGCTAACATTTCATTTTCTGCCACTGCGTTTCTAAACCCTTGTAATTGGAATTTTATATTTTCCATTGCCCACGCTTCACTAAAACACAAACCATATAGAATACAAATATTTTTCAGCATAACAACCCGTCTCAAGATTCTGTTTACCACCTGTAGGCTAGATAACAAAACGTTTAATGTTTATGTTTATATTGTACTTTAAACTTATAGTTTTACGGCCTTAGTTGATCTACTCCGTATGGGATAACGAAGTAAGTAATACTTACTTATGTAAAAGTAGATTAGGACTGTATAAAAATTTGAATAAAAAATAATAATATGAATTTTAATAAAAAAAGAAAATTAAATAGCGACAGATTACCTGTAGTACATTACGGAAATAATATTACTTGTTATTAACAAGTAATATTATTTCCGCAGTGTCTGTTTTGCTAGTTCTCACCATATAAAGAAGAAAAACATTATCACAAATTAAAACATAGATAGTAAAAATTACAGTAATGTTCTACAGGTAATCTTTTGCTATTTAATTTTCTTTTTTTATTTAAATTTCATATTTTGTTAACGCAAAACTTTTTAAGATATTAAAGTTGCATTGTCACACATTACACGCAAGAAACCTATTTTATTTATATTTTGTAATAATCGTAAATGCTGTTGAGAGGAAAACTGTTAAAATGAAATAATAAATGATACTTACATCAATTGGGTTCATGACTTGTTTTTTAAAAAATGAGTAAAATTGAAGTAAAGTACAAGTTCTTCTAAAAGTGTTCAGTTTGGCAATAAGTAGGGGAATGTCTAAAACAATTTCGAGTTTCCTACATAGGTCACATAGAAAAAGTTATTCATATTGACAGTTTGAGTGACCCTTTATAGGGAATGTCAAGGGTCAATTTATAAGCTAAATAACTTAAAAATCGCCATCTTCTAATGGCAATAGGGCCAATGACTTGTTTGTTTGTTGAAACCACAGTTGGAAATACACTTTTATTACTGTGATCACCACACCTGTTATTATGACCAGTTATAGTCCCGTACTCCCATTATTTTGTAAATAACCTTTCCCGATACCAATATTTATATTTCTTTATTATTTTTCTCTGCTATTGACCGTTCTCCTATTACAGTTTAATTAATTTGCTTTGTATCCATTGTTTTGCTGTTACATGTTCTATATAGGTAGGTATATAATTTTCTTTATAAGTTTAGATCTACAAATAACCATAGTACACAATAATTTTTTTTTCAGTTTCACTTGAACGTACGTTTAAGCCGTGTGGTTCCTAGCCGAGTAGAATTAGGACCACTCCAAGTCTTTCCGTGGATGTCGTAGAAGGCGACTTAGGGAACACAAGCTAAATAAAGCTTATAACCATCAAAGAGACCTCTCCAATCCGTCTGGTCAACGAGGAGAGTGTAGGCCAAATCCTGTGACAGGGTAATTCTATGGCTTTGGCAGTGCAGAGAGGTACGTGCTCCTGCAGTGGAGACTAAAAAATTACTGATGGTGAAGGTGGTGATTTCAAAAATATCTATTTATACAGGTACCTATGTAACGGGGATTTGACCTAAAAATAGAGCTCATTCGTCTCTTTTAATAAGTCATTACGTTCTACCTACTATAAGTTCAATGGCCCTACGATTATAATTACCAATGTGTTACCCATCCCATTGGGAACCGTAAATGCCTTAAAATAAATAAATGTATAGGGAAAAATCATACAGATTTGGATGGCACTGTTATATCGACCTACTCAGCCGAGGTTTTAAAAAAGAAAACAAAGGAATAGAGTTGGAACCGTCGACCAACTCGGACCGAAGCTAAGAGTAGTGAAGGCGAGTCCGTGATACGCCTTCGAAGATTTTGTCCTTCGAAGGCGTATCACGGACGCGTCTGTTGACTTCTGGTTTATTTAAGATTTTAGGGTTTATTATAGGGAGTTCTATGCGGTCAGGGATGGTCACAGATCTATTTAATTTCTTATAAAATACATAGAGTACACAATATAATGACAATATTATACAGAAAATTAACAGAGAGAAATAGTGTGCTCCATATTTAGTTATGTGGGGTTCCTGAATTATTTCATTTAGTAGTTGTTTCAGTAATATCTTGATGAAGGATTGTGGTAGGAGTGTAAGGTTAAGGTTTGTTTTTAGATTGATGGGAGTTTCAGATACCTACATTGGCTACCTACTGTTAAATTAATTCTTTTGTTTTCTTTAACACGGACTAGACAGTTGGCTATGAGGAGATGTTCGGACGGGCTTTGATTTAAAATAACACCTTCTTCAAGGTCGGGATTTGATACAGTGCATAATGCAGTGCCAATAACTCTTTCAGTACATGCTGGGATCACGAAGAATGGATCAGAATTTTTAGGTTAGTCGTTCGTAGTTTAAGAGCGTATACTAGCAGTATTTTTTCAATATGGTTTCCATACAAATGTATTTCTCTATTTTCTCGCTGAAAACTGATTCTAGAGCCACAATTCTTTTTTCATAAAATCTAGTACTAAAATAAGAACGAGCACCTATTTTTTATATTTTCCAAAAAAACTGTATTTGTACAATTGTTTTTTCTTTCAAACAGGTTCTTAGAAAAAAATAAAACATAGGGACATACATATTTTAGTAATAGATTGTATGTAAAAAGAATTGTGCCTCTAGAAGCAGTTTTCAGCGAGAAAATAGAGAAATACATTTGTATGGAAAACGCACTGCTAGTATACCCTCTTAAGAAGTTCCTGTTTGAAGTTGATGCGGCGTTGAAACTTTTTAAGGAGGTCGTTCCCAATTATGCCATCATATGGTAAGTCTATGTTTCCTAAAATGTGAAATTCATGGGTTATATATTTTTTATTTTTATTGTCTAGGAATAATTTTTGAGAGCAATGTTTTCATTTAACCAGCATCTTTAAAAAAATCGTATCCTGTGAGTTTCAGGATTTCATTGCGAAGTAGTCGTTTTGGCTTTACTGATGGATGAGTCTTTGAGAAGACTTATAGAAGTACCAGTGAAAGTTCTTAGGCTGTAGATTTTTTTAGAATATGTGTTAATCATATACGCCTTAGTAAATAACCTGAAGTATTTTTGGAATCATGTTTTAATAATAAGAGAATCAGTCATTATGAGAATTACTGATTACCGCCAAAAACTGCCGTTTTAGGCGGTAATCAATTGTTCTCGTAATGACTAATTCACATAATATTAAAACATGATTTCAAAAATACTTCAGGTTATTTACTAATGCTTATATGATTTACATTCTTGAATTGCTTTCTATTTATAAAGTAGGTATAAGGAATAAAATTATTGGTGTCGCTAGTGTGCCTAGTGGCATTATTTTCACGGGGACCAATGCCGCCTCATTTAAAATAAATTTTTCGATTGAAAACGAAGAGATCTTTCAAAATTTTGTTTCGGTAGGTCCTAGATAACCTTTCAACCTATTTTATGGACAAACTAAAAAGAGAAATTTAAGCTCATCTTAGCATCTTTGGGGCTACTTTTGGTGAATATGCTAAGTAATTCCATAACATAAGCCTCAAACTGATTTTGGTGCTGCTTAATCTTTGCAATTTGTCGTTATATTTTTATTGTTGATAATAGAAAGTTTTCACAAAAATTTTAAACAATTTTCTACGCTTATCTGCCGAGTCACCGTCAGTGACTCGCTAGGGCAGTTTGAAAATCTGAGGAGCCCGATAGCCTAGTGGGTATAAGCACTATAAGCGCTTCTGCATGTTAAGCAAACCCGGGCGCAGACCCCACTTGGATGGGTGACCGCAAGGGGCATAAAATTATCTCGAACTCCTCCGTGCTTTGGAAGGCACGTTAAGCCGTTGGTCCCGGATGTCATCGTTAATGGCAGTCATTAAGCTATTTCATGCCTCTAGGCAGCTTAAAAAAATCTGACACCATTGTTGGCCAAAAAACAAACAACAAACAGTTTCTAGAAAGACCTGATTTCTAGAAAGACTATTAATGGAAATTCTGAGGAGCCCGATGGTCCAGTGGGTGTAAGCTCTATGAGCGCTTACGTATGTTAAGCAACCCTTGGTGCAGTCCCTACTTGGATGGGTGACCACAAGTTGCATAAAAATATCTCGAGCTCCTCCGTGCTTCGGAAAGCACGTTAAGCCGTTGGTCCCGGCTGTCATCGTTGATGGCAGTCGTTAAGCTATGTCAGATGCCTTAAGGCAGCTTGAAAAATCTGACACCAGTGTTGGCCACTTACACATACGAAAAACAAACAATGGAAATTCTAAAAGAAATTACAAACGAATAGGTACCTTTTCAAAAGTGTGAAAATATATATGTCACCAAAATGTCACCTACATAAGTAGAAAGCAATTATTACAACTTTCGACCGTAACGGCCCAGATATGTGGAGAGAGCTATAGATACGATACGATTAACAATCTTTTCTTCTTATCAGTCAAGTCAAAATAACGTGGCCATCGCATTCAATAGCCTAAGTATACTAATGTACGACCTTAAGTCCAAAAATAGAATCAATAGGAAGTGCACTCCTATAGAACTTCTTATCAGATCATGCCTTTACCTGGTACAAGAAAGACAGAGACAGATATATTTAAAACCTTAACGGTTTAAATTACGAAGATATTTAAAGGAAATCATACTTTAACTGTAAAATCATACAGTTTATTTTCCGGCGTCAACATTGTCGTTATGTGTCGCAGGTCACGGTCAAGTATGCTTAGGTGACAGTGTTGTGATTCATCTTCAAATTATTCAAAGGCTAAATGGAATGTTAAATTATAACAGAGCTAACACAAAAATATATGTAGAAAATCCTTTACTTTTAAAATCGCATATTTTCTGTGAGTGTCAGTATCTATTTGTCACCCGGAGAAAACAGGAAATGGTAGAACTTATTTTGGATCGGAAATAATTATACGGCTCAATCTGCAATACAAAATGCTTGATTTTGAAATTATGGCTTACTAGCTAGGGTTAAAATATTGCATGAAAAGCGCTAAGAGCCTTTTTCATTAGCTATACACACCTACCCTCATCCGAGTGTTTCTCAGTTTTGCAATTAAATCCTCACCCAGTTCCTGAGAGACACGTATCCACTATTTTCGATCGTGTCACAATAGAACATATATTTATATATGTATTTTATAGTGGTGAACTTGTGTCATAGAATACTAACCCAACGATACTATATTTTATAATATATAGATTTAAATATAGATACCGTACCAAAAAAAAAACGGTAAATGTTCCGTACCAAAAAAAAAACGGTAAAAAAAGACTTTTGTTTTATGCAAATATTATTTTTATTTTATTTTTAGTATTTGTTGTTATTGTGTCAATAAAAATACAACATCTGTGAAAATTTTACCCTCCGATATTACGGTTCATGAGATACAGCAAAGAACGCCAACAACTACTCTGTTGTATGGGAGCCCCCTTAGTTATTATTATTATTATTTTGATTTTAGTATTTGTTGTCGTAGCCACAATAAAAATACATAATCTGTGCAAATTTCAACTATCTAGCTATTACGGTTCTTGAGATCTAGCTCGACGAGTGGTAGCCATGAAAAAGGGCTAAAATATCACGTTTTTTTGTATGGGAATTGGGAGCCCCTTAATTATTATTATTATTCTGTTTTTAATTATTTTTTGATATAGCTGCAACAGAAATACACAATCTGTGAAAATTTCAACTGTCTAACTATAACGGTTCTTGAACATCGAAGTCTCGTGAATAGGGTCCCGTTTTTACTCTTTGGGTACGGAACCATAAAAAAGGCTTTCCATGAAGACCTGGCCGGGGATCAAACCAAGGTCGACCCGAATCGCACACTTGCGCGTAAACCACTCCGCCTCGAAAGCCTAATTCTGATTTGGGTATAAGTAGTTTAAAAAACCATCACTTCGATAATATCAATTACCCTCTTGTGTAAATCAAGAGCAGCAGACAACTTAATGCAGGACTCCTCGGAGCGCAACCATTTGGTAGCGCACCTAATGAAGCGCACCTTAAATATTCCTCAGAGTGCACCTTTTAGGTGCGTTTCCGAGAACAATTAAAAATATTACAATTTTTTTCCTTGAAGCGCACCTATATTCAACTTTTAAAAAGAGATGGGTCTAAACCGTGGGTTTAACTAAAATTATTGATAACAAGTAATGCACATCCTTTTTATAAAATTTGCAAAAACACACATGAGTGTCCAAAATCCCCATATCATTTATTACGTTTAGTGCATGCTCTTCGCTATTTTTTGCTTTTATTAAAAGTAGGTGCGCTTTGAGGAAAGAAGTTTAAATATATTAATGGGTATCCTGAGCGCAAATAAAAGGTGCGCTTTGAGGAAAAGTTAAAATGCGCCTTAAGGTGCGCTTCAAAATGGTTCAAAATACCTGAACTTAATAGCTATGTTGGCAGTTTGGAAATAATAATTGGATAGTATTTAAATGGCATTCGCTTTAGCTTTATCATAACAAGCCTGTTACAATAGAAAGGACTCAAGCTTCATACGTCTGCTTTATTCAAATCAACAGGAAATCCATTTTTCAGATACCGAGTGGAAAGGTACGCGGCTGTTATCATAAGAAATATTTTGTTTTTATCAGCCCCTATACCTTTATTATGACAGAGCATGACGGGAGCCGGCGCAAATGGTCTAATTTGAGAAATGCCTAAACTCAGGTTGTATAATCTATTATAGTACTTATTTAGAAAGCAAAATCTCTTTCTTTTTATGAAAGAAATATAATATTTTAACAAGTTTTTGGTTTAGATTTACTAGTACATGATTGATATACCAAATTTAGTATAAGTGTAAAGAATTAATTGAAACATGTTATGACATATTTCAATTAATTCTTTACAGGCTGAATAGATACGCGAGTCACCCAGAATACTACAAGTAATTTACTAAGGCATTCAGCTATTAGATTTTTTAAATTTATAGGAATTAGGCTTAAAGAATCAATTGCTGGGTGGCGCTAGACTGTGCGAGCATTCTTGACATATTCAATTTGTGTGCACTTTACAGCAATAGTTAAAATTTAATTAAGAGTGTCTTAAATGCTCTCCACTGTGCTACTCTCAGTCTACCCTGCCTTAGAATTTCTATGTATCCCATTAGTTTTATAAAGAAAGCTTAATATTCATATTATCTATATTATATTCAGCGACCAAGCGTCATTAGCTACTCATAATTAGGTACAAATTAATGCCAATATGGCAAGACATTCATAGTTAAGGAACACATATTAGTAAGTAGTACTATGTTATTTATTCAAAGGTACATTTGATAAACTTTGCTCAGGAGTGTCAAAAGGGTAAGGCTAGCAAGGGAAAAAACGTTACAATATGTATATACATATATTATGGCATCTTACATATGTTTGTTTTATGTGACACCTCTTTCTTTTATCTATTTCTCATTTCCCAAAAGGGAGATTATGTTTTAATATCAATTCTAGTGTACCCATTGTAGGCTGAAGGCTCTTTACATGTTTTAAATTAATAAAAAGCACCTAAAACCTATTTCACATGTGATGCTGTATTTTGTATAATGGAAATTTAATACCAAAAATGCACGAAACATTATTTGACATTTTGTGATTTCTACATTTTGCGTCAGGCGTGACTGAAGCTCATACATGGCACGGAGTCTAAATTGATTGATCGTTATTAATTCAAAAAGCGGATGGAATGAAAAACATCGAGTGTGTACTGGAGATTTCATGGCAATGCTATTCGTTGTAAGGAGAAAATTGGCATACAAACTTTCACCCACGACTTAGTCAACGTAGAAAACAAATAGTTCATAAAAAATTACTAAACTACTTACTATGACTATCTTCTTATCTTCTTTTGACGAGCTCCGTGGCGCAGCGGTCAACACGCCGGTCTGTGACACGGATGGTCCCGGGTTCGATCCCCGGTCAGGTCAAGATGAAAATGATCTTTTTCAGATTGACCTGGGTCTTGGATGTTTATCTATATATGTATTTGTTATAAAATATAGTATCGTTGAGTTAGTATCCCATAACACAAGTCTTACATAAGAACTTACTTTGGGGCTAGCTCAATCTGTGTGATCTGTCCGTATATATTTATATCTATTATATAGCGACTATCACATAATTTTATTTTTTGGCTGAGAATGCACCAAAGTAATATGCAGCAGAGCAATTAAAGCACGGATTAAAGTATGCGAGTGAATTAATCTTTTCTGTGGCTTGTCTGCCCCATTAAGAATAAATTCGTTTTCATATTAAATGTGAAAATTGATTACCGCTGCAAAAAAAATGTGTTTCAGTATTCTGCAGACATTAGAACTATCATATGTTCAAATGTCATAAATTAGTTATTTGTTAAATTAGTTTAGTACATACCTAACTTTTGAGTAGGACCCGACTGAAACCACAAATATCTTTGGTTTTGTTTGTAGCTCTACAAATAAACCTAAAGCGAAGAGTTAATTCCCATCATCAGCAAATCTGTTTCAGCTTTACAAAGAGGTGTTAATTCGTACAAGTGTATTGAATTTCGTATTACGTGTTTTCAAACTAAAATATCTGGGTTGTACTAACAGCGGTCGGGGTTACCTAGGTGCTTTGAAATTATTTCACAAAACGTAACCACAGTAAATTACATTGCGTGTGGGTTAAGGCCCCACACTAGGCACACTAGCGACGCCAATAATTTTATTTCTAATACTTTACAAATAGAAAGAAATTCAAGAATGTAAATCATATAAGCCTTAGTAAATAACCTGAATTTTTGCTTTTAAATATTCACATGCTAATTTATGTTGGCAAAATATGACAGGTATCATTATTATAGATCATTTGTACTCATATTTTTGGTGAATAAATGACTGATTACTAAAGTATTTTTGAATCGTGTTTTGATGTTATGAGAATCAGTCATTAAGAGAAATAGTGAATACCGCCAAAAACGGTCATTTTTGGCGGTAATCGCATTTTCATAATTTTTACTGATTCTTATAATATTAAACATGATTCCAAAAATACTTCAGGTTATTTACTTAGGCTTATATGATTTACATTCTTAAATTTCTTTCTATTCTTAAAATATTAGGAATACAACTATTGGCGTCGCTACTGTTCCTAGTGTGGGGCCTTAATCAAACGAACAGGTGTTTAAATCACTTTATCCTTTGCGGGGTTAAAAGAGATAGGGTCATAAACCCTTAAGGTCATAAGACACTAACACTCCTATAGGCTATCAATAAATAATAACAAATTAGTAAATATATAGAGAAATCCATCCCAACTAATATTATAAATGCGAAAGTGAGTTTGTTTGTTACGCTTTCACGCCCTAAGTATCTACTTAACCGATCGTCATGAAATTTTGCATACATGTTGTCTGGAGTACGGAGAAGGACATAAGCTACCTTTTATCTCGGAGTAAAGTAATGACACGAGCGGAGTCGCGGAGGAAAGCTAGTATCACATAAATTGAGCTAGCCCCAAACAACTCAACGAAAGGCATTATGCGTTATACTGCATTAAAATTATATAGATAGCTACTAAGTCCACTAAAAAAATTCAAGGCACTATTTATCACGTAGTTTCTGAACATAAATTCATTACAGGTGTTCATTTTTAGGGTTTCGTACCCAAAGGGTAAAAACGGGACCCTATTCACGAGACTTGGATATCCGTCCGTCCATGTGTCACCAGGCTGTACCTATTTCAAGATACCGTTATAGCTAGACAGTTGAAATTTTTCAGATTGTTTATTTCTGATGCCGCTATAACAACAAATAGTAAAATCAAAATAATAATAAAAATTAAGGGGGCTCCCATACCAAAAACGTGATATTGTAGCCCTTTTTCATGGCTACCACTGTAATAGCTAGACAGTTTAAATTTGCACAGATTACTTATTTTTATTGTGGCTACAACAATAAATACTAAAATCTAAATAATAATTAAGGGGGTTCCCATACAACAGAGTAGTTGTTGGCGTTTTTTGCTGTATCTCATGAACCGGTTACGGTATACCGATTACCGTAACCGTAAGGACGTTAAAATTTTCACAGATGTTGTATTTTTATTGCCACAATTATAACAAATACTAAAAATAAAATAAAAATAATATTTAAGGGGGCTTCCATACAACAAAAGTATTCTATTTAACGTTTTTTCTAGTACGGCCGGTTTTAAATTTTTATGTGGAAATCTTATTGTTTACGAATTATCTTCTAGAAAGTCAACACCTATTGTAATCAAGTTAGTTTATTGCTAAATGCTAGTATAATTAAACATTACAAGAAAAACTGTCCAAACTAATAAGTAAGAAACAAGAGAAAAAAATCGTTTAAAGGAAAAGTGAAAGTCAAACATGAATTCTGTACATTCCATTAACTTGATTAGGTCATTGTGCAGTTTCTTAATGACACTTTAATTTTTTGAAAGAATAATTAATTTTTTCATACGATATTTTGTTCTATTTGTGTGTGTAATTTCAAATTAAATATTGCCAAGAGCATAGTTAAAAGCATATTTTTAACTTATCCTGACGAATATAGTAACTTATATGTCGACCGAAAATCTCTTGTATTTTGTACACCAGTAATTCTGTTGGGAATAATAATCACTGTTTCAGTCCATACGTTAGACCTCATAATAGAAAACTGTTTACAGCTGTTTGGCGGTTTAAACCATGCCTAATCCGATTAGCGGCGGCCGCTAAGCTGCCTTGACTGGCGTTAGCTTGACAATGTCCGCGGTAGCCTTCAGCTGTGTGTTTTCAATTCCCTTTAATAAATATTATTTTCTGTGTCTAAAATCTCTCTCTTCTCTAGATTGTGCTAGTGCGAGCCAGTTCTTATTAAATTTCTTCAATTCGTCGCACCAGCGAAAGAGAGGCCTTTGCCCAACATTGGGACAGTCATGGCTATTAAATAAATAATAAAAAAATCTCTTCCATGCTGGTTTGGGAGAAGATAAAAAACATAGAATATACCAGCTGCTTTTCTTCCCGCGCAGACCGTAAAAGCCGGTCAAGGTATTTGGGCGAAAATCACTCACACATTGATTGGCGATGCGGCTAGCAACCCATCAATTTTGATTCCGCTTTCCACCTTTATGCCCACTACGATGCTAAACGTAGCCTGTAGGTTTTATGACCTTGGGCTCTGTCTACCCCGCGAGGGATAAAGACGTGATAGTATGTATGTATGTAGGATATATGTATAAAATCTCTCTCAGCTGGATCACTTCGGAGACCAGGGTCTGCTTTTATGACAGCATTCATTCAGCTTGTTGCCAACGTCCTTCAGTAGCTTTCAGTGCCTAAAAAAGTCCCTCTAAAATGTTTATACGGTTCGATTGATCGGACTCGAAAATTAATTTTGTTCAAGATATTTATCGGATGATGAGAAATTGCGGTTCATTTTCATACAACTCGATAAAAAAAGTTTATGTTGCTGAAGAAAACAAATTTGGAATGCTCTATTTAACGAAAAAAATAACGTCATTAATTTTCATCTGATCGCTGGAGTCGATATAAACACAGAATGAAGAGGCATCAGAAATTTAAATGTCGAAATATGAAAAAAAAGTCACATTTCTGTTTAGTGGTCGTAGTTGATTTAAAATTCTAAATAGCTTTCTATATACCCGTATTTGGACTATATTATGCAAAATAATTAATGAGGTATGATGATGGCATGTCCCGAGGCACACATGTCACATGCCATTATAATCGCGTGAAATTTTAAATTTGGAATGCCATATTTCAGAAACTGTCTAATGAGTAAACCATAGATTTAAAAAAAAAATTTTCGTTACATAATTCTATGAAGTAAACTGTTCACCAGTTTACTCATTAGAAATAGTGTATATAGTGAAATTGACGAGTAAGGAAACTGATCAGGGGTACGCAAAAACCTTGTGGTATTAAGCCAAAGATACAGCCCTGCCTGATACGTCACTCGGGATAATATGGATTCCAAAAATATCACACCCATTAGGCATTTCCAATTTGAGATAGAATAAACAAACACACACCAAAAACACAAACAAATAATACCACAAAAATACATAAATGAACGGTTTTAAATAGCATTACAATGCTCGGTATATCATTAAAATTGAAAATATGTGATGAAAAAGAATTCGCCCATTCGAATCCTACCTGTGGCGAATTCTTTTTCATTACATATTTTCAATTTTAATAATACATAAATGAACTTTGAAAACATAACACTCCTTTTCTGCGCAGTCATGTAAAATAAACAGTAGGATTCCGATGTCTAATTAAAGATAAGAAACGAAACTTCGCACCTAAATAGTTGACTAAGTTAAGATATGAAAATGGAGTGGAACGTTTACATAGTTGGTAGGCGCGCGGCGCTATCAACATAGTAGGATAAGATTACATTATGTAATACAAACCGATTACTATCGCTCAAAACATGTATGGTTATCTGTATCATTTACCTATCTATAGTTTCGAGTTGCCCGTGAATTCTGCTCTAATGACAAATAATTGAAAGATAGCGTCATTTAGATGAGTTCGTTTGCATACGGGAGAAATTGGATATGACAAATTCCAAAGGATCAGATAAATGTGCAAGGTCTTCAAGGTAAAATTATCCAACTTATATTAATAGTAAATTGTGTGAGAAGGGCGGTAAGGAATACCTACATTAAAAAAGAGTGACTATTCTAACAACATGGTAGCCAACTGCATCTGGTACAAAATGTATCCTTGGATTCACAGACAATGAAAATGTTTTATTCAGAGTGTGAAAGTCAAAGACCGATGAATACAAACAGCAGCTTGTCCCTACCATTACCAATTCCAAAGAATTAAGGAGAAAAATCGCACAGTCTCGTTTAAATTATTAGGTAGCAGTTCCAAATTCGAATATCAAATCAGAAAACATTTAAGTACATTGACCCTCGAAACTACGAAGAAGATACTATTACCAGTATCAGACGACCCACTGCCTTATGTTTTCCCTAGGCATATACACATTATGGAGTGAGGGTGAAAATGAAAAAAATATCATACAATTTCGTTTGAGTTTCTATTGGGGGCCACAAATTCAAACTCAATTGACGTATGTTCTATGGCCTAAAATTCGTAAAGCCAGTTTTTCAGCAGTACTTAAAGGGGTGACTCAAACCATCAATATAAACAACTTGTCTTAAGGGACTAATACTGGGAACTCAAATCTTTTTTCAATACAAATGTGTTCAGCCGTAGGGTCTTCAGATTCTCAAAAAAGTTTCATATTCTATGATACTCTGTCTAAAAAGACTATAAAAGTACACTTTCAACTTGATATCGATTCGTTCACTACGCTAAATAACCCTTTAAAGTTGTTGTCCTTTTTAAAAGTATGAAAAATCTAAAAATAAATATTACCATTATACATTCCTCAATATAAAGCATTTTAAGGGTTCCGTAGTAAACTAGGAACCCTTATAGTTTCGCCATGTCTGTCTGTCTGTCTGTCCGTCCGCGGTTTTACTCAGAGACTATAAGTACTAGAAAGCTGTAATTTGGTATGAGTATGTATATTAATCATGGCAAAATAGTCGTAGAAAAAAATCTTGAAAAAAACTTTTTTTTGGGTAGCTCCCACACACCACAAGTAAAGTGGGGGAGTAATTTTTTTTCTCTACTTACCCATCGTGTGGGGTATCGTTAAAAAGGTCTTAGAAAAATATTGTGAGGTTGAGAACACCATATTTCGATTTAGGGATCCGTTTCCGAAATATTTGGTAGCAAATTTTTGTTAGAGGTACGTGTGTGTGTGTGTGTGTGTGTCCCCCCCTCTATCTGCTAAACGGTTTGGATACGTGAAAAAAATTATAGCAGTAGAATATATACTGAAGTTGAAAGGAAAACTATCAGAGCTGGGTACTAAGTGCAAACTAAAAAGTTATAGGCAACCAACTTATAATATAATCTTTATTGTTAGATGTTTTTGGTCGTTAAACTGTGAGGTCCGAGTGTAAACAGTGTGAACTCAAAGTTGTCATTCGCAACTGCGGAACCCTATACTGCGCGTGGCCCGACACGCACTTGGCCGGTTTTTTTATTATTAGACCGTTACAATAAACGCAATATTTACTATAGCTGTCGAACAAGTTACTCATACGTCCCATACATTTTACTGAACTGTGACGTCACGATTCACTAGCATTTTCTGGGGAGAGAATTGGTATCGCCCAAAAAATGTGCTTTTAAAACTGTAATGTCTAAGAGAGTTTTAGGCTTCGAGCAACACGCCTTGAAGCCGTGTTGCTCGAAGGTTTTAGGTTTAGCATGGCGTTTTTGTCTTTCTTTGGGAGCTCTTTCCATATAATAACGAAAGTTTTGTTAAGTCATCATCCTCATTAGAAAGGGGAAGTAAAAATTTTTTACATTTCCCAGCATTGAAAGTTGTTCATATTGACGGTATGTACTTAAGTGAAGATCCCCCAACAAACTTCATACACGTCTTAATAAGCGAGCGTTATCACCTAAACTTGACACGAACTTTAACTTGAGTTAAACTATTATCGAACACTGACTTACGGCAGGAAATGTCTTGTGATCGTCCTTTTTAAAGTCGGTCTAAAACATGTCACTCACATCGAGATCGTCAAGATTGCTGAATATGGTTTTGACGATAGCTCGGGGGCAATGAGCGTTTATTAAATCGCAGGTTCTCGGGTTATATCCCTGCGGCCAGGTCTTAATCTTTGACAGATCGACTTGGCTCTTGAATTCTTATCAAGTATATCTATAGTAATTTATACTAAATTATAATGAGGAAAAATTTGATTGTTTGTATTTAATAGGCTCCGAAACTGCTGGGCCGATTATCAAAATTCTTTCACCTATATAGTAAAGCTAATTTATCTCCGTGTGACATAGGCTATAATGTAACCGGGTAAAGTCACCGGAAAATTGCTAGTCTTAATAAAATTAAGCATTACTGTAGGACTTGCTCAATCAGTGTGTGATTTGTGCCTATATAAAACAAGTGGAATAAAATAAAACCTTTGGCCTTTTTTCAGTGCACGTCCACTCGTCCACTATATTGATTTTTTGCTAATATTACAGTCAGTCGGTAAAAAATCGTACAACCGACCTGAGAACCTCCTCGTTAGATGAAGTTGGTTCAATGCTCGACTTGCTTGTTCAGCCATTATTTTTGTGTCCACTAGGACACTAGTAGATAAGACCAGTAAAAAAAAACTTTATTCAACTTAAATTACTACATAGTTTCAATGACAGACATTTTTCTAAGTATTACGTACGAGAGGTATCCAAATGGTTTTGATCTGCTACGAAGTATAACATACGGTTCAATTAATTGTTTTATTTACACTAAAGTACCGAAAAATAGTTCGGTTTCAAAAAAGTAGGTGTTTTGCTTAATCGGTATTCTACGTAAGTTAAAGTTGGTGTTATGCTTAGTTAGTGTTTTGCGTAAGCGGTTTTTTGCGAGTTAGGTGTAGTGCGAATAGATGGCGTTTTGCGTATATGGTTTTATGCGTCTAAAAGCTACGAAGACCTATATCGCCGAAAAGCTCGACGGATTAATATATGCAAACCCATGTTAAACTGCACAAGCCGTGATTAAAATTTGAATCGGTGATCTTTAATGTCATAAAAATATATCAAGCTCTTCCTTGTTCTGAAGGCACGTTAATCCGTTGTTACCCACCCTCAGTCGATTAATTATGACAGATGTCTTTAGACAACTTGCAAATTGTGACATTTGAAACATATTAAAATATTGATGCGAAAAGAAAGACGACCGGAAATTACTATAGCTACATATAAGTATAGTACAGATTTGTTCTATTATAATCAATATTATATTTCAAACAAACTTCAAATACATCTTAGCACGGGATATACGCTTCACAGCGCTATCAGCTAAAGTTGGCGCGAAACTTAAGTTGAACTTATGTTGAACACTGATTGAGACTGAGTTACAGCAGGATGCCTTTGTAATGTTTGCTGTGTTCTGCGCGAAGAGTTTCCCAGTGGGTTACAAAACTAATATAAGAACTTAGCTGCGTGATAGGGGTGAATTTGATTACTTAAGAGCCAGGCTCTTATGTATTCCACAACATACATACTAATAAACACAATTATATCCCTTACTATGACAAAGCCTAAGGCTAATTAGAATACGAAAACTATCATCACTATGGAGTTTAGAGTTCAGAAATATCTTAATTGGTACATATTTTATGGAAAGTAAAGATAACCCAAGCTTTTTCTTCTTCCTATCCAATCTTATCCAATATAAATATGCGACCGGAGCGTCTAAGTCGGGCTAAGGGCGTTCCCCTCTCCGAGCCCGTCGCACTCACCACCGGAATAGAGTGCGTAGTAGGATAAGCTCCGATTATTGGTGACCACCCGGCGGTCCCTGGTGACTTACATCCAGGATAGGCCCCTCTGTCAACGTAGCTTTCGGCCCAAACGTCAAAACATTAGAGTGGCAGTGCTGCTCACCAAAGGCTTTGCCATTGTTTCTCAGTTCAGCCCTTCAAACTATGCCTGTAAATTGCGTCCTATCAGGCATTCCAATTGATAGATTCCAAAAATGCTTCAAGTTATTTACTAGTGCTTATATGATTTACATTATTGAATTTCTTTCTATTTGTAAAGTATTAGGAATAAAATGATTGGCGTCGCTACTGTGCCTAGTGTGCAGAGTTAAGAGCACTTTGCCCTCACCACAAAAAGTCCGGTATAATAGCAAAAGCTCACTTAGAGCTAGCTACATAGTCCAACAAAAAATAAATTGGATTCCATACATCCATAACCCACTCCAGGTGACATTCATGCTAGCTTTTTTAAATTTCTTCTAACAAACTCCAAGCACATGTTTCATGGGATACCTATATGAACTTTTACTGGCGGGAAAACCGAGTTGAGCTTTATTGTCTAACTCCGATTTTGATTGAGATACAGCGTAGGCGGAAGGTTAGTGCAACGGAACCTTACTGGGCCCTCGCGATACCGCTTCCTCGCACCCTGCTCTGCTCATTGGGGAACGGAAGCATATGAAAAAGGTACAGCATGCTTACTTCACACATTGACGTATGTATGAAAGTCATCTTTTGTTTACAGGTATATAAGCTTAAGGTGCTCTATGGATTATACATACTTAGTATGAAGCACCTAACTTATGGCAAGCCGTTAGCAGAGTCGAATTTATTTTATTGCTAGTTCCAAAACAACGAGACACATAGTATTTCGAAAAAAAAAAGCAGAAGACGGTACATTGGGATAACGCTGAGATAAATAGCGTGAAAATACAGAAGTACTTTTTCGAAATAAAAACTCTCTTTGCTTTGACACCTGGGTAAACGTTGTTAATTTTTACTTGTACAAAACTTAAATAAATATTT
Source organism: Rhodophaea formosa (assembly GCA_963082605.1). Classification (NCBI taxonomy): domain Eukaryota; kingdom Metazoa; phylum Arthropoda; class Insecta; order Lepidoptera; family Pyralidae; genus Rhodophaea; species Rhodophaea formosa. The sequence goes on along the minus strand of OY720203.1, from coordinate 14,021,926 downwards.
CCGTGGGTCCGGATATCCGTTATTATTTGCATGGTATTCAATTAAACGGATGTGTATAATTTCAATAATCAACACATTGATATCCAATCCCAACTATTATATTATAAATGCGTAGGTAAATCAGTTTGTGTTTGTTACGCTTTCATCATTTGATCGATTCCCACAGGAAGCATACTTTGTTGTTTCCAGTTTGGTTTGGACATTGCAGGCATGAATCGCCTGATTGTCTGATAAGAAAGATGATTCCGGGCTTCAGAAGGCACGTTAAGCCGTTGGTCCCGGCTGCCATCTGGTAGTCGTTAAAGGAACCACGTCAGAGGCCGAGTGGCGGTTCCGAAGAACTCGGACACCAGGGTGTGCATGGTCGATTGACCGTATCACGAAATTATGATGATCATGAAATTTTGCATACATGTAGTCTGAACAGAGAAGGATAAAGGCTACCTTTCATCCAGGAGAAAAGTACTATTCCCGAGGGATCGAGACTAACGCGAGCGGAGCCGCGGGCGACAGCTAGTATCAATATAAAACTTACACTGCCATCGAAATAAAATTCAGTTATTGCATAGATTTAAATAAAATCGTCTTTCTGGTTCCATGCGACATCGAATTGATTGCCTGTGTTATTTGGGAATGTTATTTCGTAAGCGAAGATGTTGTTATTAACGTAAGTATTTGATACGATTATCCATAATCGTTAAAAATTATCTACATTTTCCTATTACTAATAGTCGTCACGAATGGACAATCCTCCACGGATGAGCTAGTTTTCTCACAAAGCAACGAGACAATGGCGTTTCCGAGAAAACTCCAACTTTTCACGGCACAGTGCCGCCATCTATGCCACGGCCGTGACGCGACGCCGGTAAATTGAGCGCCGTGGTCTGATAATACAAGTCACTAGCCTATACTGAGGCGGTGAAAGTCACAAAACTTTAACAAACTTTTATTGGTTTTATTACCTTATTTAGAACGAAGATTTAAGTTATTTTTAAATGCAAACATTTGAGGCTTGCTATTAAATTATGAAAAACTACAGTTGAAATAACAACTGGTACGTTGAAATTAAAGTTCCTGAAAGATAAAGTAATGCTTAAGCATTTTAATACCTATATTATTAAAGGTAGATAGGTATGCGTAGATGAAAATTTATGACTAATATAATCCTATGATATTCAATATTCAAACCACATTATCAATATTTTGATAACTTGTGAAGAAAAACTTGTAATGAGATAATTAGCATTCACATTAAAAACAGGCATTGCAGAACGGTCGGGCAAACATTTTTTGGCGATCAAGGTTTCAGTGGTTATACTTGACGCGGTGTTTTATTTTACCACGCTGAACGTATCTTGCGAAACATAACATGCAGTGGTCTGAACTGAACAAAAATATGTAAATAAACTGACTGCTAACGGAGACGGTTAGTACCTTTGTCGTGAGCAAACAAAACGCGTCATTTTTGTCAAGTTCATTCTTTAGTAGCAGACAATATTGGCCGTGTTATTATTTTTCTGAATTAAACACTATCCGAATTTATTGAAATTGTATTGCTGACCTTTCTTTACAGTTGAAAACTATTGAGGACCGCACGCCGGTATCAAAGATAAGCATATCCCACCTGATACAGTAAGACTGTAAGGGTAAATATGCTTTAGGATAAGTTGGCCTTGATATCTTTCCATTATGACTCACTCGGCCTTACACAAAATCAGAAATCTGAAAAGGTTTTTATCTCCCGTTTTAACTGATCGGTCACGATTATAATTAATAAAATATAATTGAAGAAAACGGAAAGTTGGTTTAAAATGGCGCGCGCAGTTTGACAGTTGTAGGGATGGGGCGTACTTACAGGTGTGAGGTTCGGTACGGGACGCGATCGGGTACGATGCGCGACAGAGAGGGCGTGCGTGCGCAACGAGACCGAAAGAGCGACTGATGCGGGGCACGCGGGGTGATAACCGCACGCTGATAAGAGCGTCACCAGGTGAGTTGATTGCGGTAAGACTCTGCTCGTTTCGTCATTGATGACGTTGTAAGTAACCATTGACAACGTTTATTTTCTTTTTTTTTTGTTACAAACTTATCAATCACTTTTTTTCTATCAAAACCTTGTTTCTCTAGGGGATACCTTGTTGTTTATCCAGATCTAGTGATGCCGTCATTTAATAAATTATTCGGAAAGTCAGATTTTTTTTATACATTTCTACCAAAAATGATAATTTTTGGCAACAAAGCTTGAATTTATATACTCTATAAAATAATTTAACGACTGAGGTACTAATAATAAACAAAATTTAAAAAATCTGATTTCTTCTGTTTTGATGCTGCAACCTGGAATATTGGATGATGATGATGCTGTAGCATCATCGTTATTAAAAGGTAGGTACACTTTATGGTAACTAGTCTGTTGAATAGCAAAATCTGTACAGGAGAAATATTACTGAGTAAAATGTAGTAGGGATATTAAACGAAAAACGACTTATCTATTATATGAAATTATATCATAACTAGCTTCCACCTACGGCTAAACCCGCGTGGCTGTCGATTATCGCGTCCTAAACGCGTCCACCCCACGGTTTGACATATTTTACAACATAGGGATGGATTTTAGAAAACTGGGATATACGTGTATGATTATTTGTAATGTATTTAGGAGCTATAGTTACTAATTTCATAGAAATTGTAATCTAAATATATATAACTCAAAGGTGACTGACTGACTGACATAGTGATCTATCAACGTCCAGCCCAAACCACTGGACGGATCGGGCTGAAATTTGGCATGCAGGTAGATGTTATGATGTAGGCACCCGTTAAGAAAGGATTTTGATCAATTCTACTTCTTAACGCGAGCGAAGCCGCGAGCTAAAGCTAGTTTTTTATACAAACTGTAAACCCCTAGATTTCACCCCTATAGGATTTTTTTAAGATCCTTTCTGAATTTCACGTTTCCATCATTTACATTATCAAGAATCAGTGCACAGCAAATTCTGCCATTACTGGTGCAGAAATAGTGCATAAACTAAGTACACATGCGTCACTATAGAATTATAATATAATTTATATAAAAATGTCATAAAATAAACATTGAATTACATAACATGGTCAAATATTAATAAAATAAATCACAAATATCTTATTTTACCCCAATATGAATTATTTACGATGTCAAATTAATCTGTATTTTATCAGTCAGGTAATCTATCACTTTATTTTCTTTAACTAATTATTTTTTATAACATAAATTACTAACTAAACTATAAATTAATTAGGTAATCTTGTATTTCATAATAGCGCTTCTCTAGCAGCAATGAAAACAGTTCCTTTTTGAAGCGACTTTCTGAATTATAATTCATAGTACTATTATTTTACAGTGAGTTATTTATTATGTACCTATTTTAGAAATAATCAAATAATTCAGTTAAATGTTGCCAACATAATGCCGATTTCATTTTACATAGGATATTCGTATGTTATTAATATTACAACACCAATAATTAAAAAAAAAACACACAAAAGTATATTTTTTTTTAAGTCCCGAATCTGGAATCAGAACATCACTATAGAAATTATTAGGGGCTGCTCTCACGTCGCAAGGGGTGTGATATAGCACGCCAAAAGTCTCACGGATGATAGAACCTAAGTAAAGTTTCCTTTGAGGTTTCTCTACTCGACTCATTGTCAGAAAATCCTTAACCTATGTCGTTTCCTTAGTTGGAGAGATAACTATCAAACTGAGTTCTTGGCGGGAATTTGAGCGGACTACACGGTGTTTATTTTGGATTGTTGTGCAAATTGTTTCTAGTGGACTTTATAATGTGAAATCGGTGTAATTTGGTGTTATAAAAGCCCATGTCAAGGAACAATGTGTGGGATAACTAAAATAGACAGTCATTGTGCAGCTGTAGTGAGATTTATATAGCGGGCTGGTGGTTGTCCGCCTTGCTGCGTTGGCTATGATTGATCCAGTGGGTTCGTGAAGGATTGTCGCCAGGGGCTCCATAGAATCAACGAAATGAGTTTACACCATCATTTCGTTGATAACAAGAAAACTCGATAAAGCGCGGGAAATTTTTTACTTGATACTGGCTAAATACGTAATGCGTGAAAGCCATAAAACATAAAAAAAAAAAAAAAAAAAAAAAACTATCAAACTGTCTGTTTGAAGTATCCTTCGAAATTTGAGCAAATGACGGATTTAAGACACCGTAGTGGTAGAATCATATTTTTTTTATGATATAGGACGGTAAACGAGCAAGCGGGTCACTTGATGGTAAATGATCTCCGCTGCCCATGGACAACTGCAACACCAGCAGGCCTATTTGCTAACTTTTGACAGCTACAGTGTACATACGGTAACTTCAATATTCATTACGGCTTCGGTATGAATGACTATTTTTATTTAAGATATGAAAACCGTAATTAATGCTAAAGTGACAATCAAATCGTTGTACACTGAGTTAGCAAATCGGCCTGCTGGTGTGTGACAAGAGCGTTGCCGGCCTTTTAAGAGAACATAGACTCGTTTTTCGAAGGTTCCAATGACGTATCGATCTGGGAATACCACCGCAAGAAGTTGATTCCACAGTTCGGTCGTACGTGGCAGAAAGTTTCTTCTAAAACGTACAGTACAGTGGTTGGTTGCCAGTTATCCAGGTGGTAGGGATAAAACTTAGTTTATTAAACTCATAGTTACAACATTACGCCTGAAAAATATGAGACCGGTATTGGCCACTATACTATTTTTCGTTTGTTTCTCATGTGTGTAACATGAGAAATAAACGAAGTACACTTAGTATCGTTGTACCAGACCAGGCAAATACAAAGTAAGTTTATGATAACTTATTTTCAGCTACACACATGGCCTCGGCATCGAGCGTCATATTTAGTACTATGGCGTCTGCTCTCAGATATTTAACTATTGATAATGACACCGCAAAGCGTGCGACTCCGATCCATCCGTACAACTATCAAATTTTATAGGTACTGAACAATCTTGGTTCAGCATCATCATCGCACTACTTACTCATTATTTAATTAAGCTTTAGACTTAACAAAGTGAATGTAAAAAAATATTTTGAGTTTTTCTAAGACTTACAGTAACTTACAAATGCCAAACGGTAACTGGAATGCGTCCAGCTCTACATAATATGTAATCAAATCATCATGCTAACTTTCACAGTAATTTTTTTAGAGCAAGTGTCTTCTTATATTCGAGTTGGGCTAAAACACTTTTTTATGTATGTATAATATATTTTCAGCTAGACTCTAACTCTCGATCCAAAACCATTTAGCCAAATTATTTAAATACGTCATCACTGCTAAGAAATATTTAAATATTTTGAAGATAGATGATTATAAATACATTTAGGTTTTCGACAGTGAAATGATAGAAAATTAGTAGCAATCGTTTTATTGAAACGGGCCCTTAAGCCATAGTTTGAATTGAATCAAGAGTGTCTGATATTCGACTGCTATTAAGGATAATCAATGCGCTCAAATTAATACTACTCATCAATATTTCATATATGGTGTGTACTTCTGATTGCGAAGAAATTTTAGATTAGTCCACATGAAACCCGACTGGATTTCAAAGGAGCAAAATGTGCAATTTTTAGAGGAATCACGAATTAAGTTCTATCTAAAGTCATACTTTGAATGGCCAAAGGCCATGTTTACCAATTTCTTAAACGTGACTTTTATTCTTATGACCTTGTGGCTCTGTCTTTCCAAAAGGGGTGCATAAGTTAGCCGAGAAGTGTGTGTGCCTCTCCGTTGCACCATATAGCTCTTAAGCGGATCAACCGGTAAACCGATTTGGATGCAGCTTCTATTTATTTAAACACAGGATTTTTAGCGATAATTTTTTGAGATGCTTTTTCTAATCAGTCCAGCTGCTAGTCAAGGCGTTTGCCTTGTAAACCCGTAGGTCGGGGGTTCAATTCCCACGGGAAGCATACTTTGTTGTTTCCAGTTTGGTTAGGACATTGCAAAATCAAAAAATCAAAATGTTTATTCAGAAAATAGGCCTTCGCAGGCACTTTTTCACGTCATATCATATTTAAAATTATCTTATTAGATAATATGTATTTATTTAATGCTACAGACTACAAGCGTTTCCGAACTGACCACTGCAGAGAAAAAACGCCGAAAGAAACTCTTTTCAACAGTTTTGGTCGCCTACTCACCTGAAGGGCTTTATACGATTATGTACATTTACATATTCCTTATTGTCTTTTTCTGTCTTTTCTTTTTTCTGTTCTCAAGTTACATTTTCAATATACATCTAGGTATTTATTATTTTTGGAACGACTTATGTTGACGACATGCTTGCAGGTATGAATCACCTATTGTCTGATAAGAAAGATGATTCCGTGCTTCGGAAGGCACGTTAAGCCATTGGTCCCGGCTGCCATCTGGTAGTCGTTAAAGGAACCACGTCAGAGGCCGAAGGCGGTTCCAAAGAACTCTGACACCAGTCATAGTCGACTGACCGTGTCACCTACACGAAATGATGATAGTTTATTAGTTGATACCTTATTAGTCCAGCCGTTCATAGAAGAGGATTACGTGTCGGGGGTGCTTTAAAATTTTAACTCTCATGTAACATACTAGCTTTTGCCCGCAACTTCGTCTGCGAATTATTACTTTCTTGCTGGCAAAACTTATGAAAATAAAACATAAACATCGAAATGACCACAAGAAAATCCGCCAGAAAAACCAAGACATTTTGTTAAATGTCTTCGTTTTTCTGGCGGATTTTCTTGGAAAACCTTCTATTCCAGTTTTCACATAAAACCTTATATATATATTAAATAAAAAATTACTTTTTAACCGATTTTATTGCGTTCATAACATTATCTAAACAACTTTTTGTACGCTTTACAGTGTTCATGTTCGCAGGTAGATTAGGTTGACATTTGTCTTTTATGTTATAAGAATTACGAGAAACTAACGCCTACAATATTAAATGATAACGGTCCGGATGTACGCAGTATTGGCTCACGGTGTCTGAAGGTCTTGTAGTCTCTTGCTGAGCTTTGAATATAATTCAATTGACTATTGTTTCCCTGGTAACTGCCAACCATCCTCTTTATTAAAGTATTAATTTTTCAATTATAAGGATGGTTGGCAGTTACCATCAGCTTGGGATCTAAATAGTAGAAGACTATAAATAAAGCTGTGCGCTATATTTACGTATAGGTACTCAGATGAAAGTAAGAGTTATGCGGCAAACGTTTTTTTTTTATTATTTACTAACTGTTACCCGCGGCTTCGCCCGCGTCATATATAGCCTATGTCCTTCTCAGTACCCTAACCTATGTGTATGCAAAATTTCATGATGATCGGCTCAGTAGAAAGGGCCTGAAAGCGTAACGAACAAACAAATAAACAAACAAACAAAAAACTCACTTTCGCATTTATATTAGAGTTAGGATTAGGATTGAATTACCTAGGCATTTCCCATCTCACCTGATGGTAAGTGACGAGGATGTTACAAGCCTATCAAGAGATACCTATTTATCCTACTTTTGAACCTGTGAATACATCTATACGGTGTACTTACGTATGCTCAGATGAGAGTAAGATTTTAGCGGGACACGCCACATACATAAACCCGACATATCGGTGCACGGTACTTCGGCTACTTTAAAATTCAATTTCAGTTTCTCAGTATTCCTGGAGTTTGCAGCGCGACATCCATCTACTTATGTACATACAACTCTAACATATTTACATCAAGATGTCGGATTTGCCTTAAGGCAGCATTTTGCAAATGTTACTCTCTTTTGTCTTAATAACTTTTGACGACCTCCATGGCGCAGTGGTGCCAGCAGCGACACAAGTGGTCCCGGGTTCTATCCCCGTCAGGTAACGAAGAAGTACGATCTTTTTCCAGATTGGCCTGATTCTTGGATGTTTATCGTTATAAGCATGTATCATTTATAAAATATAGTATCGTTAAGTTAGTATCCTGCAAGTTTACAACTTAGTGTAGTCAAACACAATATATTAGTGTAGTGTAACTAGCTCAATCTGTGTGATTTGATTTGACCCTATTTATTTTTATTTATATTTCATGGTTTTCAGGTTGTTTCTTTTTTCTTGTCATATCAGCAAACGAGCAAGAGGGTCGCCTGATGGTAAGTGATCACCACTGCCCATGGACAACTGCAACACCAGCGGTGTGACAAAAGCGTTGCCGACATTTTATTTTTCCCATCCCAAAGGAGAGAAGGGATGGGCGGGCGCCTCTCTCACTCACCGAGCGATGCATAGAAGCAGTAAAGGTGTGCTCAAACATTGATTTTTTGTGAGAGTGCGGTACTTCCCCGGACGAGCTGGCCCTTTCATGCTACTAGCAAAAGTAATTTCGCCGGTAGCGTGGCTTTACCACAACTGATATTCAGCCGTGATACTTTGGCGCGTGGGGTCATCCTTAACTGTCCTTTGGAGCCGGAGGCCCGCTTTTAAGACAGGACTGTAATATAATTTTGCATTTTTTTAGGGTTCCGCACACAGAGGGTAAAAACGGGACCCTATTTACGAGACTGTCCGTCTGTCTGTCACCAGCCAGTGTTCCATGAACCGTGATAGCAAGACAGTTGAAATTTTCACAGATGATCTATTTCTGTTACCACTATAACAACAAATACTAAAACCAGATTAATATAAATACTTAAGGACTAAAAAACGTGAAACTTATAACATCCCTTTTTTAACTTATTAAGCTTAACAAAAGTCTTAACCTAAGCTTAGCAAAAATCTTTAACTACTTAAAAATTTAACACATTTTTCATTTGTAAGACTCAGTGTAAGCAGCAACCCGACGCTTACTCATTCAGTGGATTAACTAAACACCAAGCAAAATTAATAAGGGCTCAGCCACGTGTAGATACGGCAAGAAGCAATGATGTGCTAAGGTACGGCACCGTACCAGACAATAACGCGGCATATAAATTCACGGCACCGTACCATACCGTGAACAAGTCATATTTATTAATCCAATCTAAATTTGTATGAACACCGACTTAACGGTATTTCGAGACATTACTCGCTACTCAAAGTGCGCACACGGACGGCACATATAAAAATTTAATGTGCCGTCCGTGTGCGCGTTACGTTACCGTACCGCGCAGTCACCACGCGTCAATTAACGTTGCTGTGCCCTTCAATGCCGTGCCGTAAACATGTGGCCAGGCCCTTAGTGTTATTTCTGAGTAAAACCCATTAAAGACTGTTTTTATTTTTAATTAAAACTGCTAGGGGTTTATGCTAGCTTATAAACAAAGCATCGAACATAGAACTTTTTTGAGTTGGATGGTATGAAAATAAGTTACATTGCATTGAGATTCAACAGAGAAATATAGGTACCTACATATTACATTTATAAAAGCTCTGCCATACCTGTCTGGAAAGAAAAATAAATAAATATAGGTATATGGACAAATCACACAAAGTAAGCTAGCCCCACAATACTTTTTTTATAGATAAATATACAAGACCCAGGCCAATCTAAAATATATATTTTTCCATCTTGACCGATTGACCTCTGGCGATCGAATCCAGAACCACTCATGTCACAGGCTGGCGTTTTAACAGCTGCGCTACGGAGGTCGTTAAAACATACAATGTTCCAGCTGCTTCTCTCCCTGCGCAGATCGTAAAAGCTGGTCTAGGAAAAAGGCAAGGCTTATATAACTTCACTATACGCAATCGGTTAAAAATAATATGCAATATGCATCGCACGTTGTCGAAGGAAAACATAAATTATATGAACTGCCTCATCAATGTGCTATCAAGCATGTATGGCGCATTAATGGCGGTGACTCCAAGAATTAGGCATTTGAATAGTATTGAATAGAGCGATCATGTAGAGTTTGAAAACACAACATGCTCCTTCTGATTTGGTCAACCGGGAAAAAACTTAAATATAAAAGCTTATGTGTATAATGTTCGGTAGACGATTTAAAATTTTAAATTTATATACATTCAAGTGGAAATAATTTAGCTTTAATTATAAAGTGTGCCGTAGCACAGTGTTTCGCAAAGTGTATATCGCGGCACACTGATGTACCGTGGTCTTTACTTGGTGTGGCTCGGAAAACTACGGCTATCTTATAAACTTACTAGCTGTTGCCCGCGGCTTTGCCCACGTGATGGCCTGTGTCCTTCTCCGTAGTGTATGCCAAATTTCTATAACATTGGTTTTATAGATAAGGCGTAAAGAGGTATGTTACCTCTTTTCGCTTTATCACAATGTTGGGATTTTTAGTAAGTAGGTAAAAGAAAGATAATAATACTTAAATGTAAATCGCGATAGTGTAAGTTTTTAAGTGAAAGTAATGAAGAAGGTACTTCTTCTTTCTCTATAATCGAGCTATATCTATAAAGATATAACTTTTTAGGGTTCCATACCCTATGGGTATGGAACCCTAAAAAGTTGACTTTAAACCTCATTATTTGGTGAGCGATGCGAAAATAATGATGTCTCTATCATCAAAGCGGACTTTACTTCCTCACCTGAGATGCTTTAGAACCCGGGGTCTGGGGGTCTGGATAAATTGTGTGATAATACTGAACCTACGCCGACGAAGTTTTGGATAACACCTAGTTTTTAATACTTACTTGCGTGAGTACATAGCCTCATAATCTGAATAGAATAGAAATGTTTATTTGGTACATATAAAAAATACAAAATAATTAAAACAATAAAAACTTGACGGAATATGTCACCAAAATGATTTCTATTCCTTCAGCTGTGATTCCCTGGCGGGTATGCCACCATGACGCTGGTTTTCAGGGAACCCAGTTGGGCGAGAGATTTGAAACTGCTTCACATAAACATTTATAGTTAAGAAATCAAAAAAATTATACACATAAACAATCGTTTCATTTTTATTTCATTCTGCAGTCGGTTTTAATGAATATACTTACATCACATGGTGTCGGAGGAAATCATCTGTCATTGGAAGTAGCTCGTCAATGCGCTGTGCAATTATGGCGCATTTAATGACGGTGGCGCGCAGAGTTGGATGGGTTTGTTTGAACAAACTTCCTTATATCTACTGATATCACCCATTATCACTCTTCCATTGCTGATCGGGGAAAAACATAGTACTTACCACCAACACTATCATACCGTACAGCCCGTAGAAGCCAGTTGAGTGGAAAAGCGATAATTCTGTGTATTAGTGTGTATGGCCAACATTAAGATTAAATTATTCACGCTAAAAGCATCTGACAATCAGCCTTCAGAAGTACCTACAGAAAACACACATCACACATTTTTAACTTGGTATTTCTTTGTACCTCCGATGTAAATTAACTAGGTAACTAACAAATTAAGCACCTACTTACACTTCGTTTAAAAGTTGCATGCGTAGTGAGGCTTTATTTACACCATAAACCTACATAAATAAAACATATTTATAAATCTACATTTAAATCAGTCTTTTATTTAATTCACTTTATACGGATTTAATTCGAAAATTCGAGTTCAAATAACGCCTGCGCAAAATATCAGAGCAAATGCTTTCACTTTACATGTTGCTAATTTAATAAGTGAAGGACTCATTAATTACTCAGTAGAAAGAGCCTTGTAACAAATAGAGTTCGCAGTTTCGCGTCAAATAGGGTAGGGATATTCATATGATTTAGTTAAGTTCTTAAACTTGGCACGGATAGCGTTAATAAAGACAAACACACAGTTTACATAAGTATATATATGTATGTACAAGTAAACATCACTACATATCACTACATATTATAAAATAAAGTCCTCTGGCACGTCTGTCTGTCTGTCTGTTCGCGATATAAACTCAAAACTACTGCACGGATTTTTATGCAGTTTTCACAAATAGAGTGATTCATGAGGAAGGTTTATAAGTATAATTCATGCCCGGGCGCGGCCGGGGATGGTTGCTTATATAATATAATTATTAATTATATGAGTCACATAGGTACATGTCAGGATTTAATAAAGACAACAGATAAAACAATTCTCATATTTTTTCATTTGTTCAATACTTTCTGGCAAAAATTCACTTAATGAGCTTTCCAGTCGACAGTCGAATAGCAACTCAATCTCAAAATAAGTAATTAAATTTCTTTTTAGGTTCCTTTAAATTTCTCCTGATCAAAACTTCCAAATTATAAATTAGTACCTACTTATTTATGCATACATTTAACGTACAATTTTGGCGTCACTAGTGATAATAAGTATACTCGTACGGTGGAATATTTTTCCTAGATCCATCCAAGCTTCCAAGTAGGTATTTATTGTTATTTTTGTGTTTCGTGTCCGTAAGTGGTCAACTCTGGTATCAAATTTTTTAAACTGCCCAAATCCAGTTCTCATAGCTTAACGACTTCTGTCAATGATGACAGCCGGGACCAACGGCTTAACGTGTCGAAGCACAGAGGAGCTCAAAATACTTTTAAAATATTACGTTCTGCAGAAAAAGCGCTTGATATCTTTCATATGCAAAATTATAAATTCTTGTATTTCTTTTTATAAATTCTTGTATTTCTTTTTATAAATTCTTGTATTTCTTTTATCATTTCCCTAATGAGGAGTTTACAAGAACATTTTAAATCTAGTAAGTAGGTAGGTAGGTACGAGTATTCTAATTATACGGAAATTTTTGCAACAGCTAACACCCATCTGCTATTCTGTATTTTGTCATTAGTTAGGATTTTATTTTGAAAAGTGTATTGTAGTTTATATTTTAGATAGAAAGAAAATCTTTATTCGGCAAAATACATAACAACAAACCAAACATTAGCAATACTTATAGCAAACTAAAAAGAAAATGGTTATTGCCGAAAAGGTGGGAAGCTCAGCTTTATGTTGATAGCGAGGTGATACAGCGCTGATTTTCAGCTGGTGCAACGAGGACGTGGGTTAGATGGCTTAATTATTATCATATTAAGAACATAACTTTTTATGTGTAATACACAAAACATAATTTTTTCTTACACATTATTTTATTAATTTCATACGTCATTTTTATAGTTTATCGACATAAAAATAACTGGCACTTCGTGTTTTAAATGTGTACGTAAGTATTTTGCCCCGCTCCGGAGATGGTATGACAAAGTACAAATGAAAGTCAACACTTGCCAATGTATAACTCCATTTCAATCTAAACTCTACAGTAGCAAATTCGGGCGGAATGTTGAAATCGGCTTCAAAAGAATAATTCCTGATGCTTTTAACTTTATATACACTTAACTCAATCAGGTAGATAAAATCACTTAGACGCACTCTATCCTAATGTCAAAATTTGAATTAATGTGAAATCTTTATTTGCTTTTGGTTATGAAAAATGTGATTATACAGTCACTACTCAGAGGAATGAAATCTTTACTTTACCTTTAGGATAATACATAAAAATGCTTATCGGATTCGAATATTTATGCTTAATTTTATTTCGGCGAAGTCAAACGAAATGTATGATTATATAACACTACATTAAAAATTTGTTTCTCATTTCTACTAACATCGAGCTTAATTTGACAAATGTTGTTATCGTTAGACTCTTCTTCTAGTTAACTGGTGGTGAGTCACAATAAGTCTAGAGGTAATATGGTACCATCTATAGTTATTCCAGTTGACTAGTGGTAAGTGTGTCACAATAAGTCTAGGAAATATGGTACCAGTTAGGTTAAAGTCTAGTCTCCGTGGCGCAGTACCACGCCAGCCGGTCAAATACTTACTTTAACTTTATTTTCATAGGTATTGTCTTCAGTTCTGGATTTCCCAAAGAACGGCGAGCTGTAAAAGCTATCCCAACTCTGCCGCATCTCAGCTAAAGAGAGAAACTGGGCTCAAAAAGTTGTGGTTGTATTTTGGCCATTCTATTTGTATCTAGAAAATATAGTGAAAGAAATTTTGAACTACTCATTATTAATCCTATCCTATCCTAATCCTAACTAATATTATAAATGCGGAAGTGAGTTTGTTTGTTTGTTTGTAACGCTTTATATACTGAACCGATCATCATGAAATTTTGCATACACATAGGTTAGGGTACCGAAAAGGACATAGGCTATATGTTACGCGGGCGAAGCCGCGGGTAACAGCTAGTAGAAAATAAAACTATCTGAAAGGATATTTACTTACTATACTTATCATTATAATCAAATTAATTTCTATCGTTGTTAATATTTATAAGTAGGTACCGACAATATTTATTTATCAAATAATAACTTTTTGTTAAGAAGCAATTTGTAAGTCGCATATTCCTGAAATAGAGAGAGTTAGTAAGAACTAATGGACTGTACTGATATTTTTTTTATACCAGCAGCTACTATTTTTGTTACCAAATCTGTGAATAACGGCATGTGCTTCGTTTTTAACAATTCTTTGTTATATATAATCTGCTAACATGTTCATATAATGTAGCTGTTTGTTATTCCTAAAAAACAAATAAAATAAATGTGATCCTCTAGTACCAACTTGTATTTGAGTGCAATTTGAAGAGTTCGAAGTTTCTATTTTACAACCAAATAAGTATGCTTGTATGTTTAAAAGGTAATTAGTTATTTTTTTATGATCTCTCCTAACACTCAACTGAAAAAGAGGGTCTGCCGGTGCATTTCTATCAGGTTATCAGGCTTGGCACTGTAGGAATCTAGTTTCCGAACAGGACAATCATTTAATCTGTACGCTATATTCCATCTATTTATGTATAGCGTTTTTATGTCATTGAGTAACATACAATCAAATACATATATTAAGGGTCCACGTAAAGCCGCAATCCCATACAAACGTAGTTTGGTTTTAGTTTTACAACAGTTAAGCCAATCTCAACCAAATTTTGTACATACGACCGGATAAGGCATATTGATGTTTATAATGGGATTTCAATTTTAAAAACAATACCTATACAAAATTACAGCGAGTTGAAGTTTTGTATCGAAAACCTGTAATTTTGTATAGGTACCTATTGTTTTTAAAATTGAAATCTGATTATAAACATCAATATGCCTTATCCGGTCGTATGTACGAAATTTGGTTGAGATTGGCTTAACTGTTGTAAAACTAAAACGATACTACGTTTGTATGGGATTGCGGCTTTACGTGGGACTCTTAACACACAAAAATTTACATTTATAACATAAGGTTAGAAGAGTATTTAAATACTATCAATAGGTACAGTTTATCTGCCAACAGATGGAGCCACTTCTAACAAAAATAACTTCTAAAATAGATCGCACAGTACAGCGGATCCGATACGTTAATTTTAGACGTGTTGCTTCCAGGCGAGCGGCGACTGGCAAAATACCGAGGTATTTATAATTTGTATTATAATTACTGAATTAATGCAAAGTGTAAGTCAAATTGGGTTATTGTTGACAGAAGTGACGTAGAATATGATTTCATTATTTTATCAATTCGACTGTGAAAAGTTAAAAAGGAATTTTTCGTTAGGTTAATATATTATTGATAAATATGGTAGGTAAAGCCCAAAAATGTAAATGACGTTAACAAATTATGTACCTTCATTTTAACATATGTTAACTGTCATACGTTGAGTGTCTAAGAGAATAAATGAGACTTGTGTGTTCCGTGTAGCGAAATTTCAATGTTTTGTTGCGAGAAATTAGGTTCGTATTTATGGCGAATTTCTTTACGTTTTACCAAGTAATGTTTATTTTGCTCCAAATTTATGGGAATATTATTCCACTGGAATTACTAAATATTACTTAGGGTTGCTAAATATTACTTATGAGGTAAAATGTCACCTCTTTCTACCTTTTATTTGATACTGACTATTTTCCCGCGACGTCTTCTTCAAAAATTAAAGCCTATGTCACCTGCAGATAGATTAGCTTTCTTTATGTGAAAGAATTTTGTAAATCAGCGTTATTTTGGAACCTTTTCAAGGCAAATAAACAATCAAATCATACTTCTTATAAAAATGAGGTCTTTCTAAGACCTCATTGGTTTGAAATTAAGTAATTTGACGTTCACCGATATCTTTCGAAAACTCGACATTAATTTCCTTCCCAGCCTAAATGAGGGCGACCCAGTCTACTCCTTCTTGTGGTGTCTTGCGGTGTATTGTTTTCTTTACACGAAATATATCAGTGAAGTGGTCTTTTATTGTCACATAAATCACCCAAGTCGAGATGGAGACAGGTAACTAGATAAAAAGAAAGAAATTTCATTATTTTTCGATTAACGGTGTTAATTTTCATAAAGAATTGTAAAAGTACATTCACTTACACGAGAATCACAAGCTTAGATAAAAAAATATATAGGGACATAGGTATCACACAAATAGAGCTAGCCCCACAGTAAGTTCTGAACTTTTGTCGCAAGATTCTAACTTAACGATACTATGTTTTATAATATACACTTATAAAGATAAACATCCAGCCCTTGGTCAATCTGAAAAAGATCGGTTCCCATCCTGACCTGATCCGGGTATCGTTCCCGGGACCCCCGTGTTACAGGCTGGCGTGTTAACCATGTCGTGCCATGTCTTTCTATGATCTGTGATAAAAACAAAGTTAATGATGCGGCGTATATTTCTCATAAAGGCGGCCCACTCGCTTTAAAGCGGTAACCTATCACAAACAAGAATTGTTTCTCTTCGAAATTTAGTTGTTCGACAACGGTACAACGACGTTTTAAATGCCAAATGGCTTCTTTGCCATATTTTCTCCTTCTATAACATTGATAAATATATTTTTCGTCTTTTAGACAAACTGGCGACCGAAAATCGAATCGTGTAATTTTATTTCGATAAATGTTTTGGTATGAATAATTTCATTTTCTAGAAGTATTAAAGATAGAAGTAACTTTTTCCATATTATTATTTATACAGATTTTCAATAACTATTTACAGTCGACAAATCGAGATTAGTAGTAAAGTAAATTCGGTTGAAGCGTAGCAAAGTTTTGGGACTTAAAAAAATTTGAACTTGAAATTTTCAGGTCTACATAAGAGGTAAAGAGGCTTAATTTTTACTGATGACTCATGGTTTTACGAAAACTCGTCTCTGAAGGTTAGGAATATATTGTTAGAAAGGAACTGGTTAACAAAAACTAGGGGTAGGTTGCGAGGAGCGAAGCGACGAGCGTTAGGTTCTATATGAACCAAGCATGGGCGAGGCGAGCGAGCGAAGCGAGCGTGCCGCGGCAGCGGCCGCCGAAGCGCCAGAAACGAAATAGCCGCGTTATTCTTAAGTGTTTTGTAGCCAAACCCAGCACCGTAGAGAGAAATTGTAAAGAAAAAAAAGATGTTTTTTATGTCTTTTAAATAAATAGACTTTAAATATATAAAACAGGTTAGTATTATACCTACTCTTATGTCTTGTGTTGTCTTTTAATAATATGGAAATATTTTTTTTGATAAATAAAGCATAGAGCAATAGTGTCTGCGGATAAACGTTGGGTTGCAATACAAAGCATATAGTTTTCAAAAAAATAACTATCGATAATCGGAATTTCAACAATAAAGCAATTGTATTTTCGGTAAAATGAAACTATAGAAAATAAAAAATGGCGAAACGTTTTCGGTGTTTTAAAATTCGTACAAAACCTATTCTTGTTTATGATAGGTAACCCTTTAAAGCACTGCAGTGATTGTGCAGCTGTCGACATAATAGTGAATCAAGCTCATATATACATATTATTACGCCTTTTCCATAGGAGTAGTAGGTAGCGACTATGGATCTCCACTTGCTACGCTATGAACCTTACAAACCTCTTCCGCTTCATCCTCATTCATTACTTTTTTCGTACATGCTCGCCGGTTTCGGGTACTCCTTACTTCTCCTTTTGCAAGATTCAAGCTCGACTGAACTACACGAACAAATATTATCAAACAAAAAGTCAGCGTCTTTTGAATATTAGAATTGAGTACATATACATATTGCATACGCCGAGTTACAATATGAATAAGTTATCAAACTTGAAGTAAGTTGATTTAACTTGGCCGGCGCTCGGTTGTGACTTGACCGACTTTGTGTACCTACTCGGTCTTTGCTTGACCACAATATTATAAAGCCACTAACTTTTGCCAACGACTATATCCTCATTCATTCCCCTGAAAGCAAATTTCCGTAAGATATAAAGGGTTGCGTACCACCAACCCAAATTAATTGTAAGGTAGGTGAATAATTTTACTTGTCTAATAAGTTCTTTAATAAGTTTATTTTTTTCTTAACCTATTGTTGCTATGTCCCACTGCTGGGCAAAGGCCTCCCCCCTACTTTTCCACACGTCTCTGTCCGCTGCTATCATTTGCTAGCCAGGAAAGAACTTGTCCAGGTCGTCATTAATTAACTTATTTTATTTAGGCATAGAGCATTTTCATATTAAGGTAGAGTATCGGTTTCTATACCCAAATAATGCCAACGGGGTACTGTAACTAATTAAGCTTCCGCTGTCAGTCCGTCCGTCGGTAACAGATAGAAAAAAAAACCGGCCAAGTGTGAGTCGAACTCGCGCAATGAGGGTTCCGTACAATATGCTTCGTGAACACACACACAATGTGCAAAAAACGTTTTATTCAATTGACTAGCGCCATCTAGTGGTGTTTTAGTGAACTATTTCCCTAGATGAACTTATTATTGTGAGTTTACCACTTAATTTTCAAGTGATAGAATTCTTATTATTTTTCCAGTAATCTTCAAGGAATGAACTATATTTTGTAATTTTTTCAAAATTTTCGGCCCAGTAGTTTCGGAGATCAGGGGGGGGGGAATGGTCAATTTTTGCCTTCTTTCGTGAATAAAATCAAAAGTATTGATTTTACCCGAACAAAAAAAAATATTTTTGAGATCCTCATAATGAGCCCTTTCATTTGATATATGACACAGTAAGGTTTGCAAAACATTTTTTTTTTAATTTTGTAATTGGGCCCCTCAAAATGACCCTTATTTCAAAAAAATCTTTATTTACTTTGCACATCCGTGTTTGGGTCATAGGATTACACTATCTTACCAAATTTCATCTAATTTGGTTCAGTAGATTCGGAGAAAATCGGCTGTGACAGACGGACGGACGGACAGACAGACGCTCGAGTGATCCTATAAGGGCTCCGTTTTTCAACTTTTGTACGGAACCCTAAAAAACATTTTATTGGCCTTGAAATAGGGCGTACAAAGTTGGCAAAGGTAAGCTCCTATCTACTCAGCCAATATTAACAGCATGCAGTTGATTTAGGTACCTTTTGTATGCAGAACAGTTTGTTATTGATCTGATATAGATGTATGTTAGGCTTTTTTCCTCAATTTGTCAAGGGTAAGCTGATAATAATTTCTAAAACCACAGATAAATTAGGGGAATATTCTACCGGGCGAATAAAAAGATACTTATATTAGTATAATTCAAAAACCTTCGAAGATGCGTTTCCTATATCAGTTGCAGTTTTTATTTTCTTATTGAAGTTTCCTATCATTTAAAGAGAAATCTCGAACGAAAATACTGTAATGATTCCTGGCATCCGACATAAGACTCCACGTAAGACTTTTGATGTTATTCCTTTTATAAAACATGGTACAGCTCACGTGCCGCTAGAGCGGAGCATGCAAAGACCACCGAAGGTTTGGTTTCTGTTCGGCAAGTTTCGTTCAGCAACGGTTTCGGCTTTGACATAAAATCGGCCGAACCTTCAGCCTTGCCGGATCTTACCTTCTACGTTTTAGGGTTTGTACCCAATGAGTAAAATTGAGACCCTATTATTAAGACTTCACCAGGTTGTAGGTATCTAATTAACGGTGATAACTAGACAGTTGAAATTTTCACGGATGTTGTGTTTCATTTGCCGCTAGAATAAAATACTTAGAATAAAATAAACAATCATCCTCTCATACAACAAACGTGATGTTTTTGCCGTTTTTTTGCTCTTTGTATATGTGTAAAATATTTCGTATTTTAGCACATAATTTAATTTGTAATTATTATTATTCACACGTTTAGATAACATTCGTAACTGAAACCCAAACCGTTTAGGTTTCAGCTAAATATCATGTTTTGGTCTCCATGCATTACCTACGCTCTATAAGTACTTTTAAGCAGCGGTTCCCTGAATCCTTTTAGGGAACTTATAGAGTGTATGAACGCAGAATATATTGCACTTTTAATATATAGTAAAATATTGCATATAAGTGCCTTTGTGTCGCAGGGTGCCGGGTGTAATCTCCGGTCGGGTCTAGTTGGAAATCTACCTATATGGAATTGGCATGGGTTTTGAATGTTTACCTTTACTATATTTTATTATATTATAATGTATCTATTTAAAATAAAGTATCGTTGGCTTATTATCCCATGACACAAGTTCACAACTTAGTGCAGCGGTGTAATTTGTCCCTACAATATATTTATTATTTAAAAAATGATTGCAAGCTAATGTAGCTAAATAAAGTCTCTGTGACAATAAGAAACTAGTCACTGTTTTTTTAGAAATAAAAGCAATTGATGACTAAATTAGCATCTATACATATCATGTTTTGTAAGCTGTCTTATGACCAACACATCTTCAAGAGGTCGAGAGGCGGTTCCGAAGAACTCTGACACCAGGGTGTGCATGGTCGAGTGACCGTGTCACCTACACGAAATGATGATGAACACATCTTAACGAATGTTATTATTTTCACGTATTTTAGTTGCCCTATAGCACTACCTAGCTTTTCCTTATGATGGGTTGGATAGGTACTCGATTCCTAGCATTGAGCTAGTCTGGTTTTAATTTTACTGGTAGACATTTAAACACTATACCTTTTCAAAATTATTTTATTAGCACCTACGCTCTTTAGCCACTAACGATGGATGCCCATTAACAATCTAGATGTCTAGATCGTATTACGAGAAAAAAAGCATTAAAAAATAAACTTTAAGTGATAATGAAACATCCACGGAAATAACGCCTTTAGTAGTAATTCCAGTTTTGTGCAATAAGGCATCACGCCTTGGCCGGCAGACTAGATATATAAGTAGGTAATGGAGCAATCCAGAGGACTAGGCACAGGTCTTTTTTAGGGTTCCATAGCAAACTAGAAACCCTTATAGTTTCGCCATGTCTGTCTCTCTGTCTGTCCGTCTGTCTGTCCGTCCGCGAATTTTACTCAGAGACTATAAGTACTAGAAAGCTGTTATTTGGTATGGGTATGTATATTAATCATGCCAAAAAAAGTGGTATAAAAAAATCATTAAAAACAAATTATTTTAGTGTAGCTCCCATACAAGTAAAGAGAGACTAATATTTTTTTTCTATACAACCCATCGTGTTGGGTATTGTTAAATAGGTTTTTTTTAAATATTGTGAGGTTGGGAACATCATTTTTCCATTTCAGGGATCCATTTTCGAAATATTTGGTGCAAATTTTTTTTTGAGGCAACTGGCCCTTTCTATTAGCTAAACAGTTATATTATATATGGATACGTGAAAAAAATTACAGCAGTAGTATATATACTGAAGTTGAAAGGAAAACTATCAGAGCTGAATACTAAGTACAAACTTAAAAGTTATATGCAACCAACTTATAAAATGTACTCGAAAATGTAAAATTTCAAACTTTTCATTGTTAGGTGTTTTTGGTCGGTAAACTGTGAGGTGCGAGTGTGAACAGTGTGAACTCAAAGTTGTTATTCGCGCAACTACGGAACCCTACACTGCGCGTGGCCCGACACGCACTAGGCCGGTTTCTTATCCTCGGCCGAGGATAATATCAGGTAGCCACATTGTTCGTATGTCGTTCTGATCTCCAACTAATGGGTTTATTTTCTTGAGAGATATTGTTCTCATAATATTCATTTCTTTGAAGCAAACAAAGCACTTGCATTGAGCTTAAAAGGGCTTCTAGGTAGCTCCTTCGTAACATTTCCAATACGTCTAGAGGCTTTAATGCACCCGATATAAGTAGTCTGTTAAGTATCCTTTTCATTTTGTTTACGATATTTCTATTGGAATTTTCTTGATTTTTTTGAACTTCATATTTTTCTTACAATCAATTATATTCCTAACACAATCACAAGTATATTAATCTTGATGTTAGATATATTTACGAACACAACGGAGACAAATAACGTAAAATATCTAATGGTAAATTACAAGGCAGGTTTTGTAAGCAAGCGTCATTTGTTGAAAATTCAAGAAATTACGCCTGTTACCTACCTTCCATATGTAAGGGCTTAAGGTAAAAAATTAGCCTTACATATTGAAAGTATACGTTCAATAGAAATAAGACAAGTACCTACTTAACAACATGTTTGATTAATTGCCATAAAAAGCTCTGGAATAAGTTATACATTAGAAATCTATTGTAAATAAGCCGTTGTATTGTATTTTAGATCGTAAAATATTATTCGGTCAGCCTTTGTGCTCATAATTTATATAGCTTGCAATAAAATATTACAGCACCTTCCAACTCTGACTTTTGTTTGTTAGTAATGATAATTAAATGTTAATTCAGGGCTGAGAGCTGAATACAATATTCAGCTGCAATACTACTCAAGGCAGGCACTGAATTAATAAGAGTATTATAAATGAATATTAATAGATTTTACTCATAGTTACTTACGATTTTATTTATATTTAGTTATATGGTCCCATAAATCTGGTTTAGGTTAAACATATTTTTTCCTTATAGCCAATTAAATTAATAAATAAAAATGGTGATATGCTGTTCCACTGCTTTAATAACCAATATTGAACAACCTTATTTTTTTTTTGTAAAAACTGCTTGATTTTTTATTTCAGTATCACCATGTCAAAAATCTACGCGGAGGTGGACCCAGGGTTCGCCGTCAAGTGTAGCGATGTGACACTGTGCTCAAACACCAAGGGTTTCTTCCGGGAGCTCGCGGAGGAGATGGTCTCCCTGGCTGACAAGGACGACTGGATCCAGAACTTCGAAAAACTGCCTGAGGCGCAGAAGGTTACAGCTGTCTTGGAGAAAAAGGAGGTCGGTAGATACCTATTGATTTGATTTAAGGCGCTCTTCTGTGAAAATCGTTTGGGAAAAGCTTTTTCTCGTAAACTATAACAAAATTAATCAGAAAAAAAAAACATTTTGGTCACGTTGTCTAAGGCCGTCGGTCATAATTTACATGGTTTTATTTGCTTTGATACATGAAAAAAAATCACATAAATTGGTCTACTTTTGGCGAAAAATGCATTTTTCAGGTACTTAACATATCATTTGTAAATTGTAAATATTATCAAAACGCTCGTAACTGAATGAGCTAAGGCTGTCGACCGTCAAAACTGTCTAAAAATCACATTTTTACAGTTTCGTAAATTGTATTTTTTTTTGGGAGTTTCATGGTCGCGCGGTGACAATCAGAACTATGGCAGACGACATGGCCGGGGAACAACAACAACAACACAGGACACAGCCATGTCGGATGTATAATGGATTATATGAAAGAATACAAATCTTTGACTATTTCTACAGAATGACTTAAAAACGTATTTATTAAACACATAACATTATACTTATTTACACAGTTTGTAAGCGTGTAAGCCACCAACATGCTAAATTTTACATTTTAATGACCTGGGCTCTGTCTACCGCGCAAGGGAAAAAGACGTGATAGTATGTATTTATGTGTGATAGTATGTATCTACGATAGATTAGCCGTGTGGTTCCCGGCAGAGTAGAATAGGACCACTCCAAGTCTCCCCGTGGATGTCGTAGAAGTCGACTAGGAAAACAGAAGCTAAACAAAGCTATATAAACATCAAAGATACCTCTCCAACCCGTCTGGCCAGCGTGGAGAGTGTAGGGCAAGTCCTCTGACTGCCGTGGCTAATATATGGCTCTGGTAGTACAAAGAGGGTCGTGCTCCTGCAGTGGAGACTAACAAAGACCTGTTGATGATATCATGTTCTGAAGAAAAAAAATATTATTCGTACACAAAATCTATACAAACAGGATTAAACCGGAGTAACTGCGAAATTTCTATGAATATCTCAGTTATTCTTTGTTTTTTAAAATTTGTTACATCGAAAATAATGTTACTTGAGCGTTCATCTCAAAATGGTTTTAGATTCAGCCAGTTGTTTAAAATTTCACTAAGCGAATTGTACGAAGTGGATCTGTACTGTAACTAAGTGAAGGTAGCGCCTAAAAAGAGTGCCCTATGAAAAATAACAAATTTATTTATTCAGTTTATAATCAATTTTCCATTTATTCATTATAACGGCCACTAGAATCGATCTGCAAAATAATTGAAAACAAACACTGTAGTCTGCTATAATTCCCGCCAAGCACTGTGCTAATTTTTTTACCCTAGTTTCATAACGTCAAATATTTTTCTTTTTACGTAAAAAGGTTTCATTCTCACCGAGGAAAAAATCTTAATGCCCTTCTTTCACTAGATTTTTTCGCCTTATTCTAGTAGCATCTTTAACTTTTCTATCTTGTTAGTGCAACTAGACTTTACATGCATAGGCATAATAAGTAGTATAGAATAAATAAGTAATTGGTAAACCAATGAAAAGTGTTAAGAAATAGAAAATGGAAAAAAATATTAGTCTCGTTGATGCGACCGCGGGGAGTACAAGTTGTATGCACTTGTCTTGTTTGGAATCTACAACCCTTATGCTTTTTGTTGAGAAGTACAGAATAGAAGAAAAACAGAATACTTAGAATAAGATACAAAATGTTTTTCTTCCTTCATGAAGCAGAAAATACGAGCGATTAGCGCGATTGATTGGGAATAAACTGTTCTGTGTATTTTAATCTCCATTGCTTTTCCACAGAAGGGAAACGCATCAAAGAATTACTATAAACAAAAAAAATGGCCATGGCGAATTAACTACAGCATGATTGTAAATCATATCTATATCTTGCTTCTAAATATGTTTAGTCATTTATAATGGAAAAGCGAAACACATTCGTCAAACATAAATATAAAGGCACATAAAATCTCAAAACTTCACACTCTTTTTTGGGGCACTGGTATAAAAACTTGTATTTGTGACTTAATGTTTCAGATAATGGAGCCCCTTAAAGAAGTCCTGTCCAGGATCCAACCGCTCCACCGCGGGAAGGACCCTAAGGTTTCCCAGGAGCGCCTGCAAGCCGCCACCGCAGCCCTGGAGGCCGGGGAGCTGAACAAAGCCCTCGCCTTGGCCACGCAGGCCATCTTTAAGGCCCATCCTGCAGGTTATTCTTATTCACTTGGATTATTCCACCTCTTTCCTTATTTTGGCTTTGTTAGTACTAACATTTATTTTACCTACAAATTATCCCGTAAGGGATTCCCTTACCGTGTGGCTCCCGGCAAAGTAGAATAGGACCACTCCAAGTCCTCCCATGGATGTCGTAAAAGGCGACTAAGGAAACACAAGCTAAACAAAGCTTTAAAACATCAAAAATACCTCTCCAACCCTGGCTAGCGTGGAGAGTGTAGGCCAAATCCTCTGACTGCTCTGATTTATATATGGCTCTGGTAGTCAGAGAGGGTCGTGCTCCTGCAGTGGAGACTAAACAAGACCCTATGACGATCCCGTAAGGGGGGGGGGGACGCCCGCGAATCCCGTAAGGGGATGCTGGTGTTGGTTAAGTAAACTATTTCTATAAAGCTCACTCTTGTGAGCAAAAGGTAACTATCAGATAACAATAAGTTCCTTCCATGCTGATGTGGTAGCCAATTAAGGGAATTGGCAAAAGTCTGAGTAGATAATAGTGTTAATGGGCGATGCGGCTAGCAGCCCATCACTATTTTGATACCATTTTCCATCTGCACGATCACCTACATGCTAAACTTGACACCTTTGAAGTTAAAACACAAACACAACGTACTCATCAATTTGTTCGTATAGGAAATAAATAGAAGTAATTTAAAACCGAAAGGCTTCCACGTACACATTTTTTTGGGTTTAGTTTTTTTTTTTTTTCATAAAGCGCTCCTTACCTTTCCATTTAAATGTTACCACCTTTGAATCATTACCTATCGTACAAAAAAGTATCACCAAAATCGATTCATAACTGTCTAAGATATCGCATAACAAACATACAAAAAAAAAACAGGTGAATTGAGAACGTCATGCTCCTCCTTTTTGAACTCGGTTAAAAACATAGTAAGTATTCTACAGCACTTGTTCGCAACTTACTATGGGGCTAGTTCAATTTGTGTGCTTTGTCCATATATATTTATTTGGTTATTACTAACTTTAAAGAAATTAATGACTCATCCAGACGAGATTTAATTAAAATCTAAGATTCACTGCAACAAATCCAAAGTACGAGCAAAAAGCGAAGCTCTGTGCGGGACCTCGAGACTTTTTCTTGTTTACCTAGTTAAAATAAGAATTTTAATATATTTTTATGAAAGTTATGTTTCTAATTATTACTTAACTATGTAAGGTATAAATTTTAAATATGATGTTTAGATCTAGTCTAATTGTGAAACCCAGGACTAAAGTTACCTACCTAATATTTTCTTATGTTGTCTTTATACGAATAGTCGGACGTTACAAAGTAACCTTGTATTCATCACCGGCCGATTGACCGATTATACATCTCTTCTCTTAACATGACCATACCATCATGTTAAGAGAAGAGATTACTAAACATCTGACTAAGAAATAGGCCATCTTCAGTGCCCTCTATGTAAGACAGAGTAAGACGTGGAATACACCTTAGGGTATTATGACGGGTTGGTATACTCGTCGCCTTTTGATGTCCATTCCATCATGGTCCCCCACGACCCCTCGGCTTTTACAATTTGTACGGGTAGAGAAGCAGCTAGTATATTTTACATATTTTTCTTTTCTCCCAGTGTGGCATATATAAAACATGGAATTTTCTAGAATAATCCTGTTAACTATCTAGATCACGCGGTTAGCATTAACGAAGTCTTTTTAATCTGATCACCGTTCTACTTCCGGCGAATTACGTTTTACCACAAACTAAAAAGAGCCTAGAACTTGTCAAGGATAATAGCCAACCTCTTTTGCTCTTTTAGGGTTACGTAATCTGTTTCTTATAGTCCGTCCGTTAATGAAAGAGACTAACCTCACTATTAAATAGAAGTCACATGGAAGAGGTTGTATTGTGTGACTTTGATTTGTCTTTTATATCTTTACTAGCTGTTACCCGCTGCTCCAACCGCGTGACCTATGTTCTTCTCAGTACCCTAATGTATGCAAAATTTCATGATGATCTGTACAGTAGATACGGCATGAAAGTGTAACAAACAAACAAACTCACTTTCCCATTTATAATATTCTGTTAGGATTTATGCGTACTTACACATTAGGAGTTCTCTAACAAGAAATTTGGTTGTTGTAGTTAAATATTGTACGATATTACACAGACACACAATAACGGTTTTCCCTTACTGCGTGTCTGTAAATCCGACTCGCACCTGGCCAGTTTTTGTTACTTCCTCAACCGAGGTGTTTCAGAACCTAGAGTCTACGGTTACGATAACATGTACAGTTGCAAAGACTCTGAGATAAAAGAGCGGGGAGTCCAGTTTTTCGCACCTACATTCTTCCGTGTCTAAGCTCTTCGTACTTTAGTGCTGTGCCTATTAGTGATCTCTTTATATAGACCTATCCTGGTTTGTTTCTGTACTTTCAATAATTTTACATCTTTTGCCAACAGTTTTACACGAACTGATTAGAGAGTGTTCCTCGGAGAAATGCCTGATTAAGTCGGGACTTGAGGGACTCACGAGAAATTTTAATAGAGAAAATTCTGTTAGGTAAGCTTAACTATATTATAGTTCGTCCCATATTCGTACGGTAATAATGTTAGGCCTGACTTGATCTTCGTTCATTTTAATTAATGTAAGAAAATTTGGTTTATTCTAAAGTTTATTCCATCATAGTAATATAATTAGAACGAGGTTTGCTTTTCCGCAGGAAAAGAATTTGAGTGCCAAATCGAATATGTATTAAAGCTATTTTATCACGTATCACCAATTTAACGTTCCACACAACCACATGTGAAACAAGCCAGCAGTACAGGATTGCTCAATTATGTCCTCCTCCTCCACATATGCAATATTTTTTAAAGACGTGCTACTAAAACCTAAAGTCCAGTATTTGTGCAGTAAACTTGATTCTATATAGACCATTGAAATTAACTGCTAATATTTTAAGAGATAGCACCCATACACTAGCCAAATACAAACTTGAAAAACATCTACATGCTATTTTCAACATTTATTTAGTAAAACAATATAAATGTTATAGAAAAAACATGCGTAAAGCAATACCCCGAACATTAAAAAATACTTTCACTACCGATGAAATTGAAATAGCTGATTTATTGATTGCTGACTGTCGTACCTAATTGTCGTAAAAATAAATTATTACGTTTGAAAGAGCTAAAATAAAAACTAATGTCGATTTTTTAAAATTTGCTTCTACATCATTTCCTTGATCTATGGGTTAAAAAAACATTGGCATAATAATTGGCTTATATAAATTTAAAGCCAGACTATTATAGTTTTATGATATTCCGGCTTTGATTATATACAAAGTGTTCGAATTCCAAAATTACATAGATAAGTATTTGTTTTATTAAAATATAAGCGGGCTATAGTTAGCAAATGTTGGTTCTCCCTGAGCAGCACAGATGGATGGCATTAGAATAAATATTGCAGCTAGAATATTGATAATAGATGAAATCTTTAATAAAGATTTTTTGCAAGGTCGTAGAGAAGCCCAGCAGGCCTAATTGCTAACTTTTGACATCTACGGTGTACAACGTTTTGATAGTCAATTCAATTCTGATCACCGTTCTACTTCCGGCGAATTACGTTTTACCACAAACTAAAAAGAGCCTAGAACTTGTCAAGGATAATAGCCAACCTCTTTTGCTCTTTTAGGGTTACGTAATCTGTTTCTTATAGTCCGTCCGTTAATGAAAGAGACTAACCTCACTATTAAATAGAAGTCACATGGAAGAGGTTGTATTGTGTGACTTTGATTTGTCTTTTATATCTTTACTAGCTGTTACCCGCTGCTCCAACCGCGTGACCTATGTTCTTCTCAGTACCCTAATGTATGCAAAATTTCATGATGATCTGTACAGTAGATACGGCATGAAAGTGTAACAAACAAACAAACTCACTTTCCCATTTATAATATTCTGTTAGGATTTATGCGTACTTACACATTAGGAGTTCTCTAACAAGAAATTTGGTTGTTGTAGTTAAATATTGTACGATATTACACAGACACACAATAACGGTTTTCCCTTACTGCGTGTCTGTAAATCCGACTCGCACCTGGCCAGTTTTTGTTACTTCCTCAACCGAGGTGTTTCAGAACCTAGAGTCTACGGTTACGATAACATGTACAGTTGCAAAGACTCTGAGATAAAAGAGCGGGGAGTCCAGTTTTTCGCACCTACATTCTTCCGTGTCTAAGCTCTTCGTACTTTAGTGCTGTGCCTATTAGTGATCTCTTTATATAGACCTATCCTGGTTTGTTTCTGTACTTTCAATAATTTTACATCTTTTGCCAACAGTTTTACACGAACTGATTAGAGAGTGTTCCTCGGAGAAATGCCTGATTAAGTCGGGACTTGAGGGACTCACGAGAAATTTTAATAGAGAAAATTCTGTTAGGTAAGCTTAACTATATTATAGTTCGTCCCATATTCGTACGGTAATAATGTTAGGCCTGACTTGATCTTCGTTCATTTTAATTAATGTAAGAAAATTTGGTTTATTCTAAAGTTTATTCCATCATAGTAATATAATTAGAACGAGGTTTGCTTTTCCGCAGGAAAAGAATTTGAGTGCCAAATCGAATATGTATTAAAGCTATTTTATCACGTATCACCAATTTAACGTTCCACACAACCACATGTGAAACAAGCCAGCAGTACAGGATTGCTCAATTATGTCCTCCTCCTCCACATATGCAATATTTTTTAAAGACGTGCTACTAAAACCTAAAGTCCAGTATTTGTGCAGTAAACTTGATTCTATATAGACCATTGAAATTAAGTGCTAATATTTTAAGAGATAGCACCCATACACTAGCCAAATACAAACTTGAAAAACATCTACATGCTATTTTCAACATTTATTTAGTAAAACAATATAAATGTTATAGAAAAAACATGCGTAAAGCAATACCCCGAACATTAAAAAACGCTTTCACTACCGATGAAATTGAAATAGCTGATTTATTGATTGCTGACTGTCGTACCTAATTGTCGTAAAAATAAATTATTACGTTTGAACGAGCTAAAATAAAAACTAATGTCGATTTTTTAAAATTTGCTTCTACATCATTTCCTTGATCTATGGGTTAAAAAAACATTGGCATAATAATTGGCTTATATAAATTTAAAGCCAGACTATTATAGTTTTATGATATTCCGGCTTTGATTATATACAAAGTGTTCGAATTCCAAAATTACATAGATAAGTATTTGTTTTATTAAAATATAAGCGGGCTATAGTTAGCAAATGTTGGTTCTCCCTGAGCAGCACAGATGGATGGCATTAGAATAAATATTGCAGCTAGAATATTGATAATAGATGAAATCTTTAATAAAGATTTTTTGCAAGGTCGTAGAGAAGCCCAGCAGGCCTAATTGCTAACTTTTGACATCTACGGTGTACAACGTTTTGATAGTCAATTCAATATCCATTATGGCTTTTGCATGATTGACCATTTTTATTTAAGATATATAAACTGTAATGGATGTTAAAGGGACTGACAAAACTCTGTAACCGTAGATGTCAATAGTTAGCAATTAGGCCTGCTGGGCTTTCCTAAAATATTGTATGAAATCTGTATCAAAGATTTCATGCATTGCAAGATCGTAGTAAAGCCAAGCAGAGAAATGTGCAATATTATCATCTTTGTCAATCATATGAACCCAAATTCAATATTCCAGCTGCAATATTTCTTCTAGGCCTGCAGGTTGGTTCTTTAAAAGATCGCTTTGTTTCAGGTGTAGATGACTCCATAGACGGTGGAGCGACCCTGTCGCTGGCTCTGTGGTTAAGATCAGAAATCCTGCTGAAACTGGATCGGCCTCAAGCGGCTTTGGAAGACCTCAAGATGGCGTTGAAGGAACGACTGCCGGCGAAGATGAGGCCGAGGTATTACTGGAGAATGGGACACTGCTACAAAGGTTAGTTCTTTACAACTGAATTTTATAGTATTTCGAATGTTTTGCTCCACCAGTTCTCGCACTCTAATCTTTTTTTAGTCACGATTTAAGGATAGCCAGTATTTTGAAAATGTATTTTGCCGGATATCATTAAGTATGCGTATGGAAGACTTTAAAGCTGGCACCTGGAGAAAGGCTGCCAACTAAGATGAGACTGATGGTGGCTCTGTGAATGGCGTTGTCAGTTTTTTCAAACTGCCTTAAGACATCTGTTATAGTTTATCAGTTGTTGTTCAATGATAACAGACAGGGATTGTAGGCTTAATATATTACCAACTGAAGCACAGAGGAGGTAGAGATCATTTAATGTCACTTAAGTCACCAATTCAATATTGTGTAATCTATACATATAATAAAACAGTAAAAATATTTGATCTGTACATTTTGTATTTTGACTGAAATGGATAGAGGGACATTTAAAAAGAATAATAGAAAACAATAATGGCAGCAAGCTGCCTTGGATAGGGATCAGTGGGGAAAAGAAGGGGAGGCCTTTGCCCAGCAGTGGGACACAAAAGCAGGCTAAATAAAAAAAAATAGAAAACAAATTTTTTTTTTTTTACTTTCTTGTCTCTCTGTCTGTCTTTATGTATGAACACGTTTATCTCCGGTAATATAGGACGGATTCGAATGAAACTTTTTTGCTATATAGCTATTAAGCCGGGGCAACATATAAGGTAGAAATAATTTTGGAAAATGAAACACCTGATGCAGCATCATAATGTTCCAGCTGAACTATCGGTATTATAAAAGTAGAGCCTTAGCAAAAGTTGTTAAGCCTGATGAGCATTTTTGCTGAAGTATACAAATTTTGAGATTTGGAACACCTCATGCAGTATCATAATAGTCCAGGTAAACTATAAGAAATACTTAAATGACGCCTTAGCAAAAGTTATTCAACCTGATGAGCAATTTTTGTTGGAGTATTTAATTTGAAGATTTGGAACACCTGACGCAGAACCATAATGGTCCAGGTAAACTATAGGAAATATAAAAATGACGCTGTAGCAAAAGTTGTTCAGCCTGATTAGTATTTTTTGTTGAGGTAAAACAATCGAAGATTTAGTACATCTGATACACTACCATGTAAAATTTTATATCGACAATTTTAGTAGTTGCGTAGAGTACAATTAGCTCATATTACTGGTGACCGCCCAGCGACAGCGGTCCCCTTTTGGCAACGTAGTTTTCAGCCCAAACGGCAAAACATGAGAGTTTCCTGTTTCTCCAAGCCTTGAACACACAGGCAACGCCTAAAGCCGAGGTCTGTCCCTCCCGAAGGCCCTTTGGAGATGTGCGATAGGTTAAGGGCACTCTGCCCATACCTCAAAGTTTGGTGAAGTAGCGCAAGCTGACTTGGAGCTAGCTATATTAGTCTTCTTCTTATAGTGTCGGTGGCTCAAAAAGTATAGAAGAATCCTATATTTTATCCCGCCTGTATTTAGCAACAGCCAATGCAATGCCATACAATTTTATTACACTGCTACAAGTATTTTCTTATGTATGTTTAGTTCGTATTGAAGTATATTACTACGCCGGAGTCATAAAGTCCACGCGAACGAAGTCGCGGGCATCAGCTAGTATAAACATAAAAGTAGGAAGACTCTCACGATTTTTTTTTATCTATGAATATGAATAAGATAAATTATCAGCCACAACAATGTAAACATTCCTTAACTAAGATATTCATGAATGTCCATTGCACGGGACAAGCCTTACAAAGCACCCTCTTTCGCAGAGACTTCGTCTATTTATAGCTCACAGAATTCTGAAGTGATGTGCATTTAATTCTATAGAAACTCGACTTCTATCAACGGAACTATCTAACGTCTATTTTATTATTCAAAATCAATTATTAAAAACTAGCTATTACCCGTGGTTTCACCCGCGTGATATATATCCTATGTCCTTCTCAGTACCCTTAAAGTTGGACCACTGCCCCTCACTCACCCTAACCTATGTGTATGCAAATTTCATGATGATAGATTCAGTGAAAGCGTAACAAACAAACTCACACTCGCATAATATTAATTAGGATAGTTAGAATAACTATCTTGATCTATACTCGTATAGATAGTTTTAAGTTGATTTTGATCAGGAACGAGAAATAATATTAAAATATACAACTGTTATGTCCAACTGTCCAGGCCACCGCTTCGAAACTTTCATTTTGAAGTTGAAAACTACTTAGGTAGTTAAAATTAATTAAAATGCCATTTACGTGTAACGGCGTGTCCCGAGCCTCCCGGTGTTTCCTTTGAGTCCTGGATAATTAGATTAATCCCAACCAAGCGTACAGGAATGGACGTGAGGCCTTTAATTTAAATAAGTTTTTTTTTAATTCGACTTAATTTATTTTAAAACGATTCAATTTTATTTAGAACCTTTTAATTTCACCCTTTTTTCATAAAAAGTGAATGAAAAAAGCCAGTCTGATCACTCTGAGTTTTATTTCAATGAAAGTGGTCGAAATGGAGTATTATGCGTACTATCTAAATTAAAGGTATTCTACTCTTTTTGTGACAAGAATAATAGGATGATTTAAGTTGAAGGCTAAGATTTACATTTTTTAAATATAAAGACGCATGGCTTCTAACCCTGAGCTTTTATGATTAAAGTTAGATGTATCTAACAATTACTTACGTTTACGCAGATACAAGGTATTCGCATTACCTCAAGGTAGGACAAATGGAACCACCAAAGCACTGCTAACTAAATCTCCCTGCATGTTATGTATATCAAATATGCGAAGATTACTCGAATCTAGATATATTTTTTTCGCGTTGGTAAAACTGTAGAGACTAGCCCCTTTATTCATAAGAATTAGTTAAATATGTTTTGTCTTTATCCCACTCTCTAATATTTGACATTAAAAGAACGAGACAGAACATATTTTTATAAATGAGTATTTTTTATGAATAAGGAGGTCGTATGTAAATGGATCAAACAATAAAATTTAATTTACAGCGCAGTAAAATACTTATATCTAATTTTTACAAATATTTTTGTCTGTATTTCTGAAGCTACTCCAGATGGATTGCCTCTCCCCTCCCCCCATTTTTATTTTTGTCATAGGACGGCAAACGAGCAAGCGGGTCACCTGATGGTAAGTGATCACCGCTGCCCATGGACAACTGTAACACCAGGGGTGTGACAATAGCGTTGCCGGCCTTTTATTTTTCCCTCCCAGAGGGGAGAGGGGATGGGCCTCCGTCTCTCTCACTCACCGAACGAAGCATAGCAGCGATATAGCTACTACTCATACGTCGATTTTCTGTGAGAGTGTGGTACTTCCCCGGACGAGCCGGCCCATTCATGCTACTAGCAAAAGTGAATTTCGCCGGTAGCGTGGCTCTACCACAACTAAACCATTCGATCCCAGCAGCTATTATCATGTACCATTGTTATCCAACTTCAGTTGCGTTTAGCATTAATAGCATAAGAGTATCTTGCTCAGATGCCTTCGCGATGATTGAAAAATCTGACAGCAATTTTCTTCACCTACACCTCCGGTAGCAAAAAGTGAGCTTTGTATCTTTTTATTGAAATGTAAAAATGTTTATGAAAAATGTAGCGTCGAACAAACCTCGTTGCTGTGACTTCACGTCTTCCCTTTGCTTCCAAGGGGCAGCACTAGAAGAGATTTTACAGACTGTCGGTGTCTCATCCATACACGTGGTCAGCAAATGAAGAAAATATCAGCAGTTTTATGATGAAGAATGTGTACGTCTGAGCTGGTCTGGGACAAAAGAAAAGACGTTGAAAGTGCCAGCTGCTTCAGCTGCAAATGCCAACCGAGGAAATGGAAAAGTTCTAAGGAATCATGTCAATGGCAATGCGGCTGTAACCTACCACTATTTTGATCCCATTTTCATCTATACGCTTTCATGTGGCCTCTTCGTGGTGTTATGGTCTTTGCTTTGTCTACCTTTAAGGGGGCAAAGACAAGTCATATTATACCATGGAGATATAGTTCGGTATACTTCCGTGTATTATACTTACCTATAAATAAACTGGGTTTAAAATAAAGCTAAGCAAATATATCCAGTTCGCTGTGCTTGTATAATCAAAAATATATGTCTTTCTTTACCAAATCTTGCTGTACTGATTCGCTCACAATAAGCCTCATCAAAAATAAGTAAAAATTTGTTATTAAACACAATTTACCATTTCAGGCGTAGGGGAGCCCACCAGAGCAAAGGTATCATACGAACTAGCAGCCAGGCTCCTAGGCAGCGATGAAGAGGCCAGGAGCAAGCTGATGAAGGATATTGAGAGTTTGGATTACTCCGTGCAATCCAAGCATCCACCTGACAAGCAAGGTAAGCTCAAGCGTCTCTTTACTTAATATGATTGAAAACTGACATCTGCTTAGAAGATCTTCCAAAATAAAATAAAATAAAGTCATAAAAGTTTAAAAAAAAATGTAGTAAAATAAATAAATGTCATAATCTCACGTTAGTGGACAAGGTGATAACGTATAATATAAAAATAACGTATAATATAAATAAAATAAAAATACGAAAGCTCAAGGTCGCTCAGAGAGCTACGGAGAGATCTATGCCTAATGTTTCTTTATGAGACCGAATCAGAATGGAGGAAATCCATTGAAGAACCAAAGTCACCGACATAGCTCAGCGATTAGCTGATTGAAGTGGCAGTGGGCGGGGGAGATAGCGCGTAAACCGATGGCCGATGGGGCAGAAAGGGTCTTAGATGGCAACACGTATCGGCAAGCGCGCTGTCGGCAAGGTCGCAGGGATACGCTGGATGCAGGCGGCTTCCAACGGGTCATTTAAGAAATCCTTAGGAGAGGCCTATGTCCAGCAGTGGACCTTATGCGGCTGAAATGATGATGTTTCTTGATTGATGATTATTTATCGTTATGATTATATCTGAATCCCGTCGCTGTTTCCAGGGATATCGGTGACGGGAGGCGCGAAACAGAATACTCCAGCGTTGTCGAAAATGCTCAAAATTGCCGAGGAGGAAACGAAGGTGAGGTTTATGAGCGACTAGCTTTCGTTCACAACTCATCAAATTTCCAGTTGTAAATAATATATGTATGACACTTAAGAAGTGCTCTGAGCAACATATAATGAATAAACATTTGAATTTTGAAAAAAAAATTTGCTCCTCTCGCTAGTGGCAATAGTACCTACTTTATTTCTAAATTGCTCGAAAGTTTTTGCGGAACAAACATATCATCAATAAATTTTGCATACCTAACATATGTTCCCTATATTACACACTAGTAAGAGGAACGAATAGAAAATTATCCCTATTGTGATGCTATCGAAAAAACAAAACAATTAATTTAACTAAATATCGCAATGACATTTCATCCTTTTTTTTGTTGTTGTAAAATAGTAGATACAGATTTGAGGAATGCAAAAAAGATTTTATTACACTAATCATATTACTAATTTCAATTTGAAGTGCCCTTCATACGAAACGTATATTCAATATTCCTATTACAATTTATACACTCCAGTTCCATCAAAGAGGAGACATTTCCGGATCATTTTGGCTAATGCTAGGAATAATATTACAAATTTACATAACCTCTTTGCGCTACGATATGGTGACGAATACTCGGAATCGCGAATCTGTGAGATTTGCTAATAATTTATTAATGTGGAGGGAAGGGAGAAATCATACAACGTCTTAAGGTATTAATAAAATGATGGACTGACAGCACTTTGATTTTATAAATCAGAAAAGGTAAAGCTTTTTCTTTTTTATGTAAATGTAAACTAATAAACATGCTGATTTCGAACCGTCTGACAATATTTAAATCTCAAAATCAAATTCACTGATAGAAAACAAGATTGCTTGAAAGGGAAAGTTAAAATATGATAAATGAATAAGTCACCTTTACTGATAAAAGAGAAATTGGACCAAGTGTCAAAAATCCAAATAAAAATGAAATGTTTTTTCTGACATTTGCTCTTATAATAATGAATCTGATGGCGCGAATAAAATATTGTCAAGGTACTGTTAACAACGACTATAATTTATCTAAATAAAAAAAATATCTAGCACAATATAAATCTTTTTACGACAAAACTCATGTCGTATAAAGAAATCAGGATAATAAATGAGGACTGAGAGACCTAGAGAATACTCCAACTATAAGAACACAGTTCTTAAATTACTGATGGATAGGTAGATAGAAAAAGCCGTGTATTTCGTATGCAGAGTAGAATTATAGGACCACTCCAAGTCTTTCCGTGGATGTCGTAGAAAGCGACTGAAGAAACACAAGTTAAACAAAGCTTATAAACACCAAAGAGACCTCTCCAACCCGGCTGGCCAGCGTGGAGTGTGTAGGCTAAATCGTCTTACTGCTCTGGCTAAAATATAGCCCTGGCAGTACAGAGAGGGTCGTGCTCCTGCAGTGAAGACTGAAAGGGACCTGATGATGAGGTAGATAGAATATAAATCTGCCACCCGTGTAAGCAAACCGCTAACACACAAAAAATTAAACAGGATAACAGCTGAGTGAAAACCTGCTGATATCTTCCTCAGGGTCGGTACGCCGTGGCCAACGTGTCAATTCGCACCGGAGACGTCCTTGTCGTGGACAGTCCGTACGCTGCCTGCCTACTCTCGGATTTCTACGGCACGCATTGCCTCCACTGTTTCAAAAGGTTAGCATCGACAAAAGGAAAAATATCAAAGTACTTGATATAACTTAGAACCGGCCGAAGTCATTAGGCATTATGGGAAAAAGAAGGCCCTGTTCTTTCAAGACTTTTTTACGTACCGCTTAAAAATTCAGCAAAAAAACGAATGAATGGATTGACAACTGAAAATAGATGCTTATTTAAAAAATAAAAATAGCTGGAGTTATAAACCAACTGGCTAATCTAATTTTACTTGCTTTTGTAAAAGAACTTTAGGATGATACGTAATATTGCAATAGAGTAAACCATATGTTTCTACGCAAGAGTTTTAGCTGTGATATACAGAAATGTTTTGAATTGTACAATATTTATATTGTAGAACAAAGTTAGCTAACTGCCTGCGCGTTAGTATTTTACGCATATTTCAATTTCAACTCTCGCAACGAAGTTTTTCTTAATAGTTCATGATACTGAAATTATTGATTTTCTTGCCAGGATAGAAGATTGTACTGACACAGCCCCAGTGTGGTGTCCACGCTGTTCTGGGGTCGTCTTCTGTAGTGTTCAGTGTCGTGATACCGCTGTTTCTACTTACCACAGCTTCGAATGCCATTTCCTGGACTTATTCATTGGTAAGGTTTAGGTTATGATTTAAAACGCCATAATCTTTGCAGGAAATTTTAGCTTTTCGTCACAATAATATTACCCTTTTTTTTCATTTAGCTTCTTAACCCTATGAAGGTGAATAGAAATAGATACACCCAAGAAAAATTCAGTATCAACACGAACATTGGAAATAGTGAAATAGAACGGTTTACTTCTAAAAGAAAAGAATAATCTATGACTCTGTAACGGCCAGACTTAATTTAAATCATAAAGGCTGCAAATTTTTTTACGTGTATTTTATTTACTTACAGGTAAAATAATCCCCGCCTATAAAGCAGTATCATAAATGCGAAAGTGAGTGTTTGTTTGTGACGCTTTCACGTTCTATCTACTAAACCGATCATCATGAAGTTTGGCATACACATAGGTAAGGATACTGAGAAGGATATAGGCTATTATAACATGCGGGTGAAGCCGCGGGTATAAGCTTGTATTATATTAAAACTGACCTTAATGCTATACCAAACAACACAAACAAAGTACACCCATTACCTGCCAAAACTACCAAGAACCAAATTTTATAGGCGGGTATTGTTGTTTAGGTAACAATAATCCGCGTCAACACACATAGAGATAGTCGCAGATTTTATAATCTTACTACGTAACCATCTGGCAATCACAGGCTCTTGATCTAGTAGGATCTGTTACTCTTTTTTATACAGACGGATTAAGCAAAAGTCAATCTTTGTTTAACAGGATCTGGGATGTCAGTATTAAGCTTCATAGCTTTAAGAATGGTGACGCAAGCTGGCTTAGATACTTGCATGACGATTCATTCAAAATATTTGTTTGGTGAAGCGAAGACAGTGGAAGGATCAGCACTCAATGACATTGAAGGTGTAGGCAAGAAATACAAAATGAAGAGTAGGAAAGAAAGGCTCAACAGATCAAGGAAGGGCTTGAAAACTTTGTCAGAGAAAGTAAAAGAAGAAGAAGTAGAGTCGAAAGAAGATAAAATGAATTTGCAAGAAAGAATAGAGTTTAAGGCTGCACAGATCTACTCTTTGTGTACTCACTCGGAACATCGGAAAGGAGAAGATTATTTAAAGAGAGTAATTATGGGATTATTTTTGACAGAGTGCTTGAAAAGTTCTGAATTTTTTAAGAAGTGTGAAGATGAAAACAAAGATAAAGGTCAGTAAATTGAAAATAAAACTAGTGTAAAATTCTGAAGGGTAGCCGTCAAAATCAGTAGAGGTGCAGTAACCATAGATTAAACAGTAACGAATAAATCTTCTTCTACTCAAATATATATTAGTAGACTATACATATATCTCCATGGCACAATTGATAAGTCTATTAATATAAAAGTTCCAGTTAAAGTTTTTTTTTTCAAAAAGTCGACCTTTTGGAAAAAATATATTTTGTAGAACTATACTTTTTTCACATTACAAACCGAGTTTCTAGCTGGCCAAGTAGGCCAGCTTCGAGCAACATGGCTTCCGTACCGGAACCGTGTTGCTTGAAGTTGGCCAGTTATTTACTTACTCTTGCAGTATCTACCTATTTCTTTCATTATTCATTAGTGTGAGAGTTTTCTGAATCTATTTTATCCTCAAGTGGTGCCACTGTATCAAGAGGTACTTTTAACGGCTACCGTCAAAATACACCAAACATGTTCAAATCATCAATTTTATGATTGGTGGGTTTTGACAGCTCCTATCAAAAATGCCTCTTGACACAGTGCCGCCACCTGGAGAAAAATCAATTTCGATAACCCTCCTACCTACCTTAGTATACTTATTACAAGAGTTTT
The DNA here is from genome assembly GCA_963082605.1 of Rhodophaea formosa. Lineage (NCBI taxonomy): Eukaryota > Metazoa > Arthropoda > Insecta > Lepidoptera > Pyralidae > Rhodophaea > Rhodophaea formosa. Next base: position 13,981,747 of record OY720203.1, on the reverse strand, counting down.
AACGAAAAGTAGAATAAGAGTCCTAAACAAATATGTTTCTCAGCGGAGACCGTAATTTGCGAGTTGATCGTGCGCAACCTTCAGCTGCTGCAGTTCAACGCGCACGAGATCTACGAGACCATCCGGGGGGAACACCCGTTCTCAGGCTCCAAGCCCGTGTACATTGCTGTCGGGATCTACCCCACGGGAGCTCTGTTCAATCACGAGTGCTACCCAGCTGTCGCCAGGTATATTCTACTATCAAGAATTTGTCAGAAACAAATTTCATCACATCATCATCTCGGCTGTAAGAAGTCCACTTGTGGATATAGGCCTCCCTCAAGGATTTTTAATATGATTGGCTGAAAGTGGCGTGCATCCAGCGCCTTCCTGTAACTTTTTTCAGGTTGACCAACCACCTGGTCGGTGGGTGTCCAAAACTGCGCTTGCCGGTAAGTAGTCGCCTAAACAAATTTAATTCTCATTAATTGCGATTAATGAGAATTAAATCTTACCCATGAGGTCTTACCCATGTTTTTATGAGGACATAAGATCAAAGAACTTCGATAGAAGTCCAGCAAGTTTGAAGAGAATAGGTTCTGTATTAAATAGTAATACACACACACAAATGATTTAGGGTTGTTTAGGGTAAGAAATTTCGTGAGTGTTTGAAAATGGTGTTATAAAATCAAAGAGTAATTACCTCAGGTCAGGAGAATATCTTTTAATAATATTTTATTAGTATTAATTTTAACGATAGGTAATGATTTTAACTTCGAGCAACACGCCTTCCGTTCCGGACAAAAGCCGTGTTGCTCGAAGGATTTTAACGATATTCTCAATTAATGAGGTTTTAATTTAATCCTGCAACGTTTCAGTGCTACCTTATTTATGGTGCGGTGACCACCACTAACAAAGAGCAAAAGAAAAAGCAAAAACCCGACTGCCCTTTTTGACAGTTTAAATCCGCCATATTGATTTTGCTGAAGTCACATAGCCTATGACACTTTCGGGGAAGAATTAAATCTAACAACGTACTTCGAAATCAGTCAAGCCGTTATATAGGCTTCAAGCAAAGGCTTCAAGCGGCAAAAATGCCCTTCTGACTATCAAAAGGGTAGTCGGGTTTACCATTAGAAACACTTATCTGGGATAGCACAACTAGTTGTGTGCGTGCAGTATCAATACCAGTGCATACCAGCCAATATCAGGGCCATATTTTACAGGTACTTCGAAGGACGCAACATCGTTCTCCGAGCCACGCGTCCCCTAGCTCCCGGAGAGGTAGTATCCGAGAATTACGGTCCTCACTTCATGATGAGGGGAGTGAAAGAGCGGCAACGCGTCCTGGCCTGCCGCTACTGGTTCCGGTGCGAGTGCCGCGCTTGTTTGGAGGACTGGCCGACTATCAAGCAGATGAGCAGTGATACTCCACCTTACTTAAGGTAATAATTTCGATGGAAAGATATAATTGCATGTTCTTAAAAACATTTGAACGACAGTATCTTCTACTCATTATGGAGCAGTTCCCCTTCATATATTGTTATAGTTAATAGTTATGAAGTTAAGAGTATCTTCAGTGATAGTTTGTTTTTCGTATGTGTAAGTGGCCAACACTGGTGTCAGATTTTTCAAGCTGCTTCTTCAGTGATTATCCAATGATATCCGATTTAACCAGTCCTTGCCCGTGTTACAGGTTCTACCAAAAACTACAACTGGGAGTACAAATGATATCGTAGATCTGTTTGTTGCTGTACCGGCAAAACAAAAAATTCATGTCTGTTAAGTTTGAACTTTTTCTTCAATGACATTTTTAAAGTCGATATAGTATTACACAGAGCGTGTATCTGTGGATTGTACAAGCCTCGGAGGTACAAGTTTTTAGGCTTACACTAGTTATTAACTACTGACCTAAACAATGAGAATATTACGCCCCTCATCACCTTAGTCTTGTTGTTCAATTTGAATAAATATTTTTCCAGATGCGACAACGTGGACTGCTCGTACAAATTCCGGGCAACCGCTCAATCCCTGCCAAATAGATGTCCCAAATGCTCGACGGCCATCGAGGCTGAGATCGTTAAGGGGAACCTGGCCACTGTCCAAAAGTGCATCGATCTGTATCAGGTGAGTGTATCTACTTGGTAAATATTTTTTGATTAAACCGTGTGTCCAGTGCTTTAACGGTCACGTACGCATACGTAATAGATATAGGTACATCATTGATATACATTAAATCGATCTTCACCAATGGTTTTCTAAAATGCCGCCAGCCGCCTAGAAATTCCCAAACTGCTTGATATATAGGCCAACTAGTGCGATCATGACTAGAAACAAAAAAAACGACAGGATATATGGAGGTATCATCCAAAAATGTGCAGAAGGTGCAGAACAAGGGACGCTAATGTAGCCACACTTGACATATGAATTGATAGCTCAATTGCCATTTGTACAAAGGTCACTTGTTAATTTAAGATTATTATTCTTGTTTCATACATAATAGAACTTCTATATTATTATTTTTTGTTATTACTGAATTAGCTAATAAAAAATCTTATTTGCAAATTCAGGAAGGTGCTCGTTTAATGGACGAGGGCAACGTGGAAGACGCCACAACTGCGATGTGCAATGGCATCGACCTGTACCACGAAGTCGCTCGGCCCCCTCACCGCGACACGCATCTCGCGCAGGAGTCGCTCCGGGCTTGCTTTGCGATGGCTGGTAACGTGCACGTGGTACGGACTAGCGATGACGTCAAATAGAACTACCATTGTAGAGAAAAGACATTTGTCTTTGTTTGAATATTCCATTCCTTCACTTAGGTACCGGATTCCGGAATAGTTACGTCAGAATACTACAGTAGGCGCGCGAGTTCCATGTCCATCCTGTGGAATGCGACTGCTGTTACCTACCTAACTAATTATGCTAAGTTGATATCGATAATTATGACCAATTAGGTCAACCACATCTAATGTTTTTTGCAACTTATTAGTAAGTAAACTATTCATTTCTGAAACACTTCCTCAGGCCCTGATGGACATGAACTCGCGCGCCTACTGTACTTATAACCGACCCATTTTTTTTAAATTTTCCCTTGTAAATGTTAAGCTTGTTTACCAATAAGTACAGTTAAAAAGAAAAAAAATAGATATTAATTGTGGATGGAAAAAATGTTTTTTAGGTACCCAATGACATTTCTTTTATACTGTTATGTGTCTGTTATCTTTTTTATTTATCTTAATAAAACGATTGTTTTATACTGTTGTTTTACTTATTTATTTTATTTCAATCTCAAACAATTAATTTACAGAACGGGAAGTTCTTGTGTACATAAAGGCTAAAAAATATATTTATATCATTCTAATACAGTTTACGCCAATGCGACTAAAATGCGGTTAGACAAAAAAATTCATTCGTAAGATTAACTGGGAGTACCTGACGAGCCTGCTTCAAAGAAAAGATACCAAACAAATAGACATAAAACCACATTAAAAATAATATGATAGACTGGATATTTTTAATTGGATATTCCATCCGTTAGCAAAAAAGTTAAATCCCTATTTATTTGCTAACAGAACATAAAATTTTTGCTCGCTATACTTTCAGCTGTTCGAGTATCTTTAAAGGATCTTCAGTTTTGTTTTTCGTTACTTTGCGAGAAGGGTGTTTTTTTTAGCAGCAGACATTCGTCCCCTCTTGGCTTTTTTCACCATGGCAATGGACAAGACTTGGGCGATGCAGTTTTAAGCAAGAACTAAATAGCTAGTATAATCTAAATCTTGAAAAATTGACACAAGTTCGTGAACAAATATGTTGAAAGTTTTATCGAAAATATTCTACATTAACACGGAGTAAGTCAGTTGATGATTTATAGGCATGATCCTTCAGTCTCTGAAATCACCCAAAAAATCATCAGCTGTCCCAAACATTATTCGTGTTGGTATTTAATAAACGGAATAACTGATTTCTTTTCGCATTTCATGTTCAGTCAAGTTGTGCGCTCACCACAAGTCAAACTGCGAAAACAAGTAAATATTCTGGAAACAAACAAAAAAAGTAAAATAATAAAAGTAAATCAAGAGAACAATGATTTCAAAAGGAAAAAAAATGATAATCGAGGAAAATTAACCTGCCTTTTTTTAATTTCTATCGCAAAGTTAACTTATCTTCAATATTCATCTTCATTATTTAGTCACTTGTCTTCTCTACATTCATTTGTTTTACCGTTATTCATTTGTTTTGCCGTTATTTTTTGTTGACATTCATTTCTACCCCGATATTTATTTGCTTTCTGAGTAGGCGATCGACGTGGTTAGGGTATTTTAACTTACCAACACATTAGTTGACAACTCAATCTAACTGGTAATCGTTCCTGACTTCAATTTACATTAATATAGTATAGTTATATTAGTAATGTTAAGGAAAAGGTAGAAAATATCCTTGGTCTCCAATCAGGGGTTGTCAAAGAAGGTCTTGCAAGCGCACTCCTGGTTATCAGCATCTCCTTCGCCTGTACTGGACACGGTTCGCCTCAAGGTCTGCACTTGCGTTTGAAGGCCTAGGATTCTGAATTGTGCTTGCTCAAAGTTTTCGTTGAGGCGCTGTATCTGGCACTGCATGCGGCATTGAATCTGAAAGAAGAGCTAACGGTGAGAATATGTTCTTAAGGATAAAAACAGCAGAATACTCAAAAGCATTATAGATTAAATGTCTTAGTATGTTTAATTAAATGTCTCGATATGATTAGATGCATGTCGATACCACCTCAAAAAATGAAAATAATATGACATTTTTCGAAATGTTCAGCAGAAGGTTTTTATAATATCCTGGAAATGTTTAATTGACGTGCAATATTACTTACCTCTTCACGGTCCTTCTCTGCGGTCTTGACCTGGGCCCTAGTGGACGCCAGCTGTCTCTCTAACTCTGCAACAGTAGTCTGCATACACCTGTATTTTACACATTGCATAAATTATATGATGATGAGTATAACTAAAACGCTAAGCATGGTCATTGGGTTTTTGACCTTGGACTCTGTCTACCCCGCAAGGAATAAAGACGTAATAATATATATCTACGTACAAATGAATTATCCCAATCCCATCCCATCTGCCTGCTATGAGGTCCTCCCAAAATAAAACGACGATTACGAGATCGAGGTATAATAAGACAGATGTAATTTTTTTTTAAAGGACTACGTAGCTAGCTCCAAATGAGCTTTCGCTACTTCACTGGACTTTTTGAAGTGAGAGCAGAGTGCCCTCAACCTGTAAGGCAAACACCACCAAAGGGTCCCCAGGAGGGATGAACCTCGGCTTTTTGAGAGACAGCAAATTCTCATATGTCTGATGGGCCCCGATTTGCATGCATGAACGAAGACCCGAACTGAGAAACAATGAAAAAGCCTTTAGAGAGCAGCAACTCCGTATAGGCCGAAAGCTACGGTGTCCGAAGGACCTATCCTGGGTGCAAGTCACCAGGGACCGCCGGGCGGTCACCAGTAATCAGAGCTAGTCCTACGTTTCGCACTCTGTTCCGGTGGCGAGTGCGATGGGGCGGAGGGTGGGATTCCTCTGGCTGCTCGGACCGGAGAGGACCTGGACTGGGTAAATGTAAAGAACATCAAGCAGACCTTATAAAAAACTGAAAAAAAGTCGTAGCGCGTTACCTTATAAAAAACTAAAAAAAAAAAAGTTTATAGCGCGTTCTAAAGTCCGCTCACCGCCATCTAGTTATACATAATTTAAACTCTCTTTTCTCTACCGTTTCGACACCATCCCAATCCCAATACCAACTAATATTATAAATGCGAAAGTGAGTTTGTTTGTTGTTGAACCTCTCATCATGAAATTTTGCATACACATAGGGTAGGGTACCGAGAAGGACATAGGCTATAAGTATATTACCCGGGTGAAGCCGCTGTTAACAACTAGTTTTCTCATAAAAACTTACTTCCGAATAGTCTCCGTGCGGTCTTCGGCGCGAGCCAACGCGCGCGCCGCTTCATCCCGGGCACGGTCCAGCTCTCCTCCAAGCTGGGCGCATTCGTGCATCTTCTCTTGCAGCCGCTTTTCGTTCGCCAGCACCGACTCTTCCATGCGGATCACGTTGGCCCTGGGAAAACATTTTGATTCATAGTTGCCATTTGACGGCTTTTGTGGCGTACTAGTTTTTACGGTGTCATGTAATTTTGCTGGTGAACGAGCATACTAAACACCTATAGCAAGTTTTATCCACATGGCACAGCCTATGGACATTAGAGTGTCAAAGATACGCGCAGGGTTAAACTTCTAGCGTGAAGGAATTCTAGCCTCAATTTCACAGGGTTTACTCAAGGAAGAGGAATGAAAAAATACAAAGTCTTATTACAGCATTATTCTTAAAGCCATATTACTCCTAGGTCCATGCATAATTAGTCCTACGTACGTCAGTTTTCTATACAACAACAAAAAGGCGAAAAAAACAGTCACCGAAACGGCATTACAGTGAGTTTCTGTGCCAAGGCTGGCCGATAGATGTTCAACATAAAAAGTCTCTGAAGTGATTAAAAAACTTACTTGAGTCTCTCAATTTCTGACTTCAATGTCATGTTGGCTTCAGTGAGCTGAGATATTCTCTGCTGCAGCAGCGCCATCTGCTTCTCGTCAGCGCCCTTCTCCGCGGGCTTTTCTGGTGGTTTGGTACTCATATGCAGCAGCATGTGAACCTAGGAACGAAACGCCAATATTTATAGAAACTATAATTTAGATCCTGGGGTGATTATATTAAGAGTAGGTACTTAAATTGCAATACAATGTGAATGCATAAAAACACCTATAACAATATTGTATGGCGTCGTGCGTATTAATTTATTTCCACAGCCCCGTGCGTAACAGCCTCCGTGGTCCAGTGGTTAAGGCGTTTGCCTTGTTAACCCGGGGGTCGTGGGTTCGATACCCACGGGAAGCATACTTTATTAAGTTGTTTCTAGTTTGGTTAGGACATTGCTGGCATGAATTACCTGATTGTCTGATAAGAAAGATGATTCCGTGCTTCAGAAGGCACGTCAAGCCTTTGGTCCCGGCTGCCATCTGGTAGTCGTTAAAGGAACCACGTCAGAGGCCGAGGCCGAGAATCAGTTCCAAAGAACTCTGACACCAGGGTGAGCATAGTCGACTGACTGTGTCACCTTATCACCTACTCGAAATGATGATTTTGCCCGTAGCAGAAGCATTTGCCCATACTTGATCATGGCTCTGGCTGGCTGCCTTGTTCCTTGTTTTAAAGGTTCATCTTAGCCGGCGTCTTATATTGGATTCAGTAATTGCTATTTAATCATGAAAGTACAAACGACTTGTCTTCGCAGAATTAATAAAATTAAGTAAAGTAATGAAAACTCAGTCTTGCTCTTGGTACTTGATATAATTAAAGATTCCTTTTGACGTAATTAGACACAATCAAACTAAGAAGTGTGCTTGTTATTAAATTCTTACAACCGTGGGTATTCAAGATGGGATTTTTTTATGAGGTAAGTATGGAATGTAATGTCTTTCTTTTTATTAGATTCTGTCTTAGGAAAAATATAAAGAGAAATTTCCTAAGTCTAACGAAAACTGGTTTATATTTAATTCTTACATGCCACGTAGGACTGCGTCACATGACTTTCTGTACATAAATGTGAAGTTTCTCCTCTCTAGCGCCGTTCACGTCCCAAGCAAATTATTTAACTTCATCATCAGGTCTTTGTTAGTCTCCACTGCAGGAACGCTCTCTGTACTATGAGAGCCCTATAGTCAAAGCAGTCAGAAGATTTGGCCTACACTCTCCAAGCTGGCCAGACATATTGGAGAGGTCTCTTTGATGTTTATTTAAGCTTTATTAAGCTTGTGTTTCCTAAGTCACCTTCTACAATATCACGGAAAGACTTGGAGTGGCCCTATTCTACTCTGCTGGAAAAACCACATTTCCTCATATATTTCTAGTTAGCATATGACAGTTTACCTTCTCTCTTGCGCAGTTCAGTTCCCTAGCGAGTTGTTCAGCGTTGTGTTCAGCAATCGCCTGTGATTGCTGTGCATCTTTCAGTCGCATCTGCGTAGCCTTTAGCAGGTCCGGGATCGGAGCCAATTCTTGAAGCTTCTCTTGGAACTTTAGCTAAGGGAAAAAATTATAAGCATACTTTTAGTACTGTTGATACTCATACACATATTGCTATGCATAAACATGGCAATTATTAGTAAATAGTGCCAGCTGTTGCCCGCAACTTTCAATTATCATCTGCGTGAGTTTCGTTTTTATATTTATTTATTTTTATCTATTATATACACCGGGAATATACAATATACATGGATGTCAGAGAGAAATATTTTTCACAGCACTCGTTAAATATTTGATAGCAAATTTTTGATACTTTGGGATAGATCTACCTTGGCACGGATACGGATAATTTTTGAATGTAATATTTTACATTTAAAAAGTATACATAGGGTATACTTATATAGGGTTACTCGCTCATACATAATGTAAATATTTGCGTAGTTTTGAAAATTTACAGACCTGGTCTCTAGTCTACCCCGCAAGGGAAAAAGACGTGATAATATATATGTATGTTTTGAAAATCCAGGATATTTTTCTTGATTTTGTCCATTACAAAAACACAAATCTCTCCTTTTTATTGACCGAACGAGTGTGAAGCGCGACTTTTAGGTTATGCTTATAAGTTTGCGATGATTATAAAACAAAACGAATTATTTTTATTTCGTCTTCGTGAAAAATAATAATTTCACTTTCGAACGTCTCTTAGGTCTTTGTTTTAAGGTGCGTCATGAACATATTTTATTCAATGTTACGGTATTCAAAGACAGACTCGCGAAGTCTGCAGCTCACAAAGTTACTAAAAGTATTAGTCTACATTACAAATATTACAAGACTTGATGCTGTAATATTAAATTTGAAACTAACAGTTGAAACGTCTAGTACGGATTAAGTTGTAAACCACACTGGTAGTAATAAAGGTAATGCTTGCTTCGAATATGTGTAAATATCTTCTAGTAGTCTAATCTTACTAATATTATCAAGTGGAAAGATTTGATTGTCTATCGATATTTTATTTAAAGCTTGTAAAATATTGAGTTTAATGAATAGTAAAATACCTTGACTCTCTGGATCTCCAAGTTGATCTGCTCGCTAATCCTGGTATTGTCCATGTCCATCATGTCCATTTGGCGACGCTGCTCCTCCACCATCTGCTGGGCTTGGAGGTACTGGACAATTTAATGGTAAATTTTATAATATGTATATAAATTTTGAATGAAAATTTATTTTAAAGAGCGTACAGTACAGTAATCAATCTCAGAAATACAATTCAGTTTGTTGCCAAAATACAAAAGTCAAAGATACACTTATTCTTATCATACAACTAATATTATAACCCGTCTCGTAGCGTTTCTGGCGCAAAGGTGCCAAAAACACTAGCTGCATTACCGCGCTGGATAGCTTGGCCATCATTTGTGCCAGAAACGAGCCGGAGCGGGGGTCACCATTCTTCTCACTTATGTGGCGACCTGTATTTTAATTAAAGCAATGTATGTTTTTTGATTGTTGAACTCGTCGATAGAATCGATCCGCTCCAGTTTTCGCATCGCGAATCTTCATAGGTTCTATTTTTAACCCCCGACGCGAAAAAGAGGGCTTTTAAAGTTTAACATGTCTGTTTATGTAGGTATCTGCCTTTGGTATCGCAGCCCCCAAACGGATGAACCGATTTTCATAAGTTTTTTTTGTGTTATAGATAATTTTATCCCGAGTGTTCTTAGCAATATTTCATAAAAATCTGTTTTGCCGTTTGAAGATCATCAGCTTGTCTAATTAATGAGAGAATCTGACTATCCATATGTCCGAGCGAATTGACGAGAGGTTATTAAAATTTTAGTTTTACTTTGCGTACCATTATTAGAATGTTTTTTTTTCAAACGGTCTGACGAGACTAACATTGACTTAAAATTGGGCGTCATCGGGTACCAATCAATCGAGCTTATCGGAACCCTTTCCCGTCGGTATCACTGGTACATTGCATTGGGTCTTATTGTATAATCTACTGAGCCAAGAACCACCAAGAACAATTATTTTTCTTGGAAAATATAAATGTATTTGCAAGACAATAAATATGAAAAATTCAGGACTTCTTGTTAATTTTATACACGTGCTAATTCGAACCGAGCGCTAATGTCAACGAGTGGCGGTTCAATTCTATCAGCTAAAATTTGAGCTCCTACTCCTTTATCAACAACACTGTATTACTGTTACTGTACAACTGCTTCAGTGGGAGATGTTGACTTTTTGTTGAAAAACCTACTCTTTCGTAGTTAACAGCATATTAATCATAATACGTGAAAAGCCTAGCTAGATAGACCTTTGAACTTCAATCTATAAAATCACTTACTTTAACCCTATAATCTTGCAGCTGATCATTCTGCTCCTTCATCAAGATCCTCAACTCGTCGATCTCCTCTCTCGCCTCCCTGTAGCATTGTTTCAGCGCGGAGACGTTCACTTCCTGTTCGAAGGCCTGTTCCTTCGATCCCAGCATCATATTCGTCTGCGTGGCTAGGCCTTCAAACCTCATTTCGAGTTCTCGCAGCTTATTCTGCACCTCACGGTGTTGGCATCTCTCCTTCTCTAACTCCTCCTTCTTTCGAAGCAGTTCCGCTCGCAGCATGGCACACTAAAATAAGAAATGTAAAGTCTAAATGGTCAGTCAAGAGTTAGGAATATGAGACTGAATATTCTTTAATATTTAAGCACCGACTTGCACTGGTGATAGTTTCGTAATTCTTCGTTTTAATTTGTCAGTTTGCTGTATGTAATACTTGCGGCATTTTTATGTTGATTACTTAGTCAAACTTGTGCATACAGCAGTGCATAAGCCAGCCAGCCGCATGTCAAACTCACATGTTATAGCACGTACTATAGCTCCGTACATTTTTTTTATTTTATTTATTTATTTATTTATTCTTAAACTTATATTCTATTGACATATTAGTATTATTGCCAAACTGCTCAGCAGTTTAACGGCAAATTACTCAGCAGTTTAACGGCAAAATTTACCATCTCTTTTCCTTTGTTTAATATCACGTATGTCCAGTAAGTTTATTCGACATTAATTTTAAACTCTAAATATGTAATAAAAACTTCAAGATTTGTTACAGGATATGACTCATCGTCATCAGGTCTCTATAGTCTCCACTGCAAGAACACGACCTTCTCTATGCTACCAGAGCCATATATTAGCCAGAGCAGTCAGTGGATTTGGCCTACACTCTCCACGCTGGCCAGACGTGCAGGAGTGGTATCTTTGACGTTTATAAACTTTGTTTTGCTTATGTTACCTATGCATTCTACGACATCCACGGGAAGAATTGCGAATGGTCCTATTCTCACACACCTATACGTCTAGGTCTTATACCTAGGTAGGTATATCCTAGCCGTGTGAGAATACCTATTTCCCTCTCACTCAAGCCTCCAGCGTGAAAGGCGAACTCAAACAATTCTACAGACTCTTCTATCATCTTTTTGGGTGATAATAAAGTTGAATCGATATCCTATTTAAAGTGGCAGTCTGTTTAAAGAATGGCTTCTTTAATTATGGTTGAAAAGCCATCGCATCAAAATATAAAAAACATTTAGCTTTGATGTAAATCTCTTTAGATAAGTTTCACTTCAAAGTAAATGCAAGTACGGTAAGCTGAATAATATAGACGAGGTTTTTATAGCCTGGGGCAAAGCCGACTGCTTATAATAAACCAATAACTTGTTGAAACTGCTTACTTCTGTGACTTTGGTCTTGAAGTTTTCTTCCGTCTGCCTGAGTTGAATCGTGAGTTTTGTTACTTCTTTCTCGGCTGGAGTCTGAAATCAAATAACTTTATTAGTTCATTAATCACTAGGCAATATGTTCTGAATTGCTAATAGAAACCAGGACTTTTTTTGATTAAAACTAACGTGAGATGTTAACATTATTAATATGTTCTGTAGCTGACTTCATACGTGAGTGACCCGTATTTTACATATTAATAATAGAAACCAGGACCTTTAAACTCTTTTGTCTCTGTCTCTAAATAACACATTTAAAAATATATGTCTCTAAAAAACCACAATAATAAAAATAACAAGAATGGTGTTTAAATAATAATAAAAGTGAGAGAAACAAAAGTAAAAAATACCGGTGGTGCATTGGGGTTGCATGGTGCTGGACAAGGGGGACATACGCCACACTGCAAAGGAAAAAAAACATAAAACGCGGGGAAAAACGTAACAATAATATCAACTCTATACAAGGAGCTCATCGCTAAATAAGAAGGGTGGGAAGGTCATTCAGCCAACACACTAAACATTTAATTTAAAATGGATAATTTAACCCCAATGTTCAATTTTAACGTCTACCATGAACTTGGCTGTACATATAAAAAACCGGCCAAGTGCGTGTCGAGCCACGCGCAGTGTAGGGTTCCGTAGTTGCGAATGACAATGTTGAGTTCACACTGTTCACACTCATACCCCACAGTTTAACGACCAAAAAATCTAACAATGAAAATTGTATGAAATATTTCGTACATTTTATAAAATGGTTACAACTTTTTAGTTTGTATTTAGTACTCAGCTCTGATAGTTTTCCTTTCAACTTCAGCATATATACTACTGCTGTAATTTTTTTCACGTTTTCAAATATACCTATAATTCGCACGCGATTAGATACAAGTATTTCTTACCGCTTTAGTCATCGGTGGTACTGGTGGTCCATTGGGCTGCAAATAAAAATCGTTACGTTAACCAAAACCAAATAAAGTTCTTGGAAACATGGTTATGCCATTATTACCATGCAGAACACTTATTATTTGAAAGGAAAATGTCCTTCTTCATCTATTGATTATGAATGATGTGGCATTGATACCCTGAGGCTGACCCACCTTGAACGCCGACCCTCTTTGGGTCTGGTTGGTGATTTGTGAAATTACTCACAGGCTGCTCAAAGCAGGTGTTCACGCCGGCGCCGCCGCCGCGGCAGGCAGAGCCAGGCGGCGCAGTTTGTTTCACATTGTCCATCTCTATGCGAATGTGGTGAACTTCAATCTCCAAACAGCCCAACTCTTTCTCCTAGAATACAAAAAGAAAGGTAGGTAACACCTCCCTCGAAATAAACTGCCTTCCACTACATTTCCTCTTCATTTAAACACGTCGCCAATTTTTTACTCCTTGGAGCCTGCTTTTAACAAAACTAGCTTCCATTCGCGGCTTCGCCCGCGTGTATGTCTGTTATCGTGTCTAAAAGCTATTTCCATCATCATGGATTTAATAAATAAATAATAAAAAAAAATTACAACATTTGGTGGATTTAAGAATACCGAAATATACATGCCTGATTATGTGTATTTAGGAGCTATAACAACGTTTGTTATAAATTAAAATATAAATTTAAGCAGATTCTATACAAACTTTCAACCCCTATTGCACCCTTAGTGTGTAAATTATAACAAACCTTTTCCTTTATTTATACTAAATACGTATTCAATTAAATGGTTTTAAGAGCATAAATCAATTTTATCAAAATTGATGCATATCAAAAAAAATCCATACCTACCTACTATTATTTTACCCTACCCTTTAAAGTAAAAATATTTCAATTTTTTTAAAGTTACGGGTAAATTACTAGTCCTCTATTAAATACCAGACTCAAATCAGGTCCTTACGTTTGGCTGCTCGTTATAGTTCAATTTCCACCAACTCATTAGCAAAAATAGTAAAATTTTGTTTCGAAAAAATGGTATTAGTGTAATAACCTTAGATTATTGCACTACATTATTTCATGTTTATCTATATATGTATTTGTTATAAAATATAGTATCGTTGAGTTAGTATCCCATAACACAAGTCTTACTTAAGAACTTACTTTGGGGCTAGCTCAATCTGTGTGATTTGTCCGTATATATTTATTTATTATTTATTTATTTATCATTCATCCAAACATCTATATCTTTATGCACAGTTTGTTAGTTACTTGCATTGTTAACTTTATATTTTGCAATTCGGTACAAGTGAATTTAATTCTAATACAAATTTCAGTTCCAGATTACCAAACATAGTTATTTATTTCAAATAAGTTTATAAATACGTATGCATGTATTTTTTTCATACCTTTGTATTTTGCCCCTACATTTTGCAAGGAAAATGAAATAATAAAGACATCAGGAAACAGCGCTCGGTGGCGTTTTCACAAACTAGTCTGAATCGGTTCAAAAGACATAAAGAGGATTTTCATATAATTCGAAAACGGACCTTAGCTTATATACAGCTAATGTCAAACTCCTTCGCAGGCAAAAATGAAAGGACGTCACCCCGCCGAGATACAGCCACCCCGCGTTTTCACCCTAACATCTCGACCGACCCCTAATAGGTGGCGCTGGGCTAAAGTTAGACCGCGCTATGGTTTGTTTTTCAGAAATACTTAAGTAGTGAAAGTAGCATTTGTATGGTAAGTTATAAAAAAGGTACACACAAGTCTTATATTGATAGTTTATTGTAATATCATATAAGGCACTCTTGTATTTTTGCAGCGCAGTTTGTTGTTCACGCGACAAAAGGTGCTTATTATACACTTGTTTTCTCGCTTGGTGTCTAAGCGACCAATATACTTTTCTTCCAACTACGCTGCAATTCTATCATAACTGCACTACATATTCAGCACAAAGCGCACAAACTTTGCTGCACTAAAAGTAAAAAAAAAAATAAACAGTGCAGTAAAGGATTTTCATACATTTTTGCTGCTCTAGTGCAGCAAAAATGTATGGAAATCCTTTACTGTTTAATTTTGTTATTTAATCGCGGGACAACAGTTGTCACATGTCATAAAGAATGTTGGCTAACCTAACGGCCGTATGGAGCTTACAAAGGAAAGTGTGTATTGCCTTGCCTTAAAAAAAATACTGGCCATAAAGAAAAAAAGGCGGGAATGTAAACAACAAATTTTTTACTTTGTAATTTGTCTTCAGTTTTATTTTTCACCTACTTTTATTGCAGTAGTTGAAAGAAAAGCAGATTATGCACCTCGCATTTAGTAAGTTATATTGCACTCGTGCTTTTTAGAGCCCTCGCTTGCGCTCGGGCTCCAAATAAACACTCGTGCAGCAATAACTTACTTTCTGCTCAGTGCAACAATCTACTATTTTCTATACTACCACTACGTAGACGAACAAGCGCCGTATGCCTGTGTGTAAGCGGCTACTTCGGCCTTATTCTGATATCTATGTTTAACCTATGGACGCCAACAACACCAGTGGAGCCAATCGCGCAATGCAATTGTTGACCCTGAAAAAATCTTTTTACGCTTCTCGCCCTTTTTGAAAATATATTTTGTAGTCTCTCGAGAAAATAATGTTATGTATACTCGAGAAACCTTCCAGGGAAGACAATTTGTTCAATGTTTGTTCCCTTACAACATTTATGCGCCTAAAAATACGCTCGTCATTATGAACTTTATTTCACCAAATAAAATTCGTTATTTAAATACATAAGATATCATTCATTTCAGCCGACGAAACAATTACTCAGTTTTAATAGCTGAAATACTGTTGATATTTTTTTTACCATTTACAGGGTTAAAGCCCAAAGTAAGCGTTCCATTTTCAAGACAAGCTAAATTTATATAATTCGTCTTATGTATTGTCCATAGTCTAATAATCATTAGTTACATAAAAATTTCAGCATTTTACTTATACCTATTTACAGGCATATTAAAATATTTTGTCAAGTATCTTATCCATCCATATGATAATTTACATGAATATGTTTCAACACGATATCCCGACAAGAGGCAGAGTAAGTCCGAAGCCCAGTTGGCACCAGTGGTAGAATTAAAACAGGCTATGGTTTGTTTTTCCGTAAACGTTAAGTAGTAAGCTGAATAAAAATTTGGTTATACCTATTTCTACCTTAGACTATAAGTTAGATCTAGCCCGATGTTTCTTTATTTCTAGGACAACCAAGACATAATTTTTAAAGCGTTGTTTTTTAACACGCATATAAACTTATAAAATATGTCACGCCAAAAAAAGGTTTTGCAGGTATTAAAAAATATAAAGCTGTTCAAATACTTAGTTAACTCAATTTTCAAGTTTGAATTGTAAATAAAAGGCAGTCGTTACTGACTGACTGATCAATCAACGAAGAGCTCAAACCATTGCGCTGAAATTTGGCACACAGTTATTATAACTTAGTTATTCTTTTAGAAAGGATTTTTCGAAATGTAACTTTTAAGAGGCTCATAAAGGGGTCCTTAATTTGTATTTAAGGCAAGCAAAGTCACGAATAAAACTATTTAAAGATAAATTGTATTTTGTGATTTTTTTCTCTGGGAAATAGAATTGTAAAGTTAAGAATAATTTTGTTCCAATATAAAGGAAAATTACGGAAAAGATTTACCAAAACGTTTGTATGGAGTATTGCATTATAAGAGCTTGGAAAGGCACGTTTAGACGTTGCTCCCGGCTTTCATCATAGATGGCAGTCAAAGCTATGTTAGATGCCTTTAGGCAGCTTGAAAAATCTAACGCCAGTGTTGGCCACTTACACACATGAAAACACATGCTTTATTTTATCAAGCAAAACTAGAAAAAAATTACCAAAATATGCTGTAGCTAATTACGAAATGGTTACGGACTTACGAGCTCTAACGTGGAAGTCTTGTAATTTTCAAGTTTTTCCACCAATTCCTCTGCTAGTTTTACGTCGAATTTTTCGCTCTGAAAACAGTTATTATTTCGATCAATGAAAAAGGGATTCCATTAAACCGGGCAGGTGCAAATCAGACTTGCACGCCGATGATTTTAGTACAATTTTCATGATTCAAGGTCGACGGGAAGTACCCTTGCGTTTTTCCCTTTGCGTTATAGACACCACTTCGTCGCAAATTTCAAAAAAATGTAAGTATTTTTTTTTAATGCGAGATAAATAGTTTGACTGAAAGCAGAGATATGGTTCAACAACGAAGAACAAGTTTTAGATCTTCGCAAAACAAAATGATATCTGTTTTAAATGAATTAATTTAAATCCCCTAAAATTAATGAATAAGCTTACCTTTATGTGTTTCGGTTTGAAAAGTGAATAGAACCTAATAATGCTATCGTTTCCCTTCCTACGCGATACCTCGTAATTCCTTTCTTACCTGGCAATCCGATTCAAACTCTGGTTGGCATGGTATTTCTTGGTTCATCGCAGATGCATCGCCCTAAAACATAAAAATCGCCATGTCCTTAGCAGGTCAAATACCATACTATCTCTGAGGGTCCAATTAATTCATATACTTATAGGGTGAGCTGCTTCCTTATCACAGTGGTGCACATAATGGTTGTTAAAATAACCTCTCTCTCTCTCTCTCTGCCTCTAGAATGCCCTTCGGAAGGCACGTTATAAGACGTAAATACTGGCTGCCATCTCCAAATAATCATAAAAATCCCAACAAATATTATAAATTCGAAAGTGAGTTTGTTTGTTTGTTACGCTTTCAAGCCGTATCTACTGAACCGATCATCATGAAATTTTGCATACACATAGGTTAGGGTACCGAGAAGGACATAGGCTATATATTGCGCGGGCGAAGCCGCGGGTAACAGCTAGTAAAGTATAACTCCAATGTTAGACACTATCCTAATCCAGTTTCATTTAGTAAATATTTTTTCAGCTCGGTAACTTATTTTTCAGATACTTAAGCCGAATTTACAACTCGTATCATTGAAACTAAAATGAAATAAAGACATGATGACTCATTTACATGCTATTTTGTCGGAATTGTTGACTGTAGTAGTACCTTAATAATAGTCTAACGAAATAGCACGCGACTGCCCAGTTTTATACGATTCTGAAACTTATCTCCGACAAATGTTTCTCTGCCGAATGAGCCACCGACATAATGTTTCGTTCATGATTTTTTCAACGACAGAATGTAACAACTACGAACGTTTCGCCGACAGAACGATTCATTTATGGGTGAACCGACGACAGAACCTAACAACTACGAACGTTTCGCCGACAGAACGGTTCATTAATGGGTGTTTCAACGACAGAATCTTTCACCAAATTCAGTAGGATACATCGACATAGCTTATCCATACTTACATGCTAATATTATAAATTGGAAAGTGTGTCTGTCTGTCTGTTTGTCCGTCTTTGACGGCAAAACGGAGCGATGAATTGACATGATATTTTAATTGGAGATAATTTAAGGGATGGAGAGTGACATTGGCTACTTCTTGTCAAAGCGAGCAAAGCCTGCAGCAGTTGCTTTTTGCGAGCAATGCCGCGGGCAAAAGCTAGTTTAGCCATAATTTGGCACACTAGTCTGCTACTATTCTTTGTCCGTGCTTTTTCCCGGTTACATCCTTAGCGTTGAGGTGTCCTTGTCGAAGGTCGGGTGTTCGATCCCCGAGAGAGGTATACTTTATGAAATTGTAACACGCTTGGCTAGACACTGCACGGCACTACTAGTAACTAAACCCAAAGGTTATGAAACAAAAATGCAAATAAAAATAACTTATATTGGCAAAACTTTGACAAGAAGTAGCCTATGTCCCTTAAATTATCTCCAATTAAAATATCATGTCAATTCGTCGCTCCGTTTTGCCGTCAAAGACGGACAAACAGACAGACAGACACACTTTCCAATTTATAATATTAGCATGTAAGTATGGATAAGCTATGTCGATGTATCCTACTGAATTTAGTGAAAGATTCTGTCGTTGAAACACCCATTAATGAACCGTTCTGTCGGCGAAACGTTCGTAGTTGTTAGGTTCTGTCGTCGGTTCACCCATAAATGAATCGTTCTGTCGGCGAAACGTTCGTAGTTGTTACATTCTGTCGTTGAAAAAATCATGAACGAAACATTATGTCGGTGGCTCATTCGGCAGAGAAACATTTGTCGGAGATAAGTTTCAGAATCGTTTAATACGTTAACCCACGTCCTTATTAAGATAAATAATATAGAATACTCGAATTAATATCAATGTAACTAGATTTTCAATAAGAATAAATAACATTTGCTTTCGTAATTACATACTACTTACGTACGTCTTTTTCGAGCCTCTGTCAGAGTTAATTAAAGTCTTGTTGTTAATAATTCTCTCTGGCGAAATATTTTCTTCAAAGATTGAGTAACTTTCAGTTAATTATTTATACACAGACGGTTTTTTTGCTATACAAATCTCTATATTTTTCTACGATGAAGTCTACACAAACTTAAGTATATAATTATAGCCTCTCTGCTATACTGTTTTATTATTAAAACATTACGAAATTTCATGTTAATTTGTCGACGAATGTCCTAACCTTCTGAATGATATTCTCCTACATCATCATCATCATCACCAGGTCTTTCTAATCTCCACTGCAGGAGCACGACCCTCTCTGTACTACCAGAGCCATATACTAGCCTGAGTAGTCAGAACTCATGCTAGTATTCTCCTACATGAAGAAAAATCTTTTTGAGGAGGCTTTAGACAAGCTTAACGTGAATTTGTAATTTCTGAAGATTGGATCATATAGAACGCGCTTTGCTTCTCTCCATAAATGATGTTAAAGGCGCGAAGAAGTAATCAAATTGTTCATACAAAATATTATTAATTTTGTAGGGGATAAATAAGTTGGAATTTCGTCCTAAGTTGGGAACGCTCGCTCGCTTCTCTCGCTCGCTCTGGTTTCGTCGCAATGACTGTGGCCAACTTTTTTTCTTGCGGCTTAAGTTAGAGCTCATAATTTGAAAACAGAGTGTCTCCTCGCTTTAATAATGTTTTTTTTAATAAAGAGGAAAGCGATTTCTGTCGATTCCGATCGCAGAAGATCTAAATTCGTACGCGTCTATCCTACCTAAACATTTCTATGAAGGTATTTTAAAGGCAATTTATCCAGCTTTTCATAGTACCCAGTTTTACCAACCTCAGGATTATTTTTGCTCAATTTCTCAAGCAACAGCGAGTTCTCCTTACTCATTAGCTTGAGTTCCCCCTGCAATCTCTTCACCTGTGCGCGGCATGTCTCCAAGTTCTGGTCCTTAGTCATCAACTCCTTGTATAGAATGTACCTGGAAAGTCACGTACCTGGTTTTATCCATGTTTTTGCATTTCCCGTTCGTTTAACACATAATTCCTGTTTGTTTTGTTGCGGCCCTATTGATTTTGTGATTTGTCATTGTGTCACTGAGATTGTGTTCTAAACTTGAAATTTTGAAACATGACATATCCTCCTCCATAAAATTGTTTGTAAACTCTTTGCTAATGTTGCTCGTGGTTGCTCTACAACTTGCTTGCTGTCATACTTACGTGTTAATACTTCTAAATACTAATTACTTATATTATAATTATCAATAATAAACCCTGCCAAAGGACGTTGTTGATCGATAACTGCAGTTATTAAAAAATCAGATAATCTTAAAATCAGTTTAGGATTTGCACCCAAAAAGCCTATATCGTACTACAAGACAGTCAGTTTGTTTTGTCTCTATAAAACACGAAGCCGAAAAAGTATGAGTATTTCCTCCTCCGTCTATTCAAAGCGAGTCCCTTACCCTACTTTTTTCAGCAGTATATAATTAATTGTTGTAAATAATACGTGAAGCCTGCGTATCTACTCAAAAACTATTCATAGAATTAGACCTTTTGACTTCCAAGTCTGCGTTGTCAGCGACCAGTTTCTCTTGCATATCGTAACTCTCGCTCAACTTCCGCGTCAGGTCAATCTCCTTCAAAAGAACACAATATTTAGTAAACATTTTGACGGAAAATTTTTGGTGACTAAAATATTTTATGTTTTCCATTATGAAGGTTATTACCATTATTTCATTGCATTGCCATTCGATTAACTTACATCAGTATGCAAAATCTCAGTTCCGTTGAAAGGCGTTCGATTCTTACTTTCAAGATCGATGGAGATGGCACACAGACACGAGAAGTTAACTAAGGTTACTAACATTGATGCAAACCGAAAGTCTTGTATCTTAATAGCGCAACAATATTGCATTTTTACCTAGCTGAGCTGTAAACATGAATACAACACAAGTGGTATATTCTCAAGCTTCCCTCTTCGAGGCCTTCTTCGGTCCTGGACGGCAGCCAAGCAAGCAGCCTATCTAATAAATCAGACTGTTACTAATCAACACATATCAAGAACTGCCAAATGAAAAGAAACACGTTTTGCCGTCGAATACGTTTACTTTCTATCAATTTTGAATTTTGAATTCACACTAGTTACACCCCTTGTGTAGCTTTGAGTACTGAAATTTGGGAATGTCGTTAGGACATACAGATTTGCTCCTCATGGGCGGGTTGCAGACCACGAAACCTGGACTCTCGGGGTTGTTCCCGGTTAGCAGCACGGTAGGGTGGTTCATTCTCATCTCATGATGCATTGGAGGTTCTGGAAACAAAAGAGTATTTAAAGGTTTTTTGTGTATCCATTTTTGCCCAAAAAGACATTAATATTGAACTAACTGAGTAAAGGGAATCGATACGTTTCATTTCTGTCCATACTGTCGCTCGCCGCTGCTGTCCATCGAAACCGTATTTAAGCGGAGGAAGAGTAGGAGTTTGTTGGACTGGCTAGAGGAAGGGGTGGGTTCCTATTGGGGATGAGAAAGTAGCAGTTCGGGAGGCCAGGCGCGCGTACCCCATGCCATACCCTACAACCACCGGAACAGGTAGTGATGACTATATGACACCACTGACTGATTTCTAGCAATGACGTGTTATACTTCGCCATTACCAACCAAAACAAAAGTATCATTAAATCGTCAAAACATGTGTGTTGGTGATAGGATCCTGGTGTGTCGTTAGAAGGATTGAAATGAAACTACAACAGTTTTTTGGCGAATCGCGGTGCGCGGAAGACGTGGTACACACATGCGTCCTATTGCGTATCCTTTGTGCGACTGCACCTAGGTAGGGGGTCATCATCATCATCAGGTCCTTCCAGTCTCCACTGCAGGAGCACGACCCTCTCTGTACTACCAGAGCCATATACTAGCTTGAGCAGTCAGAGGATTTGGCCTATACTCTCCACGCTGGCCAGACGGGTTGGAGAGGTCTCTTTGATGTTAATAAGCTTTGTTTAGCTTGTGTTTCCTTAGTCGCCTTTTACGACATCCACGGGATGACTTGGAGTGGTCCTATTCTACTCTGCCGGGAACCACACGGTAAGCCCGGGGCCCGTGTTATAAGCAAATCATAGGTAAGTAAATAGATGCGTGTGTGTATGTATCCTCCTTGCATATTATTTTTTTATTAATAACTATTGTTTTCTTACAGGTTACATAGCCAGTTAAACATTTTTATTGCTATTTATTTATCTTCATTTTAGTTTTTAAGGTTTCTGAAGCAGCGTTCGTCAACAATGTGCATGTTTTTAGTCATCGGCTCTTTTCATCAAACTGTGGAACTACATATATTGTGAAAGAACGATTATTTCGGTTAAGTCACCCTTTCTCACCAGACAACTAACAAAGAAATCTTGACTGGTGATAAATAAGTACATTAATATCAAATCACTCATCTCCAAGAGATCCTTCAAAACTCAAAACTATTTTAATATAAGTCTAAAGTTAGTAATTAGTTATTAAGTAGCGAAGAAAATTACCTAGGTACATAAAAGAGCTATCAATAAATTGAAAAGTTGCTGAGTGACGTTGATTGCAATCCTTTTAGTTGTTAAATTAATAAGCTTTCTAATTTGAATACCTTCAAAGAAAATTAATTTGAGAAACAGTTAAATGTAAATCAGATTTGCACAGTTTCTTTTTCTAAATACTGATAGGAATTTTATAACTTTATGAGTATAAAAGCTCGTTTACTTAGAAGAGTGGCATTGAGCTGCGCGTCGTACGTTGCGTTGCGTGCTTGGTGCGTCGAATAGCACATGGAGTGTTTTCCGTTTTCGAAGAGGCATGCGCGTTTGCTAGTTGCCCAGTGAACATTTGCTACTTCACCGGACTTTTTGACGTGAGGGTGTCTTTAACCTGTAAAGCAAACATCACCAAAGGGCTCCCAGGAGGGATCGATCTTGGCTTTGGGCGCTGCCTGTGTGCGCAAGGCTTGGAGAGACAACAAACTCTCGTGTGCCTGACGGGCCACGATTTGCATGCATGGCCTGAAGGGCTGAACTGAGAAGGCTTGCGTGACCAACGTGGCGTGGCGTGGAATGTAGCTACGTACGTACGCGCCCATACTCAAACACAGGAAGCGCCACACTTTCGTTTGCGGCTCTTTAGAATTGGAGTTTTTAGCAGAGTGCCTCTAGCAAATTTCGCTCATATGGTACGCATTGTAAAGTAAAAAATAATTCTATTACTATCATTGTAAGGCATTGTAAAATTGGATTTAGTACGATTTGACAAGTTATGTCAAAACTCTTCACCCCGCACTGGCACCGACGACGCCACGTGCAATTTTCTTTACCTAATCAAACATTATACCTTAGACAAACGTTTAAAAATACGCCTTTCCGTAAACCACATTATGTCTTGCAGCCTGAATCGACGCGTTGCCTTAATGTAAACAAGTTTTTAATATCGGCGCGCTCACTTTTTTTATTTATTTGGCGTTACTATAAATTATGTTATGGCACTAAATGAGTTTACATCCTTCGTCTCGAGACGAGACGAAACAGTTTTCTTGAAAAGGGCCGGTCGCCAATAAGTCTTTCATAACGCAAACACCGTGGTTTCTTAAAATGCTCCACCTCGAGCCAAACCAGTTCCTGGATATTCATGTTGAGTCGGTCAAAGAATTCCATACGTTATGAGTTTCACAAAGAATCATAAAATAGGAAATTGGTCTCACCATAGACGCTACCAGGTATATATTCCTGTATCTGATCCTTGGGCTTCCTGAACTGAGCCACCTCAGCGCCAACCAGTTTCTGTATGCTCCTGGTCAGCCGGTCAAAACGCTCCATTTCTCGGAGGAGCAGCTCGTTTCTCTCCCCTAACTCTTTCACATCAGCCTCGCTGAGATTCATTTTCTAAAATGAAAATAAGTACTGGTACATAATCTATGCATTTTTTGAAACAAAAATAAATACAGGTACATAATCATATGAATTTCAGAGAATGCTTGAAAGCTTTAAATTGTAGTGCTGGACCCGTCTGAAGAGTATAACTTGGACACAGAAAAAGACGAACGAGGAAGTGTTGGCAGAAGTAAATGAAAAACGAAAACTACTAAAAACGATTGAAATAGAGGAGGAAGGACATCATACGACACGATCAATTCAAGTATTATGGAGGGAAAATTTTGGGCGAAGAGAGGAAAAGAGAAATACTAAGACCAAATTTGGATGATACAAGAAAAGTCAGGACTTGTGTCATATAAAGAGATCAAGAGAATGACTGAGAACGCGAGAGACACTCCACCGACAAGATACATTTTTGGAATTATAGATAGTCATAATCATATCTTGTTTTATTCGAAACAGAATAAGCCCTTGGGGCTTCACATATATAGGGCTTGCTTTGTTTTACGCCCCCTCCATGCTTATCGTGCCATGGAACAGTAAACTCACAGTCAGGACCTCAAAAGTTTAATTCAACTTTGAATCCTTGTTACAAGAATCGTGTCAAAAAATCATGTGCGAATTTTTGCCGTGTGGTCTTTTTTACCTTTTGGATCTCCAACAACCTAGCTCTTGAATCTCGGATGATGCGAGCACTTTTTCTAGTGTCATTGTGAATCTCCCGGATTTGACGGCTCAGAGGATCATCCATGTCATATGGTAAAGGAGAGTCTGAAAGTACAATTTTCGTGTAGCCCTACGATTATAAGTTAAATACCTAAAAGAGATTTCTCGATCAAGTTATATATTAATAATAGTAACAACCACTCTATTTTCTTAAAACTATAAGAAAATCTATCTCCAGACTTTCAAAGTTTCCTCACTAACATATCTTGCTTATCTCCAAATAATAGTATTATTTTAGGACCTACTTTAACAATTAAATATAATTAATTTAATAAAGTAGATTTAATTTACTCACATGATCTCGATTTCTGCAAAAAACCAACAAAATCATTAAACCGTGCATACCTATATATTACAACAACATGGCAATATATCATATAAATTTAGTCTAGACTATCTAAATCTAAATTTTAGCAAATACCTATTATAAAAAAAAGTAGTTACTTATTTGTATTGGGGGAAACCTCAAAATCTGCTGAACCTATTTTGTTTCACCTATATAAAGCTACAGTCACGTAACATAGACTAGATCTTAGTAACAAGATTAGGGTTTCGTTCAGATTTGGAAAAACTATTGATAAGTATATTGAGATGCTTCGAAAACAGAGTTTTGGGGCCCGAGATCAGCCCAGGTGCTCGGAAAGGCTTTGTTATAAAACCGTAATCCACTGGGACGAATATGCGGGAAATGGCTAAATGGAATAAAAGTGTATCAATTCACAGACCAAAACATCATCAGGAACTTAAAATCTAGACGATGACCGCACTTTTTTAGGATGAATAAACTCTACAACTATTCGAAATAACTAGCTACTGCGAGTGAAAGTTTCAAGTCACACTCGCAATGAGCTTCCTCCAGTAAAAAATCCCTGGATCAGCGAAACAGTTATCTAATTTTTAAAACTTATCAATACTTTAGATGGTAAGTTAAATCTTGGCCCAGAAAAATAATACTTTAACCTACGTATGCGTTTCTGCTAATGTACCTTCAAAGTACATCCCGTGCACTTCTTCTCCTTGGACGGTATCCTAACCTTCCTGGCCTGGACTGGACTAGCACTTTTGTCTCCCGAGCTATCTGGACACGCCGCGTCGTCACTTTTCAATACAGACTGCTTTTCGATTTGCATGTCATGCTGCCTTATTTGCTGTAAATATATATAAATATCTAACAAATGTTTACGCAAAAACTGCTCATATTAAGTACCTATGCCCGAAAGTGAGTTGAAAACATAGATACCAACTCGACTATATTTTAACTTTGTTATATAATTTTTCTTACATATACCTCTCCTAAGAATTTCACGAAATGGGCGGACGGAAGTGACCTGGATCCAGCGTTTCCCTGTAAACTTGGTCAGATCGTCCAACCATATAGCTTGTTGGTATTTCCAACGCTGGCGCTCGCCAGTACGTGGTCACGATTCGAGAACCTTTCTGTTCTGAAGGAAGAAAGAAACACCGAGCGTAGCCCACTTATAGGTCGCAGACTTTCTACTTGAGACATTGAGATATTTTGGACGAGAAGACAACGCGGAGCTTTCATAATGATGCCCAGCATGAGGCGTGAGCTTAGGGCGTGAGGCAAATTCTTCGAAAAGCCTCTTTATTGAAGCTAAAAATTTCAACCTGGTTTAATTCATCCAGGTTGAAGTGTGGTTCCCTGCATAAACCGGTGATGTTGCAACATGGATATTCGACATTATCTTAATTTATCCACATTCATTACTTACTGCTGATAAACCTCATTGACTTTCAATATCAGTAATAACTTTTGTGATGCGTTCTACGTCCTATCTATCTATCAGCCAGGGACGTCCACTGCTGGACATAGGTCTCTCCTATAGCTCGCCACAAATTGCGGTCTCGTCATGTTCTAAGTTAAGTCGTAATAATTAATTTACACAAACTAAAAGCCCATTTTTGCATTATTCATTATCTTCAGTAACTGTTAACTCAAAAATTGTGGTTATTTATATAAAAAAATAGTGTTATTTTAGTATCTTGTCATTGCTGGTCTGGAAAAAAGATCAGAAGAGACTAATTGAGATAAATAAAAGAAGTATCTCACCAATCGTGAGGTCGAAGAGCAAAGCGGATCCCGAGGTGACTTTGGAAACTCCTGCTTCCTGTCTCTGGACTTCCTGCTCGGGAGGACGGCACTGTCCCTCTGATCCACCGCGAGGTGGGGGGAGCTATTGCTTTGCTCCGCCTGCTTCAATTCGCACCGGCTGCTGTTCTTTAGTGTGGGTTTTAATGACTGTAACAAAAATATTTACGGTTATTTGGTAATTTATAGCAACTTTTAGTTATAGAGATGTGTTAACGATAGTTGAGGCGCTATTGTGATAGAATTAATAGGAGTATGCATGTATTTTTTTTATTTGCTTAGTATAATCCTTAATAACCACAGTAACAAAATATGAAAGAACTTTTAAAATATCTTTATTAACGACGAAGATGTGAAACTTTAAAGTTTAAATAAGAAAGAGAAGTCCGATATGGACGAGTGACGTCAAAGTCTATGTCATGCATACAGTCAGCCATATAAAATAGTGTTTTCGCGAGTGAGATAGACATATTTTCGTAAAATCATTTTATCTCCTTCCTTTTTTAACCAAATCAACCATGGCAACGAGCCCTCCACGTTGTAATAATCACAGCCGCAAAAAATCAGGACTGCGGGTCTCCCTGCAGGATTTCCATATTTGGGGGCTTTTCCATATTTACCACGCTTGGCAAACGGGTTGGTGATCGCAGTTTGTTTGGTTTATATTGGTTCCAACGCTGCTGCCCATCGAAACAATTTTTAAAGCGAAGGAAGGGTAGGAGTTTTTTGGAATGGGTAAATAGGACCAGGGATAAATTTATAGCTGCTTGGGAGGTCAGGCGCGCGTACCTGATATCATACATGCAACCACCGGACAGGCAGTTGAAGATGACACACCTGACACATTTTACACACACACACCCGTACGATATTTAGGTACAGCATATGAGGAATGCCTAATGCCTATGTATCAAACATCCTCACATTTATACAAACTTTCAAAATAATTAGGTACATGACTAAAGTTACACGAACGCTAGGATTTTTTTATTATTTAATACACATACATATTCGTGTAGTTGCCATAACTATAATGTGGATTTCAATGACTTTGACTTGTTTAGGTTATTTAGGTTTACTGTTTTTTGTTTGGGTCTTGAAACGTAAAATATCCCTCAATATACTATATACTATACTATAATTGGGAGATATAGATTATGCTATGGGTAGACCAAAAGATACAAAACTTCAGCGTTAACCTACAAACACTTTCTGATATTAAACTCGTACAGTTTTGAATGCATTTTTTTTTTTTGGGCAAATCCAAAACGGCTTACACAAAATGCTAGTGAACCGTGACGTCACATTTTGTTTGTTCGATAGCTATATTGAATAAAGCATTGATGTTAAAGTAATTAAAACAAAAGTTGCTTTAAATTTACCCAACTTGCCCAACTTAACTTTGTTAGATCGTTAGGCGTAGTAACGTATCAATATCAAATTAAAAGTATTGTAGATAGATTCTGATATTTTGTAATTAATTTCAAAATGTGAATATCGTGCATCGTCCAACTGAGGGTACGAAAAGAAAGTTCTAGTGAAAAATGTAAGAAAAATGGAAACACAATCAAACAGTCGCGATCCAGTCTCATCGACAAATAATGAAGGCAGGTCGCCATATATCCTGATATAATCGGGACTTTCAAACACTCTTATATATTATCTATATCCCTAACGCGGTAGAAACTCTAAGGCCATAAGACCCGAAGGCTACGTTCAGCGTATAGGTGGAAACGCAGTGATACATGAATTTTTGGGGTCAAGTGAGACAACGGAGATATCATTTAAAATTTTGTTCTGCGATGCCTTTGATAATTTTAGTAGAATATGAAAGAAGCTAAAGTTCGTGTTCTCCCCAAAAGTAGCTATTTTTGGCAAATACGCTTAAAGAAATTTCTTTGAAATTATATAATTTCGAATAGGAGCAGCAACCTCCTGCAACCTCTTAAAAGTAGTAAGCCATTTTCAAATCCATTTTCTTACATTCTACATAGTAAGGTTGGACTACAAACTCAGCGGGCTGGATGAGAATCAAAATCGCGTTATTTTTCTTTTGTAGGTAAGTTGCATTATTCGACCATTACTAGGTACTACCACTCTAAGAACCGTCATGATAACACAAATGAATGAATTTAAGCATTTCAAGGCTCCGATATATTTTTCCTTTGAAATCCCTGCATTTCAAACAGACTTGGTCTGCCTCGGAGTGGAGCTTAGAATCAGTGCACTGATTTTCAATGAAACCGCTTGTTGCGTCACAAAGCTTGTTGATAAAGCTGCTTTAGTTTTTCTCTTTTCGAGAGCAAATACAAATGTTTCTCTGCAATATTTTTACAATCGTAAGATTTGTTTTTAGATGGTAGTTTTTCTTGCAATGTTTTCACAAATCAGTCCCACTCAGCGATTTATTTTTATAAGACGTTTTTATTCGGCTGCTCTTCGAATACTTATGTTAGAAGCGTTTTCGTCGCGTATTCTATATATAAAAGCCAGCCTAAGAATTAATAATAGTACTAACATTAGACTAACGCACAGAACAAAAACTTTGTAGTAAGTTGTTTATTGTAGTAAGTTTCGTTTGTAGTAGTTTTAGGCATAACAATCACTTCACTTGTATAATGTAAATGGCCATATATACCTGTGGCCACGGGTATATAAGAAAAGAAAACGTCATCGTAAGTCATGTTTCAAGTCATCATTCCTAAAAACCAGCCACTTGGGCTTTTTATTCGTTTCACACTTTGTTCACGTATATATGATACGAAATCGCAGGTTCGACAAGACTTTGACTGCATCAGAAATTTCAAGAACTTATAGCTTACAGGCCTTTTGCTAACTTTTGTGAGCTACGGTGTACAACGTTAATGGTCATCATCATCAGGTCTTTGTTAGTCTCCACTGCAGGAGCACGACCCTCTCTGTACTACCAGAGCCATAAATTACCCAAAACAGTCAGAGGATTTGGCCTACACTCTCCACGCTGGCCAGACGGGTTGGAGAGGTCTCTTTGATGTTTATAAGCTTTGTTTAGCTGGTGTTTCCTAAGTCGCCTTCTACGACTTCCACGGGAAGACATGGAGTGGTCCTATTCTACTCTGCCGGGAACCACACGGCGACATAATGGTCAGTTCGACATCAGTTACGGCTTTCGTATGATTGACTATGTGACCATCAAAATAATGTTCACCGTAGTTGTCAAAAGTTGGTAAATAGGCCCGTTGGTCACACAGTCTAACGCAACTTATGTACAACACATCAAAACATACATGACAACCATAAGATCACATCTTTATCCCTTGCGGGGTGGACAGAGCCACAAGTCATAAGACACAAGGCCGCAGTGCAGCAGTGGGCATTTAGATGGAAAATGAACAAAACACATCAAAAACCACAACCAAAGAAAATAAATGATCAATGAAATAACAATAACATACCCTGCCTGGAAGAAAGCCAAATTAAATTCCTTTCAATAAAAATAAAGAAAAATAAAGCGATGACTGATTCGTGGCCTGCCCGATTTTAATACCTTTGATGCATGAAAGAGATTGGCTGTGATCATTCCAAAAGTATTATAATATACCTTTCTAAAATATCAAAACCTATAATAACTACAACAAAATAGTATCAGACACCCTGAATAGGCACCAGGAACTTAACCTCTCTTATGAGAATTTCACCTAGTCTTTTATAAATTGATTACCTTCATCGGGAGTGGCTCCTTAATTAATAAATATCTTCAATAAATATATTTATGATATAATGATTCGCAACTTTCCAAAATACGTTATAAAAAATCAAAATTCACATCAAAGACAAGACAGATCATAAAGACAGTCCAGGCAGTTTCAAAACAGATTATCAACCATAGAGGTAAGATAATTTTCTAATAGGTAGTTACTTTTTTTAAAAACGATAATGGAGTTTTTAATACATAGAAATAACAACTCAATAAGCGCTTGAGATGTAAAACGGTGTGATGTGGTGACATTGTGATTCTGAATCACCATATATCTCCATGGACCCACCTAAAGAGAGGGTAAAGTTTTTCTGTATATGTGGATTAATAATCTTTATACTCATCAACGAAAATATCAACGACTGTTTAAACTGGTTTTCGTAATATTTTTCCCACAGCGTTGGTGTTTTATAGATATTTTTAGGAAGAGAGTGGCAATTTTCGTTCCTGAAAACAATAGCAACTCTATGTAGTTACTAATTTAAAGGAAATCTTTGTGTTGTTTAATATTAAATTTATTAATAACTGAAAAAAAGAGTCAAAAACTGAACAACTATTCAGTTTGCTTTATTCCTTAAAACACTAGCAAGACCGAATTTTGAAAATACCTACATAGAAATAACAAGATTGGTCATATGATTAGTCGAAAATTAACTTTTATTGCAAGCTTAACTAATTATCTTGTAGCTCTCTGTGAGCTCTTTACCATCAGACGAACTCATTTACATAATTTTATTGCATTGTCATCAGATTTACAAGGGTATGTCATTGTTAGTCCAGTTTAACGCGGGTCGGTGGAAAACTTGCAAGATTTGATTACACACAGACACACAATCACCGAGACAGGGGAAATTTAATAAAAGTTTATGTTAAATCCTTAAAAATCACTGAACAGATCTGGGTGAAACTTGTAAATAAATAACGAATAAATAATTCTACATTGTCTTACTTTCCTGTATAATCCTAATCATATCCTATCCTAACTTCCTAACTAATATTATAAATGCGAAAGTGAGTTTGTTAGTTTGTTTATTTGTTACGCTTTCACGCCGTACCTACTGAACCGATCGTTATGAAATTTTGCATACATGTAGTTTAGGACACTGAGAAGGACATAGGCTATAAATCACGCGTGCGGAGCTTCGGGTAACAGCTAGTAGAAATATAAATTAATTACGGAGACGCAAGCAAAAGCTAATGCTAATGGAAAAATCTGTTGAAATATCTTCAGGCACCCGTCACTCATCCATCACTCATCATCATGTTCTTTCTAGTTTTAGTATATCACGATCATGGAACTTGGGATAATAGGTACGTAACGGTAGGTATGTACGGGCACGGAAATAGTATCTATATATCTATTTATTATAGTATTACCGTGGTCGGACGTGAGGAAGTCACAAGCATCACAAGTGACGCTATTTTCTAACGTTACATGTGTGCAGCAGTCCCTACCTCTACTTGTGTACATATTTAACATTTGAAACGTTTTGAATTTGGAACAGGAGAAAATCTACGGGAAAATATAAGAAAAATTGCATGCATTACCAATATCGGTGTATGCGTGAGGTTGTGTCGCGCGACACGTTTGCATGATTTGGTATTTAAGAAACTATCCTGATTATTCTCAGATCTTAGATCACCTTCGAGACTTTACATAGCATATAAAGTAAAATATTTCCTCAAAGCATACAATGAAAAGTAAGAATACGTGAGAATACACCCATTAGATACTATAGATAACATGTTTAATGGCCCATTAGTATATCTACATTCATACAAATACGGCAAAACGCTGAGTTATTAATATCCTCGGAAATGCAGTCAAAAATCTCCCTATGCACTCTAATAATAAGGGATAGAGCGTATAATGGACTGTTTGAAGTGAAATTGTTTGTAGGTGATATAGATAATTCGGTTAACACAATTAAAGATGCTATATGGCTTCAGTCAGAGATACCAAGACATTTACGTCGGAGCCGAGGCGGAAAATAGCAGCAATGTCTCATGGTAAGTCAATTTTAACTATTTCTGTTTATTTTTTATATCTTCGTAATTTAAACACAAATTAAGCTGACACACGTTATCACCAACCTTGTATTCGTTGACATTGTTTCGAAAAGGCATCCATCATGGTCGCAGCCGTACTCTAGATGTTAACTAAAACAAATAAATAAAAGATTTGTGCTCAATTCCGTCTATAATTATAATGACATTTCTGTTTAAGTGGTAAATAAAGAAAAATGATCATCTTATAATAAGTAGGTATCTATTTCAATTTTCTTTTCAAGGTAAGTAAGTAACATTGATTTATTTGCAATAACTTGATTGTCTTTTAAAAAAAGGTGAATTTGTCATCATGATTTACAATTATTTATTATTCTCCGTTTCCTGCGACCTACGGATGACACAATCTATCCGGACCTTGAGTTCCGAAGCATCAGGTGAAGGAGATGATGAAGAAGATGTGACTTTTATGAAATATAGTATTACTAGCTGTTTTCCGCAGCTTCACCCGCGTGATATATAGCCTATGTCTTATGCCTACTCCAAACAACGTGTATGCAAAATTTCATGTGGATCGGTTCAGTAGATATAGCGTGAAAGCGTCACAAACAAACAAAAAAAATAAACAAACTCACTTTAGCATTTATAATATTAGTAGGGATAGTTTGGGACTGGGATTTTCCGCTAGGTCCGTACAAAAAATGAAAAAAACGGGAAACCTTGTAGAATGACTCGTGCATCTGTCTGTCCATCTGTCAGTCACAGCCAATCTCCGAATCTTACTAGACTATACCCGGTGAAAACGGTTTACACCATCCTACCTTACTTTGTCACATTTGTGTTTAGAATATACATAATAAAGTAAATAAATATTTTGTTAAAAAATAAGGGTAATTTTCGGTGTCATCATCACCAGGCCTTTTTAGTCTCCACTGCAGGAGCACGACCCTCTCTGTACTACCAGAGCCATATATTAGCCAGAGCAGTCAGAGGATTCGGCCTGCGCTCTCCACGCTGGCCAGACCGGTTGGAGAGGTCTCTTCGATGTCTAGTAGCTTGTGTTTCCTAAGTCGCCTTTTACGACGTCCACGGGAAGACTTGGAGTATTGTAAATAATCCAATAAGTAAATAAAAAAATCTTTACTCTGTTATATAGTATATCAAATTAGTATCTTAAAAACAGGCTGATTTTGAACCTATGAGCTATATTTATTCTCAAAATTAGAATCGCTAGTGGTATATAAGAGTATGGTATATAAGAATTAGACTACCCATAAAAATTGCCCAGCTTTTTTTTTCTTAATATTCTTTGTTCTATTAAGGATTCTGATTCCAATATTTCAATATAGCTCATAGGTTCATTTTTAGCCTGTTTATTTTTGTTGTTATTGTAAAATAAGTAGTTTTGATTATTCATGAAAGAAGACGAAAAAATAGACCATAAATTTACTGATTGAATAAAAACTACTTTGGAGTTTTACGGAACCCTCTCCACGCAAATTCAACTCGTAGTTAGTCGGTTTATTTTTGTTTCGACCCAGTTTGTCAAATTTAGGTGACCTCGATTGGGATATTAATAAGATTTTTACTTTTCTACTCAATCACCAGAAAACCGACCAAGTGCGTGTTAAATTTGCGTAGAAAAGGTTCCGTAACCTCCTGAGTCAAATGATTTTATTCAGTCAGTAAAATTGACAATATTTTCATCTTCTTTAATAAATAAATAAATACGGACAGATCACACAGATTGAGCTAGCCCCAAAGTAAGTTCTTAAGAAAGACTTGTGTTATGGGATACTAACTCAACGATACTATATTTTATAATAAATATATATATAGATAAACATCCAAGACCCAGGTCAATCTGAAAAAGATCGTTTGCCATCATGACCTGACCGGGGATAGAACCCGGGACCCCCGTGTCGCAGGCTGGCGTCGTAACCGCTGCGCCACGGAGCT
Source organism: Rhodophaea formosa (assembly GCA_963082605.1). Lineage (NCBI taxonomy): Eukaryota > Metazoa > Arthropoda > Insecta > Lepidoptera > Pyralidae > Rhodophaea > Rhodophaea formosa. The sequence continues at coordinate 13,947,206 of OY720203.1, read as the reverse complement.
CGTCTTTCATGAAAAAGTCAAAACTATTATTTTACAATAACAACAAAAATATATGTACTTTAAGGCTGGATTTGAACCTAAGCTCGGGTTGCACGTAGTTGCACGTAGTTTTATTTGTTGATCGACAAAAACTCTTTGACATGTGAACCCTATACTTAGCTGTGTTAGTTTTCCCTTTAATTTCGGTATAGTGTATGTGCCCTTTATTTCTAGGGTTTGCTTCAATTATACACAGATGGCGCTACGTGGTATGTTTGATAGATATTCATATTACATCTATCTATAATGAAGCATTTTCGATTACTTATTTCATTTGTTAAAATTACATTTTTATCTTTCTAATAAGTGCGTGCTATCCTTTTTACGCTTTTCTGATGAAGTCTAGTTAACTTAGCAATGGATCTATACTGCCATGCGGTAAGGCAGAGCTGCAGGCCTATTTGCTAACTTTTGACAACTACGGTCATCATCATCATTTCGTGTAGGTGGCACGGTCAATCGACACACACCCTGGTGTTAGAGTTCTTCGAAACCGCCTCTCGGCCTTTACAACTACGGTGTAAATCATTTTCATGGTAACTTCAATATTCATTACGGCTTCGGTATGAAGAACTATTTTTATTTATGATATGAAAACCGTAATGGATGCCAAAGTGACAATGAAATCGTTGTACACTGAGTTAGCAAATCGGCCTGCTGGTGCCTCCAGAAATCTGGATGTGAATTCTATTAGGCCATTGCCCTATAAAATATACAACAAACATTTTGAAACCAATGTAAATAACACTTTATTTTAAAGTTTAATTTCCACCTTTGACCTTGTGATTGAAAACGCAACGGATTGGCTGAAGCCATGGAGATATATTATGTACTACGGCTGAAGCAAAAGTGACGTCACCTGCTTGTACACAGTAAGTCTCAGTTAGTATATATATCTCCATGATGCATAGAGATATATGTGCTATGTACTGTCGCTAAATTATACTTCCGTGCCATGATAACAGTCAAGTTTGTTTTGACAGCTACAACAAAAGTTTGCATGCAGGTTTTTAGCGGCTTTATAACTTACTAGCCGTTACCCGCGGCTTCGCCCGCGTGATATACAGCCTATGTCCTTCTCGGTACTCTAACCTATGTTTATGCAAAATTTCATGATGATTGGTTCGGTAGATACGACGTGAAAGCGTAACAAACAAACAAACAAACTCACTTTCGCATTTATAATATTAGTTAGGATTAGGATTTAAACTTTTATACTTGTTTGGAAAGAAAGGAAAATACATAGAAGTAGGAAAGACGATCTTTTTAAATCTATGGGAAAATATCACAAAGAATTTTGAAATAGTTTTTTTATAAACTTAGAACCCTCTGTTTTACTACGTAACCCTAGGGATAATATAGTCTAAGATAATAGGTACATAATATTTTTCCTGTGATATTTTCATTTCTAAAGACTATCATGACTTGATATAATTGGCAAGACATCAAAATAGCAATGAAATTGTATCTTCTGTTATCAGTGGGCCATTAGACGTTGGGTGGGAATCGGGCTCAAGGGCCTTTTATCACGATCAGACCGGTGCAAGGTCATCGGACGCCTATCAAAGTTCTGTTTGCTTTGATTCCTTTTCAAAGGTAATCTTGTGATTGTGATAATCTGATGCAGTACAATACAAATTAATGTTTTTTAAGTTTTTGTTCCTTGTCCCTTCGTGCCTTCCGATCCCATCATCTGATCAAGTAAATATCTATATGTACCATATTTTGCATTATCAGCAGAGCGGTCAAAGGATTTGGCCGACACCCTGACCAGACGGCTGCCAGACGCTGGAAGACGGGCTGGAGAGGTACGCGTATCTTTGATGTTTATAAGCATTGTTTTGTTTAGCTGTGGTTTCGCTTGTGTTTCCTAAGTCGCCTTATATGACATCCAATGAAAGAATCGGAGTTGTCATATTCTACTCTGCCAGGAACCACACGGCACAATTATCGGCATATTTTATAATATGAGGATGACAGTTTGCTATACTTTTAGGGTTCCGTACAAAAGTTGAAAAACGGAACCCTTATAGGATCACTCGAGCGTCTGTCTGTCCGTCCGTCCGTCTGTCACAACCGATTTTCTCCGAATTTACTGAACCAAATTAGACGAAATTTGGTAAGATAGTGTAATCCTATGACCCAAACACGGATGTGCAAAGTAAATAAAGATTTTTTTGGAATAATGGTCATTTTGAGGGGCCCAATTACAAAATTTTAAAAGAAAGTTTTGCAAACCTTACTGTGTCATATATCAAATGAAAGGGTTCATTATGAGGATCTCAAAAATATTTTTTTTTTGTTCGGGTAAAATCAATACTTTTGATTTTATTCACGAAAGAAGGCAAAAATTGACAGTCTGAGTCACCCCTATAATGGAATAAAGTTGTTCATATTGACAATCTGAGTCACCCCTATAATGAAATTAATTTGTTTATATTGACAGTCTGAGTCACCCCATTAATGCAATAAAGTTGTTCATATTGACAGTCTGAGTCACCCCTATAATGGAATAAAGTTGTTCATATTGCCAGGCTGAGTCAATCCTATAATGCAATAAAGTTGTTCATATTGACTGTCTGAGTCACCCCTATAATGGAATTAATTTGTTCATATTGACAGTCTGAGTCACCCCTATAATGGAATTAATTTGTTCATATTGACAGTCTCAGTCACCCCTATAATGCAATAAAGTTGTTCATATTGACAGTCTGAGTCACCCCTATAATGAAATTAATTTGTTTATATTGACAGTCTGAGTCACCCCATTAATGCAATAAAGTTGTTCATATTGACAGTCTGAGTCACCCCTATAATGGAATAAAGTTGTTCATATTGCCAGGCTGAGTCAATCCTATAATGCAATAAAGTTGTTCATATTGACTGTCTGAGTCACCCCTATAATGGAATTAATTTGTTCATATTGACAGTCTGAGTCACCCCTATAATGGAATTAATTTGTTTATATTGACAGTCTCAGTCACCCCTATAATGCAATAAAGTTTTTCATATTGACAGTCTGAGTCACCCCTATAATGCAATAAAGTTGTTCATATTGACAGTCTGAGTCAATCCTATAATGGAATTTGGAGAGTCAAGTTCGCCCATGTCAGCCGCAGATAAATTAACTTTCTGTAGGTAAAACATGGTGAAAGAATTTTGAAAATCTTTTACGCAGTTTCGGAGCTTATTCAATGCAAACAAACTATCAAATCATTCCTGTTTATAAAAGATGATAGTATATAGATATGTTTTCGTACATGTGCTATTACACAGTGAAAGCAGCTGTCCTCGTTTTGTAATTAGACTGATGTTTATTGTAAATAAACCGTCTAAGTGCGAGTCGCACACACTAAGGGTTCCGTACCATCTTTATCTACAAAAACCATGCTTCTTAGGCTTCTTGATGGACTCCGATGTACAGGGATTTCCAAAAGGAACAGGTCGATGTTGAAATGGAATAAAACAAGCTAAGTGTCAGTTTTGAAGAAAATCTTTGTTTATTTGAAAGACCCATCTATCCTTTTATGCATGAAATATTATAACATCGTAGTCATTGGCCAATGTGACTAGATGGCACAGATATTTATTTACTAGATTTCAATAAGTGGGACTTGGGACGCAAAAATCCGGCTGCATTTGAGCGATGGCCTGGGTTACGTTGATTTTAACTCCATCGGTTAACTGCAGTCTATTGGCTGCCTGCGACCTCAGGAAACTTCATAAGAAAATGTCTAACGGAGTTTAATAATCCAAAAAATGTGCATTGTCACTATTTAAAGCTGATTTTTCGGATAAGATTGGGGTCCTTTACTGAAAGCCCGGTCATTGAACAAATGGAGTTGTCTATGGCCATCTTTAGGGTTCTAGATTAGTTGGATCTTGAACGGGTGCAGGCCTAAACCCCAAAACAAAATTCGCTAAGTTGAATTCAGTGAAAGGCCGATTTATTTTGGACTGCGAAAATTTTACTTTGTCGGGTTTTCCTACACACTCACTACAAATCACTTACCATTGGAGAGTCGACTTTGAATTGCCACCACGTCTGCCGTAAAATATGACTGTATGCTCTTTGATTTGACTTGTTGGCTGAATCCTAAACTGAATACTTTGACTATACTGAATAATATAAATACAATAGACCTACAATTAACTTTATGACCTAATGGTTCGACGGACGCCGCAAAAACAACATGGCAGCCAGTAGTATCACCATTGAGTTGATTGGTGGTTCCTCAGCGAGACAGCTTGTTAACATCGAACCGATCCTATTGGATAACCCCTAAACTGTTATAGAATCGAAAAATAATGCCGAAACAAAAGCTTCTTGTGAAGGGGTCCCATCACAGATCACCTGTGGGTCCCATACAAGAAAGTTGTTTAGCAGCAAAACATAAAGGCATACACATGCTGTGAACAGTAATTCAAGTCTTTACCTATTACGATTCCATAGATATGGCCCTGTGACCAATTAATGGACAAAAGGCCATCGAGGGATTAGTAATAGAGGGCCCCTATTAATAATCCTGGTTATACCCTTTGGGTAAGGAACCCTAAAACAAGTTACAATTCATTACATTTGGGTTTTTAAGTTCTTAATTAAATGCAAAATTTAAAAAAAACTGGCCGAGTTAAGATTGTAACTGGTTTTTGTGATCATTATTATCAAAGATGGTCATTGACCCGCGTCATGAAATATTCAACCTGTTACAAACAAAACATGTGATAAAAAAGACTGTTTGGTCCAAATATTATTTTATGACGTTTAAAATATATGAGTCACTGTATAGGATTTTTTGATTGAATCCTGTTAGTGCATACACTTAACAAGAACCATTTGGAGGCAAAGGCCCCCGATGTTTCAAATCTTTAGGTAACTTCCCTACCCAATCGTTAAAGAATAGCGGTAAAATACTCAAACCGAATTAGAGGTTTCCTAGAGTACAGCGTCCTTTCGAGATATACTCGACATGGGACACAGCGGGGAACCTGGGAGAAGGTGCTTGTAATGTTCAGATACGTTGGCCAGTTTAATGATAGGTATGTAAAATATGTCTAGTTGCATGAAACTTTATAGACGCTAATAAAATTTTGCAATATAATAGCAGTCGCCTTCAATTATTTTTAACAAAAAAGTAAAACGTATATATAACTATACGTAAATGTACAAACTCGAACTAAAAATTAGGTTTTAGTGGGTGTGGTAGTTCAATCAAAATAGATGAACAACGTCGTCATCAACTTGGTTTGATTCGCGAAAGAATTAAACAGAAATAAAATTAAACCAAACGGCATACCTGCACATTTTATTTTGTTTTTTGTTGATTTTTTCTAAAAGCACTGGATACACTTTGATAAAAAAAATTATAGTACCACCTTTGAAGTCCAGTCAAAACAGAAGAGTAACTTTCTCATCAATTTGTCTTGATTCGCATAAGAATAAAATACAAATAAGTTTAAAACGAACGGCATTCTCTAACAATTTTTTTTTAGAGATTTTTTTATTTTTTCCAAAAGTGCTTGATACATTGCGACATAAATTTCATGGGACCACCTCTGGATCATTACCTATCAAACAAAAAAGAATCACTAATATCGATCCATAACTAGCTCAGTAATTACGTAACACAAAGTTTAAACCAAACGGCATCATTTAAACAATTTTTTTTGTTTTTGTTTATTTTTTCTAAAAGCGCTCAATATATTGCGACAAACATTTTATGGGACCACCTCTGGAACAATACCTATTGAACAAAAAAGCATCACTAAAATCGATCCATAACTGACTGAGTAATCGCGTAACATACATACAAAAAAAACTACAGACGAATTGAGAACCTCCTCCTTTTTTTGAAGACGGTTAAAAGGTACTTGGCTCTGGTGAGTTCACTCGACCCGTCAATATGAAACTAATCAATCAGCTATGTACATAATAGTATTTTTTCTTTGCTGCCTGGGGAACTACTCTGAAGAAACAGAAAAATACTTAGATCTTTGACAATATAGAAATAGCGCACTAAAGTAACAATGTACATGACGTCATGCGGCATTTCAAATAAAAATTAGGTATTGTCCTCAGTTTGAAACGAAGAAAAGGAAAAAAACTACACGTCCAGATTTTTAATCCATTTTCATATATCTGATGGACATAAAAAAAATAGTCATCATCTTCTGCCGTATGTAGGTAGTAGGTAGTATGGATAAAAATAGAGAAGAATTTTTTTGCTCCTGATAGCGGCATATTGCAGCTTCTCATCGCTTCCAAGAATTTCATAAACTCTAAAATGGTATTACCATCACATAAGAAAGTATTTTTTCTGGGATGATGATGTTTACCTGATAGATATTTTCACTTTGAAGTTGAGTGCTCCACACGTAATACCATTTTCCTCTTTACTGACATTGTCGAGCATAGCATTCACGTGCTGCTTATACCTAAGTACAACAATTGAACAGCGTTGGCCACGTGCACTAAACATGTTATTAATCATGAATAATTACGAGAACTCAAAGATTGCCCCATAATATACATTGACAGGTTATTGGGGACTGTTATTACTTATAATTAATCTGCGAGTTATTAAAGCGTAGAGTAAAATAATAACCTTTGTTGGTTACGTGTGTCAACGTTACTGATATAACCTTACAAATCTGAAAGGTTTTGTATACGCAATGTCTGGGGAGCCTATTAAATAAACCGCACCAACTAAAGTTAGCTTTCAAGCATTTTCAAACAAAAAAAGAACACATTAAAACTTCATTATTATATCAGATGCTTTTAGCCAGCGCGAAAAATCATGTCATAATTTTCAATTGTATTACGGCAAGTCTAATCATTTTATGACATAAGTAAGCCATTTTTATTTAACACTAAGGTTTATTCATAGATTTTACACGAATATTTATTTTATAATTATTAAAATTTAATGTTAGGAAAAAGAACACGCCCTATCTCCTCTCTTTTTTTTAGCTTATGAACCTACTAATACGGTAAGTATTTTCCAGGGAAGGATGTGTTTATATCATACCCGGGCGCAGCCGAATGGGCCGCTTTTTAAAACAAAGACACGTAAAAACGTTGAATGGGTATTTCCCAAATAAGTACTTACCTTGGCATATTTTGATATAATAAAAAGTATCAAGGACTACTTAAATCAAAAGGACATTAAAAAAAAACTATTATAAGACCCTTTGCAATAAGATGTATTAGTATAATTATTTTAATATATGTCACAATGAAAAAGTTTATTACATTTTTTGCGAGAGTTTTGAATGACATAGACGGTAAAAAATAAGCGGACAAACGCGTTGAAGTAGAGCCCAAATCAAGGGACTTTAATCACGTTTAAAATACACCACGTAAAAACTCACGCGTTGATATAAAAAATATCTTCAAACAATTTACATCCAATTTCTGAATTTTAACTCTATTGTTTTTCCGCGCAAAGGATAAGCGTAGCAATCCAACGTGCCACATGGGCATGAATTTTTAGATTTTTATGTTTATTTAATTATGTTAAAGTAGTTTAGTTTATTAGTTTTATTTATAGATAGTATAGTTTTTGTTTTTTAATTAACACACGTATATACCATTCTTTTCTAACAAACTCAACCTCACTGTAAATACATGTAGTATTACTACCTAAGTATTTAGTAGGATTCAGTCGTTCAGTGACCGCAGTCGGTGTAACTCGGCCGAAACGTCTGGAGAAAAACGGTATCTTTCGTGTTAATTCCTGATATTGCTTTTAATCTACCTCACTGAATATACTTACTTGAAATGTGAGGTTTCATTAGATTCTTATACTTTCCAGGAGTGTACTAGGCTATGTGATGTCAGAAAAAACAATATGGCTGACTTAAACTGTTAAAAGCGGCAATCGGGTTTCTTTTATTAATGTAACTTGTTCCACCTATGTCATCTCTTTGGATCATGAACGTCGTTCAGTCTTAATTTTCCTGTGCCTTTCTTCTCGCGCAGACCGTAAAAGCCAGTAAGGGATTGAGCGAATATTTATGTAGGTTTAATATTGTCAGAAAAACTATCGGTTGGATTACAAAAATTATTTTCATGGCCTTTTTAGTAATTATAATTAGTTTAACTTTCATCAATCAACGGCTACCGTGGCGTAGTAGTTAACACGTCAGCCTGCGACACGAGTGGATCAGGGTCAATCCCAGCTAGTTCATGACAGACATCGATCTTTTTCAGAATGGCCTGGGTCTTGGATATATGTATCTTTATGAGTATTTATTATAAAATATAGTAGTCGTTGAGTTGTATACTACAACACAAGTTCGCAACTTACTGTAGGGCTAACATAGTTTTTGTAATTTGTCCCTAATAAAACGAAATCAAAAATTTTGGACTCATGTTGGACCACCCTGAGCCGCCAGGATCGAAAGCATCTAATGAAGTGTTGCAGATGTAACATTGACTTGGGGTTCAAAAGATTGGTACATAAGAACAAACTTCATATTTACCGCGAGGTTCAAGTTCAGATCAGTGCAAGATAATCGTAGATTTTTTTAATACTTTGAACTCGTTTTCCAACTTTACTTTCATTATCTTGCTAAACAAGATTAGTATTTTGACCCACTGCCTTAGTCTTCAAGACATTAATTTGGTTTATTTTTGTACAGTGTTTATTAATAGCCTTAATGCGAAAACGCAGTGAAAGTCTTTAAAAAAAACTTGCTTCACAAGTAACCGTAAAAAACAAGTCCATATACAATGCTTGTATCAGATTTTTCGGCCGTCCAATACCGTTAATTTTTTTAGTGTTTCTACTTGTTCTTAACTTATTACAGAGCTTTTTTTGGCATCGATATAAGTGGAAACAGGACAACTATCCTTTAAATAATATTATATGAAACTGACAGAGTGCGAGTCGGTTGAATGGACCTACCCACAGTGGGGTAAGGTGGGGCATTTGCCGCACCGTGACTCATAGCTAGTGATTGAATTATTTACCGAATCATCAAAGACAAAAATGTGGTTTTGTATATGGCCAATATCTATGTATGTTTTTTGTATCAGATATCCCAGAAACTACCCAGTATATGTCATCACATCTATATGTATATCGTTTAAAAAAAAATATTAAGATTTATCGTATTTGGAATTAAGAATACGACAATATACGCAAATGTATTAGGTCCTTACCTATGAAATTGGCGTTTTCTATAGAGAATTTCAAGCAAAGTGAATTTTTCAAACTTACGTTTTTATTATTATTCCGGGTTTGATAAATTCAACAAAAGTTATATTTTGCATGAAGTTACGGACAACATTTTCATAGGTAAGGACCCAATATGATGAATTTGAAAAATTATGGGGCTACACGTGGGACTAATTTTAAGAGTAATATTCATCCATCTTGCAACGTGTCCATAGATAGGTTAGATAAGGTCTTTTAAAATGCCATTGAATATCTTCATAATATTTGTTCTCAAAGTCAATCTGTGAAAGATAGACACACAATGGCAAAATATTTATCCACCTACTTAACTTTGAAAAAATAAAAAAATACATATCATGAAACAATATAAAATGAATAAAATATAATATAAAATGACGATCTCAATAAACATTTTTATTCTATATTATATTTTATTTTAATGAGGTATATAGTCGGCTATTTTTTCATATTTTATATACCGCAAATATATTGTTGTCATACAAACTCTATAAATAACAATGTTATTTTTTGCTCACGAAAAATGTTAGGGGTAGCGACTTTGTCCGGGTAGTTGAACGGGATAGAAAGTATCCTATATCCGTCTCCGTCACCAATTTTCAGCCAAATCGGCTCAGCAGTTCTTGAGTTATAATTAGTGTAACTAACACGACTTTCTTTATTTATATATATACTTTAAGTTTTCATAAGAAGTAACAATAATCCCGTACACGGCTGTCGCGAAGTGTGATGGGAGTTTTCCTCTCGCGGTCATTCCGCGAAATGCCACACAAACGCAAAATATTCATCTCCGTTGCTCGCAGCAGCCTCTTTGTACCGTTCAAGTACACGCTTCACTTTAATATAGGTCTTATAATGGATTAATACAACTGCCCCTTCTAAACTGACACCTGACACACAATGCCGCCCGCCAGTGAGTATCTTCTTCGTAGTTTGTGCAGTACCAGTCACCTTTTGTCACTTTGCCCACGCTCCCGTTATGCCGGTTTTGAAGTCGATATTGATGTCCCCAGATGGTTGAGGGTTCCCAAATGTTTTAACTAGTCATCGGTATATCGTTATATTCCAAGCCATTTATTTTCAATCCGCCATCATCAAGCAAATCTTTCCACGTAATCAAGCGACGCACCAAACTTTGGGCCTAAATGCTCATAGATAATTTAGGCCCCAAGTTTGTAAATCCAGCTGAACACAGTCGAAGACCTTCAACAACATGAAACAAAGAGCCGTATTCTTTTTTGTGTATTTCTCTATTTCTGGCATCAGGGTCTATGTCCCTAGACCTATCATACTGCATCAATCTCTCGCCTGTAACGCCAAAGGTAACGTTGCTAAGTTAACGGCTGCACCAATATTTGAAGAGTGAAGTAGAACAGTGAAGACTACGGCTGACCAGGAAAAAGACTTACCAAATAGAAGCTGCCAAAAGTCACTGCAGATGACCCCAATTAATAATTACTACTCATCATCGAGGAGGTGGCAGACAAAAAGCCGCTGCCGCTGTGATGTTTGTAAGAAAGGATTCAAGGAGGTCTTGTTATTAAAATGTCCTAAATAAATATTTTATAGCAACTTTTCACTTAATTTGGTGAGAAAGTTGTGCTATAAACCTATAAATACTAACAAACTTCTACCTCTTTAATTCGGTTCGGACTTTTGAAGGTAAATAGGCCAAGTTGGCTTTCGTTTAGTATGATGATATTGCTTATTAGAAATAGGATTTTGGTAAGTGGCCGCCGGAAATAAAAAAGACTATAACCGGCATTGTCATTTCCATTGATGGCAAGTAGTATGCGGAAGCCCTTATCGAAAAACTGTACCTTTATATAATTGAAGAGATCTGTAGAGTCGAGTATAATCAGTCGTTCGTTAGGTGTATTTCGATTCACGTGTAGTTAGTGGATGGTTTAACATGGTAGTGTCGCGTATCGGCCTTTGTAGTGTCGCTCTTCTCCTGATACACGGTATGTATCTATTTATTGGTGTTTCAAGTAATTTGTACAATTTACATATCAAACTTTTATAGAATTGTCAATGAAACTACTAGGCACTGTTATATAACATCTTACCCTCAGGATTCACATGGCATTTCGGAATGCAATGTAGGTCACTATGAAATAGTTAAAAAAACGGACAAGTGCGAGTCGGACCGGTGCACGAAGAGTTCCATTGTCTATACAATATTAGACTATCGAACAAAAACGGCAAGAATATCATATTTTTTTTTATTGGAGCTCCCCTTAAACTATTATTTTATTTAGACTTAATTATTCATTTTTAAAGTGAATACTCAAAGAAATATCCAGTGAATATTTCAAGAGTCTAACTGTTGCCGTTAATAAATAGGTAGGGCAAAAAGATCACGTTAGGAGCCCCCTTAAATATTTATTTTATTCAGGTGTTTAGTTTTTATTGTTATACCGGTAATAAATACATCTTTTGAGAAAATTTCAACTGTCTAGCTGTCTCGGTTTATGAGATACAGCCTGGTAACAGACGGACAGACTGACAGACAGATAGGCATCGAAGTCTCAGTAATAGGATCCCGTTTTTAACCTTTGAGTACGGAACCCTAAAAACTGTTAAATAATGTATCCCTCCATTTTTCTGAGCTTTTTCCGGGATTAGGGTTGCATTTCTTACACATCTCACACACTATCACGTCTTACTTCCTTGCGTGGTAAACAGAGCCCAGGACTGTAAAACCTTAAGGCCACATTTAGCGTGTTGGTGGGCTTGGAAGTGAGAACGGAATCTAAACATCGATGGGTTGCTAGCCGCATCTCCTATTGACATAATTTCTGACGCCCATTCCTTCAATCGGCTTTTATGATCTTCTTGCGTTTCTTGTACATAAGTATCTAGTCTGTACGAAATATTTGCGTTGTTGTTGTGACAATTATTTTCTGAGCCTTTCCCTCCAACTGTTTAACTCTGGTTATTTTTACATTAAGGTAACGACTGATCTATTATAATCAATAGATTACACCTTAAAAATTCACAATGTAACACATTATCACGTTATTTACTTTACGCTTAGGATGGTCAGGAAAATGATTTTTAGGGTTCTGTGCAAACGAGTCTCAAAACAAAACCCTTATTGAATGCTCTCATGTGTTTTTCTGACGTTTTTATAAGTTGAATAAAGTTATCGATTAACTAATGAATAATTTCAAATAAAATGTACTTATTCCTTATTTTAATATGTGAGTTTTAAATTTACCTAATTAAAAAAGTAGACGACAATTATTTTTTAACGCCGAATGTTGTGTTATATTATAGCTCATGATGACCATATAAATATCTAGTTAAAAACTATTTTTAACAGCTTTTATCTTTTAAAGTATCGTCGGATGTTTCTTTCTAACGGTACAAAACAATTTTATTTTAACAATGAAATATTTAAATATTAAAACGTGCTGATTCGGACACTGTGTTCGATTATTTTGTAACCGAATCGTCTGCACAGACCCTTAGAATTGAAAAATATACTTAATACAGGTATGTTTTTACTTATGAATATCTGGAAATATATTAAAAAATTTATGGTTTCATTATGGAGAGGACAATAGGTAATCAAGCGGGACTTTACTTTAAGTAAATACTTTACGAGAATATCTGTCTGACGGGCTGTAAAGCGAGGGATTTTTTATCTATTTGTGCGAACTACATTGGCTAAATGCAATTTATTAAATTGTATTGTTTCATTTTCTTGTGTACTTGGGAAGCAAGTGAGATATTTTCACTAGGGTGGATGACATGAAAAATACAAATTTGGAATGGAACTCTCTCCCTAATAAGGGTGCTTTATAAAACACCAACGCGGAAAATTTTTTATGCAACTAACAGTCATTAGTCAGTACCTATATTTGCTCATCGGGTACCTTCGGGTACCTTCAGGTACCGTTGGCAAACTTTGGGTACAATACCCTACATTTTAAAAATAGGTATTATCTACAGACTGATAAAAACGATTATGAATGACTCAAGTGAACGTACTTAGCAAACTCTGTAAATATTATTCTTCTTATTGTTTTACAAATCGCCGTTTACTTTAGATTTAAAAGCGACAAACAGTTTGACTTTGGCAGCACATTGCTTTTCAGATCATTGACTTCTGCATTTTTAGTCAAACAAGACTGTATTGCTTACAATGTTGTTGGCGTTAAAATGACCGGTATTTTTAGGGCTCCGTCCGTACCCAAAAACTGTAAACGGAAATCGATTACTCATACTCCGTAGACCGTCGGTCGGTCACAGCACAGGGATGAATGTCGAGACTTAGATCAGCGAAATTAGCGACACCCGTTATTTTATTATTATATTCCTAAACCATACCATATCATAAAAATCTGCTTCAGTATACTACTTTCGGTAATAAATGGCTTGTAGTATATTTGGTATTAAGTACATTTCATTATTTTTCATTCGGCAAACCAAAAGAACTTCTCATTACTTCCAAAAGCGGACACTTTGGCGGTAATAGGTAGTTTCCTCAATTTAAAATGATGATATTATGAAAAGTAACACTAAAAATACTACAAGCAATTTACTAAAGGAGTACTGTAACATACAACTACCGTTTTCATTGAGCATTTTTAGAAGTTCAATATTGTATGTTCGTATGAAACCCTTCGTGTGCGATTGTGACTCGCACTTGACGGTTTATTTTTAGAGTTGGGATATTTTTAACTATTTCATAATAATGTCAAATTTGGCCAGATCGGACGTGGACCGGTTTAGATACGCGTGGACCTTTGTTGCCAGGCGTCCGGATATAGCCGGACGGTCAGGCTGTTAGGTTGCATATTCGGCTAAGACAATTTTGGTAACTGTAAAATAACTATAATCAGAATCGTGTTATGAGGTAAAAATTGATATTCGTTCATATTTAAAATATAGTCCAGTATTTGAAATTAGCTTCAGGTCAGGGCCAAAAACATGAGAGTTGCTGCTCTCCAAAGGCTTTGCCATTGTTTCTCGGTTCAGCCCTTCAGGATATGCATGTAAATCAGGGCCCATCAGGCATATGAGAGTTTGTTGTCTCTCCGAACCTTGCGCACGCACCCAGGCAACGCCCGAAGCCGGGACCGTTCCTCCGGGGGTCCTTTGGTGATGTTCGCCTTATAGGTAGAGGGCACTCTGCCCGCACCTCAAAAAGGTCGGTGAAGTAACAGAAGTTCACTTAGAGCTAGCTTCATAGTCAAATCAAAACAAAAAGTCTTTAACCATTAGTGGCACTGCGCGCAAAAAAAAATTAAAATAAATAAATTTAAGTGTGTATTTGGCTCATTTTGTATTTTGTTTCTTTTTATATTTTGTTCTTTATCAATAAAATTGATAACATTCCAACGAGCGTAGAAGTTCTGCGCACGGAAAGCTAATACTTATGCAAATACCTAATACATAATTTATCATACTTTATATGAAAAAGTTTTTCTTTTAAAATTAGTTTTTCCGGTAATAAATATTGGTTACCGTTCTGTAGATTATCGTATGATGATGTAGCAGTAACTTGGGGCCCTTATCGATTACGGGGCCCTGGGCATGGGCTCAGCCAGTGGGTAAAAGAGACCTAATTCTAAACTGTTTTTAAGTTTGAGGGTAAAACCATTTAGTACAGGTTAATATACTCTTAAAGACGTTAACTTAATTTACAATTCTTTTGAAAATTTTAGAATAAAGTTGTGATTAAAATTTTCTAATACTCGATGCCCTGGATGTTTTTCTACCAGACTGTACTACTCAAACAGAAGATTTGCCAAACAACACTAACTACTCCTAACTTTGATGTTTGTCCAAACGCTTTTTAATGTATAAAAAATTAAAAAAGGTACGATACGCTATATAATAGGTACAAATATAATAAGAATATTTAGACTTAAACGAAATAGAGGGAAGGTTTGGTCATTTTGAGGGTTTGATTCTAATGGAAACACTCAAAAACCAACCAATTAAAAAAAAACCTTCACCTTGTTCATTATGCGTATCTAATACCTTAGTTAAGTAGGTAACATAGGCTATAATTTATGTGAACGAAGTCGTGGGGAAAAGTCATTCATCAATTCATTTAAGATATCGCTATGAGGTTTCCAGCCTGAGACAGGACCACTCTGTTATTTCCACGGACGTCTCAGGAGGGGGAACAGTGTAGAGTGAAAGACGATATAGTGACTAAAACTGAGAAAGGAATGTTGAGATGGTTTGGACATATTGAGAGGATGGATGAAAGGAGACTTACAATACTTACTTACTTCGCTGGCTCAGCGACCCGAAGTGGATCTTGGCCTCCGACATTAAAGGAGACTAACGAAAGGTATATACAATACATATATAGCAGATGTGGTTGGGACAGTCGGTCAGGGTCGGCTTCGTCGAACTTATCGCGACCAAATTGCGAACATTCTCGCAAAAGAAGATGTAAGGAGTACCCGAAACCGGCGAACATGCATGAAAAGAGTAATGAATGTGGGTGAAGTGAAAGAGGTTTGTAAGGATCGTAGGAAGTGAAAATCCATAGTCTCTGCCTACCCCTATGGGAAAGAGGCGTGATAATATGTATGTATTTCTCAAGAGGGATAGGATTTTTTTCTCTAGAACAAAGTACGTATGTATAGGTACATCTCGCCTAATACGACGAGGAACCCGAGTAAACCCCAATCTAGCAGTTTATGGATAAGACCTGGCAAAGGTGCTCCAGTTCACCAGGTACCAGGTGCCAGCCTAACAAATTGACAGCTTAATCGACAAACAAATTAAGCATCGTTTACATTCCATTGTATGATAATCAGGTTTCCACGTTAACAATGAGAGCGATTTGTATTGCGTGATCTGTGTTACTGCAAAATATGAAAGTATAGAGCTATATCATCATCATCATAAGGTCTTTTTTAAGCTGCACTGCAGGAGCATGACCCTCTATACTACCAGAGCCATATATTAGCCAGAGCAGTTAGAAGGTTTGGCCTAAACTCTCCACACTGGCCAGACATATGGAAGAGGTCTCTTTGATGCTGATAATCTTTGTTTAGCTTGTGTTTCCTAATTCGCCTACGTGACATCCACGGGAAGACTTGGAGTAGTCCTATTTTACTCTGCCGGGAACCACACAGTGTATAGAATATAGCATATATACTTATATAGTGGAACAAATGATATTTCAGCTCTCTTTTCATCGGGAGGATGTCGTGTGTCGTGTGCCAATCTAAATATTCTGGGCCCTTAATACCTTATCTTTTCTTCTGGCCATGTTTGAACCTAGCAAGTGAAATGAATAAATTTTTTAATAAATTGATATCCTGTTTCTTATGGTGGTACATAATACAAACATAAGCATGTTAAGATATGAATGTTACCATTTCATTTAACGCCCTCATATAACATTTTTGTTCAAAATAAGTTAAACGAAAGGCAATAACTAGATATGTAGAAAAAATCTTGAATTATTTACATTAACTTTTGAGCAAAACGATTTGCAAAAAATATATAACTTCAGTGCTATAATGCACTTTAAATTTAATGTCATTTCTATAGAGTCCATAATTTGCACTGCCACTGTAAGCGACGTAACTATTAAATCATTATCAGAAATAGGTTAGGCGATTACACTACTTCGTGATGCTTTCTACACTTTATTAGTTGCCATTGCGGGGTAAACAGAGCCTTGGCCTTGGCATACGCAGTATAGGTAATGCATTTTATACTGCGCATGCCAAGTCAATATTGAAGAAGAGGCTGAACATAGTGGAATCATCTATACGAGTAATTGTTGTTAGCAACATGACTCAATTTAGTCCAAAGATCAAGTCGTAGATATGTATATAAGTATATTATTAATGCCTAACACCAGCCTGCGATTAAATCACGCTCTGTCACGTAAAAAAGTAAAATCACTATTATGGCTTTTCCGTTGTTATTGTTAATACACGATGGAAAATATACCTTGCCATAGAAGAGGTTACTTCGCCCGTCATTTAAACAACTCTTCCTATCAACCAATCAATAGGACCAACGCTGGAACTCGAAACAAATTGACATTCTCATACTAATTAAAATAAATAATAAATTTGTTTATTTTCAGATAACTAAGATCGATTAATAGTAATCCTTACACTATGTTAGTAGGAACACAAATAATAAGAGAATTTAAAAATGAACTTAAAAGAAAACTATAATAATCAATGCTCTTTATAAAAATTCTTTGGACGGTGACCGTTTGGAAGCTTCTAGGTATACCTGAGACTATGGAGAGCTAAAATTATTATCTGAGGCTGACGACCGGCTTTCGGTGGATATTCCTCTCACTTTCCGTTCCAAGCTTATATTACTGTAAAAAGAAATCTTAGGAACGAAGAATCCACCAAACATTCAGGTAATGAGTATAATATTTGACTTTGGTTAATTTTTCTTTAAATTATTAAGCATATAAGTCAAAAAAGCTATTAATTTGTAAGTAAATAAATAATATCAGTACATTTTATACTTACTAGGTATTGGACTGATGAAAGATAATCATGCTTCACTGAGATCAATAGCTAGCTTATTATTTGTTATTATAATGACAACAGATAAACACTACACAGATGTCTCGTTTTTGCCTTTTGTGTACGGAACAATAAAAGGACCAGTTGCGTATGTTTCAAGCAAATTTCAAAATAATGAATACATTATGCACGAACAATTACTTAATGGACATGATGATCATTACTTGGGTACCGGTCACCCTGAAGTTCGGTTGTTGCTCGGAGAGCTTTACCTACCTCTACATAAACATTATTATGTGTACACAATTAAGTAAAAATATTTTATTTACTCTTAATAAATATAATATTTTTTAATAATGTATAGTGCCGTGTGGTTCCCGGCAGAGTAGAATAGGTCCACTCCAAGTCGTCCCGTGGATGTGGTAGAAGCGACTAAGAAACACAAGCTAAACAAAATTTAAAAACATCAAAGACCTCTTCAACCCGTTTGGCCAGCCTGGAGAATGTGCGCCAAATCCTCTAAATTTTCTGGCACATATATGACTCTGGTAGTACAGAGAAGGTCATGCTTCTGCGGTGGAAACTAAAAAGACCTAAGATAATGATTATATTCACCTTCCAAACAATATGTTCCTATCAAATGGCGATGCAGTAAATGTTCTTGGTATATCTGTCCAGCTGTACTTCAGTAGAGGTCGCATTGCTCAACTGATTCTCGTGAAATTTTGTGAGCAGCTCATTATGAGCCAAAATAATCGTAATAAACATTTAAAAAATTCACCCTCTCCCTGACCTGTTTTTCCGCCTGACCTAGTTATTAACCAGACCTGGAACAATCATGAAAGTAATTACGATCTTCGACCTTCAAATTTATTTATCATTATCATTATCCATACAAAGAGTGTAAATTGAAGTCGTCTGTCTGTATAGAATAATCTTGGAAACTATTGGTATTTTTTTTCACTGTCCTGTGAAAACTAACGTGTAGTCCATTTTTGGAAGTGCATTTGAGGAAGGTTCATACATAAGTGCTACTATGAAATAATCATTATTCGGTTTGATAGTAAATATCGATTATAGGCTACATGCAGCCTAAAATAATTTGTTTATGTTTGCAACATACTTTCGATTGTGGCTTCTCAAAATAGTCTCCCGTTTCATTAATTTTGACAGCTTGCGACACAAAGGGTCCCAGGCCTGGATCCAAGATCCAGAATGGGACCCCTACATAATACTGTTGAGTTAGTAAGATACAAGTTCACGACTTACTGTGGGGGCTAGCTTATCAATCTGTGTGATGTGTCCATAAATATGTTTGATTATTTGTAAATTATAACTGTTTGTTACTCCTTCCACCTGTTTGACAAATTTGATGCCAATGACAGAATATAAAGGATACAGGTAAAGCTTAGATAAGATACCTATAATAAAATGCCAGTCAAAGAAAATAACAACAAAGACGTAAAATATAATGGTAATAATATCAAGGTAATTATATCCCATATTTTCCATTAGTAACTCTAGTGCCTGTCACTTCATGAAGAAGCCATTGTAACCATAACAAAACCTCTCGACGCAGACGTGACAGCCAGCCTTTTGTTAAAATTACGGACGGTCACCAGAACACCCATTGTTATTTTGTTTAATGCCCCTACTCAGGTCTTTTACTGTGTTTCACATTATTGGCTGGCACTGATGTTGTGTGCTTTCCATCTTAGGACTGGACCACTCAATAGTTTTCTACGGAACTTACAGATTTTGATGAAACTTCGTTTTCATTTGGCTTAATACACCTACTCAGGTCTTTTACTGTTTTTCACATTGTTGGCCGGCGGCACTGATGTTGGACTACGACTGGACCTTTCAATGTTTTCTTCGAGATGCAAAGTTTAGTCAACTTATTACCAAGAAACTAGATTGAGGGTTTTAATAGCAGGTATACACGCACATTTGCATAATTTCTTCAAACTAAATCGATTAATAAAAACATAATTAAGAGCAGTCATTCCCAAAGTGGTCCAGGTGGACCCCCAAGGGTCCACGGGACACTCGACGGGGGTCTACGCTGGGCATGATAAAAAATGGGGACCCACAATCGTAAGACTCATTATCATTTATTTAAAGGGTCCATGAAAATTAATTTGGTTTCGATAGTGGAGAAATTGTGGAGAACTTAAACGTTGGCTTGACTTTTTTCACTGTAGGTAGATAATATTTTAAGAAGCTTAGCAACGGTTACTTGCAAAAACTTGCATATTCCATATTCAGTACAAGTCACAAGTTTCCATAGATAGAGCTAATCGTCACTTTTTTTTTAGACTTAGTAATTAGTAGTAATGTAGCTGCAGGGGGCCCACCGGATCCAGCACAATTTTTAAAGTAGTCTATGAAACGCAAGAGTTTGGGAACCTCTGATTTAGAGGATTCGTTGTCCAAACTTTGTTAAGTCATAAAGTAACCAAATGTACATTAATATAAATTTTATATTAAGGTCTACAGTCACAAGTGCATATACCTATATTTCTACTCACACTTGTTCGGTTTTGTTGTAAATTCAGTACGACTATAAAAATTAATACGTCATTATGAACGTACGTCACCTTGTACCTTGACATAGCCAATCACCATGTTGGTAACATAATACCTTCGAGCAACACGGCCTCCGTACCGGACGGAGGGAGTGGGCAAAGCGACAATTTACTATGACAATTTTTCTGGCGTTTTTTGCGGGGGGAAATGTGCACACAAGTTTAGTTCCGCACACCTACATACAAAACTTAAACTGTCACTTGATAGTAATTATGACATTGTCACAAAAATGACATAAAAAGAAAAAATAATTTGTGTACAGATGAGTCACACACAACTAACACATAGACATGCATATGCCTAATTTTGGCTTGTACCTTGACAGAGGGGAATGCAGCGTATGGCTACTCCCTTCCGTGTTGCTCGATGCATAATACACAGAAAAATTACGTAGGTTTGACCAAATAAGTAATTTCAGTAATTTTTGACATGGATACTTGCCTACGTTTTTTAGGTAATTTATCTCAATAAAGGTATCTGAGTAGGGTTTGCTCAAGTTTGCAGATAAACCAGTGTTGACCACTTACACACACGAAAAACAATTATAACAACAACTGGAAGGCGCTGCCCTGATGACCAATACCATTGAATTTATCGGTAGCACTGGATAATTTAAAACCTAGCCTACTTTATTAAATTTTTCATTATACCTGTCAGAAAAGCTTATAACTTGAATACTGTTTAGGATTCAAAACTCATATGGTACATACGGAACCCATTTACTAATCCTCCACTATCCACCCAACCGTCTGTCACAGTTAAGTATCTTTCAACTGTTAAAGGTAGAGACTTGAATTTTTAGAGAATATGTTTTTATGTTGCCACTGTACCAAAACAATCAAATATAAAGACTCAGATTGAACATTGAGCTAACCCCACATTAATTGTAATACTTAGTCCTGTATGTATTTTATCGTTGTTCTATAGAAAAAACCATCCATAAATAAATAAATATAAATAAATAAATACGGACAAATCACACAGATTGAGCTAGCCCCAAAGTAAGTTCGAGACTTGTGTTATGGGATACTAACTCAACGATACTATATTTTATAATAGATACTTATATAGATAAACATCCATAAATAGGACATCAGTAAAAATAAACCTTATTACAACTATAATAAGGTTTATTTTTACTGATGTCCTTTTTATGGATGGTTTTTTCCATAGAATAAAAAAAGACGTAAATAAATAAAAACGAAAATATTTTTTTAATCTATGGTTTTAGTTGAAACCATAGATTAAAAAAATATTTTTGTCTTTATTCCTACTTCTATGGTTAAAACACTTTAGTACAGTAGTACAGAACATTGCAGTCGAAATTTTTAGGCGAGGCCATTGCACCGGATCTTCGAGCAACACGGAAGGGAGTAGCCATACCTCAGATCATATAAATGTTCTGAGAGCCATACGCTGCATTCCCCTCTGTCAAGGTACAAGCCAAAATTAGGCATATGCATGTCTATGTGTTAGTTGTGTGTGACACATCTGTACACAAATTATTGTTTCTTTTTTATGTCATTTTTTATGACAATGTCATAATTACTATCAAGTGACAGTTTAAGTTTTGTATGTAGGTGTGCGGAACTAAACTTGTGTGCACATTTCCCCCCGCAAAAAACGCCAGAAAAATTTTCATAGTAAATTGTCGCTTTGCCCACTCCCTCCGTCCGGTACGGAGGCCGTGTTGCTCGAAGCACCGGATAGATGCGATGTCACGTGGATGTCACATATTATGTCGCTTTTTACGGATGATTTATGAAGTTTGTTCGGCAGCAACTTTTACTATAAGGCCATTCCCATCCACCAATAGTTAATATAGAGGTAATATTTTTTGCAATAAATAAGGGATATCTTATTAGTACATAATATAATTATTTTTAATTTATTCGTACTTAAATTTGCCCATCTAAACATGAATATAGCAAATATTTTTTTTTAAATGAAAACAGTTCGAAAAATGTGTAAAGGAAAAGGAAACAAATTTTCTCAAACATGATTATGTTCACTACGGGACTTACCGCGATTATTTTTGAGTTCTGTCTGATATTTCGACAACATTGCAGTTGCCATTTTCACAGACTATTTTCTCAAACATGCTTGGAAATTCTAACATTATTTTGACAACCTTGTTTGGGATAAATCGATATTGCTGTACTGGCCACATACTTACACGGCATCAAAATATGTATAAAAATCCATATCTGTCGTGTTTTAGCGGCCGGCAAAGTAACTATAAAATATAGATTTAAAAAAATGTGCCTATAAAAACTCATATCTGTCGTGTTATTTAAAAACGGAACGACGAGATAGTATCTTCTTCGTAGTTTGTGACGACGAGTTTGCTGCGAAATAATTCAACTACCAGAAAGACTTTTTTTTTTTAAATCTATGTCAACTACGGACGTTACAAATTCGAATTTCTTGACCTGGCTAGTACAAATAATAAGTTAATTGTAGTACGTAGTACATTATATCTCCATGATATAAAAGTGATTTGACGTGTAAAACGTGGTTGCAAGGGCAGCTATTTTCTGAATAAAGTGCCCAACAATGTTTTCTAGGTAAACGCTTACGTTCACAATAATATTGTTTAAAATCTACACATAATGCAGCTTCTCCATTATGAACTAGTGTAAAAGGGTGCTAAAGGTGCTAGCTAAATACAACTTAACGATACGATACACTATTTTGTAATAGATATTTTAAAGATAAATATCGTTTGGAAATAATATTTCAGTGGTGGCCGTTAACGTGCATAATTAAAATCATGTAAAATTATCTACATTGACAGCCCTGAGTTTTTTCCCATTTCTAATATCGGGCCGGCGTCGCGACGGGCGGCGGCGATTACGGTGGGTAAATATCGCTGATTGCTCAGCTAAATACCACCATACTCCTCAAGGCCGCGTCGAAACCGCAACATCCAAGACGTGAAGTCATAGCTGTTATAAGATTTTCTACACAATATATTATAGTCTTAAAGATTCTCCCATGCTGGGTATATTGATTGCAAAATTCACATGACTATCCTCTGGAACACAAAACAAAAATAATATCAGCCTAGCGCGAGTTGCAATCGCACACATAGGGTGCAACCGTAAAATATTTACAACAAAAATGTTTTAATAAGACCTTTTTGTATTCTCTTTTTGGGTAGCTTAAACCGAATGTAGATCCTCTCGGTTATAGTTTTTTTTTTTTTAAGTATTGTTTTACGGCCCTGGATACAAGTCCTTTAGAGCCTTTCTTCATTAATATTTCGTCAGATGGCGAGTTATTCTTCTTTGTTGTCAACGAAATGATGGTGTAATTCATTTCGTTGTTTTCACGGAGCCCCTGGCGACAACTCTTCGCGAATCCACTGGTTTCATCATTGACGACGCAGCAAGGCGGACAACCACCAGCCCGCTATGTAAATCTCACTACAGCCGCACAATGACAGTCTATTTTAGTTATTCTACACATTGTTCATAAATATGGGCATTTATAACACAAAATAAAACCAATTTCACATTATAAAGTCCACTAGAATCAATTTGCGAAACAATCCAAAACAGACACCGTGTAGTCCGCCAAAATTCCCGCCAAGAACTCCCCTCGGTTATAGTTGAGTAGCGGGTTAATCACTCGCTACAGAGGCCAAGGCTAAAAGGATGTATATGTATAATTTAAACTGATACAATTTTGAAAATAACCAAATAAATACTCGCAAGAAACACATCATTAGTAAATAGACCGTGTACTTTAGAAAACTATCGATAAGTTGTAATTAAGTTAAAATTATCTCGTGCTGGATATATCTAAAAATAGGTACGTACTTATTAGTTAATTATTATTTGTTGAGATTAGAAATCGTACGACCTTCTCTTAAAATGTGCACAATAGAACTTGGAATGCAGTAGTCATCATTGTCATCACCGTCATCATCAGGTCTTTTTTGTCTCCAGTGCACTACCTAAGCCATATGACGGAAGTTAAACAGAGGGTCGAGCATTGTTTTTTGGTTGTGACTCTCCAAGCCATCTGGCCAGCATTAAGAGAGTAGGCCAAATCCTGTGACTACTCTACCTCATATATATCAGTCAGAGGATTTGGTGTTATTTTATAAGCGTTGTTTAGCTTGTGTTCCCTAAGTCGCCTTCTATGACATCTACTCCTGGGGGAGCCGAAAGTATGGGACTTTTTTCAGTTTTTACGAAAAACTACCTTAACGATGCATTCTTCGGGTATCTTAGTGGTATACTATTATAAAATAAACTAAATTATCTACCGTTTGAGTATAATTTCAACATTCTGTGACTTACAGTCATTGAGTCATAGCTTGTCAAACCATGTCAACGTTTTTCCAAATTTTGCACGATTTAGTGGTAGTTTTGCTTTCCGTGCGGGCCCGGAAAGCAATCTTAACTAAAGATTTTACAGGAAAGATGTAGTAAAAGAAAAGATAGAAGACTAGATAAGCTTTCAAATGAGTGTAATTTTATCTCTCTAAGTTTTTTAACAGTAGAGAAACAGTCTCTCAAAACAGTACCACACTACCGCAGCACAGGGTTAAAAAAGTTGCAAACTTGGGTTTAGGCTATTCTTAGTGGTCTCCACTATATAAAAAAATCACCGATACATGCGCATTTGCAATGTTTGCACTTTTTGTGTCGATATTGACTGACCTAAATAGCGAAATATCTAAAGTAGAAGAGTGTAACTTAAAATCCATCCAGTAATTTTTGTGTTCATAAGTCCATACATTTTTTTAATTATCTATCACATTTTCGTTCGATTAATTTATACCTATAGAATATCCTATTTTGGACTATACTAATGTTTGGGGGTGAGGTGTCGCTAGTATAGAACTAGGTATTAAGTACTAGGTATAGAAAGCTTTATAGAACTCTCCAACCTTTCTGGCCAGCGTGGAGAGTGTAGGCCAAATTCTCTGACTGCTAAATATGGCTCTGGTGGTACTGAGAGGGTCGTGCTCCTGCAATAGAGACTAAAAGAACCCTAATGATGATGATGATAGTAAGCTTTATTTCCAGCCGGTGGTAACATATATGCCATCGGACGATGTCTACGTAACTAGTGATTAAAATCTCTATTTTTTTATCGAGAATTATTTAAATTCACGATCTGTGTAAACTATAAAACAAACGCAGACAGGATCACGTTTCAATCTCACAGGACTCGGGGTGGTCGGGACCCTTGCTAAACTTTCCTTTTGAACCCTTCATCACTGCCGTCCCAATTCAAACCCTATGCCACTGATAATAGAGCCATTGGTCGTTCACCAGGTACCTCTGTTGACCCCAGGGCAAGTGTGTGTTGGAACGGTGACTAGATCAAAGATTTGTATAACTGTGGTGGCCTCAAAAAGGGTTTCCCTTGTAATATGAAATGGAATAGGTACTATTTTTACCTAATTTGAATAATCCGTGTTATCATTTCGCTAGGCAAATTGATATCTATTTTTACTCGACTGACCAGAAGAAGGGTAATGTTGTTCTCACGTATGTATGTATGTACGAGTATGTATCTATGTAAGTATGTCTGTTGCATAGTTGCCTCTAGACAATACAGTTGCCGATTGAAGTGTGAGGTGACATCAGATTCGTGTTCTTCCCCGAAGTGTCATCGGAAAAAATCAATATAGCGGGCGTAAACTGACAAACACGGCAGTCAAAGTTTTTATTGTTTCTTAAATTCTACTTGTTCCTGAAACTTATTTGATTTTGATGACGCAAGGTTCTAAAGTAGACTTATGAATGAAACTTATGGATTCAGAATTTATTGTAGTCCACTGGTGGACTAAAATAAAACTTTACTACGAAGAAGACAATCACTTAGAAGAAGCCACATTTGGGTTTTCACCTCCCTCTATGAGAAAAACAGCAAATGTAAGACATTAAGTTACCATTTATATGGAAATAGTATTATAAATAATTATATATTTTTGTAGTACATAGGTATAACAATAAAATTATTTTAAATTAGTCTTATGCCTGGAGCATATGAAAGTATAACCTGCCGTACAATATTTCTTGTCAACCTGTACCATGTTTTGAAACATTTTGTATGCTCTGATAATACCTATGTATAAACACCTTAGCTATTCTGCCGATGATACTATCGTAAAATTGTGCGTTTTGTCGAAGACAATATGAAATATTGCCCACTTGCTGTGTTTTTTATGAGAACTCACAATGGTCATTAGTGCCACTAACCTCGATGGCGCTTAGCTTAGGAAAACGGATTCGACTTAAAAGTTCTATATAATGATTGAACCTGTTCACAAAAATTCACGACAATCGGTTGAGAAATGCGATCTGCAGAGGGAAACAGCGGGAAAGACATACCAAGAACATTTTACGCTTCGCGGTCGCTCGGTCCATTACTATGTCATTAAGAAAATAACTTGTTATAGCTATGTTGTCCACGTGATTAATCTAGTACCTCCTGATGATACTCTGTTTTTAGTATGAATTCTTCTTAGCGTTTCGATGGCAAAAACATTAAATTGTCGCGGCCCAGCAATTAGCCACTCCAATCGCGTTGTCGGTGGCATCCACTAGGTCCTGCTGCGTGCAGTTGTTCGGTCACGCAGAGCACAAAGTCAGGTGGGCCATTGTTTGCAACGCACCACACAAACAGCTCAAGTCTGTGCCATCAGAAAACCTCCATCTGGACATATTTTCTTTGCTCCGACCGACCTGTGTCTGAAGTCTATTTAAAGACTTCCAGGTCAGCCATGGTAGTTTATGCCCAGGAGGAAGGTTCTCCTCTGGTGGAATAAATGGGTTTGGCAATAGCTTGATCATGTCTTGAAAGCACGGTGATAGCTGACAACCATAGTAGTAGGAAACCACGGGAATGGTTCTGGGAAGGAAAGATTTTTAAAAAATCTATGGTGATAACCATGGTTGCTTGAAAAGGACAACCAGTGTTTTAACTCTGTGGGTCATATTATGCAGGTAATAGATCGATAAATGGTGTCAATGAATTTAATATGGATACAACTATGATAATTCTCATAACAAACAGGTACAGGTCAGTTATTGCGTGGAAAATTTTGAAGTATCTGTATCATAGTTTCATTTCACACGAAATGCCTTGTAAAAAATGAAATAATAAAAAAAAACGATTATTATAATGCATTAATCCCGGATGAAACCATACGGTGGTTAGAGCCTGGGGACCGCTAAAATAACAGTTACATTTATCCCAAAAAAAAAAATGTTAAAGTGAATTACCACATAACCACCCACAAAACGCGAGATTAAAAAATTGGGAATCGGATTACCAAGATTAAAAGCCCTAGGTATTTGTAAATTATTATTATTAAATCCTATGAATAAGTAATAAGATTAATACCAGTATATTTTACATGGATAACAAGTTACTTAATCGCACTTGGGGATATCATACGAATTATTCAAATTTCTTATGTTTTCGCGATTGTTACACATTTAAATAAAATTATTTTAATACGGTTTTTTTTTTACAGTGTTCGTGGTCGCAGGTATTCTCTACCTGCGACCACGAACACTGTAAGGTGCTCGAAACGTTAGGTGTATAAATAATGTAATAAACGCGATAAAAACCGTATTAAAATAATTTTATTTAAATATTCAAATTTCTTTCAACTTTTTTTTTATATATTAATATAATCACCCATATTTTTGATCAGGTTTTTTTCCTCGTTAAAGGACAATATGCTTTACTGTATGTAGCTCAAGAAAGACAGTTATCCCACTCAATTTAACCAAATTTGAATCCGTCATTCCAGAAATGATTAGGTCACCGGAAGTTTTGAATTCTCATAAATAAATAAAAACTTAAAAACTAGTTTCAAATCAGTTCATGACAATTTTTTTTTTATTATTTAATGCTAATCATAATATCCATTTCCGAGGTAATGTGAATTTTATACACACGCATTTGGAGAGATAGAGTCAAGTCGAGAATATACAATGTGTAAAAAGATATAATTACTTTGATAGTGGGTAATTTACAAAATTAAGTCCTCGTATACTACCATGTGCCAAGTTGTTATATGTATTCAACATTTTCATATATTACAAAAATTTTAATGTCCACATACACTTTGAATATATTTTTTTTTATTACTAAATAATGAATTGTAATAGGTACTTTAATTTGCAGTTGTGATTTATGTATGTTGTTTAAAAATTGGATTTTTGATTTCCCTTGGATTCCATCGTCAGATCCTGACTTGGTGACAATGGGATGACCTCAGAAACATACCCTTTCAAACAAAAAAATAATTATAATTGACCGAGAAATCGGTGCACATTCATACAATGAAACATATAACCTCCTCCTTTTTTGAAGTCGGTTAAAAATAGGAGCAGGCCTTCGAATATATTGTTTGTTTGTTTTGTTTGTTTGTTTTTTTTTTTTTTCGAATATATTAAAGCCCTATTTTGGTTAAAGTATTTTACAGTAGGGGTCAGACAAACCTGACTTACAATTTAAAATCTGTTTGAAGGGGGATCAGATTTATCTGCCTCTGACTGGACATTCGTATACTATAGGAAAACAAAGGAATGAGAGAAATTATTCCAAATATGAGTTTTCACAGACAGAGAAACTAGTTATACCAAACCAAGGTGTGACCTCTATATTGTAAACCTATAAGTAAGTCGGTATAGGCCATAAAACAAACAAACGTGTTATGAACGTGGCGCTTACTATATTTGTTTTATCTTCCGAAGTATCTCTCACTTAGCACTCTAGCTAATAGGTAGTAACCACCAGAAACGTGTTAAGTGATTATTACGATAATTATAATCTCCAAACAGATTTACCGAAGCTGATAACAGTCTATCAATACCCTTGATCTAATTCAAGGACATCCGTTGTACCATAGTTACTTTGATCTCAATTTGACATCGATGCTTGATCAGCCCGGGCGCCAGCTTCAAGGGGTGCTTCAGCTGGAGCGAAGGGGTGGCAAAGTATTCACTTTGTGGCAAAGTATCCACGATAGGGGGCAGCGCAATGACAAGCTATAGGCGCAGAGCTGCATGTTTTTGTACCCCAGACTCGTCACGCAAACCTTGCGCCAGGAGTGCAATTTTCAGGTGGTTGCCCCGTCTCCAAAAGTATATAGAAATAAGTACATATACAAATTGACAGGGTGGCTTAATATTTTTGTATGGAAATGTCTAAAAAAAATTACTTTCCAGCATTGTTCATGTAGTCCAAAATGATCTAAATTTCGCCAAATAGATGTAGATCTTTTTGGAGATCTTTATTGAACACCTTGGACACCTTCTTGTAACATCGGGTAGGTGTCGCACCTATTCATCGTTAAATCTGTAAAGTTGTTCATATTGACGGGGCTTAGTAGCCACTTAAAGGATCGGACAGGGTTTTTAAAATATTGTATACTAAAGTATTTTGACCCGATTAACCCAACGCAAAAAAAAACATTAATGATTTTTTGCGCGTACGCAGGATTTCGATTTTTTTATACATATAGATGATATCATCTAACTGACGGACTAAGTAGATTTTTCTTTTCGTATTACTTGTCATCGTCACTATATTTGAACTGGAAACTTCTTAAACACGATAAGGCACTGGGATTATCCAATCAAATTTACGATTCTGATATTGTGTTTTTTGAATCAAATTGTAATGTAGTTTATTGAAATATGACTGTAATAAAGGTGTGCTTACTGTATGGTACCTATGAAAGACATTGCTAAAACATGCTTGAGTGATGTAAGTTCATTTTGTGTAATTGAATCAAACTACAACTTCAATAGTTCTTCAAATGCATTAGATTTTTGAACACAGTGTAGATAAGTATGGAGTAACTTAACGACGGCCAAACTAAGGTAAAACTTTTTAATTCTTAATTCAAGAACGTGATGTTACGTCATTAATGTAAATGTACCTTTAAATATTTTGAATAATTGCCGATGACTTCCGCGCTTCCTTAGAAATCAAAGTGATTTGATTAGATTTTGTTGTGAAATCTCAAAAATTTTATTCCTACAGCAGTTTCAAGGGACTTTTTGTTCTTTGGCAGACAACCTTTCTATGTCCTACCAGACCTGAATATAGACGTAATATTTTTGGCTTCTTTTTATTTTGCTTTCTATTTGGTCTATTTATATAATAGTACTTAACATAAATAAAATATAGGGTGTCGTTATTTTACTCATCTACATAAACCTATTGCTTAAGCCAAACCAAACAAAACTAAAGCAGTGAATGACAGGAGCTAATGTTTTATTGTAGTATGGTATGTGTGTAAACAAATGAAATATTATAGAATACAAAATAATAAACCAGTTTTTGATAGTTTAGGAATTTTCATTCTATTTGCAGTCGAGTAGAAATAGCACCTCACTTTATGCTAATTTGATTAGCGTACAACAAGTAAACATAACAATGCAGCTGTTTAACTCCTAAACAATCAAATGAGAACACCGACCAGTCACTAATAAGTATGTTTAATTTATTTCCATCTTTACCCAAAAAATTAAGACGCCGCTCATTTATCGTACTCCTAGGCAAACTTTACTTTCTTCCCTTACGATTTTTTTAGAAGCTAGTACTTTGTATTTCTCACCTAGAGACTTTTAACGCGGTTTATTAGTCATCACCCGAATTTGCATGGCATGGTTACTAGTAACCGCAGTGCTGGCAAGATGGCGCTCGCGACTCCCGTTTTTATCACGCGGTAAACCATCTCCATAGGGATAGTTGATAAACCTCATCGCCAGGAGCAAGTTGCAGGTTTTAGTGTAATGGTTATTGAAAACGACTGTACGATGATTCAGATTTATACAATATTAGCTACAGTCTGCGTACACCAGCGCTACAAATTCTCCTTTGACAACAGTACTTTTCTTCATGAGATAATAGTGTAAGTAAAATTTCATAATATTAGTTCAGTAAATAGACCGTCGTCCCAACGACATTTTCTGATGTATATGATAGTATTTGGAGATAATTATTCATGGATGCGCACTTCGTTAGTGAACATAAATATTCAATTTCTTACATCCGGATAGGAAGCGTATGTAAGTTACGGCATATTAAAAATTTCAAAGTTTGTTAAAAAATATTTTTGATTGATATGTTAAAAGTCTTTATAGGCATGATCAGCAAAATCGTTTTGAGAAGGTTCTCGTGGACATGTTAGTTTGCCGCTCAGTCTTTAGTCGTTCGCTTTGCCTTTGTTATTCAGTGTAAATTCCACAGTGGCCGTTGATAAATCTGCGACCCCAGTCAGTAGGATAACGTAAATTTATTGAGGCACGACAGCATGGGTATTTCTTTGTTCACTCTACGGTACTATTCGGCCTATAGTACAAATTGGCGAATTCCACTATGATAATCGTTAGTTCAAAACACAGGGAAGCAAGCGGCCATTGAGTGATCTTAAAACACAACTCATTGGAAGGTCGTGTTTTAATGTCAATTTATACTCGCACATCTGCCTTTAAAGACCTATTGGGCTTACTAATTTTATTTTTCATTAAACACTACATAGAACCTTCTAATTCTTATGAAATAAAAAGACCTGAGTAATCCTTGGCATAAGATGCTATTGTTCATTGGTGTGAATATCGCCTCTAAGTCTGATAAAAAGAAAATAAGACAAAACATCGAAAATTGTGACTTCATTAATGCATTCACACAATTGATAATCACTTTAACAGATTCACAAAAGTTGGCAAAAATCCTTTATTTATTTTTCCATTAAAAGGCTGATACATAGCTTCGCACCCTCAGCTGTTTCGAGAGACTCTACAAATTTAAAAAGATTCATGGTATAGTGCGATTCGTACCACGCGTTACGTTTTATGATCTCATGGGCTGAAACTGCGAAAAACCCTACAACGTGTAACCTGATAGAATACGCTCTACATATTTTAAGGTCATTCTCGGCCGGCTAATAGACAATTGCAAATAAATATCAATATGATGATATCAATTGTGAAGATAAAACAATGAATCTATTATATCTAATGAAAATCGTCGAAAACAAGGGGTGTTAGGTAGTTCTGATTTGTTTAGTTGATACACTGATGCTTACCCTTTGACTATTACCATAATCACGCTGTTTATTTTTGGGATTTTTAGCATCCAAACGCGTCCCGTTTTGTCTGAAATATCGGGACACCTAGCAATATAAATTGATTATTGCCTGGAGTAAATGATTTTCAGTCAATGTTTTTTACCATAGCTTTGACGAGTCGCAAAGCCATTGCCAACGCGGTTTTCGTTCGGCAACCATCAGCGACCACATACCGGTTGTTATTTTACTTTCATTGGAAGATTATCATTTCATAACATAAAAAAGAACAATATTACTTACTGCTACCATGATCAAATGGCTTGTCCTGAAAAATTAAAAATTTAACAGAAATATTGAATAATTATTCTGGAAAAGCAAGAAAAATTCAATAACATTAGCTTGAATGAAGAGGAGTTCGTTAGCCCAGTGATCGTAAGCACTGTTATCGCTTATACCTATTATGCAACCCCGGGTGTTACATACTTACTCGATTAGAACGAAACCCCTATAAAATGGTTTCAGAAGAGCAACTTAATACTCAATAATAAAATATATAAGAAGTCTAAGTAGTGGAGTCGATCTCTTCATTGGAAATGACGATTTGATGAAAAGTTATAGGTACTAAAAACACTACAAGTCATTGAAGTACTGATGTAAATTTATTCAATTTGATTTTTATTTAGGAATACAAGAATAAAATTACGGGTCTCGCTGTCGCGTATATAGGTAAGCCACTCAACCAAATTCTGTTAGATATAGTAAGCCAAAGTTTGGAATACAGGTCAAGCGCAAGAGCTCAGCATGAAGCTAAGCCACATTAGCATGGCAGACAAAACATGAATTATGCAACGGACCAAACGCAGCACTCGCCCAGCGGCTAATGGAGATTGAACGATGTTAATGAATAATCACGTCCCAATTATTTGCAGGTCAGACTTAGACAACCCTATCGCCTACGAACGTGTTTCCGGTTGTACCTGAGGCCTGCGTTTATAACAGCTTATGTGTACTACAAGCACAACTTTTAATCGACTACAAGCCTTTAATCGAACTTGACTAGCACGTTTTTATTGTTTTTTGTTCTGCTAACATTTTGCGACTGACTTTTAACTAAATTATTCTCAAGCGACGACTCTAAACTTTTGCACACAGTTTAAGTCGCATGATAATACAATATCATGAACTCGTTAAACTGGTCCAATGTTGAAGTCCTGAATTGAAAAATTGAAGTAACTAACGATTCGAATCAGCATCTCAGTCTTAGTACGACTAAGACCTTACAAATAAGGCCTTCGCGCTTTGATCCTACACGTTGAATTTCTCTACCATAACCAAAGACAATATAATACTAAAGTAAGAGACTGTCGACCTCTTACAAAAATATTGAACCAAATTAAGGTTGCGAAAAGCAGGCGAATGTATGGCGCAGGAGAGTTGCTGGCTACTCCATACTAGATGGCGGTAGCCTTTAACCTACTAAATATACGGTGTCATTTTAAAATATTATGCCTAATTTATTGTTTTGATTTTTAATAAGATATATTTTGTGACTTGTGTTTTTATATTCTCATAATACGGTAGATAGAATGTTGTGTAGTTTCGAGTGGCGCCATCTATGCGAGTCTCTGAGAACAAATCGTACAATTAAGGCGTTGAGACCACATGCCATAACCAACTGCTCTTGTACGCATTAGGGCTTGCCCACCACATAATAGTGTGTTATTTAATTTTTCTATGAAGAAGAAACTCAATTATTCAAAATGCTAGGAAACCATGCATTATTTTGTTTTGTTTTTAGGATTCTGTACCCAATAGGAAAAGATGGACTCATAAGAAACGTATAAGGGCCATATATTGAAGGTGTATTTAAGCGATTTGTGTGCTAAAAGTTTGTATAGTGGTACAACCCTTCGTGTGCGATTCTGACTCGCACGTGGATTATTTTTTTCGACTATCATGGCTGGGTTAGGTAATTCGCAGATCATTAGATCCTGATTTTGATTAGCGCT
The DNA here is from genome assembly GCA_963082605.1 of Rhodophaea formosa. NCBI lineage: Eukaryota > Metazoa > Arthropoda > Insecta > Lepidoptera > Pyralidae > Rhodophaea > Rhodophaea formosa. The sequence goes on along the minus strand of OY720203.1, from coordinate 13,912,825 downwards.
TACGCATATCGGCTGCACATCAGCGCCTCATCTAGTCTTGCAGATATCCATGGGTAACGGTGACCACTTTCCATCAGGTGGCTTGTCTGCTCGTTTGCCGTCAAGCAAACAGTAAAAGGTATCTAGGCTGCTCCTCAGTCAAACCATCGTGAAAGAATATAATTACATCCAATTTATTTTTTGTAAACAAAACAGTAGTCGACAATGCGTTAGTCCTAATTATATATACTTACCTTTTTTATTGTTCGATTTCCTTACGCACTAGCTACCAACTTAAATTACTTTATGGAGAGCAAAAAACAAAACAATAACGTAGGTACTTAAAGTATCTACCTATAAGTTTCTATTACACTTTGTCTGTTTTGAACATAATAGGTATACTTATTTATTTATTTAAACTTTTTGCATAGTTATAAAAACAAAAGTATCTACCTACAATTGGCAGACTTCCGACTGACAGTTTCATTATTTTATAGATACTTCTATAATAATATCATAGTTAAAAAATGCGTCTTAGTTATATAATACAGAGGAAAGATTTGATTGTTTATTTATCTGTAATGGATATACTTAAAAACAAATGATTTATTATATAAATTTCACCTATAGAAAGTTTTGATACGTCATTTAGAGACTAATATTATAAAGAGAAATTCGCTTCGTCCGCGTAATATATAGCCTATGTCCTTCTCGGTACCCTAACCTATGTGTATGCAAAATTTCATGATAATCGGTTTAGTAGATTCGGCGTGAAAACGTAATAAACAAACAAACTTACTTTCGCATTTATAATATTAGTTAGGATTGGGATAGTTGGGATGGGATTTATACACCAAACATTTCGAACACTTTGCAGTGTTCTTGTGCACAGGTATAGAGTAAGTTACCATAATCAAAAGTAATTTTAATACATAATTATTTTTTTATTTATTTATTTGGATCAGCTAACAGTGGTACAATACAATACTTATAAACTAAGATTTTGTCAATAATAATTATTCAATGTGCCACCAACATCGCTAACCACATTTTACTTTATATAATAATATTTATATCGTTACAATGTTGAGGTAACTTCCGTGATTTGTACTAGAGTATAAAACTAAAAAAAAGAACTAGTTAAATTTGTGCGTAATGAGGGTAACAGGAAAAAAAAGTCTAATTACGTTTTACAATTTTTGCAATATAGCTTGTTTGAATTTTCCAATACGTGTGCCCACAATATCAATGTCATTAAATGTCTCATTGTAAGTATTGACTAGCCTGTGCAAAGGCGCACGCATACCGGCATTGGTGCGAGGAACACTACTAGCAAAAAGTATATACAATTACATAATAAAAGTAATTGTATTTAAATGTGCAACCATCGCAAACATATTAGAAATCATTAGTTTCAGTTTAACACAAGTACACAGGTACACAATTTATACGCACCTTATACAATACAGTTATCACATAGGAATTCCAAAGGCGCAAATTGAATATAACAGAGCTTGTATCGATTTCAAACATATTTTTAACTTTTCCACACAAAATGTCCGTGTGGGATGAATGTGACTTTTATTTATTTAGAAAATTGTTTTTTTTTCGTATAAATTGATTATTTAAATATGTTTTTGTACATTATCCCGAAGATATTAAACATGTAAATAAGTATATTTAATCTCTTTGACATACCCGGAACAAAATAAGTTGATACATAGCAAATATATATCGAAACAAGAAAAACTACTAAACAACAGAGCTTAAATTTTCAAAATTCTTGTTAATTTTTTTGGAAATACGAAATCCTGCACACTAATCACACTCGAACTCATAATTTACATAAAAAATAAATTACCTGCCTTACTTCCGGATTCTACAATGTCACCGAAGATATCGGTCCTAGATCAACAGTTAACATGATAAATTAAACAATTAACTGTTAGCACAAAAACCATATATCCTTTGACAGAGTCCTTGAACATGCTTGAAGTTTATATAGACTAGGAGAATTATAGATTCAGTGTAGTAGTGCTGCGTGCGCGCAGTGAGACGATCGTCGCGTGCCCCGTGAGACACCACCGACCGTTCGACCGATCGTCCGTGCGTCCAATTGCCCGTCCGACCGATTGACCGACCCTTCAACCGCATCGGATTGTATCCGAAGGATCGGGAGACGTGAAAGTTGGTCTAAATAAAGCAGCGCGATGAGAGAATTCGGTACGTAAATTATATAATAGTACCTATATTGTGTGTTTCCCGGCAGAGTAGAATAGAACCACTCCAAGTCTTCCCGTGGATATCGTAGAAGGCGACTTAGGAAACAAGCTAAACAAAGCTTATAAACATCAAAGGGACCTCTCCAACCAGTCTGGCCAGCGTGGAGAGTGTAGGCCAAATCCTCTGACAGCTCTGGCTATATGTATGATATTATAATATAATATATATGGCTTGGAAAGTGCAGAGAGGGTCGTGCTCCTGCAGTGGAGACTTGCAAGGACCTGATGATGATGATATTGCTGCAGAGGCCGGGAAATCTGGGATTGTGGTAAGAGTCGAGTTTTCGTTTCCGGCAATCCCATTCCCGCCGAGTTATGTTATCAAAGGTGTTATCAAAGGCGTAATGCTAAAAACAAATAAGAACAAAAGGTATGAATTAAAATTTATGCAATTACAATACATTCCCGCTTTTTATGTTTAATTGTCTATTAGTGCAAAGGAAACATAGCCCATACAGCCCAGTAACATTTTACGCAAAAAATGTAATACCGTAGATAATTGTTTTTTTCTCTCGCAAAGATAATCGTGTGCTTTTATCTTGTCGTTTCAATTAAATTGTTGTCATATTCATATACTTACGTATATGCTCGTAGAGTGCATTTTTAGATGTGGTAGCAATTCGGTATTTGCCTAATGTTAAGATTATATAAAATTTGTTTACAATGGTACTAATTTCTATCTAAAAACACTATAAAAAACACTTTTAATTTGATATCGATTCGTTAAGTGTTCTTAAAGCTTCTTTAAAGTTGGGTGAATTAGACCATTTTTATAAGTATGAAAATCTTAAATTACAATTATACTGTATTGTAGTCCGCTCAATTTATAGCAACTTTTATTATGAAACCATTACCACAAACGTAATATTTCGTATAGCTACCAAACAAAGTTCTCACGCCGCCCATACAAAATACAAAGTTGTGACGTCACATTTCAGCATGCATTTCAGCAGTGCGTTTTCACGTCTAAAAATTAACGTCTATAAATATGTGTCTTTAAAACTTCTATATCTGAAAAAGGTTTTTTGTTTAGAAATGTATTTCGGTCACTATTGTGTTTATTTTTGACAGGTCTTTACATAGCGACACGAAAATTTTTTTAGTCAAGTAGCCAATTGGCTGTATTTTTAAATTTAGCACAGCCCCATCTAGTGATGATTCGCCGAACTAACTGTTATATAAACTTACGTTACGTATTCCTAAAATAGATGTTACTTTTTAGTTTATCAACCGATTGAGATAAGACAAAGCCTAAATATTAAGTGAAGTTTAGCATTATACCTACATTGTTGAAAACCGCATGCAAATCGATCAAGCCGTTTCTGAAATTAGCTTCTTTCAATTTTTTACCAACCGATTGAGACAAAACAAAGCAAAAAAATAAATGAAGTTTGGCATAATTCTTTAGGTAAATCTTTCATATACAGACATCATCACCCACTTACGATTGATGATATTGATTTATAACAATTAATTTCATATTGTAATAATAAAGTTTTATTTATTTAGCTGAAATAATAAACTTTACTCAGACTTAACAACAAAACCTTAGTGAAATTACTACGTAAACAAAGAAAACATAAAAATGACAATAATATGAAATGACAATAATATGATTATCTACTTATCTTTGTCCATTTTTAGGGTTCCGTAACCAAAGGATAAAAGCTGTTACTGACACGTCGATGTCCGTTTGTCTGTCTGTCCCTCTGTCACCAGGCTATATCTCATAAACCGTGATAGCTAGACTATTAAAATTTTCACACTTGATGAATTTCTATTGCCGCTATAACAACAATATTTTTACTTGATGTTATAATAACAGCAACAGGTAGACTCTTCAAATATTCACAGAATATCAAGTAAATATTTAAGGAGGATCAAGGCTCCTATACAACATACTTACGTACTTATTTTTCTCGATAGTCTAATAATATTGAATAGATTATGGTACGGAACCGTTTGTGCTCGAGTCCACCTTTCACTTAGCTGATTTTTAGGGTTCCGTCGAAAAATGGAAAACGGAACCCATTTTTATTTATACATTTATTTTGTCCCAGGGTGTAAAGATACATATAAATATAAAAAACTTCGAGAAAACGTATACTTCTAAGAACTTAACTAACTTAGTGGAAAAAAAAGGTTTAAAACTTAAAAATAGGTGCTTAATCACTTGTCTTGTTCTTCCTGTTATAACGCTACTGCAGAAAAAGGCTAGGAAGACGTAGGGTGTGCAAGTGCGATATAAATGTAAAAATCAGCCTAGCGTGGTAACTAGAAAATAAGAATGACAAAAGAATAACGATTTACCAACACGTCAGGACAGCGTGGAGAGTGTAGGCCAAATACTCTTACTGCCCAGGCTCTGGTAGTACACCCCTTACGACCCCCTCGGTCGTGCTCCTGCAGTGGAGACTAAAAAAAGACCTGATGATGATGAACGATTTACTGCAAATCTATGTCGTTTTGACCCATATGCGCTGCTACTGGCGAGTAAATTGAAATCATTAATTTAATGTTTAACTTATTAATGATATGACATCAACTGTCGTATGTGTCGACGCAAGAAATGTTTTTACATGTAAACATTGCTTGCCGATGCCAAAAAATTCAAATTCACCATGTATATATTAATTTATTATATCCACTCGTGTATATAGAAATATACACGACGCCAAGGTCACAAAAACGAGTTAAGAGCTGAATTAAATTTTTAGTTTAGTTTAAATTATTTATGCCCTGTATCAATTGCTAGAAGTCTATATCCTGTACAAGTTACTATCTTATTTGCATTGCGACTGTTACAATGTAGCCTTACAACAATTAGATCACGACACAGCCATGACTCAATACTTAGTACCTATCAACATTATTCAGTTCTAATATACTTATCCAAGACATACTCGCGTAGTCTACAGTTCATGGAGTTAGGTACTAGTTTCTTGATTTTGCCCATCGTTTTATTACTGTTTTTTTATCTGGCAGTTCGAAATAAAATAGGTTTTACACTCGTAAAATAATAGTACACTATGATTCGCGTTAGTCCCACTCGACACCACCAGCGTTGTCCCCATTGGGGACGAATGGGATTTCACTTAAAAGAAGGCCCATATGTCCCCACTGATGACAAAGGGATTTTACTTATGAGACATCCCAGTCGTCACCCCTAATAAAATTAAAACTGTATCTTATATTTATACATGGCGAAATTTTGATCGTTCCGGACCATTAAAGGGGTGATTCAGCCCGTCAATATAAACAACTTTTCCTATGGGACAAATGCTGTAAACTCGAAAAAAAAATCGACATTCCTATACAAATTGCCCGGGCGGCTGAACACTTTTGTATGAAAATGTCGAAATAAAATTTGAGTTTCCAGCATTGGTCCCATAGGAAAAATGGTTCATATCGACGGGCTGAATCATCCCTTTAAGGGTCCAGAACGATCAAAATTTCGCCATGTATATGTAATCCTTACTAATATTATAAATGCGAAAGTGAGTTTGTTTGTTTATTTTTTTGTTTGTTACGCTTTCACGCCGTATCTACTGAACCGATCATCATGAAATTTTGCATACACATAGGTTAGGGTACTGAGAAGGACATAGGCATATATCACGCGGGCGGAGCCGTGGGTAACAGCTAGTCATAAATAAATTATAAACAAACACTTTACAAAACTAAAAAATTAAATATACCTATAATAAAGACTATAAACTAAACTAGACGAGCTCCGTGGCGCAGCGGTCAACACGCCGGCCTGTGACACGGATGGTCCCGGGTTCGATCCCCGGTCAGGTCAAGAAGAAAAATTATCTTTTTCAAATTGACCTGGGTCTTGAATGTTTATCTATAAATGTATTTGTTATAAAATATAGTATCGTTGAGTTAGTATCCCATAACACAAGTCTTATTTAAGAACTTAGTTTGGGGCTAGCTCAATCTGTGTGATTTGTCCGTATATATTTATATTATATTTAAACTAAAACTATAGTAACCTAGAAAATAGATACTAATAAAAAAACTACTAAATTATATAAATATTGAGCTCAGATTATATATATTATTAAAATTTTATACATGTAATAATGTTTTCATATTATAATTGTATATATTTTATTGATATTGTGTATATAAATAAGATGCAGTTTTATATTTTATTTTTATTAGTGGTGATGACTGGGATATCTCCTAAGTAAAATCCCATTTGTCACCAGTGGAGACATATGGAATTTATTCTAAGTTAACTCCCATCCGGCCCCAGTGAGGACTACGCTGGCGGTGACGAGTGGGACTAACTCCTATGATTCAAGTGAGCTGAATTGATCATTGCAACACGAGATGTTTTGAGCACCGAGCGAACGAAGCGAGCGAAGTGAATAAAAATATGAATGTTGTAATTTTGGAATCATGCGACTTTTTTCAACACACGTGGTAGTTAAAATAATAAAGATTACAAACTTACCTTGATTTATAATTTCATACATCTGCAATTCACATTTGCAATTGCATTTAGTGTATTTTTATATATACATATAATTATTTATATTTCACTACGCCACTTTGTTATTTATGAAAAATTATTTCGTGAATAGATAAAATGTTCATTACACAAAATAACAATGCAAACTAATATTATAAATGCGAAAGTAACTTGTCTGTCTATCAGTCTATGCTTTCACGCCAAAATTACTGAACCGAGTTAAAAGAAATTTAGCACTATATAGTCTAGAGCCTAAGAAAGGACGTAAATAACTTTTTCCACGAGGACGAATTCGCGGGCACAGCTAGCTAGTCTTAAATAAATATAAAATTGAAACATTATATATGTATTTTAATTTATTATTTGTGTGTTAGGAAAAATTATAGGCATAAATTATTATTCAAAAAAAATCAAAGTGACTTAGTTAAATATATACAGCATTATATAGAAAAAAATTAGATTCGTAATACATTCAATGCAAATGTGCCGCCATTAAGATGTATGGTATTACCTATGAAACGAGGTAAATTCGTACTCTTTTTGATTATTTATACTGCTAGGTGTGTTAAAAAACGTCGTATGATTTCTAGTGAGCTATTTTGATCATGACAACACTCGTATTTTATAATGCATAATGCACAACGGCGTGTGTTGTATTGGTCAACTTAGCTCACTTGAATTATGATATAATTTTACCGCACTTTTGTTTTTACTTAAGGCAAAGTGAGTTCACACACTAGCGCCAACCTACAATTCATTCTATAAGTCCTAAATCATATCAAATTTAAAAGATCTAATAGTTTAATGCATTAGTAAATTACTTGTAGTAACTTAGTAGTAAATAAGTAGTACTTACTATTGGTACAGGATTTCACTATTTTTAATTTGATGAAATAAGAGAACGAATTGATGAAAGGATGATTTGTTTGGTTTTGATAAAGATTGGAAAGAGATAGCAAAAGACAGATTATATTGGACACAGAAAGGGGAGGCTTTTACCCAGCAGTGGGATATAAATGGCCATTATTTGGCGGTAAAAATTCGTTCTCTTAAACTTAGATTATAATATCTATGAAAAGTAATAAAAAGAATACTACAAGTACTTTACTAGGGCAATAAGCTATTTTACAGACCTAGGCTCTGTCTACCCCGCAAGGGAAAAATTCGTGATATTATGTATGTACGCATGATCAGCTATTAGATTTTTAAAATTTGATGTTATTTAGGACTTATAGAATTAATTGCTGGGTGGGGCTAGTCTGTGAACTCACTTCGCCTTAACATTATTTTGGCTATGAAGCACTCTTGGTTTATCGCTACTTTATGAGCGAAAGTTATGTTTCAGGAGTCACTTTATGACACAGTGTGTAGAAAAATAGTTCGACGGGTTATCTAGGGTGTCGCCGAACAAAATTTGAACGATATCTCCGGATTCTTTCTAATTATGGAATCACTAGACCGCGCCCTTTTGTCTATAAAAGTCTAAAAAACTAATAGATACTAGAGGTGTTACTGATATATCAGAACCGATACCGCGAACATAATATGAGCGCTGCAGAACATAATACAAATATATTAGGTTATGTGATATCCGAAGAACGCGTTACCAAAAAACTGTCAAGAACAGTTAATATCCAAAGTATCGTATCGGTGAACCGGCTGCGTTACTGCGTTCCGCGTCCGTTCGCATTATTTTGACAAGTCTTAAGCCTGTTAAAAGTATGAAGTAAAAAGTAATCGCCTAAAAAATTAAAAATTGTCACATCTCTTATGTTCTTAATGCATTTTATATTGATAGGTAGATGTAAAGTGCCTCAAGAAATAATATCGCCTGCAAAATCCCAGCCTGTTCTTCACTGTTCTTGGAAAACGTTTAACGGAACATAATATCGGTAAACTAATATATTCGATAACATGGTTCTTGATATCTGACCCTTATATAACACCTCTAATAGATACTTACATACTTCTTGAACATATTTCTTATCCCAACAGTCTGATTGCACTCCAAGCTCAACTGCGTATTTAACTTCAGCACGATTTAGGAGCCACATCCGCTCTCGAAGAACTGATTGAGATCCCCTAGCAATAGTTGAAACTGTTAGTTCGGACATTCTACAAATAGGGGTTTTCGACAGGGGTAAGTAGTTGGATGGGCCAGCTGCATTTCTTCTAATGGGAAATCGAAGTAAAAGAGATAATATGTATAAAAAATTTAGGCTGTATTTATTCTCGTTATTTTTTTTTTTTTTTTTTTTTTTTTTTTTTTTTTTTTTTTTTTTTTATTAGATAACTTCCATAAAAGGCATAACTTTAATAGTAATATTTGGGATATTATACATTTTATTTTCCTAAAACTAATAAAAAACTAAAACTTAACTTAAAAACAAAAATTAAAACTATTAAATAAAAACCTAACTAGATACATACAAAAACAAAGCTATAAATATAAAATGTCCCGCATGTCGTTGTCACACGAAAGGGTACCCAGAATGCTGGCAGCATTGCCACGTTGAATGGCAATGCTTATCCTCTGTCCTAGAAAATTACCAGCCCTCTGGTTACCCGTCACCTCAACCAGCTTTTGACTCAAAACCTTAAAAAGTTCTCGTTATTATTCCAAATTTTTTAATTTTTCGTGGAAAGTTATCATGTACGTGATTGGGGTAGATAGAATATTGAAGCTGAATTGAAACCGCTACCTTTTTTGACTGAGCTAAATTTTTGCATACATTCTGCTGGAGACATGGAGCTGATCTAATGATTATGATGTTTCTCCATGCTGGACAACAACAGGTAGTCACAAAACTACTTGTTAAACACCAACAAATTGGAAGAAAAACTTCTTTTCATACTAACTACTTTGTTATAGGATCAATGCTGGGAACTCGAAAAAGAAAGATTATTATCATACAACATTTTTAGCAAACCCGACAATTTAAATGAAAATATCGGAAAAAACTAGTTTTGCTAGCAGTCTATATTAAATTATGAGAATATATAAAAAAGTTTTTTCGATATTTTCATTATATTTTCCAATTTCCGGCATGAAAAGTTACCATGGTAATATAATGGTTTGAAGGGTTAGGGTGTTTTTTCCCTGTTGTACAAAGTACATGCATTTTAGATACAATGTCATCAATAATTTATAAAATATAGGTATGTGAGTGTTGTGCATAATTGTAATTTGCGTATCTTGCGGTATGTTCTTTATGCTAATTTACTCAATAAATTTAGTGAACAAACAGCACTCGTGGAGTTTGGTTATTTCGTCGGTACCCAACTCTTCCCTATTGTACTTGCACTAACGGTCCAGTACAACTTTTTGGTCCTTCGATATTAGTGATAACAGTCACGAACGTGCTTACAGCATATTTTTTGTTCGGATTTTGGACATTTTAACAGGTGGAGAACATTCACATTTTGTAACACGTGTTTTGGTGTTCAGTGAAACGCAAGACATTAGCGTTGACCCACAGTGTTTGCTTCGTTGGAATTGGATTTTTGCACTGTGAGCTAGGGAAAGCTCCGGTGTGACTTCTACGCACTTTGACTGAGGACTCAGGGACCTGATCGTAAGGCGTAACAACTCGAGCCTTTCAAGTAAGATCTTTCCATTTACTTCTCATACCATGGAGACGCTGATCAAACGTCAGTCTGAGATTCTTGAGGCCATCAAACAAGTAGAGCGTAATTTTAAGAAAGATTCTAGTAGCCGTAAAACACGTCAATACTTAGACGCTAGGCTTGAGGCTATCGACAAGCTTTGGTCGGAATTTAACACAAACGACAACAAACTAGAGGCGTTTAGGGATGATTCTGCTTATTTCGCGGAAAATCAATACGACCAAGCGAAAGAATTTTACAACAGGGTTCGCTATATGATAGCATCACATCAACCAGTTCCATCGTTTGACATCAAACCGGGCGTAAGTAACCAGGACACGACTGAGAAGTTTTTAATAGGAGTCAGCACTCCAGGTGACGCAACCCCTACAGCCGAGCCGCCCGTCCCGCCCGCGCCGCCGCGCGCGCCCGCCGCCCCGGCGCCGCGCGCCCTTCAACAGCAGCCCGCTCCCGCACCCGCACCCGCGCCAGAGTCAGCTGAACTATTGTCGCAGCAACAAACTAACTTTAGAGCTCTTTCGAGGCAAATAAAAGGTATGGATCTTGAAATCATGACAGATAAGTGGGAGCTGGAAGACGAACTGCGCATTTTGCAAACGCGTTGGGAAAAGATTGATAAATTACATCTCAAACTCGATAACATATACCAGGGTTCCAACCTTCAATATGATGGTGAATTTAGCTATTATGAAACAATGTATAAAAACATGAAAAGGTCAATAAATCAAAAATTGTCATCCACTTCCCATCTCCAACAATCAACCCCTAAAATCGAAATTCCGGTTTTTACAGGAAAGTATATTCAGTGGCCTACTTTCTTTGATTTATTTAATGAAACTATTCACAATAATAACTTCTTAACTAAATGCCAAAAGATGCAACACTTAAAGGGGAAGTTGAAAGGGGAAGCGGAGAGGTTAGTACAGCATCTTAACATCTCTGCGGATAACTATGATACTGCCTGGGAGCTGTTAACCCGTAGGTATAATAATACCCAGCTGTTATTTACAAAAAACATGGAGACTTTTCTGAATCAACCTAGTGTTCAAAAGCAAGCAGCTTTTGAAATAAAACGTCTCTATGACACTAGTATGGAGTGCATACACGCCATACAAAATTTAGGGGTAGACACCACTTCGTGGGATCCAATATTAGTTCATTTAATTTGCAAGAAATTGGATTCCGTGTCTTACAATGATTACAAAGAGGCTCGTAAGTCACCTCGTGACTTGCCCTCCCTTCACGAGCTCATGAGTTTCCTGGAAGGCAAGTTTACGGCCCTCGAAGAGATCAGCAAAAAGGATATATCATTTGTTTATAAGTCTAATTCTAATACATCTCAAGCGTCATCAAGCAAATCAAATAATGTTAACCGATTCCGTTCGTCGAACAACAATGGAAAATTTCAAACTAATGCTACACGTGTTTGGAATTGTCCATTTTGTAAGCAAAAACATATTTTATTTAAATGTAACAAATTTGCGAAATTGGGACCGGATGCAAAACTAAAAACAATAGAGAAATTGGATATCTGCGCCAATTGTTTATTTAGCCATAACGGCAACGCGTGCAATTCCACAAAGTTGTGTAAAATTTGTCAGGGCAAACATAATTCCATACTACACGACTCATTTACGTCACATCTATCTCCTCCTTCCTCAGCCGCTATCAATAGTAATTCGGGACATGAGCCCATTTCCACTCACGCACCGTTCAAGGTTTCTGCACCTACTGTTGATTCGAGCTTGAAGCTGAGTCCTGGGACTTCTCAGTACCAGCAGACGCAAAATTCAACTCTAAAACAACATAACGTTAACTACGTTACTAATGACGATGAGGAGATTCTCCTCACCACGTTATTAGTTAAGGTGAAGGCGGCAGACGGTTCATACATTACACTTAGGGCCTTACTCGATCAGGGCTCTCAAATTTCGCTTATTTCAGAAAACGCTGCACAGTGGTTAGGTCTACCGAGGTCTCGTTACCATGCATCTATTTCCGGTATAGGTTATGGGGCAAAACAGAGTAAGGGAGTAATGAATCTCTCGTGTCAGTCAATATATGATGATTATGCGTTTGAAACACAAGCGCTAGTCATTAATCATATAATAAACGATTTACCTAATATTTCCTTCGGCAAACAGACCTGGGAACACCTCCAGCGTATCCAGCTGGCAGACCCGGAATATAACATTTCAAGGCCCATAGATATATTATTAGACGCTAGTGTTTATTCTGATATCTTAATGAGCGGCCTAATTAAAGGCCCTAGCAAAGCGCCCATTGCCCAACAAACAAGGATGGGCTGGATATTATCAGGTAACGTGAGAACTTTCAATTGCAGTGTTGTTATTAATAATATATCTGATTTATCAAAATATTGGGAAATTGAGGAAGTAAACGAGTCTGTCACGGATATGACCGAAGAAGAGAGGTATTGCGAACAGCTTTATCAAAGTACAACCAAACGTTTAGAAAGTGGTAGGTACGAAGTCGCGCTTCCCATGAAACCCAATTTTGAACAGAAATTAGGCGACTCAAAAAACAAGGCCATTGCCCAATTCATAACTTTGGAAAAGAAATTAGCTAACAATGAGCAATTTTCGCAAAGTTATAAACAATTCATGGCCGAGTATCTGAACCTCGGTCATATGAAACCTGTTGATAACAATGAACTAGGGCCATCATGTTACCTCCCACACCACGGAGTTATAAAGCTTGACTCAACTACAACACGGTTAAGGACGGTTTTTAACGCTTCATCAAAAACATCATCAGGTAACAGCCTGAATGACTTGATGGAGCGGGGGCCAAATTTACAAAAGGATCTACACTGTCTTATTTTAATTTGGCGCCAACATAAATACGTAATTACTGCGGACATCGAGAAAATGTTCCGACAGATTCTCGTAAATGAGTCAGCTCAGCATCTTCAGCGCATAGTGTGGAGGGAGTCCCGAGATGATCCGTTGGGAGAGTATCAGCTTACCACCATCACTTACGGTACAAAATCCGCCCCATACCTAGCCATGCGCACACTACGACAACTGTCAGATGATGATGCGCAAAGGTATCCCTTAGCTGCTGCGGCCTTGAAGAATTCATTCTACATGGATGACCTTCTAGAAGGAGGCCGAAATATCGAACAGACTAGGGAACTTCAGCAACAGCTGATCGATATTTTAAAGGGGGCTGGCATGAAAATACGTAAGTGGAGTAGTAACGATCCCGCACTTATTAAACATTTGTCATCGGAGGATGTGGACTCCTCTTCCTTGGATTTCAGATGTTCGGAGTCCAGGAAAACGCTGGGCTTACGATGGAACCCTAAAACAGACACCTTTTCCTTTAAAAACATTTTCCATGATCTCAAAGACGAAAAACATTTTACTAAACGACAATTGTTGTCAGTAATTTCTAAAGTCTTTGACCCTGTGGGATGGCTCGCTCCGCTGACCATCAGGGCTAAAATTTTATTTCAAAAAACCTGGGCAGAGAACTGTTTGTCCTGGGATCAAGAATTGCCGCCCCACTTACTAGAAGAGTGGCAACAACTTAAGGGAGATCTCCAGAACATTGATATGTTCCAAATCCCCAGATATTTTGGCGATGGCGATAAATTAAACATATATGCTTTCTGTGACAGCTCAGTAAAGGCGTATGCGAGTGCAATATTTGTTAGCACTAGAAATGCTAAAGGTGAGTGCATAACGGTGCTACTTACCGCAAAAACAAAGTTAGCGCCAGTAAAGAATAAATTGTCGCTACCAAGACTCGAACTTTGTAGTGCATTATTGTTATCACGCCTTATGATGAAGGTTAAGGATGCATTACAAGATAAAATAGGTAAAATATACGCTTTTACAGACAGCATGATTGTACTTGGCTGGATCCACGGAGACCCAACCAGGTGGAAGCAATTTGTGTCCACCAGGACCAAGAAAATTGCTGACGTCATTCCACCCTCATGTTGGCGTCATGTAGAGTCAAAGCAAAATTCAGCAGATTGTGCAACGAGGGGAATGACCGCAGCACAATTACAAGGGCATTCTTTGTGGTGGAAGGGCCCAGAATGGCTTCGTGAATACGACATTAAAAACATACAAAGCGAAAGTTACCCTCCCCCCGATATTGAGGTCGAAGGTAAAGCCTTAGACTTCAGTGTAAACGTAGCCCTACGAGATAATAATGCATTTATTATTCAATTATTAAACGAATGCAGTTCAATGAGACGCGCGGCCATCAACCTGGGCTGGATATCACGTTACGTAGCGTGGTTGCGCAATAAACAAAGCGTGCCACGACTTAGCTACCTAACTTCCTCGGAAATGCAACGTTCGTATGATGTCATTATAAGAACTATGCAAAAATATGAATTTGAAGAGGATTATCAACGCTTAATGAACAATAAAAACGTTCGGCAAAACAGTAAATTATCAAGCCTATGCCCCTATATAGACAAAAGAGATGGACTTATGCGAGTCCAGGGAAGGCTTAATAACTCACTTTTAAGCTCGTCGGCGAAACACCCGATAATACTATCGAGCCACAGCCGCTTAACTAATCTAATAATCTCTGAGGCACATACATTGACTCTCCATGGAGGGCCTCGCCTTACTCTCTCGTACATCAGGGAGAAATATTGGATCATTTGTGGCCTGCGCACGGTCAAACGGGAGTTACGAAAATGTGTCAAATGCAGACGCTTTAGCGAACAGAAGTCACAGCAATTGATGGCTGATCTTCCCAGACCTAGGGTTACCCCTTCCCCTCGTCCCTTCATGCACTGTGGGGTGGACTTTACGGGACATTTTGACACCAAAATAAATAAAGGTCGTGGGATTAAAACCTCAAAGAGCTACGTGGCAGTGTTCGTCTGCCTCTCCACCAAGGCAGTTCACTTAGAGCTGGTTTCGGATCTCAGTACTCCGGGGTTCTTAGCTGCGTTCCGAAGGTTCTGTGCTCGACGAGGGTGTCCTAGCCGAGTTTACAGCGACAACGGAACCAACTTTGTTGGCGCTAACAGGCTGCTTAAAAGGGAGTACGAGGAGATCATCAAAACTATAAATCAAGATTTTTTTCGTGATATAAATACCTATAACATTGATTGGGTATTCAACGCGGCCGGGAATCCTGAAGCAGGGGGTCTGTGGGAAGGGGCAGTTAAGCGAATGAAATACCACCTTAAAAGAGTGCTTGGTGAGCAAAGGCTCACATATGAGGAGTTTATCACCGTCCTCCATCAGATAGAGGCTTGTCTTAACTCTCGCCCGCTGATTGCTTTAACTGAAAACCTAGAGGATGAGTATCTGACCCCTGGACATTTTCTGGTGGGCGGATCTTTACTCTCTCGACCACAGACAGACCCCGAGCTTATTAATTTAACTACCAGATGGAAAATGGTACAATCCATGAATAAACAATTCTGGAGAAGATGGTCTGCCGAGTACTTACAGGAGTTGCAGGCACGTTCAAAGTGGCGAAAAACAACAAAAAATTTAGAGATTGACGATGTAGTCGTCATCAAAGAAGAAAATCTGCCTCCTGGTAAGTGGGCTCTCGGGAGGATTGTGGCCACTCATGCCGGCAAAGACGGCCTAGTTCGAGTCGTGTCAGTAAAAACAAAGAATGGCGTTATTAAAAGGCCAATTATTAAACTTGTCCCTCTGCCGGTGAAAGAGGAAACAGAAACAATGACGTCGCCCCCTGATGATCAAACCAAGGCTTGTGACGTCACCGCTGCATCACAAAGGCCTCAGCAACGAACACGCACAAGCCCACGTAATCGTCTTTGTAATTTTATACTAACGTTTTTTATGCTATTTTTCTTTACTTTACCTTCTGTACATGGATTTTACAATATTTCCTACTTTGATAACAATCAAAGCATTTACTTTCATAAAATAAAAGACATGAGTCTCATCCGTGATGAATGGAAGTTAGTCGTATTTTATAATATGTCCAGTTATTGGACAGGCTTACAGAGCATAAATAAATATGTCAATCATTTAAATAAAAATACACGTGGTCTAGAGTTGCCACCACAATACCAAGGTATCCAATTCCAACTAGAACATGAGTTATCTGAAATAAACTATTATAATGATATTCTTACAATTCATAACCAAAATAGTAGAGTAAAAAGAGGCTTGATCAACGGAGTTGGTTACTTAGCAAACAGTTTGTTTGGTGTGCTCGATGACAGTTTTTTAAAACGGTACGAGAAGGATGTAGAGAAGGTAGAACTGAACGAGAACCATTTGCGTCTTTTGCTTAAAAACCAGACTAGTGTTGTAGAGGCGCAGTATAATATTTTACGTAGAAATGAAAATATCATGAATAAACAGTTTGGTATTATACATGAGCATATTAGAAATATGTCAGCAACATTAAATCATGCTCAGTTACAGAATCAAAATGAGTTAAATATTTTAGCGTCTTTATTATCTGCTCAAATAATTATATCAAACATTAAAAGTATTCAAAAGGACTTAATTAATACTGTAACCGATATTTGGCAAGGTCATATGGACCCACACATTTTACCTCCTAAGCAATTTGAAGAACAGATCAATATGATATCAGGTCATATTCCTAATGACTTATCTTTACCTGTTGATAAGAATGATATACAAACTTTGTATAAACTACTTAAAATTAATGCTAAGGTAGGAACTAGGTTTCTAATCATAGAGGTAAGAATACCATTAGTTAAAAAGGAACAATATGAAGTTGACCAAGTTTTCAGTTTGCCTGTTAATAACTATGTAATGGAAACCCTGACTCCGTATCTCGCGTTCAACTTGCAGAAAGACTTACTTCTCCTATTGACTGAAAAAGAAATGGAATCTTGTATCCACGTATCTTCACAAAAAACATTGTGCTCCCTAGATAAACAAATCTATAGTGTTAGAATAACACAACACATATGCGACATGCTTATAAGTAACAGAACAATATGCAGTGCGAAACAAACGCGGTGCGAGGAGCGATGGATCAAATTGCAAAACTTTGATAACAGGTGGCTATTTACCTGCTGTGAGAAACGCTCGCTACGCATTTTCTGTTCGGATAGCGTACAGCTGATTACCTTGACCGGCAATGGACTCATTGACATAGGTCAAGGTTGTGTAATTAAAGGAGAATCGTTCTCACTTTACGGCCACAAGAATTTATTCAGTCAGATAGAGGTTGAGAACAAGTTATTAATCGATCCAACTACATCGGTTCTAAACAATATAACTAACTCGTCTTTACCGGAGTCTTTCATATCAGAGAACCACGAGAACACCTGGCGCGATCTACAGAGACGCATCGAAGATATGAAGTCGCAGTCTGACGGATCACTAAGCATGCATGATATCCACCAATACTCGGTGATGTATAGTATAATAGCGATACTAGGTCTGTTGGCATGTACGTACTTTGCGATGCGGTGGCGCAAGGTGAGGCGCGGGTGGCGCTTGGCGGCGGCAACAACCACTCCGGTGGTGTTCCAGACGGGCGCAGGCCCGCACGCTCAACAGGAGGAGGTTTCGCATGCGGCTCATAATGAGACAGGCACCTCTACATTAAGCGTGGATAAGGCGACACTTACAACGCCGGTGGCTATTCCACGGTCTGTGCGACTCAATATCCCAGCCGTGAGTGATAGTGAATAGTGAAAGAACTGATGAACTGAAGTGTAGTGAAGTAAAATCAAATGGGACTAGACCTATTAAACCTAAATTTACCTTGTTTCTGGAGAGGGCAGGATGTACAAAGTACATGCATTTTAGATACAATGTCATCAATAATTTATAAAATATAGGTATGTGAGTGTTGTGCATAATTGTAATTTGCGTATCTTGCGGTATGTTCTTTATGCTAATTTACTCAATAAATTTAGTGAACAAACAGCACTCGTGGAGTTTGGTTATTTCGTCGGTACCCAACTCTTCCCTATTGTACTTGCACTAACGGTCCAGTACACCTGTATAGCGTAACATACAGATGTGTTATGAAAAAACTCTTCAACTGTTATTCTGGGGTACAACAAATTTTAAACCAAAGTTAGACCGACTATACAAATTCAAATCGATGACACCTTATTTATTTTATAGATTCAACTAAATTAGGTGTTATGCAATTTAGGTGTTGTGATTGTAGGTAAAATAGTTACCTTTAATGTGCAAAATTTTAGCTTTCCTTTTGATTCTTCCGTAGTCGGGTAAAAAACTAAAGACATTCTCGAGTACTAATCGTAAAAATACCGGCCAAGTGCGTGTCGGGCCACGCGCAGAGTAGGGTTCCGTAGTTGCGAATGACAACTTTGAATTCACACTGTTCACACTCGCACCTCATAGTTTAACGACCAAAAACATCTAACAATGAAAATTTGATATGAAATTTTACATTTTCGAGTAGATTTTATAAGTTGGTTGTCTATAACTTTTTAGTTCGTACTAAATACTAGCTCTGATAGTTTTCCTTTCAACTTCAGTATATATACTACTGCTGTAATTACACTTACCTCTAACAAAAACTTGCACTTTAAAACCAAATATTTCGGAAACAATCCCTACATTGAAAAATGGTGTTCTCAACCTCACTATATTTTTCAAAGACCTATTTAACGGTACCCAAAACGATGGGTTTGTATTGAAAAAAAAAATTTACTCCCTCTTTACTTGTATGGGAGCTACCCTAAAAAAAATTATTTTTCAAGATTATTATCTACCACTTTTTTGGCATGATTAATATACATACCCATACCAAATTACAGCTTTCTAGTACTTATAGTCTCTGAGTAAAACCGTGGACGGACAGAAAGACATGGCGAAACTATAAGGGTTCCCAGTTTACTACGAAACCCTAAAAACTGCATCTGTTTAGTATGCGACTGCAATTCCTTCACTTACGACGTGATTTGAATACATTACAGCCGTTTACAGCTTTCTGCATTATCATATGTTCTTAGTCCACTCAGGCGAGTCATATCCATTCTATTTCATATGTTTATTATCCATTGTTTATTTGGAAAAGATCCAATGGATTGACGTAATTTTATTTTTACCGCATCAACTTAAAGGAAGTACAAAACATATGTTTTATTATATATGTATAGGTTTGACGCGCTATTATCTACGTTTGGAATCGTATATATATAAATGATATGGATTTAAATGCTTTTGTTCGAACTGAAAATAGATAAGGGTTAAGCTTTAGTTCAATTCTGAAGAATATTGAAACTTATTTATTAACCCCCTCATTGAAACTTATTCATAAAAATTAACAAACGATTATTAAATATTTTAGTAAAAATATGTTTTGTCTCGTTCTTTCCATGTCAAACGTTGGAGGGAGGGATAAGGTATAATAAGCGATTGTTAATTTTTATAAATAAGGTGGTTCGACTTTATACCTATAACTTTTGATTTAGACGAAGTTATTGATTATACCTATTCATAATCCCAAGGGTTCCTCACCACCGGTAGCGGCCTTAGAAATAAGTACACAATCAGTAAAAATGTTGCCTATTTCGTTTCATTAGATGCAGTATGGATTTACTTACAGTGGAGGCTTAGTATTGGCCCCATTGGCACCCTCTGGGTAAGGAACCCTAAAAATAATTTTTAACTTCACACTCGAAGTCATGGTCTGCTTTTGTATGACAGCACTTGAACAAAAGAGTTAACGTGGATTTATTTAAGTAACTATAAACAACTTGTTTTAAATGTCAACAGCTGTAATTTCTTAATTTAATTATGAACGTAAAACATTTGCATGATTAAATTAAAATAAATTGTCATATTACATTTATCAGCTTGAGTAGTTTTTAATATGGAATGGAATTTTGAATGATCCTAGGTTGATAGCCGGGTGTTGTAGGAGAACGACTTACGATGCAAGTTGTTTACAGTAGTGACTATCAATCAAGAAAATAATCCGAATCTCCTCACGGATATAAAATAAGTTTACATACCTACTTACTTTATTCAATAAATATTATTTGTATTAAATCAATAAAAATTTCTTTATATAATAATATTTATTGATTTGTTACACTATTATTTACGCTTTCACGTTTTCATATCAAGTGGAAGAAGAAGTGCTTACGCATGTAATGCAACCACAACCGCATCACAAATCTCGTGGTCCACGCCCCACGCAACCTTTTGATACATTGAAAATTAATTTTGGCAGTAGATAAATAAAATATTTTGAATGATTAAATATTAGGTGATAATATATAAATTTAATAAGATTTTACTACAATATTTTAACAGCCGTCTTGGATCTCAAATACGACAGCCACGTAAAATTTGCATGAAAATATGTGTGTGCACCAAACATTTCAAATCGCAAAATTGGTGTCATTTTTGTGTCGCTTTGATAAACCTCAAGATCCTTGCACCCAACACCCATACTGAATTCTGCAAATAATAAATAGTTTGTTTGTTTTTTGTACTTGTTTAAGTGTTGACAATCGCGATATTTTGGCTTTTAGACTTCCTAATCATAAAACTAACTTGCAGACAATTTTATTTTTTTGCTTTAGGTATCTTGAAATTGACATTGATATGCATGCAACATTTCAGCTAAATTGGACACCGGGAAGACGGTGAAATTTAACTTGCACGACACACATCAGGACAGTTGAAAGTCAATTATATAGCCTGTAAAAAAAGAAGCCATAAAATAAAGGTGATTCTATTTTGATGCACAAAGCGCACGTCAGATAAGCAGTCCGTCGGCTTCATAAATACATTCATAAAAAATAAGGCATAAAATGTTCTTATCAAGCGTGTATGCATAATAAAATACCTATGTTTTTTCTTCCGGCATATTGACAGCTGAACAAGTAGAGACCTAGAAACCTAGACACAATCGAATTTGCATACGGAACCAAATAGAGTACATGTGGATTATTTTAAAGATTTTTTGCTGACGTTACATTACATAGCCTATTATATTATTTTAATGAACATTGGACTATATTTTTTTTTTCAAAACTTTAGGCATAATAGTTTCGGAGTTCAAGATTAGGGCCTTTCATTTGTTGTTTAATATGTTACAGTAAGGTTTGCAAAACTTTGATAACCGAAAATGATCTTGATTTAAAAAAAGAAATCTTATCTTTTTCACATTTGTGTTAGGATTACTCCATCCTACCAAACACCTGATTTGGTCCAGTAGATTCGGAGCAGATTGGCGTTGGCACGTATGATCCTATAAGGGTTCCGTTTTTATTTATTTTTTGTACTGAACCCTAATTAAGCACTTTATTCGTTTTTATTATTTTGCATTTGGTATATATAAAGGTAGTCTTCTTTGACTTTGTATATACCAAATTCAAAAAGCTTTCTCGCCAAAAGGGGTCTTTTGGTGGTAATGAGTAGGTGTTTCTCAGGGTCTCTTTATTTGCAATTTAAAAGTGATGTACTGAATTAGATTTTTTAATTCGATCTGGTTAGTTTAGTTAGGTTTCAATGTAAGTCCTCGATAAATGATAGTATTGCGACCTTAGGAATACGAACGTGATGTACCTGCAGGAAGTGTTTAAATATTGTTAACTTAGCAAGACACGTACATCACGTAAGAATATACACGTATTCCTGAATCAGCGATCTCCCCTACCAACCTACCAATGCGATATGTATATTTCCTTAGTATATAAGTTACGAGTAGCATTTCTAATAAATGATCACTTATCCTGGTATCGATCTCAATGGTTTAATTTACCCACTCGCCATAATTGGTGACCCCGACGTGATCTAACCGACGTGATCAAGCCGTCGTGATGTAGTCTGACATGATGGATACGCGCCTCAACACCGAAGACCCAGACGACGTAAGCCTGAAGAACGGAAAAACCAACGTGCACATTTTCACTGGCTTCCCACAAGCGGGTCTCACCGGTTTGAAAATGCAAGAGGAACTCCGGCAGTAACCAGAACCACAAGGACAACAAGGACCATCAAAAATGGCTCCAACCACGCTGAAAAAAGGAATTAACACCGGCTCACACGATTCATTGATCGAATCCTGCACCTTAGCTGAACGGTCATAAAACAGGAGGCACAGGAACTACCAGGCAACCACAATGGACAACCCCGAGGCAAAGAAAAATCCGGGAAATATCAGCGCAACCGCAAGCTGTAGCCGTCAACTTCAAGAAAAATAAGAAAGCGCATGCACAGTAGAAAAATTCATCGCGAGCGGCAGAATTATAAAGAAAATGATGTCACAGAGGATCAACGAAATTATTAAATACAATAGAAACAATTACGCAACGTGAACAGCTGATATCTATATGATGACGCATTTGACGTCACAAATCGCATCACTTTACATGGAATCAACAACGAACGAAAGTGCAACTACAACAAATAATTGAACGAGGTCAAGATCGCAAGGCCGCCGATGGCCGTATGTTGTTAAAAAAGGCGTAATGAGAAAGAATATAAATATTTGCCTATTATTTGAAGAAGAATTTATTTGGCAACGAAGAATCTTGCACCGCATTTCGTGATATCATTAAGTTCTAATGCCTAATTGCTACAGACTTACACAGTGGTATAGATTTCATGGCAAACAAGGACAATAAATTGATAGCTTTGAAGCCTGCAAGCAAAAGAGCGAACATATTGACAAGAAAACATTTAAGTAAAATGGCGATCACAGAAGCACTACTTTAACTGAAAATTACGTCTCTCAAGATGCAGAAAATGGTTCACAGCAAGCAGTTTCAAGAGCAAGCCAGCAAATGGGTCATACTCCAGGGCCACAGCAGCCGACGCACCGAGCTCCTGGTCCTGAGCACCCAAAATGTTTATTTTCGACAATTATAGCGTCCGACACAGCCGCCGAGCTCACGATTAGAATTTTTATAGAGTGGCCACTCTTCAGCGGAGCATTTCGGCAGGACTTCCATCGGCGCTAGTCGACATCGCTCTCTACAGTCTCACAAAAGACTACGAGCGAGCAGAAATTATCTCCCGACTCACTGGGATTGAAACAACTGGCAAGTGAAAACGTATCTATACGAGAAGCTCAGACTGCGCATC
The DNA here is from genome assembly GCA_963082605.1 of Rhodophaea formosa. Classification (NCBI taxonomy): domain Eukaryota; kingdom Metazoa; phylum Arthropoda; class Insecta; order Lepidoptera; family Pyralidae; genus Rhodophaea; species Rhodophaea formosa. The sequence goes on along the minus strand of OY720203.1, from coordinate 13,889,405 downwards.
AAGACCATATTGACAAAATGTATATTAAGAGATATAAGAAGTTTGCAATATCTACCAACTATGTATAAGGAAAAAAAAAAACGATTCACAGGGTCAATGTCAATGCATAAACGCATAATTTGCCGCGCAGAAATATTTGCCTACACAGCGTTTTTCAGCACGTGCACTATGCATATTTGCATTCGCTACAGTTTTTACATTTTTGTTAATTTATTGTTGTTACAGTTTATGAATTTTTCGTTAATTTTATTGTTAATTGTTTTTATTTTTCACAAAAGGGGGAGTACTATTGCGACCTTAGGAATACGAACGTGATGTACCTGCAGGAAGTGTTTAAATATTGTTAACTTAGCAAGACACGTACATCACGTAAGAATATACACGTATTCCTGAATCAGCGATCTCCCCTACCAACCTACCAATGCGATATGTATATTTCCTTAGTATATAAGTTACGAGTAGCATTTCTAATAAATGATCACTTATCCTGGTATCGATCTCAATGGTTTAATTTACCCACTCGCCATATAGCATAAACCTTCGTTTATCATAAAGTCCCGGTAATGTATGCATCTGCTTGTAGAGACGACTTAGAGGAACTCTGGCCCCGGCTTCGCCCGTGGTACATACTTAGCCTGAAGCACTAAGGAACAATGTATTTACCCAACAGTGAAAGAATTTTTGAAATCGGTCCAGTTGTTCCTGTGATTAGCGCGTTTAACCAAACAAACAAACTCTTCAGCTTCGTATATTAGCATAGATAAAGAGTATAGACGAAGAAATTTAAAAAATCGGTTCGTTATTTCTTAAGTAGACTTCTATTTAATAATACTTATTCTATTAGTACATATATATCTATATGTTTTGTCAACCTCTCAACTGCATTTGATATCTATTCCCTTGATCCTGATCTTGATAATCGTTTAGCACGATCTGCAGTTATGTGTAAACGGACTGTAATTTAGCGCATAATGGGTAGACTAAAACACGCTAGGGCATCACGCGATTCATGCAAAGACGCTTATCTTGATCCTTGATCTTTTTTTCAAAAGGATCTTATAGTTTGAGTCACAGAACTATATCAAGATAGAAGGAAGAAGTGTATGTACCTCGCGTGGAAAAATTAAGCCTCAATGGCTCAAATGTTCGGCGCGAAGCTCAGTCGGCGAGCGACCGCAGTCCGCGTGCGTCGTCAAGTTCTAGAAACAAAATGACTCGTAGTTCGGTAATTAACTGTGCAAACAACACCAATAAAGGTGGAGCTGGAGATCAAGGTATTTCCTTTCATTGGTTAGTACTATTTATTCTAAAATATCCGTAAATATTTAAAAAACGTTTATTTTGTTGCTCCGTATTACTTTTACCAAAATAAAAAAAGAGCGATTATATATCGAATGCAAGTTTTCCATTGCGCGTTTAATTTATGAGCCAGACTTGAGATCCATTGAAAACCAGCAATGTAAAAGTAAGCTATTCAAATTGTTGAGTAGCGTCCGAGGTCAATTTATCAGTTTGTCTGTCAAAAATAAGAATAGTGATGTGCACTGCAATTTTCTTACTCGATTATATGACTATATCGATTTTCAAGGCAGATTAACTGATAATTTGAATTATCTTTTTTATTTAACTTTTTTCAGTTTTCCTCATATCTAAATGACTAAAATAAGTGGATTGAAGCAACAGGCCGTAAAAATGGTTTCCTACAAAAAACAGCCGGATTTGTTCTAAACATTTCCACGAAGACGCTTATACTGCCCCATTAAACAAACGACGAATAATTAGCACAGCTTATCCGACTATTGATGTAGTGATAATGTCAAATGATGAAAAAGTACAAATACGTAAAGGTAAAAATACATAAATCTAGGTCATTTTTTTTCTTTTTATGGTCTTCTAATAAAAGCTTGTTTTTAAAAATGGTTTCAATTTATTCTTATTATTTATTTTGTTTCTTAATTGTCGCACACTCTACTCCCTTTCCCTCTTTAATTAACTATGCAAAGTCTCGAACTCTGCTTTACCCCATTCCACTCCACTCCTTTACCTAAATAACCTAGTTCCCTCATAAGATCATACTCCTGGCATTAGGTGATTGGAATTTCAGCTGAATTAGTTTAAGATATCTTCCTTCAGCTAATCTGATAATTAGTTTAGGTAATTATCAGTTAGTCTGCCGACAGATAAACAGATGTTTTGATGGTTACCTATCACAAACAAGAGTAAGTTATGTACGAATTTTAAAACACCGAAAACGTTTCGTAATTTTTTTATTTTCTATTGTTCCATTTGTCGACTGTAAGTAGTTATTGAAAATCGGTGTGAATAATAATATGGAGAAAGTTACTTCTATCTTTAATATTTCTAGAAAAGGAATTTTTTTTTTTGACAAATCACACAGATTGAGCTAGCCCCAAGCAGGTGACCCGGTTTTGGCCATCGACCCCTTTTTGGCCACTTCAGGGAAAATTTCATTTTAGCTAAGGCAAAGACAAAAATCTTAGTGTACTGTGAAGGAAATTTAAAACATTGAATAATGGCAATACTGTTTACGTTGACAGCTGAAATTTGTCTACCTTCACTCTGAAATTACACGCCATTTTGTGTCGTCGGACGTGGAATGTGTGTAAATCTTAACAAAAACAATAAGGTGAGCGGGTGAGTAATCAGTTAATATTATCAACATCTTTATTTATTTTTATCATGTTTTTGTCAATTTAATATAAGAAATGTATTATTTATTGAGAATTAAAACTATTTTGCTGCTATATGTTTAATAAGTGGGGTTATGAGCAGGTGGCCACTACCGGCACGAGAATTATGGAAATCTCCATCTTTGGCCACACGTATGGCCAAAAGTGGTGTACGTAGTAACCCCCTTTTTGGCCATTTATTTCTGTCATGATCTTTTAGTATCCTAATGTGAGGTTTTAATACTTTTTTTTTTATTTTAGATCCATTGCAACATGCCGCCTAAGAAATCTCATTCTACAAAGACTAAAGTTGGCCAAGCCAAAAGAAAATTGTTTAGATAAGAAGATATTTTTTGTTCTATAAAGAATGGTGCACAATAAGTATACCATTTAACAAAGATACTTTCAGCTATTGCAAATAAAAATATAAAAGTGGGTTATAGTTTTATATAATATACTTTACCTTTACTAATGAATGACTGATTTCTAGGATAGATTTACTTCGTAGCGGTAAAAAGGCTATGGTATCTTGTTGACTTTTTAGATGTAGGGCGAAATGCCGATTTATTAAATTAAGTAAATCCTTAAGTTAATAATTAATAATAATAAATATATACGGACAAATCGGAAAAATGGGATACTAGCTCAACGATACTATATTTTATAATAGATAAACATCTAAGACCCAGGTCAATCTGAAAAAGATCAGGTCAAGATGAAAAAAATCTTGACCTGACCGGGGATTGAACCCGGGACTATCGGTGTCGCAGGCAGGCGTGTTGACCGCTGCGCCACGGAGCTAATCAAATAAATATCAATAAATATAATAAAAATTATAATAAATATCAAGACTGATTATTGTCGTAAAGTATATATAATACGTCATAAATGTGATCTGATCACTAATTTGTTACTAGAATTAAGAACAAGTTGATAGCTACTCCAAATATTGTGCAATTATCAAATAAAAACTGTTTTCCATATATTTTTTGTGTTTTATTTTCAATGGCCAGAACTGACACACAATGGTGGCCACAAATGGGGTAAATCTGGCCAGAAATGGCACAAAGCCGCATTTATTTTTAATTATTTTATATAAAAAAAAATCTGCTTCATAAATAATAAAAAATCGTTTGCTAGGCAATGTTGATAAATATATAATAACTTTTTAAAAAAATTATGAATTTAACAGCATATATGAAAGACTGAGAGGGCCTCAAAGTGGATAAAACTCTTAAAATGGCCACAACCGGGTCATCTGCCTAAGTTCTTATGAAAGACTTGTGTTATGGGATACTAACTCAACGATAGAATATTTTATAACAAATACATATATAGATAAACATCCAAGACCCAGGTCAATCTGAAAAAGATCGTTTTCCATCTTGACCTGACCGGGAATCGAACCCGGGACCATCCGTGTCGCAGGCAGGCGTGATGACCGCTGCGCCACGGAGCTCGACAATTAAATTAAATTATTCTTACCAAAACAATATCAAAATAAAATTAAATGTTTTGATTTCCGGTCGACAGTTTTTCTAAAAGATCATCATTATTCCGTGTAGGTGACACGGTCAGTCGACCATGCACATGCTGGTGTCAGAGTTCTTCGGAACCGCCTCACGGCCTCTGACATGGTTCCTTTAACGACTACCAGATGGCAGCCGGGACCAACGGCTTATCGTGCCTTCCGAAGCACCGGAATCATCTCTTATCAGACAATCAGGTGATTCATGCCTGCAATGTCCTACCTAATCAAACTGGAAACAACTTAACAAAGTATGCTTCCCGTGGGAATCGAACCACGATCCCCGGGTCAACAAGACAAACACCTTAACCACTGGACCATGGAGGTTGTTGAAAAAGATTGTTCTAAAAGATGAAAAATATGTTTTTTAAGTTTATAGAAGTAGAAAATATGGTAAGGAAGCCATTTGGAATTTAAAACTACGTCGTACCGTTTTCGGCCATCTACAATTCGAAGAGAAAAAATCTTGTTTGTGATAGGTTACGGATTAGATTAAGTAATTATCAGTTTGTCTGTCGGTGAAATAAACTTTGCTTATCGATATTTTTAATCGATTAATAAATTAACCTGGAATAATTTGCGTAAATAATTGAGTGACAATCAGGTTAAAATAAAAAGGTATAAAGGGGAAAATCTACTACTACATAAACTGTTAGAAATAGATATGTACTATATATGTAGTACTAATGAAAAAAGTCATTGATAGCTGATTCCAAACTTACCTACTTATATAGATTAACATCAATTCAATGTTAATTAACTTGACGGGGAATCGAACCCGGGCGGGGCGGTTCAAATGTGCTTTAGGTACCACTGCGCCACAGAGGTCGTCGATATCGTAATTAATTAGATTCGTAGAAATTGTTTGGGTAACACGAATAAAGTAAAGTGTACTTAATTCTTTTACTACAAATATGTAGATCGATATTTTAGACTTCGCTGCGCAGCGCGTACACAACCTCCCGCTTCCATATTTTGTTGGTATCGCGGGCGGGGCGGGACGAGGGCGATATTCTAAGGTATTATCGGTATTTCATTTTTTAATCGATGGCTTGAAATCGTTTTCGCGCGGCTTATATTTCCCATCACTAAATTTAACTCGTGACGTCAAAATACCTACGCAAAATGTTACACGCTCGGTGTCGATACAAATCGACGAGCATTTTTCTTCTATCTTGATATAGTTCTGTGGTTTGAGTCTTTCTTTTCAACATAGAGACGGATAGGCCAAAGAAAGAGGTAGTGAAAAGGAAACAGGAGAATTAAATGTCCTTTGTATTAGGCACGTGTCTGTATCTCAAATGGCATTATAGCAAGTTTATCTATATATATATATATATATGTTACGGTAAATTTGTTTAATTCAAGATTATTAATAATTTTCTGACATTATTAATAATAACCTTGTGTTTTGTGAAATGTGAACAATTCATTGACATTAATTACTTTTTGTACTTATTATTAATAATTAACTACACACATTGGCAAAAGTAATAAAATTTAATAAGACGCAAGTTTTTTGATCAGCAGGGATTTATTTATAATTTCACACAAAGTCTTATAATTGTACTTGTCTCAGATCACACAAATAAACCGCTGTTTGTATTCAGTTTAATTTAAAACAAGTACAAGGACCCACTTGTTATTGTTTTAGAAAATAGAGATATTGTATAATTTGTTTTTATTCAACGAGTCGTAATTAAAAAAAATAAACAGACTACATTTTTTTTGTAATAGCTAAAACACACTTAACACTCATTTTAAAAAGTACTGAACCGATTTTGATGAAACTTGCACTGGTCCCTAAAAAAAGAGTAACCGTCATCCAGCGTTTGATTTTTGAGATATGCGCGGACAAACGGTACCAATTTACCTTAAGGTCCTATCGGTCCCTTAGGGTCCCATAAGCTTCCAAAGATCCCATTGGGTTCCATGGGTTCCATTGGGTTCCCTATTTTTCATGGGTCCCATTGAGTTTCATGGGTTCCATGGGTTCCATGGGTTCCATTTGGTTTCATGGGTCCCATTGGGTTCCTTGGGTCCCTTTGGATTCCATGTATCCTATTGAGTTCTATGGGTCCTATTGGGTTCCATTCGGAACCATCCCCCGAGCCAAGAACGAGTGAATACGAAATGATTGTCGTCACACACAACGAGTAGCGGATCGATTCTACCGGTTTAAAAATTGAGCTTCAGGTCTTTTTAAGTCTCCACTGCTAGAGTACTACTCTTTCTGTACTACTAGAGCCATATATTAGCCAGTACCAGAATTTGTTTTAAAAAAATATTAAATTTATCGGTATTAAGGTAACATTATTAATAATCACCGACAAATGTGATTAAAATAATTTTCAATTAATCACTCTTACCGTAACATATATAAAAGAAGTCCCCACTGACTGACTTATAGACGCACGCACGCACAACCGTTACCGCTAATGATATAAACGTGAAATATGGTCAGTTGATTAAATTTAAAGTATACCGTCAATCGTAGTCCGTCATGTTGTGTGAAGCTGAATGTTTTTGGTACGTAGTAAACCTCTGCTTTTGCTATAGACTCGAGCTGACTCGCTTCGCTTGCTCGTTCGTGTAGTGTTCTATGTGTAATCATAGCATAACCTACCTTCTGTGATCAAGTTGAATGAGGATGAACGTCTTATGTTATTCCTCTTTTTTTATTACACTAAACATAGAGTCGCTCGCTCGCTTCTGCCATCTAATAGCGCTCTAAATTCGTAATAGCGTTAGTAAATAAACGTTATGATTAACTAAAAGCATGCCATTGTAAATTCAGACCAGAAATAGACATTCGGCCAAAAACTAATTTAATTAAATAATTTATATGGCTTAAAAATATTCGTCGAAGATAATTGAGCAACGTGTGAATCAAACCATAAAAATTCTGCCAGATAAAAGGAAGTCGTAGATACTTATTTCTTCGAAAGAAAGTGCAGGCTAACGGGTTTATAACTAATCACATCAGTTGGAATTCATTTGTTAGTGGTCCCCTATAAACATTAAAAACAGATTATCATTTCAAACAATTGTAGGAACTTGTGCTATTACTATTTGTCCTCTATGCTTTTAATAATGCACAATGTAATAGTAAGGTTAAATAGAAATATTTCAAGATATGGTCTATAAATATGCCGGGCGTGGTGAACCGTGCCTAATCAGACAACATGACAGGCTCCTTAATTACTAGACATAGCTCGTTGCTATGTCATTATATGAAGACTAGAGATATTTTACTAGACGTAAGGCCTAGATTAAAAAAAAACGCCTACTTCGATGACGTATAGTACCTATCTAATCTAAAAAAATAATAATAGAAAAGTACCAAGATGACCACCGTTTCTTTATTAACTACAACAAACAATATTTTCTTTTGGAATGCATCAAAAGCCTCTCAAATATCCTAGACAAACCTCCCTGCTACAGTACCTTACTTACGTCGGGCCCTGTAGTCCCAACCCCTTAATCGTACGATTTGTTCTCACAGACACAGACATAGATGGCGCTACTCGTTGATACACAACATTGTATCTTCCGTATTATTAGAATATGAAAACATTATTCAAAAAATATATCTTATTAATTAGAACAATATTTACTTATGGCTTATTATTTTAAAATTACACCCTAGTTTTAGTAGGTTTAGGCTAACGCAGATTACAGTCACGCCACCTAGTATCGAGTGGCAAGCAACTCTGCAGCGCCATTTATTCGCCTACTTTTCGTCACCTTAATTTGATTCAATATTTTTCTATGAGGTTGGCAGTCTATTACGTTAGATTATATTGTCTTTGGTCGGGCCGAGATTTTCAGACGATGGTCGAGTGAATGGGTCACTTCACAAAAGCTTATTTATATTCGCTATGCCTAGTTGCCTACTCTATAACGTACCTACTTTATTTGAATCTATGATAGAGGTATTGCTAATTGAAACAAGAATAGTGGCACGAGGAAGTAACTGGCATGCTTTTATCCTAATACCAATAGGCTAAAATAAAGTGACGGTTGCAGGCCGGAATGTTAATAACATTCGGCCGGCCTTTATTGCAACCGTCACTTGAATTGAAACATAAGTTTTTGGGTTAACATCTTAAAAACTGTAATCAGTATGCATGTTAGTACACTTTGATGAAAATACATCAAAATCTGGTTTTTAACCGACTTCAAAAAAGGAGGAGGTTCTCAAATCGTCTGTATTTTTTTTTGTATGTTTGTTTTTAGTCAGTTATGAACCGATTTTAATGATTCTTTTTTGGTTCGATGGGCAATGCTTCAAAGGTAATTATATAATAAATAATATATTTTATTGAAACATATCGAGCGCTTTATGAAAAAATAAACAATGACAAAAAAATGTACACGGACGCCGTTTGGTTTAATTTTATTTCTGTTTTTTATTCTGTCGCAAATCAAGACAAGTTGATGAGGACGTTGTTCCCCTTTTGTTTGAACAACCACACCCACTAAAAATTGAAAAATAAAATTATTATTAACAAAAAAACTAAAACCGACTTCAACTCCGAGTCGGTGCCAGCCAAAGCAAAAATAACCTTAAAACTGCCCAAAATTAAAAGATTAATTACTGTCTTTGTTACATTGGTTGGCACCGACCCCAAATAAAAAACGATTTCAAGTTGTAAATAGGTATGAGAGTATCAATATTTTTGTTTATGGCGCTTGATTTCTAGAAATTATATTATTATTTCCTACTTTTTAGTTCCAGTTTGTACACTTACATATATGTACATAGAGTTGAAGTCGGTTTTAGTTTTTTTGTTAAAAATAATTTTATATCTTGATACCTTTATATTATTTGACAGTCTCCTAAGGGTAGTGGTTATAGGCCAGCCTGCGACACGAGGGGTCCCGAGTTCAATCCCCAGCCAGTTCATGATAAATGATCTATTTCAGATTGACCTGGTTCTTGAATGTTTTATCTAAATAGATAAAGTATTAATCATAAAATATAATACCTACCTATCGTTGAGTTATTATCCTACTTTTCTTTTAAGGCTTTAAGTCCGCCTTTACACTGTATTGTGTATAAAGTTAAATAAATAAATAAAAAAAAATACACAAGTTCACAACTAACTGCTGGGGCTAGCTATATACTTAGCTGTGTGATTTGTCCCTATATATTTATTTATTATTTACATATTAGTCCACGCAGCCGAAGTTGTGAGCAAAAGCAGATTTTATACAGATACTAGCTGTTGCCCGCGGCTTTGCCCGCGTGATTGGTAAACTGTACAATGATTGGCACTCTAAGAAAAATCCACCCTTAATTTGTAAATTATAATTTCTGTAACATATTTAGACGTAATTTACAACTTTAAATGAACTCTTTGATATGTTTTCATTAAAGTAAAAATACATTTAGAATGACCAAGAAACGTTTTTATTGAAAGAAAACAGAAAACTTCAAAAAACATCCAAAAGTACAATCGTTGGCACTTATAGTGCACAAACTACACCTTCGAGTAATTGGAACTTATTCTTATTATCTAATTAAGGAAAATTTTTATTAATTAAAGTTATAAAAAAGTCAACGAAAATATAAATTCTTATATTATTTTACTTAAGTACAAAGTAGTTTGTAAACAGTCAACAGGCATCTTAGACACCAAAACCTCTAGTAAATGGCACTTAGGCCTCAAAGCAAATCAATAGCCTTTTCAACATCATCTTCGGTATATCTTTTCGAATATACTGCACCTTCGGTTCGTTTTGGCATTTTTTGGCCTGAAATAAGGTAATTATAGGTATCAGCTCGTAAGTATTTCATTGCGAATCACTGCGAATAACACACTGAAAAGCGGCAGGAGTACTGTGTTTTTCGAGATAATCATACCGGTTTTGGTATTTATAAATTACACCAGTGATTGGCATTAGAAATAATACAATGATTAGCACACTGCCAATAATTACAATGATTAGCACCCTCGAAAACTAGTGAATGGCACCACCTAAACCACATCGATTAGCAGTGCTCACAACTATAAAGAGGGAAAGGAAATTAAAAAATTAACTGTCATATGAAAATATTCTGAAATCTGATTTATTTCGCTGTAACAAAAAAATACTTAGATAAAAAAAAATATTTTAATATATAGTGATTGGCACAGGTGCCAAATGATTGCACTACGGTATAAGCTATTTGACAATAGTCGGCACACTATAAATTAAGGTTATGTTAACAAAATAACGAAAAATATCAATAGAAAATCTAGTATAATTTGTAACTATACTACTAAAGATATTTCCCACCTCCTAGTAAGTCAAAATCATAAATAACAATCACTTTTACATACCTCTTCCTTGTTGAATCAGTTAAAAATTGTAAGAAATAAAACACATGACTCCCAAGCGTTCATTTTTTCAATTCTGTGTTGCCATTATAATCTGGTAGAAAAGTTTAAAATGAAATTGTTAAAGTGTTGCAATGTCAGATTTTAAAAATAACAAAGTGCGTATTGTATTGCCATGATAATTCTTAATATCTGCATTTAAATATCAAAGTGCCAATCATTGTGGGGATGCCAAAGTAAGTACAGGTTACCCTATATAGCCTATGTCCTTCTTCATAGCATTATCAACGTATGCAAAATTACATGATGATTGGTTCAGCAGATAAGGCGTGAAAGCGTAACAAAAAAAATAAAGAAACAAACTCACTTTTGCATGTATAATATTAGTTGTGATTGCATACATTTATAACATAGCTTTTGCTCCTTTTTATTAATTGCATATGTAGTCCACACAGCCGAAGTCACGAGCAAAAGCAAAAATGTATACTGCGTGGATTAAATGCAAATATCGAGACCTTATAGATAATAATAATAATACCTATAAAACCAAAACCTGATTTTGATGTATTTTCATCAAAGTCAAGTTTCTGCTTTATATTATATTCCAGTTTTTAAGATGTTTAAATCTTTAACCCAAAAATTTTAGTTTAGAATAGAAAAGAAAGATTTATTCAGAGATTTTGATTTACAAATTGAACAACAACGGTTAACTCATTTACACAATGTTATGTTTATGTTTCAATACATTCTTAAGTTCGTGATGCCGGAACAAAAACGTTATACAGCCTTAAGTTAAGACTACTAAGTACATTTACGTACATACTTACTCTTATCCTTCGAGCAACACAACCTTCCGTACCGGAAGGGAGTAGCCATACGCTGCGTTCCCCTCTGTCAAGGTACAAGCCAAGTTAGGCATATGCAATCAAAAATCAAAACGTTTATTCAGAAAATAGGCCTTTGCAGGCACTTTTTCACGTCATATTATATTTAAAATTATCTTATTAGATAAATGTATTTATTAATTGTTCAAAAGCTACAGACTACTAGCGTTTCGGAACCGACCGACCACTGCAGAGAAGAAACGCCCAAAGAAACTCTTATCAACAGTTTTGGTCGCCTACTCGCCTGAAGGGCTTTACTTATTTATTTACGATTATTAGATTACGTATATTTACTTATTAGATTACGTATATTTATTCCTTATGGCCTTTTTCTTTCTTTTCTTTCTTTTTTCTGTTTTCATGTTATAATTTCAATATACATAGATTTATTATTTTTGGAACATGTTTATGTTAACGATGCATGTCTATGTGTTAGTTGTGTGTAACTCATCTGTACACAAATTATTGTTTCTTTTTTATGTAATTTTTTGTGACAATGTCTTAATTACTATCAAGTGACAGTTTAAGTTTTGTATGTAGGTGTGCGAAACTAAACTTGTGTGCACATTTCCCCCTGCAAAAAACGCCAGAAAAATTGTAATAGTAAATTGCCGCTTTGCCCACTCCCTCCGTCCGTCCGGTACGGAGGCCGTGTTGCTCGAAGCTCTTATCTAGCCCTTGACAATAGATTCCCCGGTCCCGGCTGTCATCATTGATGGCAGTCGTTAAGCTATGTTAAATGCCTCTAGGCAGTTTGAAAATCTGACTTCAGTGTTGGCCAATTAAGTAGACTCATGAAAAACAAAACAACAAACAACAATAAAAAAAAGTGTGTACAAGTAGCCTGAGTATTGATCTTTACAAAAACATATATTTACATTACTACCATAGATACTTAGGTATTGTAGTGCAGGTTCTACACGGTTCCATATTGATAAACAATAAAGGTTTCCTAACGTTTAAATTACGGGCATATATTTAAGTACTTACTCGTAAACAACTACGATAATAACACAATACCTCCACTGAAACTGAAGACCAACCTTCAAAAGCCGGCTCCACGAGGAAACACTCATAGAATAAGTATAATCGTATGCATGTGGAAATTAATTTGAACAACCGATAAGTTGGACAATATTGCCTGGTCTGCTCGGCCTCTTTTGATCTACGTCTGTTATTTATTATCGCTACATAGGTCGGTAACTTAACTACTCTTTATGAAAATTGAAAACATTGGTACCTATGAAAAGAACTCGCCACAGGTACGATTCGATCTAATGACTTTTTGGTATAGGTACCTACGCCCCATGTGTGTCGAATCACTTTTCACATAAAAACTTTCATATTTCCGTTTGTTGTTGTTTATAGATAAAAACCTGTGCAAACCTCGGGAAACATTTTCTCCATAAGAAAACCTAGTATCTTCTTAACACTCGTTTTTCGTCGACTGCTAGTTTTACCATTTAGGTATATCGTCGAAGGCACAGATCTCAAAACATGCAAATAATAAAAGTACCTACATAAGAGAAGCGTAAATTTTTAGGGCTCCAGTGCTGTTCCCGTTTGAAATAACTCGTTAGACAGAAAACGGGGAAATCATTTAAAATTTTGTTCGACGAGACCCTAGATAACCCTTTAAACCGTCTACAATTTAATGTGAGGACGTGACGCTTTTCTCAGCATTTCTGTAAAAAAACTTTTGGTGAAACCGCTAAGTAAAGTTTCCCGTTCATACTTATGTTTAAAGGGTTATGTAGGGCATGTGGTCCCAACCCCTTAATCGTACGATTTTTTCTCACAGACTCACATAGATGGCGCCACTCGTAACTACACAACATTGTATCTACCGTATTACGAGATATAAAAGCATTATTCACAAAATACTAATATCTTATTAAAAATTAGAACAATATCTTGGCATAATGTTTTAAAATTACACCCCAGTTTTAGTAAGTTTAGGCTAACGCAAATTAACGCCGCCTAGTATCGAGTAGCAAGCAACTCTGCAGCGCCATACATTCGCCTGCTTTTCGCCACCTTAATATGGTCCAATATTCTTGTATGAGGTTGGCAGTCTATTACGTTATTATTATATTGTCTTTGTCTAGGGCCTCGTCGAACCAAATTTTAATTGATATCTGTTTCTGTAGCTTAGCTAGGGCTTAATGAGATTCCTAGTTTCTTAACAAAGTTTTTTTTTCCTGTAAGTAATTCCAATAAATTTGTTCAATGAGAGGAAAACAAGCAATAAGTAGAACCTCATAGGCTAGGTATATAAGTATAGGAGTATACTCAATAAACCACTTCTTGACCAGTCGGGTAAGAAAAGTAAACAATGAGTAACAATATAGGTTTATTTCGAGTCGGGTATTACGTGTTAAAATCATTCAGCACTAAACTTAAAAAGACAGAATAGAGCAATTATCCAGCTAAACGGCTCTAATTATTGAAAAACACGAATTGCTCATCCAAATCGCAAAATTGGCGTAGAATGACGCGGTATAAAATATAGACGATTCTAGTCAGTTTGTTAGCGGCAGCAATATAAAAGTGCCTGTCAATGTCCCGGTCCCGTTTTTACGTTGCCGTTTAGCTGGATAATTACTGGATATTTTTTTTACCCTTTAGGTACAGAACCTAAAAAGGTAACTGAGCCCCGCTATTCAATCTTAATTAATAATTAAGACTCAGCCTCAACTTTACTCATAAATATCTAAAATATTCTTCCGCGCTGGACTGGTAGAAAAGAAAAAATGTAGAATGTACCAGATGCTACTCTTCCCGCGCAGATCGTAAAAGCCGATCGAGGGAATGGGCGTCAGGAATCATGTCAATAGGCGATGCGGCCAGCAACCCACTATTTCGATTCCGTTCTGTTCCGTCATGTTGGTGGGCTTGAGGTGACAAGCCCACCAACATGCTAAAATATAAAATAAAATATATTGAAGTACATTACCAATCAATGAGGCTCTTTCTTACCTCTTACTCAGCTTTCGTAGATTACTTAGAAAAAGAATAGTCCGTATGCCAACTACTGAAGAAAAAATATTTGGCGACTGAAATCCGAAATGAACTTCATCACATTTTCTTTTTTCTAAGACCGTGAATAACATGATTTTCATTCAGCGACCTTATGCTACGGGTGTATATTTTGGGAATCCTTCCTTACTCTTCTTAGCTTCCGTAACCACCAGAGACGAGATGGGCTAGGCAGCGAGGCGGTATTATGATGCCTCGCGATAGTAGAGTAGTATATGACTCATCAAAGGTAGACCAAGAATATTGGGATGGGTGACCGCAAGCAAGACATACAAATATCTTGAGCCCAGATCAGATCCCAGCTGTCCATTCTTGGCAGTCGTTTAGCAGTCAGATGCCTTTAGACAGCTGGAAAAATTTGACACTAGTGTTGGCTACTTCGATTTTTAGCTTAGCTTAGCCATTTCGATGTTTAATGAAGATGCGTGTGCTCGTAGTGGGCTCCCATAATAACATTGCTTTGAAAAAATTACAAAGGGACAGGACAAGCTTTATGCCCGGAAAGGGGCATCTTATACTTAATTGAAATTATAATGTTAATGTTTATGATAAATATTTTGTTCTCAGGCACAGTCGGAGAGAGGCAGCTGGGCAGGCGGCGGGCAGTACCTGTCGTCTACCTCCAGGGCTCCCACTATGACGTCGGCTTCGACACGGTACCAACCTATGTTTTGGATATAAAATATTGTCCTGAATTAACAGATTATTTCCTGGCGGTGTTATTTTTATCGGTATTATGTATATTAAGCTCAAAGCAGAGATGAATGGAAAGCAGAAAGGGAGGCCTTTGCCCAGCAGTGGGATTTAATTAACAGGCTAGTAAATGAATACCTAATTATGAATATTCACGACTGCCCAAAATAGGACTGCTAGGTATCTAGATAGTACTAACCTGGATGTAAATTACTAAATAAGTACTTAAGTCAGATTTATCTAGGTACCTACACACTTTCTACGAAGAGGCAGAGTTATACAAGTGTTTGTTAAATGGATGCAATTTTTTTAAAGAGACGATATCTAACCACTTTTAGACTGTCTTTAGCCACATTTATCTATAGTACGAAGCCGATTTTTAATACCGCACATAAAGCCGCAGAAAATTCCACGAAATCAGCATAGTATTTAGACAATTTTTTTTTAAGAAATGTGTAGATAGATACCTACTTGTTCGATATTTTAAAATAAAAGGCGATAGTATTATTTTAATGAAGATTGAATTCCAAATGATAACTGATCTTTTTAAATTTCAAAGAAATAAAATGAATACTCTGACTTAAATGAAAAGTAGATACATTTATTAAGTTATATCTACATATATACTTATATTTACTTATTAGTGTGTAAGTAGGTGCGTACTTATGCTATTATTAATTCTGTGCTTATGTCGGACCTGCAGATTACCTAAAAAACTGTGCTTACTTAACTGTCCATTCCGTTATTTTATCACACCCTACAAATCTACCCAATCGTTATTCTGTATAATATTTGTAGTATCCATTTTCATTAAATTAACTGCTTAATTTTGAGTAATATACTGAATCTGTTAGATAATTTTGGTCATTTTTATTCCCTACGGACTGTTGGGCCCACTGCTCATCTCCACCAGTGGGGTCACGAGGCCTTTAAGTACGGCTCCACTGTAGAGGATTAGTGGAGCCATATATTTTATGCTGGACAAAACTCGAGTAAATCATTTATACCTATGAAGTGTCGAGAGTACGGAATTAACCAGCCTTATACATCTTTTTCTTTTACCTTCCAGGGCCGTTTATTTTCCTCCGTAATCAAGAACTTCGTAGCCACGTACGCAAACCTGAGGACCTTCGAGGAGGAGTATAAGACGGAGCTCGGCAGGCAGGCGTACGAGAAAACCCTGGCTAATATGAAGAAGAGATACCCTCATTACGTGAAAGAGATTCAAGGAGTCGCAGATGGATCCAACGTGTCCTTTGTGCAGGTAGAACTTGTAGCTGAAAAACAGGGTCGTATCTTCCGAGATAGATAATAGATCTAGATTCATAAAAACCTTTTGACATGACTGACATTCCTAAGACCAAATCTAATATATGTCCAAAAATATTGTACCGGAGTCCCTGCTTATTTTGCCTGCCTGACTTGTACATCCTAAAGTCAGGCATTTTTTCGATTGGCGATTCAGTGTGTTCTTACTTAAACTTCATTTTTATATATGGAAATCATATGTATTTCCTAAATTGCGGATCACTGACTCGATACACTGTAGCTATGTATGCATCCGGGAAAACGCTTAGATGAGGAGGATACAACTGCTCCCATTTTTGGCAGCTTAATTTCTGATTTGGGAAGTAAAAATCGACCATAGGAATGGGTGAAATGTTTTATTTATATAAAATTTGGTTTAAAATTAGCATTGTAATAATTCATTTGAAATAAATGTATACAAATGAAAAGTGCATTATTGCTTTACGGCCAGGCTAGCTCATATCTGTGTGATTTGTTCGTATATATTTTATTTATTTAACCCGTTGCGTTCTTCTTCCAGCTGTTCCTGCTGCAGATGGACGACCTGATCGGCACCATCAACGACAACCACGTGCCGAGGGACGACACAGGCGGCTGCAGTTCCATCGGCATCCTCAACAGAGACGCTGTTAGTACTGTCCTGTTTATGCTTTGCACATGTTCTTTGTCTTTATTACAGTCCGAATCAAACTTTATTGCGACTCGGATATTGGCTGCTTACTGCGCAGTACGCGCCCCGCCTCCCCGCGCGAGGCCTTCTGAACCTAATATTGCGCATCGACACGCGCGATGTTCCGCCGCCAACGGCTTTGCTGATCCTTCGGGAATAGAATGTACACTTTTCCGAAAAGAATAATATACTTACTATATGTTCTTCCTATGTCTTCAAATACTTTCATTCCAAATTTCATCTTAAATAACCAATTAACCAGTGGTTAAAACGTGAAGAACTCCTCACTTCAACAGAGTTACTTTTTCAAGGAAAGTATTATACCTAGTAGGTATATATTTGAAGAGCCTGACTTCTGACTGAATCTGGAGATCGTGAGCATTATTAGCGCTAACGCATGTTATGCAACCCCGGGCGCAGTTCCCACTAATCGGTATTAGTATGGATAAGTAGGAGGTAGATGAGGCCCAGCGAAATTTATGCCTTATAAGTGCTAAGCATGTAAAACAACCCAAGGTTACCACGTGGCTCTCCTACGAAATCGAACAAGAAAGAAGATAATATGGAGGGTTGTTTAGGAATTTCTACATTTAAAAACTGTAAAAAAGTGGTACTACAATTTCCTCCGCCATACTTAAGTGACTTCTAGGCTCGCGTGGCGTTCAACGCGGGCAATGGTAGCTTTCCTGGTTGCTTACATCTTGAGGAGTTGAAGGACGAATCGAAGATCTTCAAAAGAAGGACAAGGAGGGACCTTGGAGTTTCTCGTTGGGTGCTCTGGGTGGAGTATGCGATCCCGTAGTCCTACCAGTGGGACAAATCGGTGGGACCACGGGTACAACATGGATCTGATTTGCGGGGTCGGTTCAAATCTAACCCGAAACGCGATTATGCCGTGGGGTTATCTACTTTCTGAGCATATGTAACATAAAGATTATTTTTGTCAACAGGGCGTTCTGGGTCACACAGAAGACGCGTTCTCGGAAACCCTCAACCACTTTTACATCATGTCTGCACACATTATACCCACGTCCGAGGATCGCGAGAATGGAGTAAGACTAATACCATTATAGTGTACAGTAAAAATCTTATCGCAAAATTGAATGTTTCAGATACCTTACCGACCTTTTTACGTGAGTAGGCAAATTTTCTAAATGGATGGTACCTAAAGGGTAAAAACGGGACCCTATTACTGAGACTTTGGTGTCCATCTGTTTGTCTATCTGTCCGTCTCTCACCACGTTGTAATATCATAAACCGTGACAGCCAAACAGTTAAAATTTTCACAGATTATGTGTTTCTGTTGCCACTGTAACAACAAATACTAAAAACAGAATAAATAAAATATTTAACAAACAACAGGGCTTACAACAAACGTGATTTCTTGCCATTTTCTCGATAGTCTAATGTTGTATAGATAATAGTACGAAACCCTTACGCACGACTCTGACTTGCACTTGGCCGATTTTTATTATAAGCTATGATTGCAGGCAGTGGAGGAGCGTTTCACGTCTCTTTGCTACGCGGGACACATGCCTGGCTACACTATGGGCTACAACGAGCACGGCTTGGTCTTCTCCATCAACACTCTCAGCCCAGCGGTCCTCAAACCCGGGAATACACGTAAGCTGCTGGCATTCAAAAAAATTGTAGTTTTACTGAGCTAAGGCAGTGACGGAATAACAGTCTTTTGACAGAACACAGTGAGTAAATTCGGGCTCTAAGGTATCACAATCAAAAATACACAAAATCAAAAATATTTAAATAAATGAACGATAGGTTTGGACCTTGCCGAAAAAACCTAATAATACGAGCCCAGTTGCTGTTTGATACAAACAACCCAGACAGAACAATGATATCCCTAGATTCACGTCATCAGACAATCATAAAAAAAAAACTAAAATATAATTTATTCCACCATATTACAGAGCATACATAAATAATATATGGAGAATAAACGAATATGGTTCCTTTCTAGGTGTGATGTTTTTAGACGTTAGACACTTGTCGTGAAGCAAAGAATGTTGACAGTTGACGGAGTTCACCGTTAATATTTGTTTCCACAAAGTTAAGAGTAATTACCGACTTTGGGATAAATCTATAGCCCATATCGTGTGTGATACGCGTTGGATAGGATATGTTTACATATGTATTCTATCATCATCTAAGAAATTATTTCTTCCCCAGCCCGTACATTCATCACGCGCGCCTTACTTAGCGCCAGGAGCTTCTTCGAAGCCGAACGGATCCTCATAGACGAAGGCCTTGGCATCGGAAACGGCTTTTCCCTCAACATGATCTGGTCAGAGCCCTGGGGCAGCCGACAGCTGTACAACGTTGAGGTCGCTCCGGACGTGAGAACCAACCGGTCCTTGCTGAACCTCCACAAGTTTGATAAGGAGCCATTGGTGCACTGCAACAGGTGAGTGTTCTCAGTTGCCTGACCAGTCCCACAGAATTCCATTGTAGCTCGCGCAAGCTAAATTGAAATTCCTCGTCCTCTGGGACTCAAATGTTCCCTAAACATGATCTGGTCAGAGCCCTGGGGCAGCCGTCAGCTGTACAACGTTGAGGTCACTCCGGACGTGAGAACCAACCGGTCCTTGCTGAACCTTAAGTTAACTGCGAGAGTTTTCTGTGTTGCCTCCTTAAATGCGATTCTTTGGAGCCAGGTGTCGACTAGTCCCAAACAGCTTCAATGTTACGAGTTGACTGAAGAAAAACACCATAGCAGCATTGCAAAAAGAACAACCATTTGGCCACAATCTAAGAATGTGCCACACTACCTTGATCGACCATGTATGAAAATGTAGTGATATATTTAATATGCTTTCGTTATATTAAGCCAATCACCAAACCAATTTCATTAATATTTTTTTTCTTCATTCGACACCATAGGCATTGGTGTTCAAGCATTATGGAGTATTGATTTCCGTTTGTCTTGTCTGTCTTTCGACATTCTTATTTCGGTCATAATCACTATCACTATCATCAACAAAGTCGCTTACCGCTGTCTGTCTGTCCCTATGTATGCTTAGATCTTTATAACTACACAACGAATTGTGATGCGGTTTTTTTTATAGATACATGGAGTCAAGAGGAAGGTTTATGTGTATAATACATGCCTGGGTGTAGCTAGGGAAGGGCTGCTAGTAGAATGATATTCTATTAGGACCTTCCTCGTTGTTTATATAATTTAGTTTTTGTCTGACCACCCAACAGATACATGCGCTTGAACGTGACCGAAGTGATCGGCCCCATTATCGACAGCAGCAAGGAGCGACTGAAGGCCATAGCCAGCCACCAGCCGCCGCAAACTCGGCGTGACGTAGAGGACATCCTTTCTGACACCAGCGGCAAAGAATTCCATGTGTTCCAGTCCAAACCTGATGCTATTATAAAGACCATCGCAGCAGGTAATCTTTCTTTTTTATTTATTCTTAGTTCTTATTTAACTCTTAGGATAGCCATCTTATATCTCCATTGGAAAAAAGTAATTGATAAATTTATAATTATGGAGAAAATTAAGTTGTTTTCAAAAGTTAAAAATACTAAAGTTTCATAGGCCTACAGCTCAATTACTGGATCTATTTTTCACTAGCAAAGTTGACTCGACCTTTTGGTACTCCTAGCACTAAAATTACTAATGTAACAATAATTCTCAGGTATATTCGACCTGAACAAGCAGACGTGGAGCATCTACATCAACCAGCCTAATGCGTCGGAGCCGGTTGCTGTCCTACCCATACGATTTAACTTCTGGAACTAACTTATACATTTACAATTAGGTACAGTCCGATGCAAGGTTATTGGCGGCTCGGAACATCGCGGAGTGTCGATGTGCAGTACACAATATTAGGTTCAGCGGAGCGCGCGCGGGGAGGCGGGGCGCGTACTTCACAGCTTGCAGTTAATATACGTCATTAAGTTTGCATCAGACTATAACATAACATTAGGCGTAGATAAATATTCGGCCCATTCAACTATTTGCTTAATATATTTTTTAGATTAAAAGGGTCAGCTTGTTCATTGATATGGTTGAGTTATGTATTTAATTTTCTACGAGGCAATATTATAGTGTTGTCATCATCATCATCATCTCAGCCACAAGAAATCCACTGCTGGACATAGGCCTCCCCCAATGGTGTTGTTTCCATCACAAAAGTTATCGTATAAGTTAGTATATTGACCCCTTTCTGCCTTGATAATACAGGGCCAACAGTATGGAAAAGCCTACAGTCGCTAATTTGACCATCGGCTGAAAAAAATCGGTTGTCTGCAGTCAATAATAAACGCAATAATTAAATTGAAATCAAAAAGGACACCCGTATTCAGAGTCGACTGAATAAATTTTCTTCCAGTCAAACTCATTGGAGGACGATCCACGTCAAGTCAAGACGATCGTATGACTTGGAATGACTGAAGTTGAGTCGATATTAAGAAACCTTGCAGAAACGATAGAGTACTGGTGTCTTTTAATATTTTTTTATTCGCTTTTACATAAAAAACGTCTTGGAGACTCATATAGATCACGGATTTTCCCATATCACTTGTATTAAGTATTAGAATAGATTTATGACTTAAAGAGTGTGATTCCTAACTATACAAATAATTATATCGTGTATGACATTATCCTTTTAAAATTATAAATGTAGACTTATACATATTAACTTATTTTGTGAACTAATATTAGCAGTTTCGAGTATGTTAGTATAACATCTTTCATAAGAACTTTCACATAAAAATCAAATAAAGCTACTGAACCGCGATTTTTATAAAACTTCACCAATATAAATCATTTTTTACTAAATGGATAATTAATAAATATATACGGATTATAGAAAGTTTGAAAACTATTCGAAATAGAAAAACTTTACTGTGTATACTATTTAATTTTACTGTAATAATACCTAACTAGATTATAAGTACCTACCCACAGTAATTGGGAAGCTATAGTAACAAATAAGGCCGCTATTAAGCCTGAATATTCAAGAGCAGTTTAAATAAGAAAACCCCTCGCCCTGTTTACCTAATAGGTCTAGAGGCTGAGACAGAATGAGGGTTAAGGACGTCTTTAATTAAATGCCTTTAAGTTTTCGGGTCCCCAAATATTGGGAAAAATTGCTTGAACTAGTTGAGCGAAGGTAATGCACAACCCCAAACGCTTCGGGTTTTGAGGAGAGCAATATAGACGACTGTCAATTTTCTTTAAAAAAAAACGATTGTGTATATGTCATCAAATGATAAATAAAGCATTGAAGTAATAAACATTTTTATTTTATTTTAAATTTATAATTTTAAAATTACGTAGGTACACATTTGGTACAACAGATTTCCAAATAATGCAATTCGTTTTGGACAGTGTATGTAAATCACTGGTTTTGAGAGATTCAAGCTTTTGCCACGACTAACTCTGTCCTGTCTATAAATAACTATAATTGCTAGATTACACAAACAAAAGGATTTTCATCTCACCTGCCCTTAAACAGTGTCATTAAATGCAAGCAAAGTGGGCTGGATGGTCGCTATTACGACCGCGGGCTATAAGATTTCATACAAATTCCATAAAGCCCGAGAGCGCATAAAGTATTTTTTTAAATTTAATAGGGCACTATACCATGCACAAGCGTCAAATCTTCTACATCCAATAGTTTTCTAGTCGAATATTCAAATTTGGAATTGCCAGTGAACCCGATGAAAAAAACATTTGAATTATTCTGCGAGATTTTGTCCTTAATTCAAATTTGGAATTATAAATGGCCGCGCGTGGCTGGCTGTTTGTATTCATCGATCTTTGACTTCCACTTTTTGGATAAAACATTTTCGTTATCTGTGTAATCCTCGGATGCATTTTCTGTTCACTGTTTGCCGCTATTTATTTTTAGGCATAATATTTATAAGAAATCGTAATTTTCATTAATTTGCATTAAATACATTCGCTATGATAAATGAATACATGGTCAATAATGTTGATATAGATAATATAATCAGCCAGCTTGCAGACGCATAAATATTAATTTTCAAGGTAAACTATATAGAATATTCATACTATACAATTTCGACCAATAAATATGAAAAATATTTTTTTTTACTCTACTATTTACTCGGTGAGATGAAAAACATTGTGTGTATCACGGCCGGTATTAGACATTACAAACTCGGACTACTAAAAGCACTCGGCTTCACCTCGTGCTTGTTAGTAGTCGCTCGTTTGACGTAATGTCTTCCATCCCGCCCTTGCTACACAATGTACTATTAAACAATTGACAAAAATAAAGACCTTGGGCAGAATTTGATAAGGCGATAAGGTCATCCTACGGCCTGTGCTTTACTTTTGCACTTCTAATCACCATCCCTTTCACTCAGTCTCCTAGCACACCTCTCTCTTCTTTGTCGTTTCGCTCTTGACAGAGCGGTCGTGGTCACGTTGAGGCACACCTACCCACTATTTAAAGGTTGTTATCCATATTTTGTTTATTCGTATTGCAATTGAGTTGAAAATCAAATGAGATGTAAGAAGCCTTAAACATCATGCTGTTCCAACTACATATTAAATAGTTTAATATAATCTATAAAAGGTTTATTTAAGTTCTTAGTTTCATCGAAAAGCACTAAGTTTTGCTTAAATATCATATATTTTATTTAATAACTATTGAATTGTTAGGTAAAATACTCCTATGACGCTCAGTATTACCTAATGTGATAAGAACAAAAAATGTAAAACGGTTGGACCGTCTTAAAATGCCAACACTATATTATAGTAATTAAAAAAATAACTAGTAACCAATCAGACATATGAGATTTAGAGATAATATATTAATATACATAGTTAGTATGTTACTTACACATACAATGTCAAACGGTAAGGGTCTAACAAGCCAAAAGGGGATACTATTAGAGCCTTATCTTGCATTTTCAGATAAGTTAAAAATTACACTTGGTACGAGTAATATACATACGAGTATATACAGCTTCCTCGAAAAGTCATACATATAGGAAACACTCGTTGAAAAAAAAGTAGTTCTATAGATTTGCAGATATTAAGACACTTATTTAAACTTTTAAAATCTTAATTGTTTTTTTTAAGAAATCCGAATTGGAGATGTTTAAAAATATAAACAATGTTTATTATTGCAGTTTATATATAAAACGCCTTCACACGATTCATTTGTCAAATCAACAAAACAAGACATACCTATCTACCTCGGAATATAGAGAAAGAACAAATGGTTTGAAACCTGAAAACTTTCACAGAGAACCTGAAATAGGCAACTCTTATTAAATCCAAACTACTTATTATATTTTAGAATCTATTGTTCAGCCATAGAAATTGTCTGATTCAACCACTAAAAGCCACTGAAATTTCCCAGGTTGCTTTTATCAAATCTGCTGTTGCTATGTACATTACTCATGCCAACTGATGGCTTTGTATGGAGCCAAGTGACCTTTCAGCTTGCTACACCTTTTCCGAATGGCATTATGGAACGAAATTCTATGAATAGTACGCAGGTTAACCTCCGCAGCCGCAGCCTCCCATTGGCGGCGGGGAGGGCCCGGAGCCCGAGGGACCGAAGCCGCCGAATTTTCGGGTTGGGGGCTTGGGGGGCCTGCAATTAATATTATCCTATTAATATATAATAATAAATATATAGGGACAAATTACACAAATTTAGCTATCCCCACTAAATTTGAATCACCTGACTGATTTTATGTCCGCTCTGTTCAGAGGGCTATGTTACAATCCGCTAACCAGTTGGATGTTTAGTGACGTTTGTTTAATCAACGTTTGACTTAGTCATTCAATTAACTGTCGTCATTCAATGAACGCGCTAGTCATTAAATCAAATAGCAGATTTAACCAGATGACTGCGACATATACATTACGCGAGAAACGGCACTTAAGCTTGTGTGCACGGAAAACCGCTTGCGGCTATGTGTGAGTGTCTGGACGTTAGCGGGGGCAGCGAGAGGCCCATCATGGAACTGCAGGGCTGTCTGTCTTTGTTCGTACGTATCTCGCACGTCTCGCACCGCAGGCACGAAAGGAGTAGTGAGTGATTACCACAGAGATGTAAATATTCTGATATCTATGGTGATTACCTACGCGTTGTCCACCCTTCGCTCACGGCTCCGCTCAAGGTCACCAGTGCTGCCTAATAAACGGTCTATCCGTGAATTTAAAATGAAAACTAGGTTTGAGTACTCACCCACTGCCTGGCGGCCTGAAGTCTCTCACATATTTGTCTCCGTGCTTACTGTAGTTTGGGTTGATGAGCGTTTGGAACCTGGAAAACACAGTAAAGGGCAATCAGGAATGATTCACACAATATTATTTAACAATTGACTGCTTCATGTACTTGTTTTTTGTAACGTCCCGTAACCAAAGGGTAAATACAAGACCCTATTACTAGACCTCCACTGTCCGTTCGTCCGTCAGTCACGGGGCTGTATCTATTAATCGGTAATAGGTAGAGACTTAGAGGGTATACTAGCAGTGCGTTTTCCATACAAATGTATTTCTCTATTTTCTCGCTGAAAACTGCTTCTAGACGCAGAATTCTTTTTACATACAATCTATTACTAAAATAGGTATGTCCCTATGTTTTATTTTTTTCTAAAAATCTGTTTAAAAGAAAAAAAAATTGTACAAAAACAGTTTATGGAAAAAATAAAAAATAGAGGCATTCGATTTAAGTATTACTACTACTACTACTATGTAAGTACTAGATTTTATGAAAAAAGAATTTTGGCTCTAGAATCAGTTTTCAGCGAGAAAATAGAGAAATACATTTTTATGGAAAATATATTGAAAAAATACTGCTAGTATACGCTCTTAAATATTTCACAAAATATCTATTGCGATTGCGCTATAACGACAAATGTTTAAAATAAAAATAAATTAAAAATTCGGGTTCGATGAACTACCTACTGTTATTGGATAAATATTAAAAACAATATTTATCAGTAGCAAAACCCGCAGGGCTTGACTTTTGCTTCTAGATTAAAAGATCAACTTGAAATTAGGCATCGATTGACATTTTCCACCTGAAGTTCGTAGCGCAAAATTAATCTTTCATTATGAATCTTATTATCTGACGGGTTCGAATCTTACACATACTAACATGTCATTCTCGACTTTATTGTAGTACATTTACGAAACCACTATCGAGGTAGATTTGTCATGGGTGAAAAAAAAATCGTAAGGAAATGCACACACTACTAATAGAGACAGACGGAAGGTACGGAATTACGGATTCAGCAGGTTTCGGCAAAGAATCTGCTTCCGTTTCGATTTTTCGATTCCGCAAAAAATCGGCCGAACCTTGGACCTCGCCGAAACTCCATGGTCCAGTGAATTGGTGTCGCAAGTCGCGCGTGAATAGTCAGCCCATTCCTGTAGTGAATCTATACTTTACATGAAAGTGTTAACTTTGTTATCTTTTTATTCTGTACTAGCAGTCCGCCCTAGCTTCGCCCGTGATACAAACATATCACTCATCGATAAAATAACTATTCAACAGTGAATTTACAAAATCGGTTCAGTAGTTCCTGACCTGACAGTCGGGCCTGACACAGATCGTTCGTGTTGGAGAAAGACTTTTAAAGCCTTCTGCCACACCTAAGGGCCTTAGGAGCTTAGGTCAATAACTCAAAGATATCACAAATTACTACTTACAGCAAATAGAAGAAGTTGAGCATCCCCCAGAACCAGCCGAAGAAGCTGAAGGAGCTCTGCTGCACCACAGTGCCGTCTAAAACATTTTTTTTATTTTATTTTATACAGGAAAAAAAACAAACAGTTGAAACATGTAGGTATTAACCTTTATCCTTATAGGAAATGGATGAGTCGCCATCCATCAATATAAATAACATTTTCTATTACTAATGCTGGAAACACTTATGTATGGGAATGTCAATAATTATTGCGTATATCCAGAATTCGTTCCATAGGAAAAGTTGTGCAAATTGACGGGGTGAGTTGCCCCATTAGCGTTCCGACGGGGTTTTGTTGACGTATACATACACTAACTTCCGCCCGTGGCCACATTCGCGCTAATGTCGTTTCCTCAGTGTTCCTCAGAGTTTTTTGGCATAAAATACAATAATTTATAAATAACATTTTATTCACTACTTTTCTTTCTTTTTTCAATCCCATCAGCAAATACGTTGTTGTTCTTTATGTATGTCACTACACTAACAGTGGTGTAGCACAAACAAATTTTTTTAAAATTCGCTTAGCATGAATCAAGAACCTAGAAAAATTATGGGTTATAAAAAAACACAAAGATAAATTATTCACTCTTAGTATAAAATCCATCGCTGCAGCATATAATGAGCGAGATAAACCTCCATCACTCAAAACGTCTCCCCTTAGAATCTGTATTTACTGTTACTTAACAAAGGAGGCAATGAGGTTTCTAAACATGGATGACCGCTTTACTGAACCAACATCTGCTCCACCTAGCCACATTGGACCAGCACAGTTTGCTCTTTGTTCAATTACGTATGAGGTTATGAAATAAGTACCTGGCGTACTATTTTTAAACGAGTGACCACTTGTCTCCAAATAGTTTTTGTGTGGAAAAACCGCTCGTTTGCGAACAGCGAAATATCAAAAACCATACCCCAGAGCATTAGGTTCATAGCTAAAACCTATCAAGTTTCGAAATGGTGATGATGGCACCATGGTTTGCTTTGGGGTAGCTTAGAGTCCCCATGCCAAATTGATAAACCAAAATCAATGAACAATTCTTGGGTTTTAAAAAAATGCGGATTTACTTTATATACAGGTTGTTGTTATCAAATTCATTGGAGTTTGCAAAAAATGTTTACATGTCAAGACATATTTTGCATCAACAGAATATTTCTGGTTGGTACTGGCCTAAAATCACATGTTTTGCATAAATTTCGCTGATCAAATATGAATTTATGTTTTGGCATTTTTGGTAAGTAATTCAATCTTATTTAAATTTTGGTTTTTGGTCTAAAGTAATAGCTTCTATAAAGATTGAGTAACTTAAAGTGGTCTTAAGTTATTTGAATCATGGGTATGGTTTTTATTTAAAAGGATACCAATGAATTCAAACACATCCGGTATAACTGATGAAGTGGTTTCTCTTACTAAAGACACCCAGTAATACTGTGAGTTAGTGTTTTTTCCTTGAGTTATCTCATACTACATGCATGGGAAAGGTACAAATTCTAGCCCAAAAACCACACGGCCAAACCGTATCCCAAGGCAAGTACAAACATTAACTGTTTTGATTTCTAATATTTGTATTAATTACCATCTTAAACTTCATTTTGAAACCATGTAAAAGTACTAAATAATTTGAAAAACATCTACCCAATTGAAAAAGTTAATAAATAACGATACAAGGCTAAATACATTGTTGCGAGCCTCATGCATAAGTATGCATACCTTGAGTTTTTTAACATTTCCATGCTTTGCTTTTGGTTGGGGCAAAATGGTGAAAATTTGCAAATTTCGAATTTGTGGATAAACATTTCCACTATTTACTTAATTATATTTTCTAACAAACTTCTGAAAATTACCTCTCCAATATTAAAACAATTTCCACAAGCAGTAGAGAGGTAGACAAAGCCAGTTGCATATGAATTTGTCACTATACTCAGTAGTTCCACTACTAAGTGTATATGGTTTAGGTGTTTGTTAGAACTGCAGCTTGTCTTCTCATTTAAAGCATTAAAACCAAAATCAAAAAACATGACCAGCCATTGGTTTTGGTTGTTTATGATTAAAATGATTTTTTAATTGTTAGTTGGAATCATGAGGACCACTTACATACATTAAAAGTAAACAAGCAATAACAACAGGCCCAGTAATCAAAATTCCACAGCGCAATACCTTCAATGTAGGGCCCATCTTGTTTTTATTGTTTCACTAAAGAGGCCTAATGTCAATAGATACAAAATTATTGAACAAATAAAGAAATAGAAACTTAAAGTTACACCATCAGGATATTTTCTAGACAAACAAGGCAACGTATGGTCGCTAGCGAAGTCAATAGTAGGTGTTGAGCTAAACCTTGAGATCACAAAAGTAATTAAATTTATAATATATCAAACTACGCAAGAATAAAAACTATTCATGCTGCAGAATCAAGGTTAAAGTGATAAAAAATGGGGAGAGGAAGCAACATTTTAGCGATAAAACATTCATTTTGCACAACACTGACGTGGCCTACATAAATCGCTATTTGAAATACATGGATATTATTGAGAAATGCGTAATATTACCTCCTTTCACGTAAACCATCTCTAAATTGTTAATTCAGCCACGCAGATAATTTATTTCATAAATTTACAGAAATATTTCAACCAGAACAAAAATTCAAAACACAGAAAACACTGTACGCACACGCACTATCCAGCCAGCCACTGTCAGAAAATCGAAAAACGTCATAGAAACGTCAATGTCAGGCAGGTCGACCCTAGCTCAGCCGGCCTATTTACTAACTCGGATGACAGGGGTACTATTTTTGAACGCGTGCCACTCGTCTTCGAACGATTTCTCCATACAAAAATCGCTCGAAGACGAGTGGCCCGCGTTCAAAAATAGCACTCCAGGTGTCGATGCCTATCACTCTAGGATTTGCTGTTACAATGCGGTTTTTGTATTTCAAGTAAAAAGTTCGAGCAAGCAAAACCCGCATTGTAATTGTAAATTCTAGATTGTAAATAGTTCTGAGTTAGTAAATAGGGGGGCAGGTCCCTAGCACCCACGGCTAGAAGCTAGAACCCTAGATTTCTTTGGATTCTAGTCTCTGCTCGTTGCTGTCGTCTGCTAAAAACATTTTATATATTGGCAATCGTAAACCTTTCAAAACCAAAGATCGAGAGAAAAAAAGTGTCATGTTATTGTCAAAGTCCACAAAATAAAAATATTGCTCGTAAATGTATACCAATGTTTAAACATTGATTTAATTATGAATTTCCGTGCCATAAAATTAATTACATTCGATGCAACTAACACCTTACTTAAATTTCGCATACCGCCATGGCATTATTATGCACTCATTGCCAAAGATTACGGATATAAAGGTACCGAAACTGACGTGAAAAGCAGGTTAATAGATTCTTATAAAGTAATGTGGGAGAAGTATCCTAACTTTGGTAAACGTGTAATACCTTGGGAGGTTTGGTGGCAGAGAGTCGTAGAGAGAACATTTCAAGGACAGATACCAGCGGGCCAAGAAATTCTGATTTCCAAGATTTTAATTGAACAATACAAGACATCAAAGTTATGGTGCGTTGCAGAAGGAGGGCGACAATTACTCAACCTCCTTGAAAAGAAGGGAATCGCTGCAGGAATAATTTCAAATTTTGACCCTCGTCTCCATGATATATTAAAAAGTGTAGGTATTTACAAACAATTCAAGTTCATAATTACCTCTTATGAGTTTGGTTGCAGCAAGCCTGATGGAAAAATATTTGCGCATGCCATGAGCAAAAGTGGGGTGATCTATCCATCAGAATGCCTTCATGTTGGAGATGATGTGAAGAAAGATTATGAAGCGGCAATATTAGCTGGCTGGCGTGCTTTGATTGTTCCCAGTGGTGATAATGCACTTATTGTAGAAACTGAGAAACCACCACCACCAGAACATATATACAAAAATTTAAAAGACTTAGCTCAAGCTATAGAAGAAGATAAAGTAAAGTTATACTAAATTTATTATCTGAGTAGAATTATTGTGACTGTTAGTTCCTAAAATATAATTGTATTTAATTGGTGGAAAAAAAACCATTTCCATTCTCATACACTGGATATTCCAACCATATAACTATGTAGACAACATAATATGGAACAGTTTCATACTATGTATTGTATATACATACATAAACAAGATTAGCAACGAGTCAGAATCTGTTATATAATAGCTGGATATTACTGTCAAGGTGTTATTACATAAAATGCAAAATAGTAGTAACAAAGTGTTACAATATCTCAATGCCTACTACTTTTGTTCAGAAGAAATGTTAAAGTTATGTCTTAATTTTGCAATGTACAATTTTCACTACTATTTAAATTAAAAGAATAACATTTTCTTACAAGTTTTTACATTCCCTAATAGAAAGCATACTTTGTTAAGTTGTTTCCAGTTTGGTTAGAACATTGCAGGCATGAATCACCTGATTGTCTGAAAAGAAAAATGATTCCGTGCTTCAAAAGGCACGTTAAGCCGTTGGTCCCGGCTGCCATCTGGTAGCCGTTAAAGGAACCACGTCAGAAGCCGAGAGGCGGTTCCGAAGAACTGACTAGTGTTGCCGATCGATAGACCACTATCGATAGAATATCGGTAGTCTATCGATACTGCGGCAATAGTGGGAATATCGACAGTATCGATACTATCGATAGTGCAAAATGTGGTAATACTATTGATGATTTGCAATAGTATCGATAGTATTAATCTTGATAGACGCTATGCTATCGATACTATATCGCCTCTAACAACTTTACTTTCGATAGTATCGATACTATTATCGCCTCTAACAACTTTACTATCGATAGGTTTGGCCCATCGATAGTTGTTTATTTTTCGATAGTATTGATAAGTTAAATAGTAATATATAACAAGAAAATCTCGTTAACCCCACATAGTTACACATAATTATGTATTCTGCAAAAGTATCGTCTGCATTTTGATAGTATTCAAGAAAATTGACATTTTAGTTCATAAAATACAGTTGGCACACGAAAATTACACGTAATTTGAGGTACAAACATAGACTTACTAATCACATTAATAATTAGTACAATGAAAGATTGTATCATAAAACGTTTATTTGATGGGCTGTGCTGTGACACTAACTAAACCTGTGTAACTATGTGAGTTTAACGAGATTCTTTTGTTATATTGCTATTTAACCTTAATCAATACTATCGATAGCATCGATAGTGAAGTTGTTAGGTGCGATAATAGCGATAGCATAGCGACTATCAAGGATTAATACTATCGATACTATTGCAAAAAAACCTATCCCGGCACAAAAATAATGAGGGAATATAACCTTGACAAGCACTATTTAAAAAGTATTGTATGAACGTATTATTAAACATAAACAATAGCTCTTTTTGTATTTCGTTTTATTCTATACTTGCTTCTGTGCTTTATCACTAAAATTTGAGTAGAAGGTCCGCGCACGGAAAGCTAACGCTTATGTCACGTTATGTTATGCTTGACTGAGAAAAGATTTTGAAGTATTTTTATTATTACCTACCGTATTTTTAATCTACTCTAGTACTTTCGATTTAGTTCGTTGAACGAACTAAATCGATCTTCGTTCGGGCTTCGAGCGTTTGGGAAATCATACATTACGATTTCATTTCTCTGTCGTGGCCATATCGTAGAATCGATCACTTTATGAAGTGATTGTCAATTTTATGAAATGGTCGCATTTCATGAAATGTTTAACTGTCTATTGGCCACATCATGATGTAGATTGGGCAGATCAATGACAATATATCGTTTAACGATATTTGCAGCCAAACGCGTGGCTCTTTCATGAAATGGTCAAGATTGTTTGATCATATCGTAGAATAGTCTCTTTAATTACCGGTAGAGGCGCTACAAACGATTTGTTTGTTTTGTTTATGTGGTAAGATGGCGGCCGCCGGCGAAAACCGCAATGAAAATGTGAACATTAAATTGAATTTGTTATATTTTTTAATTTTGTGTCAGTCAGACGTAAAAAATACAAAATGTTCTTAACATATTCTGAATTTTTGTTATTTATATTTCCTGGACATCCTATTTTACGATCCGGCCAAACGTGAATGACAATATCGTTAAACGTTGACGATTCAATGATCTGATCAAATTAAGTTGGCCACATCATAAAAGGCCACCATTTCATGAAAATGTCAATCGTTTCATGAAAAGATCAATTCTACGATATGGCCACGACATCTCTATTTCTAATCTCATTTACACAGACATTCAATACAACTTTGTATTGAATGTCTGTGCTCATTTACTTATTAGCTAAAAAACTATCTATCACATGCAGTGATTTGGCACGGAGCCATTAAAAACATAGACATTTGCACTATGATGGTGATTCTGACATTTTTCTGTTATAGCAACACCTAATCAAAACTGCTGGCTGCGCGTCCATATCAAGTGAGTTTCATCTGTGTAATACGGGATCAATATAAATTAAAATCCTCACATACAAGCGTGTTAATTTCAGTCAGTTGATATTTCCGTCAGTAATATTTAGTATCTGGCAGCGGATGGAAGTCTTCTTTCAGAGAATGCTCTCACATTCCATACACGAAAGGCACATCGTAGTGAAGTGAAATGTCGGGGACGTCCTTTATTCCTAACAAAGTGAAACTGTGAACTCTGGACAGTGAAACATCGCTATGTAGTGTGACAACCGGGACTTAACTTAACGCTTTCGCAAGATTTGGGAACTGTTTACGAGTTGTTAGTGATGAGGTCGCTATGATGTGGTTCAGAGCGGTGGTGGCCGTGTCGCTGGCGGCGATCGCTGCCGCGGAGCAGGTCCTCCTTCTGGATACTACCACGGAAGCTACACTAGGCTGGACGAGGTTCCCGTACGGCCCACAGGCAAGTACTCTAGGCTGGCTGGAAGAATCATACACCAACTTTGAGAAGCAGATCAACTGGCGGTCGTACGTGGTTTGCGACGTCGCTCACAACAATGTCAACAACTGGCTATGGACGCCTTTCATCGAGAGGAGGAATGCTAACCGAATTTACATTGAGATTAAGTTCACTATTCGAGATTGCTCACTGTTTCCTGGGAATGCTTTGAGCTGCAAAGAGACCTTCAGTCTTCTTTACTATGAATTTGACGTCGTAACTAGAGAACAACCCCCATGGGAGCCTGAGACTTACAAGCTAGTGGGGAGAATTGCTGCAGGAGAAGGCAGATTTAACACAAATTCAGAAGTGGACATAAATACTGAAGTTAAGAGCATCGCTGTCACCAAAAAGGGTGTGTACTTCGCCTTTAGAGATCAAGGTGCATGTATTTCCATATTAGCTGTAAAGGTTTATTACATTACCTGCCCTGAAGTGACTGTCAACTTCGCGAGATTCCCCGCAACACCAACTGGTAGAGAAGTCACTGTAATTGAGCAAGCAAATGGAACCTGCGTGGAGAATGCTGAGATTGCTCCAGGTGAGGCCTCCCCTGTTTATTTATGTAAAGGAGATGGTAAATGGACACTTCCCAGTGGTTCTTGCAAATGCCGAGCTGGTTTTGAACCTGACCACCACAATCAAGTCTGCAAAGAATGTCC
This sequence comes from Rhodophaea formosa, assembly GCA_963082605.1. Classification (NCBI taxonomy): domain Eukaryota; kingdom Metazoa; phylum Arthropoda; class Insecta; order Lepidoptera; family Pyralidae; genus Rhodophaea; species Rhodophaea formosa. The sequence goes on along the minus strand of OY720203.1, from coordinate 13,854,968 downwards.
ACCTGGCAAGTTTAAATCCCACACAGGTGACGATCCATGCATACCATGCCCTGATTACTCCAAGTCAACCGCCTTTGCTGCAGCTGAATGCAAATGTGTCCCCGGTTTCTACAGAGCTAAAAACGATCCAAAAGATATACCATGCACGCAACCTCCATCAGCACCAGACAACTTGACTGTTACTTTTGCTGACCAGTTCTCTATATCATTAACTTGGCAGCCTCCACATAAAACTGGAGGTCGAAATGATGTCACCTACAGGGTTCATTGCTCAAACTGTGGTCCCAGTGCTGAATATAAACCAGCCGCATCAGGGTTGAACCACACCCGCGTTACCATTATGGGTCTTGATCCAGTCACAGAATACAAATTCCAAGTATTTGCAGAGAATGGTGTCACAGAACTGACTGGGGAACCTCCAAAAAAAGTTGAAATAACTGCTGTCACAGAGGCATCGGTTGTTAGTGTTGTCTCGAAACTGAGGGTATTGAATGTAGAAAGCGACAAAGTATCTCTATCTTGGAGCCCACCTCCTATTGATTTAACTGACCCAGATGATGCTATTGAAAGCTATGAAGTAAAATGTTTCCCAAAAGACAACATGGAGAAAGGGCTTAATACAACACTGAAAATAACTAAAGAACCGCATGCCATTATAACTGGGCTGAGACGAGACACAGAATATGGAATAAGAGTGAGAGCAAAAATGAAGCGCGGTTGGGGCGAATTTAGTGGGATTGTCTATGCACATACATTAGTACCTGAAACAACTTTTGTAGGGGAAGAGGAAGGGGCACAGGTACGTTTAGTGGCCGGCGTAATGGTGGCCGTCGTCGTTGTCTGCGTAATCGCTATAATATTAACTGTCCTATTCCTGCGCTCGCGCACCGACGACGAATGTGACAAGAAGCAGCCTAATGATTGCAATGCTCTTAACTACAGAAACGGCGAAGTTTACACAGGCCCAGAGCGACCAGCTAAGACAAGTAGTAATGCTACCACTCCCCTTTTCGCTGGCACTGGGTCTCGCACTTATATCGACCCGCATACATACGAAGATCCAAACCAAGCAGTCAGGGAATTCGCCAGAGAAATTGATGCATCTTGTATCACGATCGAAGCTATCATCGGGGGAGGCGAGTTCGGAGACGTATGTCGCGGAAAACTGAAAGTCCCGGCCAGCTGCGGACAAGAAATAGATGTTGCCATAAAAACTCTGAAACCGGGATCGACTGAGCGGGCACGACGAGACTTTTTAGCTGAAGCATCAATAATGGGCCAATTTGAACATCCTAACGTCATATTTTTACAAGGTGTCGTTACCAAGTGCAATCCAATAATGATAATTACTGAATTTATGGAAAACGGATCGCTCGATACATTCCTTCGAGCGAACGATGGTAAATTCCGCGTCCTACAACTAGTGGGAATGTTGCGCGGTATTGCAACGGGAATGCAATATCTCTCGGAAATGAACTATATACACCGCGATCTGGCGGCGCGCAATGTACTAGTAAATTCCCAACTAGTGTGCAAAATAGCTGATTTCGGATTGTCGCGTGAAATAGAGTCCACAGCGGACGGCGCGTACACAACGCGTGGTGGCAAAATTCCAGTGAGATGGACCGCGCCAGAAGCTATCGCATTCCGAAAATTCACATCAGCTAGCGATGTCTGGTCAATGGGGATTGTTTGCTGGGAGGTTATGAGTTTCGGCGAGCGGCCATATTGGAACTGGAGTAACCAGGATGTGATCAAATCAATAGAAAAAGGATACCGCCTCCCAGCACCCATGGACTGCCCCGAAGCTGTATACCAGCTGATGCTAGACTGCTGGCAGAAAGAACGCACACATCGGCCTACCTTCTCTAGTATCGTCACAACTTTAGACAAACTGATTCGTTGTCCTGATACATTGAGAAAAATCGCGCAAAATCGTTCCACAGATCCACTGGCTGGAGATACCCCAGACTTGGTTCAGTTTTCTTCAGTGGAGGAATGGTTGGAGTGTATCAAAATGTCACGGTACATCGAAAAATTCCGCGCCGCGGGCATCACCGATATGGACGCAGTGGTGGACCTTACGGTGCACCAGTTGGCGGCGCTGGGCGTCACGCTGGTCGGCCACCAGAAGAAGATAATGAACAGCGTGCAAAGCATGCGCGCGCACATTCGCGTCAGCGGCCCGTACGGCTTTTTGGTGTAAGTGAGTTGTGTGAAGTGATATTATACAGTGCAGTGACTTTACTGCCAGTGTTCGTGCTAAAGGCAGCTTGTATATTTTTCTACAAAGACAAAGTTAGTGATTTTTGAAGTCAAACTTTGAACTGAGTATATTATACTGTAAGAGATTGTAGGCTGTTCATATTCTTTTCTATTTTTATTGTACTGTTATGTTTTAGTAATAATAATTTGACAGATACATGAATGAATATTACCGGCCTAACTACCTAGAACTAATGTGTTCATTATATTTTTTATGTAAAGCTTTAGTGGGTACCGTCTTCTAATCAATTGTCATACAACGAATTCACATCCATAATTTAATGTAATACATATAAATACTTTCACCAAAAAAAAATTACATAAGTAATTGAATGTCCAACCAGTGTTCAAACAAAAAACATGTGGCTGCTAATACAAATGTGATTATTATTTATATTTTCTTTTTCTTACACTTTTTAATGTGCAAATATCAATTTATTTTCTATTTTAGACATAAGTTATAATTATATGGAGGTGGATCGACTTGACTGTAACTTTGACAAGTATTATTTTAAAAGTATGACAACAAAGGCAGCTCCTGCCATGTCAGAATAAACATTTTGTAAAAACTTAAAGAGTTATAGTAGTTAGCCAATTTGCTATGTTTGGAGGAGTAGTTATTTGTATATTCGTGATGATTTTCGATTTTGAAAAACTATCTAACAAGGTAACTTAATATTTATAAGTGTCAAATACTCATGTCTTCGTTTTATCATGCATAACTTACTGCCAATGTGATGTAGGTACTAAACTTTATGCATTTTAGTTGTGTAATCCTGTTTTAAATTCTTGACACTGCTTGTATATAAGGCTGACTATAAGACATTCCGGGAATTAGAACCAAAAATCAAACTGGTATTGATTTAGTATTAAATCTCTGCTGTAGGCGAAACCTAGACAATTGTATCAGACAGTGGGCACGATTATTAACTGCGATAAGCCTGTGGACTGATAAATTTAACATTATAAATATATCGTAAGTATTTTTGTTTTAATAAAACTTTTATCCTAAATAAATGTTCAAAATTATTCACGGTTGCGTTGTAGTAATAAAAATATTGCAATGTCGATTTTTTCGACGCAAAATGTAAGAGGTCGCCACATTGTCTAGTGCACTATCTCGCTGTCTTACTTTACCTATCAATCACAGTCAAACTCGCGCTCGCTTTCTGATCGCTTACGGATCTCCTCCACGAACGAGAGAAGCGCGACAAGGCCGCGCTCCTATCGCTGGCACTCTGCCACTCATCTCATCGCGGCGATAACATCATCGTGTGTAGACATGCTAAGGGAATGAATGGAAAGCGGTGGCACGACGATAAACTCGTCGCGATTCGCTCGCTCATGGAGGCGATGCCTTAGATTTTTCAATAAATATACAGATACGTATTTCATCTGAAATTTAATATTTATCTTTAATATTGCAGCTTCAATCACTCGTCGATCAAATAATGAAATGATATCCGATTCCCTGAATTTAAAACGAGAATGTTAAATATAATATTGTATCAAAAATAAAATTTATTTTGAAGCTTTAAAATTATTAAAACGCAACTTTATTTATTTTAATGTTATATTTAGTTTCGAGTACCGTCCTACAGCTTCAATATTGAATATAAATTATAAAGTTATAGGTTTACTTAGTCCCTTTTATATTATTTTTACAAACTTTCTATAGGATAGACTGTTGCACTTAAAACTTGCTTGTAGAAAGGGAGAGGGGGAGGAACAGTAACAAAAACGGTTAGCTTTCAAAAGGACTGCACCTGTTCTCTCTATCCCTAGGTAAGTTATAAGTTCAGCAGTCTTGCTAACAAGTCTTGCACACACAGAATATAGACATAATATTTTAAAAGTGTGCAAGATATTAACGATAGAATTGCCAATGTAGTTTTAAGGCTCTGCTTTTACTTATTAAACCGCGAATGTGTTGTAAGCTATTAAGCGACAGATTTATTTATCTAGAGCGAACACGTATCATGTACTGTCGAGAGTCCTTTTGCGGGTAAGTGTACCGACACGTCTGCCGATATTACAACGCCGTTATAGAACTGAAAACTTTAGTCTATTGATATTTTTAAATGTCCTGTCACCTAGTAAACTTCATCATCATCATCATCGGGTCTTTTTTACTCTCCACTGCAGGAGCACTTTATTAGTAGACTTAATATCTGTAACTCATTATAATTAATTTAAAGAAAAATAATGCGTTATATAGAAGTTTCAGAAAAAGTTTCAATGTCCAACACTGGTTCCCAAACAAGGAAACCCCTGATCTTGGGAACCAGCAGTCTAATTAATAACAACTAAATTGCTGAGACATGAATCATACACAAACAAAAAGAATGTACACAAACAAAAAGAATGTGACAAACACAAACTTCCGCCTAGCTGATTTACGTAACACGATATCTGCTTTAAGTCTCAATTCTTCTCCGGTCCATCATCAGTTCTGAAGCTTCAGAGTCCGCTTCAGACACAACTATCTATCTATTGTATATAGATGTATAAAATATATCCAAATCAATAAAACTTGCGAGATAAGATAAATAAATATATACCTACTTACCTATGGTCAACTTCGGCAGCATCATATCAGCAGGTATGTCGGCACACGAGGTTAAATTACCAAGAAAACTATCAAAATGTTGCTGCAATCAATTTTTTATCATCAAGACTGAGTCATTGTATTACTCACGCCACAGTCACAATTTTGCCGAAATAATCATCAAGCAGTGACATTTTAGAAAGTGGCTCAATTTGACAAAACTTATCTCGCCGAAAAAATTCGACTCGACGGAAAAATGCAAAAACAATTGTTACAAGACTTGCTTAAATAGTAATTTAAATCCATTATTTTCGTAACTTAAGTATGCACAGCCCGAGTATAAAGTTGTAATCACTACTTGATTGTCAAAAAGACATATGTTTGGCATTGCGTGGCCCGTTATTTAGTTATTTCTTGTAAATTGTACCTTAATTTGGGGGCAAAATAAGTATGTGTAAGAATGATTGCATCTTGATTTGCAGCGTTTTTTCATTGTTGTATAATTATTTTACTATTTACTAAGTAGAAGTACATAAATGATATTGCCAGAGGAATAAATGTATTAGTATTAACATTCTACTAAACATAATGTTAGTGTTACTTAAACGAATTATAAACAAATGTAAAAGTGGTTAGAATAAATACATCTTTATAATATTATTTAACCTGCAACTTGGAATATTTTTTTAAACAATCATACATGACGTGAATGTCGAACGAATAAATAAAAAATTACATACTCATTATACGTTGCTTAGCAGTGCTGATAATTGCAGGACGGTGACAGCCCTTTCATCTTAAGATTTCTCGATCTATTAAATTAGGTGAAAATGACGATTGGAGCATGTTTTACTTTTAAAAAGTAGATAAAAGACCTATTTGCACATAACCTGAAAAACATATTACAATAATTTATAAATATAAAACTTCCAATATATTTTAATAAAAATGTAATTTTTAGTTTTAGCACATACATATATATATGATAAAAACTATTTGCTAAAACGAAAATGAAGTCCACATCAATGTGTCAAAGTAGTAGACCGTCGTCACAAATCTATTCTCTAAGGTACATAACAACATAGATTTAAAAAATAAAATCGTCTGTCTAACATTGTGTTTGCAGACTTCATAAATGGATGCGCGCTTAATTGGTGAGAGGTATACAATTTATGTGAAAGTAAAATTTTAAAAATTCCTTTAAACCATAGAAGTATGAATAGACGATTTTTTTAAATCTATACATAAAACAAATGTTGGATAATATGATAGATGAGCCTACATTCAGGAGTTACCGTCCATGCATTCATTAAAACCCTTCCTTTATCATTTCTTATGAAGCTATCATAACATAATGTAGTTTTACATGTGGCCAGCTAAGGAGCAGCCGTGGCCTAAAGTCAAACTCTCTCAGAAAAATACTATCTACTATCAAATGAAAATATTTTTTCACTAATTTAGAATTTTCTAAATGCAGGAAAGAAAGAATATAGACCTACATTCTTTATTTCCGGATGTAAGTACAGTCTCCAAACATTATCTTATACATTATTTCGTATAGGGATGACTATAGTCATTAAGATCCTACGTTTTATTTATTCAATACAATAGTTGTATTATTGCCAGACAGCATTTGGTTAACAAAATTGTCTCTTCCAGAAAAACGGGTAAATTACACGTCTACTCCCGTTGGCCCCATGATTTTCGTCCTATTATGGGACCAAAGCGTAAGTTAAAAAATTCCTTTCCCGTGACCCCATTGTTCACATAGGCAATGAGACCAGCAGTAAGTTAAAAATTCACGTGTCGTTGTCCACTTTATTTTATTTTTTTACACGGAAGTGATATAGGTCTGTTTGTCTAAGACTAAAATGAAAGATATTTTATGAATATTTAATAGATTTTAATTGAAATACAGAAACAAATATGATTTTTAAACACAACTAGACTTAGCTTCCAATCATTTGAAATTTCAACTTTATGGAGCCAACGGGAATTAAATTTAAATATTTTATTAAATTCCCGTTGGCCCCATTGACTAGTATTGCAGATGGGATGCCAACGGGAACCAATTTTTTTAATAATATTAATTTTCCGCTGATCCCATTAATGGGACGACGGGCGATGGGGCCAACGGGAATACACGAAATTACACACTTAAAATAATAATTTAATCAAAATTCATAAAAAAAATTACCGTTACTTTACAAAACATTGTTTATCTATATTTAAACTAGTTTAACTACTCATACACTATAAAATGTCTATAACGCTATCAGAAATTGTCTATTAATAGGTATCATTACGTCAATCACATTTATAACAACAATCATATTGTCTCTGGCCGTAGGTAATATTGTACGTATTTTCATTACGACATCGTTTTCGATTAAGTAATGACTTTCAAATTTCGAATACCTTCATTTGAAAAGGAAGTTTGGTAATTTTTTTGAAAATAGAACTACGTCGTTGGGCGGAGCGCGGTCGGCCACTACACGCATCCTTGACGTGAGTTTGTTTTGCCGCCATTGCGAAATTGATTTATTTGTAATAAAAAGTGAATGCTAGTAGATGGAAAAAGTGATGAGGAAGCAGCTTTGTACACTACTTACCCAAAATTCTCTACAGAGCAGCGAACATAATCAACAATTTGTTGCCAGATAAGTCAGGAATGAAGTAAATATGAAAAAAGTTTTTAGAACAGTTTCTGAAACATTAAAGACACTTTATAATGTGTTTGTAGATAAAGTATTGTATGCTACTGTTTGTAATTAGTCCTTAAAATACTCATATACCAATACATAAAACCACGTTCGTATTTTAAGGACCCTTATTACTTAACAGTTACATAAAGCACTAATATTGCCCGCACCTTCGGTTGCATTTAAGAAAACACTTATTTTTGGGATAAATTTATTTGACTACGATAGGTGCTGATTTTAAAGACCATAACATGTTAACAAATAAAAAGGAGTTTGTGGTTGGGAGGTCAAGGGGTGCAGTTGGAGTATGCCTTTGACGATTTTGCAAATTGATTTTAGTGGCCTTTATAATATGAACTTGGTATGGTTAGGTGTTATAAATGCTCGTGCTCAGGAACAATTTGTGAAATAGTTAAAGTAGACTGTAATATGGACTCGTATAGATTTTTCACCAGAAGCTCCCCCGAGGCTATCAAAGAACATCCCGCCATGGCTATCAAGGAACGCCATCTTTTATGCCACTTTTTGCCGATACTTAGTATCTCTTTAAACTGGACATTTGCATAATCACTGAAATCTCGGTGGAAGCCTTAATATAAAAGAAGAAAGAAAGAAAAAAAAATACCCATTTTTATCCATTTCAACTATCAACCCCAATTCGAACCAGTTTTAAGCGATGAATTCAAAAATTCATTAAAATTAATTTAAAAAATTGCCTATGATTTTAAAGCAATTTTCATAGCGAAGGCTTGCCGAATAATAATTTTCTAATGGCATAATTGTTCAAAAATCATTTTCCATCGGCTTTTATAGCGATGATCGAAAAAATATTATTCGGGTTTTATTGCACGCCGCACAGCGTAAAGCGTTTGAGGATACTCCCGATTTCGCAATCTCGATGTCAAGCCATTTTCAGAAATTGTCTTTTTTATTGATAAGCTAGCATAACCTACAACATTTCATTTCTCACTTTCGTATAAACTTGTTTCCTCTTTTGAACCCAATTAGGAGCGGAATTTCCGAAAACGCTTTCTTAGTGCTCACACTTGCATTATAAAAATAATGGCTTTATAAATTCGGCTGTGTGATATTTCAATCACCAAATGTTTCCTTTTATATATTATTGGAAAGCCGTGTGGTTCCCGGCAGAGTAGAATAGGACCAGGAAACACAAGCTAAAGAAATAAAAGAGACCTCTCCAACCCGCCTGGCCAGCGTGGAGAGTGTAGGCCAACTCCTCTGACTGCCCTGGCTAATGTATGGCTCTGGTAGTACAGAGAGGGTCGTGCTCCTGCAGTGGAGACTAACAAAGACCTGAAAGAAGAAGAAGAAGATATATTATTGAGAATCGCAATAAGCACAATCTGGTTATCTGATTTAAACAATTCAATCGATATTTTTGCTATGAAATAAGGGAAAATGGATTTCTGCGATACATATATACACACTGTCACGTCTTTCGCCCTTCCGGGGTAGACAGAGCTCAGGTCTGGAAGACCCTGAGGCCACGTTTGGCTAGTTGATGTGAAGGTGGAAAACGGAATTAATTCTGCGAAAAGTATAACCTAATTAAAGCAAGTTTTTAAACACCCGTATGAAAAATAATGTGAAAATAATTTTTAATAGGTTTCTGCGCCATTGCATATTTAATTATATTTTCGCTATTCGTAAAAATAATAAAAATATTTGAATCGAATAGAAATATTAAAATGGTGACACACATGCATTCATTTCTTGGCTTCATTCAACATAAAGATCCAAGATAAATTAAATTTCAGCTCTATCGCACTTCGATCCACGCAAATAGAATGGTGTCTGGTATAATCATCATCAGGTCTTTTTAGTCTCCACTGCAGGAGCCTGACCGCTATATGTACTATCAGAGCCATATATTAGCCAGACCAGTCAGAAGATTTGGCGTACACTCTCCATGCTAGCCAGACAGGTTGGAGAGGTCTTCGGGAAGACTTGGATTGTCCCTATTTTACTTTGCCGGAACCACACGGTATCTGGTATGGCGATCATATTGACAATCTGCTATTTTTCTTTATTCCTTTTCTAGTAAATCCACCCGTTCCTTTCTTTAAGTATCTATTTGTCTTGAGCCAATAAGAATCGCCTTAATATTAAATATTCATTGCGATCTTAATCAGAGTAATTATTACAACGACCTTTGATTAAATAGTAAGACTACTGATCTACTTAAATATTATGCTACACTGAATAACTTATGAAGGGAATATTAAGGAAGAGATATCTAGATCTTTTCATAAGCTTCTTTTGTTTTGACTTCTCCGGATACAGTGTGTGTTTGTCTGTCACCAAATCTTTGAAGTTTATTCAGAACGACCTCCCTAAACAACTAAACCCACGTTTAGTTATCACACTATAACTTAAAAATAAAAAAATATAGGGCAATTGTGTGATTTGTCCCCCTATATATTTGTATTAGCTAGCCCACAGTGTGAACTTGTGTCAAAGGATACACTAACTCAACGAAACTGTAATTTGTATTGTAATAGATACTTCTTGGTATATAGATAAACATCCAAGACCAAGGCCCATTGGTTTTCATCACAACCTGGCCGAAATACGAACCCGAGGCTCCTCGAGACGCAGGAAGGCGTGAACCACTGCGCCACACGGGGGATGTAAAACAACCTCTAACGTACCTACTTATACAATGTGCTAATCTGTAAACTTGCCATATTCTCGAACGTAAATATGAACGGACGTAATATAAATAAAAAGAAATAACTTCACATACTAAATAGATCAGCTGATTAGCAGTTGGGGATTTTTTTCATTGTGTATAAATTCATAATTATCAATTAAACAATTTAGGAACATAAGTAAAATTAATCGTGTTTGTAACAAAGTGCAAGTGCAATATTTCTAAAAATAAAATCCAGCCCCCGTAGCATGGCACGCGCGATAACGTTTATCGAGTATCGCCATCTTGTTTTACGCAATACTGAAGAGCGAGAAGTAGATAGTTTATCGCGCGATATAAACGGCGTCGCGGGAGCCATGCTACGGGGGCAGACTAGCCTTTCTGAGAGTTTACAATTACATCCGCTATATTGATTTATTGTTGATGCACATATCTATGATACTCCGGCAAGAATAACACCCCACATTTCCAAATGGTTTATTCCACTTATCACCTAGGTGATATCACATAGGTGAACAAAGTTCACGCTTTTAGTCCGCTTTGTTCAACTCGGAATTTGAGCACCTGGTGATATTATCAGGTGCCCAAATTCCGAGGTGAACCAGGTCCCAGGTCACGTGACCTAGGTGCTCAAATTCCGAGGTGAACAAAGTGGACTAAATGAGCGCACTTTGTTCACCCAGGTGATATCACCTAGGTGATCAAAGTGGAATAAACCTTCCAAATTGGTCAAGCTTCAGGCTACAGGTGGTGACAATAGAACATACATACTTATATACCTACTCTTCTTCTGGGTGGGTCATTAACGAAACACTTATTAAAATACAATGTATAGAAAACAGTTATTCCAAGTTTCAGGTAAAATAGATAGAGTATTAAACGAATCAATAAAATATATTTGAAAATATTCGTACGGATCGAATAACAACCTTCTATTTGTCGGTTATATACTGGGCTTCGCATCTGCCAAGTACTCCGTCCTTGCGCTAGGCCAGTTATTCCGGTATGTGTATGACAATTTTTTTTATGTCTAAAAAAGAAATTGAGCTGTGCATACCTATGTTTCAATAAGAACAAATTAAAGGAGAATGCCCACTGATGTATGGAGCCTCGCTTATTAATCTTACTCGTCCCCCATTAAAAAAACCGGCCAAGTGCGTGTCAGGCCACGCACAGTGTAGGGTTCCGTAGTTGCGAATGACAACTTTGAGTTCACACTGTTTACACTCGCACCTCACAGTTTAACGACCAAAAACATCTAACAATGAAAATTGTATGAAATTTTACATTTTCCAGTACATTTTATAAGTTGGTTGCCTATTACTTTTTAGTTTGCACTTAGGGCTCAGCGCTGATAGTTTTCCTTTCAACTTCAGTACCTATATATACTACTGCCGTAATTTTTTTTCACGTATCCATATATAACCGTTTAGCAGATAGAGGGAGGGACACTTACCTCTAACAAAAAATTTTTACTTTAAAACCAAATGGTGTTCTCAACCTCACAATATTTTTAAAGACCTTTTTAACGATACACCACACGATGGTTAAGTAGAGAAAAAAAAATTACTCCTCCACTTTACTTGTATGGGAGCTACCCTAAAAAAATTTTTCTTCCACTTTTTTGGCATGATTAATATACATACCCATACCAAATTACAGCTTTCTAGTACTTATAGTCTCTGAGTAAAACCGCGGACGGACAGACAGACAGACATGGCGAAACTATAAGGGTTCCTAGTTTACTACGGAACCCTAAAAATGTACAGCCGAGGGCAGATGAACCGGACCACCCTCCAAACAGATTTTAAAATATACGGTGACACCGTATTTGTTTATCTGTCCCCGACTGTACATAATTGTATGATCAACAGAATAACTTAGTACATAATTGCAAAACATTAAATTATATAGAAGCGTGTAGGTAAGTATTTATTTTGTGGGGTCTTGATAAAAAATAAAGACAAAAGTTCTTAGCGTTAGTATGGACAAGCGTTACTAAACCGAATAAATCGAGCGAAATAGTAACATTATTTAAAATAAAACCCCGCCTAGAATTATCCCATATAAGTTATAAGATAATAACTTAAATGAATTTCAAAATAATTATTCATTTCGAAATTTATATGCTCATACACCGCATAAAAGGGGTAGGCCCGGCAATGGACAATCTCCTTTCAATTAAATCCCACAGATGTTATATTGTTTGTGTATTGATGTTATTTAATTTTTCAATTTTTTATTTACGTAACCTCAGATAAGTACTACAATTATAATACAGTCGCGTCAATTTTGCCGACGACTACCTCTTCCGCCTCCGCAGTTCGCAGCCCGCGCTCGTTTAGTTGCTAGGCAAAGTTGACACGCCCGTTTTTAATGTGATTCTTTTTCTTCTGGATTAGGTATAAGTACCTACTACATATTTATATATTTCACGAGGCTAAAATATTTTTGTTATTTAGAGCCATTTGTAATTTTACGTACCTCGGTAAATGTCACTGATTGAAGAAATATAATTTGGTAATTTATCTAAAAATAACATAAATGACATAAATTTTATCGCTTTAGTTTTACATCTAATGTAAATGCATACTTTGAAATACCACCTGAAAAGACTGTAACTGAATAATTGAAGTGTTTTTAATAGATGTATGCTAAGATATAACCCGTTAAGAACCTGGTTTTTGCATAGAATGTTCTTAAGAAACAGAGTGCATCTTAAGATGCCATATAAAGCAGTGATATTTAAATCCATTAGCCACATCTGTCTTAGAGGATGTCGAACAAATTTATTTAAGCTACGATGATCCTAGTGACATACATAAATTTCTATTCAAGAAGAATGAAAACGTTCGATAAATTCCAGAAATATTTATAAGCAATTAAGACGTTTTTTAACAACATTCATAACATTATGTAAGCTCATAGTAAATAAAAGGAAAAAAGTATAAATAGTAAATAATTAACTAGTTATTTTATTATAGGTAATATTTTGGGATTCGTCGATTTACAAAATTAAAACCAAATGTTGCTGAGACATATGTGGCTAAGAAAGTATGGATAAAACCAATCACCCATGGACTAAATCTTATCTTCGAAAAGAGCCTGTTTACTAATTTTTAAATAATATTGCGGTTTATCGGTATTACTACATACGACTGCACTAGCGCTGGCAAATCTATTTTCACCAAAGTGCATATTTGTTATTTACTTATCTTTCCTATTTATGGACGACTTTCAAACGATGCTACATAATAAATGAAAAGAAAAAAAAACGATTTTAACACCGTAATACCTAAACCTCCCTATTTCAAGTCCCTTTTTAGGGTTCCGTAGTAAACAAGGAACCCTTATAGTTTCGCCATGTCTGTCTGTCTGTCCGTCCCCGGTTTTACTCAGAGACTATAAGTACTAGAAAGCTGTAATTTGGTATGGGTATGTATATTAATCATGCCAAAAAAGTGGTAGAAAAAAATGTTGAAAAAAATTTTTTTTAGGGTAGTTAGCTCCCATACAAGTAAAGTGGGGGAGTAATTTTTTTTTCTCTATTAACCCATCGTGTGGGGTATCGTTAAATAGGTCTTTAAAAAATATTGTGAGGTTGAAAACAACACTTTTCGATATAGGGATCAGTTTCCGAAATATTTGGTTTTAAAGTGCGAATTTTTGTTAGAGGTAAGTGTCCCCCCCCCCCCCCCCCCCTCTATCTCTGCTAAACGGTTATATATAGATACGTGAAAAATTTTTCAGCAGTACTGAAGTTGAAAAAAAAACTATTAGAGCTGAGTACTAAGTATAAACGAAAAAGTTATAGGCAACCAACTTATGAAATGTGAAAATGTAAAATTTCATACAATTTTCATTGTTAGATGTTTTTGCCAGTTAAACTGTGAGGTGCGAGTGTGAACAGTGTGAACTCAAAGTTGTCATGCGCAACTACGGAACCCTACACTAAGCGTGGCCTGACACGCACTTGGCCGGTTTTTTTAAATACTGATGAACCAAATTTGATGAAACTTTGACTGTTCTAAGTTCGACTAAGTATAGCTCGTACAACAAAAATTATTGAGCGAACAAACTAATGTTATAAACATATTTACATACAAACACTTATGAACTGGCAGTTTTGGAACATGGTTGCTGGAACAGACTAACATACTAATTCTAAAAAGGACATACATTCTGATCTAATTTACCTTTATTGACGTTCTTTTATATTAATTCAGTTAAAAATATACCAGTAAAATTTGTACATAAAAATTGGTAATTAAATACTTCAACGGTTCTGCTTTTAATAATGGAGTAAGTATAGAAATCGATTCCAATGTTTAATTATTCCTACAAATCAAGCAACAGAATAAAATTAGACTTCTGAGTAGTCATTCTTTTCGTGTTATTAATTTAGGAACGCAATTACTTTTATTTATTTAAAAAATACCAAAACAAAAATGCTTATTTTTTTCTTAGAAAGCTCTGAATATAAAATTGTTTTTCTTAGTTGCGAATAACATTACGTGGTATTGAATAAAATCAGAAATCCGACTACTATTTTTTTTGTGTTTGTAAATCTCCTTATTTTTATTTAAAGATATCCAGTAAATGGATATTCTTTGATGAATTTCTTTGAAATTCTCTTTGAGTAAAAATTGTTTTGTCTGGGTTTGAAATAGGATTGCGTGGTAGTAACGTGATATTGAATATCAAAAATTGTCCTTTAGTTTTCTTAGCACAATATTAACTAACTTGAAAAACCTGTTTAGAAATCTTATTTATATAACAAACAATCTGAAGTACTAATTATCAGTCTGAATAGAATGTTATTGTTTCCTTATAAAATGATATCGTCTTACTCTGCCGTCGGCGTTGGTACTGCTATTTGTTGTGACTGATCTAAAAGTATCCGATATAATTGATATGGATACAACCAGTGTATAAGTGCCATTTGAAAAAGAAATATAAAATTCAAATCATTCCATGCATTGATATGTTTTAAAAGATAAACTACTTTTGAAATCACTAAATGCAACTTTCTCACCGAACAATTCAATAAATTGGTCGGGTTAAGCCGCGGAAAAAAGCAAGAAGATTATATATTGGGAATAAATTAAAAGCTATAAAAAATTGGTTACTCGATCCGGGAAACTGCTGGGCATGCTAGCAGGTCAAAATCGTTATTGGGTTTAATTATTATACTAAACGTAGTCGACGTCATATTGTCAAAATTGTGATGATACCATACGGTACCTATAAGCTGAGAAATACAAATCACTTGTTTCTTTTTTTGAACAGGCACCTAAATGAATAAGATTTGGTCTATATCCAGCAAAAATAATTTTAAAGTTAAGAAAAAAATACAAATCCGACAAGCCCGTGTTCCAGTTCCATTTATTAACGTAATCTCAAACATCTGAGCAAGTGTGCATTTATCTTACCACTTCATTACCTACTAATCATATTTTATATTGTTTTACCGTTTAATAGTAAATGTCTCTAATATACTACACGGCTAGCTATCCGCCGTGCAAGTTGGAAGGAAGAATAAGTACAATTTTGGAAGTTAGAAACAACATTGTTATAAAGACTCGTTCATCGCACGATAATTCTTAGTCTTAGACAATTTTTGTCCCAATACAACGCAATTGATCCCAATCTTGGTTTCTATAAAGGTGAAGTTAATAAAGTCTTCCAACTATTCGCTTCGCATAAAGCGTTCCCTAATTGCGTTGACCATTGTCTTACAATATCCAGTGTTTTTCAAAGCAACGACTGTTTGCACAAAAGATGATGGGTGTCTCCTACTGAATAAATTACCCTGCGTGTAATGAGGGTTCTTTCTGTCGTATCCAAGCACTATTTATTAGCATATATGCAAGAGCGGATCCAGGGGGAGTGTCATGGAAGCATGACCCCCTTGGCCTCGGCCCAGGACCCTAGGTGGACCACTAAATAAAATTGTTAAACATTAGCCAAAAGCGTTGCCTTATGGGGGTTCGCAAAGTTGAATTATAAAAGCGAAACCCATGCCGACGGAGTCATTGGGAATGATAGATAACGCATTTAAATATAGGTAGTTATTTTTAAGTACAGAGAGTATATAGACAAAGAGTACAGTATTGTACTTACATTTATTAATAAAATGCCTACCTCTTACTTGATTCTAATTATCAAATTAAATTATAACTTGTGACTTGACCACGACTATGTGACCCCCTGGCCACAAAGCTGGATCCGCCTTTGCATATGTGCCAGACTTGTATTGTTTTCGGACGCATGATAGCAATTTTGTAATTACTGTCACTTTTATCTTTTGCGGCTTGTAAATATTTACGCGTAATTGTAACTCGGTTTTTTCATTTGACTACATCGTTGCACTATATTTAGTATAGCTACATATTTGTAGTTTTTCCACCCGGTTTTATTATCTAATTAATGTCTGTCCCAACTGACATTAATTACCTAGATGAATATTTTCTTCAAAAACCTAAGTCATGCTGACATAGGTACATAATAGATTTTTGTTCCTTGCGAGCAGTTTAAAACTATTCCTACTAATTGAGCAGTGAAATTAGTTCGTAGCAAATCAAAATTTTCAATTTTACTTTTGTAGACACAAAAGTTAACTGACCATCCATACAATAACGCTATATCTTCTAATTTTGTTCTATTTTATTTTTTAATTTCAACTGGATGAACTTGTAGATTAAGATGTTCCATAATCACAAACCTTTTAACACCACGACGTACCTTTACATATTATAATACATATTTACATGCCATTAAATCCGATATTTTATATTTCTATAGTATATTGTCAAAGGGTTTTATGCCATATATCTAATTTCTTTGTCCAATGTCCTCCGTTTTCAATGAATCTATAAAGATTGTTTGATGTAGTTATAGATTATCACTTGATGCCGTGAAAATAAAATAAGGAGATACATGACACTATAAATATATAGGTAGCACACAATATCTTCTCACGGATGATATTGGATTAAAAACTTGAATAGATGTCATACGACCCTTACAAACATTGTTCAAGATGTATTGATGTATGTTAGAATACCGAAAGCATGTTTAACATACATATAATTTAAATTAGCTAGAATAAATTAACAAATATACATACTTACGTAATTAAATTTTTGATACATCGGACGAAGGAACTGTAAGATTTTTATGTCCAGTATTTCAAATATTGTAGTGACAGAATTTTTTTCTTTTCACAATCTTTACATTTTTAGACAAAGTTGACTAAATTATGCTATTTTGATAGTGTTTAAGTCTGGTTAAAGCTCAGAATAGTAATTGTATGTCTTTTATTTTCTCAATTATACCTTTATAATTATGTATTAAAAAGGGCCTTAACTTTTATTTGTATTTATTGAAATATAAGAAAAGCTATTGCATTGTTCAGAAAGGTGTAGTCAGAGGTCCTTTTATAATTTCCATCACAGGCGTACAACTTACAATGCTAAGAGACGTCATTAATCCAAAAGCGCGAAACATGGGTAAATTAATTGGTGGATAATGGTCGTAAACAGCTTATTTTCGTATAACTATTCCTTTGATGTTATATTCTTATAATTCCTGTAAAAGGCGTTTATGTACCTTGGAATCAGAGATAAAAAAGTTGGTTCTCGTAAACCCTGTTATACCTTGCAAAAGTTATTGAAATCCTTGAAAATATTGAGTCCGGAGCACTAACCACCACAAGTATGAGCCTTTTTAATGAAGGTGTCTATTCCACTTAGATCACCGAGGTGATTTTTGACCTTGCATATTGAATACTTTACGACAGAAACGAGATTTTATGAAACTTTTGACACAACTTTTACAATGCAATAGAAAGGTGTAAAACAACTTAAACTCAAAATATTTCTTTCACGTTTAGAAATACAAGATTCGGGATCCCGGGATTACGGTGTTTTCCGTCCCCACAAAATGGGATTTTACATTTTTCCAGCTTTTTATCTCTCATTTCGAGATGAAACCTGGACTGAAGATGACTGGACTATTATTAAGGCATAACTTGGTCATCTTTGTGCCTATGGGTGTATCGGTATATGTAATTTTGTATATTGTAATCCCAATAATTATCAGTCGCCTAAAGCAATAACTTGCCTCACTGTAGTCTGGAGCCTGGGCACAAATGTGCACATGTCCTTACTTTTATAACTACCTATATTTGCAGTAGTCTGTATAGAAATTGTTATTGAGGTAAAATAATTGTTAAGAGATGTTGTGAAGTACATTAGTTTTTAAAAATGGTATTTTTTGATTAGCTTGGTATTTTCTCTATGCTTTTAACTACTTATCTATTATATGATTAGATTCATCTTCCTACAGCTTCCTCCTTGATCTACCATTTCCAGAAGTTATAGGACGTTTTTATTGCGACATTCTCAGTTGTATTCTACCCACATTTGTTAGCTTATTTCCAATCACGTTATTCCCGTGTGAATCAAGTTATTTGTTAGAAATGTTGTTCACTTAGATTGCTTGTGATTTAAGTTTTAAAATGTCAACAAGCTGCTGCTGCCATATTTATTTGTGGTAACCCGTACCTATAGGTAGAAAAAGTAAAATAATTGGACTCTATAGTACGTATATCAGCCATAGTGAGTTCTTCCAGCAATAATTCAAATTAAAATAGCTGTAAGTGTTTTACATCTCTAGAATAAAAGTATATACAACATATAAAAATAACGGTTTCGTTGTAGACTACTGCAAGCATATACATAATAGATTCCAAGAAATTTGTGATATACATTCGTTTAGACTCATACCTAAGGGTTTAGCGATAAAGTTGCTTTTGCGAGTGATTAAGGGCTGGTAATTGTATCAGTGGTATATAGTTGACTGTAGTAACACCAATCATAGCCTAATAAATATAAAACATAGAACAATGTTAGATTTATTTGTAAGGTTTTTGTTTATATTTATAGAGACTGCGAGGGATCGGGTCCTTCGAACCGCGCCTTCGCTTCGTATACAGATTTAAATAAATAAAACTTAAGACAGTTTTAAATCGTAAATGTAAGCTTGGCTATAATTTATGTAATAAACTATTGGTACTTATTATTTATTTTTATTTTCCCCTCCCGTCCATTATAAGATCAAAGCAGAGTTAAGAGACAGACTTAAAAGTTAGGGTCAAAAGATCGCTAAGTACTTTAATGTTTACTCTGCGAGGGATCTTTCATATGCAAGCTTTTTGTATAGTCTAAGATTCTTTTATTCCATTTCTAAATGTATCTACAGTACTAATCCTACTCCCTAATCTTTCAGGCTTGATTAAATATTTGCAGACTGGATTACAATAACACTAGCTTTCTATTATTCACAAATAATTTTTTATTAAGTACAGCTTAAAGACCTAAAGATAATGCCTCAAATAAAGGGGTACAAATAGACAAATTTTGAAAATAAACTATATTTTGCGGTATGTTAAAACATACACTACTACAATATTTCTTTTATCATTTTATAATTCTTATACCTTGTACTTCGTCAGATGATGAAGCCGTAGTGCTCAGAAGGTGGTCTAAAAGCGCAACACATAGGTAAACATAAGATCTTAGGGATTGCAATACAGACAACATCTTCAAATGGTATATGATTTATATAACAAGAGGTTTTCAAATACATTTTGAAATTTCCCTGTTGTTTGGGTTCTTAATATCAAAGGTCGAAACTACGTAGTCAGATGAATTAGACAAGGAACTTTAAGTTTTATTAAAAACTAGCTTTTACCCGCGGCCCGGGTGATATATAGCCTATGTCCTTCTCAGTACCCTAACCTATGTGTATGCAAAATTTCATGATGATCCGTTCAGTAGGTTGGGCGTGAAAGCGTAACAAACTAACAAACAAACTCACTTTCGCATTTATAATATTAGTTAGGATTGTCAGTTTTTCCAGACTTCTTAGATCCCATGAAGACAAACTTCTTAACGATAACAAAATCAGAGCGTCAACCAAGAGTTTATACTTACATTTAATTTACGAGAGTACTATACGGTAACGTTTTTATAACCGTCATAGTTTACTATACGTTGTCCACCATGAGTACGATATGCTACGTATACTCGTAAGTAGTTTTCGAAACTCGTAATCGAAAACGAGTCAAGGTTGAATGTAAACGAATACGATCCTGTGTTTACAGGAACATTTTCTGCGGTATCAGGACCATGATTTACAAATCCGACCTTCGTTTTCTATCGAGTGAGACAATAGTTTACTATTACGAGCCACCGAATAGTTTACTTTAGATCGAATCATTTACTACTCAAGTATTATAGGTAAACTCATGGTTGATGCTCAGGTGAACAGTGTGGGATAGTCTGGGGGATGGTTTATCCGAGGTTCACACACGATAATGCTTAGAAGCATTACGCTGCTGCTGCTTGATGGATCATGATTGTGCAAAGAAATCTATTTTGTATTTTGACCTAGGTACTTTAAAACGAGTCTCAATTCGTCGGAACATTTTTTACCACATATAACTATGTACTTTACCTATATTACCTCTTACTACGTACCGTACGAACGTCAACTAAGTACGTAATTTGTAAACTGATTTAGAAAATTCTTTTTTTTTCACCGCTCAAAGCTTTTGTTTTCGTAAATAGTTTTTAATCCGTCCCACAATAATTTCAATAAAATCGGCTTAGTAGTTTTTGAAGTCAGTCTTTTATCTAAAAAAATTCTATCATTTTCTGAAAGTCCTATCATATTCGAAAAATATAAAATCATATTTTGTAATCGGAAAAAGTAAGATTATCTTAAAATGAAAGTCAGAAAAACCAGACTTTTCAACTGATCATTATCATCATCATCACTTTTTCGACTGTAAACTTGAAAATACTTATGTTTTGATGCCTGTCTGCTGTCTTATGGTGTTTTTGCGCAGAACAAAAATATTTATAAGTACGAGGGATCCAGCAAAGTTGTATTCTGTCAGCATTGCCCTTAGGCATTGCCATCCCTAGTTCGAACGGAGTCATTATTATTAGTAAATAAGTAGTATTTAAATAAGTAGTTTACTTAGTTTAATCTGACTGTGAAGTACTCGACTACTTCCTGTGAAGTAAAACATCAAGAGGAAACCGTTTAATTTTATTTATTTGACTACTAATAGACTTTGACTTTATTAATAAACAATACTTATTTTCTACTATTTGACCTGTAACCGGGAGGTGGGACGGCGCCAGAGTATCGACGCAAGTAGCGTCCCATACCAGGGGCCGCCCTAACCTCCAAGGCACAAGAGTCATCCCATCCGGTCTCTTGCAATCATCCCTAGCCAATCCGTTTGGTTCTAAAACGGATGGTATGTTGATGGTAGCAAGAGCCCGATGGATTAAATTGTATAGGGTGGCGTGACGTCCTAAACGACCGGCACTTTTACGGCAAAACAGACCGTGGTGACCCAAGACATCAACGCCATCGCCGCAAGGGTAAGGATGTGGCACCGTACAAATGGCACCTAGTCTCAGGGCAGCTGCCAGGCGAAAGGTTTCGTCGCCAATAAGGTACCAAGGTTGGCAGATGGTATGGTTTGAAGCCAGGGCCCGGACTCCCATTCAGCGGCAGCTAGAAGACGGGCTCGCTCTGCAGCCCTACCAGATGACTGTAATAAATTAATCTGGGCTAAACTGTAAAGCGGCCCCTCCCACAGCCTTTGCGAGGAAGGAAAATCCGGAATTTTAGAATTTGGACACATCATTGACCAAGCATTAATGGCCTCCAACTTGTGACTTATCTCAAAGTCAGGATTGTCTAGAATTATTTATACAAAGCATGCCATTATTCCTGCAAAAATAAAATAATGATTTTATGCAGTGCCGGATATTTTATTTTTTAAGCAGCAAATTTTGTGGGCTTGCCTCATCATAACTTTATTTAGAGGATCTACGTAATTTTTACACTTAATATAGAAATGACCTACATATAGTTTCACTCATAATCATCATCATCAGGTCTTTTTTAGTCTCCATTGTAGGAGCACGACCCTTTGTACTATCAGACAGAGCCATATTAGCCAATTCTGTCTGAGGATTTCGCCTACACTCTCCACGCTGGCCATACGGGTTGGAGAGTCTCTTTGATGTTTATAAGCTTTGTTTAGCTTGTTTTCCTAAGTCGCCTACTACAACATCCACGGGAAGACTTGAAGTGGTCCTATTCTTCTCTGCCGGGAACAACACGGCTTCTATAGTTTCAATGTGTTTGTCGAATCTGACCTTAAAAACGAAGCTTATTATTCAAAAAGTTTATAGTAGTCACATCTATCCCGAAGGCGTAAAGTACCTTGCAAATATTAGAGGAGCATTTGTCTTATCTGAAAAAATGTGAACGCGCACGGGAGAGCCGTTATTTACGTTCACATTCAAAGTAGGTAGGTATGTTGGCATACGTGATACACATTAAATTGGTCTCCGCCATTGATTTTCCTACCTTGACCAATTTTCTAACACATTGCCATACTTGACAATACCTGGAGCCTTTTACGCAATAAGATTGTTGACGTTTTTGTTTGTCGAAAAATCCGAATTACAATTAGTACTTAGTAAATAATTATGTAGGTACTTAGTTTTCTCTCCCAACGTGTAAGAGGGTAATAAATACCTACTTACTTACCAAGTAAAAAAATAATCAACAAATGTGTCAATCTTTACTTTAGGTCACCAACACAAGGGAAACCATGCCTGTGGTGGCGTTAGTTCCTCACTAAGGCCCACAGGATTTTACTTGCCCGTTAGTTTAGTTAGGTTTTCACTTACTTACTCGTTTTGTGCTTTGTTTTAACATATGTTTAATTGCTCGCTGGCCAGCGGGAGAACTATACGTAAAGCAATGAGAGAATTACATAGAAGAAAGTTTTGGAACGGCTTTAGCGACAGTACTTAGTATTTATTTGTAACTCAGGTCTATTATTTTGGTTTTTTTTTGGAAACGGCTGTGTGGCGCTAGCTCCAAGTGAGCTTTTGCTATTTCACCAGACTTCTTGAGGTACCTAAGGGGCAGAGTGCCCTCAACCTATAAGGCGGACATCACCCAGTGGTCCCGAGGAGGGACGGACCTCGGCTTAGTGCGCGCAAGGCTTGGGCGGACAGCAAACTCTCATATGCCTGATGATGAGCCGCGTTTTGCATGCATAGTCCGAAGGGCCAAATGAGAAAGAGGATTGGGAGAGCAGAAACTCAGAAATTGTTACTAAGGCGTCCAATATAGGTAGGTAAGGGTGTAGAGTCATGACAGAGTACTAAGCTTCTTTTGTAAAAACTTTTGACATTGACAGACCATCCACAGATTCCATCCGATATTTGTGTAGATCCGGGATCGGTCGATGTTTTTGTGATAACCCGTATTGCAATTTAACTTAATAATCTGATGTACACACATAGACAAATGTATATATTAATTTATATTATATATAATCAAATATTTTATACAATATGGTATAGGTAATCCATACTTCCAAACTAAAAGCCTGCCTGAAAAATAATGAACTTGCAACAGTGTTAACGTCTTGGTTAATAAAAAGAACATACAAAATGATAAGGAAAAGCTGACACCACTTCACTACCTACCTATATATAAATTATATATTTATTTAAAAAAAATGCGGTTAATAAGGCCTATGCCTATTCCATTCACAGAACCCGATTTTGCTGAAAATGTTGTTCATACATAAATAATAATACCTAATTTAAGTAAACAACGATGAAAGCTTTCAGTTTAAATACAATTAGTAAATAATTTCTAATGGTTTGACACTTTTTCGAAAATAGACAGGGCTTTAATAAAGTACCCGGGCCTCATTAGACTGCCTTGTACGTGATTTTTGTTTAATTTTTAGTAAAAATTATGACGCATTAACTCATGTATTTTATTTATAAGCATGTTAAAATTTACAGGAAGCATTACAAACTGATCTCAAAATATTGCTTTTTTAAGCAATAATGATATAAAGTGGTTCGAAATTAAGTAGGCCTTATTTATATCCAGTACCTTATATTAAATGCGAAAATAACTCTGTCTGTCTCGTTTTCACGACAAAATTAATTGAATTTGCTCTAATAATGTATTAATAACACCTGTTACCCATCCTATTACAGGCAATAAATGTATTTATATTTTAAAGAACCATTTTCATATAGTAGGTACTCTTCGTATCACTTGAGTATTAATACTGACTGAATATAACTAACTCCCTAAGAGTAAAATTTGAATACGTAAAATACTCGAAGCGAATGAGATACAGAGGCGTCCGAATTTCAATCGAGATGGTGGTTTGTCGTTACCTACGACTTGGAAACCGGTACTTCAAACTTTGGGAAACTCTGATAGCAATACTGTAAGAGTTACCGACACGGTCAGCTCGATTCATACTAGTACTCTCGTAACAACGGACTCACAAAACGATGAAAACACACCACAGGCAACATCATCTGGTTTTTTGGCATCCCCCCCATCGGACATCGTTTCGATCCGCGCAGCGCGGGCAGCGGCGCGGGCGGCGACGCGCGAGGCGGCCCTCAGTGCAGTGCTTTGAGGGAAGCGTAACCGTCGTGTCGCCACCCCTTTCCTCGCCCTGATGATGGTCTTCGTAACAGACTGAAACTAGTCGGCTGATCCGACGTAATAAAACGTGAGTAAAGCCGTTTTCATAACGTAAAATTTTACTATGTTTCTGTCTGACTAAACTAATGAAAAAGCACATAAAGATTTACAAAAGTGGGCAAGCTAAACTACCACTTGCATTCCCTCACCGTTGCGTTCACTTGAGTGTAGGTACCGCGTACCACCAATCTAGTCTAGAGTAGAGTACCTGCGAATACGAGTGATGTCGTAACGGTGTAATACAAATTTTAAATACAAATTCACATGTAGAACTCTGTTCGAGATTCGTGTATATTAAATTCGTAGAATAGCATTTAAACTCCGCCCGTGAGCGTGAAAACTGAACAGAAAACAATGGGTAAATTACAAATCACAAAGTTTAAGGCGGGCAGCGGCCAGTATGACACATGTTAGCAGTGTTTGTGCAAGTTTGCAACACAACACAATACACGCGAAATAATCTTTTCTATTGAATTTTTTCGTAAACAGATTAGGGCATAGGAACACGGTATACTTGGTCCAAGTTAAGGAACATTGTATATTTCATCAAAATCATTTCAGTAGTATTTGAGATAAAGAGTTTAGAATGTATCAGTCACTAGGAAAAAATTAAGTCAATTAATTTTTTTTTTAATTAAGTAAGCAGGTGCCTCGTTTCATTTCCTTTGGAATAATTGAAATTCAATTCCCGAAGAACTACTGAAATATCTATAATCCTACGATACGAAGATGATGCTGCGGGCTGTAATGCAAGATAGATAATTATCTTACACTTTATGTCGTAAAGCAAAAAAGATGACGAATATTTTTCTCAAAATTACGTGGCGTATTCAGAATTTGCAATTTTGGGATAGCGTCGCCCTAGTATGCAGAATGTCGAAAATTCTACTCCACGTTGTCGTTCCAGCTTTCAGCAACATTTTGAGTTCACGGGTTTCCGAATTATTTCGTCGCGTCGCGTGCCTTCCACTTGTGCGGTCGACAGCCTCGACTTTAGCACCTTACAGGTGAACATTTTACAGGACATTTTAGCAGGACCGGGTTAATCCAAGGAGAGCCGTTAGCAAGCCGTTGGATTTTATGGCTTAGGTACTATAAAGTCTTATACAATAATATACAAATATCAACTTAGTTTACCTGCGAACATTGAACACTGTAAAGTGTTCCAAACTAATTTCTTAATTGATACACCTAGTATCAATTAAAAAATTATAATTTTAATTTACTAAAAAAATGTTATCTGAAATTTCTTGAAATCATGGATAGGTATGGCCTTTTTTAAAAGGTTGCTTTTTTAAATGAATATGCCAATTAATTAAACACCCTGTGTAAATAATCTAAGCCCGTACTCTATTTGATAAACTACACTTGCAACCTTTTGACCCCGTGTTTTTGTTTCTGTGTTAGCGTTTTCAATTTCAGTTTGAGCATAGATTTTCAGCTTTTGGAGCGGTATCCAGCTTTTTATGCTTGTTACCTGTTTGTAAACTGTAACGATGGGCAGTAACTGAAACCAACATTGATTGGAACTCGGCTTGGGCGAGAATTTTAATCAAAGGGCGAAAGTCGAAACAAATGTTTGCTTGTACTGAATGAACATGGTTACTTTTTTAACAAAATGCCAAAAGGTGGTTGTGCTAAAAGAGAATTTGCGTCGCATTTGAGGCCGCTGCTGTTGTTTTCATAGATCTGTTTATGGTTTTAACACAACGCATTCTTTTGAATCTACTGTTGGAAGGTGATTTTATAATAATCACAAGAATACAATTCATTAAGAGATTCAATACAAAATAATATTAAATCGGAATTACATACCTACGTCCATCACCATTTGCTATGAAAGAATAATAATAGTAGATATATTCTTTTGTTTTACTAGGTTAACAAGGTATTTATAAGTACTTATATCCTTTCAAGATTTTAAGATTCCGATATTTATTATAATATCACATAATGTAGGAGTATTAAATCTGGTCTTTAAATACCTAGCATTACAAAACTCGCTATAGGTATTTTTAAATTGAAAATATGTGATGGATGAAGAAGAACTCGCCAGAACGAATACTTAAGGTCCAACTTTAGGTCTTCGTGACTTCGAAGTAATTAGCTAGTTATCTTGGATGTAAGTAGGTAGTAGAATGAATTCGCCTATGTTAATTTTGTACGTAGGTACACTAGTTATTACTAAGCCGTGTGTTTTTCATTTCTTTGGTTGTTTGTAACGTACATAAGATTACCAACAAGCAGATTGACCATCTGTCGTGAAAGTAATGCTTAACATTAATATCGGTTATTCTGTAGTCTGTAGGTAGGACATAAGTATCTTTTCTTAAACATGCTTGGAAATGTAGGCATTATTGTAGTAAAAAGAAGACACGAAGTTCGTTAAATATTCTTGCCTCATGCTTTAGTTTCCCGGCATAGGCCAGGAGCGTAAGTACGAAAATTCATTTATTTAAGTAACTTGCATATAATATTATTATATGACTAGGTACAAATGTTTTCGGTAAATATTTGCAAAGTTCGTTATTTTGTTCGGAATGAAATCATTCAAATTGAGTTCTATTGACGAAAGCGACATCACTGCAATATAATATTATTAGTAGTTTACTATTATGTTTCTGTGGTACTTCGCCTAATTTGATAAATGGAAGCTAAATTAGCAATGGAAAATTTATTGCCGGGAACTAGTAAAAATGAATATATGAAGACTTAAGAAACTTTGTGTTGGTAACTTTATGTTTAATATCGTCACATTTATTGAGAAAAGTATTAAGTATATTTCGGCGGGAATGGAACCGCCGCGCCGCTCCAAGTGGTAACTATTGTCAATTATATATATATTAGGTATATAATAAATCCGGCACGAAAACTCTACTCGTCCGGCAATCCCTAACTTCGCGGCCTCTTCAGTAATGGACTAGGTATTATGGTTGTCTTGGTGGTTGCGAACGCCTTCCTTGCGACGTTGATACATTCACATTTAATTACTTAGGTACTTATTAAATGTCTGTGGTTCATTGTTGTGATTGACATCAAGCAAATTTAATGACGATCGGTTTAGTAGCGTAACAACAAATGAGAAGACCGATGGCCTAGTGAATAATTGCACATTTGTGCAATTATTATGTTAAGCAACCCCAGGCGCAGTCCCCACTTGGGTGGGTGACCGCAAGAGGCATAAAAAATAACGCGAGCTCCTCGTGCTTCGGAAGGCACATAAAAGCCGTTGGTTGCGGCTCTCATCATTGATGGCAGTCGTTAAGCTACTTACTTATATCAGATGCCTCTTGAAAAAACTAACACCAGTGTTGGCCATACACATACGTAAATCAAACAAAACAACAAATGGTAGGTATACATCGCGTCTACAAAATTCGCATTCGCAAGTATCCGAACCTATGGGAAAGGTTCGCAACAATGAGTCTCGCCAACGTGCCGTCCGCCACCGCCACCACTTAGAAAAGGACACCGTAAGAATGGCTGTAATGACATTGTTACACGGCTTCAAAGACAATAAAATAATATTGTCCTTGACGGCTATAAATTAATAAAACTAGACAAGCCCGGTCACATTTGTACATAAGGGTTCCGTATACAATATTTAACTCATAACCATAGTATGGTTTTTAACAAAACAAAAACCACGTATTGCAGCAAACCTCTTTCGTGCAACCTATATTGTAAAGTAATTACCCAAACTTTTTCTGTAAAATAATCCAAGAATACCGCGTGGCATATACCTAATCTCCTAATCTTTCAGCTAAAAGAAAAAAATTACAGGTAGACAGGGGGTAACCCCCCTGGAGGCCATCCAATCCATTCAAGGTGTCACCCATACATTATTCGAGTAATGTTTGAGAGTGTAATTTTTAGTTTTGTTTTGAAAAAAATCCTATACGTATATTGAGTATGGGTATACTAGGAATATAGAAGGTAAAGCGTGTTCTCTATTGAGACACAGTCCTTGTTCTATGTAATTTTTAGGTTTGTTTCGTTTTCAAGTATCAACATATTTCGGTTAAAAAAATAAAGCCCTGTTGCAGGCGATCGGACGGACAATGGAATCTTATTCTAGAAAAGGAATCTCGATAACAACCTTTGGGTAGGGATCCCTAAAATGTCCCGTCGAACAATGCCCCGTGCAAGTGCGTCCCTGCTTGCCTGACAGCATTAGAGTGGATAGTTGTGTGACGCAGACCCTAATGGGTGTATTGAGACATACAAAAGGATAGACATATTCGACGTGTAAGATTGTCACTCGTATGCTTTGATAATTAAAATCTCGGTTCAAAGCTCACTTGCCCTCGAACGACCCTCGATCATAATCAACAAGCACCCTGTATCAAACTAAGGTATCGAAATAGTTACCTTACCTATATATTTTTTGTATTAAGCTTAATATACCTACATTTCTAAGCTAATGTACAATTTCACAAACTAGCAATTCAAATATTCTCAACAATATGGTAGATGACAAGTCCACAGAACGCGCTAGTCAGGAACTACACAGAAAGGTACCATTGAAATAGAAGAAAAAGTTTTGAGTTAATATAGGGAAGTATAAAATTTAATGCCTTAAGTAAAGATAAGGTCCTTGATGACCGAAATTTTCCGACGGATACATAAAAAGGATATACCTATGCCTTGTTTTGAAGAACATATACCTACTGCTGATTCTAAAGGTAACCAGATTTTTTAAATTCAGTTTCCAACTGGCGAACTGAAATTAAATAGGTATGTTGGCAGAGATGTGAATAGTAATGTGTACAACTTTATCTCTGAACTAGCACATGCCGGCAGCTTCGCTTGCGTTAAATATGCTTCCTCATGAGAATACCTACTTTCTCTGAAATAAACCATGGAAATAAATGAACTTCACAACAATATCTACTGATTTTTAAGGCGAAAACTTGGTTAATAATGAAATAGTTATACCAACTTTTAATCTATATTTGACCCTGTCAAGCGAAGACTTTTTAAAAGATTAATTCAAGTTATGTTCTACCACCCACATACACTTTACATAAATAGCAACTTTTATAGAATGCAAAAAAAAATCTGTACTTACTTGCATCCCCTTGAGAGTGTAGGCCAAACCCCTTTGACTGCTCTGGCTAGTATGTAGTAGTACATTTCTCAAACTTATTACTTTAGTAGGTGACACGGTCAGTCAACCATGCACACCCTGGTGTCAGAGTTCTTCGGAACCGCCTCTTAGCCTCTGACGTGGTTCCTTTAACGACTACCAGATGGCAGCCGGGACCAACGGCTTAACGTGCCTTCCGCAGCACAGTATCATCTTTGTTATCAGACAATCAGGTGATTCATGCCTGCAATGTCCTAACCAAACTGGAAACAACTTAACAAAGTATGTTTCCCGTGGGAATCGAACCCACGACCCCCGGGTCAACAAGGCAAACACCTTAACCACTGGACCACGGAGGCTGAAGACGCTTTTAGTGCCCGAACTAAAAATCTGCCATACCTCTTTGATTGAAACTAGGTAGGTAGTACCGGATTTACACATTTTTCGCCCATCCATATGCTATAGTCCAAACTACGAGCAACACGGCTACAGAAGCCGTGTTGCTCGAAGAGACCAAAATATTATTTTTTTCAAACATGAGTGGAAATGTTCACATTATTTTGACAACCTAGTTTGGGATAAATCGATATTGCTGTACTGGCAAATACACGCCAGCAAAGTATGTATGAAAATCCATATCTGTCGTGTTTCAGCAGCCGGCAAAGTAAGTATGAAAACTCATATCTGTCGTGTTATTTAAAAATGGAACGACGCGTTTGCTGCGAAATAATTCAACTATGGAGGTTACAAATTCGAATTTCAAATTTGACCTGGCTGGCTGGTAAGAAAAAGGCCACCGTGTGGTTCCCGGCCGCCGTGTGGTTCCCGGCAGAGTAGAATAGTACCACTCCAAGTCCTCCCGTGGATGTCGTAAAAGGCGACTTAGGAAACACAAGCTAAACAAAGCTTACAAACATCAAAAAGACCTCTCCAACCCGTCTGGCCAGCGTGGAGAGTGTAGGCCTAATCCTCTGACTACTTTGTCTGATATATTGCTGTGGTAGTACAGAGAGGGTCGTGCTCCTGCAGTGGAGACTAAAAAAGACCTGATGGATGGATGGATGGAGTAAGAAAAAAAGAAATTAAAAAATACAAGAATTTGGCGCTATATTTTCTACATATTGTTGTTTATGAACATTTAATGAATATTTATTGACATATTTACTTCAATAGGTATTTCATGCTGGTCTAGGATAAAAGAAAAATCATAGAATATACCAGCTGCTTCTCTTCCCGTACAGTCCGTAAAAGCAGGCCGAGAGAGGGGGCGAATCATCATCATCATCATCAGCCTATTACTCGTCCACTGCTGGATAAAGGCCTCCCCAATTGCACGCCATCGAGATCTATCTTCGGCTGCGAATACCTTAGAAGAATACGTCAATAGGTGATGCGGCTAGCAATCCATCATTATTTTAATTGCGTTTTCTAGTAAAAGCCCACTAATACGCTAAACGTGGCTTTTGGGGTCCGTCTCACTCACCTGTAAGGGTAAACACGTGACAATATGTATGTCTGTTTGTCTATACACATAAGTACCTTTTTTTTATTTCTTCGCAATGTTTGAGAAAAGTACTATACAAGCCTTGGACGCAATCAGGCATTGATGGACTTACGCATGTGTGCCTCGGCTCCGCCTCGGCCCACATTCACACGTTCGTCCAATGCCTCTATTGCCGGCCGCTGCAGTAATCCACTATTGCCGCCTCTCTTTATATTCCGCGGCAGGCCTCAACTTGAACTTTTTGGCAAATTCACCACTCCGCCTGGTTACCTGTCAACAGTGAAGAGTACCTACTAAAGAATTTAATTAGTATGAAAAGCTCTGTTAATTTTGTATGTGGTGGTGTTGGCTCTATTATACGTTAACTAACAACTTTATGAATAATTTATTGTTTAATATTATAGTGTTGTAAGTTCTAAATAATAACAATACAATAAATATTATTTTAACTTGATTATTTATTTATTTTCAAAATAAACTTCAGGTTTGACAACGTGATTTTTCTGAAATTTTGTTTATGAAAAAACCTCAAACATATTTTAAAGGGGTTAATAAGTCAGGTTTCTTTTAGGTGTTCACTGCTGGAGCGCTACCCTCTCTGTACCTACTAGCCAGAGCAGTCAGAGGGTTTGGCCTAAGGGGATGCAAATAAGTACAGATTTTTTTTGCAATCTATAAAAGTTGCTATTTATGAAAAGTGTATGTGGGTGGTAGAACATAACTTGAATTAATCTTTTAAAAAGCCTTCGCTTGACAGGGTCAAATATGGATTAAAAGTTGGTATAGGTAACTATTTTATTATTAACCAAGTTTTCGCCTTAAAAATCAGTAGATATAGTTGTGAAGTTCATTTATTTCCATGGTTTATTTCAGAGAAAGTAGGTATTCTCATGAGGAAGCATATTTAACGCAAGCGAAGCTGCCGGCATGTGCTAGTTCAGAGATAAAGTTGTACACATTACTATTCAGATCTCTGCCAACATACCTATTTAATTTCAGTTCACCAGTTGGAAACTGAATTTCAGTTCCGCGACATGTTCCCTTTTTGATCTGCGAAATGAAGTTACAGAGTGTCACAGATGCGACACATCGCACTTGTCCTGAACATTTTTTTTTATTGCTTATGTAGTTCCATGAAAGAGTTGGGTTTATAACACCATAAGTGACAAATATTGTAGACTGTTTAATATACAGACACACACGCTAGCCCCATAGTTGTAAATTTATTTCGTTGGATAAGTACGTAGTAATACTAAGATTATATTTCTTAACAGAACTTGTACAAGGAGTAACAAAAATAGCTCTATAGCCAAAAGAGGGTTAAATGTAAAATAATTGACCGTAATAAGACAAAAAAAAAACAATCACTTGGTATTGAAACGCGACCCTGAAATCATAAAACTATAGGGACTACCCATAAAATACCTTATTTCCTCTGAGAAGTAAACGACAACATCCAGAAAGGCAATTTGATTATTTACAACATTAATTAAAAACAGTATCTATAATATTATCATTTTCAAATAACATGTTGTTTAGGTATCTAGATAAACATCCAAGACCCAGGCCATTCTGAAAATGATTGTTGTTGTTATGAGAATGATTGGGCCCCTGAAGTTCAAAGGTACTTACGGTATCAGGAAGTCACAGAATTAGGTTTTCAAATTTCTTTTCGTAGTTTATTTTATTCCTTAAGTAGATAAATGCATAATATAGGTACTTATAAAGCATCGCGAGTTGTTCTTCTGTATGATTGATTATTTCATGTGAGGGTTTTGCAGGTATGAATGCAGCTGAAACTGAATGCTTGTGAATGCATCCCGAGCGTTATTCATTTAATCCTGTCTAATTATTTCATATACGAGTATGTCCTCAGTTTGAAATATTCTCGTTAAGGTTAACTTTGGATTTCGGCGGCAGGGCAGCGCATTTTCTTTTTATACAAAGCTATCTTCCGCCGACGGTTTCGCCCGCATTGATGTCGGTTATCGCAACCAAATCCTATTTCCATCCTATGTGGTTTTACATATTTTACAACATTTGGGGATGGAATTTAGGGCACAAATTTATGGAAATCTGAGCACATTTAAATATTTTCCATACAAACTTACAACCCCTATTTCTCAGCATTTAAGGATGAAATAAAATAAACCATGAAAAAAATGTTTCAAAAAAATTAAGAGCATGAATTTCAATATTTTGATGCAGATTTGACGATTTCACCCGTTTAGGGTTACAATTTCCGCATTAAATTTGTGGAATTTATTTTATTAAATGGTCATCATCATCATCAATCTCAGCCGCAAGAACTCCACAGCTGGACAAAGGCCTCTCTAAGGATTTCCAATACGACCTGTTGAAAGCATAAAATAGTTCAAGAACCTTTCTGCCCCATCGGCCAACGGTTCTTCGCACTATGTGCCTCGCCAACTGCCACTTTAGCTCCATGGCGCAATGATTAACACGTCAGCCTGCGACACAAGGGGTTCCGGAAAGATTTCGTTTTCCATCATGACCTGACCGGGGATCCAGGTCAGGTCATGATGGAAAACGATATTTTTCAGATTGGCCTGAGTCTCGGATGTGGATGATCTATTATAAATTACAGTACCGTTGAGTTGGTATCTTAGACACGAGATCACAACTTATTGTAGGGCTAGCTCAATTTCCTTATAAATTTATTATTTATTTAGATTGCTAATTCACTGAGCTATGTCGAAGACCTTTGGTCGTCTACGAATTTCCGATTCTTCGATCACTATGATAACCCACATTGATAATATCTTTCGACTTTAGGCACAAAGGTATTCCAGCCAAGAAAACTCGACAGACCTTCCCGAACGCTGCCCAGCCGAGTCGGATTCATCATAGAAAAACCTCGTCCTATATGCTGGGACTTCCAACCTGGATTAATGGCCCCAGGCAAACATATTGTTCAACCGTTTAAGGATAGAGTTCCCAACAGAAACAGGTGAAGGCACATCAAGGACATTATTTTCGTCTCATCCATGTTCATTTTCAGGCCTAATTGCTAACTTTTGAAAAACTACGGTGGACATCGTTTTGATGGTCACTTTAATATTCATTACGGCTTCCGTATAAATGACTATTTTTATTTAAGATATATAAACCATAATGGATGTTAAAGTGATAGTGGTGGGCCGCGGCAGCCAGGGCCAGTGCGGGTCACGGTCTAATGAGGCGTATACAATGTCGCAGGGGCGACTAAATAAAACCAAAAAGAAAACATTTAATGTAATTTTATTTTTAAAAAACCATGATTCTTCATTTACAGAGGATGCTAAGATTTAAAACATTTTGATATATGTACTTAATCCAAGTTTCAGGACAAGAATTCTCAAGCATAATAGGCTTGAGGTGGTTCCTCACAATCAAACAAGTCAGGAAGGCGACTAATAAAGCATTAGTCGCCAAATGAAAAAAGAAAATAATTGTATTCATCAAGATTAATTATCAAAGAAGTGACACAACCAAAACAGAGTCTGTATGCCTATGCTGTTAATAAATGAGAATCAATGTAGAGTTATCCTGTAGGTTTTAATGAAATTAGTCATTTAATAAGCTTGACTTTCAAATGTTTTACATTATGTTTATAACCGAGAAATTTTAATAACGACAATATTGCGATGGGGTCTCAAATGTAACACAAGGGAGTACTAATGAATGCGCATGACACTAGGTCTTAATTGATTAGGAAGAACCACTGAAATTCCATATGCAGTAAATAAACGAGTAAACCATAGAGCAAGGAAAGTCTCATCGCTCGGCCGAGCTACATTGAAATTCCTTGCTCTATGTAGTAAATACAGTAATTTCATAATTTCTGTGCAAAAAAAGAATATGCGTTGATAAATCCTAATCCTAGGGTGTTTATTCCTCTAGTAGAATCGCACTGTTTCGATATGAAAAAATCATAAGAAAAGCAACTCGATACATAAAAAGACTCAAAATAAGATAATATGTATTCGGAAAACGCCCGGATCAGGTTGCTTTGTAAAAGTCATAGTGCGAGTTTCCATTTTTTTTTTTTAAGTAACGCCTATTCTCTCTTTGAAAAGTTTGTAAAGTTTTAAAAAGTTGGTACGAGTACAATGATTATCATCAATGGTCAGAAAAAAATCGTCAATCACTGTAAGTGCAGGTACTTGATGTTTTATTATATGTATATATTTGATAAAATTCCTTATATTAATAGATTTGTGATGTCAGTAAAACTGTGTAAAAATGTTCTTGATCTAGAAAATAGTAGTGAAGAATTTTTCCGAAAATAAAGGAATAACATAGGTACTTATAAAATAATATCTTAAATAGC
The DNA here is from genome assembly GCA_963082605.1 of Rhodophaea formosa. NCBI lineage: Eukaryota > Metazoa > Arthropoda > Insecta > Lepidoptera > Pyralidae > Rhodophaea > Rhodophaea formosa. Next base: position 13,819,222 of record OY720203.1, on the reverse strand, counting down.
TAAACACACGACACATAATAATACGATAAAATTAGCTACCCTATGAAAATGACATTAGTTAAATATTGTACAAGTTGTAAAAGACCATGATCATAGAAAAAAAAATTGTATAATATATAAACAAAGAAAAAGGTATTTTTCCAATGGCACACATCGAAATTATTTAAATGAAAAGGTAAAGGCAACCTCTCTTTTGAGCTTTTAAGGATTGTAAAGATTAAAAAAATAGAATCTACCTTGTTATATTTTATCATGATTTTACAGTTTATACAAGAAGTGTGAGGTGATTGGATACGATTAACTTTTTTCTGAATCTTATTTCGATACGTGTGCCACTGTCTTACGCTTACGTATGAGAAGATACGTGACGTAATTTGTAAATGAAACTAGACTATTACGTAGACAAACGAAGTCGTGACACCGAAACCATGACGTGAATAAAAACCTTAGTGAAACATCAATATATTGTACACACGACCAGAATAAAACAATCTAATTATATAGTTTGTTTTAATCTCAATATCAAACCTTTAAAAACATATATTTATTTCGATTCATATTTATTCAGATCTATTTAGGGCTAGCGCATACGAACAACTTAGTTTCCCTTACTTTTATATCTCTGTAGCTATTTTCTAGCTGAGATTTCAAAGTAGCACACACAAGACCGACAACAGCAACTCATTTGTTCCATCACTTCATCATGAATTTCTAGCTGTGGTCAGTGCGATAGTCTTTATAAAACAGAAAAGGACAATATTCGATTTTCTACTTTCTAGTGATAGACTAGGTGAATTTTCTTACAATATTTATGTACTTGAGGGCAAAATCATTTTTTGCTATTTCAGAAGAATACAGATATTTTTGAAGAATTGATGTGCAGAATTTTACGACCTAGCACCGACCTAAGCACTGGATTTCGTATGACTGAGTATTCTTTAAGTTTTATTGTATAAAAATGGATGTACTTTTATGGCTTCTACTTCTTCAAGCAGTGTATTATTATCTACAACATTTTCAAATCGTGAATAAATCTGATGAGTAGTAAATAATATGTTGGAAGTGGGAGACACACTACCGCCGCGGTTGTTGAAAGGCAACGGGCCGACAGGAAACTTTTTATCGCCGTACTTGCATTTGCATTGTAACCAGTAGACCGGCGACATTTGCGTCACGAGCTTGGCTGTCACGTCTCTACATATGCGTTCTTTCATATACAAGCCCGTATACACGATGCCAGATATAAATTAGTTCGGAGACAAAAGTTACTCGTGTGCGCTAGCCTTATACACAGTACCTACACACAATCGGTTGAGAGGATCTACTGACGTCACTAACATATTTCCCTTTCAGGACAACTGTTGAAAAACAAATGGGTAATTGGTAAATTGATGAGAAGAGTTGGCACTCTTATGCATTAATTTACCGATCATCTTTTCAGTTTTCTATAGGTGTAATATATTATTTTTTAATTTAAACATGCTTTAAAGAGAAATTTGTTTAGTGAAGTTGTTTTTATTCCTCTCTATACATTTTGCAACCGTTAATGTCAATATGTTTTACCTATGTATTCATTATATATACATTTGAGAGATTGGTACACAAAACAAGTAACTAAATAATGACCAAAAGATCTGATGGCGAGAAACTAGAAAAATAAATTCGACGTAAGTAAATAAAAGTACGTAAATTTAATCTTTCGAAGCTAGAAAAGTGAATCATGAATGCAAACGAAATAGCGTTAGGCCAGTCAATATCGACACAAAAAGCGTCAAACATTACAAACGGGCATGTATCGGCGATATTTTTATATATTTTAGAGACCACTAAGAATAGCCTACACACAAATTTGCAACCTTCTTAACCCTGTGCTACACTCCTGATGCATATGTGATTGCAATGTTTTTGTCGATATTGACTGGCCTACGTAATATAAATGAAAGAATGACAAAACTTATGTTCTTATTACAATATAAATGCATAATTATTATATGTATTAAATATGTATATGTCGCAGGTAGGTATATTGTGAAAGCCATAATATTATAAGTAATCTACTGACATTATAATTGTACCTACAGAATATTGTCAAACGGCTCTATTTCTCAGAATTTTACGGCTAACAGGTCTTTTTGTTAGTGTTATTGTAGTTTCATGGGGTCAATATAGCGATATTATTATAACACTAGGATATATTATGAGTGTAGCTAGCGGTGGCGAGAGATGTCGAGTGTTTTTGTTGGCCAGTGTTTTTCTCTCCGCCATTTTTATGTAGAGCTACAAAAATATTACGATTACCCAAGAAGCTGACCTGCACGTCACAAATGAAAGTTATACGAAATTTTCTGTCCATTTTATAAGTTGGTCGACTATTATCTCTATGATGTTTAAAACTTACTTAAGTAGCTGTGATTGTCTTCTTTACTTCGTTATTTATAAAACTGTCCTGTTTTTTTACGTGTGTATTAACAATAATAAGCTAGCAGGGGGAGTAGCTTATTGCAAAAAAAATTGCACTTTTTTGCTTACAATATATCAAACGGATGCCTGAATCGAAAAATGCTATTTAGACACCGAAAATATTTTAATACCTCACAGCAAATTGACAATAAAAAATCCCCACTTCAGATTTATGGGAGGAACACCATTTTATTTTTCAAATTAATTTACCGTTTGATTTTACTATGTATACTAAGTGATATACAAATTATATTAAACCAACTTACTTTATTTATTACCTGTCTCTTTAACAACTTATTTGTACCTGCCATGTAACCGTATATATGTATATTCGTTAACGGGTACAACTTTATTCTTTATCTTAAGATTTAAGGTGCTACCGTTATGCTGTTGCCATTCTTATGTCGCCGAGTTTGATATATGTATGAAAGTCCTATCATTAAAAATGCAGATCATGATTTATGAATATTATTACAAACTGTAAAAATCGGCCATTAAATTTTAAGAAATGGAGCAGATTGATAATGTACCAAGCTGTTATATTTTCAGTATTAACAAATTACCTGCGACATATATACCTACTGCGATTATGAGACATATAAACATCTAAAACGTTATTTTAAAACACCGAACATTAATAATATCTTATATAAATATATTTTAACATTATAAATTCGTACGACCTTTTCGGTACGTAACCTATCAAATTTCTTGTAAACAGTCTAACACTTTTGTGCGTTGTGTATTTTTTAAATACTTCGTAAAGCACCTTTCTCACTTTCGTAGTTCAAAAAATCAAGAATTTTTATCGTTTGCATGAATAATTTGCATGAATAATAAAATTAGTTTATTTTAGTCTCTATAAAGTCTGCCTTGCATGCATGTCTCTATTATGTCTTTAGGTCGTGTAGTACTTAACTCATTTTAAAATTTCTTACGTAGATGCATTTACATTTTGTTATATACGTCCAAAACATCAAAAGAATGCATTGAGCTGTCTCTATTTTGCTAGGTAATGTTTACACTTGAACTGCACTGGATTCGAGGAAGTTTTAGTTAAATACTTTTGAGTATCCTGGAGTAAGCATGTTACAAGTCAGACAGATATGATTGAATCTAAAACATTTTCGACATTTCTAAAATCGGTAATTGATTAAAATTTTTGATCGCATTTATAAGATAATTTCATATTTAAATAAAATATTGCAACAAAATTGAAGAAATAATCTATAGGTATATTTATTTATTATGCATTTTAAATTGCTAACATTGGTTCCTTCGATATAAGGATTTACTTAAAAGTACGTAGTTTATCGCTGTGACTCTGCGTTTAAAAACTAAGGAGAATAGGACACAGTGGAGGGAGCTTGTAGTCAGTTCCCGTATATAAGTATGGAGGCTAGCAGTGCGTGCACATGTAATGTGTGATAAATGTAAATAAATACACATGTATTTATTTATTATATGTATATACATATATTTTGTTGTTTATAATCGGACTGAATTAGCTTTATTATTATTCCATTACCTACCCTGTAATTTTTTATCTTCATGTAATCTCTTATTTTCTTACTACCATTTAGGATGCCTAGAAGAAATTTGATTTTGCGATAAAGCCGCCATAAATTTTCTTAGTATTTTTCTGTATATAATTTTTTTGAATCATTCAATAAAGAGTTAAATAAATACCAATCTTTAAACCAATCATAACAGCCAAACAAAGTACGTTCAGCGCCTGCTGCAATGGAAGGACTTTGTATCTATCAGACAAAATGCCCATGCGTTCTCCATATAGTTATACGATATTACGTATTTGTATTCTCCTTGTCAGAGTCACAGCCATAACTTCTCAGTTCGTAGAATAATAGTCTAAAAAATAAAATTCATTAAAAATGTAGTGCCTTTGGAATTCATTAATAGGAATAGGTAATTAGTAGATATATTATGTATTAACTTTGCTGTTGATTACCAATAGGAAAAAAACTTTGCCTGACTGCACAAAAAAGACGTGGAGCAAACGTTGGATTACGTACCTTTGAAAAAAATACTTGTATGGTTTAAATTAGGCCAACAATGTTTAAACATTTTAGAAAAATAATATATTATGCATACCTGAATCATACTAATTTACTTATTTTCAACCTATGTCATCTCAACAGCATATATATATATTGACATAGGCCTCCCCAATGATTTTCATCATTGGAGATTTTGTCATACTCACCACGCTTGACAGGCGGGTTGGTGAGCGCAGTTCATTTCGCTTATCTCGGTTTGACGCTGCTGCCCATCAAAACAGTTTTTAAGCGAGGGTAGGGTAGGAGTTTGTTGGACTTGAGGAACGGCATAAAATATTTGGAATGCTACTTGCCCGGACGGATGGGGTCGAGAAAGTAACGGCTCGAAGGCCGGGCACGCGTACCCGATGCCATACCTGCAACCACGGCAGTCAAGGATGACTGACCTGCTCAATATAACCCATTATTGTAATCAACTTTGAGAGAACTATATTATGTATAGGTAAACAACCTTACGACATTTACGTAATAAATCGAATCAAGAGCTTAACCAGATTCCTACTGTATAGTGACATTTAAATTCTCAATCGAAAAAAAAATTTAAGTATACGACATTCCAATAGAAATTTGCACACCTTTGCATTGAATTGCAGATTATTCATTGTTTTTTAACTATACAGAGTAACAGGAAAAATGCCCTTCTTTCAAACCATCAAACCAGGCCGTAAAAATAACAATATTAACTATGGAACCAATGCCGGGATTTCAAAAGAACGGCACAAACACTTCAGCCGAGCCGGTAATTTGAATGGAAATATCGACATAATTTGAATTCCCAGCTTTGATACCATAGGAATATTTGTTCATTTTGACGGTCGGGTTTGATTGTTTATAGGGTAGGGGTGTTTTTACAATAACCCTGTATAGCGATCTATTTTAGCGCGCGGTTCGATTTACTACGGATGTCTTTTACACATTGTACGTTTTACATAAATCTTGCCAAAAATTCCATATTTTTTTCCGTTAGCCTTTTTAGAAAAGAATTCTACCGAATTTGCTAAAAAATATCACTGAATCATCAGGAATAGATTTTGATTGTATTTTGATTTAAGATTAATTTCTAATAAATCAATAATAATATTGCATATTCCAAATTTAAACTTCATTAGGTACATACTCTTATGTATAAATTAGGAAGGAACTTCTATTTAACTATATTCGTACTTGACTCATATCGCACCCAAATCTATTCCTCGACAATCCAACGATACTAAGTCCAATATTTCTTACTTGCTAAAAAAATCAGTATCGTTATATATAAAAAAACATACCAACAATCCTTAAGATAAATAAAATATCTAATTTAATTTTCAGTTAAAGTAAAAAAAAAAGCTATTATTTGTGATGAAAAAAGTCCCTAAGTCTTTAAAATATACACTGTAAATCATATTTATACAAAACAAGTAAGAAAATGGGACTTGATTATAAAAATGATACTAATGGTGGGATATCATGGCTATATGAACCAGGAGAGAAGACAACTCGAGTTCCTCCGAGTACGCGTTGGTCAAAGGCACGCTGCGATACCCCGTCCTGAGACACTTTAGAGGAAACGTCGCTTGGCCGATGAAGTTCGGGTCCCCGAATATGTCTTCGTCTTGTACAAGGAAACGTATGAGCGCGATGTCGGGATTGGCGACCATAAATTCGCATATATCGTTCCACACCGGGTTGATGCCGTTGTCACCTATAGAACAAAACAAAGAATTTGCACAGTTTATACCTATACAGTTTGGCAACGAATGTACTAGAGCAGAGCAACTGTGAGGGGCATGCGACAAAGCGGGAGGGGATGGACGCACTACCCCGGTGCCGCTAGTCGCGATCTAGGCTAATATTGTTTTAATTTTCCTATAATTGACTGATTTTACCTTTTACAGCACAGATTTCCTCGTAACCGCAGATATATCTATTCAAATAGGTAATTTTTTTGCATTATATTTTTTAATATCTCCCAAAATGTGTATTTTCAAATCAGTGTAAAGATTATTCTTCCTTGAAATAAAATTACTTTTGATACGGTTTTATCTTGTTTATTACATTATTTATACACGTAACGTTTCGAACACTGTTAACTCTGATCAGCCAACTAGTGCCACCCACATTTTCTTTTCCTAATAAATCAGATCAAATTGAAAAAAGATTTTTTTCGCTTGTCTTTATATACAAAACCGGCTACATAAAAAGTCTTTTGCAGGAGATATACTCCAGAAGCCGGAAAATTAAATTTTGTTAAATTAAGGTATTATTGTAAGCTTGACCACCAAATGTGAGTGTCAAGTACGAGCGGCAACAATTTATACTGACTTTAAATGAAGATCAATCTTACATGCATCACACTTCTTTTTTCATGGTAAACGGACTAGAATTGTTTTCATTTGATATTTCATTAAAGCAATTCCAGATCGGGCCCGACATACAGCCAGCTTCTCGACATACAGCCGACGCCGTCGAGCGAATATACGGCGGCTGGCTGTCCGGCTTAAATGTTGGCCACTTGTCTGGTATCTAGTGCAGCCAAATACCTACCCGTTTCATCTATAAACTTAAGTATGCCAAATTTTATCATCATGCTGTTCTGCGTTGAAGAGTTTCCTCATATGGATCCAGATCAAGTCAACTATACATTATATAAAATTACAGTCGTTAGTCAAGGTATAGTTCTAATTCGGTTGCAATTTGATCCCCGCCTGCTAACTAATACAAGATATAGCTGTTATCATTTGGTTAATAATTAGTAAACGTATATTTTCACCTAATAAATAATCCATAAATATTCGTAAAATCTCTTTAATTGGAATGTTTTTAAATCACAACAAACTAATTAATGTAGCACATTACAGTTTGAAAATAAATAGCTCCCAACTGAATAATTTCACAGTACGCTGCTAAATAGTATTAACAGCGTTAAAAACAGATAATATTTAATAGATCAGTATTTAGTCCCACCTCTTTTTAAATACCTTCCTATTGCGCGGCCACGGCAATGTACAGAATATTGTTTTATTCGCGTCATATGTATAGTCGGTGTAGCCAGGGTAGGGCATTAGGAGGTTAAAACCATTATTACACTAATATGTCTTTTGGAATATTAACCTTTCACAAAATATACTAAAATTAGTAGTTATTTATTTCCAGTAACTCAAGTTTTTGAAGTGATAGGACCAGACACGTTTGATAAATCGTTCTATAAGGCAGATACATTATACAGCCTTAAAGATAAGTGGTTTTTTCCTGAATTTATGAAAACTTACAAAAGACGCGGGCCGCGGCGGCTTTGCGATACATTCAAATGTGTTTCCAAACAGTATAAGCTGTGGTCTTTAGTAATAATAATAAAAAATATCATAATGCAAAAGAGGCATTCACTATAATACTTTTATTACACTTACCAACGGTCTTGGTAACCAGTTTAATTCCGCTATCATACTCAGCGCCTATAATTTCCACTTCCACGAAGGGACTCGCCGTGCCACGGCCCGATTTGCACAGATGTCTTGCGCCTATGACTTTCAGCATCACGGTCACGCGCTTCACCTTTTGGACAATGCTTCGTTGGTCACTCGGGTTGTAGCCATCCTCGAACATAAATTCCGGCTTTAGGATAAATCCACAGCCACCGTTCTCCTTAAACTTTCCCATATTAATCTGCATAGGTTTGTCGGGAGTCTGATAATTCAACGCTACCATTTGAGAACCAGCATTCCAGAACGGAACTGGATTGTAATTAGACGAATCTATCCTCTGCCCTTTGGGATATATTCTGCTTAGTTGGATGGTATGGTATTTAACGAAAAATGGGGTTTCTTGTAGACACATGTACTTCTCTGCTTTCGTTTCGGGGAAGGAGGACATTTCGGTAAAGTTGAAAACTCTGCTGCGCAATCTTTCTTGGGTGAAGGCAACGGAACGGCAGTAAATGATAAGATCAGACATTTCTTTGGCAATTCTCCAGGTTCGCTCCATCTTCCTGTGCTGTGCGGAGCGAGCGGTGGCACTGAGCGCGGCTTCCTTGATAGCTGACAGCCACTCAATGGCAACTTCATTGGTGGGCGCGGCCATGTCGAACGGCACGGCCATAGAGGGGCTTTGGATACGGACAAGCCATCTCGGAGTACCGTTTTCTTCACCTACTACTAGTTCAACTACGGCGCCCAGTACGTCCACTACGCCCTTTTGAAGAGATCCTAGTGCAGCTGTTTCGTTTTCTAGACCCTGTCACGAGAAATTGCAACATTTAGTGACAATATCTTCTTTTAAAATGATAAAGACGATTATTGTTATTTGATACGTGATGTTACCTTACACGTCTTTTACCTTCGTCTAATAGATTGCTGCTTGCTCGTAGATTACCACAAACCTAGAAAATCCTTCATCGCGACAATTGTCCCGCAATCGTAGCTGTTTCCTCGGCTCGAGCAGTTCTTTGACGGGTTTGTCCACTTTAGTGATGATAGTGAGTTAGCTCATTTTTTATACTAACTCTTTAACGAACCCCTAGATAGAACTTAACACTTACATTGATGTCAGGCATATGAGGCGTCTCGATCTCCTGCACATAGTTGGCCGGGAACCAGTGGTGGCGCTTGCCGCCGTAGTCTCCGCGCCACCAGCCCTCATCGGGCTTGTCCACGTTCGTAATGATAGCATGCTTGCAGAATGACAGCTCGTCGTCTTGCCTGGCTCGGTAGTCGTATAACGCTTTTACAGTCACCTAAAGGTTTCAGAGAGAAAGTGAGAGAGGTACAGGTACAGTCCGAATTATAATACTTTATGGCGGCTCGGAACACCGCGCGAGTCCATGCGCAGAACACGATATTAGGGAGCTGTACGCTACCCTCGGGGTCACAGGTGGCGGATAGTGAACGTGCCACCAGATATGGTGGGCAGCTGCGAATATATTGAATAAGCAGTCCCCGACCAATCAGCGGCAGCGTTACGAGGACGTGGCGGGAAGCTTGGTGGGCCGAGCTTACCTATAAAGTGCTACAAGAGTCCGTTGACAGCGCTGTGACGTGGCGACTATAGACCGCCATTTAATAAGTCTTCCCCTAGTGCTGCGCAGTGGCGGTACTAGTACTGGCAGAGAGCCCATGGAAAATGATTCCGGAAGGGTCTTTGTTAGAAATTATCGGCTCCGGCAGGTAAACCACGGTGTGGAAGGCAAGTGGAGAAACCACCACAATAAATTTTCTCCAAAATTGGAGTATAATTCATACTCCATCGACAAGAGCTATAAAGCTCTTAAATAAGAAGAAGAAGAAGAGCCGCGCGCGGGGAGGCGGGGTGTGTTCTGCGCAGCTCGCAGCTAATATCCGAACCGCCGTAAAGTTTGATTCGGACTGTACTTGGGAAAATATCTAAGTTCATACATACATACATACAATCACGTCTTTTCCCCTTGCGGGATAGACAGGGCCCAGGTCTATAAAACCTAAAGGCTAAGTTTAGCATGTTGTAGGCTTGTAGGCGGAGAACGTAATAAAAATTCTGATGGGTTGCTAGCCGCATCGTCTATTGCCATGATTCTTTACGCCCATTCCCTCAAATACCTAACTGTGCGTTTTTATTGAATTTTACTGCTATGTACGGGTCGAATTTAAGAGTTTAAGAATTGTTACCTATCCTATAATAATGTTTAAAGCTCTTAATAAACCCGCCATAAATGAATATATTTTAAAGTCACCATTATATTCAGTATAACAATGTCAGTATAACCAAATATATCTCGTATAAAAGTGCAGAGCAAGAACGTTTATAATAAAAGCTAGCTTTTGCCCGCGGCTTCGTTCCACGAAAACAATTCTCCTGGATTAACTTTAATTGATTAAAGTAAACCGTATAAAACTCACAATTCTCTTATTTGAAGTAAATCTAACTAACTATATGTTTAAATATTGTCTTTACTTGCAAAACACTTCAAATACCAATAAGAGAGGGTTATTTTTGAGACTTAATAGTTTATTGAGCAGTTAGGTATAAATTAATTCTACTTACCTTAGACGTGAACGAGGTCGGGTCCATATACCCCGGAGTTCCGTAGACCGAACTGTCATCTGGCTCCTATAATACGATAATTTGATTATAGAACATTTCATCGTCAAATACATCTAACAACAAAGTAACGACAAATAATGATGATAGATCAATCTGATAATCCTCAATGTATTGGCACCTTTAAAAAGCAACAGAAGGGGGCAAAAGCCATTGTTGCGTATATATTTTGCACAAGAGAATATGCGACACAACAGTATTGTTCACGAGTATGACACTTTCTGAACCTGAACACTTAATACCATGATGTATTATACAAAAATCGCGAAGCTTCCAGACTGGAATAATGTAGAACAGGGGTGGCGGACCAATGGCACGCATCAGAATATTCTAGAAACGCCTAGGGTTGCCAACCATACTGTTAAAAAAACCGGCCAAGTGCGTGTCGCGCCACGCGCAGTATAGGGTTCCGTAGTTGCGAATGACAACTTTGAGTTCACACTATTCACACTCGCACCTTACAGTTTAACGACCAAAAACATCTAACAATGAAAATAGTATGAAATTTTACAGTTTATAAGTTGGTTGCCTATAACTTTTTAGTTTGTACTTAGTACTCAGCTCTGATAGTTTTCCTTTAAACTTCAGCATATATACTACTGCTGTAATTTTTTTCACGTATCTATATATAACCGTTTAGCAGATAGAGGGGGGGGACACTTACCTCTAACAAAAATTCGCACTTTAAAACCAAATATTTCGGAAACGGATCCCTAAATCGAAAAATGGTGTTCTCAACCTCACAATATTTTTGAAATACCTATTTAACGATACCCCACACGATAGGTAAATAGAGAAAAAAAAATTACTCCCCCACTTTACTTGTATGGGAGCTACCCTTAAAAAAAATATTTTTCAAAATTTTATTCTACCACTTTTTTGCCATGATTAATATACATACCCATTCCAAATTACAGCTTTCTAGTACTTATAGTCTCTGCGTAAAACCGCGGACGGACAGACAGACAGACAGACAGACAGACAGACAGACAGACAGACATGGCGAAACTATAAGGGTTCCTTGTTTACTACGGAACCCTAAAAACAGTATTATTTTTACGCTCGTCAATACTTTTTACTGTTCAATAAAAATAGTCAGGCAGTTATCAGGTTTTTTTTACTCTGCAGGAGCACGAGCCTCTCTGACTACCAGAGCCATATATTAGTCAGAGGATTTGGCCTACACTCTCCTTGCTGGCGAGACGGATTGGAGAGATCTCTTTGATGTTTAAAAGCTTTGTTTAGCTTGTGTTTCCTAAGTCGCCTCTTACGACATGCACGGGAAGACTTAATGGAGCGATCTTATTCTACTCTACCGAGAACAACACTCAACATCAACATGGCAATAAAAAAGTAAACGAAATATACCGTCTTTATGATCGCTAGTATTAGGAACAGCAGGACTAAATATATATTTTTTTTAAATGAGCAATCCTCTATTTTTATTTAGTTAAATAAGCTTAAATATATTACAAGTAACAATAAATCGTTGAATTGTTACACTCAATTTAATTCAAAAAGTTCCTAAATATGTTTGTTTAAAAGACGCTGTTTTCTTTTCATAAATACTGGTCATTTTACTTTTTGTGTTAGAATATATTTGTTTTCGTTTAAAAAAAATTGCAGCTCCAGTCGCGTCACCGATCAAAACAATATCATATTTCATCAACTTAAGCTTTTACTCCGCATCATTATTTTCAAAGATATAAATATAAATATTAAAAAGTTACAACTGTAAAATGTTACAACCCTATAAGTCTGAACTTTCTTGCAACTTGTAGCTTGAAGCCCATATCACCGTATATATTAGTTGAGTCATTGCACGCAAAAAATTGCATAACTCGATAATAGGGGGTGGCAACGCAAATCTATTTGTAGATTTTGCTGTATATGATTGTTCATAACAAAAATATTAATACTTATGTTTTCTTTTAGTCTTACCAGCAAGTAAAATTACTTATTGCAAAATGATAAATGGGGAACATGCAATAGATTTTGAAGAAAAAAAAATGATTATTAAACATTTAGCTGAAAATAGTTTTAATCCGATATTGATTGCACATTAACTTAAACTTGCTACATAAAATTTGGTAAAAATCGGTATGAAAATTCAAAGAAAACTTATTATACCATAAGATGGCCTTAAACATTTATAAAACTTTTGTTATGAAGCCATAAACGCAATATTCAACATAGCTGCTGAACAAACTTCTCACATCGCCCATACAAGATGCTAACGCGGTAACGTCTGACGTCAATCGTGTGTTGTTTTGGGTTACGACGTTAGAAGCGAGCGGGAAATTTGTACATGCATACTATCACGTCTTTTTCCCTTGCGGGTTAGACAGTGCCCAAGTCCATAAAACCTAAAGGCCACGTTTAGCATGCTGGTGGGTTTGTAGGTGGAGAACTTGATCAAAATAGTGATGGGTTGCTAGCCGCATCGCCTATTGACCGGATTCCTCACGCCCACGGAAAATTTGTGACTTTGCAATAGAGTTTTTTTGGTTAGAGATGTATTTTTGGAGATATTCTTATTTTGGAGAGCTCTTGTCATAGCACAACGAATTGGTCAACGATCTTGGTTAAACATATACTCAAATCTAATAAAAAGAATTATAAATATTTTAAAAATCTTCTTTAGGGATTGCAAAAAAATTGTTATTATTTTAGCCACCGCTAAAAGTTGCTATTTATGATCTTTGTAAATTATTAGAATTACCTTGAAAGAATTTAAAAATTTATCTCTTTGACTATTGGTGTACCAAATTTATTATAAATCGGGTCAATAGTTTTAGCGTGAAAGCAAGACAGACAGACAGTTACTTTCGCATTTATTATATGGATTCGACAAAGAAAGCTTTGTGAATTAGTCGTAAAGTATGAAATTCTTGAAAAAACGTCACCGAATGAAGTTTCCCTACTATACATAAGTATATACATCTATACTCTTCCTATCCCGAGACTGCGGCATCCTGTTTATGACATAATTTCCAAGATAACGGATGGCCCTACATAGGTAAGTCATGCATGTCATGAGTATTTTATTCTTGTCGAGCTATGTGGTGCAGTGGTTAACCCGCTAGCCTGGTTTATTGGGAGTCCCGGGTTCGATCTTCGGCCAAGTCATGATGGAAAACGATCTTTTTCAGATTGGCCTGGGTATTAGATGTTAATCTTAAGAGTCGCCGGGAAGCGCATGTCTCCATACAAACGGAAAAAGGGAATTGTGGCAATATTTGATAATTTACGAGTAAAATTAAGCATTTAATCAATTAATCTCATTATAATCTACGTACGTTCCTATAAGTACAGCTTGGTTAAAATACCAATGGTTTGAGAATTACAAGCCTTTTCAAATTTGTATGGAAATCTTGTGAGGCGTATAATTCTCAAACATTTGATAATTAAACCAAACTGTATAGGAACGCACGTAGATTATAATGAGATTAATTGATTGGATGCTTAATTTTGCCCTAAAATGATCAAATGTTGCCACAATTCCCTTTTTCCGTTTGCATGGAGACATGCGCTTCCAGGAAGTGTTATTTTTTTAGTTTGTTATGTTTTATTATGTTTTTAGTATCCCACGACACAAGGTAGGATATGTCCCTATAATATATTTATTTATTATATTTATGTTAAGGGCGGCAGCTTAAAAATGTGACCAGCCCCCGTAGCATGGCGCGCGCGACAACGTTTATCGACTATCGCCATCTTGTTTTTCGCAATACTGAAGAGCGAGAAGTAGATAGTTTATCGCGCGATATAAACGGCGTCGCGGGAGCCATGCTACGGGGGCAGGGTAACTTTTACAGTTCTTATTTATTTGACTTCCTTTTTTCACGTCAATATTCAAATTTATAGTTTACGACGCGTTTTATTTAGGTTTTCAACCGACGAAAATGCGGAGGAGGATATCAAGTCGACGAGTAACTTATTACAGAGTCGTCGGATTTTGATAATTCTTTTTATTGGAACCACAGAGATGTATAGAGTGGGCTCGGCGGCGTGGCAGGTGGGAACGCAATATGGTCAACATGGGCATGTTACTCGAACACGCTGTCAGTTGGCAGTTTATGTGCATACGCGTAATACGATTAGATATTATTCTAAAATGCCGTGTTGTGCAGTGATTGTGTGCAAAAATAGGATATCCGTTATGAGTCTAAAACGTCGTAGTTTCACCTACCATGAAAAGTACTCGTACCATATTTTTTTTTGTTTTTAATGCATTTTAGAGCGAAAACTTAAAATAATGAAGAAATGTACCATCGAAAATGTCATGTCAGTTACATTGATATAAAAATGAGTATACGTATTACATTGCGCGTAAGGTCTTTCATTAGAAGTTAGGAGACAGTTTTGACGGCCTAATGTATGTGACGCAAGCGAACGTGCGGTACCTTACCTAATAGCGTAGTACGTGCGCTGGTAAACTAGCGTAGGTGTAAGGCTGTTGAATGTGTGAACTCGTTATTACGCGTCAAACACGTATGTGTGCCTGTCTCTCCTATTGGGCCGTTTAATTTGTGTGCGTAAAATATTTTGAAACTGTGTGCGTGAAACTTGTTTTTCTGGAGACATCGGGACTCAAACAAATTTCGCTTGCGCACCGATCTAACCTAGTATTATTCTGATATTCTGATATCTATGATTGGAACAGTTATGTCCCGAAGTTGATCCTATATAAGTTTGGAATAAGCAATCTAACCCAAAGGGCATAAAACAGGAGAAGATTGATTTTTCGCTTTTCAGAGGTTTAATTTGTGGCATGACGACTTTCCATGGCATGGAACGTCGTCGACATTCGCGAAAAAAAATGCGTTACGAAAACCTCTTTAAGATATTACAGTTTTTAAAAGCACATTTTCGGGCGACATTAATACGCATCCCAGAAAATGCTAGTGAACCGCGGCGTCACAGTTTTTGTAATTTAGACACATGAGAAGTTTGTTCGACAGCTAAATTTTATATTGTTTATTGTAATGGTTGTTGTGTATTTAGAGGAATCTATTATGTTCATATTTATTTTTACATTATTCATACTTTTAAAAAGGACTTGCTCAACCAACTTTATCTACTGTCATTAAGCGTGGTAAAAGAAATGATATCACGAAAGTGTACTTTTACAGTTTTTTACACAGAGTTTAATATAAATAGAAACATTTTTAAAAATCTGAAGACTTTCATATTGCCTATTATGCCTTGATTCAGAATGTTCCATGTCATTAACTCGCTGCACTGAAACGCCTCCCACGTTTTATTCGAAAGGATAATTCACAAACCTTATAAAAGATTAAATAGATCACATTTGTTGCGTAAATAATACATTTTTATTGAATTTCATTGCCGGAATATAGAATTGTAACATTGAAATATTTTCTCGTCTTACACTTGTATGCATTTTTGCTAGGATAAGAATGGTTCTCCACATTTATGGGTAAATTGAACCACAGATATACAGTTCTGTGGCTTGAACAAAAACCGTTTTTGATTTATTCTTTCTTCTTCTTAGCGTAAAAACATTTGTAAATAAAGCATTTAATATCATGCACGACTGCAAAAAAAGAAAGTAATGTTTTTCTAGTTCATGTACCTATGAACTTTTTTTCAAGCCTGTTGATGTTGTGTCCCACTGCTGGGCAAAGGCCTCCCCTTGAATGTTCCAATAATTTCTATCCTACACTATATCTGGCTATCCACGTGCAAATCTATCTATAGCATCTCGCCATCTCCTTGGTGTGCCTCTGCCACGGCTGTCGTCGTCGGTACCCAGGAACAAACAGACAAATTTATCCCGCCCAGCCCTATTTCAGACCGGCAGGTTTGTACTCCTACATTGCAATTTTCGTCAGGGAGATCAGCTCGGTAGTCCTAACTTTGTCTATAAGTCACAAGCCTCCTGCTGCACTCCATCGCTCGTTGCCATCTATGTACTTACTAGATTTTTTTATTCCACTTTAACTTCTAAATGCCCCTACAAATTTGGACGTATGGAGAGTATTTTTTAAGCTAGACACTCGTGTTTAACCTTATCTTTGTATTAGTTACCAACTAAACCCGATTTAAGGACAAAAAGTTAAGCGTGTCAGGATAAACTAGTTCGGCCCAGGACGAGCCAATTTTTATACTCCTACAAATATTTGTGATAGCTTTTTGCGTGTGATCTTAGAAGTAATGACAACTTTTAGATCTAAGATTGCGGACGACCACCACTTTTAACAAACATTTGATATTTGTGTGTCGTAATCGAGGTGTTTTAGAGTATAGATATCATTAATGAAGTCAATTTTGGGATGCAACCCAATGAAGGGGGACACCTTTGTCATGAAAAATTGTCATGGGTGTCGTTTTCGTGGTATTTTGGGGTACAGATATTAAAAATATTGTCAGGATAGAAAATGGCATTGCAAACATATAGCAGTGCGGTGAGACGTAAGTTAACCCAAGCATGTTATGCTTATAAGGATACACCAGAACCAAGAGGTACAATAAAGTAAAAAAAATCTGATAAGTATTTTTCTTCTTCTTTCTTCAAAATATCTCCAGCTCCTCCTTGCTTTGTTAAGCCGTTGGTCCCGGCTGTCATCATTGATGGCAGTCGTTAATCTATATCAGATGCTTGTAGGCAGCTTGAAAAATCGGACACCAGTGTCTTCCACTTACACACACGAAAGACAGACAACATAATATTAATATCGTTCGACTCGGCCCAATTAACAAAATTGCTCCAAAATTAAACACTTTTAGGGAAAAATTGACAATGCTTGACAATTAAATAAAATTATTTTAATACGGTTTTTATCGCGTTTATTACATTATTTATACACCTAACGTTTCGAGCACTTTACAGTGTTCGTGGTCGCAGGTAGACTAAGTTGACATTTGTCTAGTATTTTATAAGAACTGCAAAACTGCTAAAAAACTTTTGCAGTTCTTATAAAATACTAGACAAAAAACCGTATTAAAATAATTTTATTTAAATGTGTAACAATCGCGAAAACATAAGAAAACATAATGCTTGACAAGCTATTACTCAAAAACTTCGGTTTACGATGTTTTCGTATTTTATGTCTTACGGCACTTGACTATTAGTGTTTAAAATAAATTCCAAAAGGTTTATGAGACTCAATTAAGAGGTTCTGTGTTCCATGGTTTTACGATTGTCGTACGACACTCCACTATAAATACATATAATTGTGTCTGAAAAGAAAAACATATTGTCCAAAGGCGCTGATAGGGGTCTAAAAATCTGGTCACCTTCAACCCCTCGAAGACACAAGTTTGTATATGTCGTGGCCATATCGTAGAATCGATCACTTTATGAAGTGAATGTCAATTCTATGAAATGGTCGCATTTCATGAAATGTTTTACTGTCTATTGGCCACATCATGATGTAGATTGGGCAGATCAATGACAATATATCGTTTAACGATATGTGCAGCCAAACGCGTGGCTCTTTCATGAAATGGTCAAGATTGTTTGATAATATCGTAAAATAGTTTCTTTAATTACCGGTAGAGGCGCTTTGTTTGTGAAAAAGTGAAAAAGTGAACATTATGTTGTGTAATGATGAAGAAATTAAAAATATAAGAATTTACTACGAAAAAAATACAAACTGTTCTTAACATATTCTGAATTTTTGTTAATTACCTATATATTTCCTGGACACACTATTTTACGATCCGGCCAAACGTGAATGACAATATCGTTAAACGTTGACGATTCACTGATCTGATCAAATTAAGATGCCCACATCTTAAAATGCCACCATTTCATGAAAATGTCAATCGTTTCATGAAAAGATCAATTCTACGACATGGCCACGACATATACACCACAAAAAACAACTTTTGTTGTGGCTCCCCACTTCCAAGGCACGTCCCTTACCACCTCTGACCAGATTGGTATCCTTGTTGTCGATATTGCCAGCGTCCAATACCGCAGTCACTTGGGAGGACAAGGCCAAGTTGGCGTCAAAAAGCTGGGTGTGCTTATCGGGGCAAATGCGGTATTTCACCCCAGGGCAAAGACTGCTACTTTATAAGTCGTGAGTTCATCCGCATATGAAGCATTGATGTCATCTCTGGGCAGCTGCACCCAAGTATCAACTGGATCAACTTGATTCAAATACGAACTATCAGGATTATCTACACTCCCAGTATTACAAGCGGTATTGAGCCATTGAGTCTAAGAAGAGATTTTGCTTCGCTCTGTGTTCTACCGTTTGTACTTATAATGGGCTGTACTTCGAGGAATTGTGTGAAAAGATGCTTACGGCCACACTCTATCATCGCACCTGACGCCATCGACAGGAAGTTCATCCTCATACCTTAAATCCTAAATGATTGCGTACAGTCTGTTTTGAAAGGAACTTTCTTCCAAGTGCGCTAAAATTATGGAAGGGACTCTCTGCTATCGTTTTTCTGACAGACAAGATTGGGGTTCTTAAAAAAGGGTGTGAAAAGATTTCTTCAGGGTCAGCAACGCGCGAATGGCACCCCGTAAACGCTTTCCATCAGGTGGGTCGTATGACTGTTTATCCACTTAATTGTAAAAAAAAACTAATTCTAGCGTAGATAAATAGTCGTAAGTTACAAACAACCAACATTATACTCACAGCTATGATCCTCCTCACAATGTCTTCGCTGATCGGATACCACAGCTTCACCTTTTTGTACAGAGGATGTTTCTCATAGTACGACACCAGTTCCACTAGGCTCTCGAATTTCACCGTGCCAATGGTATAGAGACGCCCTTCCAGCTTGATACGGCAGTGTTTGATTTCCCTTTCCGTCCTGAAATAAAGAAAATTTTGAAACAATTCTACAATTTTTTTTGTTAACCTCTTATTTACACCTATATGAGAGGGAGCTCTTGTTAAAATCTGAATTAGCAATTCAACTCAGGAATGTAAATGTATATAATTTATTGTAGTAAATTTGGCAATTTATTGCTATTAGTTTGTATTTTATAAGACAAACTACAAGTCTAATGTCAACTTAGTCTACCTGCGAACATGAACACTATATGTTCTAGAGTTCGAAACGTTCGGTGTATTTAAATGTAATAAACGTTATTAAACCGTAATACAAGTAATTTTATTTAAATATACTACCTACGACAGTGACGACGCCCGCGTAAAAAAAAAGTAGCCGATATCTTTTCTGAGGCTCTAGATTATCTGTGTACCGAATTTCATATAAATCGGTTCAGAAGTTTTAGCGTGAAAGCGAGACAGACAGGCAGACAGAGTTACTTTCGCATTTATAATATAGGTATGGATTCAATATACTCGTAACTGAAACATCATTTTAACTTATTATCTAAATTCATTGCATAAACCCATCCCGGCGTAGTCAAACATTTGACTAAGACAACTGTTGCGCTAGCTCAGGAAACATCACAGAACCGATTGATACAAATTATTGGTTTAATATAACTTAGTCTGACAAAAAATAATAATTAAATACATTGCCTTTTTACTACAGGCAATATATCATAAAGATGTTCAGTAGTTAAAGCGTGAAAACGTAACAAACCAATAAACTGTTTTCGCATTTGTTATCACAGTCGCTTTGCTGCTGAGCAAAAAAACATGTTTATTACTTAGGTAACATAAAAAAACCGGCCAAGTGCGTGTCGGGCCACGCACAGTGTAGGGTTCCGTAGTTGCGAATGACAACTTTGAGTTCACACTGTTTACACTCACACCTCACAGTCTAACGACCAAAAACATCTAACAATGAAGATTGTATGAAATTTTACATTTTCCAGTACATTTTATAAGTTGGTTGCCTATAACTTTTTAGTTTGCACTTAGTACCCAGCTCTGATAGTTTTCCTTTCAACTTCAGTATATATACTATTGCTGTAATTTTTTTCACGTATCCATATATAACCGTTTAGCAGATAGAGGGGGGGGGACACGTACCTCTAACAAAATTTTGCACTTTAAAACCAAATATTTCGGAAACGGATCCCTAAATCGAAAAATAGTGTTCTTAACCTCAGAATATTTTTGAAAGACCTTTTTAACGATACCCCACACGATGGGTAAATAGAGAAAAAAAAATACTCCCCCACTTTACTTGTATGGGAGCTACCAAAAAAAAAATATTTTTTCAAGGTTTTTTTCTACGACTTTTTTGCCATGATTAATATACACACTCATACCAAATTACAGCTTTCTAGTACTTATAGTCTCTGAGTAAAACCGCGGACGGACAGACAGACAGGCAGACAGACAGACAGACATGGCGAAACTATAAGGGTTCCTAGTTTACTACGGAACCCTAAAAAGGTCAACACACCTGCGACACGGATGGTCCCGGGTTCGATTCCCAGTCAGGTCAAGATGAAAAAAGATCTTTTTCAGATTGACCTGGGTCTTGGAAGTTTATCTATATATGTATTTGTTATAAAATATAGTATCGTTGAGTTAGTATTATAATATCCCATAACACAAGTCTTACTTAAGAACTTACTTTGGGACTAGCTCAATCTGTGTGATTTGTCCGTAAATATTTATTTATTATGAGCAAATTCATACCGAAAAGTGTTTGACAGAATAAAAGCCAGCTTCCGACGCTATTATCAGAGCAGCCTCGTGGCAAGTATCATACCACTACATTATCACATTGTGTAAAATAAGTGCGTGTTTAAGAAGATAAGCTATATCCGATTAAAGACCCTATACAATATTTGTCACTATACTAGCATCAATCATTTTCGATAATTCCGATGGTCTCTAATATGATTTAGCAAAGTTTTGACGACTTCATCATCATCGTCATCAGGTATTTTGTCTCCACTGGCAGGTTTATTCGATGTTATATGCTAGTTTTGCTCACGTTCCCTTAGTCGCCTTCTACGACATTCACGGGAAGACTTACATTGGTCTTATTATATTCAAAAATATCACTCAAGCACAGAAATAAAACCTATACCTACGTTATATAACTAAAGTAAGACAATATGCATATAGGTTACGAGGTGCATTTTCTATGATATATATAGAAACAGTATTAGCATTACACCAGGAAGGATCCTGACATTTGTGCCTTCGCAGAGTTATCGCAAGGGTAAATCTCGCTCATTCTTATGCATTATATTCAAACGGACTAGACGGAATATCATTCGCCATCAAATGCAACAATGTGCAGCGCGCATTAAACATGAGCAGTTACGTCTTTTTCACTTCGCGTTAAATATGACATTGTTAAGTCGCTTTGAAATACGAGTATGCTACTGTACAGATAACAGCCGATTTAATTTGCATCAATATAATTTAGTCAACATCCTACAAAGTTTCTATGAAAATTAGCCAATTTTATAAGATATGTAGAAATAAAAATAAAATAAAAACTTTTATTTCCCTCGCTTTTTAGAGCTGTACGTGGCTGCGTTAATATGTGCGAACATTATATGAGACGATATTTTGACACAGACTTGACATTGCTAGTGACTAGTATTTTTGAAAGGGCGACCCCGCTAGCCGTACGTTTTTGTTTAGACCCGGTTCATAAGAAGTGTAGGAAGGGCGGTAAAGAAGACATTAACAAATGAGCGACTACCAACAATATACCTTTAGTAGCCTAAGTTTGTAATATCTATACCGCCCGTGAAGTAAAACACTATTTTTGTGTGTATGCGCGCCTGCAAGTTGGCTTATTATCCGATTAGCTTCGTCGCAAAATGCCCTAACTCAAAATGTCCCCTGTTCGCAAAAGGTGGCTTTCGCAAAATTTCATGTTTACAAAAATAATTAATATTAATATATTAAAAAAAAATATATTAGCTCATGAAAAATATAAAATGTTCAGCAAAATTGACAAGCTATGGTCATATATCTAAAAAAAAGCAATGGGTCTTTCATCGGTCAGTCAGGTCAACTCAATTACAGCTTAAGGAATTTTGATGAAGTTCTGCAAATAGAGTTTATTGCCCAGATTAACACATAGGCTACTTTCAATCTTGGAAAGAGTAGATATTTAGGGATCGATATTAACGCGAGCAGAGCCGCAAAAGCTCGTTTTATGATAGTTATATCGGTTCAGTGATTGCGTGAACGTAACAAACTCACTTTATAGTAATTGTATAAAAAATAAAGAAGTTTTGCGAAAAGGATATTTTGCTACCACGGGACATTTTAAGAAAGTAACATTTTGCGACTAGGGGACTTTTTGCGCCGAAGCGATTCGATTTTGGGGTGAAAGTGTGTGGATACGCGACTTAGTAACAGACGGTAGTTTAGGTTATGGTTACACACAGGCCACCCAACACTATAAAAATGAGTTAAAACATGTTCTTTGTTGCTGTTACTTTTCTCTACCTTTACTATAAGTATTTTTTGACGAAGCCAATCTAATCATATTGGGTGTTACAATTCTGAAATATTAGTACATTACTGCAGCGTCAGGAAAAAAGGCATTGATGGACGAACATTCCCAATGTGGGCCTAACCAGAGCCAAGGCTCACATACGTAAGTTCATTAATGTTCGATTGTGGGCAAGGCATTGTATAGCGCTTTTCACAAATAATGCCAGAAATTCAAAAAAAGTGTTAAAAAATTGAGCCAATTCAATTTTTATAATAAAACCATGATAAATTGTTGCTTTATTTCGTAGCAATCTATAGCTTTAGAAAATAGGTATTAAGTTACCTAAAACTGATGGCAAATGATGCTGGTTCTTTCTCACTGGGTCTCACGAGAAAGGCGCCGTCGGTATTGGCTTTCCTCAGCAGTTCTTCGGCCTGCGCCCGCGTGCAGTGAGGATGGAACCACTCTTTGCCTTCGTGCTTGTTCGGCTGCGGCACTGGTTCTTTCAGAGTAATGAGGAACTCCTGTATAAGTGCAAAAATAAATAATATAATCATCTTTAATTCATCTTCTGTGTTTGAATTTCTTGATATTTGCGACATAAAAAATTGTATACTTATAGTCTGGTGGTTGATATACTATAAACAACATAATACTATCGTTTAGACAACCAACCTCATTAAAAATATGGGACCAAGTTAAGGTCTGCTACATTGTAGGCCGTTCCGAAGAACTCTGACACCAGGGTGTGCATGGTCAGCTGTTTGTGTCACCTACACGAAATGATGATTGTAGGCGTAATAGTTGACGGTGCTGCAGTTATTTTCCACTCGTCACTAGATGGTCCTAACCTAAACTTGCTAAAACTGACATATAATTTGTATATGTTACCCCGAAAAAATTGTTTTTAATTTTAAATATGATTTCTTTCGAGAATAATACTTTTATTTTCTCATAATATGGTAAATACAGAGCTGTGATGCTACCAGTCGTGCCATCTGTGTTCAACTGTCAGAAAAAACCTACGAAGTAGAAGTTCAGACTACATGTTAGTTATGAATACCAATTATTGTTTATACTTAAAAATAATATTCACCTGACTCCTCAAGGGGTGTTGTTTGTAGTGCATGATCAAACTGTAAAGGCTGTCAAAGCAGACCATATCAATGAGAAAGTACTTGGTGAGTCCGCGCTCTTGCTTCAGCTTGATGCGGCAATGGTTCACTTTGCCCTGCCTCCAGAACGACAGGCAGTAGTCCCCAACAAAGGTTACGCTTTCCCTCACGAGGAAGGTGCCGTCCCCGAGGTGGGCGTGAGCACGAAGCAGCTCCTCGGCCTCCTGCCTATTGCCGGCCAGCTTGCCGTGAAACCAACACTCTCCGAAGTGCAACTCATCCTGGGGCACGCTCGTGTTGTCTCCCTCTACCTCAGTGTCGCTGTCCGCGTCGGTTTCCCGCTGCGCGCTGTAATTCTCCGTATAGTACAACTTGTTTTCAGTCAATACAAACGCGTGCGGATACCACTCCTTGTCTACCGGATCTTCCAACAGCAGAATGCCATTTTTTATCGAATTTCTCAAATCTAAGTCCTTCCCCTCCTCCTGTTTCACAGAAAATGAACATTCTTCAACGCCCTCTGGGAGCTTTTTGTGTTTCAATATAATTTTTCTGCGCAAGTCGTGAGGCGAAGGCAACGCAGATTCGTTCTTCTCCATAGGCTGCACCAGTAGCATGTCGCCAAAGACATCTTGAAAAGCACTCGCCATTTTTCTCTGCTGTGGGAGGGTGCAATTATCTTCGATGGAAAGTATCAGGGGATAGTCAGAGGTTACAAAGGCGTGTTCCTTGATGGTACGTAGTACGTCCATAAATCTTATTTTGGTCGTAAGAGTGTGGCCGTGATAGATGAAAGGTGTGCCATCTGGCCCATCCCAGCAGTCCAGTTCTATGCAACGGCAGCCAGACCTCAGGCACCGAACATACGCTTCTAAGGAAGATTCACTTGAAAACTGGTCACCAGTGAGATACCTAAAACCAGGCTTAAGTCAATTACATTGGTTTTCATCATTAGAAATCACTCTCGATTGATAGCAACATTACTTACGTATTATGTGAAGATGATATCCAATAGTGTGAAAGAGGCCTGGTCATATCTTGGCTCACTTTTTCATGTTTGCTGTCCCATATGGAATTTTGTTTCGAAAATAGCATCTCCACAAACTGCAATAAAATATATTTTTTACACATCTGACGCGGCAAAAACATTTCCCACACAGAAGGTGGGTAACGTTTTTGCCGCGTATGTTTGCATATATGTCTGTTACATTGTTGCCTCCTATAAGCCTTAGCGGTGTGTGTGACCGATTATGAAGTGTGAGGTGTTATTAGATTCGTATTCTTCCCTAGAGTGTCATAGGCAATGTAAAGTCAGCAAAAAATCAATATGGCGGACATAAAATGTTAAAAAGGAAGTCGGATTTTTTATTTTTCTAAATAATTATCTTGTTTATGACATAAGACGGTAAGCGAGTAAGAGGGTCACCTGATGTTAAGTGATAACGGCTGCCCATGGATAACTGCAACACAAGGGGTGGACAAGAGTGTGCCGGCCTTTAAAGAATGCATGAGAATGTCTTGAAACTAATCGCCGACATCTGTATTATTATGTGTAGTGTATTATAATCAGAAACTCTCTTTAGTTATGTATAATATATTCAGCCTAGAAACAAAATGTAGGAAAATACTTTACTGTAGACGTTTATCTGTTCAAATGTGATGCGTCAGAGCTCGGAGTCTGCCATTACGACAGCATTCATTCCGGCATGTGATTGGCGAAAGGTTTTACGGCCTGCCGCCTATCTAATACCAACCCAACTACTGACAAATACTTGTGATAAACAAGTGCAAGTTTTTGCCCACGCCAGGAAACGAACCCGGTGCCCATTGTGTCGCAGGCTAGCGTGTTGACCACTGTGCTCCGGACGCCATGAAATTGCGCTCCCAGGACATCCATCTCTTAGTGACGCAATTGTTTTTACTTTATTATGCTAAAAGTGAGATTATATTACAAGCTATTCGACTTGACTTACTTCGCTTGATGTAAAAAAAGGCTCAGCAGTATCCCTCTGAGGGTCCCTCAAGTAGTCTCTAATAAATTGTGATGCGCGCATTTCGTCTTCTCCGAGGCGGTCATGTTGCTCAATGAGCAGGAACTTTTGGAATTCCCGTAGTGTGATGATGGTACTGTTCGCAGAGTACAGGTGATGCTTGTCAAATATTTCGTGAACATTCTGGGGAAGTATAGTAATTTTATTGTCATGAATAATGACAGCTGATAGGCAAAAATAAACACTCACCATGCCCTTTTCTTGCATTTTGATATATAAAAATTGTGTTAAAGGTAGTAGGTAATAGTAAAACACTATTATTATTGCCAAAAAAAATTGTATCTTTCAACACAATGACTAAATGATATCAAAAATAATTCATTATGTAGCATACACAGCGTGTTACTTAACCCTCGACATACGCTTTAAAGGGATGACTCAGTCCGTCAATATGAAAAACTTTTGCTATGGGATCAACGATGGGAACTCAAAAAAAACATTCGACATCTTCATACAAAAGTGCTCACCCTCCCAGGCGAAATGTATAGGTAAGTCAAAGTCGAGGTTACACGCTGTATAGAGGTACAAGTGACTTACGTTTTCATCAAATATCAGCTTATGATACAAAACAGAGAAGTCGTCGAAACCGATCTCCCCTCGCCTGCCGGTGTCGACGTCTTGGAATATGTCCCGCAGCTTGCTCGTGGGTATTTTACAGTTAATTTTAGGTAGAAACGCTTTCACCTCCTTCAATGACACCCTGAAAATGTATGATCTCTTACTATGTTTGCTGGTTTAACGCAAGCCACGCAGCAAGGTGTGAACTCATGTTTAGGAGCTACTCGGTTTTTTCGGGGTGACTTAAACGGTCGGGACAAAAAGGTCACTTTTGTCCTAAATGATAAGAGAAGCTTCACGTTCTCGATTTAAACTGTAAACAGTAGTATATAAAATAGTTTTAAAGAGTTTTCAATAAACTCGCAAAACTAAATTTTATTTATATCTACGTTTTCTTTAAAATAATAAAAACTTTTTATTTTCTAAAAAAAATATTATATATATATTTTGTTACATCTTAACGTGTCAATGTTTTTATACCAAATTCTGCTTTTATGGGAATGGCTTCCTAGACTATGTTTTTATCACTTTCTTAAATTGACTTCAGAAAGTGCAAAAAACAATAACGTGGGTATCGATGTACTTGGCTTGTACCAGGTAATTAATAGTATAAATGCTCACCAAAATATCTTATAAATCTAAGACTAAGTACCAAATAAAATATGTATAATCATTACAAATAAATTAAACGCACTCTATGCAGACGTGTCCAAAGTACGTTTTAGTTCAAAAATAAATATACACTTATCAGATTGATTCTACATTTAATATTTATATTCCGTTTAATATTATTATACCGAGTACCCGAAACCGGCGAGCATGCATGAAAAGAGTAATGAATGTGGATGAAGCGAAAGAGGTTTGTCAGGATCGTAACAAGTGGAAATCTATAGTCTCTGCCTACCCCTATGGAAAAGAGGCGTGATAATATGTATGTATGTATTCCTTTTGCTTACCAAAACGAATAATGGTCACCAAATCTTGCTTACTACAATGTAATATTCAAACCGAAAATAGCAGTTCACAATAGCTTTAATGTAATAAATGTTTCAAATATTGGCTTTATCCACGTAACTTACAACCTATGTCACTTACAGATAAATTAGCTTTATATAAGTGAAAGAATATGAAAATCGGTCCAGTAGTATCAGAGTCTTTCAATGCAAACAAACAAACAAATCTTTCCTCTTTATAATATTTGTATAGATGAATCTAAAATATATACTAAGATCGTTTCTCTTTATTTGACACTAGCTTTTGTCTGCGGTTTCGCTCGAGCTAAATACAAACATTGGGCCCCTCCCCCTAAGGACAATTCTGTATTAAAAACCTGCGTAGGTACATACAACGTGGTATTTAATACATCTAAAAATTGATAATCATATTTTAAGTGTTCTACGAATCAAACTACAATTCTTTTTTCGACTTAGGTGGCTATTGGACCATAAAAATCTCGTCCAGTGGTCGAGTAAACCATTTTCTAAAAATGGCAGTGGTCAGGTCGGCTACTCGACCGCACAAATCTCGGCTGTTGGTCGAGCGGCCAATTTTTAAAATCTATTAGTGGTTGAGTCGACCAAAAATCAAAAAATATTAATCGGGTCATTATATAAATAAAACACATGTAATATGATACTTTTGAGAAAATCATTTTATTTTTCTGTTTGTTATAAGTACACGAAATAGAATGTTTTTTTTTATTATATATCTAACTAAAAACTAATAATGTGAATTATTAGTTTTTAGTTATTAATTTAACAAACATGATGATTTCCAATGAAAATCAATAACAAAAAAAAAACCGGCCAAGTGTGAGTCAAACTCGCGCAATGAGGGTTCCGTACAATATGCTTCGTGAACACACACACAATGTGCAAAAAATGTTTTATTCAATTGACTAGCGCCATCTAGTGGTGTTTTAGTGAACTATTTCCCTAGATGAATTTATTATAGTGAGTTTACCACTTAATTTTCAAGTGATAGAATTCTTATTATTTTTCCTCTAATCTTCAAGGAATGAACTATATTTTGTAATTTTTTCAAAATTTTTGGCCCAGTAGTTTCGGAGATCAGGGGGGGGGGGAATGGTCAAATTTTGCCTTCTTTCGTGAATAAAATCAAAAGTATTGATTTTACCCGAACAAAAAAAAATATTTTTGAGATCCTCATAATGAGCCCTTTCATTTGATATATGACACAGTAAGGTTTGCAAAACTTTTTTTTTAAATTTTGTAATTGGGCCCCTGGAAATGACACTTATTTCAAAAAAATCTTTATTTACTTTGCATATCCGTGTTTGGGTCATAGGATTACACCATCTTACCAAATTTCACATAATTTGGTTCAGTGGATTCGGAGAAAATCGGCTGTGACAGACGGACGGACGGACAGACAGACGCTCGAGTGATCCTATAAGGGTTCCGTTTTTCAACTTTTGTACGGAACCCTAACAAGAAAAAATCATAATATATGTATGTATGTATATTTACTTATGTATGACCTGGCGAAAATTTTAACGTTCTGGACTCTTAAAGGGGTGTTTCAGCCCGTCGATATGAACTACTTTTTCTATGCGAACAATACTAAAAAATAAAAAAAATCGACACTCATACAAAAATGTTCAGTCGCCTGGGCAATTTCTATGGGAGTCGAATATTTTTTTTGTGTTTTCAGCATTAGTCCCATAAGAAAAGTTGTTGGAATCAACGGACTGAATCACCCCTTTTAAGGGTCCAGAACGATTGAAATTTCCCCATGTATATTTACATAAGATATTAAATTTGCCATTTTACAGCATTGTTACAATAGGGTATTTATGAACCATTTATATAATTTTAATTCAGTTAGATTAATAATTCTGAAATATTTTTCTAATCAATTATACAATAATATGAATCATTAGTAAGCCTTAGTATTAATATGACAATCTCTCAATGAAATGGCCAATACTTATTTCCTGATCAACTAATTCTTTTGTACTATCATAGATCCTTTTTTCTTTCAATATTGTTTCTTTACACCTCTTTGAAATAAAGCCATTATTTTTCCACAAATTATTATAGTATTTAGAGTCTTTTATCAATGTCTCTATGAGAGTTGCTAAATTATTGTTTACTCGTATTTTTTTATTTAGTCTGGAATTCCAGCTTTCAATAGCATTATTAGTTTTGTGCGAATAGAATTTAGTTTTCTGAAACGTGCAGACTACACGTTTCAGAAAACTAAATTATTATTATTTGCATCAAAAAAAGGAATTATGGGACTAATGCTGAAAACACAAAAAAAATATTCGACTCCCATAGAAATTGCCCAGGCGACTGAACATTTTTGTATGAGTGTCGATTTTTTTTATTTTTTAGTATTGTTCACATAGGAAAAGTAGTTCATATCGACGGGCTGAATCACCCCTTTAAGGGTCCAGAACGTTAAAATTTTCGCCAGGTCATACATAAGTAAATATACATATATTATGATTTTTTCTTGTTTTTTTTTTGTTATTGATTTTCATTGGAAATCATCATGTTTGTTAAATTGATAACTAAAAACTAATAATTCACATTATTAATTTTTAGTTAGATATATAATAAAAAAAAACATTTTATTTCGTGTATAACAAACAGAAAAATTAAATTATTTTCTCAAAAGTATCATATTACATGTGTTTTATTTATATAATGACCCGATTAATATTTTTTTGATTTTTGGTCGACTCAACCACTAATAGATTTTAAAAATTGGCCACTCGACCAACAGCCGAGATTTGTGCGGTCGAGTAGCCGACCTGACCACCGCCATTTTTAGAAAATGGTTCACTCGACCACTGGACGAGATTTTTATGGTCCAGTAGCCACCTAAGTCCTTTTTTCATAACTAATGTTATTTTAAATTAAATTTATGAACAAAACTAGGTACAGCAAAATGTTCTCATTATAAAAAATATATATTTGTCATGTTTCACTGACTGCTCCAAACGTTGACAAGATTTAAAATTCCATACAAAAAATAATGGGATGAGTTACAGAATGAAAATATCGTAAATTTTGATTTTCTGCCATTTATCCTAAATGGGCTGTAGGCACATGCCTAGAGACGGGACGAGT
Organism: Rhodophaea formosa; assembly: GCA_963082605.1. Classification (NCBI taxonomy): domain Eukaryota; kingdom Metazoa; phylum Arthropoda; class Insecta; order Lepidoptera; family Pyralidae; genus Rhodophaea; species Rhodophaea formosa. Next base: position 13,788,479 of record OY720203.1, on the reverse strand, counting down.
TATGAATTACTCGTATTAAAAATACACCTGTTAAGAACAGAGTGAAATGAACAACTACGATTTTTATTATCTTAGTAGTAACACTACGGTGTTATGTTTAGGTATCTATTATGTTAAACATAGTTGACAACCGTTTCTAGGCTTCGCGATAGTTAGGTAAAACAACATTGCGGAACTAATAATGAGTGGGTAGAAAATCCTGTCACCATCATATGAGTTGGAATATATTACAATACATTATTCAAATAGAAAATTACTTACTTTATACACCATGAGCCTGAGCAAACCTGACATATTATTAATGCGAAAATGAATTTGCATATGTGTAGGTGGGCTTCTAAGCTTTTACTACTGATAAAAATTATGAAATCTTGCATACTTTTAACTAGGTAAGCTACATTAATACTAGAAAGTCTAAGGGAAATAAAAATATTGAAATAAGCAGAAACAAAAACATACCATAAACAGACAATTTTATTATTCAAGTGTAGGTTCCAGACGGCGTGCCCGCTATAAGGTTGCGGAATAGCTTAACATTGATTTGTTAAGCAGACTGATACTCGTATGTTCCACTTATTCGTTTATCTGATACTAGATCAGTATCTTATTGACCCCTTTTGATATTTGTAATAGACTAAATTGTTATTTTGCTACTTTGCTTGTGCATATTCTATCTATGAAAAAATTTGGATAACGTGTAGTGTAGCACACCACCAAAAATGGAATAGACAGTATTCAATGTCAAACCAAGGCGAGACACTTTATGGTTAGTATAATGTCGTCAATCACAGCCACCAAGCTATTCCGTTATGAGGAGTTCAAACAGTTTACCTATTTTGAATGAAAATCATTCAAAATAGATAAACTCTTATCACTAGGCACTCAATAGTTAGTCCTCGTTTTATAATATGACTGTGGTGGGCTCATTTGATTTGCCTATGACTCCTCTTCATTTTCGCCAATATTTTGGCCAAAACCAAGGACCACAACTTGGCGACCAGTTTGAAATGGCATCCTCACTTTGGAAGCTCTTTCAGTCTTCCTCAGTCTGTCAGGCCAATATGCGGACGCCATTGTGAATTTTTGTATTGCAATTTTAATGCTATTACAGCTATTTTAATCTATTTATACTCCACAGTTCCACACGTATGTGTATTCGAAAACGGAAAATTACGTTCTAACCAACACTTGGCCAACGTGTGGACGCAACGGGCAGAATAGCCAATACAACTCTCTTTGATCTGCATAAATAACCCGTCAAAACATGTTCCAATATATTGGCCCATACCCAACCAACATGGCAATCCTCACCAAACACCTCTACATGTTTGCCAATACCTGTTGGGCCAACACTTGGCCTAAAACGTAGACAAGGCTTTAGAAAGCACTTTGCAATATGATCTGCTTTAACACCGCGAACAGAAACAAGATGCCTAGAAATAATAATTATGCCATACTAACACAGTCTATGGAAACATTATTTCATGAAATCCAAAGATTAAAAGCAACTATCAAGATTCACTATAATTGAGATTTTAAAATTAGTATCTATTATTATTATCCTTAACAATTTAATATAATAATTATTAGTTACCAAAAGGACTGACGTTTTATCTTTGTTTATATTTTAATTGGTACTGGCTAATTAATAAAGAGCCATTAAAAGCTCAGACAGTAAACATTTACAATTGTTTACTTTGTAAAATTTGGAGCTTATTTACTATTTTGTAGTAAATAATGATTTTCTTAGCGTAATTTACTTTAATAGGATAACGAGATGTAAATATTTGCATGAAATTTTAGATTAAAATGTGGTTAAAATGTTCGTAATCAATATTTATTTTTGGATTTAAAATAATTAGTTTGGACTCATTTTATTTCACAGAATAGTAAAATGTTAACACTTCGGTTATAATTTCATATCAAATGAAGTTTGAATTTTGGTGATCATTTACAAATATAACGTCAAACACATAAGTTCATCTTTTTTACTATATCTGGTGACAGGAAAACATGATTGATGATTAAGTCATTTTACAATACTCAATATCCTTTATGAAAACATTTGATGGCATACATGGCAGTTCTTTCAAGAGATAGTTTTTGAAATGTCTTGTAAAACTGCCATAATGTTGATCTTTTTTATTCACATCAACCCAGGCAGATTTTGGAGGTTCCCATTGGTGTACTTAATATGTTTTGTATTTATTGGGGAAAGGATAGCAACGCCGATTACCCACGAAGCTAGTGTAGCAATTGCTAGAGGCCCCATGCAAAAAAGGTCCAAGCTCTAAGGGGTCTGTAATAAATTTCCAATTGCCAAGTCAATATTATTTTCAAAAGCGCGTTATTTAAAGGGTTTGCAAAGTATTCGTGGTTTTGTGAGCAGAAAAATGTTAATTGATAAGCAGAAATATAGATAACTGGTCAGCAAATAGTGGCCAGCAAATATTATGTAGGTGGGTACCAAATCCATCAGTAATTTATGTCAATCTGAACAGCTGTAAAATTTAATTATTTAAAAATTAGCATTTCAATTATATCAGCTGCAATGAGTGATTTATGATGCGCCCTCTGATATTTTCTATTTGCCATCACACCATCTTAAAGGGGCTTGCATATTACAATTGGCTACAAGCCCCATACTTGATTAATGGTCATTTATTATCAAAATTAATGATAATTGAATTACTATATTGTTCCGTGACATAACTGTAAAAAACCGGCCCAGTGCGTATCCGGCCACGCGCAGTGTAGGGTTCCGTAGTTACGAATGACAACTTTGAGTTCACACTGTTCACACTGGCACTTCACAGTTTAACAAATAAAAACATCCAACAATAAAAATTGTATGAAATTTTACATTTTCGAGTACATTTTATAAGTTGGTTGCCTATAACTTTTTAGTTTGTACTTAGTACTCAGCTCTGATAGTTTTCCTTTCAACTTCAGTATTTATACTACTGCTGTAATTTTTTTCACATATCCATATATATCCGTTTAGCAGATAGAGGAGGGGGGACACTTACCTCTAACAAAAATTTGCACTTTAAAACCAAATATTTCGGAAACGGATCTCTAAATCGAAAAATGATCTTCTCAACTTCACAATATTTTTTAAAGACCTATTTAACAATACCCCACACGATGGGTTTGTATAGAAAACAAAATTACTCATGATTAATATACATACCCATACCAAATTACAGAACGAATATTTTCTAGAACTTATAGTCTCTGAGTAAATCCGCGGACGGACAGCCAGACAGACAGACATGGCGAAACTATAAGGGTTCCTAGTTTACTACGGAACCTTAAAAAAGAAGAGGGATAACACATAATAAAAGAAAATGAGATTTTTTATTAAAGAAAATTAAAAATTTTAAATCAATCATATTTCACTAACATTCATTTTATAAAGTAGCTACCCTAATTCGTATTTCACAGGATCAATTTTCTTTGAGATTTTGTCTTCTCTTATGCATTCAGACATGGGCATATTTCTGGAACAAATAATCAAATAATATAGATGTCAATTTTCAAAAATTTTCATTAAGTGAACACCTTTAGCCTGTACTTTTTAATGTAATACATAATCTTGATGCTACCAGCACACAAAACTTTTAATTTAACTAGATCCAGGTAATAAAATAAGAAGACATAATTTACAACTTACCTTAACTCAATATTCAATGTGATACACCAGTATTTTTTTAACAAAATTTACCTCACTTCACACTGCAAACATAAATAAACATCACTTGAAAAAGAAAATGGCTCTTTTCACAGCCAAACATAATATTATTCACAAGGTTTAAAATCAGTTTGTGAGTTACAGTCATTTTCACGATTTTATTGCATAAGCGGGAAGGCATTCATTATTTATATGGTATGAAATAAAATATTTATTTTTTTAATATAGGTATTTAACATAATAAATAATAGATAAATCAATTTATATTACTACAATTAAAGCTAAAGGTATATACTGGATGTGCAATAAACTTTTTTAAAACACTGCAATATTACTAAAAATTGATTTTTGAATTAGACAGTCATCTTTTTTTCAGAAGTACCAATGTGATTTGATTTATGGCTTGTCGAAGTTAGCAGATTTTACTTACTTAAAACACTTAACATGAAGCTATTATCATTTACCTAAGCATTATGCATTTCAGAGCTTAATTAAATAAAAACTCTTTTAATTTTATATGACTTATACTTGTGCAGTGGCCAAATCCATTTATTTGCATGTTGTATCAATAAATCAAATTTAATTTTAACTGTATCAGAATTATCTGAATTTAGATCATGTATCAAAAAATTAATACAGTAAGTAAATTTTGCTGCTCTCTACTCAGCAAATTTATAATTTGCTGAGTATCTAGTACTATTACAAATCCCACAGGAACAATACTTCTTTCCGGGATGAAAAGGACCCTATGTACTTTTCAGTACTGTAACTTATGTGCATTTTAAGAAAAAAGGTTCAGTAGATAAAGGAAGAAGCGGTAAGAAACAAAAAATATATAAAACCCACTTTCGCATCTATTAAATTATAGTTGGGATTAGTATATGCAATATGATTTTCACTTACTTTTCATTTGAATTCTCAATGGCATAGAACTCTTTCCGTAGCCATCTCTCAATTTGCAAAGGGTAGGATGTACTTAGTGCTTCTTCCACTAGGAATCGCAGGCCTTTCACCCAGCCTTCACATTCCTTGTCTGTATTTACTACAACAAAACCATAATATCGACTACAAAAATGAAACCAAATTATAATAACCCAAATCCATTCTTTAAATATTGTAAGGTCAGGTTGGGGAAGACCGTACACAAGGCAAGACCGTCTGCGCGCAATATCTTACGTTTTTGAACATCTTTGCCGATTGCATTGACAGTCGGTAAAACAGTTTCATATTTTGGTTCGAATTAGCAGTCATAGATGTCGCTGGCTACAATGTAGTGGCAAAAAACTAGCCTCCATTTTTTTTCTCGTTTTGGAGGTCCATTAGGAAGAGACACGTGCTGACAAAAAAAAAGAAAAAAGTGGTGAATCGAACGATTTTTTTGAAACAAAGTGGTCGTGTAAGTATTTCAATTGTTCCTTTTTAAGATTTTCGTATTAAACTACTCAAAATGTTCGTAATTTTGTCGTAATTTGCGGTGAAATAATTATAACGTACAAACATTGTAGTTGGAAAGATCGTCTGGGTGGCATAAGGGAAGATCGTCATATGCCGGTCTTACCTTTCGAACATTGATCACCAACCTTTTTAGGCTACATTTTTCAAGTTCTAATCACGGCCCAAAAATAGAATGAACTAGTTGTCAGATCCGGCCTATCTAGTTATTTTGAATACATATTGGACAGAATATGGTCGTAAAGGAGTTTTGAACAATTTTCCAAAAGCCGCTTTGGTGGAAATCCAAATAAAGAGTTCTCATGTTAAATATCAGGTTTATAATATTAGTAGATATCGATTTCCAGCTGAATACACACTTTTTTTGAAATCTTGTATTTTTTAGGTACGTTATATTGCTGTTTTTTTCAGTGAGGTTCCTGTGAAAGAATGGTGAGTAATTATAAACGTAAGTCCGAGAGAGGGTCTTACTCCAAAGAGAAGCTTAAAGAAGCGGCGCAAGCTGTTCGAAATGGAAGTCTTAGTGGATATAAAGCTTCACAGGTGTACAATATTCCCCGGATGACAATCATGGATTGCGTAAACAATAGGAGAACAAAGTCGAATAGTCTAGGAAGAAGTACAGCCTTAACTCCTGAATCAGAAGTAAAATTATCTAATGGCCTTAAATTGATGGAAAAATATGGTTTTGGGCTAAGCCGGAAGGAAGTGTTAGAGACAGTTGGGGAATACGTAAAGAGAAACAATATTTCTACAAATTTTAAAAATGGAATCCCAGGTCAAGCTTGGTTTGCTGGTTTTAAAAACCGCCATAATTTATCTATCAAAAAACCGCAAGGCGTCGAGTATGCACGGAAAAAGGCTATGGACCCTTTTATTGTATTCCCGTATTTTGATCTCCTTAAAAGTACACTCAAAGAATTAAATTTAATGGACAAGCCCGAAGCAATCTGGAATATGGATGAGACCAGTTTTTCCAAAGATCCTGAACAGACCAAAACTGTCGGCGCCAAAGGACATGCAGCCACAAGAGTGATTTCTTCCCCAGGTCGAGACAATACGACAGTTTTGCTTTGTGGAAATGCACTCGGAGAAAAGGCGCCTCCAATGATAGTGTACAAAGGTAAAAACGTATGGGACTCATGGGTATCTCCGAACGCTTACCCAAATACATCATACGCGGCTACAGAGAACGGCTGGATGGAATCCGAAATATTTGAACAGTATTTCACCAAAACTTTTTTGCCTGCTATTGGAAATGAACGTCCAGTTTTGCTTTTATATGATGGGCACGCGACTCATGTCAGTTTAAACATAATTTTGAAGGCTCGCGAAGCAGGTGTTACAATCCTCAAGTTACCAGCGCATACTAGCCATGTACTACAACCACTGGACGTATCGGTTATGAAGTCGTTTAAGAACAGGTGGAACGAATTGCTTGTTAAATGGCAGCGATTTAACGTAGGAGTTATGTTACCAAAAGCAGAATTTGCTCGCTTAATAGGAGAAGTTTGGAAGGAAATTGATGGTCAAATTTTAAAAAGTGGTTTCCGGAAGACGGGAATCTTTCCATTTAATATTGAAGAAATTTCAGAAAATCATTTCGATTTGTTAAAGCTACAACGTTGGAGACAACACTTAGCGACAGTCGCTACTGAAAATTCAATGACAATTGCAACTGAACATTCAGCGATAATCGCTACAGAAAATTCAGCGGCAATCGCTACTGAAATTTCAGAGAATATTACTTTAGAAATCGCACCAAAGACCTTGTTGTCATTGGCCTTAGATTGCATAACAAGAGATGTTTCCGAAGTTTCTGTAAATTATCACCGCTCAAAGCAAAATATGGTCACTGGTCTGTCACAAGAAAATTTGTCCGTTGCGTTACTGGAAGATTCAACGCGAAATCCAGAAAGAACTGCCAATTATTGCCAAGAACCAAAATTTCAAATATTGGAAGACAGATATATTTCATTTGAAGAGCTACTTTTGATGAAGGTAAAAGCTGGGAATAATGAAAAAGTAAAACGGCGCAAAATGGCACCAGGAGCCGAAGTGATAACACACTCAGATGTACTAAAACGCAAAATTGAAGAAAAGGCAAAAAATATTAAGACAGAAGTTAAAACAAAAAAAGGAAAAGGTGTGGGGAAAAAGACCCGTGACAAAGAAAATAATAATAATATATCTGGAAAGGAACTAATAACATATCGTGATAAAATTGAAAAAATGGCCAAAAATATTAATAAGGAACTTCCGATAACAGTAGATAAACGTACTAGAGAAAAGAAATATAACAGTAAAAAGGAAAAAAGAGAGAAGAATATGAGTAAACCTAAGATAAAGAAACAGTATAAAGTAATATCATCAGACTCTACAAGCATTTCAGACTGTATAAGTATTCACAGTGATTCCGACGCAATTGATTGTGATGAACATATTTTTTCAAACATGGGGACCCCAATAGCAATGAAAGAGACAGAAAATTACGAAGACTCAAACGAAATATGTATCAGTTCAGACAAAGAAAACAAAATGCCGGTGGAAATTATTAACATACCAGATGAGGAAAACGAGACGGAAAAGACGGAAGATGAATACAATCTTGCGATAAATGATCATGTATTGGTAAGATATTACAGCCGAAAAAAGTGGACATACTATGTGGGATACATAGAAGAAATAAAAGCTGCCGAAGAGGTGCGTTACACTATAAGGTTCTACAAGACCGTTAAGAGTCCACTAAAATTCGTGTTGACTAAAAAAATAGACCGTGATGACGTGCCCCTAAACTCTGTTGTTAAAAAAGTATATTTGACACAACCGTCAAATAATTCTAAGGAGTTTGTTTTGTCTGATGATGCTGATATGACTTATTTTCAATAATTTTGTTATTACATACTTACCACTTTTATATATTTTTTTCTAAATTTCTATGAATAAACACAATTTAAAAAGTATTAAACTCTTGTTTGCTCTTAGATTCTTTATTCTCCTATTTATATGTATTAGTTAGGGATTTTCTGGCAACGTATTTAAAAACTCCTAATATCTATTCTTAAAATTCCTTATCTCGTTTCCATATTCCTCTTCTTCTGAACCAATCGGAATGTCTTTAAAAAATATTTACTTTAATATTTAAAAGGTAAGACCGGCATATCTTTACGAAAAATGTTTACAACCCCTGTTTGTGAATACATGCCGGTCTTACCTTTTAAATCTAAAAATTTAAATTTCATAGGACTTTAAACGTTATTTCCATACCTGTAAAGTGCATATTTGAAGGTCAAATATGTTTTTAAAGATGTAAGTAGTGTAAATACATATAACACATCGAATAAAGGTATAAATTTATCTTGTACGGTCTTGCCTTTCTTAGCGCGGGAAGACCGTCTACACCCCAAGTTTTTAAAAAAGGCTTGTATTTGAATGATTTTCCATGATATGACAATTTGTGTAGTACAAAATTGTTACTGATAATATGTTTTATCACATAGCATTATGAAGATTGATCTAGAGCATATAAAATAGTCGTATTATTCATTTGAGTATTTTTTTCAATACAGTATGCCGGTCTTCCCCAACTTGACCTTACACCAAATTTGTCAGAAGTAAAAACAAAATTGACCGAGACTGCCAATACCATTCTATTTCGAATCTTGAATCAAAACACAACATTGGTGAGAAATATCAATAACAGTTACTGCATCAAAACGGGCAATAAGTCAAATTCCTAGTGAGTGCTGATAAATATAGAAGTGTTTGAAAGTTTGAAGTTAGACAAGTAGTTACCTGCAAATGACGCTGAGCGTAGTTTGAACTCCGTGCCGTAGTATATGGTGAAACATTTTGAACTTTCGAACCTCTTAGTCTCTTCTGGCCATCTTTCGAAATCTTTGGATGACTTTCCGACACGAACTTCTTTCACATCTCGTATGTCGAACCCACCTTCGTATGTCTGCTTTTGCGGAGCCACTGTTCTGTACCATATCACTTGATGAGTCTCTCGTCTCACTAGTACAGTCCGACGTTCGGGACGCTTCCTCGGATAGAACTTGTAAACTTTTGTACCCCTTTCTATATGAGATATGAGCTGATCAGCTTCATGGATCAGTCTGTCATTGGCCCCATTATAGCAAATCGAATTCATTGCACTTCCGTTCCAGGCGCAGGACGAAAGCAAACTGTGGCGAAGGTACGGACTACATGGAATAAAGTACCGAATGCAGATGTCTCCAAATAAATCTTTACTGAATACAGTTCATTCTTGTAGTATAGCGCACACTCACACTTCGCTTGATATTTTGTTTGTAGGTTTGACATCAAAGAGTCCACCAGTATTGCCAACTCTGACTGTGATTTTTAAAAAGGAAGGCATAAAAAATTACATTACACAGTATTAAATTTTCTAAGTGAAATTAAGAAGTTAGTGTATTTGAAAGTAAACTGAATAAAACGCAGTAATACAATTTAAACATCAAACGGTTGCTGAAAATTATTCTCACACGATGAAATTTAATGTTCTTTATTTTTGTTGTATTATTATTATAACAAAGAATATAAAGCACAGGTCGTGTTAAAAAAAATCATGTCTGTAGGTCGTGTGTACAGTATGTGTTTTATATCATTTAAGGTATTTATCGCTCAGAAGATAAAGGAGCAGTTTTACAGGAATCAGGATATATATTAGCCTATAGTCTAGAGCCACAAGAATTTACAAGATAAAATGGCCAATAATGGATTTTCAATCATTAGCATGAAAAACTTTTGCTACCTTTTAGTTCTTGGAAGTACTTACTTAATTATATAGGTTGATAGTGAAAGTAAGTTATTAGCTGGTGATAGCAACTGTTGCGATCACGAGTAGCATTGTTTAGTTGTTCCGAAACAAACCTGTCAAATGTATTAGACTTTTGACGTCCGGTACGGAGGCCGTGTTGCTCGAAGCTTTTGACTTTAGAAATATTTCTCTTTATAATCTGACCATATCTCGTGAAACAAACTATTGAAATGTTTATATTAGCTAGTTAGAGCCAAATGAAAAATTATTTATTGTACTTATAAAAACTAAAACTAAAAGATTTTTTTAAGCTACATCTATAAAATACTTTTGTAATGGGAACAAATATGAATTTTATACATATTTCAACGAAAGGTCATAAATTTATCACTGTTTTTATGCATTAATTACTTGCCTAAAAGTCTTGCAATAAAGATATTTTTATTTTTGTTAGGAAAGATCGTACGCAGTGACATCTACAATAAGTTTTGCAATGCCTGCCTGCCATCCCTATAGAAATGGGAGAAGGATTTGAGCTATTTAATTGAATTAACAGTACTCGATTATAGTGTAGCCGTCATGGGGACCTGTTGTATTATGAAGACTTGGTGGAAGGAACAAAAAAATGTGTATGGCATGATATCTTTTTGATTCAGTCACAGATGTTAAATATACCTAAGCAAAAAATATTTTGTTCATGTCTGTGAATTTAGTGATCCGGGGAACCGCTAAGCTAAAATTAGATCAATAGGGGTGGCAGCGCAAAGCTAATCATAGATGTCGCTGCATACGTTCTTTTTTCACTAAAATGTGAATATCTATATTTTTAGCCTTTTATGCAAGAATTTAGTAGGTACATAAGAATAGTGATAAAACATTTGACCTTTCGTAAAAAAGGTTACTCATATTTGTTTCCTTGATAAAAGAAATCCTTTATTTAGTAAGTAATTTAACTAAACAAGTAAAATGCATATGGCATACGAGGGAACGTCTTGAATCTCATTTCGTCGTTTTTGAGTAATCGAGTTCAATTTGTCGAGATAGCCAGTTTATGTTCGAACAATAATGAAGAGAAAGCTCATTTATCAAACCATCGAATTAATAGATATGGTGTACCTCAGGGTAGTGTATTGGGCCCATTATTATTCCTCATTTACATTAATGATTTACCTCAACATGTACGGCAGCATATGGTGCTATTTGCTGATGACAGCACTGCGATAGTAAAATGTAAAAACCCTAAAGAATACGAAACTGACATAAATAATGTATTACGTGACATAATAGAATGGTTGAATACAAATAATTTGAAAATTAATATAAGTAAATCTAAATTAATGCATTTTTAACAGAAAATAAGAGCTCAAAATATAAAAGTTGAATACAATGGCCAGCATCTTGAAATAGTTGAGATGCATAAATTTCTGGGGTTAACAATAGACAGCAAATTAACTTGGAATAATCATGTTGATAATGTTTGCAAAAACTAAGTAGTTCTGCTTATGCACTGTTGCAGTTATCAAAAAAAGTTAAGTTAAATGTGACTTTAGTAGCATACCATGGATTGGTTACGCCCTCACTGAATTATGGTGTTATATATTGGGGTAACTCAAGAGACTGGAACAAAATCTTTAATTAGCGCAGAAAAGATGCATAAGGTCGATGTGTGGTCTGCAAACGCAAGATAGCTGTTTACCTTATTTTAAATTGCTTAGGATACTGACATTTCCATGTATTTATATTTTTGAAATATGTGTATTTGTCAAATCTAATCCAAATCTTTTCACTAAATGGTGTGACACTAGGAAAAGGATAAAACATATAAGAAGACAATATAAACAAAAGTTAGTAATTGGCGATCTTTTTAAGAAAAGCATTTTTGGAATGGGTCCTATTATATTCAATAAGCTACCAGATGACTATAAAACTTTGAATCTTGTGACTTTTAACAGTAAACTGAAATTATTATTGTTAGAAAAATGTTATAATTCAGTAAATGATGAATGACAATATTTAATATAATGACATTTGACAATTTTAATAACTGATATTTTGAATTATAATTTGACCTTATTACTAACTGCTATTTTTTAATTATAATTTGACCTAATTACTAACTGATGTATTAGATTATAATTTGACCTTATTACTTAATTGACATATACCTACTTACATTACATTTTTTTTTATTAAACATCATATTGTACATTATAAATTCATAATTCACAGGAGATTAACTCCATATAATCTTTGTTTTAAATATTGTACGTCCAACCAAGGACAGGACATGGTGAGACTGATAAAGTGTTATTTGTTACCCATATACCTACCTATGTTCAACAATAAAGATATTTGTATTTGTTGTATCTTACAAACCTAACTAATAAAAATAATTTTTGTTTTAGTCTCAATTCAATATATATGCCAATTTCTTGAAAACTAGTTATTAAAAATATTTTAATAGTTTATTTAACGAGATATGGTCTGATTATGAAGAGAAAAAAATATTCTAAAATCATAAGTCTATAGTCCATACATTGGACAGGTTGTTTTAGAAGGAACAAACGTACAAATACTGTCAACGTGACAGTTGCCATCCCCATAGAATAGGCTCCGAAACAACTGGCTGGACTGATTTTCAAAATTGTTTCTCATATATATATATATATATGTAGAAAGCCAATATATCTGCGGGTCACGTAGGCTATAATTTAGGCAGATGAAGTATGTACGAGCTAAAATCACAACTGTCTATCTGATTCTGAGTCAGTTGGGTATTAATAAAACTGATCGGTATATGGAAAATGCTTCATAGGGAAAGAAAAAGAAAAAACGATTTATCATCAGTTTGTCAATATAAAAAATCATACAGTGCAGTCTTTTTGGGAAGCCGTTATAAAAGAAAACTGAACCAGTCATATTTATGTGTGTTTATAGTCTGTATGGGTCTGCAGTACATACAAGAGATTTTAGAAATAAATTGAAATATTAGAAAATATTTTTTTACTAGCTGTTATACGCAGCTTCGCCCACGTGATATATAGCCTATGTCCTTCTCAGTATCCTAACCTATGTCTTATATTGTCTTTGCCTATGTGTAAGTATGCAAAATTTCATGATGATGATCTCTCTATTCGCCGCGTAGCAAAATTAAACAGCCGTTCCCCGCGCCACATCAACTAGTACTCTCCGCTAGGAGTAATATTGTTCTGTGCGTCCCAAGTCTGTGAAGCTGCCGATAGCGTCTTTGGCGAGCACCCACGCTTCTTTTGTCGGCACCAGCGACGGCTTGTCAAAGCACGCAAACAATTTGAACGGGGACCTGCTTAGTTCATTATATCCCCAGAAAATGGGTAAGAATATGAGTGTTTCAAAATCATATGTGGGAAACCCTAAAACGTGCAGAAACCATGTAATGTAAAGTAAATTCTAATTACGACCAGCCGGCCTATTTACTAACTCAACTCGGATGACAGGTGTCGATGCCTATCAATCAAGAATTTAGTGTTACAATGCGGTTTTTGTATTTCAAATAAAAAGTTTGAGCAAGCAAAACCCGCATTGTAACGGTAAATTCTAGATTGATACATCCGAGTTAGTAAATAGGGGGGCAGACGCCTTCGTACAGAAGCCGTGTTGCTCGAAGGGTTGAATCTGCTATTTGATTGAATGACTAGCGCGTTCATTGAATGACCACGTTTAATTGAATGACTAAAGGACAACTCGTCAAGTCGTTGAATGTAACGTTCAACGTCTTGACTGAATCAAACTGTCATGTAGCAAAGTTGTTGAATCTTCACCGACTTTGTAATAATATTTGGTGGTAGCATGACTCCCAAAACTTTATTTGATCTCATTTTTTACGAATTTTTCTTAGTTTTTAAAGTAGCCGGCGGCGGCGTAATAATAGGTAAATCCATAATGTCATACTATTTTATTACAAATAACGCACTTTTAACTAAATTTAATCGAAAAGAATATGTATCAACACCGTGCCACCTGTGCCAGCTGTTTGATGCCAATACGGTACTTGCCTAATGTTAAGTTTATATAAAATTTGTTTCCAATCATACTAATTTCTATCTAAAAACACTATAAAGAACACTTTAAATTTGATATAGATTCGTTAAGAGATCTTAAAGCTTCTTTAAAGTTCGGTGAATAGGACCATTTTCTAAAGTATGAAAATGTTTAATTATAATTATACTGTATTGTAGTCCGTTAAATTTATAGCAACTTTTATTATGAAACCATAACCACAAACGAAATATTTCGTATAGCTACCAAACAAAGTTCTCACGCCACCCATACAAAATACAAGCTTGTGACGTCACAAATATGTAGGCATTTCAGAGGCGCGTTTTCACGTCTAAAAATTAACGTCTAAGAACATGTGTCTTTAAAACTTTTATATCTGAAAGAGTTTTTTGTTTAGAAATGTATTTCTGTCACTATTGTGTTTAATTTTTAACAGGTCTTTATATAGCAATCCAAAAAAAATTTTTAGTCAACATGCCCATTGCCATATTTGTTTTGGTGACTACTAGCGCCGCAGTGGTAAAAAATGGAACTAAATTTGAATCACCTGACCGATTTTATGTCCGCTCTGTTCAAAGGGCTATGTTACAATCCGCTAACTAGTTGAACGTTGAGCGACACTTGTTCAATCGACGTTCGGCCTAGTCATTCAATCAAATATCAAATTCAACCAGATGACGCGACATATACCTATATTTTAAATTTATAAAATTTAATATGAGATAGGTGAAGCTTGTCTTCTCTTTCTATGTATTTTTCTCTCGAATTTTTTCCTCAGGTTTTTTCCAAAAACGGCAATTATTTGGATGATGATACTTTACATATTGTTATTACTATAATTTATATCCCCTTCTTTTTCACCAGGTGGCCATTAGACTATCTCTTACTTGTGCAGAATGATGCAAGCAGCCTATACATATGTATATTCCTTGTCTTTTCTAAAATCTACCGGTTCTTTTTTCTAAAATCTGTGGTTGTAATTTTTATTGACCGACACTGTGGTCCTGTGGTCAAGTCGGTTTGTCTAAGGACCCAGAGGTTGTGGTTCAAATCCCAATAGGAAGCAAATACATTCTGAAAGTCGTTTCTTGTCTAGTTAGGATATTGCAACTATGAATCACTTGATTATCTGAGTTCAGGGCTAAGACTGCTTCAAAAACTGGGCATCCTCTTCAAGGTCCAACAGTATTTTACTCGGTCGGCTGTTGAGCCTTTGCACAGCTCAAGTCTGCTCCTGTAAGCAGTTCCTATCAGTGGGATGGATCTGCTCGTATCCACTTGTATCATAAACTATTACCTATTGTTATTCCAATGTACGCATAGATTAAAAAAATTGCGTTATGTACTTAATTATCGAGTGTGAAGTTGAGTTGTAGGCGCGTAGCTATAAGTTAGGTTAGGATAAATCAATTTATAAAAGAAGATACAATTATTAGTTTAAAACGTTTTATTTGTTAGAAAAAAATATACACTTATAATTATCTCAAAATATTTCCTTTCAAGTTTCGTAGAATATCAGTGACCATTTCTACATAGATCAGAATTTGCAACATGATCGATTAAAATCCTATCATTACTTTAGAATAAATTAAAAGACGAAAATTACACAACACGAAGTTGTTCATCAAACAACAACAAAAGTACCTGGTAGGCGTAACTTGGGGAAAACACAACTATTAATCGCTTTCCGCAGATTTATAGTACGTAATATTTTATATATGTAGGTATGATATTTATTCTTGTATATAGATTTTACAGAATAATAAAAGTACCTAACGTATATTTTACTATCGTACTTTTAAAGAATAATAAAAAATAATTCAGAAAAAAAAATTGCTTACCTAGTTCTATTGTGAAAAAATGTGATAATTGGTAGACATAAGCTACCTACCTATAATAAATAATAATAAAATATTAGTGGAACAACATCGCTTACTATACAGCGTTTAAAGTTTTGCCACCGAGATTCCCTTGAAGGAGTTGAGTATTTTCCGACAGTTTCATAAATATTGATAGACAGACCGAAAACTTGTATTAGAATGATGATGATTATTAAGTGCGCAGCATTGATCAACGAGAAAATGTTGATCATTTTGATGACCTGAGTCACCCCTTCAAAGGAATGTCAGTGGTAAATTTTACACGTTGAATATATTTCAAAATAATTATCATATTGCATTGATGAATTAATTATTCATTTGATACATAGAGAACTGTACATATTGGAAAAAAATAAAAACATTCGGTGAATATAATTCTTTGATGAAACTATAGGACGGATGAAAATACATTTTTGTAGGATGTTTTTTCTATACCTACGACGTAATCGATTGTTACAACTAAAAAAGATAATAATCACGTTTCGAGCTGTGCGAACACGTACTATATCTGCGGAGATTTACAATGTAACGTCGAAACATGGGTGCAGTCGTAAACAAGGTTGGCAAGAAACTCAACAGTGAAAAAGATGTATAATATGCGAATTTCAATAAGGGCGCGGATGCGATGCGACCGCTGCGTTCGCATATACACTAACTTATTGCCTTCGATTTATTGAGATCGGAACGATCACTACACATAAGTAACAAAGGCAGCTGTCGCATCTTTGCCGCCCTTGCCATACAAATTCAGATCTACGTGACAATACCATAGGACACAATGTAAACGCGAATCCCCTGGACGGAGCGTGAGATGTATGCTCAGGTAACTCGGGAGTTAATAAAGTCGCGTTGAAAAATTTATGAAATCGCATGGTTACTGATCATATTCGTCGCGCTCGCCGGGCGACCGCGCAATCTTACATACTCGAATTGTTGCAATCACAAACAGTTTGATCGTTTTGTTGTTAGTTTGGAATGTTGTGGCGTTTGTTCAGGCGGCTGTTCATTACGGTACATTGATAAGGCGCTATACATAACTATATCGGGCACTTAAAGCTTTAAGTGGGAGATACAGAAGTTTCGTTTCTCGAGTTATAAACCCACACAATACAAAAATATCGAACCACATGTACCGACGCGAGAATAACGAATGTGTGTGACTCGGATACGGTGTGACGTACCGGAGTATGAGATCGCGTTACAATTCAGTTCAGCGTGTCGATCACGGAAGGAAATCTCGCTTCTAAATAAATAATTCGATAAGTAACTAAACAACTCCGTTATCCATCTTGAGCGGCGATTGAAGCGAGTTTACCATTCGTGGTATATTAGTGCCTCGTCCGACGCCGATTGTACCAAAATGCACATCAAAATATCCCATCCAGCAGATGGCGACGTCGTGGACGACGGCCAGATTCTTCTTATATTTAAATTGATCCTGACGGCCATATTATATTGCGATGATTATCACTACCTACGAGATTTAGAGCAGGATCCTTGACTCAACATTGTGGTTTATATCAATAAATAATACATTTTTCGTAGCCATGACTATATTATAATAACAAAATTTCCAACCATTTTGAGCAGTCAAAGTATAACTTATAGCCACAAAGTAAAAGTTATGCTCATCACGTGGTCGAGTCAAGAGTAAAGTCAAAATCCTCGTAGTAAACAAGTCTCGCTACGCAACTATAAGGTCACCAAGTCTAGTTCAGGCAGTTTAATAAAGAACACACAAGATTAAGAACACATTTTCTGATGCCCCTATTTTAGTCGTTTGTAAAAATAAAATATATCGGAGATGAGGGTGTATTCCGGAGTCATTTTTGTAATAAATTGGAACACATGGACATTGAATTCTTAAGTAAGACTTCTCTATGATGGTGGACTGGCAAATCCTTGCAATCTGATAGAAAATGGATAATTCCATTAGCGTAGGTAGTTTCACACTTGCGCAGTAATATTTATGCCTAATACACTACAAACAAGTTTACAGCCGTGCAAACGTCAAAGCGTGAGTGAACAATCAGGGTTTCCACCGCAGAATGAATTCCTAGTGCAAACGTACGTATATGAGACTGCACGTAACGTGCGACAAACATCAGTAGCAGTTAAAACTGTTTTTTAAAACCTAAGCAGTTCGGAGAACGGGAGAGAGGTGCGGGAACGCCATATTGCGGGGGACGCAGCGAGTGTGGTGTATTGATATTTTGAACAACATATAGTGTAAAACCAGACTTGATATTCTTATAAGCGCGGAACGCGACCTTCATAGACACGTATATAGTTCAACATTTTAGAAAATCACTAGCTTCTAACTTATTTGCAATATGGAGAATTATTCCAACATTTTACCTTGCTATTGTACATAAACATTGCAAATCTGTTACTTCCGATAAGATGACGAATGTAAAGATGTACTTCGTTTTTTTTTAACGCATTGGCCACCAGTGCTCTGACTTTTCTATTCAGGTACTTGTCAGTAAATGGGTTCTCATACGATGAGCAAGTGAGAATTCTATCCACAATAAATACAGTGATGTCAATATTGTGATTTTAATGATAGTCGATTAATCTCACAGGTTAATTAATACGAGTATATCGTCAATGTATGTAAAACTTACTTATAATAAATATATAACTATTATGCTAGAATTAATTTAACAAACCTAATCATTACCGACTTTTAATATTTATTTTAAAAGTAAGTTTATACCGAGGCAAAAATGTGATGTATTGTAGCTCGCCACGAAACTGGTTGCCCGTAAATATTAGGCAATCTGCCAAACACGATTGTCCATCGTTATTAATTTTTTTCCTATTAGCTATAGAATATTCATTGTCCAGGCAGGACCACAGTATAATGACCTCTCAACACTGTGATGTGTTAAAAGTTCAAAATATTCTTTTTTTTATTCGACGTTATTGTTGGCGTGTCAGACTTGCAATGACCGTTGATCGAACTTATCCTGCGAACCGTTATTACTCATTCATAAAACTAATCAGCTAGCAAGTAAAGTTTACTGGCATTCTACCAAAAGAGAAAATACTTCGCCTCGATGTAAACCCAGCTTTATAAACCATTCTCATGAAGCCCATTCTTCGTTGTTCTAGTATTTTCCCGCATATGTTACGCACACCAAAACAATTGTCTTGGGCACATAGTAAAGTGGCCTCTGGGGTAATAGTGCACCTATATATTCGTCGTATCGAGAGTAACATAGCTGCAATTTTACGGCAGACAGTACACAACCTAAACGACGTTAGATTACATCTAATACTGGCAGTGTCTCAATGCATCTGCGTAAATATGTCTACGACCGTTTACAAGACTTGCAGCGTGATGAATAAAACAGAAGCGAAGATCTTTTTTTTTTGTATTTTTACGCATAAGCCTACGATCGTTTTAGGGTAAAAGCAAATTTAATCAGGCAAAATGAGCACGGTGTTCTAGTGCGTACTCTGATAGCCTTGCAAAAGGCGCCGTAGACATTTACACACAGGCAATGATTGCCTCATACACCTTTACGAGGGTGGCAACACCGAGATGTACCATACGATAAATTGCCAACTATGAAATATTATTCAATGGCAAATTAGCTCCTCGACCTGACAAGTCTTACTGGTGTGAATCGGCTCATAAAACCGTGTACAATCTGCCTAATAACAACAGCAGAATGGCCAACCTTCGTGAGCCAATAACGAATACAGACGGCAGAATTGACCAACATTTGTATAGGCAAACTATTTTAAAAGGGCGCTCGCGAGTGATGAATGCAGGCCGCGGGGTGTGGGGGCGGGGAGGGCGCGGGTTGCAGGCAGTGTCTTGACGTTATACCTTGTCCACAAATGGTCCAATCTGTGTGGCTGCAAATTATTTCCGATTTTGATCTTATAATGCTTTCGAATGTTTTTCTTATCTCATTCGAATTAATATACGAATCAAGACGTCTTCATAAATACCTTTAGTGGTTTAGTGTTGCTTTGGTCATTGACAAGACGATATATTTATAGAGGTCGGTCTTTTTCCCATAAATTAAATTGTATAGTTTATTTCACTTTATAATCGAGATACAATGACATAGTACTAAAAACGTCGAAGTTTTTTATAGTTAAATCACAACCTTCGAGGAGGTAAACGTACCTGCAGATGTACAAAAGAGGATTGTAAATAAATATACACAGTGCGATTATAAAGGAGCCTTTTCTGGACAAGGTTTAAGGTCGACCAGTGCGCGAGTGAGTCATACGATCTAGTTTGCGCGAGCCTATTTATACTATTAACAATTCCGGCCATAAATACAATAACAATTATAAAACTACTCATTTAAGTTATTTCTGGAATTTTAAATACTTTAATCATTTGTAACGTAATTAATAGCTGGACTAGGTATTTAAGTACAGGAAGCCGTGTAATGCAAAGGTTAAAGCCAACTGTTATTCGCAGAAGACACCTATCAGTCATCCACCAAACGGGAGTCACCCACATAAACATTATTGAATACCCGCAATTTCAAACATTACTAAAGCAGTCTGCGACTCACGTACTCCTCATTTTTTTTTCCTAACACATGTACCGTGTGAAGAGATGTGATCGTAGATCTTTAGATGTATCTCTTAGAACAAAACAGCGCACAAAAATCACATCACTCAAATGTCGAAGCCCATCCTTTTAGTACCTAACAAGCGCATGCCGTGAGCAGAACCAAATTTTAATAAATCCATAGTTTTTGAATGTTAATTTTTATGGCAATCCATTTCATTTCGGAAGATAACTCGATTAGTTTTTTCTTTCAAATACTCGTGTCTACTGAGGGTAGGCAATCATGTAATGTGAGTAAAAACGTAAGTTTTGCGACACGGACGGCTATTTCTAAAGATCTACGATCTCTGCCTGTTACCCACGCCCGCCTCTCGAGTTGCCCGACTATAACAATACACGTGTCTATTGCGATGGCCGTCAGTAGGGGCCCTACGGCGGCGAAGCGGCAGCTTGCATCACCTCGTCGAAAGCTTGCTCCAGGCAGTGCTTAAGTTCCGCGTACGACACCACCAGCACGCTTTGCTCGTCCCGAGACATCAACTCCACCTGTAAACAATTACGTGATTTTACACAAGCAGATACGCTAAAAAATGCAGCTGGCGCCAATAAATGGAAATATTTTTCAACAGTAGAAATATCTTTGAATTTTTATATTGAGAACTTTATCGTATTTTTATTCAATACTAATGATTTCCATACTTGCAAATGTATAATACAATCTTGCTTTCAATAGCTTTATTCAAAGTTATTTCTCGTAGCGACATTGAACGACTTTGACCTACACTAGGGTATCAAGGGTTTTTTAATTTATTTAGATACAAGCTTTTATTAATTTTCACCAGTCCCAGTGTCTGATTTTATGTTTGTGTGTTGTCAAATCTTACAAGTTAAATATAGGTATTTCAGGATGTTCGATTGAGACGAAATTTTGCGTCAATCGAATGGACTAGACGCCAAAAAACTGGTGTGATAATGGAGAACTCCTTAACGTTGAAAAGGTTGCTCGCCAAATTTAGCAGCACTAATTCGTATTTAGTGTAATGTGTTCTTACTAGTTTCCATTTTATTTTTGTTTTTTTTTTAGGATTTTCTTTGAATATGGAACCGTAAATAGCGGGATGTAGCAGACCCACCTTGGCCGTGGTGCCGCCGTCAAGCTGGTTGAGGCAGTGCGCGAGGTGCGCCTGGTCGAGCCACGGCCGGCCGTCGGCCGACACCGCGTGGAACAGGTAGTCGCGGAACAGCTTCAGCATGTACCGGTCTCCTGTCTCCGACCACGACGCGTCCATGTTCAGTCTGGAAGAGATACACTTTTTATACTACAAACAAATTCTGTCTTATTTTAAAACGAGGAGTAATTGTAGTAACTTTAGTATCTGGTTTAAACTATTATCTGTCCGAAAGAAATTGACTGTGACACTAATTAATAATGTTGACTTATTTTGGTCGAATAAAGGTTTAAACCAGGAACTAAAGTAAGCCCTCGTTTTATAAAAAGACGAGACTAAACTATCCTCTGCGCTGATAAATAGATTTGTGGCAACCTCGTTAACTTTGTTACAAAATAATAATAAAAACCACATTTGAAACAAACACAACAACTTGAAAATTATAATTTTTTACAAAGTCTACTTCTTAATCATTTCACCGGATTTAATTGATTTCACCAAATTAACCAATCTTTTTATGGAACGTTGCAAAACAACAGAATGAATACATTCACATATAAATCCGACTACACAACTATTATAACAGTACCTACAAATGAGATGGATATAAGAACGTTTCTGAATTATGTATCGAAAGTCCCGACGTCCGGTAGCATAAATCAAACTTCGACTCAACACCGTCTTTGCCGTACGGTTAACCGGGCTCGACCTGTTGCCTGATTTATATATAGGGACGAATGACACGAAGTTGAGCTAGCCCCACAGTAAGTTGTGAATTTAACTTGTGTCATAGGATTCCTCAGACCGTCAGTATGAACAATTATTTTCCTATGGGATCAATGCTGGGAACTCGAAAATTTTGTAGACTTTCCCATTCTATGAAACCTATTCCAATTTGAAAAACATCGTTTAACTAAAGAGGGGATTGACCATGTCGGTGCATCTAAGAATATTGATATCGGGGACGTATTGACATCAGTATGCCAGAGCATACATGTCATTTACTCACGGGAAGTTGTTATGATTTGCTTGGGAAGACACGACAAGCCGTTGGTCTCGTGTGTAGTTATCGATGGCATTCTTGGCACCTTCAAAATCTGACTCCAGTATTGGTGACTTACACAAACAAAAATGGTCTTTTCTTTCTAGTCTCCACTACAGGAGCACGATGCTCTTTGTACTACCAGAGCCATATATTAGCCTGAGTAGTCAGAGGACTTGTCCTACACTCTCCACGCTGGCCAGAAGGGTTGGAGAGGTCTCTTTAATGTTTATAAGCTTTGTTTAGCTTGTGTTTTTAAGTCGTCTTCTCGACATCCACGGGAAGACTTGGTGTGCTACTATTCTGCTCTCTGGGAACCACACGGCAGACATACAAAAATAAACCATTGAAAACAATATGTTAGATATAATATAATATGGCAAAACCCCTCAAATGTAAATCCTAAATCCTTAGCCTACGTCTAACAGTGGAGTTTGACGGCTGGGATGATGATGATGACTCACTCGGGACGCTCGTTGACGACGCCTAGCTTGATGAGAATGCGCAGTAGCCGGTCGTTGTCTATCTCGCGCGCCAGTTGCTCCTCAAAGGCGTCCGCACGCCGCTCTAGGGCCTCCACCTGCACATATTTTATAAATAAATATATAGGGACAAATCACGAATTAAGGTAGCCCCACAGTAAGTTGTGAACTTGTGTCGTACAATACTCACTCAACGATACTATATTTATAATAGATACTTACATAGATATTTTATAACAGTAATATAACTTGTAAACGACTCGTTAGAGT
This sequence comes from Rhodophaea formosa, assembly GCA_963082605.1. NCBI lineage: Eukaryota > Metazoa > Arthropoda > Insecta > Lepidoptera > Pyralidae > Rhodophaea > Rhodophaea formosa. Next base: position 13,765,123 of record OY720203.1, on the reverse strand, counting down.
GCACTTATAAACTTCGAAGTTTATTTTTTTAGTAGGTGGACTAAATGTAATAGTAGATTGTTATACGAGGGTTGTAAACGATACCCTCGAATTATAAGAACCCTCGAACTATAAGCGCCCTCGCTCGCACTTGAGCCTTAATATCTCGGGTGTAATTGATCATTTACACTCGAGTTAAACACTCTACTTTACATCATGAACGCGAGGAAAAATATATGCAATTTGCAACAAATAAATAAGACAAGTAAATGCGCGCCAAACCCTTTTTTTATATGGCTTTACGCTCTTAATGAATTGAGACATTCGTGGCGGCCAGAGCGTAGTTTAAAAAAATGAGCTTTATAGGAGCCGATGCGTGGCGCGTGGCACCTTCGATTTTCAAATTTATTTACATCCCTCAGGATGTAAATCGAACTTACAAACCGGATTTTGAGTTAAATACAACCTCGTTTCAGAGCTTGAATGATGTAAAGAAAATTATTTTTAAATCACGCTTGACATCAAAAATAGATGTCAATACAATGCATAGATTAGAATTTTGTTAAATTCCATCAAAGACCCAGATCAATCTGAAAAAGATCTTTTTCTATCTTGTACCTGTCTGGGGATCGAACCTGGACCTACGGCGTGGCAGCCTGGTATTATGGACACTAGGCCCCAGAGGTCGTCAGTAGTCACCGTTAGTTTAGCATTTATACTATTGCTGGACACTAAACGACACACAATATAAGTTTGATTGTTACAACTGCTATAGCCGTTGACTGTTCAGTAAAGAGTCAACTAGGACAAAACTTACCTGCGTGTAGAACCTCGCTCCAATCATCGGCATGAGGTCTGTGACCGAGCGGCGTGCCGTCGACGTCGACAACAAGTATCTAAATCGTCATAAATAAACTATATCAGTACGTAAAGAGTTACAATATTGGCCTGTCTGAGCTATAATGTATCCAATATAAGTCTAACACAGTCCACATGGCTCTTAAATCCGCCTTTTTCCTTGATTATTGACACAAGATTTTCTGTGAATCAAGAATGTATATCAAGTTTTGAATCAATGTATACTAAATGTATCAATGCTTACATAAAATGTATAAATGTAGTAGACGTCAAATTCGACTTATTCAGTATATGAAATAAAAAATTAACACAAACTAAATATACCCAGTCACTAAAATAATATGAAACGCCGACACATGTATACAGATATTCGTTAGTCGACCTACATCCGGTGATAGTTCAAGACAAACATTTTTAACCCTATATTACCTTATCCTAAAATTTATGGTTTCCCAGGTATTTAACGTTAAGTGTTTATAAGAAATCGTCAACCTTACTTAGGCTTCTTTATTTAAGCAATGGAGCTCATTCTGTTTGCTGCTTTTGTGTTATAAATTAACAGAATTAAGCATTTTGCAAAGCTATGTGGAGTACTCAATATTTACATCACAATAAAAGCAATATTTGAATTTGTACAGATGTAACCTAAAATCGCGTTGCTAAAATGAGTCACGAATGACGAAAGCTTAACGAGCTCCGTGGCGCAGCGGTCAACACGCCTGTCTGCGACACGGATGGTCCCGAGTTCGATTCCCGGTCAGATCAAGATGGAAAATGATCTTTTTCAGATTGACCTGGGTCTTGAATGTTTATCTATATAAGTATTTATTATAAAATATAGTATCGTTGAGTTAGTATCCCATAACACAAATCCCGAATTTACTTTGGGGCTAGCTAAATCTGTGTGATTTGTCCGTATATATTTATTTATAATTATATATACCTAGCCCTAGTCTAATGACCCTTATTTTTATAGAGCATGGTAATAGCACTGGAGTCAGATTTTTTGACCTGTCCAAACGCTGCGTACGTAGCTCAATCACTATAATCTAGTGACAATAGTCATTTTTACACACTAGCAATAGTTAATATAAGGTAAGTGGTATGCGGTAATGCTTCTCTTCCACACATATCATAAAAGCCGATCGGGGAATGGGTGAAAATCTGAGATGCGGTTAGCAAAATATCACTATTTTGATTTTTTTTTACACCTAGCTAAACCCTTCAACTTGCTAAACATGGCATTTAGGTGTTATGGCTCCAGGGCCTGGTATCAGGGAAACCATAAATTTTCGGATAGGGTAAGGTTTCGGGAAGGCTATTGTATCAACGGATGTAGGTCGACTTATCAATTACCCTGTATATGTATACGATTACAAACTTTTGTCGTCTTTATAGAAAGTTTGAGATCATAGTATGGCTAATCATGATCACATGCCTTGACACTGCACAAAACAACAACGTTGACGCATATAGAATTAAGTGTGCACATATTTACGTTACCAATACAGCACCAGGCTTGCTATTTTCCATACATGAATATTAGGTAAATTTCGAAACGGGAACTGCAACGAAGTCGCATAATACGTACTTTCGCGTAGAGAGTGCCATGAAAACAATTTTTTTATATTTTAAGGGGAACAAATTGTTAGTAAGGAAAGTTAGCATTTATTCATTATTTCTTACTGGCCAGGTAGAAAAGAAAAACGTAGAATGTACCAACTGCTTCCCTTTCAGCGGTCGAGGGAATCGACAGAAATCTAAACCCACTACTATTTTGATTTTGTGTTCCACCTGATTCCCACCATAATATATTTCCCTCTACAACATGGGGTTCTTCAAAAAGAGCGTGAGTGATTTCTCCAGGGTCGGAGACGCGCGAGTATCACCCCCGGTGTTACAGACATATTTTTAACGTTCATAGGCTACGACAACCGCTTTCCATCTGGTGAGCCTTATGGTTGTTTGCCTTATTAGTTATATATAAAAAAAACACGCAAAACGTGGTATTTGGTTATTGTAACCTTAGTCAGTCACTCCGTGAGGGATCAAGACATAATATGTTTGAATATTATAACTACAACATAATAATTTAATTTATAGTAGATTTTTTTTAACCATACCTTCCTCTCATCTGTAATTTTTTTACAATACTGTACTCCACAAAACACAATTTAATTAAGTACTGATAAATCTGGTACATAAGATTATCTTGGGATTTATTTTTTTCGAAAATTGTATGTTGACGTCACTTGGAAAAATGCAGCAGTGCCGGATTAAGCCGCTTCTTCTGCGCTTGAACTAAGAAAGCGGCACTAAGCTTAGCTGTAAATAAATTACTGACGTCAACAATAGTTACAAAGTAAAAGTTAACATTTACCGAATCCTATTTAAATAATCATTAGGTCTTTTTTAGTATCCACTGCACGATCCACTTTACCACCAGAGTCATATATTAGCCAGAGCAGTCAGATGATTTGGCCTACAGTCTCCACGCTGATCAGACGGGTTGGAGAGATCTTTTTATGTTTATAAGCTTTCTTTAGTTTGTGTTTTTCCTAAGTCGCCTTCGACGACATCGACGGAAAGACTTGGAGTGGTCTTATTCTACTCTGCCGGGAACCACACGGCGGAATAAAAAATGTATGAAGAAAATACATCGGCTTTGACAAGGTATTAAAAATAAACCAATTTTCCATACAGTATGACGTTCTTGAGATCTGCGGAGTAGGTCCTCGCGACGAGGTCCATGCAGGCCGACAGGTTGTCGCAGTGGATGGTCCGGCAGGCCAGTGCTAGAGCCAGTCGCCCCAGCGCCGTCAAGTCTTCTTGTTGAGCCTGGTGAAATTATATTTTTAATTAACTGTCAATATTAATGGGAAAAGAACATCAGCGAAACTAGCGACACTCTTAAATTTAGTCTTGTATTCTTAAATAAGATTAAATTGCCAAAAAAACCAAATCAGTCGGTAGTAACTAGTAAATTGCTTATTATGTACTATTTTAACACGCTTTTATTAGCTTCACTTGTATGTAAGAAAATCTTGGAATATTAATTTGACCCACTTCCCGCTCTTCGATTAGGATGAAATTTTGCACACGCTCAGTCATCATTTCGTGTAGGTGACAGGGTCAGTTGACCATGCACACCCTGGTGTCAGAGTTCTGCGGAACCGCCTCTCGGCCTCTGACGTGGTTCCTTTAACGACTACCAGATGGCAGCCGGGACCACCAGCTTAACGTGCCTTCCGAAGCACGGAATCATCTTTCTTATTAGAGAATCAGGTGATTCAAACCTGAAATGTCCTAACCAAACTGGAAACAACTGCTTCCCGTGGGAATCGAACCCACGACCCCCGGGTCAACGTGGCGAACGCCTTACCCACTGGACCACGGAGGCAGTTAAAGAGAGTTCTGATGACAATACATGACTAGCGTGCTAAAAATAGGTTTTTGAGACTGACGGTTGTGACCACGAAAGGTTAAGATCATATACGAAGTACTGACCTAGATATCTTCAATTTTATCTTTTTATTTGTAAAAGAATCGACGGATGGCGCTGGTAGGCTGATCTTTGCCCCTGAGTATTTATGCACAGAAAAGTAAGTGTGCATACGCGTTATAACTGCAAGCATGGATCTTTTCGATCGTCAGCGTTTCAATAAAATCAGAGTAAAAACTTTTGGATGGAAATAAGAGCTTCAATAACGTTTTAGTTCGGCACTGAATGGTTAGAAAATGCAAGTTGACAACAATTTGAGAGATGTTCATGCCATCTCATCAAAAGAAACAAGTATTTTATGCTCTTTGTTATTTATTAGAGATCTAAATTCGCTTCAGTTAATTTTATTATATATAGTTAAGAGGATATGGTACGTAAGAACGATTTATAAAAATATGTATAAATAAGCGATAAAGATATTACCTGTGCGACATCGCTAGCGTTCGTATGAAGGGCGTCCGCACACCCACACCACGCTACTCTGACTCGACACCCATTCATCACCACCTTAGTCGGATCCAGCGTTCTGCAATCGAAAAAAGGCTCATTAGGACATTTTCTAGATTGAAGTAGATTATTATATTGAGTATTAAAACGTAGATTAGTGCTAATTATAAATAAAACAAAACAAACAAGGACTCTATTAATAAGCCTCCACTGTCCGTCTATCTATTGAATCATAATAAGTACAGACATACAATTTTCACATTCAATGTACAAGTACATATAACTATTGCCGTACAGCAAGGCAAAATTTTTGCCGTACTAAAGATTTATAAAAATAAATTTTAAAATAAAAAATTAAGAAATACCATAACTAAAAATCGTGTTTTCGAGCGTTTTTTGTAGTTACGACGACGCGTCGAAGTACTAAACTCTTCATATTGTGTGATAGCGACTCTCACATGACTCTTTGTATTTTTCGTTTGTTATAGTTTTTATGTTACGTGTGTGTAAGTGGCTAACACTGTTCAGATTTTTCAATCAATGATGTGATGACAGCCGGGACCAACGGCTGGTTTTCCAAAGCTCAGAAGAGCTAGAGATATTTTATTCGCTTGAGATATTTACGTTTACAAACATTCCATTGAGGGTTTTCAGAAATCCAGGTGGCGGCACAGTGTACTTATTTTTGACAGCTGCTGTTAAAATCCACCAATCATGTTTAATCATCATTTTTATGATTGGTGGATTTTGACAGCTCGACCTCTCGACACAGTGCCTCCACCTGGGCGAAAAATTAATTCTGAAACTCTCATTAGTCTAGTTGTCTAGTATTGGACCTATTGCCATCTAATGGAGGCTTCTTAAAACTTAGCTTGCCAGAGCGTGTGTCTCCGGATGAGACATCTATTCCTGTACAATAATAATATCTATGGTAATACGGTAGTTGCCTAATGTTAAGATTATATAAAATTTGTTTCTAATGAGACTAATTTCTATCTAAAAACACTATAAATAATACTTTTAATTTGATATCGATTCGTTAAGTGATCTTAAAGCTTCTTTAAGGTGAATAGGACCATTTTTTAAAGTATGAACATCTTTAATTACAATTATACTGTATTTTAGTCTGCAAAATTTATAGCAACTTTTATTATGAAACCATTACCATAAACGAAATATTTCGTATAGCTACCAAATAAAGTTCTCACGGTACCCACACAAAATACAAGCTTGTGACGTCACAAATATGTAGGCATATCAGCGGCGCGTTTTCACTTCTAAAAATTTACGTCTAAAAACATGTGTCTTTAAAACTTTTATAACTGAAAGAGTTTTTTTGTTTAGAAATGTATTTCTGTCACTATTGTGTTTATTTTTGGCAGGTCTTTACATAGCAACATGAAAAAAATTTGAGTCAACATGCCCATTGTGTAGTATCGCTCCGCTTACCTGCAGGCGAGGCCGGCAGTGTGGATGGCCCTGAGTGCCGCCGTCAGCTGCACGAGCAGGCTCCACAGCACCGCTTCGGGAAGCAACGCCCCGCACGCCACCGCTCGGAGCATTGCGTTTTTCTGTTGAACGTTAGATAAGTTTAAAACATTTTCAAGGCACCGAAGTTTGAACCTTATGACCCAGAGATAAGGACCAAAAACAATGACTTATGAATATACCAGCTGCCTTGTAAAGGGTTAATATAAAGTCAATCGCTTACTTAAGACGCTGTAGTAAGCAATACTTGCGCCGCTCAGCAATAGGAAAATACATAACTAGTAAATTACATGTAGTATTTTGGTATTACTTCAAGTAAGTTACTAGAGCATAATTTAAAGAGAAAAACCGGCTAACGACAATTTACTAATTATGTACTATTGTATTGCTGAGTGGCGCTAGTGTTGTTTACTACAGCGCCTTCACTAGGCAGAATACCTGGCTTCAAGGAAGGGATGGAGATAAAGTAAGCATATCATCAACATCTTAGGAATCCAACAGATAAGAGGAAACTTAGGGTCGACCATATAAGCCAAATTTCTGATAATAACAAGACTGGATTAACCAGATATTAAGAAAAGCAGGCAAAAATTTTGGCAGTGCACACAGCACTATTGACAATAAGAGTATTCTTATCTAAGCGTGTTCCGGTGTGCGGCACTGCCAAAACTGTCTTTACGGATTTTAGGGCTTAGAACACACGTCAATTGAGTTTGAATTCATGGCCCCCAATAAAAAATCAAATGAAATTGTATAAAATATTTTCATGTTTACTCTCATTCCAATATTTGCCTATGATCTTTATTGCCTAGAGAAAATGTATGGCAGTGGCTCGTCTGATACTAGTGATAGTATCTTCTTCGTAGTTTGTGGTGTGCGGTTGCATCCTCAGCTGTAATGCTTTGGAGCCTGGGGACCACTTTCTGACTGTGGAATAATATTTTTTTTCTTATAAAGGCATTGTTATTTAGTAAAACAATTCTTATAATAATTTTCTATTTTAATTTTTGGTCGACCTGAAGCTGGGCCGGATTAATATTAGTATAGAAATCTTAACATGAACCAAGAAATTCTTTTTTTGTAAGGTTTCAGGGTTGAAAAACTGATTTCGTTAAGTCTTATATATCTATATACTACATTTTCTCTTATATTTATTTACCCTGTAAAACTTTTCCAATCAACGGTCACTATATAAATTATTCGCAAAACAAATTTGACGGGCGCAAGAATAAATGAATGCATCACACCCAGAGAACTGCAGACAAACTTGATTTGTGATTGAAATGACTTTGGGTCGAGGTTAGTGCTCTATAGCCTTATGTTTTATAGATTACGTTCGGAACCATAAGAAAAATATTAGTGTAAATTAACTTAATGAAATAAAAGTAAAAAATTGGATAACCCTTACTCAACACGCGCCATCTAGTATTGAGTAGTAGAATCGGATATTACGCTACACTTATTAACAGAGTTATGATACTAACCACTTTCGCTTTGTAAAATTAGTAATCTATACATATAATAAAACAGTAAAAATATTTTGTCTGTACATTAAGTATTTTGACTGAAATGGATTGAGAGACACTTAAAAAGAATAATACAAAGCAAAAAAAGCTATTAAGCCTGGGCAAGATATAGGGTAGAAATGATTTTGGAAAATGAAACACCTGATGCAGCATCATAATGGTCCAGCTGAACTATAAGAAATATAAAAGTAAAGCCTTAGCAAAAGTTGTTAAACCTGATGAGCATTTTCTTGAGGCATAAAAAATCTGTGATTTGGAATACCTCATGCATAACTATAATGGTCCAGGTGAACTATAAGAAATATATAAATGGCGCATTAGCAAAAGTTATTCAACCCGATGAGCATTTTTTGTTGAGGTATTTAAATTGAAGATTTGGAACACCTGACGAAGAACCATAATGGTCCAGGTAAACTATAGGAAATATAAAAATGAGGCTGTTGCAAAAGTTGTTTAGCCTGATTAATATTTTTTATTAAGGTATAAAAATCGAAGATTTAGAACATCTGATAAAAAACACTCTCCACTGGGATAGAGTGCGTAGAGTACGATTAGCTCATATTACTGGTGACCGCCCAGCGGTTCCGGATTCACTTGCAACCAGGATAATGCCCTTTTGGCAACGTAGCTTTCAGCCTATACGGCAAAACATGAGAGTTTGCTCAGAGAGAGAGAGAAAAGAGGCAACACCCAAAGCCGAGGACCGTCCCTCCCGAAAGCCCTTTGGAGATGTGCGCTTTATAGGTTGAAGGCACTCTGCACATACCTAGGTAGTTCTATTTATTGCAAAAACATGTACATATTAACAAAAAATCGAGAATCATCTGATGTGGAAATCTAAAAGATCAGGTAAAAGTTCTTCGTTTACAAAATTTGTAAGCCATAATGTATTTTGCGATCTCTTTCTGAAGACTTTTTACGCATTTTTAGATGCAGAAGAATAAGTCCAACTAACTACAGATCCCTGTTTTAGGGTTCCGTAGTAAACTAGGAGTTTCGCCATGTCTGTCTGTCTGTCTGTCCGTCCGCGGTTTTACTCAGAGACTATAAGTACTAGAAAGCTGTAATTTGGTATGGGTATGTAAATTAATCATGCCATGCCATACAAGTAAAGAGGGAGTAATATATATACTGAAGTTGAAAGGAAAACTATCAGAGCTGAGTATTTAGTACGAAAAAAGTTATAGACAACCAACTTATAAAATGTACTCGAAAATGTAAAATTTCATGCAATTTTCATTGTTAGATGTTTTTGGTCGTTAAACTATGAGGTCATCATTGTCATTGTGTCAGCGACATTGTCGTCATGGCGGAGACGCTGGAGGATCTAAGTACCATGCTCAATGACCTCAATGATGTTTCCCAACAAGTGGGCCTTAAAATGGACATGGACAAGACGAAAATTATGTCGAATGTCCATGTTGCGCCTTCACCAGTTATTGTTGGAAACTTCACCCTTGAACCTGTAGAGCAGTACATCTACTTGGGTCAATTGATCCAGGTCGGAAGCTCCAGTTTCAAGGACGAGATCTTTCGTCGAATCCGACTCGGCTGGGCAGCGTTCGGGAAGCTTCGCAGTGTCCTTTCGTCCAAAATACCTCACTGCCTTAAGTCGAAAGTCTTCGACCAATGTGTGTTACCAGTGATGGATGACTTACGGGTCCGAAACGTGGTCCCTTACTATGGGCCTCATAAGAAAGCTCAAAGTCGCTTAACGAGCTATGGAGAGGGCTATGCTAGGTGTTTCTCTGCGAGATCGAATCAGAAACGAGCAGATCCGTAGAAGAACCAATGTAACCGACATAGCCTAGCGGATTAGCTCTTTGAAGTAGCAGTGGGCGGGACACATAGCGCGAAGAACCGATGGGGCAGAAAGGTTCTTGAATGGCGACCACGTACCGGCAAGCGCAGCGTTGGACACCAACCGACCAGGTGGTCAGACGACCTGATAAAGGTCGCAGGAAGACGCTGGATGCAGGGTGCTTCCAACCGGTCGTATTGGAAATCCTTAGCGGAGGCCTATGTCCAGCAGTGGACATCTTTTGGCTGAGATGATGATGATGATGAATAAGAACTTCTATGTATTTGCGGAGCTTCAGAGCATAGCCCAGGAAAATTCTTGGTTACGTGAACGCGGTATATTGATATCAAAAACCGGCCAAGTGCGTGTCGGGCCACGCGCAGTGTAGGGTTCCGTAGTTGCGAATGACAACTTTGAGTTCACACTATTCACACTCGCACCTTACAGTTTAGCGACCAAAAACATCTAACAATGAAAATAGTATGAAATTTTACAGTTTATAAGTTGGTTGCCTATAACTTTTTAGTTTGTACTTAGTACTCAGCTCTGATAGTTTTCCTTTCATCTTCAGTATATATACTACTGCTGTAATTTTTTTCACGTATCCATATATTACCGTTTAGCAGATAGAGGGGGGGGACACTTACCTCTAACAAAAATTCGCACTTTAAAACCAAATATTTCGGAAACGGATCCCTAAATCGGAAAATGGTGCTCTCAACCTCATAATATTTTTGAAAGACCTATTTAACGATACCCCACACGATGGGTAAATAGAGAAAAAAAATTACTCCCCCAATTTACTTGTATGGGAGCTACCCTAAAAAAATTTTTTTTTCATGTTTTTTTTCTACTACTTTTTTGCCATGATTAATATACATATCCATACCAAATTACAGCTTTCTAGTACTTATAGTCTCTGCGTAAAACCGCGGACGGACAGACAGACAGACAGACAGACAGACAGACAGACATGGCGAAACTATAAGGGTTCCTTGTTTACTACGGAACCCTAAAAACTAACCAAAGTATACATGGCGAAATTTTGATCGATCCGGACCATTAAAGGGGTGATTCAGCCTGTCAATATAAACAACTTTTCCTATGGGACAAATGCTGTAAACTCGAAAAAAAATTCGACAGTCCTATACAAATTGCCCGGGCGGCTGAACACTTTTGTATGAAAATGTCGAAATAAAATTTGAGTTTCCAGCATTGGTCCCATAGGAAAAATGGTTCATATCGACGGGCTGAATCACCCCTTTAAGGGTCCAGAACGATCAAAATTTCGCCATGTATAAAGTTTTTTTTTGCAAAATACATTGATATTTATTAACTTTTAATATATAACATATAACATTGCTGCAAGTATTTTCTTATGTATCGACATTAGTTCGTATTAAGGTATATCAATACGCCGGAGTCGTAAAGTCCACGCGAACGAAGTCGCGGACATCAGCTAGTTTTCGATATATTTATGCACACCATGCACACGCTTGTTATTGCATCTTGTGTAATGCGAATTTGATAACTTTGGGGGAGTTGTAGGGACGTACTAAGAGACGATTTTCCGAAGTTCTTACGGGAACGGGAAAAAGTTTTGGGATTTTACGCCGAGGAATCGCCGGCAAATTATGTGTTCAGTTTTAAAGAAACTGTTTATTATTTTTTAAAATGATATTCAGTTATTGAGAGGCATTTAAATATATTTATTACAAGAGAGATGTTAACAAAAATAGGAAATTATAACAATGACAGAAAACGAATAAACAAAGTATCTTAGCAACCGTTGTGATGTGAAGATAGGTACTAAGAAGGTGACATTACTTCTTAACACCCTCCTTAATTTTTAAGAATTTTATAATAAATTCTTAAGTCCAATGGAGTTGCTGATATGTCTTATCTTTGGGCCAAACAGTGCCTTCGTCATCATGTCTGCCAATTGTTTTTCAGCAGGGACCCATTCCACTAATAAATCTCCATGTTCCACACATTCCCTTATAAAGAAATGTTTCAACTTTATATGTTTTGTGCGCTTATGATACTCATATCTCGGATGATGCGCTAGTTTAACTGTTGACTCATTGTCAAGGTTTAACACAGGCTTCATTGTCTGTGTTAATTCTTTAAGAAGTCGATCTATCCACAAAATTTCTTGAGTGGCTTCACTGGCTGCTGTGACTTCAGCTTCTGTAGAAGATATGGACACAGTTGCCTGTCTCTGGCTTTTCCAGCTGATAGCAGCTCCACCGAATAGACACACTATTCCAGATGTTGAGCGGCCAGTTGTCTGATCCCCTCCGAGATCTGCGTCACTAAAACAAACCAAGTGATTTGGTGACTGTTTTGTATATTCAAGTCCTTTGCTCTCTGTACCTTTTAGGTATCTAAATATTCGCTTCACCAACATAATATCAGATTTTGTAGGCGCGCTTAGATTTCTTGAAGCTACCCCGACTGCATATGAGATGTCGGGTCTTGTGCCCACTGATAAATAAGATAGAGCACCGACGGCTTGCCTGTATGGAAAGTCGTGTATCTCTTCGACATCTTCATCCATTTCATCTCCTTTGATGATTGGAGTTGGTGCAGCTTTGCAAGTGGACATTTTATACTTTTCTAGGACTTTCTTCGTATAGGCCTTTTGACAGAGAGTTATCTTATGTCTGCTTATTTTCATTTCTAAGCCTAGGAAGTATGATGCAGGTTTTGTGGTGATCTTGAATCTGTTCTTCAACTCTTTCAAGAATTCTGCTCCAGCGGTGTTCGTGTTGTATGCTACAAGTCCATCATCTACATAGAGGCCAATAAAAACTTTGGATGAACCTTGTACTCTTATGTACAAACACGGATCAGCTTCAGACTGTTTGAAGCCAGTTTTTATCAAAAATTCGCTGATACAGGTATTCCAGCATCGTGGTGCTTGTTTCAAGCCGTAGAGGCTACGTTTTAATTTACAAACACGTTTTGTGCCATCATGATAGCCTTCGGGCTGTCTCATGAATATTTCCTCCATAACTGTTCCATTGAGGAAAGCCGTGGACACGTCAAACTGACATAAGTTCAAGTTATCTCGAACAGCTGTCGCAATTAGTGCCCGCACAGAGCTGAGTCGTACAACTGGGCTGAATGTTTCATCATAATCTATCCCAGGTTGTTGAGAAAATCCTTTTATGACCATTCTGGCTTTGTATTTGTCTACAGAACCATCAGGGTTCATTTTAATCTTGTAGACCCATTTGCACGGTAGTGCTTTTCTGTCTTTGGGTAATTCTACAAGATCCCAAGTTTCGTTTTGTTCAAGTGATTGAATTTCACTATCCATTGCTGCAAGCCATCGTTCTTTATCTGGAGATTTTATCGCTTCTTTAAATGTAACTGGCTCTTTAGGTTTATTCAAATTTTCAACTTCTAAAGCTGCAGCCAAAATAAAATCATCGTACCGTTTAGGAGGTTTGATTGTTGATCTGTCTCTTAAGTTTGGACGACGTGAAGATGCGACATTTTCTTCAGTAAAGTTCTGAGTATTGACTGATTCTGTAGCTGACTCATAGTCACTTTCGATGGTATCTCTTTGTGCATCATCTTCAGCACTATGAAGAATATCATCTTCAGCATTATGAAGTATATCTACAGCAGTAGAAGGAATGTCTTCAGCAAAAGGTAGTATATCTCCTTCAACTGTCATCGATTCAGAATTGATAGGCTTAAGATTTATGTCTACAGCGTTTTTCTTAGGTAGAACCCTTTCGTCAAAAAGGCTTTACAGCTCGTTTTTATTTTGTTCGTTATAGAACATAGTCTTCATAACTCTTGTATCTTTAGAGATTAATATTTTGTTTTTTGAAGGTATGAAGATCCTGAAGGTTTTTGATTTGTCTGAGTAACCTACGAAAATGCCGGGTATGGCTTTTGGTGCAAACTTGTGCCCGTTTTTGCCTTTAATCAAAACGTATGTCTTTGATCCGAACACGTAAAGATGATTAATACAGGGCTTTCTGCCCACCCATAGCTCAAATGGCGTTTTATTACCGATAGCGCTATTAATACTCCTATTTGACAGGTAGTTAGCAGTGTTTACTGCTTCACCCCAAAGTCTTAGGTTGGTTTTTGCATCTATCATCATAGTTCTCGCTTTCTCAATGAGAACCCGGTTCTTTCTTTCTGCGATCCCGTTCTGGTGCGGCGTGTAGGGTGCGCTTAGTCTTCGTTGAATTCCGCATTGTCTCAGATAAGTATCAAATTCCTTGTTTATGTATTCAGTGCCATTATCGGACTGTAAATACTTGATTTTGTTTCCTGTGTGCCGTTCAGCTAACTCTTTGAACTCTTTGAATTTGGAAAAGACTTCATTTTTATTTCTTATCAAATAGACGAAACAATATCGGCTGTAATCGTCTATAAATGTGACAAAGTACTTGTTTCCATTGACGCTAGGAGTTTGTATAGGTCCACAAACATCACTATGTACGATTTCTAGGCGTGCAGTAGTTCTTTGAGTTGTTTTCACTCGAGGTGCTGGCACTGCGTGAAGTTTAGCTTGTATGCAGGATTCACACTCGGTGAGTTGTTCGGAAACATCAAAATTCAAACCAATGAGGCTCTCGTTATTGAGGGCAGTTTTCATATCAGAGGCATTCATATGACCTAGTTTCCGATGCCATTCATCAATATTCGATGAAGTTTTCACTATGTCTGGCATATTCTTTTCATTGTTGTTGATCATATTGCTGCACTCATGTTTGATCGGTTCAATATAATAAAGGCCATCATTTTGCTTAAATGCCGTAAGAGTAATCCCATCTTTTTTGTTTACTATAGTCGCTTTATTTTTGAAGAAGGTAACTAAACAGCCGGCATCTGTCATCTTACTGACGGAGAGTAGATTAGTGCATAGACTAGGTACAAACAGTGTATCCTTAAGATGAGTTATGGCCATCTTGCCTTTGTCTTTCGTCAAAAACGTTACTGTTCCAGTTCCTAATATCTCAGCTGTATGTTCCTCTGTAGCAAAATTAAGTTTTCTGCTTTTCGACTCTAGTTTGACATCTTCGAATATTTCTCGTTGATATGTCATATGCGATGTACAACCGCTATCCAAAACCCAAATGTTTCTATTTGGTGCCTTGTTGCGAGTAAGTAGGCATTGTCTTGCAAAGTGATTCTTTGGTGAATCGTACGCCTTTTGCTTTGGTTTCTCTTTCTTTGTCCAGCAGTATTTGCATATCTTGTGGTGTTTGTTTTTAAAGATATTGTCTTTTTTCTTACATATTCTGCAGCAGGACATGTAGAAAGCTTCTTCATTGGAAGATGATGGTTCAGGTTCGTTGCTTTGACTGTGTCGTGCTTCACATTCTTCAATAATTTTAATTTGAAGCTCATGAGGCTTTGGAAGATTGTCGCGTGACTCTATTGCAACTCTGAAGTTATCATATTCTGGTGATAGACTGTATAACATCATAATTGTTAACAAATCTTCATTTATGTCTACGCCCATATCAGCTAACTTGTCAACTACATCCATGAATTTGTCAAGGTGTGAGCGGACATCATTGCTGTCGAGTTTTGTTAGCACAAGTTGCTTCAAAAGAGATGCCTTACGCGCAGGTCCCTTGCTTGCGTAGGTTTCTTTAAGTTTATTCCACAAATCTTTCGCTTTCTTACAATTCTTTATTTGTTTAAGCTCGGATGGAGCAATGGTGAGAATCAGCTCTGACTTTGCTTGTCTATCTCCCTCTTGTGAAATATCTCCACTATTCTGAATATCATCAGACTCAATATATTGCCATAGTTTTTGGCGAATGAGTAGTGCCTCCGCTTGAATAACCCATGTGTCATAATTTTCTCTAGTGAGAGGTTCAATTCGAACAGACATCGTTATAACATTGAGGTACTTACGTCTCTGCTACCATGTTCAGTTTTAAAGAAACTGTTTATTATTTTTTAAAATGATATTCAGTTATTGAGAGGCATTTAAATATATTTATTACAAGAGAGATGTTATCAAAAATAGGAAATTATAACAATGACAGAAAACGAATAAACAAAGTATCTTAGCAACCGTTGTGATGTGAAGATAGGTACTAAGAAGGTGACATTACTTCTTAACATTATGAAATATATTGTTAAAGTACTCTGTGTCTCTTATCATTGCATGTTTCCAGTTGCCTCCTCAGCTGGTATGCCTCCGAACCCGGGGTCCGCCTACAGGCCAGTCAATATCGACATCAAACGTTGAAAACGCGCATATATAGGCGATTTTTTTTTATATATTATAGAGACCACTAAGAATAGCCTAAAACCGACTTTCTTAACCCTGTGCTACTCCTGAGGGGCCCGAAAGTATGGGACATTTTCAGTTTTTACGAAAAAACTACCTTAAGGATGCCTTTTTCGGGTATCTTTAAGGTATACTTTATGAAATACACTATCTACCGTTTGAAATTTGAACTCTCTGTGACTTATAGTTATTAAGACATGGCTTGTCAAACCATGTCAACTTTTTCCCAAATTTGGCACAATTTGGGGTAGTTTTGCTCTCCGGGGCCCATACCAATGAAACTAAAGATCCATCCATCCATCCATCCATCAGGTCTTTTTTAGTCTCCACTGCAGGAGCACGACCCTCTCTGTACTACCACAGCAATATATTAGCCAGAGTAGTCAGAGGATTTGGCCTACTCTCCACGCAGGCCAGACGTGTTGGAGAGGTCTTTTTGATGTTTGTAAGCTTTGTTTAGCTTGTGTTTCCTAAGTCGCCTTTTACGACATCCACGGGAAGACTTGGAATGTCCTATTCTACTCTGCCGGGAACCACACGGCACACTAAAGATCTTTTAGGAAAATTGTACTAAAATAAAAGATAAGCTTTCAGATGAGTGTAATATTATCTCTGAAGTTTTGACAGTCTCTCAAAAATGGTCCTTTCGACCGAAGTATAGAAAATGGTTAATTTTTTTCTTTTCAGTTTTCGATGATCCGTTGAGTGGTTAACACAAACAAAATAATCCAAAAGAGATGAAATGATCCAAATAGAGACTATCCAGCCCACATCCTTCATAAAATTTTACTCTTCGATCGAAAAGACCCAATTTGAGAGTCTGTTTCCCTACTAGTATACACTCCTTTGAAAGCTTATACATATAGTCTTCTATCTTTGTACTGAAGTTGATTTTTTTTCAATTTCATCCGATTTAGTAGTATGAAGTGAAGTGAGGGATGGCGCTAGTTGGTTGAGTCTGCCGCGGCCGGTGTGCCAAATCGATGGTGAGATCGGCTTCTATGCTTTCTTTGTTCACTTCTCTATAAACTGAGATAGACGTGTTCTACTCCAAGAAACAGACACAAGAAGCAATCGTGTCACGTGACCTGTATGTCGTCTTTACGGTACGAGTTTCGCTTTGAGCTAAGCGTGACGGTGTTAATAAGTTCCCTTTGGAACGCTTCAGAATTTGGTTCGTATGGCTCGTCTACCTCAGTTTATATAGAAATCTCGTATGGCTCGTCTACCTCAGTTTATATAGAAATCTTTGGTTGGTATTAATTGATTAATAGTTGTTATACAAACCTGATGTGTGTACGGGCGCGGCGCATCTGGGTCGGAGGAGAAGGGGTCGTGAAAGGCACCGTTGGCATCGGCCACTGGGTTGCTGGCGCCTCCTGCGAGGTACTTGTTCATCAGCGTCATGCACGCCGGATGGTAATCGTACACCAGCACCATCGCTGTTTACAAAATTTGGCTCATCATTATCAGACTATAATAGAAGTTATATGAGTCGTCATCACGACTAAAAGTAGAATTAACGAAAGTTAAATTCATGTGACCTAGAATCCTACGTCACATGAATTTAACTTTGAAATAAAAATGGCAAAGTACGAGTCGGTTACACACATACAAACGCACACTAAGGGTTCTGTAGCAGTGTAAAATATTTCATTACAAGGACAACGTTTTGCTGTTGGAAAACTGACATATCTTAATTTTCTTCAAGACTTAGATAAAATTATAAATAAATTATACTCCGACAATAATATGAAACTGTCAACTAGATTTTGCCAGTGTTTTTGTTCTAGTCTGCCATGCTGAGGGTCTTCTGTGCAATAACATTCTACGCCCATCATTGGGTGCCGGGGGATCTGTGGACTGGCGGAGGCTTTTGATTTCTGGTTGAGCGACTGTCCTAACGTGCTATTACCAGGTAACGTACATTATCAAAGAGGGTGGGACGAGCTTGTATGCAAAAAAAAATTAGAAAAACTCTGCTCTCTGAAGCTACTAGTCCAACCGATTGCGCTAGTTTGCTGGCTATTTCTGAGCGAGAATTAAGTTTATGCCTTTCCCTTCGATAATTTTGAGCACGTTATTAAACAACTCCACTTTGTCACTAGCAGTTGGCCTTACACTGGGTTTGAAAGTGAATGAGCCCCATCGTGTATTTGTGGTAGATCCGTTAATGAGTTGGGCCATGACAGGTTGGCCTGCCAAAGGAGCGCAGTTCGTTTATCCCGACATGGTATGCTGAGATATTGAGAGCAGATGGCAAAAGGCCTGACGGGATGTCACCGATACCATGGAGGATGGGCAAATGTCTGATTTGGGACGCCATAAGTGTGGATAATCTCGCGTCCACATATGTGACGTCAACGTCTGTACGAGCCGGCACGGCGGCTGTTTCGGCGCAAGTATTTTTGTGCCCTTCGCTGTAGAGACAATGGACCCATGGAGCCCAGAAGCTAAATCTTTTGTGACCGAGATTTCAACACGTCTCCGTGATGTAAGGGCGGGCCGTTATTTGGCACAATGAATTTCTATAGCTGTGCACAGAGATAATGCTACCAGCCTTCTGGGTACCCAGCCTCGCGACGAGGAGAATTTTTCATTTGTAATTTTTATTTTATTACTATCTCTAGTTAGGAAAAAGTATGTCCTGTAAAGAATAACAACCGGACAGGCGTAACAAGAACATTTTGCCCAAGCTGAAAAAAAGACTATTAAGTCAAAGGTCTTTCGTTTGAGGTTTATGCGTTGCTTCCTATTATGACTAAGCCAAACGGTACTGTGGCCCTTCTGCACCAAAGTTAAAATCTAAATATGCTGTCGCCACCCGTTTTACCACAGCGGCCATAATGACCATGCATTTATCGTGGGCAGCACTTTCCCTCGCAAGACACAATGGCCGAGCATGTTGTCAGTGAAACGTGTCATTAGAGGGGCCGAACATCCCGCACCCGCACCGCAAGAAATCAATAAATGGCAGTTTTGTTTTCAAGTCTTTTAAGGCGCTCTTATAGTAACACTAACGCCACCCAATAATTAATTCATTTTATCCTCAACTATATCGATTTTTTTAAAAAATCTAACAAGTAGATCACTAGTAAATTACTTGTAGTATTTTGGTATTCATTTTCACTTATATTCGTTTGATAAACTAAGAGAAAAACAGGTTAACGCCAAAAGTGGTCACTTTTGGCGTTAACCTGTTAATCGACTTTTCTCTTGAAATATGGCACAAGTAAATTACTTGTAATAAATAAAAAATAGTACAAGTAATTTACTAGATATGTACTTGTTAGATTTTCAAAATTCGATATAATTTAGGATTTAAAGAATTTAATTGCTGGGTGGCGCTAGTGTTACTATAAGAGCGCCTCAAGACTTCTTTGTGGCGTTTTACTCGTATATTCTTCTTGCGTTTATGGTCATACTACACTGCTCACAGGTCATTTCACCAAACAGGATATTTGTTGCTATTAGGTGAAGAGACGTTTTTATTGTAGCATTGCTGCTTCACGATATATTTTTTTTTATTTAGCCTGCTTGTATGTCCCACTGAGGGGCAAAAGTCTCCCCTTTCTGCTTCTATATGCTCCTGTCAAGTCCACGATATTCATCATCATCAGGTCTTTTTTTAGTCTCCACTGCAGGAGCATGACCCTCTTTGAACTACCAGAGCCATATTTTAGCTAGAATAGTCAGAGGATTTGGCCCACACTCTCCACGATATTAGGACGGTCAATTTCCGTCAAAATCTTCAGTTGCCCGGAGTAAAAAAAAAATAGAGAAGCAAGTGAATTGTACTACTGAATGTAAAACAATCTACATATCAACTTACAGTGGTCCCCAAAGGCCTTCGTGGTGAAGTAGTCGTGCAGCCTCACGATGTTGGGGTGGTCTATCTGCTTCCACATCTCCAGGCGCTTGGTGGCGATGGCGCCGTAGGCGTGCAAACGCCGCAGCGCGTAGTGGTCGCCGCTGTGCCGGTGCGCGGCGCGGAACGACGTCGCCATAGAGTGCGGGGCCGCCGACTCTAGCGGCGTCAGTTCGGCGTACATCTCCACGTTTTCTGGCAAATCTGTGGGGTCAAAGTTGCAATGTATAGACTTTATCATCATCAGGTCTTGTTTAGTCTCCACTGCAGGAGTACGACCCTCTCTGTGCTACCAGAGCCATATATTAAGCCAGAGCAGTCACAGGATTCGCTGCCTACACTCTCCACGCTGGCCTGACGAATTGGAAAGGTCTCTTTGATGTTTATAAGGTTTGCTTAGCTTGTGTTTCTTTAATCGCCTTCAATGACATCCAAGTCACCTTCTACAACGGTCCTATTTTACTCTGCCGGGAACCACACGGCGAAGATATAGACAGGCCCGTCTTAAACCTATTGGTGCACTCGGCACATTAGGGTCATGGAGGTATGATTTGACACCTAACAAAGCACTATTTAAAAAGAATTGTATGAACGTATTAATTAAAATAAAATAAAGTTTGTTTCTTTTTAATTGATTAAATTGGTTACGTCCAACGAGAATAAAAGGTTATCGCACGGAAAGCTAATGCTTAGGCAAGAAGGTATATTATAAGGAATCAATAATTAACGTTTAATTTTATTATTATTTAATTTAAATTAATATTGGTTGCTTTCTGTGATGTAGCAAGTGTCCAGAGTAGGCAGTAGGTAAAAGGGGCCAGTGTATAGAATGTCATGGGCAAGCTCGAAAAATGAGATTGTGTAAACAAGTTTTTATATTAATAAGGATTTTTCACTGCAGTGTCTTGGCCACTAACCCACACGAAAAACAAACAAAGATGGAAAGGAAAGAAACTGTTGATTGATGCTTACTTTAGGGGTTTTACAGTGTAACTTACCGGGAAATTGGCGGAGGTCCGTCTGCAGGAAGACATCTTCGTTCCTCTGGTATACCTCGGACCGGATCGTCTCGGGCATGTAGAACGAGGCGGCAAGGCCTGGCGAGGAGATCAATAATATCGAGCTTGTTTATCATATCAATTTCAACGGTTTAATCAAGCAGGGCGTAAGAAAATTTCCTTTCTGAGGCTACTCGAAACTACAGGCAGCGGTACCTACGCATTCGCCTGTTTTTCTATTTATTGGAAATAGGTAATCATCACTACATTGTTTAAAAAGTCGCTTCCTCTGTCTGTCCCTATTCATGCTTAGATCTTTAAAACTAAGCAATGGACTTTATTATTTTTATAGATAGAGTGATTCAAGAAGAAGATTTATACTTATGATATTTGCACGGGCGCAGCCGGGGAGAGCTGCTAGTGAGGCTTAAACTAAAATGTCTGTAATATATTCTATCAACCTTCAGTAAATATTGTATTCATGTGTGACATTAAATTTACTCTTACTCTTCTTATGCCTTTTAGTTTATCCTAGACCAGAATAAGCGACATAACAAGAAAGGGCCCAGTGTTATTTCAGAAGCAACTCGAGTATCCAGCGAGAGACGTCATGAATTGGAGGAACAGGTCATATTCGATCCCAAATTTAGAGAAAGGGTCATATTCGACAAAACAAAAAATTTTACTGACTCCTTCGGCTTTGAGAAACAATCTTATGGATTAGATGGCTTTCGGAAGATTGTATAATTTTGGTTGTTATTTACCCTCATAAAGGTACACCTTTATTAAAGCCATTTTATTAAAACATGCGCTGGATATGTTTGTATGTAATATTTCGCAATTAGATAGGCATATATGATTTCGCGTATTTAATAAAGCTAAGCCATTCACAAAATACACCAATAAAAATAAAGACAAAAAAATATTACTTATACATAATAGTACGAGAGTACGGGAGCAAAAAAAATAAAACGTTTCGCAAATACAGTGCAACGCTTATACAATTCATATTGAATTACTATAAATAGCCAGTTATAAAAGCTGCAGAAGTATTGCACTGATTAAAATGTACTAATTAGGGGTTATCAGTAACTAGATCGAACACATTTGTTGCAATATTACAAATAACATCCAATGTCAACATGATAATATCCACTATTGCAAACAAGACCCGACTGCCCTCCCACTTAACATCTATATTCTATGGATACGGCTTTTGAGACGTCGAACATAATGATATATACCATAACTGTCGAAATCCATTCACCCGTTTGGAAGATATGAGGTAATAAATAAACTTACAAACATACAAGATCGGCGGGAAACACACACTCAACCCATCTTGACTAAAGAACATGAACATGTAGCTGACCTAAAAAATTGTTCGTATAACTTCAACTCTGTGCATACAGGAAGATAGTGACCCAAAATAATGTTGAGGAAATCAATGTTTTGCATTTTCTGTTGCTTTCTTTATTATAATAAACTTATTCTTCGCGGTATTTATTACATATTTTGTAGGCTTTAAAGTGTTAAAGAAAAAGGCAGTGTGATATAGCAAAAAACACTCATAGTTATGATCTAAAGTTCACTTTAATCATAATTTACTATGCCCCATGACAGACAGACAGACAGAATATACAATTTTCCATTCTACAAACGAGATATTGACTTTGTTTGTCTATTATTTACGCTTTTGCGCTTCAACTCTCATCAGAATGAAATTTTGCATATATGTAGGTGGAAAAGTGAACACTATACACAAGCAGCGTTTCATCAAGGTATTGATACTGTGATAATCGAAGGGAAACCGAAATATTCGAAAGGTACGATCAATACACATAAATGGTAAATAATTAATGTTGGACTAAGTGGAAAAGAGACCATTATCTTGCATAGCCGGAGTCGCCGTGATCGAAAACCAACACTGTGTTACGAGTGTCTCTACTAATGTAGTGGTAATGACCAGCCAGCGATGGAAATCGCCCCGTGCCGGAGTAAACTGCTGGAATCGAGTGTAAAGTCAACAATTGAACGGAATAATAATGAGTCACCAGTCCTTCGCTATTAGCAGCGTTTAGCCTTCGACATATATCAACCGTAAAGCCTGCGAATGAATAACATCTGACTAAGACGTTAACTGCACTTTCATCGAAAACTGGTCTTACTAGAAACAATTTACATTTCTGTAGGCAAAGCAAATTTATACATTCACTAAAGGGTTCTTGCCACCTTCCCGATATTGTGTTCTGCATTCATTTAAAAATACAATATGTTTATAATTTGACTAGCAATTTTCACGCGACTTCGTCCGCGTAAATAATAGCCTATGTCGCCCGCATTTCTATAGGTGGAAGTATTTTGAAATTGGTCCATTAGTTTTGGTGCCTATTCAATTGAAACAATCAAACTCTTATAATATTAGCAGAAAAATATATCTTGCCGGTATAACTTAGAGCATAAGTCTCCTTTTGATACATGCAAAATAGCATGCTATATAAAGTACACTTTTAAAAAACGACTTATCAAATAACAATATTACAACCCACATATCCATTTTCAATAAAATTACGTAACTTGCTTTGCGTTGTAAAAAATAGCGCGCAAGCAGCCGCTTTTCACAAAATGAACTTTTTGCCTTGACATGTTAATAAAAACCTTCGTTTTGAGATTTAAGTTTCATTTGAAAAAATAATAAAAAGCATATGTGCTTTTTAACATGCTGAAGTTTAGAAAGCATCGAAGGCAAAACGACTTGATATAAAGTCGTTATTCCCAGTTTATATACGAGGCAAACCAAATAATACATACAGTTCTATTCTATTTGGTTATTCATGTGGTTGTTCACTGCTGGCAAAAGCCTTTTCTCCCACATGTCTAGATCCATGTGCTAAACCAGTTCCTTTTACATAACTTCGATTAGCCAGTAATATGGGAATGGTTATTCGCTGTGGCAGTTGTCAAAAATGGATTGTCGTGTTTTACCAGAGCTTCCCAAAATTTCAGGCGTCAAGAAGCTCAAGCTATGTTTCATGTATGTTTAGCTGTGTTTCAGTCTGAAAGTTAAAATAGGCAGAGATACTATTGGGCATTGTAGAATAACTTCTGCAATCACTAGTCCATTGCTCTGCAATCTTTAGGTATTACATGCTCGTCATTCTGCCCATTTTTTTGCTATTTCTAGTTTTGACAGCATTACTAACACACCAAAAAACATTCGCATGGCAAACAATAAACATCAACAAGAAAATGGGGTTATAACACATGTCATGTTTGTAACTGTACAAATCGTCTTTTCTATTTTAAACTCTTCATTACCATGAAGTTTCTGTTAAATGACTGGCACCTTAAGAAATGCAACATTAATGAACATTCATGGACGGAACAAGTTGCATTATTTAAAAATTACCAAACCACTACTGCCGTTTTTGCCAGTGTACGTTCAACATAATTATGATTTCTTGCTGATGTTACATAGCCTATGCACTCCAGGGGAGAATACAAATCTAAGGAGACCTCACACTTTAAAATTAGTCAATCTGTTAGAGATACATGAGGGAATAATGAAACAATCATACTTTTACAAACATAAATACACTAAAAACATTAAGTTGGGCCAGTTGGGTAAAAAGAAGGTAAATCAGTTGGTCAGACAGGCAACAGTAGCGCACTAACACCCAATATAAAAAAAGTCGCCAATTGAAAAATTAATATTGATATATTAAGTATTGATAAGCTTGATTTCTGCCTAACAGCAAAAAATTTATTTTATTTTCATACAAGAGACCAAAGCATTGCCAAAATAAAAACCAACTATCAAAAAGTAAATTTATTTTATAGGTTCATGTTATGTGCCACTTTAGCTGCCTTGTGTTGTATAACAAAAAGTAAGTAATAAAAAAACATTCATAGTTATGTTACCTGGTTTGGAAGTCATCGGTCCTGGCCCTAAATGTGGCGGCGTCCCCGCGTATATCTGAGAGGCGTAGGGCGAAGCCCCCGCACTAGGTCCTGCACCCAGGCATGATTCGGCACCACCTAAAATATTCACTAATGCTTACCATTTTTTGTATATTACTTTGAATGAATAAATTATTTATTAAGTAACAGTGGCTCATACATAATTGTTAGTAATAATACTTTTTTCTAGGTTAGTTATTAATTCAATTAAAAATCATTTATTATTCATTAAGGCCATTCCTGCACCATCCCCCCTGCTATTGCACAGCAATGGTTTACGTGGAGGCCGTCCAGTCTGCGCAATCATGGTCACGAAGCATGATGCTGGACTTTGATTTATTGAAATTTATTTCACTTTTAACATTCAATATTATTTTCTCTTGATACATAATATTGGTTCAATGTAAAATTGATAATTCAAAGTTTGTTTATAAACCATACTTCTTTTCTATGAAAGAAAATATTCAGGTAAGAAACTTGTCAGAGATAGAGGTGATAGTTAAAATATGTAGGTAGGTATTAAAATATAAATCAGATTTTTTAACGAAATAAATAGTTACATATATTTAGAATATTTTGTTTTAGTTTTTTGTATGATACCACCAAACTTCATGAATTATGAACTGATCTTAAAGTAATTTCTTTACATAGCCATATACCATTCCAATCATCCCAATATCGGTCCATTTGCTAGGTAGAGATCAGTATTTTATCTGAAAGATAAATGTAATGAATGACTTAATTTTTTTATCCTTACCAATAGAGGCAGAAGAGTTCAGTGCCCCAGATGTATTCAAACTGTCTGAGTTCGTTGAGTAGAAGTATGTCGTACCACCTACATTTTCCTGTGTACAAATTTAGATTTCTTATATTTTTTAACACTGATAGTTTTACAATACTATTTAATTAAATTAATGAGTAATAGACTTCCAATCTTACATAACTTAGTTGTAAAGTTGTAGTATTAAAACAAATTAATTAGTTGTAATATGAACTGAAAGACATAAGAAAGTTACCTGATGTACTTGAGTATTGGGGGGAACTGTAGCCAAAGTGGATGGTGGGGAGCTCTCTGGGGAATCCGGGAGAATGCTTGCAGGACTAAAATAGTTTACTGGCACGAACTCACTTATCAGTACCTGTGACATACATTAAAGTCAAATATTAATCAAGAATATTAAAGTAAGGAATAAATATTATTTTATTTAACTGGGCTTCACAGTAGCTGTATGAAAATTAAATATAAAAGCTATGTATCTATTTGCTGGAAGTATGAGAATAGCTGATAAAAAAAGATTTAAAATAAATCATACCTTCTTAATGGCAGTGGGGGAAGACTCCAAGCTGAGCTTACCTAATGCTTGATTTAAGGACCTGGTGGGGGTCGACGTGGAACGATTCTGAAACAAGTAACTTCTAAGTTCTTCTGCCACCTTATAACTTCACGATGTCTAATAAAACGCCACCCTACCATATACGTCGCCAACTTCGACTCTTGAGGAAGCCCGTTCGGGGGCGAATATTGCAAAAATATCGAGGGATCCATCGTTCCCATTCACGAGACGGCCAGCTGGTAGAGGACAACAAAAAATAAGATAAATAACGACAGCTCATTGACAGGAATTCATCGACTGACGAAATTAAAGACGCGACCGCTTACCTGAATCATCAAATTAATATTCCATCTTCTTCTTCCTCATCAGTCCTTCTTACCACATCGTACTCATACATCACAGAAGATAACGGACCCGAACATTTTAACTTCTTTTCGGCTGTTGCAAAATACTCCGTGACAGACAATCAAGCCTTACACAAATAAGCAAAACATACTAAGATCATTGTCAAAAAGAATAAATGTAATACATTCGTTCGTTATTCGATTAATTCATTATTATAATAATGGATTCTTTTGTAAATACAAAACATTAAAATTTCTAAATAAAAAACAGAGGATAGGGACACGAAGACAAATACACACAATAGTAGGTGAAACACGTATATATATACATTATATATTTGTGTACGTGACGGTTGGACTGTTCCATAGACAAAGTTATTATGCTACTAAAAAAAGATGCGCAAATCCGAATTGACGAACTATTGAGCATTGATAACATTTAATTTTGTGGGGGTATAATAATGTAAAGGGCTTTGTAGACGATCAAACTGCTTGGTCAAGCACATATAGATCTTACATGCTAAACATGCTTGATAGCGTGCTTGATGCATACCATCTTGATCAATCAAGCAATCTTTGTTCTTGCAGTTACTCAAATTGGATATCTATATCCGCCACTCAATAAAAAAAAAATATATTTCTGCGCAAAATAAATATATTTCTGTCTTTCTCCAACAATTATTGTTGTCTGGCTGGATAACTTTTTGAGTTTAGTTAGAGCTAGTAAAATAAGCATCATTACTGAACTTGGGCAGCGGATAAATACCCAATTTGAGTAAGTTCAAAAATAAAGATTGCTTAATCAAGCGCATCAAGCAACGCAATTTAATAGTATTATATTTTCGAGATCGTTTTATATGCTTCCGTTCGCAAAATTTGCATCTTAAAAAAAATTCTCTGTGGCATCTTCAAGTTGCCATTAAAACCTTCATTTTACGTATCGTAACTAATCACAGACATGAAATATTTTATACCATCGTATTAGTTTTCGACACTTTCGCAGATACGTTCACAGTGGGGAAGAGTGGCGGAATTTTACATTGCCTGCTAGCTAATGATTAAGGTGCTCTCGCACTCACTGCATACGATCTCTCGATCTCAAGGGTCCCATGGGTACTAAGTAGTTCCATTGGGCCCCAAAAATCCCATTGGGACCTATTGGGTCTCAGTGGATCACAAGAGTCCCATTGAGGCCCACGGGAACCACTGGGTCCTATGGGTACCATTAGGTCCCATAGGTCCCATGAGCCCCATGAGCCGCATTGGGTCTCATAGGTAATATGAGTTACATTGGATACCATTCATCGAACCAAGAACCACAAAGAACTAACATTCTCAGAAAAATATATAAATTTTTTCGTACGGTTTTAAAATACAGAAAAACATGAACGAATTGTTTTTTTAATCTATGGAAAAACAGGACCGTTCATTTTATTCACATGTGAATAAAATCAACGAGTGGCGGATCGATTCTACTAGATCAAAAATTGGTTAAATTTTTGAAGAAACAAAAGAGTGGTCCTGTTTTTCGTATTTTTGAACCGTGCGAAGATACTATTTATTTTTTCTTAGAATAGTACCATTGGTAGTTCTTGGTGTTCTTGGCTTGTTGGATGGTACTACCAATGGTACTCAATGTGGCCGAATGGTACCTGTGGGACTCATTGAATCCATGGGACCCTGGGGACCCTTGGGATCCATAGGACCCATAAGACCCTTGGGACCCAATGGTAACCTTGGAATCTTTGGGACCCAATGGGACCCTAGGAATTCAATGAGACCCTTGGGACCCAGTGGGACCCTTTGGGTACCTAACGGCACCTTTTGGGACACTTGGGACCCTTTGGGACCGATGGGACTTATGGTACTGGGAACCCATTGGGATCGTAAGGAGTTAAGTCAAATTTCATATTTTATTGTACACGTCTTTGAATCCGAGTGCTCTCGAGCGACCTACTGGTTCAAAAACTGAGCCACTGGTGATTATCTGTCAAACAAACAATGAATAGATACCTCAGATTAATAACCTCGTCCGGTACGGATGCCGTGTTGCTCGAAGAATAACCTAGATACTGATTGACTGATAATGATAACCTACACCCTCAGATTAATAAGGTACACCATCATTTTCTTCTAAACTCAAATAAAATTAATGAAGAACGGACACGTATCCAAGGCCAATAGACAATTAAAAAATGGCCTACGTCATTTCCGACATCTGTCAATTCTGTCATTCATTATAAATTTGTCCATGGTCATCTTTTGTTGCCGTCATTTTTTGTTGCTGTGATGTTGGTGTAAAGAAAAGTCGTATTTAATTTTAGTAATTTATTTAGTTTTTGGTGTTTAATCAAGAGCGCAGATTAGCACTGACTGTCCCTGCTGATTATAAGTCTAAATTACTATTCTAACATTGTGTTCGTAGATTTTACAAACACGTAGAAAGTCGGTGTACGTCACAAATTCAATAATTTCATATAAGCGTAAGTATTAGATTAGTTGAATTTGTTCTTACGTTGTGCAGTTACTTGTTATTGTAAACGTTTTACATTTCTTTTCCGTCATAAGGTAAAAATGGAGTCGTCATATCAGGGAGGCGTGACTTACGACGACACTGGGAGGAATTTCCAGCGACAGTCGCAAATTATTGCCAGTAACATCAACAAGATATCACAAAATGGTGAGTAATCTCATTGTCTTCTTAATACGCCTTTATCTTTGTCATTTGTACAGATTTAATTAAATTGGAGAATTATATGAACTTACTATAGATCATTGGAGGGTAGTTTCGTCAGTTATGGGTAGCTTTCGCCAATTTTTCGATTTTTTAGGGTTCCGTAGTAAACTAGGAACCCTTATAGTTTCGCCATGTCTGTCTGTCTGTCTGTCTGTCTGTCTGTCTGTCTGTCTGTCCGTCCGCGGTTTTACTCAGAGACCATAAGTACTAGAAAGCTGTAATTTGGTATGAGTATGTATATTAATCATGGCAAAAAAGTCGTAGAAAAAATCTTGAAAAAAAATTTTTTTTTGGGTAGCTCCCATACAAGTAAAGTTGGGGAGTCATTTTTTTTTCTCTACTTACCCATCTTGTGGGGTATCGTTAAAAAGGTCTTTGAAAAATATTGTGAGGTTGAGAACACCATTTTTCGATTTAGGGATCCGTTTCCGAAATATTTGGTTTTAAAGTGCAAATTTTTGTTAGAGGTACGTGTCCCCCCCCTCTATCTCCTAAACGGTTATATATAGATACGTGAAAAAAATTACAGCAGTAGTATATATACTGAAGTTGAAAGGAAAACTATCAGAGCTAAGTACTAAGTACAAACTAAAAAGTTATAGGCAACCAACTTATAAAATGTACTGGAAAATGTAAAATTTCATACAATCTTTATTGTTAGATGTGTTTGGTCGTTAAACTGTGAGGTGCGAGTGTAAACAGTGTGTACTCAAAGTTGTCATTCGCAACTACGGAACCCTATACTGCGCGTGGCCCGACACGCACTTGGCCGGTTTTTTTAATCGATCTGTTTGACTAATTGGTATCTTCTACCTCCATTTAAAAAGTGCACTTGTGCTTTTAATTGGTATATTGTGTGTCAAATAGGGGTAGTAAGTTGGTATCTAAAATTTTATTATGATATACATTTTGGGTGGGCTTTAGAATACTTTAGCATGAAATGATATATTCTGTGGATTGGAATCAATAGAATTCACTATCTTCTTTCTTAAGATACCATTTTTAAAGTGCAGAGTGCTATTATCATTTCAATAATATTAATTGTAGATATCATTAGCAGACTTTCAAGCGGATAAGTGTGCATCTTGTGGTTGGGAAATTTGTTTCTGGCTAGTCACATTAATGGTCAATCATTTGGGACCTTGTTATATATTAATGGTAAATAATTTGGGCTCTTGCTAATATAAGCTCTATTGTAGTGTCACAGATCACAACCTTGAGTAATGCAATCCCACATATGGGTGTGGTATGGCACACTGGGTTCTGCAATATGGATGCACTAAGGATTCTTTTCCACAAAAATTCTCCCATCTAATTATAATGGTGCTCCCACACTGCTGTTATAAAATGTTAAGTAACAATTTCTAACATGAATAGATTTACTAACAAATGTTAGGAATTGTTACATTTGGTAAGATATTGTTAAATAGTTTGAATGCTCTTACACTGATGGAAAAATGTTAACTAACATTTTACAACATGATGTTGGCTTGTGGCTCAGATTTGCATTCCGAGGCAGTGTAGCTATCACCTGGATAAATGTTTACAAACAAATGATTGTTAGCTAACAATTTCGTTAGATGTTAACTAACAAAATGGCTGCTAACTAACTGTTGGCTAACAAAATGTTTATTAACATTTCTTAACATTTTATAACGGCAGTGTGGGAGCACCACTGTACCTATATGGAGTAGCCATCAGATGGAAGGTTGAAACTAAATTTAGGAGGCTAGGTTTCAGTGTAGCCAGAATCATGACAGCAATAAATGAGATTTTGAAAAAAAGATTGGAATTGTTTAAATATGCATTCAGTATGTTCTAGGGCATGTGAAAGACCATGTCAGGTTCAGATAGAACTCATGTTTCATGTGAATTATTATATTGTTCATGTCTTATTGGGTTAGATTATAAGTGTATGCCAGATGCAGCTGATTGAAAGCTATTTAGTTATTATCATAATAGGGTGAAAGATAAAAAATCACTACTATGATTCAACTTTAAAAAATACAAGTGCAAGCATAGACGAGCTTCAGCTTTAAACAAATAGTGTATTACCAATTACTATAATATAAAAATGTATGGCTGAATGTGTTGCTAAGTACAAATCTCAGGAGCAGCTTTTGCTAATTCTCTTTCTCCTTGAAGTACGAGTATGGTTCTTACGGAGAGAAAATTTTATATGTACCACGGGCAAACTGCTAGTAAATAATAATTTAATTCTTTTACAGTGTCCTCAATGTCTAAGATGGTCAACCAGCTGCAAACACCACAGGATTCACAGGAGCTTAGAAACCAATTGTAAGTATTAAGCAGTTATTCTTTATATTTCAGTCTTTATAACAGTCCACTCTATTTCACAAATTGGTCCATGAGCATGAGCATTTATAACACCAAATTACACCAATTTCATATTTTAAAGTCCACCAAAATCAATTTACAAAGTCGTCCAAGGTAGACCCCAACTGCACCCCTTGACTTCCCACCACAAACTCGTACATTAACCTTTCTGTATGCGAAATTTCATGATGATCGCTTCGTAGATAGGGTGTGAAAGCATAACAAACAAAATAATAAACACAAACTCACTTTCGCATTTATAATATTAGGATTAGGATTATTACTGAGTGAGCACAAAGTGTCGCTGTTTCACCTTGGGCAAAATGTCTGTCAGGTCACAATTCTCTATCAATGAATTTTTGTGAGCAGGTTCAATAATTACATAGAATTTTGTGTATTCAGTTCATGAAAAGTTTTCAAAATGGGGAATTTGGCTCAGATCATCTAGGCGCCACCAAGGTT
The DNA here is from genome assembly GCA_963082605.1 of Rhodophaea formosa. Classification (NCBI taxonomy): domain Eukaryota; kingdom Metazoa; phylum Arthropoda; class Insecta; order Lepidoptera; family Pyralidae; genus Rhodophaea; species Rhodophaea formosa. The sequence continues at coordinate 13,733,202 of OY720203.1, read as the reverse complement.
AGGAATGCTTATGACCATTTTGAGTTCCCTGTGATTATACAGCAAAACAGGAGAAGTATTATTTTTATTTTGAAATTGATCAGTTGAATAGGTGGTTATAAAAGCTATCATCAGTTTCATCCAAGATTTTTCTAAGGTTTGTTTTTAAATTCATTAAGTTTGTGACATTACTGCCCAAAACGTCTTTTAGCTTTTTGATTTAAGATGATTGGTGAACATACATTCAGTTTTGATATAATACAGACTTGCAAGGTCTACAGAGAATAACACACATCATAAATTATGCCATGTGGTTCCCGGCAGAGTTGAATAAGACCTCTCCAAATCTTCCCGTGAATGTCGTAGATAGCGCTTTAAAAAACTCAAGCTAAATACAAGCCTATTAAACATCAACGAGACCTCGCCAACCAGTCCGGCCAGCGTGGAGAGTGTGGGCAGCAAATTCTCTAACTGCTCTGCGCTGCTAATGTATGGCAGTATAGAAATGGTAATGCTCCTGCAGTGGGCAACAAAAAAGACCTGGTGAAGGTGAAGATAAAGATCTCAAATTAAGAGCTTTGGGAATCGGCCGTAAGTCAAAGATTTGTTACAGACGCCAGATACAAAACTACACGCAGAAGTTGGCAAAGGACACTTCAACCTTGCTGATGGAGTTGATGAAGATGCCGACCGACCAGCCTGCCAACAAGCTTGCTCGCGACCGCCTTAGCGAAGAGTATATGGCTACTCTCAATGCTTTCCAAGTAAGTGGCTGGGTTTAGAGAACAATATCTTCTAATCCTCAATCCCTAAGGCATCGCCTCCACGAGTGAGAGAATCGCGACGAGTTCTCATATTATCAAATATTCTATTGTATAGGCGATAACATTAACATTCGCTCGCAATCTCTACCACTTGTCTCACCGTTGCAAAATCATCGTCGTGTGTAGACACAAAGCTAAGATAATGTTTGGAAATAGGTGGAACGACGATAAAGTCGTCGCAAATATTCGCTCGTGGAGGCGATGCCTAATTTGAAATGTAGTAAGTTATATTAGAATCGCGAACTTGATTATATTTTCCTCGTCAAATAGGCAGAAGGCAGTTGTACGATAATGAAATAATCTTTGAGATAAGAACTTTTTGTCTGAAAGAAAAGATAATTTCTATCAGACAATAGCATTCATTCATGTCTCCCATCACTAGCAAGTCCAATGAACTTATTCATCAGTTTAATACAAGCATACAAATGTGCTAAATGTAAAGGCAAAATAACCGCAGTTTGGTGATGACAACCAATACCTATGGCTTAACATATGAGTACCTTCCAAATTATTATGGAGCTCGAGATATTTTTCACATCGAGTTGCTCCAATGATTAATTTAATTAATTGGTATAATAACAATGAAAACTCTATGAGGCTGCGTGGCAGGCGGCTGGTTGTAAAATTTTGGCAGATCATATAACAGCTTTAACACAAATGTACTGTCATAATAGCTGACTCTAGGCATCGGCGCAGTACAGGTTTCGATGCAGCCAGAGACATGCTTGAATGAAGAGGAAAGTATATGTTACTATTCCTAATGCAAATGTCTGCTTGACATAACTACCAAATCAATACCACATTTATTACGTATGGAGTAGGTACCTACTATTGAAGTTTTAGGGAAAATATTATTTACACATGTAGAATATTATTTACACATATTTATTGTCATTTTTCTATAATTAGAATGTCTTCACTCGTAAAATAGTTTTAACAATTGTGAGACTAGCTTTTAGAAAGTCGGTCTCGCCCGAGTTAATTAAGAATGTTGCAAATATCACTATCACTATTTAAATTATATTAAATTATAAAATAAAGTCCTCCGTCCGCCGCGTCTGTCTGTCTGCTATCTATCTGTTCGCGATAAACTCGAAAACTACTGCACGGATTTTCATGCGGTGTTCACCAATAGATAGGGTGATTCATGAGGAAGGTTTATATAATAGGTATAATTCAGGCTCGGGCGCAGCCTGGGAGGATATATTATTATTAATATATATAATTTATTGGATACTAGGAGGTTCAACAACTTTAGGATGAGCTTCGTGGCGCAGCGGTCAACACGCCTGCCTGTGACACGGATGGTCCCGGTTTCGATCCCCGGTCAGGTCAAGATAGAAAATGATCTTTTTCAGATTGACCTGGGTCTTGAATGTTTATCTATATAAGTATCTATTATAAAATATAGTTTCGATGAGTTAGTATCCCATAACACAAGTCTCGAACTTACTTTGGGGCTATCTGTATCTGTGTGATTTGTCCGTATATATATATTTATTATTATTATTTATTGTTTATGCAGGCCACGCAAAGGACAGCTGCTCAGAAAACCAAGGAAGATGTCAAGAAAGTGAAGGCTCAGTCGGTGAATATTGGAGATCCTTTCGCTTTGGGAGGTAAGTTTGGTGCTGTTTAAATTTTTTTCTCATCTAGCATCACCTTCATTTTGGCAAGACGACCGATCGATATCTTGAGTTTAGTGAAAGACCAGGCCACTTTGTAAGTGGAAATATTTATAAAAAAGAAATTTTATTGTTTTTTATTCTTTATTTAGGGAGACAGAGATTATAAGTTATGTAACAGGAAGTGATTGCGAATCATTATTTTTTTTCTACAGAGTTTTTTCCTTGCGCCGGACTGCGTCGTTCTCACTTTGATGTCACTATTCGCTTGTGCCTATAATATTACAGAAAATACACCCTAATTTTAAATTCAATACACAAACTTTAAGGGGTGACATTGTGACTCACTCAGCCCATCACCATGAACAACTTTTGATATGGGACCAATGCTGAGAACTCAAAAAAATTGACATTCCCACATTTAAGTGTCCAGCTGATTGGACCAAATGTATGGAAGAGGTAAATATAATATTGCATTTTCAACGTTGGTTCCATAACAAAAGTTGTTCATGTTGATGGGCTGAGTCACCTCTTAAAGTTTGTGTATTGAATTTAAAATGAGGGTGTATAGTGTTCAGGAATTTAGGAAGAAAATTAAATTAAGAACTTGAACTTAAAGCTATCTAAGTTACAAAGTCAAAAATTCTGTTCACGGCCTTAACGTCGCTTACGAAAAATAAAAACAAGTTATTGCTTCAGCATTTTGTATGGGTAATGGCTTCATACCAAAAGTTGCTATTAAATATAAACAAATTTTAAAGGCAATGTTATTGCAGTAATACTTTTTTAAAATATTACCTTTCAAATTCAATTTTTAAACTAATTTTAACCAAGCTTCATTAGATAAAATGTGTCCTAGTTCCAGTATTTTCAGCTAAATGCACTATGAGAAACATTTTTCAAAATCTACTCATCATTAGACGGGCTCCGTGGCGCAGCGGTCAACACGGATGGTCCCGGGTTCAATCCCCGGCCAGGTCAAGATAAAAATGATGTTTTTCAGATTGACCTGGGTCTTGGATGTTTAGTATTTGTTATAAAATATAGTAGGTATCGTTGAGTTAGTATCCCATAACACAAGTCTTCTTAAAAACTTTCTTTGGGGCTTCTTCTTTTCGAGTCAAAAAGGCTATATATCTGTTAATCTTATTTTATATTAGACCAGAATTTCGCCACCTGGACGGCGCGATCGTTAGCCTCTTCTATATATTTCACACACAATGGGCCCAAATAGGCGGCCTAAGCGTGGAAAATAGTCCACGGTAGTAGCAAGCAGCAGTAGCCTCTATCAAGTCCTCTACGGTGCAGGAAGTAGGACAGTTGCTCCATCTGTGTGATTTGTCTGTATATATATATATTTTATTGTTCCCATTTGTTTCGGCCGTCAGGAAACAAAGACCTGGTGGAGATGGGTGACACGCACGTCCGCAAGCAAGAGCAGATGACGATGCAGACGGAGCGCGAGCTGCTGGAGCTGGAGGAGCGCGAGCGAGACATCAGGCAGCTCGAGGTGAGCGCTCTTGGGGTTCCCTACCGAAGTGAAAACCCGATGGAAGTCTTCCACGCTCGTTTGGGCCAAAATAAATAACATACAGTCGCCTGCAGAGAAATCTGACCCCCTTACAATTTAAAATCTGTGCGCAGGGGGGTTTGATTTCTCTGCAGGCCACTGTACATACCAGCATAAATCTATACTAGTATTATAAAGAGGAAAGATTTGATTTTTTGTTTGTTTGTTTGCATTGAATAGCATCCGAAACTAGTTGACTGATTTTCAAAACTCGTTCACCTATAGAATGTTATTTTATCTGCGGGTGATACAGGCTTATTTACACAGACGAAAACTCTGTCGCAGTCGCTGGAAAACTGCTAGTTATATATACCTGCTGCTATTCTTCCCGCGCAGACTGTAAAATCCGGTCAATGGATTGTGTAAAAATGTAAGGAATCACGTCAATGTGCGATTCGACTATCACTAGATTCTGCTTTCCACCTTTACGCCAACTAACACGTGAAATGTGGCCTTTGTGTTTTATGGCCTTGGGCTCTGTTTTCCCCACAAGGGATGAAAATGTGATAATAAAACGTATGTGAAAGGTAAAATCCTGAAAACAAAAGATTCTTTATTGCATCACTTGGTTGTCGGTTCGTCCGACTGTCTGACTTTTCTAGTCAGAAAAGCATAGAGATAGTATTTAGTAAGTACTGTGTGAAGAAATCATACAAAGTCAAGGCAATCAATGTAAAAAAATGTTGCAAATTTTGCGTATTGTTTAAACCTGAAACGGAATTAAAACGATAGATATAGCTACGAATTGATGAATGAAGCAAGATCTCAAAGCATTCGGTCTAGCCACTATTGTCCCAGTTGCGACATTAGGGTAGGGTGTGGTTTGTCGACCGCCCAAGGGCGCTGGTGTTAGAGGGGCGAATCAAAATCGAATTGGAAACGCAAGGCGGCGTGATGCAATTTGAACTTCCCCCAGTATGTGTGTGATTGGGCGCCCTGAGAAATCTCGCCTGGGGCGCTAGTAGTGCTAACCCCGGCACTGTATGGTCCCAGCCAGGTGCTGGATGCAAGCCGCTTTTCATTTTCAGCAGTAAACTTGATGCGGTAGATAACAATATGAAACAAATGTCATCATTACGGTCATTTAGTATTGACCTCAAAAGTACAATAAAACATGATAAAACGTTCACTTTCCTCAATTTTTAATTGCCTGTTTACAAAATCTAACATTATTATATTTATCATAAAAATGTACATCATGATTAATCAGGAAGATTTTTATTGTTAATCAAAACGTAGCGCTTTTTTATTGTGTTTTGCAGTAAAAAAATATAACGATCTGTAAGCTGAGTTCCATGGCGCAGTTATTTGCCAAACGCAAATATTTTATTGCCGGCAGCGATAAGGTTATTTTATCAATTAAATAGAGGCTAATGGCTTTTTCTTCTACAACTCACAAAGCCATGTCGAATGTTTTGATTTGTTACTTCTTTCATATTATATTATCAGCGAGCGAACGAATTATAAGCGCTAACATAATTGTTAACCTCGGCTGTGTATTAAATAACACCATTTTTTTGTTTTATCTTCAATCAGTCTTTGACTATCCCGCAGAAGGTACAATAACAAATACTTTTCTTTATCTGTAATCCATCGAAAGATAATACAGACATTCATGTTTACATATATATTATCACGTCTGTATCCCGTAGGGGGTAGACAGACATTGAGGCCTTTAGAGCCAAGGCCGCGTTTAGCGTCCACCAACACGGGTTCAGGTGGAAACGGAATCGACATAAAGATGAGTTTGAGGCATGTTTGAGGCCACGTCGCTTGTTGAAATTATTACCTTACATTTCCACGGCTAGTGGTCGCGTGCCGAAAAGCGGTCTATGCGTAGGAAGAAAAGCGGTTAGTGCTTTCTACCATATATCATAGTATAGGTATACTTTGAAATAATGGTTGATATGATAACAATCACATTAGGTATGATTCAAAACAACTGGCTTGCATCGAGCCGCGTTGAAACGGGTACGTACTCATGCTGGCAGTACGCGTCCGGCGGAAAATTGGCATTATATTTTTAAACTTAAAAAAGATTTCTTTGTGAACGTTATTACTTCCTTGTAGTTTATTGTACACAATTTGAATGACTTGTCTCTGTCCGGCGCCGTTCGGAGCCGTGTGATAGAAATATAAACTGTTATTCCTGTTTGCACGTTTTAATATCCTTTCATCATCAGGTCTTTTTGGTCTATACTGCAGAAGCATGACCTCTGCTTCGTCTGTACTACCAGAGCCATATATTAGCCAGAGCATTCAGAGAACTTGGCCTACACAAACAATATCCTTTACCACATTATAAAATGCCTTCCGATCCGGCCCGATGCGTGCCGTTCGGTTTGTACCCAGCATTTTATTTTTTATGAAATTGGTTTGCTCTTGACCATCATCTATTCTTAAGATGAATAAAATAGAAGAAGCCTATTTACCCTATGTTTAAAAAGATTAATGTTATATGTATTCGGAAATACAGAGGCAGGCAATGCGTTTCAATCCCTAGCTATGTGCATATTAAATGTTGAGGACAAGCGTTTGGTAGCTCCTGATTTGATTTTTGATGTGTCATTTACAGCTATATAGTATAACTCGATAGGTATACTATAGTAGATACTATGACGAGCTCCGTGTTGAAGTTTCCAGTTTTTCAATTGCTTTGCTCCAGTTTACTAGTACCTAACAGAACTAGTCTATAAGTTTTTTTTATATTAACAATATTTGACAACCCGTAGAACGACATAACAGACGTGAACCAGATCTTCAAGGACCTGGGCCAGATGATCCACGCGCAGGGCGAGGTGGTGGACTCCATCGAGTCGCACGTGGAGTACGCCGCCGACAACGTCGAGGCCGGACGCCAGCAGCTACACGAGGCGGCTAACTACAAGGTACCACAAACTACGAATAAGATACTATTTATTAGTACCAGACGACCGACTGCCACGTTTTCTCTAGGCAATAGAGATCATAGACAAAAAAATGGAGTGAGGGTAAAGATAATGAAATGCTATAATATTAAATTTGAATTCCTATGGAGGCCACAAATTCAAACTCAATTGACGTGTGTTCTATGGCCTAATATTCATAAAGGCAGTTTTTCGGCAGTGCAAGGTACATTCCGGAAGGCGTACCAAAAGTATCTATCGTTACTGCCTTTAAAATTAAATTAAATTATTTAATTAAATATTTCTTTTACTTGGCTATTTAAAGGTTTTCTAAGGTTTTTTTTATTTTTATTTTATTTAATGCTACCAGTACAAGGGTGAAGTGTGACAGGTGCGCGGCGGAGATGCGCCAATGATGGCATTAGTTATCATGACGAATGTGCTAACACAAACCTCTCACGCGCACATCCATAACTAAAATGATTTTTAATTATCTAAATATAGGCATAAACTACGGGCACGACAATCTAGAGAGCAGTCAATGGTTTCCCGAATCACATTCATACCTTGTTGCTATTACCTTCATCATCAGGTCTTTTAAGGCTCCACTGCAGGAGCACCACCCTCTCTATACTACTAGAGCCATATATTAATCAGCTATTAACTTGTTTTATTTTCAGAATAAGCTGCGAAAAAAGAAGGTGTACCTGGCCATCATCCTCGTCATTGTTATCTCTATCATTATAATTATAATTGTGCATCATTGATACGCCAGCAGATCAAGAGGATGTGAGTAGTATATTCAAATTATACTTTTCTCAAATTTGCTCTTGAATTTGCTTCATTATTTACTGCTAAATCTGCTGTTTTTCCTCCTCAAACAGCAGTACCCAGTGTTATCTTGACAAAAATAAATGTCAGCGATATCATTTTTAAATGATTGCTAGAGTGCCCTAGCGAGGTATATTTACACTTTTACTAATGTAAAAACCTAGTGCATTTTATTGTATATCTGGGGATTTTCTCGCAAGTTAGAGAAAAGAACTACTCAGCGTTGGTATTTAAAAGGCCCAAGCTGGTAATCCAATATTGAATTTGCTCGGCCGCATAATATCCGGGCTTTTCAATGTGTTATTTAATATTCCATAGTCTTAAGAATTTGACTGGTTCGTTATCTTCTTGTCATGGGTGTAGAATTAAGTTTGATCAGTTTTTGTGCAAATAAATAATTTATCCGTGATTCAGACGCGATGAATAAAAAGATTATAATGTGCTATATTTGCCAATGCTCGAATGAGAAAAAGATAAAGGTGGCGTGGAAGAATTTGCTGGCCTACTCATCTGGACAAAACTACCGGTTATAATCCGAATATGGAGTAAAGATTGTCTAATCTAAAAATGAACGTGCTTTTACGCTCATATATAATGTAAAAAATACGTAATACACATTAAATTATCTTCGCCATTGGTTTACCGACGTCTTGTCAAGTTTATGGACTGCTGGATTAGTGCATTAATGACAAAGTGCCGGATAGACCGGACGTTTTTAGTTAGACAGTCTGTGTAATAAAACGCTCATAGATCAAACCAATCGGTTGACTAAGCAGCCCGACATAAAAACTTGCTTTCATGGTTTCTTTTTTGTATGTGTAGAAATTATACGTCTGACACGCCACATATGCAACGTAATCTGCAAAAGCAGTTAAACTATGCAGAAGCCTAAAAATGGATATTTGACGGCTATGCGCCATTGCTTGTAATGATTACATTACATATTATCATGTAATCGTGCAGTCTTTCAGTATTTTAAACCTCGAAACAATCGAGTCATTTTCTTGTCGTTAAGAATAAAATTCATCTTTGTGTAAATATTGATAATTTAGCATCTTCGACTACATATATGTATGATCGAAGTTTAGCATTCATAAAGTCTAGTGTATCTACTGTTATAACTGGAACGAACGAACGTTTTAAATTGCCTTGTGTGGACCATTTACTATTCTATATATAGTAATAATAGACGAAAGTTATATTAATATTTATAATATTTCAATATTTGTATTATAATTTTCGTCTACTACTACTATAGAGGCGATATTATAATATATATATTATTCTTTTCATCTATTATTACTTATATCAGTGGATAGTTGTAATAAAATACCTAATGGAGCTCATTACTGCAAAATTTGCCTGCCAGTATGTGCCAATTTAAGGAGGTCGGTTATCCTATAGGATTTTTGTAGGTACCTACAAATGATGATTATTTATGCAAAATACATCATATAAATGAATTAAAAAAAATCAAACAATCGTGATCAATAAAGATGGTATCTACGTGTCACAAGCGAAACCCGCCCCACTTGTTTCTAAGATTAACGTGTACAGACAGATGCAGAAATAATCATATTTCGTTGGTAGTTCCCTTAGATATACAGGATATACAGGATAACTGGCTTTCATCAATGAGGGTTTTCTGAAATAAGCGGTGGCAGCACTGGCGCGTCGGGTCGGTTAAGCTGTGATAAGGTCACAATGTCTCAATTTTTGCTACTTGAAATGAAATGAAATTTTATTCAAATTTGCATATCATGCATCGCTTTTAGAACGACATTTTTTTTTAAATTTGCAATTTCGAAAAACTACTAGCCATTCGGAAAGACCACTGCTGAGAAGAATACGCTTGTCAAATATTATGCAATGATAGCGGCTTATCGAAAGGACAACACGTCAGTGTGGCCATCTGGTGGTAAGCATTTCTGAAAACCCTCATTGGGTCTCTTCAACGATGGCCACCTAGCGGGAGACTTAGGCAGTAAAGCCTTCCATAGCATGAAACACATTTTGTATGTAGTTAATGCGTTGCTAATTTGATGTATGTGTAGTCATGATACAAAAAGATATGTATTTAAAATATTAGACTATATTAAATAGATTTAATGTACTAATGCTTAACTAAGGCAAATCGTCCAACATAATCACACACTATGCGTCACGTCTCATAATATGTGTACTTACGTAGAATAATACTACTGTTGATATTTTTCTAATAATCATTTTACAGATACTGGGGATAATCCTTATTTTCGTTATTACTGCTATGTGTACTTGTTATATGTATATAAGGACTTAATACAGACTGATAAACTGACCTAACGGTATGTTGAGACTTTCTAAATGCGTTAGCTTTTTGAGATTGACATAAAACTACAATTACATTTCAATAGTATAGTATTTTTATAGCTATACTATAATACAAGCTGATTTTGAACCAATAGTAGTATTTGAAACTCGGATGCAGAATCCTTAAAATAATATAGAATCGCAAAAGTAATTATAAAAATGGAAATGATTTCTCACAGAATTCGACCAGCTGTTTTGTAATTAGTTTTTTCTGCTTCCGATTCTATTTTCTGTTAGGGATTCTTACTCTGAATTTAAAATATTGCCAGAATCAGTCTGTATATTTGTACGCTGTCACACAGTGTCATTTTGAAGAAACCACAAATGCATTGCGCTGGTATTAAAGTGGCCCGTTACTGGGCTAATTAAATTTATAGTCACATCCGTAAGAGCACGAAAGCAATGAAAAAAAAATTGCTTATTCGTATATCTGGAAGTAACACACGAAACGGGAAATATAATGTGATAATCATTTTCAGGACTAATTGTTTTTTTTATGTATGCAAGTGCCATATCCTGCATATTCTTAAGTTCGGACGTTAAGCAACAACAGATTAACTTCCATTTTTAGTAAATTCCATTTTTGTGCAAGGCCACTTGGTACGAGTACAATTTCTCAAACCCATAGTTTGAGAAGGGGAGTTACCCTGGAAACCCCTGCAGGAGTCATCGGGTGCTAATCAGGGGACATGGAAATGCCCCAGTCAAGTCGAGCTAATGAGAAAAAAGGCATGGCACTTTTTTCTTGAAGCCATTCGGGCCGTTTTTGCCGTAACTTCGTTGAGAAGTAAAATTTCATTGACATTACATAGAAGAGTTTGAAAAATATGAGACAATCCTCAACATTTGAAAAAAAAAAGCTTAGTTTTATGTATAACTTGTTTTTCGAATGTGTGAATGACCAAAATTGGTGACAGTTTTCACAAAAACAACCTTTTTTTGATCACTTCGTTTCTGAGATGGGAGCTGATTCCTCTTAACTTTAAATTAGCCACTTCTCAAATGGAAGCTATGGGTATGAACATTGCTGGTGCCGAGTAGGTTTTGTCATAACGTCCGGACTAGTAAGCAATACGTACATGCAATCATTATAATAGAATTGTCCTCTAAAGAGAAAAACTTGTTTCATACCTTACGTGTATTTTATAAAATTCAAAAGAAAGTAAGTATACTCCACCTGTTCAAGTGTATTAACATTTATGGGTTACATTACACATACATATCATTTATTTTTAGGTTTTATTCTAATCCTTAGGAATACTTTGTTTTATATAAGTATATATTTAGGATTGGCACTTCTACCTTTAATCTGCTAATATGTGTAAACCAAGTGCAAACGTTTTGAATTGTGATTGGTGTCTTTTTCCATAAATTGGTGCTCGTGTCTTGCGATCCATGACCACGACCTTGACAAAAACAATTAAGTTTTATAGTTGTAAAGTACGGATCTCTTGAACTGACAAATGTGATTGTCGGCAAATTAATTCAGCTGAATTTCATTACTACTTTATTAGTTTTCTTTTTCTCAATAACACGCATCACGCATCTTGCGGCCATAATAATCAATATTTTATACAATTATATAGTAGCCATCAATAGTTCTTCCGATTAGTGTCTTATCATATACTCTCTCAAGCAATATAGAAGCAGCTTCTTCATAAATACACAGTTAAATAGTTCAAGATAATAAATATACAGATAAATAGTTCAAGATAGATATTTTTTCTTGATAATCTATATGATATTGATATACGTACGAGTATGTCTTTGTGTATGAATAAGATACAGGGTGTTTGCTAGTTGGAGTCAAATTTTTTAAGGGGTGATAGCTAAGCCAAGCCAACGAAGGCTCTTGTCAACCGCATTTGTCTGAAGGGGAGTGGACCAGTTGCATCTACAGTAATTTTTGCAGGAAAACATAAAAAAAAAACACAACAGCTATTCGGCCCATACGGAACATGACAGTTGCTACTCTCCAAAGGCTTCGCAATTGTTTCTCAGTTCTGCCCTTCAGGCTATGCATGCAAATCGCGGCCCATCAGGCATAAGAGACTTTGCTGTCTCTCCAAGCCTCGCGCACCCAGGCAACGCTCAAAGCCGTGGTCCGTCCTGGGGGCCCTTTGGTGATGTTCGCCTTACAGGTTGAAGGCAGTCTGCTCTCACCTCAAAAAGTCCGGTAAAGTAGCAAAAGCGCACTTGGAGCTAGCTACAAAGTCCGTTAAAGAAAAGGACTTAACTATCACCACTTTTAACGTTTGTGTCCATTTACCAAACATTATTTTTTAATTATATAGATACAATAGATACGACTGCATATTTTAAACTGTTATTGTTTGTTGAATTTAAACATTTGTCATTCAACTTGCAAAGAATAAGTAAGTGTACGTATACGTACAGTATACGCTTGTTACAGTACAGATGTCGCTTTTGTGCCTCGTGGCTCTTCATACAGAGTTTCACACATTCCGAAAATACGCAATTGTGACTTGGTCGTATTAAACGTCAGCGATAGGATCTATCTATCTATATATCCTATCGCTGACTGATTTATTGGGTCATAGCGTGGTTCAATCAGAGTCAACTTATACGTGAAACATGTAGGACGTTTAATACGACCAAGTCACAATTGCGTATTGCGCACCGATCGCACCGCCTGCGACACGCACTCAAATGGCTAATGTGACAGTTGCCTTTGTTCTATGAGCCTTCAATAGACCATTGCCACTTAATGTTATATTATTCTATTTGTTACTACTAAAAGACATGATGCTGTATTGATGTTTATAACATTATGAATGGCTGATTTTCGGGCCTCGACATCTACGATAACAGGACCAATGTTTCCGTTGTATTTCTAGTGTTGTTATGCGCTATTCATGCAATCACATGTTAATTTATTGTATTTAATGCATGCCTTAGCATGTTTATATTGTTGAATAATAAAAATATCAAATACACACTGGTATTCTAATGATTCCAGATAGGCAATAGAGGTAAAATGTGCGAGATGCGTACCAGGATCTTGTCTATTTTATACTATATAGAACTAGTTCCATGTAAACGCTTTATCTTGAGAAGTTAATACTTTCATATATGGGTTGCAGGATTTATAAACCCTAGTTTATACACTAGACGAACTAAGCTTTCTTTAGAATAGTCTACGATATAAATTAATAATGCTTGCGTTTATTGTACCTATTTGTATTGTAAACTGTATAGACAGAAGTTATCCTAATATTAAGTTGTATTCTGTATTGTAATTAGGTACCATAGATGTCCATGTTTTTATAAAAGTATATCTAATGTAATGGAATACATTTTGTTGACATCTTGTATATAAAATATATTGTCATTATACATTAATATTTTGTTTTTGTTAAATCTATCCATTTACACTGGTTAGCAACATTATGACCAAAATTGAAGCTGAACAATTCCTTTCATAGCATCGCCAAATCGCATGTCTGTGGCCACATAAGACAATAATGAGAACCCAGTGAAAGCAATTGCTTCACTATCGAATGTTACCGAAGGATCAGCGCAGACCGAGAGCAGAGCAGCGGAGAGCATATTTTTAAGGCGCTTTTTTTGGACAAATAACATAGACTGAACTAGCCCCAAAGTAAGTTTTTATAAGACTTGTCTTATGGGATACTCACTCAACGATACTATATTTTATAACAAATACATATATAGATAAACATCCAAGACCCAGGTCAATCTGAAAAAGATCATTTTTCATCTTGACCTGACCGGGGATCGAACCCGGGACCACCCGTCTCACAGGCCGGTATTGACTCACTTAAAAAATACCTTCAAACTATTGCAATAAAGTGCATACATGTTTGAGCTCGTGTAGCCTCGAGACCGCGCGAGCATTTGTGTTATGGTACTATTATTAATTCTGTGGTTATGTTCAGCATGGCTGCATGGTGTTTTAAAAAAATGCTCTCCGCTGCACCAAGATACAAGGTGTGCTGACCCTAAGCTTGGGTTTGGCAGATCGGCTATAGTGGCACTTGATCGTTGAAGGTTGCAGGCAAATAAAACAGCAAGCTATTTATAAAATCACCTTTTAATAGACCCATAGTTTAGTCACACAAGTTTTCGAAACAAATCCAGATCTCGATCACTACAAAACAGAGGTTTCCTTTTAGAATTGATATTTTTATTCTAGAAAATATTTTTGTATTACTGTATTTCTACAAAGCATATAATAGCAACTTGACAATTTAAATGTACGACACGCGGCGAAGCGTGTGAATGCTAGTCGACAGCTTTGGGCGTATGGCACGCTATGTCGCACATTTTAAGTTCCAAGGGTTGAACGAACATTCCTCCTCTACTCAGATCTAACTACAGATCAAATGTTTTCTATTCTAAATATGAAGAGAAATCTCTCGTCGATACCTTAACCGTCCATACATGTACAGAAACTAGTAAACAGATAGGTATAGTGTAGGGTCTATAAGAGGATGTGGTTCCTACAATTTATGCGGTTATTAATACAATATTCATAGACAAGCCATTATAACTCCTGCGTGTATTTTTGATACAAATCGTTTCTCAGCACTTAAGTAGTTATTGTGATTTCAAAATATTGTTATCAAAAAGAGAAATTGAAAAATATTCTCCTTGTATTAAAAATACTCCGCGTAATACATTCTTCCAAGCTTATATTATATAACATCTTTACACATGTTTATTCTTATTACCTATTAGCATAGCTCATAATACAATTTCATTGTAACCGCTTAAACCGAGGAAACTTAAGTGTTGAGTGGAGATGTACAGCTGGAACTGAACAGTGGGACGGATAGTATAGTGTCGGAGACAGACTAAACTGCGACGGGCAGATGTGGCCCAGCGGCACATCTGCACTGAGATTCGGGTAGTCTCGGCGCGTGAACAACAATCGCTCCTCCACAAGCCACTGCGTATTATAATTGTATTTTATTGTTCTATTTAGCTTCACGTCTAAAAGCGGTGAAATGTCCTTAATTATTTATAAAAAATAAATTACTTCTAGAAAATTAACTTATATAACTGATAATACTTTATAATCACATATAAATAAAGGTAAACAATATTAAACATAGCAACAAAAATTACTAAGTAAATTCAATACATAAATACTTAATGTACATATAATTGATCGTAAACGTACAATTAAGAAATTGATCACAACGCTTCGATACAATGCAGGCCCTTTTTCAAATAATCTTTTATAATAATTGAAATATAATTAATTAATTTAATTCTAAATAAACTTACATTTGAAAAATATGTCTAAAATACGTAAGACAATCTTTTTGAAAAACTATCTTGGTCTTAGCTTAGCACCCAGCGACGCCCTGTGTGCAGATCCCATGAAATGGTCGCATTTGCGTGTCGCTTTGTTGCAAAGCACTGTCTCATAAACTTGTGCTTGGTTAAATTTGTCTATGTAGTGCCTCTGCCGGGCGCCACCGTGCATTTCTCCAATACATCTATTTATGCAATTCGTCCGTATGCGTTGCAGTGGGATGCCAGAACTCAATAGTCATTTGACAATCCCTAAAGGACACAAGAGTTGCAACTCTTAAGCCGTGTCTTTTTGTGTTATATATAATCGGGCAGTTAGTACGCACAAAATAACACATTACCCAAAACCATACTGCTATCAAAAGCAGTCATAAAACCTTTAGATCGTTTCTAACCACGCAAAAGCGACCACCGTGGGTAGCAACTGCACCGCAGCCCCTCACGTTTCTTTGTTTATTTCTAAGTTACACATAAACCCCGCTAACTCTTCCGCATTCGCGAAAACCATACGTAATAAATGTGACGATAGCCCAACTGAATTAACGTCTAGTGGTTTCATATCATATATAGTGAGTACAATTAAAATTTTCTTAAAATTATATAATGATATAACGTCAACAGTGCGTCTCACTGGCGTGAGGAACCTAGCTAGCTGGTGACACCCGTCTGGCTCGCGCGGCCCTGCGTCCAACGCCTTTCCTCGGGAGATATGTACACTTACGTAATAGATAATCTTTGGTTCCATTTTCATATTACTAACTTTCATTCCACTTCAGATCGCCTACTGCAGCGCGGTTGTGACAGAAACGCGTCTCTTTTGTCGCATAATCTGAATGCGTTTTCCCCCAATCCTGCCTAATTGTAGTTATGCAATGAAGTTCTATATCCAAACACGTCACTCGAAAAAATTGATCCTAAAACAAGGCGCATAACCCCTGCTGGTTCCAATGTCACGAATGTCTATTTTGCACTGCAGCATGCCAACCTCACAATACTTACAATCGACTCGTTTAAGACGCAGGGCAGGCTGTTAGATGCGGAACATTTTATCGGTGACACGACACATGTGCGCAAGTGCTTCAATTTGATTTACGTTCATAATAATTATCCATTGCATATCAAGTTTAGTACAAGGTACTGCCAATGAGCAATTAAACCATTATTACAAGTAAAGTAATAAATTAAGGAAGGAATTGAGAATATTATCTGTATCTATCCGTAGCATGTCACACACGATAAATCAGTACTTAAAGATTTTCTGTTTATATTCTATTGATCTTTATAGTTGCCTAGCCATCACATCGATAAAATTTACTCTCCTTGCTTTTGATTCGCGCTTGTACTTGGCCAAACAAATGTTTACCACTCTGCCTATTAGAGAACATTCTACGGATAGATATTCTCTTGAAATGGTATACGTCTTGTTTCTCTGTGTAGGAATATAAGTTCCGCATATGTACGCGCGAGCGTGGGCGATCCGGATAAGTGTTTAGCAAACTACCGCTTCCGAGATTGGGTTCTCGGTGATGCGGATGACGGGCGAGTGGCGGCACGAGCGGCGGCGTTCCGAGTCGGATAGTCGCCGGAAAGCCACGATCTTCGTCGGCGACAGGGGTGCCACTGTAAGCCCGCAGGTGGACATTAGTAGTTGCAAAGGGAGACACTGAAACTGCAGACTATCACAACGAAACCATCAATATAACAAGTCTCGTTCATTGGTTTGATTTTGTATGAATGACCCATTTAAGGTTTTAGCGGCAATATTGTCGCCTATGACTGCGCATTTTAGCTATGTGTAATAATTATTTTCCATCCCATATGTTGCGTTGTGGCAGTCTGCATGTACATACACCAAGCAATCATAAATAAATCACGAAACATTGGCAGATATTACAATTCAGATAAATTATTTACAATCGATAAGTATTTTAAGCGCTTTGCTTTTATTATACCAAGCCAACTTATACTAATACGGAATACGTACATAAATGATTACTGGTTAAAAAGAATATCTTTTAAAATAATACAAGTAATTTTTTTAATAACATCTATACTAATTCTTCTTTGTGGGACTATATTTTACTTTTATTTCTTTCGTACATGTTTTGAATCATAAGACTAATTCAATTTCTATGTGCTCTTCTATAGTCAACTTAACATAAAACATTGATATTTATGAGTAGAATACAGAAAAAATTGGTTAAACGTACCTATAGTTGAATCAAAAGATAATTGGTCTAGACTTATATTTTCATTTTTACTTTCATGAACGATATGAAGCGAAGCATTTATATTACGTGAAAGAGACAAAAGGTGCTACAAAGTGCAATTGGGGCCGAGACAAAGCGACAAAGAACGATCGTGCCAGTACATCACAACATATCACGATCAAATGGATATTGTCACAAAAATCTTACTCGATATTAGCGTAAAATGAAATTCTGACTTTTATAGCCCTTCACTTTCACTTCAAATAACATTAATAGTATGCATCTATAACTGCAATTAATTAAAATTTGATAATAAATAATAAAAAAATCACTATCCCCTACACATTAATACTTAGATGGACAGCTGATACGATAACATACCGAACGTTGGATGTATTGGCATTTATAAAAAAAAATAAAGGATGACTTACTCTGTCTACGCAAGCTTCAACATACTGGCTAGACGTTGGCCACGCTGCTCTGCGATACGGAACTACTTCGGCGTGTGTTTAATTTTTGCAGTGACAATACAGCTACCGGGTGGGACCGAAACAAAATAAAACAAAACAAAAACATTAACGTGGTCACACTGTAGGTCGGCAAAATAATGAGCCAAGCCGAAATATGCAGTCTGATGTAGAAATGAGACCAAATAAATTATATTCCACTAGCAAAGATGCCGCGACTACGTCCACGTAAATTATAGCCTATGATACCCGCAGATACATTTGCTTTTGAAAGAATTTTGAAAATCGGTCCAGTAATATTTAATTAAAAGAAACAAATATTTCCTCTTTATAATATTAGCATAGACAAATCCCAAAGTCTCGACTAAAAATAAGACTGTCTTATTAGCTGTGAGAGAGATACCTAGTATGCTTCGGATGGCTTACCATTTTGCTAAGAGTATAGGTATGTACAATGAAAATAAAATCTACAAAACAAGTGCCTGTGTAAATATTTACATTGCGTAGTACACACGCTAACATATTGTGAAAAGAACAATAATTTAAATGTTATATATTTACATACATGCTGTTATTTTAGTTTATGTTTTTAGAAAAACAAAATTAAAAAAAAAGACAGTAATCTAGTACTTAGTTAATATGAAGTAGGTAAGTAGACTTCTTAGTCTTCAATACATTAAAATAACGGATTGGCAAACATTGTACAACACGCAGAGTCAACCTTCACTGAAATGTTTACCTACATGAAAATCATTCTATATCAAATTAAAAAGGTAAAAAATATATATTGAGTGGGTTGCCTCGTTAAAATGGTTGGTAGGTATGAACACAAGGTTTTAATAGTTCCGGGCAATATTTTTTTGATACATACTTAGGCCAGCTCCCTGGTATACATTTTACGTGGAAGTACTTTGTTCTTTTTTTCCAGTGAAATATTTACTGAGGATAATTTGCCGTTACAATGGAAAGACATAGCAATACCCTGTTTGAAATAGTATAAGTATATTACAAGTTTCAATATATTTTTTTAATAAATTTTATGCTTTGAATGTAACAATAGTACAATAATTTAGACAGCAACATTGTAATAACTTGATGGGCTTCCGATATTATCATTCCGTTAAAAGTGCTATGAAAGTGTTTACGCCACTATTAACAGCCAATGTAATAAGAAAGTTTTGAGGATTTGTGAAAGACAACAAGAAGACTCACGACCACTTTACGACACGACAGTTATATAGGATCACAGGGAGACACATTCAGATGCTGAAATTAGACTTGGCTAGACATACGGTAGGATTCAGTGCCGGATTAGCTGATAAGTTTGTTCTATGTTTTTGAATTATAGAAGTGTTACGTATTATTATTTAGAAAACACTTTGAAATTAAAGCAATTCATTGATATTTTGTGGAATTATCTGACTGAAACAAAAAGGCAATTAAATTTATCATATTTAAAACATTTTAAAAACTATTTTTATGGAAAATCGTAGAAGTCCTTAGTATTTATTTTACTTATCTGATTCTCATGAGTTAGAGACAATGTTATAAGTAGTCAAATGTTAGCTAATGTTATACAATTAATAAGAATAATTACAGACTCCACAGTTTGGAAACAGACAGAGCATCCATGTTTCGGTTCAAAATGGTTTTTAATCGGCAAATCCAGCACTGGTCTGCCCAGGGCAGCTACACTACACTAATGGGTCGTACAACATTTCTGTAACAAGCTGATCTATGTTCAAGCGCGATTATCCAAAGCTCTTCCAATACATACCATGTCATTATGGGTTGCCGCGTAACGTAAGGCATATCCAGGCTCAAACATAACGGGGAAAATAAAAAACTGGGGTTGAGACGAGTAGCGATTCGCATTAGTATACCAGCTTAGAGAGACGGGCTGCCGACGGCATGCGGGCTACATGCTGAAAATTTGTAAAACGATGTACGACTGGAACACAGATATTCATGTAGATAGAGAACACAACTAGGGCAATTTGCATAAAAAAATGCGTGTCATATTTTAACGATTATTATGTCATAAAAAAATTCTGTTGAACTTTTCAATTTTTATTTCAATTAATTATATAATTATTTTTTATTATTTAAATATATAAGTCTGACAACGGAACAAATTATGACTTACATACAAAGTGAGTCATGGGAACTAACAAATTTGCAATATGTAGCAATGCGCCGTCTCAAATTCAATATATGATCAGATCATTCATGATCACTGACTTTGATTTATTAAAAATAAAAATAAATGAGATATGTTATAAAAATAAATGTTCATAGAAGTAAACTACAATTCAAATTATTTATTTCGCGTTGAAGTTGGCGCAATAATTTGTGCAATTATTTATATTATTATAAAATATCTCTTTCCCCTTCTCATTTTTCGATCACGAACTAATAATAATGACAGTTCATAAAGAATATATACGTAGAAATTTATATTTTGCTTCTAAGTCAGGAATTGAAGAACAAATCTTTTTCTTTTTAGATTGTCCCTTGTATTTATGTAGTTTGCGTAACCAATTATATTAGAGGTCGCACAAAGTATTGTACCAATCCAAACAGGCGTGTTTCATCATAGCTGCAATGCGAAGCCCCGAAGCTTGCACTCCAGTGTAATCTAATCTAAGACGCATGTCAGTGTTTATTAATCATGTAACAATAAAAGCTTTATCTAATTGTATGCTTGTCCAATCATTCGCGCAAAAAATATACGTTTATTAAAACTAGTAATACATACTAAATTGTTCCTGTATGGGATTGGCACGTCTGAAGTGTTCGTGTTTGTGAGTTCAAAAAGTAGTGGTGCTTAAGAAAGGCATTCAAAAACATGGACAATACTCTGACTTGAAGTAGAGCATCGTGAAAGGTACAATTTTAAACATTTTAGTAGGGATACATATAGTGGCGGCTCGTGACTCAAAGACCTGGTGGTGCACATCATACTCGTAAAACATGCCTAAAATTGTTTGGATAATTCCTAACAGCAGAAATAATTCTCTTATTTAGATAGGCATTTTTCTATTTATATAAGATTGATAAGTAAAACAAAACATAAAAACAGCGAAAGTAAAACACGAACAAATACAAACGTAAGACAATTTACACGAAAACTACCTAATCCGAACGTCGGCGTTCGGCCCGCGTCGGGCCCCGCGTGCGGCGCACCAGATTTCGCTAAACTTCCATACTAATCTTCCGTCTCACGCGCCAGGCGTTTCGTCGCCTTTTCCATAGCAGGTGTATAGGCGCGTTGCGTGCACTGGGTGCGGGCGCACGGCAAACTATTTTGTCAAGCGAAAATAATACTTATTTTGTTAATGACACGACTGATTATCATTTGTCACAAAATTAATCTGGGGGCACGGCAGTGCCCCCGCCAAGTCGAGCATATATTTTTACGTTAAGCTGCTTATTTATTTTTTATATCAATGTTATTTTTCGTATATATTTAAGCTTGAACTGGTAGTGCACCGCACGAGTGCACTTAAGGGGGAGCCGCCACTGGATACATATGATACACATCCCAAAGTGTACGCGTCACCCAATCCGTTTGTTATACATTTAATTGGCGGACTACTAACTTTGGTTGGTGGAAACCTTGTTGACACCTAGTTAAAACCATTATTCCCTCAAAACAGTAAACGCAATAAACTGACGCCAGTTTATTACGATACGACCAAAAGAAAGGAGATGATCCATTCGGGCTATTCCCAATGTACGTACATACCATTTGAATGAGTTTTATCATTTAAGATTTAAAACTGATGTAAATTTTAATTGTAACGTAGTTTAACATTTTGGACCTCCCGAGCTGCTTCTTTCTTATACCAAATTCATCCAAACAAGTAGCATCCTCAATACCTTTATCCCGTTCCCCCAGTCCAATAAACTTATAACTTTCCTTCGCTTAAAAAAACAGTTTCGATGGGCAGCAGCGTCAGAACCGATATAAGCCAAACAAACTGCTGCAGACGGGTTGGTACTAACCAACCCGTCTGTAAGCGTGGTGGGTATGGCAAAACCCCCATTATGGAAATCCTTGAGGTAGGCCCATGTCCAGCAGAAAACTTTTTGCGGCTGAGACGATGAATTTTAAATTATATTGGTATTTTAGTCGAATTTTTATGTTCAGTTTCAAACATATTATCCTCGAAATCAAACTTAATACCCGTGTAACGCAACAAAATAAAAACGTGATTTTCATTTTATTGTATTGCAATTATGAACCGAGTGATTTTGTATAATTTTGGTTATCATTTAATTTAAAAAAATAATGAGGTGCGGGGAGAGCCTTAGAACTAGGATTTAAGTCCGCCTAATAAGATGTTTCGTTGTATTTTACTGTTTTCTTTAGTTGGTCTACTCGTAATGTACTATATTTTGTTTAAAACTTGTAAGTCGAGCTGTACTAATGCTACTGCTTAAATCTGTGCAATGCGTGCGTTAATTGATTACATACAGCAACGCAAGGTCGTCTGCACTGTTCAATTGTATTTGGGTAGTTCTCGGAGTATTTTTATGGGTAAGAACCACGCAGCCCACTCAAATATAAGCACAAACATTTTAGTAAGCTCCAAAAGGAAGTGATTGTAGACCCTAATGTTACATTCCAATTAAGTACTTTGCGATATTTTCAAAAACGAATGAACAGCTGTTGATAATAATTTTAGAAATAAAACATATGTAGTTCTTATTGGTATGTGACAAACTGGAACAGTTTGTAATTAATTCGATTAGGTAACTTGAATTTTATTTGTATCTTTGGTCTCATTTGACAAACGCTACTAGATTCCTATTTATAAGAAATAAGTGTATATAATTATAAATTTTTAATTTGGACCGTTATATAACTTTTAGTACCGTAATTTTGATTTTATTGTCTTACATGCGCCCTTTTACCATGTACAAATGCGTATTAATGTAGTGTGAATTGACTAAGTGTATGTATTTTAAAGTCTGATACACATTGAAGACAAAAATACGTATCTAAATATATGTATATTATTTAATTTTTTGTTATTATTTATTAGTCTGGCGTTGTTGGGTTGAGTGGCATGCATGAAGTTATAGTTTTTATAACGTTTGCGGTTGCGCAGTGTTCGGGACATGGGTATCCGAGGCAGCTACTGGCCGCCTACTTACCATAACCCTCGCCCTGCAAGAACAGGCGGAAAGCCTCAGATATCTTGCCCGGTTGCTCCTCCAACACCATGCCACAGTCGGAGATCTGAAAAATTTACGGCATATCTTTGAGCATCTCGATTTAAGTATCTATTCATTGCTTTTAGGGTCTATTAAATACTTTACTATCGTTTATTCATCGCAGTGAGGCCTAGGACAGTGGTGTTACTCCTTACACGTGCAAATTCGGGCACCAGGGACCTTGAGTCAGGGCGTGTAAGCGCTAGGGTTGACAACGCGTATGTAGTAACTCACTTCATTCCTGCGGTGCTAGACACGCAAACGCAACTCACAACCCTCAAACAAGACAGTAGGCCCGTTCCACGCCCCGCAGTCATCCAGACACTCATACATGCCTCAAGCGATTTTACGTGCACACATTCTTATGTATCGTTTCTTTTCGCGTAGTGTATTTCTTTACCTAGGGCATTTCGGGTCGATATCACGGGTGATGTCCAAGACACTACGGCGAGGCACTGAGGTTTCATCCGAAAAGACTTCAGTTACTGCTTTCACCTTCATCCAGGTAGCCTCGGATGGCTTGAGTTGACGCTGTTGCCGTCGCGGATGAGTCGTTATAAACTTTGGTTAGCTTGTGTTTCCTAAGTCGCCTTCTACGACATTCACGGGAAGACTTGGAGTGGTTCTATTCTATTCTGCAGGGAACCAACACGGCTTTCACTTTCAGTTACTGCTATGGTAGATGTCAATCATCATTATATGAAGTTCGGGTAGAAAACTGTACTCTCACCTTCATCCAGGTATCCCGTTGAATGTGACGGTATCATCAACATGTGGAGACAGTGCCCCGGTGATGTTCAGCACGGGCACCTTGATGGAGTCGCTGTCGCGGCTGAGGCTTCAGGCATTGCTAGGGTAGAACTCAATCAAGTTCGGTTAGAAAACTGTAAATGCTCTCACCTTCATCCAGGTAGCCTTTGACGGGTTGAGGCGCCCGTTGAAGGTGACGGTGTCATCCACATGCGGGGACAGAGCCCCGGTGATGTTCAACACGGGCACTTTGATGGAGTCGCTGTCGCGGGTGATGCCCAGGTCGGTGCGGCGCACGTACGAATCGATCAACATGGACAGGTTGGTGGGGTTCACGTTGCGCGTGAAGTACATGCGGTACATCTGGGTGAGGTCGTGGTTGCGCTCCTCAGGATACTGGAACAACGGATGGCTCGTATAGTTTCAGGCTCATTTGAACTTATAGTACACTATGATGCTAGTGCAATGCTGGATATTATAGCCGAGGTGTTTATAGTTACGAGGCGACGTCGAGTGCTTATGATAAACCGAGGACTCTACGATGCGATTACCACAAAATGAATTGGGCAAATGTTATTGGTGTAAAGAAAAAGAGCTTGCCCGATCCAAGTTTCGACGTCAAAAGGAGCTTATTAAAAGCAGCATTATGTATTGAAACAATATTTATTTCGATTAATGTGCCTGTTATTAATGAGGGTTTTCTGAAATGCTCACCACCAGATGGCAGCCCTAAGGCGTTGACTTCAACTAGCCGTTGTTATTGGATAATATTTAACAGTAGTAACAATTGACACATTGTGGCCCAATCACAGCTTACCAGCCCCAACGCCTCTGTTCTGTCTTCACTTATTTCAAAATACCCTCATTTGAAATAAACCTAACAGTCGGTTCCAATAGTAATAAAATATACCTGCATCAAACGTTTGAAAACATCCGCAAAGCTTTTATCATTTAGAATCACAAGTCGCATTCCAGACCACGGAATTTTTGCAATACAAATAAACTATAGATAAGTATATATAATATCTGCTTTTCATCGCAAGCCACCGTCGCATAAATAAAAAATATTCCTAACATCAATTCACGTAATTTCGCATAACATAACATTGCACAGGCCACTGTTTTCCACACGGGAGGTCATTCGCTGGCCGTTTCAGTACATGGATGTGAATGCTTTGCCAACTAGTTTAAAGCAGAGTAAATAACACCTTAATACTAGACAGCAGAGTTATTTTTCGGATGTCGAAACCGAAGTCTAGTCGGTAATAAAAGGAATTTACATGCAGTGTAGTTCCAGACTCGCTAGGCGCGGCGTAGCGAGAATATTACCCTGTCACTTTTCATATACTTTTCATATTTAATATATATTTCGGCTTGATTTTATGAAATTATTTTGCATTGAAGCCTGCGATGGCCCGGTGCACATATCAAAAACTATATGGAAAGTTACTTGAAATGCAGATTTTGATAGAAATATGAAAAGCACAAAGACAACGGTTCTTACGTCAATGTCATAATTTCTCAAATGGAATAAAATTCTATGTATATACGTTAATGCTCGTGACTGTACTTGTGAACCTGAATCAAATTTTCCAAATACTACTAGTGATTGAGGATTTCATAATAACATTAGCTTTTACACTATAAAAATTCACGACTGTACCTCTAATTTACAAGTAATTTAGAGGTATAGTTGTTTATTTTGTACTCTAAGGTCATGATCTCAATTTATCATCTAACAACCTACATACCTATGCTTGCCTACACACGGTTACCATGATATCCTCATACACACGAAACACGACGGCAACTCTCGCTTGAGTCAAAATGGTTTCATAGGTTCGAGTTTTCAATACCTCCACTATGACAACGTGCCCACAACTAACTGCAGCGTTTACATACATGTGTTCACTTAGTTCACAAAGCTTACCTCGTCCAACTAGGTCGTATATTGAAAATCGCTTTCAATTATGCAATCAAACAGTGCTGGCTCAAACTGAACCCCAACAAAGCAAGTACATTGGCCAAAGGCAGCTTGTAGCGCTATTCCCCGCCGAGTTTGCAATATTGGCGAGCGGCGACTTGAGGAACACCTTCAGTAGCCTATTCGATGTCAGACCTAATTCAAAGTGTGCTTTGCCTCTGTTAGCTATACTCTTAAATAGTACCTATACTATCTAGTTGATTATAATATATTTGGCATTTTATGGTGAAAAATTCCATAAAGGACGGGCGATTTAAAAAGTTTGATAAAGAAATATTATGAAATAAGGTGTAAAATATCATATATCCAATCTATTTGCCAATTTGAAATTTGCAAATTTCTGTCATCTTGCTAAAGAAGATATGGGTACTATAACGCTGTTGCCTAAGAGAAGTACGCTTGTAGGTTCCTCTAGGTTAGTTTAGGGCTTCTTAACTGCTTGTCAGGATGGTCTTGGTAGACTAGAGGTAGAAAGGTAAGCATTTGTTTTATCCCACACAGCTAAAAGAGTGACGCTTTTTGGAATAATCAATATAACTTAAAATGATAAAAAGTAACAGACACGTACAAAAAAATCTTATAACAGCTAAACAATTTAGAAAGATTTATTTGAAATAATCGGCTAAGTGTGAGTCGGGGTTTCGTACCCTTTTGCACTATTATATTTACAAAATAAATAGAGATGCGCCTAATAACAATTTTGCCGAATAACCAAATACTTAATATTATTCTCTAAAGAAATCTTAAAATAAACTATCGAGCAAAAAACTAATCACGTTTGATGCTGGGAGGCTCCCTTAAATATTTATACTATTCTATTTTTAGTAAATTTAAACTGTTTAGGTATCACGGTCATAAGATACAGCCTGGTGACAAACAGGCAGACAGATGGACATCGAATGTCCCGTTTTTACCCTTTGGGTACGCCACCTAAAAATGAATGACAAGACCGGAAGTTAGCAAGCCCATATTATTGAACCTTAATTTGGGTGGTTTGTTCAACATTAGTGTCAGGACATATTTGCTGGCGTGGCTGTGCTATAATGGCAGCAGGCGATGATGTGAATTTCAGTGCGGATTTATAGCGCGTTAGCCTGATTTTGCATGGCCGGCGGGGAAATTCAATTTCGTCGGGAAAGCATCGCTTGCCGGGTATTGGTTTGGTGCTTTCATATTACACTCGCTATCAACTTGCACCGATTATAATTTAATTTAGGAACAGCGAGGAAAGTCAAAACGTTCGCCCGACCGAGGGAACGACGAGGTGTGTATCAATCTGCGACGACATAATCCCGAGTGTTGATAAAGGTCCTTAATTCCGAATTATTAACATAGCTGTTAGCTAAAAGTTTAATAACAAACGTTCGCTGTACACGTCAATTGAATTTCGCTTTGCTTTGAAAACTTTCATCAATAACACTAAAACATAAAATTTTTTAATCATTTGGCAGTTCCGAAAAAAATGAAAAATTTTACACTTCACTCCTGAAAATTATGTATACTAAGTCTATGTAATATATAAAAAAATCTATTTTTATCATTCAAAACAAATCATCAAATATTAGTGTTTAAAATATTAATATAGATCTTTTTAATCTTCTCCGCAGTCGGGTAATAAATCAATGTTTCTATTCTAAGAACACCTAATATTTTCGTTGGAAAGTACAGTAAGCCTCATAGAAAAGTTTACCACCAATCTTCTTCTTCCTTTACCTTATTCCACTTTTTTATGTAATATACCACCAATAATACTCGTATAATAATAGTACCAATTGTATAGGGGATAGTATACTTTTTAATGTGGCCCACTGTACACCGGCAGGCCATAACAAAGGCAAGCTTACCCGTCCGAAGTGATGCCACATGAGGTAGTCGAGCACTCCCTGAGTCATGCCGCGCGACCGCAGCGAGCGGCTGTTCATCTTCTGGTACGCCCACTCGATCCAGCCAGCTTGGTTGGAGGTACAGTTGATCAAGGCCAAGGCATCAACCTGAAATAGAGTGGACTTGTGAATGGAATACGATTAAGTGTTAAAAAGTGCTTATCTTAACTTAATCATAATGTACTGTTTAATCCATCTGAAATGCAGTGGACTTTTGTTTAGAATATGACAATTAATTGTGGGCATCGTGGCATAGAATGCTTATCTAAATCATAATGTCCCGCTTACATACATTACGTATAGAATACGAATCTAATGACAACTCACACTTCAAAATCGGTCAAGCCGTTTAGGCTACAGAAAGCGACAATGGAACATGAACACTTTCTTACATACGTGCGAAAAACATTACCCTCCTTCTAAATGGGTTACTCAGGTAAAAACTAGTTTTTTGTTTAAATTTAATCTCTTTAGTTATGACTAAATACGTAATAGACAATTTCGACACATAGGCAAAAGATCCTCTAAGGGTGAACATGCAACATCCAAATAAAGATTTCAATTGCTCTTGAGGTACCTATTATGTTTATGTATTCTGTGCTAGAAGTAATGCGCAGTTTTATTATTTGAATACGACAAAACACAACTAAAAAAACGGCTAACAGGAAATTACAACGTTGACATGTGACGGACATATCTTCCACGGTTTTCCGGAAACGAGCTGTCTCGCAGAGGTCCGGGAAAATTCAACAAGCAACTGAACAAGCACTGAATACTGTTAGATAGAAGAGCCCGATGGCCCAGTGGGCGTGAGCATTATTAGCGCTTTTAAATATGTTAAGCAACAACGGCCGCAGTCCTTGGGTGTCTAGTCACTTTGATGGGAACCGCAAGGGGCATAAAAATATATCGAGCTATTGCGTGCTTGCGGGCAAATAAGTCATCATTTAAAATTTTGTTCTTCGAAGCCCTGGATAACCCTTCAAACTATTTTATGAACTATTGTTTACAATTTAAAGTGAGAACATGACGCTTTTCTCAGCGTTTCTGGGAAAAACGGCCACTTTTGGTGAAAACGCTAAGTAAAGTTTCACGTTTACACTTTTTAAAAAGTAGTTTATAAAAAACTTTGAAGGGTTATCTAGGACCTCGTCGACCATAATTCTAAATATTCTCCGTTTTTAGGGTTCCGTAGTAAACAAGGAACCCTTATAGTTTCACCATGTCTGTCTGTCTGTCTGCCTGTCTGTCCGTCCGCGGTTTTACTCAGAGACTATAAGTACATACTAGAAAGCTGTAATTTTGCATGGGTATGTATATTAATCATGGCAAAAAAGTGGTAGAAAAAAAAATCTTAAAAAAAAAATTTTTTAGGGTAGCTCCCATACAAGTAAAGTGAGGGAGTAATTTTTTTTCTATACTGACATATCATGTGGGGTATCGTTAAATAGGTCTTTAAAAAATATTGTGAGGTTGAGAACACCATTTTTCGATTTAGGGATTCGTTTCCGAAATATGCAAATTTTTGTTAGAGGTAAGTGTCCCCCCCTCTATCTGCTAAACGGTCATATATGGATACGTGAAAAAAATTACAGCAGTAGTATATATACTGAAGTTGAAAAGAAAACTATCAGACCTGAGAACTAAGTGCAAACTAAAAAGTTATAGGCAACCAACTTGTAAAATGTACTGGAAAATGTAAAATTTTATACGATTTTCATTGTTAGATGTTTTTGGTCGTTAAACTGTAAGGTGAGAGTGTGAACAGTGTGATCTCAAAGTTGTCATTCGTAACTACGGAACCCTACACTGCGCGTGGCCCGACACGCACTTGGCCGGTTTTTTGTCTAACGATTTATTTCAAATTTTGGCAGCACTGGACCCCCTAAAATTCGTGTATGTCAGCCAACTAGCGCCATACCTAATTTAATTTCTATAACTTCTAATGCAGATCAAATTCAAAAATATCTACGTCCGTGCTTCGGTAGTAATTTACCTGTAGTATTTTTGGAATTACTTTTAATTATTTCGCTTATCGTAGATTAAGCAAAAGCGGCCACTCTTGGCGGTAATAAGTAGAGCTTTTAACGTTCGATGACGATATTGATGAAAAGAATACTTTAGGCAAAGACAATATAAATTATATTGTCTTTGCTTTAGGTAACTATTGCCGAGTATTTAGGAGTATAAAGATGTAATTAAGAGGGTCGCTGTCGCAAGTTTCGCTGATAAATATATAATATTGTGTTGTAATTGTCACCGTAAACCTTGATCGAAGCAGTAAGCTACCGTAAACAGATACTTCTGTCACAAAACTCACAAATTTACGTATTGGATAATGCAAGCAAAGTGGTAAAAACTTATATGAGAAAACTTGGAGTATAACATACACTTACGTAATAAAAAAAATATATGAGGTTAACAAAAATCAAAGTTAACAAAACTATTCAACCAGTAAGTAGCATTATTTTAAGGACTGCCCTTTCTGACTATTTATTTACGTCAGCCATATTTCGCCTGAAACCGAAACCGAAACCGGTCAAGACGTGGAACAGACATACTTACATACATGCTATGTACATACGTACATACATACGGGCGAAAAACATTACCCTCCTTGGGTCGGAAAAAAGCCGAACTTATTTGGTCGAGACGTTTTTCACAAATCAAGACGTCAAATATTCGATATAAATATTATTTAAATCATCTACAGAAAAATCAGCTTTTTATTAAAAACTCGTTTGGCGAAAGATAAAAGCGAAATCTCGTCTAGAGTCTAGACATCAGGCCAATTATATTATCTAAAATAAAATCATATAAAGGTTGCAAAAAAAGAAAATGTAATAGAAAAATATAATAATTATAAAGGCTCCCGTGCCGTACCGTAGTAAAACGTTGGTACGACCGTTTTCAAAGGATTCATATTACCTTGCTTTGTGAATTCTTGCAAATAAAAATTTGTTAAAACTAGGCAAGTAGGTTTATCTTAACAAGCTTTCCATTTGTAGCTGTATTTTACATTTTATTGAGTGAGAGTGTTATTTTTCTTAGTTCTAATATACACTGGAATTTTGCTTATTTAATTAAAAACATTAATTCTAAAGTCAATATTTTAGAGAGGAGCCTTTGTTGCTTGTGCTGACAAGATGGGGAAAGGGGTTAAGAGTCGCCTGGACGCGCATGTCTCCATACAAACGGAAAAATTGTGGCAATATTTCATAATTTTAGGGCAAAATTAAGCATCCAATCAATTAATCTCATTGAGAATTATACGCCTCTCAAGATTTTCATACAAATTTGAAAAGGCTTGTAATTCTCAAACCATTGGTATTTTAACCAAGCTGTATAGGAACGTACTGTTATGAGGAAGTCCCGGTCGGTCTTTTTAAAAAAACGCGCACTTAAAAACACCAACACTTTATTCCCGAAAATTTACATAAATTAAATTTGGCACTGTATCCCGACTTTACTTCCCGAGCTCCGAGTACTAACTGACTTTTACTTAGCTGCGGAAAGCCATGAGGCGAGCAAAATGCTGACTTGATGGAAAAAATAGTAAAATGCTTATTGCATCTTAACCTACGTATTAAAGTAGGGTATAACAGCCCCCCCCTTTTGACGGAGCTTTATCCAAAATTAAGATGAAGCGGAGTTAAGAGAAATAGAAAAAGAACTAGAAAGATATAGTAGTATGTTTAACTAAGTGAGTCAGGGATGCAGCGCTTACAAACATAAGAAATAGAAATGAAATAGTAGTTAAGACTTAAAATAAAAATAAGAGTAACGTATTACATAGTTCAAGAAAAACATAGTTATTATTAAGTACATAGCTTTAAAATTTAAATGTTTATATTTCTAGTAGAACTATGAAAATCGACCTTATGTTGCTGCTGATGAAAAGATAGAGATTTAACTGACTGCTTATCTTCATCAGAGCTAGACATATTAGACATCTCAATAGAATTAGAAATCTTAGATTTACTTCTTACAATCTTTTTGTTATGGCACTGATTAAAGATTTGAATACAACATCCAGAACTAGTATTATGATTTTTAAAACATTTATATAATTTATAAACAGAATATAAGAAAATACAAACAATTAGGATATAAGTAAATGTAGAATAGTATGTGCCATATTTAATAAAATGAGACTGACTTTGTACATTATTGATTTCATTCTCCAAATTATCTAATTGATGAGTAGCATATTTTAAATTATCTAAATTTATTTTACTTAAGGATAACGGAGATAAAGACGGTAATGTCTTATTAAGGATGTCTCTGTTGCAGCAATCGTCTGCAGTGATATCGAAGCTTATATTTATAGAAGACTTAATATTGAACGTGGAATAACTAGTTGGAATTAGTTGCATGGTTTTAGAATAACCCATACAATTATCAGTTAATGTAACTATCCCAGTACCTACAATAGAATGATCGCTTATGTCGTCATCACATTTTATTGTTAATTTATTAACATTAGACTGAACAAAAATCCATTTATTATTTAATAGCTTCTGCCAAATATCTATCTCACCATATAAGAGTTTAGAGTTACATTGAGAAGGCAGAGATAAGATAACTTCAGTTAGCAACATTGACTCGCAGCTTGGACTTGCAATACAAGAGTACACACTTATTAATTCACATATAGAGTATTCGTCACTAACCTTCTTACATATATCTAAATTATCTAACATAGCATAATGCATTCTGTCATCGCTTAAAGCAGTGTACACACTGGAAGGTTGAATTAAAGCAAATGTTTTCATGTATGACTCATTATGAGGTGTAGGTAAGGGTATGTTCTTATAGAGAATGTACTTAGTATCACTTATTAAGGGGATTTGCAAAACAAAAACAATCTTATTATTATAGTTATAGCAACTAAGTTGAGAAACATCCATTATAGAATGAATAGTATTAATATTTAATTGCAGCGGCAAGTCTAAATGCTTCTTTATTTGATTGCTATGCTTACTTAGTTCATTATATAAACTTAAAGGACTTAGTACACTAGGATGTAGAATATTAACCTTAGAAAATAGTATAGCATTTAGAGTAGAATCTAGTAAGTTTTCAATTAAATTTAGTAGATTATTTATCTTAGACATAAATGATATAGTAAGTTATTCATTTTTGTTGATTGAGACAAGATTTCATTCATAATGTGTATTTGATTGTTTATTTTATTTTCATTTTGATTAAGCTTAGATATAGTAGAGTTAAAATTAATAATAGTAGATTTTACAATATGTATGTTATTTCTCATGAGCCGGTAGCTCTGAAAATAGTAGGAAATAGTAGGTATAAAATTAGGATGTAGCAGGCTTGATTTCATTAGTATGATATTTAATATGTTTACGGCCTACTTGCAATGTTACGTTATGTTTATTATGAACCTTAATTATCTTGTAAGGGCCCTTCCATACTGGGGACAGAGCCTTGCGCAATCTGTGATGGTGTTTCAAGTACACCATATCACCTGATTTATAAGAAATATCGCGAGAGCTAGAATCATAGTATTGTTTTGATTTTTCTTTGCTATTTATAATATTTTGTATAGCTTTTTCTCTGCTGAAGCGCATTCTATACTGTAGAGCGCGAATATATTCATTATAGGTAGTATTATTACTAGAATCATATAAAGAATTGGGAATAGAAGGTTTATAACCGTATAGTAACTCGTATGGAGTGAAATTAGTAGTACAATGTGGAGTAGTATTATAAGATAAAATAGCAGTAAATAAATAGCAATGCCAGTCGTTCTGGTTTTCATTAACAAAGGATTTTAAATATTCTTTAAGGGTAGAATGGGACCGTTCCAGGGCACCATTTGTTTGGGGATGATAAGGGGTAGTAAATAAAGATTTTATTTTACAGATCTCGGCTAGCTGTTTAAATAGATCTGAGGTAAAACATGTGCCTAAATCAGTGAGAATGGTTTTTGGAAAACCGAATAGAGACATAAAATGAACTAGGTTTCTAGCTATTTCTTCACTGGTAGCAGTTACCATAGGATAGGCACTTGAGAATTTGGTAAGATCGTCTTGAAGAGTTAGTATAAATTTGAATTTTTGGAAACCAGCTTCTGGTAAGGGACCAACTACATCGAGAGCTAGTCTCTCCAGGGGTCTAGTAGAAGTAGAAGTAATCTCCATCGGAGCTTTGTTAGATTTTCGTAAAGGCTTATTAATTTGGCATGACTTGCAACTTTTTACATAATTTTCAATATCAGAACGCATGCCTTTCCAGTAGTAGGTAGCTTTAATTCGATTATACATCCGTGTTGAGCCGGGATGTCCCGCGATAGTTGAGTCATGATTTTCTTTCAATATTTTAGGGATCTCAACAGGTGTAGGGTAAATTAATTGATTTTTGTAAATATAAATTTTAATATTAGTATTATGAAAAATATAGGAGATCATATTATATAATTTAGTATAAGGTATTTTTGAAAAAGGGTCCGTAAAGTCGGACATAGCAAGTTCAGTGACCTCAGGATTTTCAGTAATAATTTTATTTCTTAATTTAATAAGTAAATTGTATATGTCTTTAAATTTTGTTTCTTCATAATGATGAATTTTTGTATAAAGGATATAGTAAGTTTTATTTTTATTGCTTATCACTTGAATAGTATAAGGCTCGCGCTCGGAATTTACTAAGTCAGCGGGAGCGTCGAGCTGCGATAGTATTTCTTCGCAGTAAGGCATAGAATAATCAAAGTCTAAAGAGACTGGACAAACGATTGATTTAATTTTAGTTAAGGGTAAACTTTGACTTTGTTCTTCAATAGTAGTATTAAGGGTTGGTAATTTATTAGTAAATTGCATTTTAAAGTATTTTTCATAGGATAAGTTATGTAAATTATTTATATCAATAGCATTAATAGGGTAACGAGATAGTGCGTCGGCATTAGAGTTAAGGCGACCTTGTTTATATATAATCTCGTAATCATACTCTTCGAGTTTGAGACGCCAGCGAATGAGTCTACTACCTGGGTCTTTATTATTGAAAAGCCACACTAAGGGCCTGTGATCAGTAACGATCTTGAATTTACGCCCAAATATATAGGGACGGAATGTTTTAACAGCGAAAATAATGGCAAGGAGTTCTTTCTCCGTGGTAGAGTAATTTCCTTCAGCCTTATTGAGGGTTCGGGATGCGAAGGCTATAGGTTTATCTTTACCTATATCACCTTGAGAGAGCACTGCTCCTACAGCATAACTTGAGGCATCCGTAGTAATTATAAACGGAGCGGAAAAATCAGGGTACTGTAGTAAAGGAGCTGTTGTAAGCTTATTTTTTTGAAGATTGAAAGCAGTGTCTTGCTCAGATGTCCAATTAAAGGTAACGTCTTTCTTTAGAAGAGACGTGAGAGGCTTAGTAAGCTTAGAAAAATTCTCAATGAAACGGCGATAGTAGCCTACAAGACCTAGAAAAGATTTTATATGTTTGACATTAGTAGGGGTTGGAAATTCAGTGACGGCCTTGACCTTGT
Source organism: Rhodophaea formosa (assembly GCA_963082605.1). Lineage (NCBI taxonomy): Eukaryota > Metazoa > Arthropoda > Insecta > Lepidoptera > Pyralidae > Rhodophaea > Rhodophaea formosa. The sequence goes on along the minus strand of OY720203.1, from coordinate 13,697,811 downwards.
CGGGATTCGGAGATACACCTCTATCGGTGATAATATGGCCTAAGTATGCAACCTCGTGACGTAAAAATTCACACTTGTCAGGCTGTAATTTTAAATTAAATTTACGTAGTCTATCGAATACAAGCTTAAGTTTTGTAATATGGCTAGGCAAATCGTGTGAGTATATAATACAGTCATCTAAATATACGTATGCGTGAAGACCTTGAAGGCCTGAATGGACTGTATTCATGAGCCTCTGGAATGTAGAAGGGGCATTTTTTAAGCCAAATGGCATCCTGTTGTACTGATAATGACCAGAAGAGCTCGAATTAGTATTTACACTAAAGCCTGTCTTTTCAGCATCATTAGGGTTCATTTTAATTTGGTGGAACCCACTTGACAAATCGAGGGTACTAAAATATTTCGAGTGACCTAATTGATCAAGAATGTTAGTGATTAGAGGCAGTGGATAAGTATCAGAAACAGTGACGTCATTGAGACGGCGATAGTCTATGACTATTCTCCATTTGCGCTTGCCAGACGCGTCTAATTTTTTGGGAACTACCCAAACTGGGGCACTCCATGGTGAAACAGAGGGACTAATTATGTTTTGGTCAAGCATCTTGCGAATTTGAGTATCAACTTCCTCCTTATGGCATTCAGGGAAGCGATATGACTTGACATGTATAGGAGGTGCATTACCTGAATTAATAGAGTGTTCAATTGCATTAGTATGAGACAGTGGTTCATCTGGAAGATGAAAAATATCTGTGTATTGAGAGCAACATTCTAAGAGCATTTTTTCTTCTTCATTATTTAAATGAGAGCAGCGTATAAGCTTTAACACTCTCTGAACACGAGCAGAGTTAGAATAAGAAATAGAATTAATACTTTGATACTCATAGGTACTTAAGTCATAATCAAGTGGTAGCACTTCTGCGTAATAATCTTTGATCCTTACGTCAGAGTCAGTGGTGTTCAATACTGTGACATTTATTCTTTTATTAGGTTTAATAGAGACAATAGAATTTGCAATATAAACACCATTGCATAAAGTTTGATCTAGTACGAGACCTTCATTATTACGATAAGACTTGGGAGAGTAATTTGATATCGCACATTCAATAACAACTTCTGAGCGGGCAGGAATAATATAAGTTGGTTGAGTGTAATTTATTTGTAAATTATGCCCTTGTATGTTTAATAATTTAGAGTCGTAATTAATGTTAGCTTTAAAATAACCTAGAAAATCGCTACGTATGATACCGTCATAGTTTAGTGAGACGTCATCATTAACTACGTGAAATTTGTATTTAAAAATATTATTGGATAGTAAGAAATCCATTTGAAATGTGCCTAAAGTCTCGCAACAGGACTCAGTGTTATTTATACCTTTTAGTTTAACAATTTCGCGAGATAAAAGGGGTGTCGTGTTCATGCTTGATTGTTTTATCAGGCTTATTGAGGCACCAGAGTCTAAGAGAAAGCTTAAGGGTTTAGAAGAATAGCTTGATTTTATGAATACGTGAGGCAGAGATATCTTTTTAATCTTAATATCTGTCTCATAAATATGAGTAGTACTATCAACATGACAAGATTCAGAGATTTTATTTTTGTTACAAGATTTAGTATGACTCAGTTGCTTGGACTGAGATGAGGATTTAGTATGACTCAGTTGCTCGGACTGAGATGTAGATTTAGTATGACTCAGCTTCTCAGGCTGAGATGAGGATTTAGAAAGACTCAGTTGCTTGGACTGAGATGTAGAATTAGTACGACTCAGCTTCTCAGGCTGAGATGAGGATTTAGAAAGACTCAGTTGCTTGGACTGAGATGTAGAAGTAGTATAAGACTTGGTATTAGATTTAGTATAAGATTTAGTATTAGAATTAGTATAAGGTTTAGTATAAGATATAGTAGGTGTAATCGTGTCATTTTCGACATTCGATTTCGGTAGACACGCACCCGAAATCGGGGTTAGTTTAACTGTGTGTCGCCGGATTCGAACCGCGACTCAATTGCATCACATACATTCACCGTGCCAGTGGAGTTATTGTTACCACGCGGCGATTGATAGTCACGTTGTGCGTAGTTAGCGTTTCCTCGGTGCTGCATGTTATATTTGCGCTTACGGCACTGGTCAATTGTATGACCTATATTTTTACAATAATTACATGATTTTACACTGGAATTTGTATTAGAAATAGAGTAAGGATTAGAGTTATTATTAGAGTTAGGACTGAAATGATAAGTTTTCTTAAAATTATGATGATTTCTAGAGGTTTTATTCTTCAAGAAGCATTCAGAGGAAGTATGCCCTGATTTATTACATATAGAGCATTGTTTGACATATTTATTAGAATTAGATTTAGATAAGTTAACTATTTTTTCTTCCTCAATTGCGTGTTGCACCGCCTCATTTAATGTTGAGGGATTTTTGCACCGGACAACCGCAGATATAGAGCTATTTAATCCTAACATGAAAGTATTAAGAGCAAGGTCCTCCATGGCGGCTATTCGACCAGGAAGTTCTTTAGGGTCCTTGCAGCTGTAATGGATCTCAGAGTGTATCCTAGCTAATATATACTCGATTCTGAGGGAATACTTAGTTACATCTTCACCGTTTAATTGTTTACAATTTTGCAAATCGACTAATAAGTGCGTAGAATGCTTTTTCTCGCCGAATGTATTTTTTAAGAACGATTTAAGCTCATCCCATGTTTCGAATCTCCTTAAACTACAAGCTGCTTGAGCTTTGCCCTCTAACTGAGATAAAATAAATTTACACAAAACACTCTCCTGCTCTTGAGTGGCTAGAGAAATAGCATTATCGCAATTTGTTAAAAAGGCGGGAAGTGACTCTCTCTCACCATTAAAAGTTTTGATGAATTTTGATAAAAATGTTAATGGGACCTTCTCAGATTTTTCTGAGGTAGAGGTCTTGCGACCATCTGATTCTGCTTTGAGCGACATCAGGGTAAAATATTAAGAAATAGTAAAAATATGGAAATAGTAAAATATAGAAATAGTAAAAATATAGAAATAGTAAAATTGTATAGATCTTGTAAAAATAAGAGTCAGTTCACGAGTATGTAAAGAAATAGTAAGACACTCACAGAATCACGTAGATCACCTTCACTAGCACTAGCATTTCCGATGCTGGATGAAGAACTTGATGATGAAGTGCTCTCGCCCTTGCGGCGCGGGAACTCGAACACGCGGCAGTCACGTGGGCAGCCTATGCGTCTGGAACACCTCGTGGTATGCTAGAGGGGTGCTCGTGATGATGTAGATGGTGGTGAGTTGGTGAGTTAGCACTGGAGTTGGTAGTGGTGCGGGCTCAGGCTACACCTGAGGCTGAACGTCGACCTTGTGTGGGAATACAGCGAAACACGTGGTGCGGGCTCACGCTATAGAGCGGAGGCTGACCGTCGACCATCCAAGGGGTGTGGAGAACACGTGGTGCGGGCTCACGCTAAAGAGCGGAGACTGACCGTCGACCATCCAAGGGGTGTGGAGAACACGTGGTGCGGGCTCACGCTATAGAGCGGAGACTGACCGTCGACCATCAAAGAGGTGTAGAGAACACCTGGTGCGGCTGATGCAGGCTTGACCTTCGGGTCGAGTCTTACTGTCGATCAGAGACCGTGCTGGGATCCTCGGGTTCTTGAAAGGACTTCAACGGAAGCCACTTACAACATCCGACACTTCTGACACCAATTTGTTATGAGGAAGTCCCGGTCGGTCTTTTTAAAAAAACGCGCACTTAAAAACACCAACACTTTATTCCCGAAAATTTACATAAATTAAATTTGGCACTGTATCCCGACTTTACTTCCCGAGCTCCGAGTACTAACTGACTTTTACTTAGCTGCGGAAAGCCATGAGGCGAGCAAAATGCTGACTTGATGGAAAAAATAGTAAAATGCTTATTGCATCTTAACCTACGTATTAAAGTAGGGTATAACAAGGTAAGGTAGATTATAATGAGACTAATTGATTAAATGCTTAATTTTAGTCCAAAATTATCAAATATTGCCACAATTCCCTTTTTCCGTTTGTATGGAGACAGGCGCTTCCAGGCGACTCTTAAGGGCCCACACTAGGCACACTAGCGACGCCAATAATTTTATTCCTAATACTTTACAAATAGAAAATAAATTCAAGAATGTAAAACATATAAGCCTTAGTAAATTAAGTAACCTTAAGTATTTTTGGAATCATGTTTTAATATTATGAGAATCACTCATTAAGAGAAATAGTGACTGCAGCTCCTCGGTAAGCGGGCTGGTGTGTTAATCACGCCTGGATCTCGACAGTATGATTCGAGAAAACAAACTTTGTTTAATTAAAACCTTCTTCAAGTTGCTCTAAGTCTCGCAAAAGTCATGGTCTGACCGCACTCGACAAACATGCCCTTGATTAGTATCTGGAACGCGAGAATAAGTGCTGATATTTGTTTACTAATACGAAGTTGGATTTCTTAATGAGCATAATGTCTCAAGCTCGAGAGTCGAGTGCAATTAATTAATTCAGGCCTTAAATATCTACACTTTTAGTTTTTAGTATAATCCCAACTTATACAGATCAAATATACCGAAAATTTTGCATACACGTTGTCTGGGGGTCCATATTGACTGACATAAAAATTTTACTCCTATTATTTTTTTACTACCTATTTGTGTTCATAATAATCACTGTTTTATCCTCGTATTTTTTTTTGTTCATAAATTTTTATACTAATATCGTAACTCATAACAATAATTTCTGTACTGTCATACATTACGAAGAAATGTTTCAACTCCTAGTATTTTTTTTTCATTACTTTTTTCTTTATAACAATCAGTAGTCATATTTTTTTTTATTTATACTGTTATTACTAAGAACTCATAATTTATTTGGTGGTCTATGTGTAAACATAACCTAACCTACCTTCTGTTACCAATTCGTGTATCCAAATCAGTCGCTTTTGCACTCAGGTCGTCGCTCGCTCTCTCGTATGATGGTCTATGTGTAACCATAACCTAACCTAACTTCTGCTACCAAGTCACGTATCCAAACCAGTCGCTTTCGCACCCGGATAGATAAATAACACTCAGATTTAAGAAATATATGAAAACAGATATTAGTATTAATTTAGTGTATAAATAGTGATTTTAGGAATTCCGATGATTATGATTTTCGATCATTAGTATTATACTTATATATGAAACAAATATAAGTAGAAACAAAATGTATGAATTGTGATATTATGAATTCTGATGATTATGAATTACAGTCATTAAGTATTAACAAAAAATATGAAGAGTGATCATTAGGATGTAAAATTGTATGAAAACAAAATTCGGACTACTGATTTAAAAAGTTATGTGAGACAAGGCGCCCCCATTGTCTGGAGTACAGAGAAGGACATAGGATACCTTTCATCCCGGAGAAACTGTTACTGTTGCCGAGGGATAGAACGCGATACAACGCGAGCGGAGCTAGATATATACATCATTTATTATGGTTGAACAATGTATGAATGATTTTGTATAGTATGCCTGAATTAGTGCACTTATTTAAATATTTATTTATAACGTATTAACTAGCATACAAAGTCACAAATAGGCAAAGTCATACGGAAGCGTTTAATTATATTCATTAGGTCGCCAGCCCTAAGTGAAATTCACGATTCAATGCTTCATGGCGTTAAGGTAAAGAAGGCTTAATGTGTAACGTAACAAGGGTGCGAATGGCGGGTGAGGGCCATTGCCAGAAACGTCAATTTATTAAAACGTCAGGGTCCCCGAGTGAAGATATTGGCGCTTAGCGTAAAGTGCGGGCTGACGGCTGCTGAAAACTGGAGAAGGCACTTTACTGTCAGCCCAAAATTTGAGGAAGAAAAAGTTAAGTAGAATTGTTTCAAAAAATTTAAACGCGACTGTCATTTTGACAGTTTTCGTCCGCTGTATTGACTTTTTTCTGCCGTCACTTTGCCTATGATACTCTGGGGAAGAATGCGAATCTTACTTCACATCACACTTAAAAATCGGCCAACCCGCACTCTGCAGGAGGCAAAAATAGAACAGACATTGTTACATCGTACATATGAGCGAAAGACTACCTCCTTCTGGGTGGCTCATAAATAAATGAAAGGAGAAAGTTCACACGGTCATGATAAACAGGTATGAAAATGGATGACAGGTAAAAAGGTGAGTGCTTTCTGAGATTTGAGTTGTTGTAATTTGATATCTGCTCACACACAGCCTATATTTAGAAAGTACTTTTATATTAAAGTAATACAACGATAAAGGAAAAATGGAATGTAATAAGGATAACTCATTTATTGTTATATTTATTTCAATGTAAAAATACTATTGTAATAGGTACCTACAACTAAAATTGAAAAATACTTTGTTCAATTAATTACTAAAACTATTCTACCACGGCGTGTTTGCTGGGTCTGTAGGGAATAAGCGAGGCAATTCGGTAGCAAATGCCTCAGTTAATGTAATACAGTGACCTAATATGACAAAATCAATAGCAGTATCGCGGCTAATCGCATTAATCCAAGAACTGCTGGACTCCGGACACAGTTAGCTCAGTACTGGATAATTCGAGTTCTCTACTGAAGAAAATACTCCTTCCCTCCTCCCCATAACAAGTTTTATCCGACTTACAATTTTTATGAATTCTGTCAGTCAGTCATTTATATACATGCCTTATTACATCTATATGTACATTGATGTAATATTGCCTTAATGTTGCCTTCTGATTATTTGTATGTAGACGTAATGTTTATATCAAATCCTAATTTTCGACTTCGAGATTCAACTGGAAAATAGTAAAGTTTTTGAAAAAGAGGCACTGCAATTGATCTAAATAGACCTAAATTCCTCAGAAACAGTGGTTGATGTAGAGTGAGCAAATGTAAGTTTACTTATTCTATCAATCAATTTTAGTAATAAAATAAGTACCATTTATTTATACAATATTTTATTTAATCGAAGTCGACATAAATATATGTCGGGGCGGCTGAACATTTATGTATGAAAATGGCAAAAACTTTATTGAGTTGGCAGCGTTGATCCCATAAGAAAAGTTGTTCATATTGGCTGGCTGAGTCACCCCTTTAATATGTCGAGGATCAAGTTACATGCTGTATGTAGAGACAAATATATTATTCACTAGCCAGTTTGTGTGATTTTAAGAACTATTCAGAGATAAGAGATTAGACAAACAGAGTTTTCTATAAAATATATTAGAAAACTCGAAATTTTGCTTCACATCATGGATTAGATTAAGTTAAATATAGTACGAAGCGCCACCTATTTATAGTAGGAGCGCAACTCTAGTTTGTATGAAACTTCGAGCAAACTTTTAAGATAATACCACCATGCTTAACCCGGGGTTCGTCGCTAGGCAAATGCGAACACAAACGGTCGCTACCGGGTAAAAAATACCACATTTCTCATAGCTCCCTATTTAAACACATATATATTTATATAATTTTCTTTTTATTTTTTATATTTAGTAATACTATTTAGTAATACTATAAACTATAAATAAAAAGTATAATTTTGTGTATAGAATGTTTTTATTTATATTTTGGGCAAATACATTAAAGACGAACAGAAACTTAATTTTTTTCATTATAATCTGAATTTTATTCTTTTTGTTGGAAACATGTAAAAAAATTATCAGTTTATATATAAGGGTTCTATATTCTTACAAGTTAACAAAAATAGGGAGTACTTTTATACTAAATTTTTTTATGATAAATGGAGTTGAAAAATCTCGTAGTATTACCTCTCAAAAAAAGAAAATATTCATGAGTAACAAAGTAATAAAATACCCACCAATGACTTATTATAATGGTACTTTAAATACCTCAATGGTTTTATCCCAGTTGCATAAGAAATAAATTTTTTTCTCTTTTGAAACTGCTAATATCACAAGCAAAATACCAAAACACTCCCACTGCTTAGTATTGGTGTCATAATAACTGTACCCCTCATGATCCTTAGTTTCCGACATGATTTTAGCATCATTATCATTTCAAGCAATATTTTATATATAATAATACTATAAATAATAGGAAATTCTATAATAACGTATTTATAAAACAAAAAAATAAAGTTTATCAAAAATAAAAGGTACATACCTTGCTACCGGGTATTTTTCACCCATTCTGTATTAAGACCTTTGTTGTGACCAAGTTTGTGGACCGAATTGACAGCCAGGGGGGAATATTGTAGCTTGATTTTTTGCAAAAAGGTACCAAAAGTGGCAAGTTGTTTAATTATGTAGAAAAAAAGTTAAACGAGTTTTTATTACCTCTGTGGTATTTTTTACCCGGTAGCGACGAACCCAGGGTTAATATACAAAAGATTACTGGGACAATCCAAAACGGCTGGAAGCATAGGCAGCTTGGCGTTATGTGTAATTTCGCCGAGATATATGTCGTAGTCGTAAGCCGAATCAGGTTACCTGTACCTCTGAACTTAGGCGGCATTTGCCCGTAAATTGTTTGATGGCTCTGGAAGCAGCGAGAACACAGACTCGTAAAGAATGGGTTCATAGCATTAAGAATAGGTCAGACCGAGTTTTACTTACGCATAACTAGGATAGTAAAATTGAAAATTTTCGTCCTTTATCCCCCTACGCAAAAGGAGGGTGTTATAAGATTAACCGTTCTGTGTTAGTGTGTCTGTCTGTGTACCGTAACTCAACGGGTGAGGAGATTTTGACGCGTTTTTTTTTTATTTCAAAGCAAGTATTTTGGCGATGGTTCTTAGGTATGTTTTATCAAAAGCACTTCATTCGTTAAAAAGATGAAGGAATTTTCGTGCCGAACTTGAAATTTTAATTTGTTATTTTTGTTGGAATCTTTTATTATCAGCGATTCTTACTGTAAATTAACACAAGTGGAAATCAAGACAAATCAAATTGACCCAATCACGATAGTTTTATCTTCTTCAGTTTAGAAGTACCAATGGCGACCGTAATATTGCACTGTCATCGGACATACATTAAAGTTCAGCTCGATCAATTAAGGATAAGTGCTTCAAAATTGAGTTGCAAGATTCGACCCTTACAGGCAAACTAACAGGCAAAATAAACAATCATTATCTTTGTGTGATAATGATTTATTTATTTATTTCAATTTTGAAATAATATATTTTCTCCCTTATCTTATTTCTAAATTGAGTAAGAGTATATTAGACATTGTGAATGCACAAACACCTTTTAAAATATGTATTCATATTTTTTACATATTTTCCATTAAAACATTAGTTTAGTGTCAACACGTCGTTGGCCGTATAGTGTGCTATAGTGTACTAAACACTTTTTTGAAAACCTATATCTTTATTGGCCTGTGGTCGCAATTTCAAAGAGATTAAACGTTTGTTTTATAGCAGCTGAGCTGACAGTACGGCGCATACACGGCGGAAGTAATATGGACTGTTTAATGCTACCGACAAATATCATAAAGGACCTATAACGTGTTCCAATTAGTTTCTGCTGTTAGTGACCAACTTTATTGCCGCTGGCTGTTAACTGATGGGATTTAGTGCAATCACTGTAAATTAATTAATTGAATTCATGCTTGAAATTGGAGCTAAGAAACATAGAAAAACAAACGTTGCAAATGTGATTTAGAGTAATTTTACTGACAAGGGACAATCTAACGGTAAATGACACTAATGCTTGTGTAATCATACTTGATTCTCGAAAAATTCTCATTAGATGTCTTTTTTTTTTGTTTTTCAATGTAGGGGACGACGCCATCGGTCGAAATACTGCATTCGAAGGTAACATAGAATTTGCAGTACTTCCTTTGGATGGACAGATAACAGAATACGAACTATCGGACAGCGGAAGCTTAATAATAGGGCCCTGTTTGCAGCCTTTCAGAACAGAAACCTCTAAAACAAACATTAGTCAGCCCAGGAAAAGGTTTTGGAAGGTGATAGATAACCTTTCAAAAACTTGTCGTGGCGGATACACAAATAGATTTTTACTAAAAAAACTTAATTAATTGCTGATAGAGAGCTTGTGCCGAGCATACTAGCCACTGACACACATATACCATACGACTCAGGTGATGTTCTTAGCCTTCAAGCATCGAGTTCTCTCTCTGGCTACCGTTTCGACCTCTTAAGAGCGTATCCTAGCAGTAAAAAACTGTTTTTTTTCGAAAAAAATTAAACATTGGGCCATGCCTATTTTCGTACTAGATTTTATGAGAAAATAGAGGAAAATATTCGTATGGTAAACATACTGCTAGGCTACGCTCTTAAGCGTTTAAGGTCAGAGCAGGTTTAATGTCAGTATAAAACCTTACCTTCTGTGGGTGTGCGAGAGCAAACCTAGCAAGGATGTTAGCGCCGGCGCCTACTCCGAACCCGATGAACGACTTGATGCCGAAGTGGCCCAGAACGTAGTTCAGCTGATTAGCCAACTCATCCATCGTTGGGTATATGTAGCTATAACAAACACATTGATTTTTTATTCCATTTTTGAATTATTCGAAAAAAGATTAAGTCAGTTTAAAACTATAAATGCTAGTAACGCAACATGGCTCGACAGCGACTATATAAGATTTAGTGATGGTCTAGTAATGACGCCCGTGCCATGTAGTCCCAAACTATAATTTGTACGAATTGTTCTGACAATGGGACATAGATGGCGCCATAGGTTGCGTCACAGCATTTTATCAGACTCTCATCACACTCATTTTATGAAAAAAAAAACAACGAGGACTAACGACATCTAGTGACGAATGGAACAGTACACTGCAGCGCCGTCGCCTCCGCCCATAGTGTCAGCCGTTTCGCCCTTAGTTAATGGAACTAACTAAGACGCCTAGTATTACGTACTTATAGGGTTATTATTTTTGTATGAGGTTGATAGTCTAATACTTTAGTAGTATATACTCTTTACCCGTGTCTGCCAAAAAAAGGAAACAAAATATGTAGAAAGTTATAAATTTGTAATTAGATCTAAAATAAACTAACTACCCGGTGCCGGAGATTATTTCTTTAATTAAATCAACTTTCCAGTCGTCACTTACCACGATATAGTTCAAATAATGAAAGCACGCATCTAGGTCGTCGACCTATTCCGTCTAATTAACTTAGTTACGGCAAATAACGACTTCCAGGCTTAAGTATCTGAATAAAACTGGGGCATACTTTCTGGTAACACATGTGACGCTTTGATAATATAAATCTGTAAGCCTATAATTTCACTCGATTTCAATAAAAGTGTAATGATTTTAATGAAAACATCGATTGAATAAATAGCAAGTTAAAGCTTGTAGAAAAATTTGTAAAAGTACGACGCTAGTCTGTTACTGCTGTTGTACGAAACGGAGTTATGTAATATCGCGGCAGCAAATAAACGAATTATACTACATGTAGTACCAACAATTGTGTAGCATTGTATGTATTCTTTGTCAGCGATGACTTTATCGTGTGGGGCGAGGGGCGCTTTGTTCCTTCGTTACGCAGCCCTTTCCAAACAGAAATGCGTGATTACCGTTTCATTTTTTTAATTTTAGGCACGTGTACGCCTGCTACGAGGACGGGGTGCGCTCGTTATTTATTACCAGGGGAAAATAGAAAAACTTTTATGAATATAAATGAGGGCGATAAACGTTTAATTATGTAAAAATAAATGGAAAATCCAGAACACTGGAAACATGACAGAAACATTTGTTATATTTAGAGTACTATTTAGGTATTTTCTAACCCGCAGTTCAGAAGTGAAATTCTAAATCCAATGACAGTGAGACGAAGGGAATCTCTTGGTAAGTAAGGCAATTTTCCAGTGAGTGATTTAGCAAAGTCTCCAAAGGCATAAAGGGGCCTGCCTGACCAGACGACGTCAGTTGGTAGCCATCGCGCCGCTCCGTCCCGTTCTACGTACTCTTTATATCGAGCGGCAGGTTACATAACACTGCGGTACGACCCTCCGACAATCCTATTCCGCCTTTCCAAATAATAGCGGAACGTTATTTAAATAATCGAACTCACTCCATCATAATAATGTTATCGGTAACTGTATTCAAATAGAGGCATTTACTTTTTGTTAGCATAATGAACCACCTCACCCATGTAATTGAAGCACCTGTAATGAGACTAATTGGAAAATTTAGATATATATTGAAGTATTTAATTATTAAGTTATATGGGCTGAATTTTCTTTCTATTAAATTTGCCGATCCTATCCATAACAAATTGACGCCCAACGTGTTGCAGGAGACCCAGTACGAATGTGTATCTTATGATAAAAAATATTAAATTATCAAGAGCTCAGACAAAGACGACACAAAGAAAGAGAAAATAACCGATAAGAAAGTACGAGCATGTTTTTCGTCAGCACGACTACGTCACAGAAATGTATCGTACGCGACATGCGCACAGCGGGCGCCGGGCTGTCGCGCCGGCTATCCATTAATGCAGTTTATTCACCTACCCTCACAAAACACTCCTTCGATTGTCATTTCATTAGTAATTCTACTTTCATAGGCAAGAGTGAGTGTTTTCCACCGTTTTTCGTTAAGCGGAAAATGTAGTCATGAACATTGTTAACATGTGCAAGTGGAATATATGCACAAGTCAGTCACCTTCTCAGGAAACGCCTTTTGTCGGGTTCGATTTAGCTGTAGAAATTATTTTTATTGCTTTCTATATAAAAGTGGGACGTAAAAAAATCTCCCACGCAAAGAAAACGACTTTCATAAATAATTTCCTTCCTCCCTACCTTTTTTATATGAAGTTATGGATGGTTAGTAGATTTGGTAGTTCTTGGTACCCGAAGGTACCCCTGTACATGATAGTACCCGAAGGTATTGTATCAGACGGTACCAGATGGTACCCGACGTAGTAACGAAACTGGCAATTGGGTCGCGAGCGGGTATTAGGAACATGATATAGTTGAATAAGTACTGACTGACCACTTGTTAAAAACTATATTTCACTTTTGGGAGTAGTAAAAAGCATTGTGTATCACTCGGGTAGAGTTTTCGATTCCCAATACGTGTGTAAATAAATGCACACTGGCATTGTAACTGTCACTTGCTCCCTTCGATGAACAATATAATTTACATCCATTCCGTAGATGAAATAAAAAGAAAAGGTTGATGTAGCACAGCACGGACAATAATAGGATTTATATTGCTATTTTGTGTGAGTTTAAACGGATTTTTATTGAGGGTCTGTTGACATTCCAACGAAATTGGAGTTTGAATACATCTACAATACAACATAGGTACTATTACTACGTTTGCTAAATAAAATATATTAATTTACGAGTTGACGACACAGAGGTGTTGAGGAGTAAGCAATTGTTGCAAATGCTCTATCTCATAAATATTTAATCATAATTGAGTTTCGAATAATTTGGTCGCCGTGGATGCTTTTGTTGGTGAACTAATTTATCATTCACTGAGGTTTAGAGAACATCAAACCCTACTTCGACCCAATTAAGAAAAGACAATCTATTACGAATTACAGTCTTGATGATTTCATATAACCTTCTCAAAAATACATTACCCATGTATTAACAAGATATATTTTACTAGGATATTCATCGTCATTATAAATGAAACATAGTAAATTCTCTTTTCTCTATTCTACGTGGTTATTTGAATTACATTTTTATTGACGTCCTTGTAATTACAATTTTCCGAGAGTCGTCTGTTTAATTTCGGCTATTTTAAGCATTAGGTCGGGACCGGTCTGGTTTCATCCTAAATAAACTCAGGGGCTTGTCGCCAAGTAAACTTCGTCTGGAGAATCAAGCTGAACGCAGGATAATCTCAACTTGTTACGAATTAGTTCAAGATTTTTAAAATTAAATAGTAGTTAGTTACTCGTATTTGAGATTCATTTTTGAATATTATAAATGACAACCGGTACGAGTAGGAATAGGGGTGGCAACGCAAAGCTAATTGTAGATGTCGCTGCATACGATCTTTTCTAACAGATAATGTCTATCGTTACTTTTAGCCTTCAATGCAATTAAATTTGTGCATAAAAAAATAATACGTGTACCCGTATATCATTTCACCTTTCGTTTAAAATATTTATATTAGTTCCCTTAGCAAAATATTATTAAGGAGTATGGAAATAATAATAACCTTTAAAAAGGCTATTAGTTTAAGTTGTTATACAATAAGTATGTCAACTAGCCGTAAAAGAACATATTGGACTATTCCCGTGCTTTCGACACCTTGAATATCGAGCTTCTTCTCGCTGAATTAAATTACTATGGATGGACTCACGTCCTGCTTCTGTCACAAGGTTTGGATCTTATTTGAGTGGTCGATCTCGGTCCGTCAAACTTGCTCTACGTAATGGTAAGAATCTTTTGTCTGAGTTTCAGCCGGTGAAACATGGAGTCCCTCAAGGATCCATATTGGGGCCGCTTTTATTTATTATCTAAAGCGCTGATATTTCACGGGTGATAAAACACTGCAATTACCATTTCTATACAGATGATGTATAATTATATATATATATATATATATATATATATATATATATATATCTCTGAGACACTAAATAACATATGTCATGCAGTAGCTAGAATGAATGAGGACCTTGACGCCATTGTACACTGGTCGTCTATCAACTCGTTGGTCCTTAACCCAAGCAAATCTAAATACATAGTATTGGGTTCTAGATACCAACTTTATAATATCATCAGTGAAAATCTAAACCTAAAAGTTTATTTATTTATTTGAATAAATAAATAAATATAATAATAAGTTGAAAACAATTCGATATGCAGGGCAAAGGAAGTGAGAAACCTTCGTGTGATATTGGATCCTCAGTAACGCTTCGAGAGTCACGTTGCAAATCTTGTAAAAAATTGTTTTTACCGCTTAAAAGTATTATACAAAATTAGAAATCTGATCAACAAATATGTACGTATACGGCTTTGCGATGCGTAGATTCTCTCAAAGCTTAATTATGGTGACATTGTTAATGGTCCTCGGTTACTTGGAAAAACTGAGCGTCTCTTACAGCGTATTCAAAATGCTTGTGCTCGGTACTGTTTTGATATTCCACCACGAAGCCATATTTCTCCGTTCCTAAATAGAGCATCTATGTTAAATATGGAGTCAAGGCGGAAATTGTACCTAGCTGGCCTAATGTTTGGAGTAATGAAATTTCATAAACTCGATTATTTATACTCAAAACTTCGATTCCTTAAATCTTGTCGTCGCTCCAGGTCCGCCCGGCCTATTTTATCAGTTCAGGTTCATAGAACTGTAGCCTTTGAGGGAAATTTCCGCTACCAGGCAACGATGTTGGAATGACATTCCACCGCCGATAAGACTGCTAAGTTCAATCAGCACTTTTAAAAAGCACCTTAAATCTTTGGTTCTTCAACTGCAAGTTAAAGGCATTCCTAAGCGTTACCTTGATCGCAGTATCTGGCTGACTCTGTATGGTGGTCTTAACTAATTATGTCTATTTATTTATGTATCAGAGTACTTATATATAGTGACAGTGGTTTTCGTTCTATTGTTTCACTATTTGTTAACTATGTACACATATTGTTATGTAATTTGTTTATTTTCTCTAGCGCGCGCACCTACTTTGACGGTGACAACTGAAAATCAGTGTTTTGTACCTCGGTGCAAAAGAATCGCTGAGTTATGGCCTTTTTGCATTGCTGCAGGATACAGATTGCATGTTTAGATATAAGATGTTTGTTTTTATACTATTCTGTGTGTTTGTTAATATCAAATAACGTATTATGTATCTATCTTATCTAATATAAATAATTCAATAGTTTATTTCACGAGATTTGGTCAGTTTATGTAGAAAACATTTTTTAAGTCGTCAGGCCAAACATTTCAGTTCGTTTCAGAATAATCGTAAACAACGCCACTCTTGACAGTTGCCATCCCCATTTACCAACTCACAGCTTTGAACTGAGAACATCTTTTTAAAAAGATTTGTTATAGCTTTTAATATTGCATGGTGTCTAACATGAGAAGTGTCAAAGAATCAACTGGCTACTGTAGACTGTATGTCTCTGTAGCGGTTTTCAGGATAGCTCTCTTTCCCCATATAAGCTGTGGAGTATGTACGTTAGTAGCCCTTGGCGCCTATGTCCGTAAAGACTGTAGTTTGAAGCCTCTTTGTCGATTAACGTACCTATAGTATGGTAGTGAGTGGTACTAATGGATGTTTAAGTTTATATACCTTTATTGCTGTTTTTATTTTATTTTACTGTATTTTATTTAGTCTTAGCTTGATGAAGATGAAGCGAAAGAGGTTTGTAAGGATCGTAGCAAGTGGAGATCCATACTCTGCCTACCCCTATGGGAGAGAGGCGTGATAATATGTATGTCTTAGCTTGTTTAATAACAAAACTGGTAACTAAATAAAACTATTGGTCAAACTTAGTACTTAACCTGCTTCAAAAAAGGAGAAGGTTCTTAAATCATTTAAATACATTTTCTTTTTTGAGTGATCCCCAAAAATACTCGGAGTCGCCTGGACCGATTTGGATGTTTTATTTTTTATTTGAAAGGGTACTCCCAATTGGTACTGTTTTAATTTCATCATAATAGGTTCAGTAGTTTTGTTAAAGTGCTCTTGGTTCGATAGTGGCGTTCACTCGGTTTTTTCTCACAATCGCTGACAATACTGATAAGGACGATTAAATCATTTATTTGCTTTAAATAAAGAGTTATTAAGAAAAGATAAAATAATATAAGTAGGTAGGTACTCTATACAGGTACACGAGAAATAATTGATTTATTTTGCCTGAGGCTCTAAAGGTGTCGTATCGATAACTTTAATCGTAACATTTTACAAATTCATAGGCTACCGACACGGTGAGTGAACTGAAAAGTCATCTTTTCCAAGTCGTATGAATATTAGAAATTTATATAATGAACGTGGTGCAGAAATATGAAGTGTTGTGAAGCGCCGTTGCCAAGCCAACGGCCACTCAAACAGCCCGAGTACGCAGTCCCAACGTTGCGTCTGGGATATCGTGTAAGTAATAGAAGCCTTCTAAGGGTAACGACATCGACCTTGGGTTTCGCGGGCTGTGAAATATGATTCCAATTTCATGCCGGCATGCCGCTGCGGGCGGGCACCGTTAACATTTCTATAAATAGTTCCATTTACGACATTAACATGCGTTCATTTTATACATTGAAATTAATAGTAGTAGTTTGAGCTGTTCTATGCAGAGGCGAGCGCTTAAATGTTGTGAATGATGAATTTACTTTATTCGCCATAGTCGCCTCATTACTTTATAGGAGCAATGAAAGAAATTAGAAACTGGTAAGCGGCTTCTATGGCTGCCTTAAGTGGTTAAAATTCTAAAACAAAACATGAAAGTAACATAACTACGAAAGTGAAGATATGGGCTCGTGCCAAATCCGGGCAGGCATCGCATGACTGGGACGCCCCACATTTCTATGGGCATTCTGTGTACATAAATATTATACTCAACATATACATGGTACATTACAAAGCCTCCTTTGTTCCGAAATGCCGTCGGCTGCAAAATGTCTGGCCATTCTTCAAATATTTTCTAAGTCCGCAATATAGTTCTTTTTTATCAACTGCAAATATTATTCGAATGTTACAACAAACGCTTATAATAATGGTCATGGAAATGAATTACTACTCTTTTTACTTGTTATTAGTAGTTTAATTATCAAGAGTAGGTACTCGTACATTTTTAAGTTATTTTGTAGTTTTTGATGAATTAGGTCACACACAGTGGAAATTGTGGTCCAGCGGGTCCAGCTAAGTACTACAGATACCACAAAATGAAGGCCATGAATCAGACATGGATATTTTGAATACTTTTCAAGTAGTATCATTTCAAAAAATAAAAGCTCTCTAAGGATACTTGGGTTTTTGAAAGGAACCTAACGATTAACAAACCTATCCAGCCGTTTAGAAGATACGAGGTACGAGGCTGTAAGCGGCAGGTCGGCGACTTTGTATGGGTGCTCTAAAATTTTTTACGTTTTGTATAGGAGGTATGGGGTCAAAATAAAATACTTTATGTGCTGTTAATTAAATATTGAAATATTTATTCTAAATTCTTTCACTTGGAAGCAATACGTCCGTCTTACAAGATCCCGTGACGCGGTGTGAGGAGAGTCAAATAAACAATAAGTTGAATAGGTAGAACAAAGGAACATTGTTAGGTATATTAATTTTTGCACTATATAATCCAACACGCCCCCTCAAAAATTAATCCCTAACTTCTAGCTCATCGCTAGTTTACAATCCAGTATCTGGTATACAGCTCAACATTACAAAATAACTGAACATCAACTTATGAATACGACAGATCGGAACATATGTACTTCCAAGTGGGGTCTGGGAGAACTGTACAATTATGGTCCAACATTTGTTGCTATGGATCAGGAAAAACCCAGAAAAACCTGACCAGACCATTTCATTATATCTAAAGAAATTGTACTTTAAAACTAAAACTTATTCTAAACCCAATTCTTTTCTCAATCTCATAAAAGTCACCGGTGGTAACGGTTTTGTCAATAAATCTGCCAACTGGTCACCTGTGGAAATATAGTTTAACTTTACTACATTTTTCTCAACCTGCTCTCTCGAGAAATGATATTTTATATCAATGTGCTTCGATCTCTTGTGACTTGTTGGATTACTAGCTATGCTAATACAGCCGTTGTTATCTTCATATAAAATAATGGGCTTATTTATGTTTAAATTTATACTTTTTGCCAGAGACTTAAGCCATAATGCTTCCTTGACAGCTTCATACAAAGCCATATACTCGGATTCAGTAGATGAGGCCGCTACCGATGTTTGTCTCTTTGTACACCATGTTATAGTACACTGGTCAAATAATTTAAACACATATCCAGTTGTGCTTTTCCTATCATTATAATCGTGGCCACCCCAATCAGAGTCGACATATCCACATAGAATATTCTCATAATTATTTCTCGTATATGTTAACTTCAAATCAATCGTGCCTTTAATATACCTTAAAACTCGCTTTAAACACAACCACAATTCTTTGTTATTCTTATTCGTGTACCGGCTTAGAGTATTCACACTAGCGCTTAAATCCGGACGCGTACAAAGCATAACATACATTAAACAACCGATCAAGTGACGGCATGGTGCGTCACACTTCTTATCAGAGTTAAGAGCTTCGTAGTTTAACTTGAGCTCGGTTGGTGTGCTAATAGGGTTGCACTCACTCATGTTAAATTTATGCAAAACTGATTTTATGTAAGCACTTTGGTCTAAAGTAATTTTGTCGTTGTATCTCTCTACTTTAATGCCTAAGAATAATTTAATGTCTTGTAAGTCGGTCATTTCAAATTTTGTCATTAAGTAAGTTTTAAAATTATTCATAATTTGTAAATCTGCACACGTTATTACTAAATCATCAACGTACAATATGACGTAAATGTTTTTAGTAATGTCTCCCCTATCCTTCACATATATACACCTATCAACTGGAGAGTTTTGAAAACCTATTTCTTTGAGAGACTGTTCAAATGTTTCATACCAACATCTGGCAGCTTGTTTCAAACCGTAAAGTGCTTTATTTAATTTGCATACGTAATTATCTTTACAGGTAACACCTTCAGGAATTTCCATATATATTTCTTCCTTCAGTGTACCATTTAAAAATGCTGTTTTTACATCCATATGATGAATTAATAGATTGTATTGATTTGCAAAGCTGATTAAAAATCGAAAGCTTGCTATCCTAGCAACTGGTGCAAATGTTTCATTGTAATCAGTAAGATATTTTTGAGTAAAACCTCTAGCAACAAGACGTGCCTTATATCTTGAAGGTTTACCGAAACCGTCATTTTTAATAGTAAATATCCATTTACAATCAACGATATTTTTATTACATGGTTTAGGTACTAAAGTCCACGTATTATTCTTTTCAAGAGAATTAATTTCTTCCCTGACTGCCTTTTCCCATTGATCCCTATCATCTAGAGATTTTATTTCTTCTAATGACTTAGGTACATTACTTGTGATTGATAAAGCGCTATATATATCATATTCATTTTCATTATATGATATTGGTGACCGAGTTTTGAGTCTTTCACTCCTTCGCAAATTTAACAATTCATCAGGTTTTTCCTGATTTTCGTTCGATAAACTACTCTCAGATTCACTTTCAGGTTCACACGGCATTTCACTACCGATTCTACGAATTTTGTTTCTACTGCATTGTTTATCAGATTTAGAGATATCTGATTTCAGACCTGTATTATGAGACTTATCAGACACTGATTTCACAATATCAGTTTCGTCTTGGGAATATTTGTTATTACTCCCTTCAGGTCTTAATATATGCCTGGATTCGATGAAATTAGTCTCATCAATAACAACGTCCCTTACAGTTTCAAACTTTTCGCATTCTGTGTTCCAAACTTTATAACCATTGGGTTCATAACCTACCAATATTCCATTCCATGACCTGTTGTCAAATTTATTTTTACTGGCTTTGTTATGAACATACACAGTTGAACCAAACACTCTGAGATTTTTAATACTCGGTTTCCTATCATGCCACATCTCGTATGGTGTTTTAGATTGACTCAAAGCTCTTGTAGGCGTAATGTTGATTAAATTAACTGCAGTTAAGACTGCATTTCCCCAGAAACATTTTTCTACTTTACTACCATCTAACATAGCACGAGCTTTTTCCGTTATTGTGCGAACCATTCGTTCTGCGACACCATTTAACTGTGGGGTTCTAGGAACTGTTAAGTGATAGCTTATACCTTTTTCTTTACAATAGTTTTTCATCTCGGTAGATAAATATTCACCACCGTTATCAGTGTAAAAATTAACTATTTTTAAATTGAACTTTGCTTCACTTTTAGCTACATAGTCTTTAAATGCAGAGAACACTTCAGATTTGTAAGTTAACAGATACACCACACAATAATGTGTGAAATCATCAACAAATAACACAAAATAGTTTCTATTGTCAACTGATGGAGGTGTGATTGGCCCACAAACATCTGAATGCACTATATAGAGAGGGCGTTTTATATAACTCTTGTCTTTGACTTTATTAAAAGGCAGGCGAGTCTGCTTCCCATTTATACATGCTACGCACAATTTATCGTGAGGAGAAACTGATTCTATTTCATTTATGTCTTCAATCATTTTATTACGTTTCAACTCTAAGAACTTAGTTTTACTTATATGTCCTAAGCGTTGATGCCATAGTTCATATTTATTTGAATTAACATGACATGCTTGGGAAAGAGACTCACCGTTAATTGCAGGTATTTTAAACTCTAAAGCGACCAAATTATTCAAAGTCTTACCTTTCATGATGATTTTACCATTTTTTGTGATATGTGTGCCTTTCTCATCAAATACTACTGTAAACCCAGCTTGCTGCATTTTTGTCACCGATAACAGATTGTGTGGTACCTCACTGCAGAATAACACATTGGACAGCACTCCTTGAACTCCTGTATTACTGATAAGATTTACATTACCCCTTTTAGTTGCTGAAATAAATTGATTATTTTTAGCGATAGAGATTTTAACGGGGGGATTTAAATATTCAAAGGAAGTGAATATATCATCTCTATTGATTATATGGTCAGACGCTCCTGAATCTAATAGAAATTGGATTGTAGAGTTATCTTTTTCAAAATGGTATGCGCCAGTCATAAACGCAAATCCTGAAAAAGAAGTATGAGAAGTCGATGCCTCTTGCAGGGCAATATTTTGGACGTGTCTAGTCTTTTCTGGAGCATTATTTTGAATATTTATTCTTTTAAAATAAATGCAATCCTGTTTCTTATGTCCCTTGCGACCACAGTGATAACATTTAATAAATTTTCTGTTATATGGTCTTGTAAATGTTTTGTTTCTCGAAACATTTTGTTGTGAGTGATCTTTTTTATTATTATTGTATTTATCTTCTGATAGTGTTTCAATTGCTGTGATAACACCATCATAAGTATTTGGGAGAGTAAGTAGCAAATGAGCCACTTTATCTGTTTCCTCTAATTTGGCTCCGGCAGCAAATAACTCCGTCAGCAGATCATCAAATACTGAGAAATGTTTTATCAATGATACATCTCCTTTTAATTTCAACCCTAATAACTGTTTTCTTAAAGCCAATTGAGTTGCTACACTTTTTCTTTCATATATTGAATCAAAATGTTTGAAAACATCTCGTGCAGTACTACTTTCATCAACGAAACTTAGATACGAGTCCGTCAAATATTCGACCAAAATACTTTTGGCAGCCCTATTACTCTTTTCCCACTCAGCGGATCGCGTTCCAGGAATTTCGTCGTCGATAACACTGATCAAGTTTAATTCGGAAAGCAATGTACGAATCCTGAATTTCCACACACTGTACTTTTCACCATCAAAGGGCTTAATGTTCCTTTTCACTTTTTCCATTGTCACAAATTTTGTTTTTATCACATAAACACTATGCACTTAACTTTCACTATGACTACTAAATGTCCTTTTTATACTGGGCCCATAACCTATAGGAGGTATGGGGTCAAAATAAAATACTTTATGTGCTGTTAATTAAATATTGAAATATTTATTCTAAATTCTTTCACTTGGAAGCAATACGTCCGTCTTACAAGATCCCGTGACGCGGTGTGAGGAGAGTCAAATAAACAATAAGTTGAATAGGTAGAACAAAGGAACATTGTTAGGTATATTAATTTTTGCACTATATAATCCAACATTTTGTTCCTTATTTTTATTTAATTTTCTTACAATTCTGTATTCTATTAAGGATTCTGATCCTAAGATTACAATATAGTTCATAAGTTTAAAATCAGCCTGTATATGAATGACAAATACCTTTAAAACTGTAAATTATTTTCATTGAATGTTGAGTCTGCAATGTCGACTGACCAAGTCACCTACACGAAATGATGATGATGAATGTTAGAAAATGTTTGTAAACATTTTTAACAGCAGAGTTAGCACCATTATAATCATACTCGCGAAAAACATAACGCTTCTTTTGGGTGGGCCAATCAGGTAAAAATAGAGGATATGCGCAAAGCACATACCTTGGAAATCGGGTAAAAGACGCAGGATATATTTAGCATTGGCGACATAGTAAATGACAGAGAAATTATTGAAACAGAATTATTTACGCGGCGTAATTAGATACCGGCATAAAAAATTTAAGGTCACAGTGCGGTTGATTTCCCTTGAGGTTTGGTTACAATTACTTTTTGCGACTGTAATAAATAGTCTCACTGATCGTTTTCGTAATATCGACTAAACAAACTTCGATTTTTGGCGACTAGAAACGTACGTATAGGTTGCCGTTGTTGTACTTGGCACCACAAATTTCAAAAAGTCGGCATTTTAGTCGGGACCTGTCGGGACAAATAAATCTAACGAATTAATTATTGATTATGATAAAATTTTAGCTATAACAACAAATATCTTTTTTGGTAAAGAATGACATTTTTTTTTTTTTTTTTTTTTTTTTTTTTTTTATGTCATAGGACGGCAAACGAGCAAGCGGGTCACCTGATGGTAAGTGATCACCGCTGCCCATGGACAACTGCAACTCCAGGGGTGTTACAGGAGCGTTGCTGGCCTTTATTTTTCCCTCCCCAGAGGGGGAGGGGGGGATGGGCCTCCGGCTCTCTCACTCACCGAACGAAGCATAGAATCGGTAAAGCTACTACTCGAACGTCGATTTTCTATGAGAGTGTGGTACTTCCCCGGACGAGCCGGCCCATTCATGCTACTAGCAAAAGTGAATTTTGCTGGTAGAGTGGCTCTACCACACCTATTATTCATTTTATTTTACCATCAGAACACATTATATTATTGACATGATATAATGTGTTCTGATGTTTTCACGATCGTTGCACATTTAAATAAAAAGTATAATTAATTTTAATACAGGTTTTTTCACGTTTATTATATTATTTATGTTACACCTAACGTTTCCAACACTTTACAATGTTTGTGGTCGCAGGTAGACTAAGTTGGTACATGTCAACTAATAATGTAATAAACGCGATAAAACCGTATTAAAATTAATTTTATTTAAATGACATTTTACAGATGAAACGTACGACACAGATCGCAATAGGTATAGTATTTCATCTATAGCTTAAACATACTATTTTGTATTTTACTTAAGCATTTGGTATGTGAGTTTCATATTCCACCGGATTGCTACCATTTGGTATGTTTCCGGACAATTTCTATTTTCTAGAGACTCTGGCTGGACAACATAGGAAATTAGAAAGTGTACTGGCAATCCCGATGAATCCCGCATATGTGGCAGGTAGCCCTACATACCGATAGAACTCGTTCTGAAGAATAATATACTCGTAGAATCTAGTCGTGACCCGTAGCATTTGTATTTTAAATAATTACTGGTGTCAGAGTTACATAAACATCTGATTAAATTAAAACAAATAAACCTCATTTAAAGCAAAAGCGATATCTCTTCCTCCCCCCTTAACCTTTACGAAATGAGAAAATTTTGGTGTCTAGGGCTAACCGGTTTTTTTTTATTGATTCGGCTTAAATTAATTTAAATAAATTAAAATGCCCCGGGTATTTTTTAAGTAAAAAATATGGATAGCGATAACGCTTCCCACCCCTTAAACATAGACCAATTTCGATATTTTTTTACTCATTATTGATAAATTGTTGGGCTGTGCGTTTTGATATTTAAGATATATTGCTTACAACACAAAATATGAGCATCTAAGTAAATATCCATACTTTTTACTTAATAAATACCCGGGGCATTTTAATTTATTTAAAATAATCTAAACCGAATCAACAAAAAAGAAAATCGGTTAGCCCTAGATTAAGGTGTGCTAAATCGAATGACACCAAAATTTCATTTTTCGTAAAGGTTTAGGGGGATAGAAGTGTTATCGCTTTTGGTATGAAAATTTACAGGTCGATCCTCTTAAGGTCTTACGTTACTCGCGGCTCTGCGGCTTTACTTTATTACTCTGAGTCTGAGGGTGCCACGGTCTTGTCGAGAAACTTGCCAATGGTCAAGTTGGATACGGATTCTCGAGCTTAATGATATTAATTGAAATTGATGTACCTAGTTCTCAAAGAATAAGTTATAACTCTAATGGCTTTTAGTTTAAGAGGACAAAAAGGAACATTTTATTTAGAAGAAGAGAAATTATGTATCAAGGCCGGCGAATACCAACTCTGCGACCAGATGCGTTACTCAGCCAAAGTTGTAATGGTGCAAAGCTCCCTAGGAGAACTGACCATGGCTTTGGACGTCACCACTTCTATATCGACTGTGTGTTGGCGGGTTAATGACATTATCCCCAGAATAAAAAAATACTAAAAAATCAGTACCGTTTTTCTACAAGTTTTCATATGTACATTTGCATGTACTAATTTTTTTGCAAAAGTGAAGAAAAAGTGTTTCAAATTAAAATCAAGATTTTAGTTTTAATTCATGATCGCATCAGCACATTTTAAAAAGTAAGAATTCTGTGAAAACGTCACATGTTTTCGCACAATACGTAAAATCAAAAGAATTTTATGTGAACGAATTTACATTGTTTTTTACATTTATACGAAAACATACTTAACATGGAAAAGTGTCTAAAAATCTTGACTTTTTGGATCAAGATCTTTTTGTTACACACTACTTGAAATCTTAACTTACATTGCTCAGAAAGCTTCAAAACTAATTAAGTTATTAAAAAATAAATATTCAAAAGATTCTTTGAAAGTAGTAAATAGGTAATATAGATAGAATTATCTCAGCGCGGGGTCAAATAAAATCCCCAGCCTGGCTAGGCGGACTTAGTATTAAAAAACTGCAACTGGCAGTAAAGCCTGACAACGCAGTGCTGTTGAAGTGAATGGACGGATTACTGCAAGACCGCTTTATCCACTGGTTGGTATTAAATAATGGCTGCTTTATTCCCTTTATGTATTTACAAAAATTAAATAAAAATGTCCATTTTAAGAAAGTTTGTTTTCTTTTTCACTGATAAGTTATTTTAATAAAATGCTGTTACAACCTGGGTACTTTTTTGTGACGAAACATATCTAAACCGTCCAATCACTAACTGAAGCAATAAATGCAAAATATGTAGCTACAAGTGAATTCAAACCGGCTGGTTCAAACGGAAAAAGGGAACGGTCTCTATACAAACGGAAAAAGGGAATTCGGTAGTTGCCTAATGTTAAAATTATATAAAATTTGTTTCCAATTATACTAATTTCTATCTAAAAACACCATAAAGAACACTTTTTATTTGATAACGATGAGTTAAGTGATGTTAAAGCTTCTTTAAAGTAGGGTGAATAGGACCATTTTTAAAAGTATGAAAATCTTTCGTTACAATTATACTGTATTGTAGTCCGCTTAATTTATAGCAATTTTTATTATGAAACCATTACCACAAACGAAATATTTCGTATAGCTACCAAACAAAGTTCTCACGCCACCCATACAAAATACAAAGTTGTGACGTCACAAATATGTAGGCAAATCTGCAGCGCGTTTTCACGTCTAAAAATTAACGTCTAAAAACATGTGTCTTTAAAACTTTAATATCTGAAAGAGTTTTTTGCTTAGAAATGTATTACTGTCACTATTGTGTTTATTTTTGGCTGGTCTTTACATAGCAACACGAAGAAATTTTTAGGCAACATGCCAATTGTGGCAATATTTGATAATTTTGGAGTAAAATTAAGCATCCAATCAATTAATCTTCTTATAATCTACGTACGTTCCTATACAGTTTGGTTCAATTATCAATAGTTTGAGAATTATACGCCTCTCAAGATTTCCATACAAATTTTAGGCTTGTAATTCTATAATATTGGCTCTCTAATAATATTGGCTTCAAACCATTGGTATTTTAACCAAACTGTATAGGAACGTGCGTAGATTATAATAAGATTAATTGATTAAATGCTTAATTTTACTGTGCCAGTGCGGGCGTACTTACTTTTTAATTTTTACCTACCATTTGTTTTACCTACCTTTCGTGAAACTAAACTGCTACTTAGTCGCGTCAACTTTGTCCTGCATATTATTATTAAACATAATTTAATATAATTCGTTTTTTTGATGTCGGTAAAAAATCAAGCAAGATAAGTTCGATACATTACCAAAGACAGGCAATGAAATCAAGTTGTGATTTGGTGGAGTGATAACTAACGGCGGCCTAACGAGCAGAACGGCGGGGTCGAAGGTCTCAACGAGACCGAAGGATTCAGTCGTATTTCTGCGGAACTTAATAACTGCCCATTACATGGGTGTATGGGTGAAGGCACAGCAGCAGAAAATAAATTTAAGTGGTGAAATGGCAGAGCGATAATAAACGGCGATTTATTGAGCAAACTATGTGGTCCCATCGAAACTGGAGGATTCAGACGCTTTACTCAGGAATCTATAGAGTATAACTGCCCATTGCATGGGTGAGTGTGGGCGACGGCAGCCGCAGACAATAAATTTAAGTAGTTATATGGCGGTGCGATAATTAACGGCGGTTTATCAAGCAAACTACAAGGCCTCATCAAGACCGGAGGATTCAGTCGCTTTACTCCGGAGTCAGTATAACTATCCATTGTATGGATGTGTGTGGGTGAAGGCAGCAGCAGACAATTTTAAGTGGTCATAATGTGGAGCGATAATTAGCGGCGGCGTATTGAGCAAACTACAGGATCTCATCAAGACCGGAGGATTCAGTCGCTTTACTCAGGAATCTAGAGTTTAACTGCCCAATGCATGGGTGTTTGTAGGTGAAGACAGCAGCAGACAATTTCAAGTGTTGATATGGTGGTGCGATAATTAACGGTGGCTAAACAAGCAAACTACAAGGTTTCATAGTCCGGAGGATTTAGTTGGAGTCTAGAGTATAACTGACGTCGACGTGGCCGGAGGTATCAGTCGCAAATGATGATTTAAAAAAAATTAAGTTCCATGTATGGAGAGGGCTTTTAATCGTTTATTTTTTATCTTTTACATAATAATCGTACAGCGATTCACAGAATACATTTTCCTAACAAGTTTAAATGTATGATTTTAATAGTTTCCTAATAAAATGGCTGTGACATACGGACAGACAGACATGTCGAATCTATAAGACTTCCGTTTTTTTTTCCATTCGGTACGGAACTCTAAAATAAAGACGGATGAATTTGAAATGATTTTTTTGCTCCAAGATCCGGATATGTGCAAAATACGAATGTATCCCAAAAACGCTGTATTCTGCTCGAGTTTGCATGCAGTTCACGTTGCCGGACGCACGCTATGATACCGCTAGCGAAATTCCGGTTTCCTTTGATACTAGTATGCAGTTGATTAGTATCGTAAAGCTATTGGCAGCTACTGCTATACCAACAACGTTATAAAGGCTGGCACTAGGATATTCATAGACAGAACTGCTTATTCATTGGCCGGACATGTACCTACGTATAGGCACCAGCATTAGCATGATTGAATCCTATAAGTAGATTACACGAAGATCGGATCAGTACATTCGGCGTGAAACGCAACAAACGAAGAAACTGACTTTCGCATTTATATTATAACTAGCTGTTACCCGCGGCTTCGCCCGCGTAATATGCCTATGTCCATCTCAGTACCCTAACCTATGTGTATGCAAAATTTCATGATGATCGGTTCAGTAGATACGGCGTGAAAGCGTAACAAACAAACAAACTGACTTTCGCATTTATAATATTAGTTAGGATTAGGATAGGATTAGGATATTCCAAGGGCTTAAATATAAAATTTCATGTCTCTCGGTTAATAGACGACGTTTCATAAAAACATCCAACCCCTTTTTTACACTTTTAGGGGTGCAATTTTTTTAAATTCTATAATGGCATTATTTTTTTATTTAACAAAAAGTAAATCTAAAATTTCATGTGCCTTACTTCAAAAATGCAACCCCAATTTCACCCCAATAGGAATGTAATTGTCAAAATCTTATAAATACATTATTGTTTTCTAGTATCCAACTACTAAGATAAACTTAAAATTTCATGTGTGGCACTTTAAAAATTACGTTTCATACAAACTGTTTTTCACCCCTTTAGGGATAGAATTTCTAAAAACCGCTTTCGAATCAGTTCACCCGTTAAAAAGTCTCTCGACAGAGACGAAAGCGACATATACACACATAAATACTAGTATTCAAACTTATATATAACAATGTTTTTTTGTATCGAGACATAAAAATAGATCACCATACAACATATTGTATTCTACTAACTGTCGATATATGCCGCCAACAAATCCCAAATAAAGTACAGGTATAAGTTGTATAAAGAGTTCAAAGACACATACAGTCTTTTCGACGTGTCGGGGCTGCATTGCAGCTTTGCAACTCCGTGTTTGAAAGCTCGCAGAAGTTTCTGCGATAGCGAGCTTAATAAGAAGCTTTGGATCGTTAGCATCAAAACGAAAATCTCTTTAGAGAGATCATTGCAGAACTTGATGTTTCTTTAGGGCTGTGTACCCAAAAGGTAAAATCGGGACCCTTTTAGTGAGCCTCAGTCTGTGAAGTTCTGCCAAGCATTCGTCGTGACGCTATGGAGAAGGATAAATATTTGCATGATGGCAGACATCCGCTTTACGGACGAGTTCCTTCGCCTCCACGTATAAAGAGACGCAGTAGTTTTCTTCGACAGCCAAAGAAACCCCCGCCTATCAAAATAGAAAAATGAAGAAGCATTTACCCTCCACTTATTGTTCTTCCTGCTGATGTTTATGAGTTCGAGAAGGTTGAGCCACCGCCTGGTGAACTTCCCTGGTCAATCTGGAAGTCTTTAAAAATGGTGCGGTTTCTCTAGCAAAAATCTTTGCAACTGCGGCGCTTTTCAAACAGACCAGCTTTCTCACTTCTTACACAGTATGGGACTTGACGGAGGATATATATATAAATCGTAATATGTTTTTTCACTATTGTGTTTTGTTTTTAGGCAGTCTTTCCAGAGCATGAAGAAAAAAAAATTTCACATGGATATTCAAGTAGAGGATAAAATCAATTATTCAAAATCTTTATGTATTAAAGTAATCATTTCAATTTCAGTATTTATCCAAGATGGAAAATACCCATTTTTGCACTACATTATTTAAATGAATGATATATCAAGAGTTATCGCTAAAATGAACGCGCGCGAAAATATATTCAAGCGCGTTTTACACCTCTATGACGGGACATCAAGCTGATGCGATCCTACGACAGTCAAAACATGTAGGAATAATGTGTTCCATCACTATTCTCTTCTAGGCGAGATCCCACTCGTCGCAGATGGTACAGGTAGGTATAAATAAATGTTATCTGAGCAGTTAGTGGCGGGCGGGCGGGGCAACACTTATGAGAATTTAACTCCCCACGATAGCTGTGTAAGTAATGGCCTGGCCATTAGGAGAGCGTGAGTCATTGCTCGTCCGTACCTACCTCACTTTGACGTTTAGACACTCAATAATAGACAACCTCGAAAAGCCCTTTTCAAATAGGCACAAGCTCCGAGCATCGACATTTTACACTTAAATTTTCAAAGGAACTTTCGTTTCTGAAGTAAATAGGTCGCAATAAATAATGCTCGGAATCACATCCCAATTCGGCAGTGTAAGTCCGTTTATTTATTCGTCGTAGCGAAGTTTGCCTTCGACATAATATGTTTGTTTCGGGGCCAGTAAATTATTTGTAGTATGCCGTTGGGTCGTCGTCAAATGTTTGGGACGTTATTGTTCTAATTTAAACAATAAACTAAGGCAACTTACTTGTGGCACCGCCGGAGTAATCTGTTGATAGGAGTTGGTACGTATTGGGGCTATCGTGCACGTAGGCAAAGTCATGGAGCAGTGAAGCACGTTTATCTTTGCTAACTTAAGGCCCACTTCCGTACTTGGCTTTATTAGAGATGAGTTTGCAGGGATTAAACCTGTTATTCGAGTTGACTTTTACTCATAGTTTTGTAGCGTTGATTAGAAATAATTAAACTAGTGCTTTCAACATTAGGGTCTGCTTAAGACACACCTTGAACACATAGCAGAACAGACAGCATAGCGCGATAGAAATCGCTTTACTCTTATTCACAATATGATTTTTAAAGCGCAATTATGCATATTATTAACCGACTTCAAAAAAAGGAGGAGGTTTACAATTCGTCGTAATGTTGTTTTTATGTATGTTCCCCGATTTCTCAAAGACGCCTGGACCGATGTAAAAAATTCTTTTTTGATCTATAGGTAATACTTTACAGATGGTCCCATTAAATTTTAATCGAAATGAGTCGAGCGCTTTTTGAAAAAATACACAAAATCCAAAAAAATGTTTACAGGTATGCCGTTCGGATAACACTTATTTAAATTTTTTTCTATTGCTTATTAAAAAATATTGAAGCCGGTTTTTTGTGTTTTTATTGTTCAAAATATCTTAAATTAAACAAAATATTATTTCAGGCCGTAGCCGTAGGACTGCAATTAGCGGACTGTACGATTTACAAAAATCTGTTGATTGATTGATACGGATTAAAATGTCTTCAAATATAAATTTGAACGTCTTCAAATATAAACCTTATTCTCTTAGGAACGTTTTTCCTTATCCTACCCGTTTTTAGGCCCCAGCATAAATATATTTGTACTGTGGTTACGTTACCCTAACGGGCATCTCAAGAACATCTGTACATAGTTTTTCATTTTCGACCAACTTGCAGGTGGCTTCTAACTTTCGCTAGCATATAATATTGTAGTTTATTAAATGATACATACATACATACTATCACGTCTTTGTCCCGTGTGGGGTAGACAGAGGTCATAAAACCTACAGGCCACGTTTAGCAACCTAGTGGGCGTAAAGGTGGAAAGTGGAATAAAAATAGTGATGGGTTGCTAGCTGCATCGCCTATCCATGTGATTCCTTAGATTTTAAATGATGAATTAGCAACAGTACAAATTACAGTGGTCACTCTTCAAAATAAAAATACCAAAATCAGCAACAGTATCGTTAGACAAAAAAAAAAAACAATAGACGCCTGCTATAATTTTATAAAAAATTACGTGTGAAATGTTTAATGACGTTTGTCCAACGATACCGTTGCTAGAATAGTATACTGATTATATTAATTAATTTTGTATACCAAAAGAAAATTATTCGTACCTGATAAGTGACACAACGATCGTTGTAGTGAATATCGCTAACTATTTTGGTGCATCATTATGGCCTGTGGGCTCACGCGGGCTTACTAATAACGGCTTTTTCTCCACCAAGTAAAATTCGAATAAACAAGCCTAGATTTACACTAGACCTGGGCTCTGTCTTGGGACGAGATTAACTTTTAGACCACCTCCTTTTACGACCGATATTAACAACAGACCATTAACGTTTTCATTGAGTTGCTAGTTTAGACTAGCGTTTGCGGCCATTCGATACTAACCCTAATTATGCACTTATAATTTTGCAAAATAACGGTTACACGGAGGTTTGAAAGGAACGGCCGAGAGATTGCCTGCAGGCGGACAAGGTAGTTAAGTACCTAGCGTAGCGTGTTCATTATATTTTGGCTGTTTGTGCAACCTCTTCGTGAATTTTCTTTAAATTGTCCTTGTTCAAATTTGAATATATGGTAAATCGTTTAAAGTTTGCTTTGACTGATAGTTTTTCCCGATAGTAATTTAAAATGTTTTATTTTAGAGACAACTCAGTGCATATTTCAGCATAAAGACCGTATAAAAGGAATTACAGGTTCGATACTCAGAATAGTAAATCGTTCGATAGTAATTTTGCGTTTTAGCAGTAAATAGTAGTAGTGAATTATTTCTCTATTATGCCAAGTATAAATAAATATATAGGTACGGACAAATCACACAGATTGAGCTAGCCCCAAAGTGAGTTCTTAATTTAGACTTTTGTTATGGGATACTAACTCAACGACACTATATTTTATAACAGATAAGTACATATATAGATAAACATATATAGATAAATACTATGGGAGGTTTTGTAGACTTTATTACCTTTTAGGGAAGGTCTGATATATTTTTATTCTGGGATAAGTTCAATTGTTGAAATCACTTCACAGGCTCGTGTTGTTGTTTTTAATAAGAATCGTTCATTACATGTGGCTTTTTTCTTTCCAGTCTTCTATAACCAGAATCATACTGTAAACAATCAAGAGCACGTACGTCGGAGCCGACTTATAGAAACCAGGACAGGACTCTCATTATCAGAAACATACAGTGTCACAGAATTAATAATAGTACACAGTGTTCTATACTGACCCCGACCTATCATTTCTACAACAGCAGCCGCCGCATACCATCCAGAGAATCTTTTTATTTTTCATAGCTTTTATATTTATTTACCGATTTTCCTTCACATTGCAACAATTGACATATATTCAATTTGCCTTTGCCATACGTCCTTAGTATTCCATAGGCTTGTACTAGAACATATTTATCTCCTTTTTTGCAAATTTAAAAGATTTTCTGCAGTTCTAGACTTTATAGACTTGAAACTCATTATATTCCCAGTAAAGCAACTCTAAAGGAATACAATGTTGGGGAAATATAAACGTCAGATTTTTTCTTCTTAAATAAAAACCCGTACGGATTAAAGAGTATCCCTCGGCCACTACCATCAAGATCTTCTTAATGGATCCAATTCCAACGATAGCATCCATTGCCGTGGCAATTGATGCACTAAACGAAGGATCGACATACAATACTAATCTAATAGATTGGCAAATTAACTCTTTATTCGATTTAGCAATTATCGTTAGATCGTTAGATATTTCCTTTTATTCTCCTTCGATAAAATGTCTCCGTCATCCCTTTATTTTTATTTAACGAATTTGATAGTTATAAAGTTTCCAACCAAGCTGAGAAATATGATAATGACGAGGTAGAAGAAATTGACAAAATATTGAGGCGATAGCTAATTTTACTGCCTAATCTGCTTCTAAGTGATTATCAAATTAATACAAAATAATAATTTATTTACATTATTTATCAACGTATATAGTTAGCAAAACTGATCAATTTTATTATTTAAAGATATTGTAAAAACAACTAAAATAGTCCCAATTTATCTACGTAATAGATAATGTCTAAATAATAACCATCATTATTTCAAAGCTTCGGGCGGTAAACATCAAAATAAAAATGGAATAAATCACATTCCTAAATATTGAAGTTCTATACAGTAACTTCGTAACTTGTTCCATAATTTAAGTCTTGTTCGTGAAAGCATTACAAATATTAAAATTTAAAAAACAGGATATTCACAGTGACACAGCAAGTAGAGCACATAACAAAAAAGAAAATCGGAAACAGTAGTGATACTATCAGAAAAAAGGAAAATAAAAATCAGTGCTTTTTGCAGTGATACGTTATTTTCTAAAAGAATGGAATTTCGTTAGCAGAAAAATAAGTCTACATAAAATGTTTCTTCATATATAAAAAAAAAACACAAAGAACAAAAATACGGTTTACAATATGGTTCTTTTTTATAGTTTTCAAGTATTTAAGGAATTAAAATCAATGGTAAACACAAATATTGTCCCGATAATTTAGTTATTTATATCTTTTAATCTCATTTGTTTGACAAAAAAGTGACAGAAAACAGGTACAAAATTATTAACACAAGTTATAAAAATACTTGAATTGTGAACACAAAAAGTTCCAAATATTTTCGTGACAAAAAGGTCGTATGGAATCATATTTTTCAAACTGGACAGTTTTACAGGCCAGTTACACTAATTAAATCGAAAAACTTAGGAAATGGGAATACTTTATGATGCACGCTTGTTTTAATATCCCGGGGAAATCGAGGGCAAGTTTTATAAGCATGCATTACCTACGAGTTTTTTTATATTTTCTTAATATTGAGCTATTGAGATTTTCTCGTTATATTATGAGATATTTGCAACTGGTAGTTGCGACCAAGTCAAAATCTAATAATGGGATTTCAGATATTTTTAGGGCAACCCTCATATTTTATAGATGTTACGTGTTATTTTTGTTTTCTAAGGATATGTATTCATATACATATTTGTGCCTGATAGTGACCTTCTCATATTAAACTGCAGGCCTATTTGCTAACTTTTGACAGCTACGGTGTACATCATTTTCATGGTAACTTCAATATTCATTACGGCTTCGGTATGAATGACTATTTTTATTTAAGATATGAAAACCGTAATGGATGCTGAAGTGACAATAAATTCGTTGTACACCGAGTTAGCAAATCGGCCCGCTGGTTCGTGAGTGGAAAGAAAAGACAAAGTTAAAGGTTGGGCTCCTGAATTGACCTTTCTCAAAGTTGGCGCATGGCGCTTGTCTTAGGTTTCTAATTTAAATATTTACAACAGAAGAAGATAAAATAAGTATTACTATTCCATAGAATTACAAGTTTAGTGGTTAAATAGCGAAAACAAAAAAGGAAAATAAAAACGTTTTACAGAAATATTAAACTACCTATGTATGTTAGTTCTTGCATCGCAATCCACTATTATCAACCATTGTGCAGCTACGATATGAACAAACATTGCGATAGAGTCTATTTACAGCAAAGCCGAGACCTCCATCAAGCCCTAGATAGCTCCGGATGAAGGAGTGGAGCGAGCATTCCGAGCGATTTTATGACATATCCTGTAGGAAGTGGAAATAATTGACCTACATCGCTGAGAATATTTCAACTAGGTAAGTCTGCTTCGCTGAAAATATTCGTCGATCTTGTGGATCATGTTATGAATGAACCATATCTCGCATATTTATTGGAACTTTGCGTGTAATGCTGAAACCATAGGTACCATTAAATTTTCTTATCTAGATTTTTATCTATAATATAGTAATCAACGACTAGGAAATATGTATTGTAATTAAGACTTAAGTCGCAGGATGCAAACTAAACAATACTATATTATATATAATAATATCGATACTATATTAGGATATAATAAAGTATCGATACTATCCTAATCCTATAAAATAATAGTAAATAAAATTTTATTTTATTTACTATGCTAATCCTAACTAATATTATAAATGCAAAAAGTTTGTTGGTTTGTTACGCTTTCACGCCATATCTACTGAACCGATCATCATGAAATTTTGGATACACATGGGTTAGGGTACGACGATATATCACGCGGGCGGAGCCACGAGTAACAGCTAGATTATATATATTACAGTATCGTTTAGTTAGTTCCGTCCGATCCTTAAAGGGGCGACTCAGTCCTTCAATGTGAACAACGTTTCTTATACGACTAAAGATGGACATTAAAAAAATACATTTCTATGCAAAAGTGTTCAGCCGGACGAGCAATTTGTATGAAAATATTGAATCCTTTTTCGGATTTCCAGCGTTAGTCCAGTCCAGTCCATATGCAAAGTTGTTCATATTGACGGGCAGAGTCGTCCCTCTAAAGATGGCACAGGGTTTTATAAACCTATTTTTCAATATATTTGCTAATAATACGGTTCTAATTATGTCATCGAAATCTGTATCGTAATGATGTATTTACGGCACTAGAGCTTTTTACTTTACACCAATCACAACCGCTCAATGCAAAATTTAAACATTTTCATAGAATCCGCGCAAAGAGTTTCAAGTTCAGCATGAAAACTTTTTTCTGATTCGTGAGATGTGATTTTTTTTACCGACTTCAAAAAGGACAAGGTTGTCTATCTACTTTTGTGGAGAAAATAAACCTAAGTAAATGTTTCTGATTATTATAAATGTATTTTTACAACCTGCATTAGTTCCTTACTTTTATAAATTCCTTATTTGCTGAAATGCAATCTTGTTTTAGTTTATGGTAATCGCAAATATATTGAAAAACGTCGTATGATACTCGAACGGTAAGCTGTCTATTATAGTCGTCGGTTAATTATAACCACTCGGCTTCGCCTCGTGC
Source organism: Rhodophaea formosa (assembly GCA_963082605.1). Taxonomy (NCBI): domain Eukaryota; kingdom Metazoa; phylum Arthropoda; class Insecta; order Lepidoptera; family Pyralidae; genus Rhodophaea; species Rhodophaea formosa. Next base: position 13,660,924 of record OY720203.1, on the reverse strand, counting down.
CTATAAACACCTCGACTATAATATCCAGCTTACCGTACTTGTTTCATAATGTACTATTATATACCCATGCCGAATTAAGGCTTTCTAGTACTAAGTCTCTACGTAAACCGCAGACAGTAGACAGACATGGCGTTAGACATGGCGAAACAATAAGGGTTCCTTGCTTATTACGGAGCCCTAAAAATGGGTAGAGTAGCAAATCAACTTGTAATATTTGCGACACGGTCGCAGTCTCCGAGGCAATAGGTGTCGAACCCATTTTAGGTTTGGTGACACGCAACAAGGCAAAACAAGCACGGCGCGTACAGTTCGTGGCTCGCATACAGATCGACCGCAAGAATAGGACGGCTTCATCCACGGAATTATGTGTCAGTCTATTTCAGTCTGCAAATTAGAGTGAAGCTGCAAGTCGTCAAAATCAGCAGTTAAACCACCGGAGAACCTAAAATTAGTCGCATTCGCGATTTTATTGCTTTAATTGATTGTACACAAATTTTAATGAGTTTATGTACCTATAGCCTTCATTCTGGAAACCTAAAACCATGACTTTTTAACATATATCTATTGCGGGGGGGGGGGGGGGGCTCTGGGCCAATAGTACCCAGTATGAAATACAGGCAGATAGGTATCTTCATTATTATAAGCCCTTGAGCGGATTTGCGTGTGGGCTTTAGCCCCAGTAACAAGACCCAAGTACTGAAGGGCTTCGAAACCGGACGATAGTGCGGCAAACGCTCCGATAAATGATTAACCTATCAATCGCTGGAAGCAAATAACCGTGCCGTCACGTCATCTTCATAATCTACTAAAAATATTTGTAAAAATACCTTGAGCGGATTGTGTGTGGGCTTTTTTCAGTAACAGAACCCAAGTATTGAATGGCTTCGAATCGGGACGGAAGTGCGGCAACCACTCCGATAAATGATTTATCTATCAATCGCTGGAAGCAAATATCGCTACCGTTACGTCATCTTCTTAATCTACTACAAATATTTGTAAAAATCCCTTGAGCGGATTGTGTGTAGGCTTTAGCCCTAGTAACAAGACCCAAGTATTGGAGGGCTTCGAATCGGGGCAAAAGTGCGGCAACCGCTCCGATAAATGATTTATCTATCAATCGCTGGAAGTAAATAACCATACTGTTACGTCATTCTCTAAATCTACTACGAATATTCATAAAAGTAGGTTGAACATGACCACGACGATTTACAATCTTTTCATGAGCGCACTATTTATCGAACGCGGGAGTTATTTATTGAACAGTAACATGGCCTAGTTCTATTTCTCAATTTATTTCTGTGCTTGTTGCCGGTGCAGATATACATATATTCATAAGTTACTATCCGCGGCACTTGGCCCGTATGGAGATTAGCACTTATTCAGGAAATAGGAACGAAAACAGCACTTTCCTGTTTCTGTGTGTGAACGTGTAAAATCATTTTTGTCAAAACCGCTACATAGAATAGTTAGTGAACTTTTCTTTATAGCGGTTTCTATATTTAAATTGAAAACAATTGTTCGTAATAGCACTTAGTAACATGGCCTAGTTCTATTTCTCAATTTATTTCTGTGCTTGTTGCCGGTGCAGATATACATTTATTTATTTATTTATTTATTTATTTATTATAATCAACATAATAACATCATAACAGTTTTACACCAAAGCGACGTTATATGTACCAAACTAAAACCTATGCTTTACTTTAATTTTACATTATAATACAATCTGTGATTCTATATATTTTTGCACTACTACCATAATTTTCGGCAGGCTCTCATTAAAAATATCCGTACTATTGTTAATAGCATTTATTATCTTAATTGCTCGTGACAAGGGGGCAACTTCCATTAGATTAGTCCTAGACACAGGTATATTAAATAAAGCGGGCTGCCGCCGCGCAAACACATAACCGTTTGGAACAGATATTTGCATTATCGATAGTATCTCTGGATGATGTATCTGCCCTTTTAATATACGAATTATATATTTGACAAGTGCAGCGTCCCTCCTAACCTCAAGTTTACTATATCCCACCATACCCATAACAAATAGACTCGGGTACATCAATGGGTAAAAGGGATAGACGCCATACTCCTTCAAATATAGAAATCTAGAAAACTTATTCTGTATCTTTTCTAACATTAACCTATATTTAGCTTCACTGGGGCTCCAGACAAAAGCACCAGTTTCCAAATGGCTTCGGACTAGTGCATTATATAAGACCTTAGCAGTAGTCGTACCTTGGAAATCTTTACATTGTCTCAAAATGAAACCCAGATTCCTGTAAGCTCTATTACATATGTCAACTATGTGCTGCTTAAACGACATGTCCGGTACCATGACCACGCCTAGGTCCTTTACTTTTTTAACTCTGGTCATTGTCTCGCGGTCTATAGCATAGTCATAATGCAATGGCGTCCTCGCACGGGTGAACGTCATCACACAGCATTTTGACACGTTAAAATGTAGCTTATTATCGTGACTCCATTGCACTACCCTATGTATATCTCCCTGTAGCTTCTCGCAATCCAAAAAATTCCCTACTGGCAGGTACAACTTAAGGTCGTCTGCAAATAACAAACACTGCGCATCCCGGACAACCCCAGGGAGATCATTTATAAACAGGAGAAATTGTAATGGCCCAAGCGTACTTCCTTGGCTTACTCCAGAGAACGTGAAATAAGGCTCAGATTTCTGTCCCGCGTACTCCACATACTGTCTGCGGTCACTCAGATAACTGGCAAAGAACCTAAGCAGGTGCGGCGTGAATCCCATTGCAGCAAACTTAGCAAGTAAGGCATCATTATCGACAATGTCAAAAGCCCTCCGAAAGTCAAAGTAACCAACATCTACTTGACCCCCAGCATCGATTTTAGGAATTAAATGGGATACAAATGTAAGTAAGTTACTACTTGTACTTCGACCTGGAAGGAAACCATGTTGACAGTTTGTCAATTGCGCCCTTGTTTGCTGATAGACCGACTGATGTAACGTGGTTTCGAATACCCTGGCAAACACAGAAGGTATAGCCACTGGCCTAAATTCACTCACATCTGCACTAGAACCCGCCTTGGGAACTGGAGTCACTCGAGAAACCTTCCACTTTTCCGGATAACAACCCTCTGATAAACATAGATTAAAAATATGTAATAACGGTCTTTCAAATACACTTCGGCAATCCTTTATTACGTAAGGCGGGATTCCATCAGGGCCTACCGAGCGTTTAGGCTTAAGGTGTATAAGCGCCGCGTGTACTTCTCGCAAGCTTAACTGGCCGATGTGAACACGGGCCGCGCCGGCCGCCGAGCCCGCCGCCCGCTCCGCTTCGAGCGGGTCTAGCACCGGCCGCGTCGGGCTGTACACCGACTCGAAATACTTTGCAAAACTATTCGCACACTCATGCAATTGCACTAACTGTCCGTCTTTTTTAATTTGAGGTTTGTTGTTTTTAGTCTGTTTTGACCGTATAAAATTCCAAAAAGATTTCGGATCACTAACAAAATTTGATTGCAGAATACGCTGGTGAGCGTCATAAGCTTGCTTTATCTTATTTTTTACTATAGTGCGATAATCAGAATATGTAATATAATAGCTACGTAAATTAGTTTTCTTATATAATTTATGGTGCTTCCATTTTTGTTTAATATAATGTATAATTTCGGAAGTGAACCAGTCGGGGTATACAAAATTACGTCGGTTTTTGTTTTGCACACGCACTTCCTGTTTAGGAACTGATTTTTCTATTAAATTAATAAAAGTATCGTAAAAGTATGATAGTGCTATTTCTGAATTTTGAATTTCGTATAACTTATTCCACTTCGTATTTCCTAAATCTTCGTATAATTGTAATAAATTTGCTTTGTTGAAATTCCATTTTGTATTACTTTTACTATTTCCTTCAAATTGTAAGAATGATCCATGATTTTGATACCCTCTCTTAATCATCACTCCAATATCCAGTGGAGGATGCTGAACGTCAATATCCACCAACGGGTCTCGGGACAGCTGCACACCTATGTCACTTGCAGAAATAGTGGTAAGCACTAGGTCTAAAGTACGATCATTACTATTTAATATATTATTTACCTGTCGAAATCCACAGTAGGTAATCACATATTCCAAATAACTTTGCATCTCCACTGTCGTAGAAGGCATATTAAAATCACCCAACACTAATACATTATCATACTGTACACAAATATTCTCTAAAATGTGAAACAATCGCATATATTCGTTAACATCGCTTGTTGGAGGAATATAAACCACGCAGCAAAACAGTAAATAATTGTTAACATGCGCGGTGGCACAAACTAACTCAAACGCGGCATCGTCCACACAACCGATAGAAACGCGGTTTAATTCAAGTCGTGGCGAAGCGACAAGTAATGCTCCGCCTTGCTTGCGACCGTCGGCTCGATCGCAGCGTAATATTGTATAGTCCGGTGGTATAAGTTCGCCATCGTATATTGAACTATTGAGACCAGTTTCTGTGATAGCATAAAGATCACACTCTAAAGTCAATATATTATTAAAAAATATATGTGTTTTAGTCCTGAGTCCTCGAACATTTTGATAGTAAACTCTTAAAGCTAAATCACTTTTCTTCGTTTCTTTTATGGGAGCTTCGAAAAAACACCCATTCGTTGAACTGAGCATTTACTGGCCAGCAATCAGCATTATTTATTTTATCAAAAAGTGATTCCGGAACTCCAATCCTAAAAGAAGAGTAATCTCTTTTCGTCTTGGGAATAATTTTTTCAATCTTCAAATCCTTGGAACCACACGTTGCTGAAACATGGGCTATTAGCGTTTCTTCTGCTGTGTCAGGATCCAGAGACCATACATGCAAAAATTTCTTCTTCTCAATCGCCTTTAAAGTAGAAATTTGAGAATTTCCTCCTTTTTGGACGGAATTTGCCTGAAGCCTCCTATTCCTCTTTTGATGACGAACAGTCTGCCACTGCTCGAGATCCTCTGAACTACTTCCTGCAATGGCTTTATTCTCATCATCCTCAGGTAAACTACGCTGACCCGCCGATTTCGATTCCGCCGCTACGGCCTGCTGGGCAATTAGTTCCCGCTGTCGCTTGTGCACTATCGCCACACTCTTACTTTGCGATCGGGCCTTGGCTCGGCGTGCACGCTCCGTTGAAATATTTTGCGATGCAACCATTGCTTCGCTAGCTTTCTCACTCGCACTTTGCGTACCGCACATATCACTCGACTCCTCCATCTCGCTCCTATATAGAATTTTATCCACTTTGTTGGATAATTCTTGAATTACCCGAAATTGCTCGTTTATGGTAGTAAAACAAGATTCAATGGTCTTTTGTTGGTCATCAATTTTCTTGTTTTGAGCTTCAATTAGCACCGATTGCGACGAAATTTTCACCGTCATCGCCACTATTTTCTTCGACAAATCACTGAGTACGGTTTCCACACTTGATTTGGACATTTTTACCGGTAAACGGAATAAAAAATCACGGAGACTATGTTCGCGTGTCAAAAAAATTGTACATATATTCATAAGTTACTATCCGCGGCACTTGGCCCGTATGGAGATTAGCACTTATTCAGGAAATAGGAACGAAAACAGCACTTTCCTGTTTCTGTGTGTGAACGTGTAAAATCATTTTTGTCAAAACCGCTACATAGAATAGTTAGTGAACTTTTCTTTATAGCGGTTTCTATATTTAAATTGAAAACAATTGTTCGTAATAGCACTTTATGTAACTGTTAAGTAATATACAAATTTGTGTTTACGAAACGAGCCGCAGACGAAATTCATAATAAGGTTACATGACTATTTTAAGGACTAATTACGAACAGTTGTATACAATACTTTATCTACACACACATTATAAAGCGTCTAAAATGTTTTAGAAACTACTATAAACTTTTTCATTTGTACAATTAAAATTCGCGATGACAGACAGCCGAATTCATCGACGATTGTGTAGAGGCATTACAATAATCAGTTTAAGGTATCAACAATTCAACACTAATCATAGCCTCCAGATGACGATGCCAACTGCGACTTGATCATCTCCGACATATAATGTTCTATGCAAGACTACTTTCATTAATAATTTATTTTTACTTTTATTATAGCGCCAGTCTTTAAATTAAAAGAAACCTAAGTTTGAAAAGGTCTAGACTGAAAGGGCTTTTTATTACTAGCTATTTTACATGCTGATATTTAACTTTGTTTGCCCTTTTAAGTTTGTCTGTGGTAAACGTCCCAATAGCCGTGAAATTCTGAACTTCGCTGACTTTGAAAGTCTCTTTTGTTAAAACTATTAGTCTTACAATGATGACATATACACGTGCTTGTAGATAATTTACAGTAGTCTTGACGTAAATAATGTTATTAAATAAATTATAAACATTACTTAACAATATTACAAATTAAAATAAAAAAGGGCTGATTGTACCAGTATCCGGCAAGTTTGTACTAATAACCATTACTATATTGTACCAGAAACCGGTAAAGTACACCATGATTTTGAATTCTATTATAAGTAGCATAAGACTCACAAAAACAGCATTTACATATGTGCGTCAGGAAGGTCGGACTACCGACCTGCTTTATTTTATTTTATACTTTATGTAATCCGAGAACTGTCGAGTGCGACTCTGATTCGCGCACTTAGGGTTACCAAATTTTTGGTTTAAAATATTTGGTGCTATTTTCATCCCTCTAGGTACTGATTTTAAAATCTATATATATATATAAGATAAAGGTTGAATTAATTAAAATTCATTACTCTCTTTAAACAAAATTTATCAAAAATCCTTACGTGCAGATTAAAGTACAAATTCTGAAGTTTAATTTAAACATATCAAATTATTAAACTATAGTACCCTGTAGTCATAGTAGGCAAAAATCCTAAAAACGGCCACTTTTAGTTACAATAGGCATAGAAAAACTGCAACTGTTCGGCGATTTACATTATTCTAGGTGTAAAAAAAGTAATTCAGACGATGACAGAGAGTTAAAACAATAATTTTTAAACTAAATTATAAATGAACTAGCTTTTCTTCGCGGCTTCACCCGCGTTAATGTCGATCCCTCGGGAACAGTTTTTTTTCGCGGATGCAAGGTATCCTATGTCCTTCTCCGTACTTCAGAGAACATGTATGCCAAATTTTATGATGTGTTCAGTAGTTAAGGCGTGAAAGCGTAACAGACAAACAGACAGAGTTACTTTCGAATTTATAATGTTAGTATGGATTTGTGATTATCTTACCCTTATGCAACTTTTAAGAGGTATTCAAAGGACAATAGCATACATGAAAATAGTTGAATCTTATCGGCAGTGTCTAAGCATCAAAAATATCTTAGAAGAATAAGCGTTGGTCACCGAAAAAATTTCTGAAAGAATTTCGGCCTGAGAAAGCAGGAAAAAAGATATTTTGATTTGAACTTTTCCATTTTTTGAGATTATGTGTCATATTGACAGTAGTTGATAGATATATTTACTTATTCAGTACTCTTTGCTATTCAGTTAGGTAGGTATCTAAATCCGGATTTCTATATTGATGAAGCTATATCATTATAAGACTGTTAAATATTTAGTTTAGGCTTGGTACTAGGTAAAGAGTTGTGCGTGGTGCACGCACTCCGCGCACTATGCGCATACTTCACCACACTTTTTATATCCAGCCGCCCCCGCCATATCGTCAACCCTCCTTTGGAACGGAACGGCCGCCTTCGTGACACGGGCCTAACGGAATACGGAGTCTTTCTTAACAGATAATAGTGACTCCTACAATATCTATCTTATAATGGGAGTCGAACCCACGACGATCACAAACCAAAAGCGTGGACTTCTAGAAACAGATAGTCAAACTAATCTTACTCTAGGTATTTTATGTTTTACTTAGGTACGTAAATAAAAATTAAACATTTCAATATTTTAATCAAAAATCCAAACGTAGGCAAAATCAGTGTCCAACAGGCGATGTCACAGTTACATACACGAGGCAAAATCGATATCCTTGAGGCACGCACGAGTCACATAAAGCAAATATCAGAGTCCGTAGGCAGTCTAAGTCAAATAAATGTAGAAAAACAGCATAAAACAATACGAACACAACCGACACACAAGGCGACATTTGTGACATGAAATGAAACATGAATGTCATGAATTTCAGTGATATTAAATGTTGGGTTGGGAACACTTTGATAGATGAAACCCCGGTAGTCAATATCATTAACCCGGTAGAAAATAAACTCTCTAAAATGTATTATTTTTCTGTGACCTCAATAAAAATAGAAGTATTGACGTAAATTAATATAAAATTTTAAATCAATTGTACCTATATCACATTTCTAGACGCTAAATATTTTTTTCAACTTTGTTTTTGCCATTGTTCTTTATTTACTATAGTAAAAATTTTCACCATACGTTGACCCTCCACCCTGATGCACATTGTCATATGTTTAATTTAAATCCGGTAAGAACGTTATACAGTATTTCAAAGGAAAATCAGACTTATTCCCTTGCAATAAAGTCTTAAAACGGGTTTAGGTACAATAAAAATTACTGGACTGATGCGTGTACCAATAGCCGATAAATTTTTGCCGGATTATAGGTCAAGTAGGGAATTTTGAGTACCAATAAATGTAAAAGCCCAAAATATTTACTTTTTTAAAAGATACACTAAAATTTATAGTTTGTGTTGAAAGATACATTATTTAACTTGTTAAATAAATAAACAAACTTATCAAACTCCTTCTCGTATGAGTATGACACAGTTAATATTACGAACAGGTCGTTGATTCGTTCAGCAACTGCACATAGCCAAATTGTAAAAATGTTGGAGTACAAACTTTTGAAATTTTATTGTGATGAAACTGTCATACTTTTTGGTATTTATTGCGTATATTACTGATCAAAATATTACTAAAAATATTTTTTTGTATAGATAAATTGTAAATTTATTTGTAAATTCGTGCAAAATTTAAAAATATGTTAGATTACCGGCAACCGGGACACTACCGGGAATACGTACTTTTACCTTAGTTCAAATCTTGCAAACCAATTTTGAAGTACTTATCCTTAACTTATGTTTGATTAAACTAAAGTTTTGTATACTTATAGAAGTCGGATAGTGGACAAAACGTAACATAGTAAAGATTTACGGCGAGTACCACGCTCTGATAGAGAAAGGGTTGTAAATAAACGTATGCACATTAATTTACAGGTAAAAGAAAATATTCAAAATGGCAGTGCGGCGGAGTTTACCAGAGTTCATTACCCGTAACAAGCTTGGGGGGGGGGCGAGCGTATAAAGCTTAGTTCATACTGGTCAAGCTGAAAAGATGGAAGTGGTTTTTATCTATTTCACTAATATTTACTCAGTAAACACTTATAATTATTACTTAAGGGTGGGCTGGAGGCTGGAGGCACTTATCTCCATACAAACAGCAAAGGGGAATTACGGAAATATTTAATATTGTTACTATAAAAGATATCTACAGAATAGTTTTATAAAAACCGCTTATTTCCTGAAGGAAACCGCTTTGAATAACGCTCCGAATTTTGGTATAATCATCATCTCGCATAGCATGCAGGTGAAACAGCGCGGCTACACTACAATATAGTCTAATCTTAAACCGCATCTTTTGGTATTTTAGGAAGAATATTTAGAGCAAATTTCCTACGTGATTCAAAATCACTTTTTTATCTTTCTTGAAATACTGAAATATGCCACTAGGTTATTTAAGCTAGGCTAACGTGCGATTAATACTTTTGACTATTAATGCTTTGAACAATGTTTCTTCACTTTACCCGTGTGAGGTAGGATTGACATTTAACAGTTCGCGTGACCTCCTTTTTACTTTGAAACTGTTTTAAATTTTTACAAAATATTTTTCGTTGCTGTAGCGAACCGACCCGAGAGTTTTAATGACGGGAAGACAGTGCTCTCTTAATTTATTCGAAGAATTAAATGATTGCGAGACGTGCTTCGATCGGGCCTAAAAAGAAGAATGGAAGGATACTCTGGAATTCAGGGTGCTTGGCGTGTTTTGAACACCTTCAAATAAGCCAGTAATTGATAGTAGATAGAAGTTTGCTTATATCTATGATTGCAATTACACACACACTTACAGATTTATTCTTACAAGCGGGGCGGGAAAACACAAAAACTCTTTGAAGATTCCCAGTTTTAAAATTTCGAATTTTGTTATTCCTCAGTAATAAAATTAAGATTACTAAAATCACGAAAGTTATTTTTCCGAATATCAAAATTATGATATCTTGGTATTGTTGACCAACTAAAGAAGAAGGCTGGTGTCATGTCGTATCAAGAACTAAAGTCTAAAGCAGAAGATAGAGAAGTTTGGTGCATACTCCATCGACAAGAGCTATAAAGCTGTTAAATAAGAAGAAGAAGAAGGTATTCCGAATTTTAAAACTACTAGGGATGCTATATCTGATGTATTCTGGTCGGAAGGATAAAATTCCGATTATTATTTTTTCAAATATTAGTTTCCGTAATACCGGTTGTTATATTTCATTATGAAATATAACAATCGGTATTATGTAAAACGGAATTAAGTTTTAGATTTATGTAGTGTATCCTCTCAGATTTCTAATATATTATAAATGTGTAAGTTTGTGAGGATGTGAAGATATTTGCTTCAAACGACCACAAAAACTACTAAATGGGTTAAGATGAAATTTTACAATATTTAGCATAAATGGACATCAAATTGTAGCTTATACGTAAGAATAGCATAAATAAATAATTATATACGGACAAATCACACAGATTGAGCTAGCCCCAAAGTAAGTTCGAGACTTGTGTTATGGGATACTAACTCAGCGATACTATATTTTATAATAGATAATTATCTATATAAACATCCAAGACCCAGGTCAAACTGAAAAAGATAATTTTCCATCTTGACCTGACCGGGTATCGAACCCGGGACCTCCGTGTCGCAGGCACGCGTGTTGACCGCTGCGCCACGGAGCTCGTTACAAAGCATAAGAACTAATATGAATAATGTGATTGTTTTCAGGGAAAAAAGCTTGTTACCTAGCCTAATCTAACTCTTAGTAAAATGATTTTGAAATGTAACGCGTCAAAATAAGTATTTTAGTTTCCTATATCTAGATAAAACTTATGGAAAGTGAATGCAATTAATTCTATAAAATGTAAAGGTTTATAAAGAGTTTACCCCCAATTCACATTTGTTTGTCTCGCCTACCCAACAACACAATAGGGAGTCTAAGTTAGATTTATATTAAATCGGAGAAACAAATCAGCCGTCTAACCTTTGACCTTAGTTTGGGACCATTGGGATGTTGAGCGGATTGTACGATAACACCCTATCATGTGCGAATGAATGGTCTCCATTATGGAATTGGAAAATCTTTATCACACTGAGCGTCAATACGAAGAACATAATATGATACGTGTATTATTGTATTCTCGCTGATATGCTTGAGGCGATAATCAACTAACTGAGATCTTATTAAAATTAAATTAAACTACTGATGATTATGTTTCCAAAACTTCCACGAAAGTATAACTTGCTTGAAATAAAATTGTTACAATAGTAACTAAAAAAGAAGGTCGATGGCCCTTGTGTGTATGATTAGTAAAAAAATATGAATTATTTATTAAATTGATTTATTTCAATTAAATAAATAGTTTGGGAAATAACCATAACTAATAAATGTCTGAACTGATTTGATGGAATGAAATATAGTCAAAATCATTACATATTCCTAGGTTAAATACACTTTTCTTTTTGCAGAAAATGTCCTGATTTTGGAAAAGTTTGTGCAGGTAATGGCAACATTCACTCATAATGGCGACAAAAAATAAGTATGCTAAAAAATATCTATGATTGTCGTACGTAACCAATCCATAAATAAAATATCATATAAATCAAGCAATCAGACATTCGTCTAACACCCTCCACTTACAGTCCTCCGACCGAACGTAAAAGTAGTAATGTTGCATTACTTTAAATCCCGCGAAAACAGAACTGGGAGATAGGGATTGCAGTTTGCAGTATTAATCCCAAAAGATTCCATATTTCATTACTCTGGCACAATCTCTATAAGCTGGCCATTTCCAGTTTTGCACGATAGTTCGCCTTTGTTTTCATTCATCGACTTTTATCAGGATTGGAGGCTTGAAGAGAATTAATGAATAAATTTTGAAGGAAATTGTGTCTGAGTTTTCTTTTTTGCGTATCGCACCAAAAGCGTGTCAAAGGACTTTATTATTAAGCCTCCGCTGTCCGCCCGAATGCCACCATGTTGTACTTTATTTGTGTCTTTTCTTTGATATTAAATAGATGAATGTATGTGTGTAAAGAAAAAATAGTATTCTTTCTCTATTTTTGTAATCTATATGGTGTATGACGAGTTCCGCGTCGCGTCGTAACCATAGTTACTAGAAAAAACATCATTGTCAAGATGTGAATGAAAATATTCCCCGTCCTGTAAATATCTCCTTCTTGTTGACTCTAGTTTTTACCCCCTTTGTTTCTGTCCTAGCTATTTAGCTAGGACAGAATACAATTCATACAATGTAATAATTTGTACCTTTGACCTGTTTTACCTTAGGTTTTACCGATCATTTTCTGCCCACTTTTGTTCCATACCTATCATACCATACCATACCATGTATTTCCATATTTTACCGGTCATTTAATTTCTAACGTTATTATAACAAATACTCGGTTTTAACTTTATTTTGTTTTGGGAAACCCATTACTATTAATTCCGTTTTTTTTTTTTATGTGCCTACTTTGATATTGTTATTGCGTGCGTGTTATTGTTAACTTTGACATTGGGAAAATCATCGTTTAGGCTAAAAACGATGGAGCCGTAAACCTAAAGAAAGAAAGAAAGAGATTATTGTTGAATTAAAATATTAAACAATTTATATTTTGAATACGTAATAAATAAACTTTAATTGTAGTTTCTTTGTGTTTTTACAGGTGAGGTTTCAATATTTAGTTTTGTGTTCACTTGTAATAAGAAAATGATTGTGTTTTTAATGAAACAAATCTGTGTTGCAACTCAATAGTTTATTTTAAGTTAATATACGAAGAAGATTTCTATTATATGTATAATTTTGTGCCGCTTGCCGTGGTTCCCTGTAGAGTAGAATAGGACCACTCCAAGTCTTCCCTTGGATGTCGTAGAAGGCGACTTAGGAGTAGGAATCAAAAGTTAACAAAGCTTATAAAAATCATAGGCGCAGAGAAAAAATATTATTATTCTTCTTTATTACACACTTGCGTCGCAACTTTAACTATGTGTTAAATGTTGTAATGTTGACATAATTATGTATTTATATACATTTGGCTTGATACATCCTTTAAAATTACATTAACAAACTTGTACATACGAAGTCCTTAAGGTCTTCCTGTGTGCAGAGTGCATCGGTTAGAGGAATAAATACTAAAATTATTGGTAATTGAGTTAACTCTGATGAAGCCTATCAAGGACATCACTCCAATAAATCTGCACGTCGAAGTCCATTCGCCTGTCACCGCTTAGTGGGCAGTCCGGCCAAACGGAATACATTTGGTGCAAGGTCTGGCTTAGTCAATTATTCCGGGAAATCAATTATCACGGGTCAGTGTAAGCTCTGCGACGAGTTTACATTTCTGTAATAGTTCGGCCTATTTGATTTTCCCGAACCAAAATCGATTTGTTAAACGGAGCGGTTCATCAAATGGTATGGCTAGCGATATTTTTAGTTTATTTTTGGTTGAACGTAATAAAACAATGTAATTGAATTATTCCTCGGGTTTATTATTACAATATCACGTTATACAGAATTGTTTTCATTGGAAACTCGGTACGGCAAATTTATGCCTATAGATAATATTGTAGAAATACACAAATTTCAATTTATTTTGTGATATTTATAGGCCATACAAAAGCGAGGTCCAGTGCTGACACAAATCGAAAAGAGTTATTTTAAGAAAAACACAGATGTTATAATGTTGTTATGTTAAGCACTAGATAATCCTAAAAAAATATTAATTATTGTTTAAAATGAAAGTAAGAACGTAAAGCTAAGTCAAATACAGCCACTTTTGGGCTACCCCATTTAAGTATACTATTTAAAATAAATTAACAATTTATCTTGTGGTCTCTTTTTATGGCTCTATTTCAGCCTTCCTTCGCCAATTTATTTCAAACAGCACTGGGACCTCGAAAAATCAAAGTATTTAGAAAGTGAATACCAAACCGCAAGAGATGGACATTATTCTTGCATTTCTGTATTCCATTAAAATACTGATTCCACCATTTCAATGTAGCTCAGAGGTTCAAAATCACGCTGTATACGGGAGTACATACACACGTATTTTGGTTGTAACTAATCGTTGTATTTTCCCCACTTAGTCATCAGGTATTGGCATTTATTACGGTCGTAAAGGATGTCCTCGTTAAATCACAGAAGTGATAATTTACCGACGAAAAATTATCCTTGACGCGACGCCCACCTAAGAGTGGAAGGACGTCCTGTGGGCGTTCTGAATTTGGGTACTTCAAGAATCTTCTTAAATTAACAAACTCAAAGCTCTTTGAATTTTTGGAATTCATTCATGTGGGTAGTATATTGAGATTAAATTTTCAGTTCTATATTCAATGTGAAGTTTATTAATTACCATTCTGTAAAGTATTACTTTATTTTGTCATTGACAAAAAGCGGTATCGGCAGAATTATTATAAGAGCATTTTTGAAAGTCTTGAGATCGACTCTAGGAGGAGATGTAACTTTTTTAAAATTTTTCTTTCAACGATATTTTTTTAAAGTTTCTTTTGTTAATATGTAAGTGTGAAAAATATTTATTCTTGCTCTATATACAATCGGTGTGATGAAAAACATTGTGTTTCACACGGACGGTATAGACATAACAAACTCGGACTACTAAAAGTACTCGGCTTCTCTTTGTGCTTGTTAATATTGACTCGTTTGTTTGTCTTCTTTACCGCCTTTCCTACATCATCTTCCGCTTCAACTTCAGGTCTTTTTAAGTCTCCACATCTCCAGATGGGTTGAAGAAATGGGTTGAAGAATACCTCTTCAGATGGGTTGAAGGTTGATGTTTATAAGCTTTGTTTAGCTTGTATTTCCTAAGTCGCTTTCTACGTCATCTACGGAAAGACTTGGAGTGGTCCTATTCTACTCTGCCGGGAACCACAAGGCTCGCCTTTACTACACAATGTACTATTTCATCACACCTAAACATAAACAGTGTCATTAAATACAAGTAAAGTGGACTGTATGGTCTTTATTATGACCCCGGGCTATAAGATTTCATAAAAATCTTTATTATGCCCTCGGGTTATAAGGTTCCATACAAATTCCATTACGCCCGAGAGAGAGTAAAGTATATTTTTTAATTTAATGGACCACTGTATCACGAACGAGTGTCAAATCTACTTGAAAAAAGTTTTTTAATATACAACGCATTTAATGAATAAGCGCAAAAAGTCTGACACCCCAACTTATTTTTATTATATAAAAGAATTTGTTTTTACGAAGATATTAGCTTTTTTTGTTTTCTTGTCATTGTTGCGAATTAAAAAGTCTGTGGTAATTAAACGCGCGATCGGGCGACATTGACGCTTCGGGTGCCTCCGCATAATATATCTAAGTAAAGATCAATCAAACACGGCGTACAAAAATATTGTTTGGTTAAAATTAGCCCCTATTTCTTATTTGTGAAACCGATTCTACTCTCGATTTTGAACAAACTAATTTCAGGTATTGCGCTTTTTCGTTAACACGTTGTATTGTCACAATAGCGGCCATCCAGCCTAATTCGCTTGCATTTACTGAATTTTTTTATTGGTAAGTGTGACGAAAAATATATAGAGTTACTACCACATTTAAAATATTAGATAGGATATAATGTGAAGAAAGAAGAAGAAGCCGAAAATTGTGTAAAATCTGTGCAAATATTGTTAAAAGGTGATTTAGTCTAGATTTAACATTACTAAACCCTGTTAGTATATCTATAGATAAACACTGACACAACCTCGACAGTCGAGCGAGACTCGAGGCTTTTATATGACATTACAACTCAAGGCCGTATTAAGCTTTCCGTTTGAACGCCTATTTACCCTTTTAACAATCATTTAATATTTTATTCAATAGAACATGCAGCGACTTTGACCTGAAAGTTTTTATATTCTGCTAAAATGGTAGCTGGCTGTCTCTTGTTAAAAAATTGATGATCACGATAGGTACACTTGTATAGAGTTCATTGTTCATAGTTGTTTATAGGCCAAGGATATATTGAAAAGAGACAGAGCCCTTGCACAGACCGACGACCCCGCAAGGTCGAAGGGGCCGCAGGCGGGCGGGAATGTCGTTTTTACACCGTCTGCTACAATTACTTTAATGGAATCACGCCGTCGGGAAGCAATATATTGTTGCACCAGACCAGACGTTATTACTTTAAAGTTGCTCATACACTAGAATGTGTGAGGACCGTAGCTACGTACGTAATTTGATTCCACACTAACAATAGGTATCTAAACTATTTATTTGCCGTTATGTAATCTGTTTTGTAGTCATGTAATGGCAAGTATAGATTACTATGCCCAAACACGTCATAGTTTGAAACTAAGTAAGAAACACTCGCCTTTTCGAGATATTGTGAGACAACATTAACGAAAACAGTATAATATGTCCTATAAAACTAAGGAACTAGCTGATTAAGTTTCGTACTTCGTTAGATGTCTCCCGATGCAAGCTGGCGGCGCAAACCCATTTAATTTTATTTCCACACCGTTATCACATGCTTTATTATATGCAGGTAAGGCATGTGATGTAACAGTCAATACATATTATATCACCTACTAGAATATGATCCTTTTTGGTATGCGGAGCAGCGAGCGTAAAGCGCTCGCCAATTTGACCCCGCCAAGGCTAAGGCCTTCCTCCATTCATCCCAGGATTAAAAAAGTGATAGGGAGGCAAGGAAGTATTATTCAAATGGTATTGCTTGGACGTCGGTGGCGCGTGCCGTTCAAAAAAATCAATACACCCCGCAAGGCCTGAGTCGTTTGTTTGCAAGGACACAGCAAACTAGCGGCATGTTACAAAACTTACGTCACATTGACGTCACTGCCGGCTGCAGTGGCTTGGTATTTGGCAGCGATTATGGCCCATGGCTCGTAATGCGTCAAGTGGTATACTAGTGTGACTGTGTGACTATGTGGTTGTAGGTACTATTTATGGGATGTCACCAAGAAAATTTGTTGTAGGTACCTATAAAGTACAACTTTTTCATGTAAATATGTACCTATTTTGAATAAAAAAATACTTACAAAGCGATCTATCCTCCTAAATATATCCCTGTGTAAACGAAAATAGCAGAAGCAGATTACTGTTTTAATGGAACCAACTTTTACAGTTTACTCTTAGAAAAGAAACGAGATTTTGGATGTAGGTACCTACAGGATATAATACCGCGTATGCGACCCGCGTGAGCCTGTCATCTGATAAAGTGGTTTACTAAGCTTTGAAGCTTAAAAGGTTGATCAACGGATATTGACGTCAGGTGAGACTTTCTTAGCAGGCCGATACATTTTCGTAGCGATGAAATGAGGTGGGACATTTTATGTATATCATGAAACCGCAACAAAAACACACGATGTGAGCGACTGAGCGTGTACTATGTATTTGTAGTTGAGGGCTTCTTTTTAACCTTCTGCCTAACGGGTAAAAAGTGTTTTCGACTATTAAGCCTCCGCTGTCCGTCCGGCAGCTAGTATGACACAGTTTTGCGACACAGCGAGCGCTACCAAAACTATTGATATCTGCCATCTAAGTGTTCCCGGTTACATCGCAATAAGCGACCGGGCTCGTGATGGCGACTGCTCGCTTCTGTTTAATTAATTGCCAGAGTTAGTGGCAAGTTGTATGCCGACGCGGGGAGATTACTCATCTGTTTCAGCCTCGTCATATCTGCCTTTAACCTAATTGCAGGCACCAAAGAGAGTGTAATACACTAGCGTTTAAGGAGGCACATAATCATAAAAACCTTAACAGATCAGGATTTAATTTAAAGTACTGCGAAAAAAAGGAATAATTAAAAGTAATTCTCTTTTGTATCTTTTTAAATAATGAGTGTTTTTTTTAATATGTATGAAAATGGGACCCTTATAGAATATTATAGAAAGCCCTACGAAATCCTTATAGGGGCACATGCCCAGGTTGAAATTTAGAATCGTGCACCCCGAATTTTGGGGAAAAAAGGGAGGAGGGGGGGGGGGGGGAGTTTGATAAAGTCATCCATGCTGCTGCTTATTAAAAAAATTCGCTCAACACTTGAACCTAACATCTTTTCTGCCCTCAGTCATTCCGGGTGGTCTCAAAAATTAAATTAACTTGAACCTAACTTCTTTTCTGCCCTCAGTCGTTCCGGGTAGTCATAAAAAAAATAACCTGAACCTAACTTCTTTTCTGACCTCAGTCGTTCCGGGTGGTCATAAAAAAAATAACCTGAACCTAACTTCTTTTCTGACCTCAGTCGTTCCGGGTGGTCATAAAAAAAATAACCTGAACCTAACTTCTTTTCTGCCCTCAGCCGTTCCGGGTGGTCATAAAAAAAAAACCTGAACTTAACTTCTTTTCTGCCCTCAGTCGATCTAGTGAAACAGCGAAATAGTAGGTAGGTATACAAATAACGTCAACCAAAAGCGCCAATTTTCCCTTTTTTTTGGCATCTAGCGTTTTCGCAAGTTTTGTCAATATGGAATTTTGAAGTACTGCCAACCGTATATTCTGCGTTTTTGTCACATTTGAACAAAATCATTGATGCTGTTTCCGTCTAGCAATGTCATTAAATGTAAACAAGTCAGAAAAAGTCACTTTTAGGTTATGAAATATTTCAGATTATTTCTCGAAAAAAGAAGAAAAATGAGAGTGTTATAACAGTGATCAAGGAACGCATATCTACCTATTACAACAGTGTTTTATCAAAAAATTGGGGCGCACGATTCTAAATCCAAGTCTCCCATATTGCCCAGGGAGAAAGAGAGGTCTGGTCGTACTATGATAGTGTTGATACAGAAAGTTATCGATAAAACCGGCTAAGTGCTAGTCGGAATCACACATGAATGGTTCTATACGACCGTTCAATATATAATCGAGAAATGTCAAAGGATACATAGATATAGAGAATAATCAGATATACTGACAATAGGAAACGACCGAGCGAGACTTAAAAAACAAGAAAATTTACACAATGAAGAAAAAAAGTAAAAAATATATTTTTTCTATTAATCTTAAAAATAAAGATACATAGGTATCCATGTTTTAAAGATAAAGGAGACTGGAGCCTGAAGAAGGCAGGGCATGTGTCACGGTACAAAAAAGACAAAGTGGAGCACAAAACAAAAAGACACAAAAAGTAGGTAACAAGATTTATAATTCTGAAGATATGACACAGCAAAGACCTGATTCCTAAAATGGGAAATTTATGTCTTAAGAAATTACATCGAGGTATTACTTCAAGCATTTACTTCGTTTGCAGAACTTGGGGATAAATAAAATTGTAAGTAAGTAGGGATAAAGATGCGAGCACAAAGTTCCAACTTAAGATTTTTTTCTACTTAAGCTCTCGAGACACATATTTTAGTTTAATAGTATTTACGTCATCATTAATTAATAGACACTCAAAATTATCTGAAAATTAATGTTTAATTGTAAAAATTAAGGAACTGAATTTGAAGTTACCTAATCCGTTTATTGCGATGTATTCAATTGGCTCGATTGGACGCGATGAACTGCTAAAAGTTGCACAAACAAAATTTTGTATAAAAGGAAACATTACGGCACAAACAACATCTTGTATAAAAGAAAACATTATGCATTTGTAACTATGTGGCGAATTAATATTTTTGCACATTTATTTTCAACGGAAAAAGGACAGATTCCCTGAGTGTTTCTACAGCTTTTATCAAAATCAAAATCCATGTGAAACACTAAAAATTACACTTCGCAATAGCATGAGATGACACCGCCGCGCCGTCGCGGAGGCGTGAAATGCGCCTATATTAGATTTTCCATGTCATATACTTTTGTATGAATTCCGACCCGCGGAAGTCACGGTAAATGTTAAATTGATTTCTGTCGGTAAAAGCACGGCCCACATATGAATGTAGGTTTTCTGAAGTCAAGGCACTTTTGTAGCCCGACTTCGAATTGCAACTTGAATTGAAAAATATATAATATTACGACATCTGTAAGCTCAGAAGAACCGGACGCCATTTAAACGTAGGGTCCCGGGTTCGATCCCCGGCTAGGTCAAGATGGAAAACTTACTGTTTTTGATTTGCCTGGGTCTTGGATGTTTATCTATATTCATAAGTCTCTATTATAAAAATTGGTATAGCTGAGTTAGTATCGTGAGCTAGCTCTACACAAGTTCTTAACTACATCCTACAGTAGTAGGGTTAGCTTGTCTCTTTAAACGATGGGGCGGTCAGTAGCCGTGGTCTAGCCACCCGCAGTGTCGCCAAGAGGTACCGGGCGGAAGGCGCTTAAGGCTTGGCCATCCACCTCGTGGCTGACGTAGAGGAAGACAACCTCTTTAAAACAATACCGTAGGGTAGCTCGCTTTGACCGGCCTGCCTGTGAGTGAGAGAAACCCTAACCCTTCCCCCACAGTCGTATAGTTGGGTTGCGTAGGAAAAGGAGCGCGCGCCGCTCTACTTGTCCGCGGTGCTGTGGGCTAATTGGAGAAAACGGGATCCCGTCGTTCGACAGACAGCTTTTCGAATTGAGACGCAGGGCCAGATGGGCTGGGCGAAGATCGCTCCGACCCACACACAAGGCCCTGGCACTAAGCGGATTATATTAGGTCCTTACCTATGAAATTGGCGTTTTCTATAGAGAATTTCGAGCAAAGTGAATTTTTCATACTAACGTTTTTAGTATTATTTCGGGTTTGATAAATTCAACAAAAATTAAATTTTGCATGTAGTTACGGACAACATTAAGCATAATTTAATATTAAAAAATTTTAAAAAAATTATAAAAATAATAGAAATATGGCTGCATTTTTGATTAAAACGGACAAACCTTAAAAGAGTTCTTTTCATGAGCATGTTCTAATAATTAAATACGCAAAAACAAAAAAAAAATACATCCAGAATGTTAATAATGTTGGCTACTTTCAAGTTTAAATAAAAAAAATGTGTTTACCTGAAAATTATTGTCATTAGGAACAAAACGGCAAGCGGAAAAAAACCGTTAAGGAGGACCCAATATTATGACACCCTGTTAGTTAAGTGCGTGCAACTTGCAAGTCCCAAATTAGCTTCAGGCTTCCCGTGATTGAACGGGCAGAGTTTTAAGGGTACGAGTAGGTTACCACACATCATCAGGTCTATTGATGTCTCCACTGCAGGAGCACGATCCTCTGTGTACTACCAAAGCTATATAAGCCAGAGAAAAGGTTTTCACACGTCGATAAAAAAAA
Source organism: Rhodophaea formosa (assembly GCA_963082605.1). NCBI lineage: Eukaryota > Metazoa > Arthropoda > Insecta > Lepidoptera > Pyralidae > Rhodophaea > Rhodophaea formosa. The sequence continues at coordinate 13,639,430 of OY720203.1, read as the reverse complement.
AAAACTGGCTTAATCTGTGTAATTTATCCCTATACACTTATTTTTTCATATAAGTATGTGTATTTATTGTTTAAACTACAAGACGTTTCATTTTTAAAAAGTTGCCGCAGTCGTACCTAATGAAATGAATGATTGTTCTCATAATATGAATCTTCAATTAATCATTATACAATTTATTTGAACAATACTCTTCGAATTGAAAAGTCATTAACTAACAGATTAACAATGAAATATACTACAAGTGAGATGAATGACTTTCAATTTGTAAATTTACGAGAATAGAGGTTAGTCTTCTATTTATTCATATTAAATTCTGTTTACTTGAATAAAACGACGCAAAGACACTAGAAAAAGAAAAAATAAAAAGTAAGTAAATGAAGAAAGGCTGTTAAAATATTCAGCTTGAAATAAAAGTTAGACAAGCTTGTTATGAAGCAATCATTCTTGACTATTTAAATGCGTACTCCATCATTTATTGAGGCTTTGATGTGTACTTCTGAGTATTTGCATTTTACTTTAGAAATGAAGATCGAGGGCTTGTTTTGTAGGACAACGAAACAAGCCATCGATCTCAATTTCTGAGAACCAAACTTTATATACCCAGTTTTTTTTAAATAGAAGTTAATTAATGTGAATCAAAGCCAGTGGCATGCCGCCCCAGTTCCGCAGCAAAGAAGGCATTCGCTATTCTGCACACGTTTATGTTAATTGCTTTTCTTACTGACGTCGTTAGCGACGAAGGCAACCGTGCTGGAAGCGATACGTCGTTTCATAATTTTTATGGTTCAGCACCAAAATGGTCCCCCACTGTCCCTTCTTCCATCCGTCTGACACAGGGATGTACCTTTAGAAATTTTTGTATCGTATGTTCGGGCTGTCAGTTGGCGCGCGCCACAAATTCAGAAACAGTAGAATGAAATTTTATTTCGCAAATGATTGTGCACAGTACAATCTATGTTTTCTTAGTAGGCAAGTGACAAAAGAAGTGGGATGACAAAGCGAAGGTGATGAAAAAGAAAATCCGTTTCTAAATTAAATTCAATTCGTATTCCACAAAATGAAATTTGTTAGACATAAATAAAATTTATTTAATACTGAGACAGGCAGGAGACACGGGACAAAAATAAATAAAAAATATTTTTGACCGAAAAATTAGAAGGCCAGGCCTTGCTGGAGATATGTAAGAATGTACAACATTCTTCAAATTCTACGTTCAATATTAATGCTAGAATGAGATGACGACAAGTAAGTATTTTACTTAAGTTAATATTCCTAATCACGACATAAGTTTTGTTAAAACTTATATAGGTAATTAATGATAAGTTTTTTGATAATTATATAGAATCATGTATGCAATTATATATGAGCAGTCAGAGGATTTGACCTTCACTCTTTACGCTTGCCAGACGGTTTGGAGAGGCCTTTTTGATGTTTATAAGCTTTGTTTAGCTTGCGTTTCCTAAGTCGCCTTCTATGACATTCACTCTGCCGGGGACAACACGGTAAATGTAACTTTCTAATATCAAGTTTTTCACACCCCGTACCTAATCACAAATCTAATACAATGTCTGAGCAACAGTTGATCAGCATAAACCTTAATATAATCAATATCAATTCAATATGACTGGATAGGCTTATTAGATTAGAATGGACCACCGACGTGAAGATAATCACATCAAGCCGAACCTGAGCGTATTCGAGATGAGCTTCACTGTTCAAAGGGAGTTGAAATGTATAGATTGTAATATCGCTGAACATTATTAAGTATATTAGAAAAGAAATAATGAAGAATAATGTGTGAAAATTAGAAACGACGTATTAGATATATCTACATAATATTAGTCTAGATAATATTATAGGTAGTCTAGATCAAATGTGTCACATCGTAATTTATATCGCTTCAGGGGTTTGTTAAGTTATTTAATTAGGTACTCAAGCGAAGTGCATATAAAATGCCACACCCTTGCAGCGTGAATGCCGCTACAGTTATTTTTCAACAATACTTTTCTCCGACCATTATTTAATCAAAAAGCAATCTTGCTCTTTTAACACAAGTTTAGAAGTTCGAAGGAAATTGCGGAATGCTGTCTGTTCCTCTCGTAATATCTCAGAAGCAGCGAGAGTCGGGTTAATGTCACTGTCCTTTATGCATTCCTCTCCAGAAAAGGTAGGATTGCGAATCACGACCCCTAACACAACTCCTTTAAGAGTCCCACGTAAAGCCGCAATCCCATACAAACGTAGTTTCGTTTTAGTTTTACAACAGTTAAGCCAATCTCAACCAAATTTCGTACATACGACCGGATAAGGCATATTGATGTTTATAATTAGGTTTTAATTTTAAAAACAATACCGATACAAAATTACAGCGAGTATAAGTTTTCGATACGAAACTTCAACTCGCTGTAATTTTGTATAGGTATTGTTTTTAAAATTGAAATCTGATTTGGTTGAGATTGGCTTAACTGTTGTAAAACTAAAACGAAACTACGTTTGTATGGGATTGCGGCTTTACGTGGGACTCTTAAGATATTACATATCACTAAAGTATTTATTTAGGATATAGTTACTTTCACGTTTTTATACAGGCTTTATGTAGGCCATTTAACTCTGATTAAATTATGTACTCAGAAAAATACAGTAAATGAGACCGGAAGGTCGGAGATTCTTTTTGGGCACTGGCGTCATGTCAAATGAAGAATAAAAGTCTAAGAAAATGTACGTAAAATCGAAATTGAACAATGATGAAAACAATAAAGGCTGGTTGACGGATACGCTTTGTTTATCCAAAATAGGAGCTGCTGCTGAATCCAAGTGGGTCTACTGTCGACTGTTACTGTCAATTCTGCCAATGTTAAAGGCTGTAAACAGGCACTAAGTACTCACTCTTCAGGCAGGCTGGGGGCACCTTCCTCTTGGCCGGGCGCGTTCACGTGGTACACACAGAAGTTCTCCAGCAGGGCCCTCATGTCCACGAAATTGAAGAACGGTTGAAAGCACACATCTGTGGAAATAAAATAGTGTGAAATAAAATGAAGGACATACTTAATTTGTAAAAATAAATAAACAAATAAAAAGGATAATATTATATAAATTCTTATCCATGAAACGAATTTGAGATTCTAAAGTCCAATACTCAAAATCATTTTAAATAGCAGCGTTATCAAATCTCGTGCTGACTTTGTCTAGACAAAACCTTAAAGAGACAGTGACCTAAGTGAAAATGTTTCTAAGTATCCGAGAATTAGTCCATCTCATGAGATGCATAAAATATGTACTACGGTACATCAAGTGACGATTTTGTAGAATTGTGTTTCGCAGCCCTCGTTAGTAGCATGAAAGATGAAAGCATAGATGAGACGCCGGTAAATTGTATACGTACTGTTGCAACGCATCCAAGATATAAATATTTTAATGCTAATTACCACGCTAAATATATACCTTAAAATAAGACAGATATATGCGAAGAGAGGCTCAGCAGTGGGTAGAAGAATAACTTACATAGCTTGAAGACTCCCATAATAAATAGCGCTACAAAAAACGAAGGAGTGTTCAGCTTCACGGCTGACTGATAAATTTTCATTTCCAATTGAACGCTTTCAGGCATAATAGAATTAAGGTAAAACAATAAAATACAATTAAGTTTTATCATTATTGCTTTATAAATCGAAGAATGGAATGTAATCAAATTAAAACGTATAATTGAATCAAGACTCATAAAATTAAGAGGAGGAATAAATGACGTCAGCATTTGCTCAAAATCAATGTAGCTCTGTCTCTCTAAGGACATCGCCTCACCCGCTTCAACACGTCTTTGATGTGCTTCAAGCTTAGGTACCTCTTTTAATAGACATGTGTAGACTATGCTAAAAATGCTTCCCATTGCTGTCCAATTAACCAAGTGCACGTAGGAGAATGAATGACAGGGGCAATGTATTAAAACAGAGACAATTAAAAACCATTTCAAGTTCAGCCCTTTTTACCCAAAGGGTACTCGGGACCCAATTACTAAACCACCGCTGTCTGTCCATCTATCTCTCTCCGATACACGCTGTTTTATGTGTATCTATGACGTTTGCTGCTATAACACAAAGTTTGTAGGCTAACAAGAAATATGTTTTTTGCTCATTTTTCTCGATTGTATAATAGTTACTTCTTTATTCTTATTATATTTCGCATAAACAATACCTACCTATGTAATATTACTGCTTTATTACTAAGATGTCAAGTTTAGTATAATAAGTGTTCGTAAGAGTTTGGTTAACCTCATAAGACAGGTTGAATGCATACCTATATTATAATAGATGTTCTCATACAAAAAACATGGTTCATGTATAAATATTGTACGATGGCAAGGAACTCTTTGTATGTGAATACTACTCGCACTTGGCCGTTTTTATTTTGCATGAAGTGATTTATTGGAGAGTGAAATGTCACTGCTCATAATTCCACCTAGCTGAACGTCAGATGTAAATCTCAAAGGAACCGGTGTAACAAGCTGGAAGGTGAATAAATAGTTTCTAAGTGAAAATATTTGTACAAACAGGTCAGGTAGTGAAAAATTCGCAATGCAGCATTCGTGTTAAATTGCATGGTGTTAAAATTCGCTCTGCAAGCCCCAAGCGATTAGTCACTAGTATTACCAGGCTGGTCCGGTGAGTAATATTACGGGACGGTAAGTAATCATTGGAAATTCGTGGTTTTATCCTCGGACAAAGGCTATATACATTTTGATTTTTTACCTAACCTTACGATGAAAAGCCATATTGTAAACGTCTGGACAGATTTTGATATATCATATTGAAGATCCTTCGCTATAAAAGTGTATAAAAATTGGCTAAGTGCGAGTTGGATTCGAAACGAAAGGAATACTGTTTTTAATTTTGTTTATTTATATCTAAATACAGTGGGCTAATTCTTGCTATAGTGAGAGTACATTGTTGAATCTCCTTGAGGAGCCAGGATCAATCACTGAACCCGAATTTATACAAACACTAGCCGTACCCGCGACTTCGTCCGCGAGGAATAGTGAGTTTGGAAAGCCTTTTTTACTTAAAAAGCAGCCTATGCTCTTTTTCAGGGCTTAGACTATCTGTGAACCAAATTTCAGAAGTTCGGTTCAGAAGGTTTGGCGTGAAAGTGGACAGACAGACGAGAGTTACTTTCGCATTTATAATATTATAGTATGGATTATACGTGTTTGTATCGAACGTGTACAAACCCTTTGACAATCAGGATATTCCGCAAATATACGAAAACCTGGCATCACTATTAGTTACCAGCTATACAACGAAATAACATCAGCCGATTGTGGTCCCTATCTTCTGTAGGATAAGTTCTGGCAGCTTAATTAGTAAATGAAAGTTACGTTATCATGCGATCGCATTAAAAAGATTTATTACACGGCAATAAATTTCAGCGCTGGATAATTAAGAATATGCAAGTACTCGTATTTTATTTTAATTAAAAAATATTAAAGATATATGGTATTTTCTATGACGCCTGACTTAACATTTTCTGTGCAAGCCGTTTCTTCGTACGCGAAAATAAGTGTGTGATGGTTTTTTTATGGCAAGCTTTCATTTAACTTGCAATATATGTCCGAGTACAATCGTGCAACTAAATTTGAATCAGTTATCCTCATCCAATTTGAGTGTAAATATACAGAGGCATATAGGATGATTTTAAACCCCCTGGCGATTGTAAAATTTCGGATTTATATAAAATTGGGCAGCACTTGCACATCATCATCATCATCATCATCAGGTCTTTCTAGTCTCCACTGCAGGAGCACGACCCTCTCTGTACTACCAGAGCCATATACTAGCCTGAGTAGTCAGAGCACTTGCACACCACTCAACAAAGATTATGATGTAAAAAATATCCTCGTGGTGCCAGCGAGACAAAGGCATCTTTTTTAATAATTCCATAATAATATTACGTCCTGACAACTTTCATGGTATTTTTCTAATATAGGGTGCCTTAGGAAATAATTTTCAATATTTTCCCGCAGGTTGCACTGCTCTGCTCTATAAAGATTAAATGCACAAAAGCATTCTCGTGGTGTCAGCGAGGCGAACAAAAGCTATTGTTGAAGGCAGTCATGGTAATGAGCTCCGCGCAAGTGCATTTTCAGGATAAACAACCCGAAGAAAAATAGCTTTACTCGGAGATTTTTTAATTTCCGTAATTACCAATATATATATATATATATTGAAAAGAAAAATCGACCGAGGGCTTGTCGGGTCAAGCGCAGGGTTCCGTAGTAGCATGCCATTTTTAAAGTTGGTCGACTATAACTCTTTGCCTTGTGAACCTTACTTGCTTTGATAATTTTCCTATAAACTCGTTCATTTTGGTTTTATACACTAAGAGGAGCCTGATGGCCCAATGGGCGTAAGTATTAAGCGCTTTCGCATGTGAAACAACCCCGGGCGCAGTCCCCACTTAGATGGATGACCACAAGCGGCATATAAATATCTCCAGGTCCTCCGTGCTTCGGAAGGCCCGTTAAGATGTTGGTTCCGGCTGTTGTTAAGCTATCTCTGATGGCTTTAATAATCAATTAGATGTGTTCAATAATCTGAAAACCGTATGCTAACACGGTTTTCAGATTTTTCAAGTGGCTACACTTACACGAAAAACGCGTAGCGTAAACAAAGATATAAGACGACTTTCAATGGGCAAAAGTAGAAAAATGACAAAATAATGGAAATTATAACAATCAACTAATACCTATTCTTTACATACAACATATTATCACATCTTTATCCTTTGCGGGGTAAACAGAGCCCAATGTCGTGAAAACCAAACGCCATCTTTAGCGTGTTAGTGGACAGGGTGTAATAAAATAAAATAATGGAATACTGTACATAATCTTATTACTGGCTAGTTTCCCCTTTTTCACCCCCTTAGGGGATGAATTTCCTAAATTTCCTGCTTAGTGCTCACTTAAGACAATTTCAGTTACCCATGTAGTTCCGGCTGTGCTTTGATATGTCTACAACTAATCAATTTCTTCTTTCATATAAAGGTATAGGTTTATGAATGTACAGATTTTCTTTTCTCCCCGACCAGCATGGAATAATGCCTATTCCTGATTAAATGTAGCGAAAATATGAGAGCTGTAACACAGAATACATAATAGTACAAGTAGCTATACGCTTTCAACCTCATTTGACAATGGTTGCGATAATATAGCATATTGAAGCTTTAAGTCCCAATACAAGGATTTTGTGTTATCATCGTGTTGTGAAATAAATAGGAGTACATACTTAATAAAACGAATTTCATTTCAAAAATACGCTACGTAGTACAAGGATCATTTATTTTTCGTTTAATTATATTTTGAACTAAAAATATTTTAGCTTAAATGGATATTCTATTAGTTAAAAACAAATACTTTAGCATAAGTATTATAATACTAAAAAAGCTCTTAGCAGTAAGAAAAAACTGTAGCAAGTCTTCGGTACAAAACTCCAACTTATAAAAAATTTCAAATTGATTGAAATTAGTCCTCTCGGTAAAGCTCTCTTAAGAGTCTACTTGTAAAATGGAAAAGAAAATTCCAAGAAAAATGGAGGGATTTTTGAGAATTTTAACGACATTGAATTCAAACCTGACAGCAATGTAAAAATGCGTAAAAAGAAACATAATTGACTGGCGACAGCAAACGATGGAAAATTCTGTTGTCGAACGTGGACGTGACAAGATAGCCAGTAAAATGCCTTCTCAGTTTTTCCAAATGAAAAAGTTCGAAAGCAGTAGACATTTTCGAATATCGTTCATAAAATTTTATATTTGAAGAAATCAATATTTCAAGACGCGACGGATAACAAACACTCGTAAATACGTTATACAACCTGATTTACAAGTATCGGAGAGGCGCGTTCCCCACATAAGCCAAGGAGCCATGCCTGTATGTATCCATCTTTGGGGACTTCTAAGCCTTTGTTACGCCCACACGTGTCACGCGACTACCGCTTACATTGGCAGTTTGTTTTGTATCTACATAATCTTAAAAAAATATGATTAGGTATATGATTTAGGTAGAAACAGTCGTGCTCCAGCAGTGGAGACTAAAAAAGACCTGACGATGATATCATTTAACAAAACTTCCTTTTTGATTACATAACAAGATTAAACCAACTAACAGTTTACTGAGCATTGAGTTTATATGGTGCTTGTGACTTCTGATACTTAAATAAAAGTTATTTTGAATAATTCAAAACGTTATGTAAGTACTAAACCAATATGAGGTACACAGTCGTCTGTGAACTTTCATAATGAATCAATTCCGTTTGACCCATAAACAGCGCGATTCGCGCCGTGTTTTTAAACTCATGTAAACTTGTTGCAGATCCTTTTCACCCCGAGCGGAGTGAGGAATGGCTGAAAGGCCTCATTCACGGCGACCTACTCAAAGTAAAGATCTCCTTTGAATATCTTGGCTAGTAGAGTCGTCAACCTTTCAACGTGTTCTCCTACGCATTGCCAAGATAATATTGCTTCGTAAATAAATATTCTTTTAGACTTTATAAAACTTCCTTTAAACTTTTACACCGACCGTGGTCACTGGATGACTAGAGTCACCCATTGACCACGGTCGGTGTAACCCGAGACGTATGGAGAAAAACGGTATGTTTCGCGTTAATTCCCGATATTGCATTTTTTTTAATTTATTTAGTAACATTTCTTACATCTATCATTACAGGTCAAATAACCTAATGCGATAGAATAAGCCTATTGTAGTCTATAAGAAATCACAAAGAGTGCCACCTTATTAAATTCATTATAAGAGCAACAGAATAGATCCAAATCGTTAGGCATTAGATTTATCGTGCGCAGCGCTCGCGTCAGAGGCGCCTCGTTGACCAGGTTGGTCCCCCGCGCGGCACGGCCAGCAGTTGCGGCTTTAAATAAATATTCTTTTACTTTTATTGTAATTCACAATTGGTTCCATTTAAATTTCATCAGAATCTGTTCAGTAGTTTTGTTGAAATCGGTCTTGAGGTAATGTTAAAAAAGTAACTCTTTTAATCACTTGCGGCTGTGTGTCAAGATCTTTTTCTTAGGAACGCATCATCAAACGCATTTCTGTATCAAGTCGTAATAAATATCACATATCTTGATCTGGGGTCTCTAGAATCTCTAAAAAAAACTTCTAAATTAACGCAGTCAAAGCTATTTTCAAATTTGCAATTTTCCTTGAACCGCAAGGGAATTAAAAACTGTAAGGGTTACTTCCGGTTGACCTAGAATCATTAGATTGGCATGAAGCAAGGTCTTATAACGCAATCCAAGGAAAACATCCAAAAACTGTAAATAATTAATTAGAACAAATAAATGAACAAACCCTTGGAGCGCGAGTCCAAATTGCACTAGGCCGATATTTTATCTAAAATATGACCGATTATTATTTTATTATGCCCATAAAAAGATTGATATTATTAAATATTTTATAAGATCATTCTTTGGTGTACTAACAATAAAGAGTAAATTTTATTTATTTTTTATATCCAGTCCAGGAATAGACAACACATTGTCTGTGTATCCAGGGCAAGAGGCATATAATTTAAAGCCATCTGAATCTGTCAGAATAAATTCCTTTAATTAACTTCACATTCGCGCTTACCTCGACTGCGTGCGAAAAAATCCATCGGAAATGCCCCGTTTTTTGGATTTTCACAATTTTTACTGTTTATCCTTAGAAGTGAGAAAGGTATCGGTTTAAAAATAGTAGAAATTGTAGGTAACTTGGTTAACACGTTCGATCTTTTTAGTCCTTATCAATTTAAAATATCTAATTCTCCAAGACATTTTGATGAAACTTAGTAAAACTATTATTATAATACCTTTATAGTCTTAGCCCATTCCGTCGCAGCACGTGCATGCTCGTGTCAAGCTGCGAACGACATGTAATCTGTCCACATCACCCAGTAATGAGATTCCATGCATACGATCACAGCTGAATCAATGCCTGGTAACGTATGCGCTGCAACGAGACCAATCTCGTTCACTTCATTTCGCCAGCTGTTCAAGTTTCTATGCAATCTGCATTTTGACGAAAGGATAAATAAATAATAAATAAATATATACGGACACATCACACAGATTGAGCTAGCCCCATAGTAAGCTCTTATGTAAGACTTGTGTTATGGGATACTAACTCAACGATACTATATTTTATAACAAATACATATATAGATAAACATCCAAGACCCAGGTCAATCTGAAAAAGATCATTTTCCATCTTGACCTGGCCGGGGCTCGAACCCGGGACCATCCGTGTCACAGGCCGGCGTGTTGACCGCTGCGCCACGGAGCTCGTCGAGGATGTGCGAGGACATTTTATTATAAGGGAAAGTGCTCGTTTCCTTGTTTTTTTATTTTATTTTATGGAATGCGTTATTTTTCATGTCTTTCTTTGACGATTGCATGTACTTTTTGGAAATGGTTATAATATACCTAGGAAGAAATACCAACTAGGTACATTTATTTTAGTTACGTTGCATTGCGACGAGAGCCGCCGGCGTCTCGTGTTCGGATTGTTTAATTGTAAGAGGCTAATTAAGCAATTTGTGTCATGATTGGTTTCTTGTGACGTGTGCGGGGGTGGCAGATTACGTGACTACTAGTAATTAGCTATTTGCTTTGCGACGACCGGACGGCGCGACCGGACCGAAAACGACCAAATGATACGATTTACCTCATACTATCTCAACTGCTCTATGAGACACGCTACGTTTGCAGAAACCATTCCAAGCAATATATCGTAAAACAAAAGAGCGTGTATTTTTAAATTTTCATAGCTATACAAAGCTAATATATTTTCACCCCTAAAAACAAAAAATGTTTCCGCTATTCTGCAAAGCCTGTGCGTTGGTTTGATGAATATATTTTAAAACTTATATCCGAAATTGGAATAAATCTAAAGGTCGTAAAATATACCGACGTTTTTTGCCGTATAAACTAAGGTCGAACTAAGGTCCAAAACTCTTACATTATGCATAACAGATGGCTGAATGATTTATATGTGCTCTCTAAATATAGGTCCATAAAAGCAGAAAGCATGGAAAACTAATAGGTACCTAGGCCTTTATAAGAGGTAGGACATTTTCATAAAAACTAACTAAATTATTCGTACAAACAAACACAATAAAAAACAAAGAAATTTTTGCTGGCGAACAAATGACTGTTGGATTTTAGCTAGGTGGACCTACACCTAATTGGTCGTTAAGTGGATACCCTGATCTATGCTGCTTGCTACTACGGGACCCTCCATGGACGAGTTCGACTCGCACTTGGTCACTTTTTATTTGATAAGTTGTAGGTTTGATTTTTCAGTGGTGATGTCCTGTATGTAATCCTGGGTCGTGAGTATAATAATGCAGCAGAGTACTTTTCAGAGAATAATTTCAACGTCCTTTGTTTGTCAGTAATTAGGCCGACTTTGTATTTGAGCGACACGCGCTCCGTGTACATATTCTCACAGTGGTATACAGGCAAACAAAGCTAACAAATATCACAATACCGACTCCACATGACAGCACCCACAGCCCCCATTGAGCTACATCCGCGACTTCGCGAGGTATTTCAAACTTATATTACACATTCGCTAGGAAACATTCTTTGAACAAAATAACAAACGACTGTATCATAAAAAACAGAGGATATATTAAATCCATGATATACCTACTTTTTCCTACATTTTAAGAATATTGCGAGTGGTACGCATTGATCGCGTACATAGAGTGTTTTTCTCTTTTGGTGCCGTGAATTCTTGGGCTAAAGGAGCAATGTAACGAGCGCAAACGTGAAAGTTGTGCAAGACCGAGAGAGTAAAGGGAACAGTTACGTAAAAGTGTCTGGATCGGAATGAAAACGAAACTCTGTCGGGCTTTGAGTTTTCGGACGGTGCCGCCGAACCGGGAGCCGCCGCCAAGGGATAGTGTTATAATCTTGCTTGTAATGTATCTTGATGAATATAAAGATTTATAGAAAAATAGGTGTTCGTTTGTAGATTTAATACATATGTCAGTCAAGAAGCTGACGCTGAGCTGAATGAAGCAAAATAATATCCCCACCAAATAGCGAAGGAACAGGATAGGCGATATTACTTGTTTGTAGGTTCGCTCTCAAAAGCACTCATTATGTAAACAAAACAAAGTAAAGTAAACATAAAAGATGTTTGTTACTGGGAGCTTACCAATAAGCCTCTTAAGGTAGCACAAGGCGAAAATTCTCCTAAAAAGGGAATAATAAATAACTCAAGAGCGGAGTCTTTGAAACGTAAACATTTGACGATCTAAAACATGCCTAAAAGAGATTGATAGCAGCGAATATGAATAATTCCTTTCAAGTACGTGACAAGGGCGGTGACGGTGAGTCATACAATACGCACCTATCCCTCGGGAGATCTATAACGAAATAGTTTGCATGAAAACACAGGAGCCATGCCCGACTCTATTGGCAAATACCTTTTCAAATACACAAAAAGATTAAAAGCATCATTCACTTATTCAGATATTCGTGATAGGTAAGTAATACGTCAATTTTGTAAACTAACCCACTCGTTTTGTTTAAAGCAAGTGGTAAGTCTTCTTAGCTATTAACGCGTGACTTATAAGGATAAATGAATATTATTATGTACGTCAATTATGTATTAATTTTTATCAGACCGACCCACCTAGAAGAAGGATAATATATTTCGCGCGTATGTGTCTGTATGAATTTATCTATTATGTATTCAGTCTGTTTCACTGTGGATTCGGATGGAGTTTGATGAAACTTTAGTGGGTATTTACAAACATGTAGGTATTCGTACATCAAAATATAACTGAAAAAAATATATATAATGTTTTAGCTTCATTGCATAATGATTTTTCGATTTTATTTAAAGAAACACGCGAAGATAATATTAACTTTATAAATTAGCCAGGAGAAAGAAATTTGTTTTCCTTGAAAAACTTTCATGACGAAGAGCTTACTTACTTTTTAGTTGAATACAATTTTTCATAAGACAATTTTACCACTAAGACCATTAGGATTCTTCTTGAAAAATTTCAATCGCTGACAAAAGCCAGTTTCGTGGGTCGATGGAGATAAATTATCCATGGCTCATCAACCCACAGGCTTTTGTACTCCGAGGAACAGGTGCTTCATTTAAAGTTTGTCAATTACAGATGTTTATGGGCGTAACCAGGAATACCGTGAAAGATGTTTGGGGAAACTTGATTAAAACATAATGGAAGTAACGTCAACATGAAATAAGTGTATTATTGACCTTACACATAAGTTGGTCATTGAGCATACCTATATTTTTCGAGGTCCAGTCGGTGTAGTGCTTTGCCCGTGACAAAAAATTTAAAAACATTTTCATTTTGCTTAACATAATTTAATTCAAATGGGGGCAGCACTAGGTCGGGTAAATATTAAAGTGTTGCAATTGAGTGTTGCATGGTGCGTAGATTTTGAAAATCATTTTTGCCTACGTAAGCGTCTACAGAGCTAAATTTTTAATTTGATATTAGTACTAAACTTCGTTAAATTCGTTTAAATATTGGTTGGGCAAGTCCATTCTAAAAGTATAAATAATTAAATGAATATACTTATATAAAGATCAGATATACGCACCGATGACAGATATGAAGCGATGCGAAACATGCAGGTATAATACAAGATATACTCTACTACACGTGCGAAGCCGGGCGTGGTGGTATTTTGTTATCAATACAAAAAACATCCAAGACCCAGGTCAGTCTGAAAAAGATCGTTTTGCTTCTTAAGTTGACCGAGGAAAGAACCCAGGATCCTGCGATTCAAAGGTACTTGTAGTACCACTGAGCCACTGAGGTCGGTTCTCTATGAAAAGTCTTACAGGGATGAGACAAAGTAAAAAAATTGCCATGTTACACGGGACAAACTAAGCATTATCCAAATCTGCTTCCATATAATACACATGAACTCGAAAACATAACACTTGAGTTTTTGGACATTAGCTTGTAAAAAATGTAGGAAGTACTAACTGAATTAGACATGTAGGTATGTATTAATCAAATTCATCCAACCTAGAATTGCTAAATTCCCTAACATACTAAAAGAACGCAATTTCTTTCAAGACCTTTTCGTTTGAGCTCGTAACGCCGTGTGTATCGTGTTTTCTCGCATCGTAATAGAAAAACATTAGCTAATGGTATTACAAAATATACTGTACCGGGTACAAAAATGAACAACTCTTAGTATTAACAAGAGGTAACTATGAAACCATTTTTTACTAAAATAAATAAAATAAGTACTGATATTGTCCTACATTTTTGTGGGCTTTTGATAGCGTCTGTCTACGCTTTAAACTATTTTTAAACTTTGTACGACACGAATATGACAAGGGACGATGATAACATATGATTGCATGTCAAACGAAAGATTAAATGTAGTATTCAAGTGACCGAAATATCATATGGCTGTGTCTGGTACACCTAATAAATTTGTCGTTGGATAGATGACTGAAAAAAAAGTTAAGCACGCATTTTAAAACACAAGCTAGGAGACGTTTGTTACCGCAATTATATTACAAATCTTATTTCTGGCAAGTATATTGTTTTATTAATTTGCTTTCAAATTTTTTTTTTCTTTTAAATCTTCTATTTCTATATTTTTAAATACTTTCTTATGTCAAAAATGGCTATTTGAATCCAGTTAGCAAATCAGTGAATCGTCTTATGTCCAGCTGTACTTCTAGTATCAACATATTAGTGAACCTATTTCCTGGGGTAATATTATTTCAAGCTGAAGATTCGCAACGTAGGTACTTGATACCTGACTACCAGACCTGACTCCATAGCTTGCCCAAACGACGTTATATTCTGTCGGCAACTTTCTAGTCAAGATTGAACCGACAAACTTTAGAAGCGCAAATTACCGTTGAAAAATGTAAATGTGTAACTTTACTTAAATAACTTGCTTAAATTCAAAATCTTTTTCAAATAAAGTGGATGATGACATGAGGCTAAAGCTGTTTTATCATTTTACGAGAATGACCAGTAGGAATCAAACGTTATGGCGCCTCGGATATCGCACCGCTTCCCCGCGCGCTCCCCGCTCGACTCGCGCGATGTTCCGAGCCGCCATAAAGTTTGATTCCGAGTGTTATTTGTTTTTAAGAATTATATCTTAAATTTCATAAGTTATGCATATAAGATTATCATCATCATCATCGGGTCTTTTTTAGTGCCCACTGCAGGAGCACAACCCTCTCTGAACACACAGAGCAATATATTAGCCAGAGTAGTCAAAGGATTTGGCCTACACTCTCCACGCTGGCCAGAGAGGGTTGGAGATGTCTCTTTGATATTTATGCTAAGGACCGGCCTTGAAAAGTATTTAGAGGGTCAATTTCGTCGCTGTAAAACTCCTCTTTTAAATAAAATGTTGGCAAATAACTTAGAGCAACATTCTAAAAAACCTTGCAAAACCGAGGCAGAGTAGATGCCATAAACGAGCAAATTCTTGTCCTTGCTTATATTTTAATCGGAAGCTCCGTTATTTATCGTAAATTCTGGCGTTTTCCACTTTCAGCGAGTTTAACAAGCTGTCACTTATTCAGGGTGTGCCGCCGCGAATTTCGTTGGGTGATTATTACTGGGTCTTTTAACCTTTAGCTACCGTGGTGGCTTTTTTGTCACACAAATACCGACGTGGGGCCAGAGAGGCCGCCAATCCAATATTGATTTTAGGAGAAAATGAGTATTATTGATCGAATGTTGCTTATTTTGTAGGTTTGGATATATTAATGAAAGGGGAGATTGTTAGTACGGAATTTTTATTATTTTTCGCGGCATATCTCTATCAAAAATCTGTAAAATAAGCTTTGCTTTATTGAAAAAGATCGCTGTAAAATCAGCCACAAATCATGGTGAGTTGATTACCTCACGGATAATTTAAAAGGGAAACAGTCTAGTCAGACATCCTCGGGATCGAAGAATTAATTCTGTAATTTCAGTTTAACTTAATGTCGCCCAAACTTTCGATGGACGAAAAACAAGTGTCGATCAAAAAGTATGTCTTTCATAGTTCTGGACATCTGGTGGATAATAGTTTGTCGTGCTAAATATGTTCAATCGTTATAATTTGCTAGAATTTAAACACATAATTTCCCTTTATGCCTTAACGGGGTAGGAGTTAAGGGGAACGGCCAGACTGGCTCCTTTCCAGTTGCGCCGTTGGGACCTGGCCATAGGGTAATATGCGTCTAGACTACATAAATTCAATTAATCCTGCCGTCAAATTAAAAATGAATGTTTCAGTCGGTATTCATTAGTTCATTAAATAGGAAAACAATACCGTTCGAGTTGACACGTGATAGACATATCCTCGTAAATAAATTACATTCATCAGTATGTGAGCCAGATTTGTTTTGCTCTTGAATGTATGAGGGAAATAAAAAGCTTCAAACCAAATGGGAATACGTAAACAGGGCGAAAAGGATTTTGTGTTATGTAACAAAGGAGCGGGTGTAGGGTAATCTAAGGATATAAAATTGATCAATTGGTGAGTTATACTTATTTCATTCCTTACTTAATAATTCATCATCATCATCATCTGAGCTCCATCCGGTTTGGCTCCTAAGCTGTTATGCATCGAAGGGATCCGCAAATATGACAGTTTTGAACAGCATCCATGCCGTAATATGGTTTGTTAAAAGCTTTTTACGGCTGGCTGCCTGCTTGACACTTTTCCTTCTTGGGTAACTCCAGAACCGCAGACAAATATCAAGGAAATTACCCATGTAGTATCGGGGAGCCCCCAAACAAATTCGTTTTTTTTATAATATTTTTTTAGAAAAAAAAATATGATTACTTAAAATATTTCATAAATCGGTACAGTCAGCCTCTCTTTTGGTACCACATATGATATGTTTCAGACCATTTTTTTATACCGGTCAATAAACGGTTAATATACCGGTAATTGATTCATATGACCTAAAGATCAATCGTTCCGATTTCACGCCATTCACATGAGTGACAGGGAATCTAAACGTTACTAATATTGCCCTTTTTTTAAAATGGCCAAGAGTCGGGTCCAGAATTTAAAATGAAAATAGGTAGAGCAGAGCCCAGGCAACTTTGCGAACCACTGCTCTTACCAATCAAAGTGACAGGTCCGGCTCAAGTACTAAAATGCTTGAGTTTATCAACCAATGAGGTTCGCCTCGAGAGCGCTAAAGAAGAGATCAAGAATTCTTGACACTTGATTGATCGACGAGCTTTAATTATTTAATGCCTACTCTAAAGTACAGTCTACCAAACATGGACCGTCAAATATCATTACACCATTAGCGAGGAAATAACTGCATTCATATGCGTTAATTTGAAACAAAGTCTTTACAAATTGTGGATTATATTCGCTTCAATTTAGAAAATTTCATATAGTGTACCTACATATCTAGTTCGTCATCAGTTTTTGATTGCTATCGTTCACTATATTAAACAAATAATCTACTTTGCAATGGCGAAATATATATCCTTAACACTTTTTAAATATTTAATCAGGATTCCTCCTCTTATAAAGGTGTCGAGAAAATCATTCCTAAATCGAATAACGATATCGTAATGAAAATACGTCTAATATTACCTAAGGTCGGACATCGAGAGACAATATAATTATTATTATTATATACTTGATGATGTATGATGGTTATTCCGACCAGTTTCTGAAAGCATTATAGGCACTTTAAGGTGTGTAATAAATTAATTATATTGATTTTGACATTTTCACATCTGATTGGCATGCGTCTATTCCTGCCGGATGCAACAACTTCTAATGAGATAACTTATTTCTTATTTCTGCTACTGCTGTGTTAAAAAAGGTAGATACGAGTTGCAATGCGTTCTAACTTCGCAAAGGTTTTTGAACAGGGAGGGGAGACGGCCCGACGACATGATGGTAAAAGTTTTATCAGTGCATAACAACAGCTGAGACAAATTCGACTGCTTTATACCACTTTGAGATTCGAAGACTGGGTTTTATACGTTTCTTTCAAATTTTGCGTACCGGTGTCTTCGAAATTTGCAGGGTCGAAAGTGGCCTCGTTTTTTATTGACACAAAGATTACATGAGGTTGACGTCTTATATTCCTAATGCATAATTAGTATTTAGCAAAAACATGAAAACGCACTACTGCCCGCAAACGTTCCGGGTGGTCATAAAAAAAAATAACTTGAACCTAACTCCTTTTCTGCCCTCCGTCGTTCTGGGTGGTCATAAAAAAATAACTCGAACCTAACCTCTTTTCTGCGCTCAGTCGCTCCGATAGTCATAAAAAAAATAATACCTCCCAATTTTTTTTCTGCCTTCAATCTTTCTATGTAGCCGAAGCTAATCTTTTTTTTATCCTCAGTCGATCCGGATTGTCAAAAAAAAAAACCGGCCAAGTGTGAGTCAAACTCGCGCAATGAGGGTTCCGTACAATATGCTTCGTGAACACACACACAATGTGCAAGAAATGTTTTATTCAATTGACTAGCGCCATCTAGTGGTGTTTTGGTGAACTATTTCCCTAGATGAACTTATTAAATTGTGACTTTACCACTTAATTTTCAAGTGATAGAATTCTCATTATTTTTCCTGTAATCTTCAAGGAATGAACTATATTTTGTATTTTTTTCAAAATTTTCGGCCCAGTAGTTTCGGAGATCAGGGGGGGGGAATGGTAAATTTTTGCCTTCTTTCGTGAATAAAATCAAAAGTATTGATTTTACCCGAACAAAAAAAAATATTTTTGAGATCCTCATAATGAGCCCTTTCATTTGATATATGACACAGTAAGGTTTGCAAAACTTTTTTTTTTAATTTTGTAATTGGGCCCCTCAAAATGACCCTTATTTCAAAAAAATCTTTATTTATTTTGCAAATCCGTGTTTGGGTCATAGCATTACACTATCTTACCAAATTTTATCTAATTTGGTTCAGTAGATTCGGAGAAAATCGGCTGTGACAGACGGACGGACGGACAGACAGACGCTCGAGTGATCCTATAAGGGTTCCGTTTTTCAACTTTTGTACGGAACCCTAAAAACTAAGTCGAACTTACTTCTTTTTCACCCTCAGTTGTTCAGGGTGATCATAAAAAAAAACTTAAACCTGACTTCTTCTCTGCCCTCAGTCGTTACGGGTGATCATAAAAAAACTTACTTGAACCTAACTTCTTGTTCGCCCTCAGTAGTTCCGGGTGGTCATAAAAAACTAACTAGAACCTAACAACTTATATTTTTTAAATGGGTTTGGAAAGTAATAATTAATTAAAAGTATTACTATAGTTATACAAGGTTATCGTTAATTCTTAAGATATGTGTGCCAATCGATTTTAGTCCATATAATATCAGAGATTTAAAAATTAAGGCTGAAAATTGATGGGCTAAACTATTATTGTGCAAAAATATTAATTAGGCTTAACGGTTTAATTTTACACAACAAATTTTTCGCGTAACAAAGGGCACCCAATTACAAACTATAGTGTGTGTGTTTCGATTCTAAATGCACAAATGAAGTTACGATGTTCGAATATGCCACTCAAAGTAGATTTGTTTTAGTAACTACTATACAAATACCTAGGTTGGCTGAACGCAGAACTAAATACCTGTGTTTTAATAGTGTATGTTGTTAGTTTGTTTTGTACAGAGTAAGGATAACATGATCCCACAGAAAACTTGCAAAGTATTCAGCCAAGTCAAGTTACAATTACTCATATAAAATTGTTTTGCAATCGTAATAAGTTTATAATTAATAGATAGGTATTTATTATTTAGCCAATTTGAGGTAAATACTAATTTAGCATACTCTTCTATATTTATTTCCCTGCTTTCCTGAAATCTGTGGGAGTATTTCGTGAAATGGGACGGAAGTGTGTAAAAAGGAAGCCAGGGAAGTACTAAGCTATTTGATTGAGTAGTAAAGGCTGTCCGATGGACCGAGCAGTACAAAAATGACTGTCATACAAAACACATATATTACATTTATGCGACTATTGTATGCTCACTCATGCAATGTTAAAACTTTATGTATAGGTGCTTTGTAAAATTTGAAATGTCCTGTTTGTCAAATACTTACTGAAAGTAAAGTTCCGTAATACTGTATTGAGTACGAACATTTGATACAGTGTTAGACATATCTCGAAATTCTTAGTACACTGCAATATTATTGACCGACATTAGAGTTCATTCAGACGTGCAAAATTTCAAACTTGTTTCGCGCAGGCTTGTCTTCTTACTTTGAATTTGCGGGCTTGGCTACCGCACTGCCATGTTCCTAGATGGAATTACTAACCAGGCAGCCAGTTCCAGCATCCGTTCCCACTAAAGTTTTCACGAATTCAGCTTTAACCGAAGTTGGCTCGCTATTCCACCAGTGGAGCACCGGCAGTTAAGTTTAATGAGATAATAATTTTAATGACAGGTTGCCGTCAAAATCATTATAAAACAAAGGAGTTCACGTCTGAAATGGCACCGTTCTCTTTACAAAATCCTGGTGCTTAATTACTGAATTTCTTTCGTTGGATGTATAAATATTTTGAATTAAAACAAATATATATGAATATTTTTAACTGAAGGAAATCTTCAGGATAGGAAGAAACCCAAAGTGAAGTTTCCGTAATAATGTATTAGGTACGAACACTAAATACAATATCAGACCATAACTCGCCCATGACGGGTTAAGCCAACCACTATCATTTTTCGCCAGCAAAAAATACTTTGTTTTTCAAAGTGTTTGCAAGAATAACAAAGTTGTAATTGCGGTTTATGAAAAAGTGCTATATCTCATAAACTACTAATATATCTCGTTCAAACCAATCGTATCTATAAGGGTGCCGTTATTATTCGGCTATGGAACTGTAGATACGTATGTGCCTCGGCATGGCAAGGGCATTTAATGACATATTAAAGGTATGTACTGACCGAAAAGGTATAAGTACTATAGGCTAGTAGGATAACTCTAACTTATACGATAGTGAATAGGTACTTTCAGACCGAGACTACCGTCATGTGAACTTAACGTCTCGTTCGTAAATATAAGTTCGACTTTCGGCTATTTCTTGTTATCATATTGTTAAGTGGAGATTGAATCAAGAGATTTCCCCAGTGAGGCAAACAGGCAGGCCTTCCGGGCCGGCGGGGATTGATTGGGTTATTGAAAAATGTGTATTTTTGAAAGAAACAATAACAAAAGAATGCGTAACGAATCACTCATAAAGTGTCGTTGCATCAAATGTTTAATAAAATATAGTGATAAAATCCTAATCCGAACTAATATTATAAATGCGAAAGTGTTTGTTACGCTTTCACGCAGTATCTACTGAACCTATCATAATGAAATTTTGCATACACATAGGTTAGGGTTCTGAGAAGGACATAGGCTATATATAATGCGGGCGAAGCCACGGGTAACAGCTAGTTATTTCATAAAAACAACAAGGCGATACAACAAAAATTTCAATGTCTAATGCTGCCTCCATCTTAAATAAATTATTTGAAAGAAATCTAACTAATCTATCTAACTAATATTATAAATGCGAAAGTGAGTTTGTTTGTTTATTTGTTTGTTACTCTTTCACGCAGTATCTACTGAACCGATCATCATAAAATTTTAGCATACACATAGGTTAGGTTAGTGAGAAGGACAAAGGCTATATATTATGCGGGCGAAGCCGCTGGTAACAGCTAGTTATTTCAGGAGACAACAAGGCGATACAACAAAAATTTAAATGTCTAATGCTGCTTCCATCTTGAATAAATTATTTGAAAGAAACAGACGACTACATTTAAAATTTGTGAGGCCCTAAATAACACTTCAAACTAGTGCTTAACTGTTAAAAGTGAGAGCATGAAGCTTTTATTAGCTTTTTCGCCAAAAACAGCCACTTTTGATATTTTGAAACGGTTTGTATACTTTATTATCAAATATTTTATTTCAAAAAGCCATTTCAATGCCAAACTTTCCTTGCTCAACAAAAATTTTTTGTTTGCTATGAAACCAAAAGCTAAAATGTAACAGTGTGAGTCGGACTCGCACATGAAAATTCCGTAGTAGCAAGCACAGATTTAACCACTAAGCATACCGAACCTACAACAAGCCAAAATAATATTTCGTTACCAAAAAATTACGTTGTTTTTCAATTTGTTTATATGTGACAAAGTGTAGTAGACTATATCTCAAAAACTATTGATTATATCTGGCTTAAATAAACTTTGAGAAAAAATGGTTTCTGAGTTTTTGAAACCTCAATGTCATTTATTAAAGACCTGTCTATGGATACCCCGCACGTATAAGTTTGATGAATATTATTGTGTTGCCTACAAATTTATAACATGTGCTAATATTAAATTCAAAATTTGGACTGTTAAACAAACACGGTCTCTAATTAACACGCACCCTTGCCACAACAAGCTGAAAATTCTGGAACGTCTGACTATATCCATTTGCTATGCAATGTCAGATTGACAATTTGCATGTCATTTAAATTATACACTTCAGTGGACATGGAAGCTTCATTAGAGACCAAAGGCAAATTATGGCACCTATAATTGAAAGTTAGAGATATATCTATAGAATATCATATACGCATAAATGCCGTAACTCATCAGCAAATACATATTGTTACAGAAGACAAACACATTTCCGACTTTGCAATTTTCTAAGGTGGAAGGAAAAAAAACTACGAAAAATTACAAAATATATTTATCCACCTACGAATTCCTGAAATTGGGTATGGATAACCTTTACCTATCTGATTAGTATAATGAAATGATAATTGTATTACAATGTCATAGATTTTTTTAATCGGACAAAAAAAACGAAGTCCTAACAATTTCGATACCTATATGGACACAATATTCGCAAATTAATTACATTATCGATCGGATAAATAAAGCACTCTTTCTCTGAAACATAACCGTGTACCTATCGATTTAGTAAGTGAACTTCATTCGTTTGTTTATTCTTTCTTCTATGTTGAACATGTTCCATGTTATGTAAGATAGTGTCGTATCAAAAATAATTCGCAATCTTCAAAATAGCAGTGCCATATGCTTGTGCTATCAAGATAGTAGTGCCATAACTTAACTGAGCTTTTCACACTCGATAAAAGCGTCAAGTAGATATTATGTCGATACTACTTGATTGGTTTCCCCCTAAAAATTTGAAGTCTCCTTAGGGAACACTAGGCACAGTAGCGACGCCAATCATTTTATTCCTAATACTTTACAAATAGAAAGGAATTCAAGAATATAAACAATACAAATCAGATTCTCATAATTCTCACTGATTCCGATAGTAATAAACATGATTCCAAAAATACTTCAGGTTATTTACTAAGGCTTGTATTGTTTATATTCTTGAATTTCTTCCTATTTGTAAAGTATTAGGAATAAAATGATTGGCGTCGCTACTGTGCCTAGTGTTCCCCCTTAATGTATTGTATTAATAGGAAATACGTTTCATACATCTGGTATGCAAACTCTAACGAGTCCGACGGTTTACTGTATTTTCTGCGCTGTCTATTTCTGCAATTTTTTTTTAATAATCTGTTTTATTTTATAAGACACTAAAATACAAAATATAAGACACTAAAATATAAATTTTATTTTTATTCTCGTATACTTCTTGAAAGTTTATATTTTTAATGGTATCACGAAGGCAAGATACGAACAGGATAACCGAATAAAAGTAATGACGTATTGCGGTTGACTACATAATTATTATAATTTTAGTGGATCCGCTAAAATGACTTATATGGAAATGGAAGTCTTGGACCCGCTGGTGCCGAATTTTGGGACCGCTGGGAGTATGCCCGCTATCTGTTGACTGTGTATCACAATAAATGTATAGAGGTGCTCACAGTTACTTTCATGCTGGTCTGGAAGCTGCTTTTTTTCCCGTGCAGATCGTAAAAGCCGATCGAGGGAAGGGGCACCAGGAATCATGTCAATAGGGCAACCCATCACTATTATGAGTCCGTTCTCACATACGAGCCCACCAACATGCTGAACGTGGCCTTATGATTTTACAGGCCTGAGCTCTATCTACCCCGCAGGGGAGAGAGACGTGATGGTATGTATGTGTGTACTCACAGTTGAGGCCGAGGTCGTGGTAGGTGATGATGGCCGGCTTAGCGCGGTCACCCTGCACGGCCACGACGATGTCGCCGCGGTCAGTGCGCACGCGCACCTCCGAGCAGCCGCCGTCGCCGCTGAACCGGCGCGCACTCGGGAATTGCAGCTGGATATTCTTCAGCTCGATGTCATCCATGCTGTCAACCGACAACACACTGTTGGGAAAATTGTCACCGGTCACTACTTTGTACTACGAAATTGAATCATTCCTACACATATGCAGAGTGCAACAATCTTAACTGAACTGCTACTTATTTATAGCAAACGACTTGCCTAAATGTAAGGAAATTTGTTTATGTTAATTTTCTTGGACTTCAAAATCATAGACCTTTAATGAAATTTTCTTTATTATATAGGTACTTAGAAAACCACATTATACATATAGTAAATAGAATACATGTCTTGCAAAAAAAATCCATAGGACCATTTAACCATATGGTCTTATGGATTTTTTTGCAAGACATGTTTGCTTACCAGCACTGAACACAAATAAATGATTAAAATATTTTAAAACTCCCTTAACAAAAGCATAAACCTATATTACTTACTTCTAAAATACGACAAACCTAAATTAGTGATCGACCAAAACAGGATATTCTGCCAAACCGAAACCAGTTTAAATGTATGAATAATAAAACTTTTCAAACGGCCATTGCACACATATAAGTCAGTCAACATATTTAAAACCTTTACCAACAACAATTAAATAAAAAAACAATAGTTCTAGTAAAAATAAGTATTTAACTGTAGGCGAGCACTGTATGTACGGAGTAGGTGCTACGAGGTTGGACCAGGATGTTTTACTGATAAAATTAAATTAGATATAATAATACCTACTTATTACGTAGGTACCGTCCCATATTTTCATGACACATTTTAATGTTATCTTATAGTGTATTAGTTTTTGTATTGTATTAGAAAAGTAATTAATCTAATCATACAGAAAAAAAACACATTTTAACCAAACTTCTGAAACAATTTCGATAAAAAAATGTATAGGGCCTGTTGTTAATATGACCCTATCCGTTCAATTATTTTGGGACATATACTTAAAAACGCAAAGGCCTTATATATCCTCCTTTTTTGAAATCGGTTAAAAGTAGCTTTTTAGTACAACTAAAAGATTATTCCGCCTGCTGCCTCTACAAATGAGGGCCTTAGGAGACTCGAGAGAAGCTATGGAAAGCTTTGATGTACTTCGTCGATAGCCCGCAGAATTATCTGTTTCTTGAGCGAGAGTTGTGGAGAGCTCGTATGTACCAACGTTCGGGCTCAGTTCGTGTTTCGCTATGGTATCGACGAAATGACGAAATATTTCTCCGCTCCGCATCAGTGGAGAGGAAATATACAACAACCGCAGCATTTTATCTATGTGTATAGGTATGTGTCCTAACATTGTAGTATAATTTTTTCTACTAATTTATTGTTCTTAAATTAAATTATTAATGATGGAGTTCTGTCGACTACCTTTCGTCTATATGATCAGATTCTGTTCTGGACAGTACCAAGTGCTCGTCAAAACCAATTAAATGAGGCAGAACGCAATAGCTTATGTTGTTTTAATACTTCGCTCTGTCGACTACCTTCTGTCTATTTGATCAGACCCTGGGCATTTTCCACGAGAAAGTGCTCGTGAAGACTGATCGAATGAATATAAACACAAAGACTAATGTTTAATTACTGAGTTCTGTCAACAACCTTCTGTCTCCGAACACTGCATATATTCTACGATAGAGTAAGATAAATAGCATCAGTCAAAACACTGTTGAATATTGTCTGACTCCCACAGTAGAACTACTCAGTGACTCTATATATTGTATTATTTGTATTGTCATCCGACTTACACAAGTTTGTAAAATTTTAGGTCAATCGGTTCAGAATAACTAGTTTAAAATCGAGTAGCAAGATTTGACCCAAACAAACGTAGCAAGTTAAATAAAATTTTTGAATAAAAAAAGGGTGGATTGGTGTTGGATAAAACTAGAGGAGACTCTTAATCACAATAGGTACTCGACTCATAAAGAAACTCTTGTTCAATGTGTTGCGGGCCTTAACTTAGCGAGTTTTCGTTTAAACTTGACTTAACTTTAGTGCCAGTGAGTTTTCTAGTTCGCTCGAATCTTTTTGTAATAAGCGAGTCAAGCTGGAGTCTTTGCCGCAACAGAAATAGGACTTCATATATACTATATATAGCTTATAAAGGAAAGGTTTGATTGTTTGTTTGCATTGAATAGGCCGGGCTGAACCGACCGTTAAAATTCTTTCTGCTATGGAAAGCTAATTATCTGCGGGTGACATAGGCTAGAATGTACGCGGACGAAGTCGTGGGAAAATTTTAAGTCGCTTATATTCACGTAAATTTCCTAGCAGAATCCAGTTTTATGCTTCAATGCCTACTAAAGAGATAGTAGTTAGCAGAATTTCTGCCCAAAAATATGTTGGCAAAAAGAAACACAATTTCAATAAACTCGCGCCAAATTATAATTTTCAATTTTCCGTCTTAATCTGCCGCTCTTACTTCAAAATATTTCTTCAATAATAATTATTCACAAGACAAAATCTCTAGAGAACGTGTGTTCAGCAAACTTAATACTTTAATACCCATTCATTTAGTACAAAATAATTTTACGATGATTAATTATGTATCGGCCTTGAAAGCGTGTGTTATACATCTATACGTATAATAATTTGCACGAGGTAAGGTTATGTTACATAGTTAGAAATAGGATCTCGTCATGGCCTAGATAGATGTACAATGACCATACGTACGTACATAATAACAATAAGTGGGTGATAATCAATGCGGAGTGGTTTCCTGTAGAGTAAAAAAGGACCACTCCAAGTCTTCCCGTGGATGTCGTAGGAGGCGACTCAGCAAACACAAGCTAAACAGAGCTTTAACATCAAAGAGACCTATCCAACCCATCTGGCCAGAGTGATGGCCAAATCCTCTGACTGCTCTGGCTAATATGTGTCTCTCTCTGGTAGTGCAGAGAGGGTCGTGCTCCCACAAAGTAAAATGATGATGAATCAATGGGACGATCTAAAAAAATAGAAGCATATTTACCTAAACTCAAGGAAATGGTAATAACAGCGCGCTTTTGGTCCGCGGTATTATTCTAAGTCGGTGGAGAGTTTATGTTTCACTCAAAGTTTTGGTAACCATATTTATATGTTGTATCTTCTTGAATAAATAAAATTAAAAAAAAGAATGTGTTCCTCGCGTTCCGATCCCTAGTGATAACTATATGGCAATTTATTACTACCATTACAAATATTATTATTGTTTAATTAACCTTCTCTAATTTAGCGTGATTATATATTTCTTGTGACGTCGCAGTAAATACGCTTGTGCCTTAGATTGTAAACTTGTAAAAATATACAATATCTAAATTCCTACCAGCATAGATAGAATAATGCTATAGTTTCGAGAAAGAAAAAAGAATAACTGTATGCGTATGACTGACAGATCAGTCTACTTAAAAATATATAAGAAGTAAATTAGTTACGGTAAACCCAAAGATCTATAAATAAAACCAAAGCGTTTGGATTTTTGACGAGTTTTCTGTTTCCACAATGTCGTCCAAGCTAAGGTCATGTCCACAACTTATTAGAAGTTCACCAAGAGCAAGAAATTTAAGGAAGTATTACAAAAACCACCATCCCTCTGTAGTGCAGCGACGCCCGAAAACATAATTTGGCGGACTTCAATACGCGGCTAATTGGCAATTGCTGCTAAAATTTAATAACAGAGACGGGACAAACTTCGAAAACAGCGAGAGAAACTAATTACCATCTGTAACTAATATCAATCATGTACTTTAAAACTCGTTTATCATCGCGCCAAGCTGCGATCAAAATTCAGGAGGAAAACAAGCGGGTAATTGGGAAGAGTGGTTTGGCCGGTTTGAATTTTTTTGTTTTTGTTTTTTTTATTGACTATTTAGACCAAGAGTTTTCGCTAGTTCACCGGGCTTTTGAGCACCAGGAGGGACGGACCTTGGCTTTGGGAGTTGCCTTTGTGCATGTCCCTCAGAATACAACAACTCTCATGTTGCCTGAAGGGTCGCGATCGCACTGAAGTGCTTATGTTATAAAAATACATTTCGATTAAAACAAAGTCCTTTTGAGATGTGTTCTTTTTGTTACTTGGCCATTCTGATATCTTGTCCTTCTGGTCCTAACCCAAAAAATATATGAAACTAGCATTGAAGTTCAATCAAAACACTAGATCTTTTTTGGCTTTAATTAAATTTTAACCATTGACCGACCCAGATTTATTATTATGTTTGTCTGTTCCATTGTTGCTTCCTGTAGCCTAAAAAAAAACGAATCTAATGTGAGGTGTCCACACGGTGTCATTAGATTCGTAGTTTCCACCGGAGTGTCAAAGGATATTTAATGTCAGCAAAAAAATCAATACGGCAGACGTGAACTGGCAAAAAGGCAATCGGGTTTAACTACTTGTTTCAAAAAAGGGCTGGATTGGATGGATATTTCTATAAAAAAATATGGGACCACTTTTGAAGTGTCGTCTATTGAACAAAAAAAAATTTTGAATTGAGTAAACAATCGCGTAACAAAGAAACAAAAAATACAGACGAATTGAGAACCTCTCCTCTCTTCTTGAAGTCTGTCAAAAACGGATCATATTCCATTATCAAAAAAATCATTTGTATATGGACCATAATAAATAAAATTTTTGAAAATGGACAACCATTTAAGTAATGGTTGTCCATCTTCAAAAATTTTATTATTGGTTCTCCCTCTCGGTCAAAACTTAAATTTGATATCACAAAAAATCAGAACTAACCTCATTTAGTGCAGGGCTTTGTAACCTAACCTACGATTCTATAGTAAATAAAATAGGGTCTTGACAGGCAGACAGACGGACAAAGGAGTGATCCTATAAGGGTTCCTTTTTACCTTTTGAGATACAGTTGCCTTCTGAGGCAGGTACGGAACTCTAAAAAGGAAAAAATTGGTAATGTAACATTTCATTTTAAAAAGAGCGGAAAATGTAAGACCGGCTTACTTCCGGCGTCCTGTCAACGTCGTCGATTCGGAAATTATTGCATACTTGAGAGGAGCCCGTAAGGTTCTTCCTATTTAACTTTTGTTTTTTTCACATTGGATCATTTTTCCCGAGAACGCCTTTGTTTGGGGAGTACTTCGGAAAGTATTTGGACGTCATAAAGAATGCCTGGACAGAGTTTCACGTCGTGAGAGATGTGTATTTTGTTCAAATTCCTGTCATGTTTACCGCTAATCGGGAAGAAGAATGTTGTGTATGTTATGAAAAACATGTCTGGTTACGTAAGCGTTTATCTAAAAAAAGACTAAAAGGTAATGATCTTAACTGGGCATTCTGTAAAGTCATGCATGACCCTTGGTCGTGGTCCAGTGGACCCCCTAGGATCCCGGGAGACTCGACGGTGGTCTACGTTGGGCATAATAAAAGTAGCTGCAGGGGGTCTACCGAATACAGCAAAATTTTGAAAGTGGTCTCTGAAACAAAAGAGTTTGGGAGCCCCTGGTCTAGGCCGAGAAAACCGAACTAGGTAGCATTTATCAAGAAATAACTTTAACATCATGGCACCATCATTCTATGTTCCACTTCTTGTTGATCTCAACTGTCTTATGTCTTTTAAATAAAGATGTAACTCAAACCACCAGACAACGATGAGGCAAACTAGCTGAAAAGTACCCTGACTCAGAGGCACGAGGACCTAAACGATTTAGTATTCATTTGAAACGGACGCAAATCCGTAGGTACGAAACTAAGGTACGCAAGCAATTATCGGATTGCAATAATAGACTAACTTTGTTCGAGCGGAAGATTTGTAGAGAAACAAAAGGTTTCGTTTAAGACTAATAAGAAAATATGGTTCAAAGCTTTTAGACCCTCAAAACTAACCAACTAACACACCTGTGCAATCTTTTTACATAGGATAGAGTAAATATAAGTGCTGTACTTACAATACAATCATGCACCAATACATTCCAATACAATACATGGCCTTGCGATCTGAAAACTCCAGTCCCAAGACATTACAATCATTGGATAGACATACTTACATAGAAAGTATGACAGATAAGATTGGAAAACTACAAAACAAATATTCTTTACCATTTCCAGTGTAAAAAATGTTTTTAACCCACCAATTTGACCTGTGTAAGATATAAGACACTAAATTTATTCACTTCAGCAAGAATAAGTAGATAACATCTTCATCCCTAGCGGAATAGAAAGAGCCTAAGGCCATAAGATCCAAAGGCCTGTCGGCGAAGGCTGTGTACAGAATTAAAATAGTGAAAGGTTGCTAGCCTAATCACCTATTGATATTATGGCTCCTTAGATATGTGCCAATTCCCTCGGCCGGTCTGCGCGGGAAGAGGAGCAGCTGGTACATTGTACGTATAGGATGTTCTTCGTGTGATGTAATCCACGAATTATATACTGGGACTTAGTTCACACTATATTACATGGACATCTTAGATTGAGGAAGCTTTGTTGTCATAGGATACCTAGTTTGCTCTTAGAGACGAAAAAATTAAGTGTGGATTGGTACCGCCAAATGATTCTCTGATTTAGCAAATAGAAGGACAAGACGTGTTTCTGCAATCATTACTGGCGACGAAACATGGAGATATAAGATGATCCGGAAAACAAAAAGCGTTCTTCAGTATGATGGATGTTTCTTATGGCCAGTTGCCAATAAAATTGCACTGATGAAGATTGGAATAAGTAATTCCAAGACTGATTTAGGCCGAATGGAAATTTGTATAGAAAATGTTGGGAGTATTTCAAATATTTTGAAAAAATATACCTATCACCTAGTTTATAAGGTGATACTGGCGACTTAATTCGTGTGGAATTTATAGTTTATGAAAACATATTTAATTTGATTCTGCATCAGTGTTCCAAACCTTCGATTTTTATACAACAACAATGCTCATTAGGCTGAATAACTTTTGCTAAGGCCTCATATTTATATTATTAGCGTAAATAGACAGATTTTATTTTAAATTTTTACTCTGTTATTATTATGTCTCCATTGCCCCAATTATTTTTGTTTGGGAATATATTAAATGTTAATCAAATTCCCTGTTTGCATCGATATAGATTATATGGATGGATATGGATTAGATGTATGTATGGATATGGATTGTAAGTACAGGTACGGTATGTAATAGTCGGACCATAATTTCTGTCACATAGGTAAAATTTCGAATTAAGAATGCAAGCCGAATAAAATGTTACTGGAATTTGTAATTTGAAAAATTAAAGAAAATAAAAACAATGGTGTTTAGAATTTTCTTCATAAAGTGGATGCGCAAAGAAGGTCGCAGTAATTGCATTGCATCGTTGCGGTCACGAGCCAACCGAGATTTTCTAACCACTGAACTATTTGAAAATTTAACTGAGATTTATTTATCGTGCTATTGAACGATTCAGAGGAGATTCAAGATTATATAAGAAAAGTAAAGGAGCGGTAGACCTCATACTGTTAGGATTCCAGCGGTCATCAAACCAATGAAGACACGAATCCAACGAAATCATGTCGGCAAGCAAAATATGTAGGCTCTACAGATGGGACCAACCAGAACGACAGTTTAAAGTTAAAAGTTTGTTGAGTGAAGACCTGGAAATTAGTGCTTTGAGAGAAAAAAAAACCACATCTTTAACGCACGGCTGAAGTAAATCAGCGTCCGAAAGAAGCCGGGTTTTGTTAAGGCGATGGGTGGAAAATAAATACAGCGATAATCGATATTACATAAAAATATATACGACATACGATAAAAAAGAACTGGCACCGTCCGTGGCGCATCTCGGTTCAACTACTTAGCAGAACTAGTTACTTACTGTCAAGCCTACCAAGAATGTTGCTCTTTTCACAAGTCAAGAATAAAGCCATTGCTTTATTTTCTTATTGGAATTGGAACTCGTTTGCAAATGTGTCGAACCCTGCACTTAAATCAACTATTACTGGACGGTACTACAAATACTTTGAAAGCAACGATGGGCCATAGGCCCATAAAGCATTTTCTTAGCATGCAATATTTAGTTGGCTTGTCCGTAGTGTTCTTAAAAATAAAAGCGAAAGTGACTATAACATTTGGAAATAAGGTCGAGACGTACGAGTGGCGAAGTCTCTCCCCCCTCAGGGGCTCGGCATCGACCGAACTTCTTGGCAGCCGGCCAGGACCACCCGAGCCGAGCGCCACTTTCAATTCGTGAAGGACTGTACTGTACCGACCACCTTATGTGCCCTCACCTACACCTACAAACACTAATTGCAGCCTTTTACTGCACCAACCGGTCAGATTCTAGAATTACCCGCAGAGAAAATCAATAGCCCTTGAATTTAGTTATCTAAAACCATAATAAGATTAGTCGTAACCAAGTCCCAAGGCGTAGATTATTTTGTTCATGGCGGGATCAAACCTCTGACCCAGTTATATAATAACGTCGGAACCGAAGGTAACGAGTCCAGAAAGGCTCATTTGATATTCTCCTTAGAGTCGACAAGTTATTTCTGCGAACCGGCAAGATGTCACGTTCCTGTGTTCCGAGAAGTTAGATGCAGTAAGTACGAGTTTCGAATAAGATGTATGTATGTCGCGAGCGCCGACGACTTATCATTGCGAACAACTTTTGTTAGTTTATCCCGGCTTACTCATATTTACTTCAACAGTTTCGTTACTATTGCAAACAATAACCAACCCTATCATAAACGTAATTTAAGTTTCACCGTCAGAAAAACACAAATAAACCATGCTGAAAAAATGATAGCCACGAAAAGGAAGTAAAATAATAGAAGACAAAACATTCGGCGCTAAGATTTATTTCAGAAAACGTAATACAATTTCATGTCAAAAATTGTTCAAAAGGAAAGGTGAGATACATTTTATTCTTGTGCCTTTGCGGATCGTAACGAAACATTATTAAATCGTATTGTTTGCGAGCTGCTTTCATCAGAAGATTATCGTGTCCATTCGATGGGGATTTAAGCCGGCTCAAAGCGCGAGTCTGCTGTTAAGCGGTTCAAATTCTACTGAGCTGACTGGTATTTCGGGAGGCCGGATAACCAGACGAAACTTATACAACATGATAATAAATCCTCTCCGATCCTTAAATGGGCAACCCAGCAGTCAGTTTGAACCACTTTTCAAAAGCTGGAATTCGAAAATGAAATTAACATTGTTCTTTTGTATTTGTCCTGAATCCTGAAAAATAGACTAACTAGTCATTTTTTTTTCCTATTGTTTGATACGAAACGCCTCGATTCATGGTTTATATCATGGTATACGAAACAAAATAACGTGTATATAAACAAGTAGTATTAAAAGAAACCGGCCAAGAGCGTGTCGGGCCACGCGCAGTGTAGGGTTCCGTAGTTGCGAATGACAACTGACTTCCGACTGTTCACACTCAACCTCACAATATTTTTTAAAGACCTATTTAACAATACCCAACACGATGGGTTTGTATAGAAAAAAAATATTACTCCCTCTTCACTTCATACAAGTGAAGAGGGAGTAATAAGTAGAGCTAAAGCTAGAGTAAAAGCTAGGAGGAGCTACACTAAAAAAATTTTTTTTTCAAATTTTTTTCTGTTACTTTTTTACCATGATTAATATACATACCCATACCAAATTACAGCTTTCTAGTACTTATAGCCTCTGAGTAAAACCGCGGACGGACAGACAGACATGGCGAAACTATATTGTTTACTACGGAACCCTAAAAAACCCGTCAATTTCTTCTAGTGACTCATATACACTTAAATCTCTATCTCAAAAAATACTGAACCGATTACGATGAAACTTGCAACCTTCTCTAAGTTGGATTATAAACAAAAAAGAAATTCAACAATCTGACTTATAGTTTCTGAGATATGCGCCGACAAATATACAAACATACATACATACTTATGTAATTTGACACACATGTTTAAAAGCTGATAAAGACTAACATATATAAAACTCATGTTATTTTGACAATATACATATCGAAGTGATAAACTCCTTTTTTTAAGTCGGTTGATAATAATCGTAAAATAATTTGAATCCTGCAATTCAAAATCAGAGGGTTGTATGCGGACAGGGTCACGGGCAAAGACTACTACTACTACCTACTGTATGTGTATAAATTATTGAAGAATATTGAAAAACGGCTTACTACTCTCCTTTCCTCCAATATTTCTTTTTTTTATTGTAACTGACATCCAAAAAATCCAAAAAATAGTTAGGTTGTTGTTTTATAACGAGCACGAAAGTTCATAGGTACCATTTGCGTTGTGCCACAAACGAAGTTTTTGAAAGCATTGAAAACCATTACTTTCCTGAAATTTACTGAATATAGACTAGGTTACCGTGAACGTTCACGGTATTTCTAAATTAACTGAAGATGAGGTCGAGTTCAGAGGAAATAAATATTTACGTTAATATATATGTAGGTGGTGATATACGCGTTCTGGTTGGTACACAGCGTGGGACCGCGAGTATGATCATCAATCATTTGGATATCGATTACAAATACACGGATTACTTTTCAATAAAAGAGTAAAGTTAGAATATGAATATTTATTACGTACACCAAAAACTTGCCCGACTTCAGAAAATTTATACAACTACTTCGAATATACCTTATACCTAACAATGTAGCTTCGTGTTAAATAGTGTTCTTCATTTAAAGGTGCCGAAGTAAACACAAAATATTTTTTTTATGGCGAGGTCATTCGTGTGACCCCGTACATATATCATTATCATCAGGTCCTTTTCAGTCTCCACTGCAGGAGCATGGTTAAGTGATGACCAATGTATAAATATTAATAAATAGGTGGTACGTATACATTCTCAGGTGTCCTCCCTCGGCGAACCGGCACAATATAATGAAGAAAGCTCCTTGACAAATGATTGATGAGCTAAGACGGAACGAAATAAGTAGAAGATTCAATATGGAGTGCAAATCAAAAATAACTCCTAAACTTTTTTGTAAAACATGTCACGGAAAAGGTTTCCCTATTTCTGGCAGAATATTGATGCGCCGACATTTTATTTGGTATAGAAATAATTGTTTTCTACGTATATTTAAGTTATAAAAATTATTTAATTAATCTATATCCGAATATTTATTTGCCCGAGTTTAGAACAGCATAATTTTAATATGAAGGAATTTCATTTGGCATAATTACTTTTACTGTACATTATATTTCACATAATTCCGTTAGCATAATGTTTATTAAGTACGGCGATTATTTTTTATAATTCCATTTACGTTTCTACGAAGATCGCAAAATTTCTACGGTTAGTTAGATTTTTCTGCTGTCAGTAATATACATGTGCATCCTCTCCGAATGGATAAAAAAATTAGTGTGTTGATTTTGAACCAAGTAAACAAAGGCGAATTAATATTCCCAATAGAAGCCGTGGTTTGTTGTTTCATATCTATTTGACCCGCTATGTCGTATAGAGAAGTTGGATCCACTCGGGAGAAAACTTATGGAAACTTCTCGAAGTAGTGGGTCGGAATTGTACGGCGAGCAAAACCGGATGGAGCTCGTTTGCTAAAATTACGCAGCGTATTTTGATTCACACAAAGCAGATATTTATATGATGACCGTCTGGCGCGACAATATTTTTGAAAGACCCCAACACCATCCCACACCCACACCAAGGAGCAGTCGAGAAAAAAAAATATTTGTTCCCGCTTTAGGTACCTCCTATACATGTATAAGCATGTATGTGAGGAACACTCATTCGTTAGTCCCTGAGCTAAATCGCGGGCAGACAGACAGATTGCTTCCATTGATTGTACCGATTGCTTAGCAAAAGAGACATTTTTTTTTCTTTTACTTAAGCTTGAGACTTAAGACCTTTTGCCAAATGTTTTGATTTCAGGTCAAGCGGAAGGTACCCTGCAGGTTTTGAATATTTTGTGAATTTGAACTTTTTTGTCTTTTAAGAAAAACTGTGTGCCGTATACTTTCTATTTAAATCGGCCAAGTGAGAGGCGGACTCGCGCACGAAGGGTTCTCTACCATTATCTATACAATATTAAACTTTCGAGCAAAAACATCACGATATTTGTATGGGAGCCCCCTTACATATTTATTTTATTCTGTTTTTGGTATTTGTTGTTATAGCGGAAACGGAATAAATCATCTGTAAAAATTTTAATATCCTAGCTCGTTCATGAGAAACAGCCTGTTGAAAGTGTCCAGTGAAGTCTCGTGAATAGGGTCCCGTTTTACTCTTTAGGTATGGTACCCAAAAACTACCCCACTTTTGTCACCTTTTGCGAAATAAAAATCGAAGAGCTCCAAGAGCTATGGCAGATTTTTAGTTCGGGGCAGGTACCTACCAAAAGTGTCTTAAAAACTCATTGCAACCAAAAAAACTTACTAAAATGATGTATGGGAAGCTGCCGTAGCTATTAGCTTCAAAGGTAGTCAATTTTATAAAAGCGTACCACAAAGCCGAAATAGGCTTCCTTACTGAAACCAGCCAACAAACAACCTTTTTTTGCATTGCTTTCTACTACTAATAGACTAGCCTATTTTTGTTTCAAGTGTGTTTGCTGTATTTATATCCAATTCTACATTATATATTAAAGCAATTCAGTCATCCATCGCTACTAAAAAATAATTAAGTGTCAAGTATGTGTGGAAATAAATACATATTGACTATAGCTGAACAGTTTGTTCAAGGCGATGTCCGACACGATTACTACGCCGCAATATCTCTACTATGTAATATAGATATACCAGTACGCCTGTGTAAACACTCCAACCGCTAATACGATTAGCTACTCGAAGCTAACAACCCGCTCGATTGGAGTGATCGTTGTAGCCGGTCAAAACAATACACTTCAATAGCATTTCGAAATAGCTGAAGTATAACTCAAAATGCGTTGAAGTGTAAAAGCGTTAGGCACGAGCTAATTAGATTTGTTTATTTTAATAATAGAAATTATAAGAAAGACCTACTGAGAAACGTTTTAAGAAGCAATAAACTCATTGAACTATAGACAAAGAAATGAATTTCAAGTTGCATATGGAAAGAACTGCTCAAACTTTCTTCCAAATTTAAAACATAGTGCCATATTTCAGTAATCGCGAAGAATGGCGTTATGCCAGATAGCAGCACTTTTATAGAAGGGT
Source organism: Rhodophaea formosa (assembly GCA_963082605.1). NCBI lineage: Eukaryota > Metazoa > Arthropoda > Insecta > Lepidoptera > Pyralidae > Rhodophaea > Rhodophaea formosa. The sequence continues at coordinate 13,602,097 of OY720203.1, read as the reverse complement.
CCGATGAACCGATGTCATTGGGCAGCACTAACTGCCATTTTGTTGCCCAAAAACAACTGCTGGACCCATGGCCGCCGCCACTTATTCAGAAAAACCAGAAATATGTAAAAAAAAATTTTTTTTTTAAGTATTACTACCACTGGTGGTAACATGCCGTGTGGTTCCCGGCAGAGTAGAATAGGACCACTCCAAGTCATTCCGTGGATGTCGTAAAAGGCGACAAAGGAAACATAAGCTAAACAAAGCTTATTAACATCAAAGAGACCTCTCCAACCCGTCTGGCCAGCGTGGAGAGTGTAGGCCAAATCCTCTGACTACTCAGGCTAGTATATGGCTCTGGTAGGCTCCCTCCCTCTCTGTACTACCAGAGCCATATCTCTGGTAGTACAGAGAGGGTCGTGCTCCTGCAGTGGAGATTAGAAAGACCTGATGATGATGATGATGATAAGTAACACTAAGCAATAGGTACAATACATAATTATTAAATATCTAATGCTTTAAATTTACATTCGCTTATGCGTTAATCACTTCCCAATTCTTTGATAAACAATAATAAAAGTAAACAAAGACTATGCAATGATATGCCATTTTGTTAAAATTTCGCCTAAGCTAGAAGTAGGTACCTATGTATACAATTTTTTTTAACAATTATGCCGATTGTAAAGGATCCCAAAACAAAAAAAGAAAATAAAGTTTTATACACAATTCTCAGCTTTGTTGAATTTAGGATGGAAAGCTGTGAGACTACCTAGAGATGACTGACAAACAAAAGTAAAAGTAATATACTTATTATAATATAAATTTTGTTTCTTTGTCCTTCAGTGAAACAAAGACATACATCACGGCTAGCGTATTCATATAATAGTTAACTGAGGTGTCATAGGTTCTATACAGAAAGTCAAAGCAGCTGCTAACATAACCTAATACGCAAATAATTTAGACTATTTCTTTTCTCCAACCCAAATTGATCAAAGATTACACCTATAGATACCATAACTTGATATAAATTTATTTTCTAACAGCAAATATAGAATCCATTATCATTATGTAACTTACCCCAGGAGTGCTGCTTCTTCTGCGTTAATGGTCGGCATTTTGTCTGACTTGGTGGTGGTTTCGTCTACTGTGGCCTCTCTGAAATAGTGCAGTGTCAGTAGCTTACTGAATATGAGCTATGCAGGTGACACTTATTCTAAAGCATGACATGAATTTACTATTATTTTTGGTATCACCAACACGAGCTATTAACTGTTCTAGTGGTAGTCTACCTGTTGTATGTTTCAATTACAATGAAATGTTTTAAACTCATCAACTTACATAAAAAAATAATAATAATTAATTGTACATTTATTATTGTAATGGAGGTGCAGACATTGGTGGCAAAAGCATCATGCACACAAACTACTCACTCGGTCAAAACAACTTTCATATCTGAAGAGTTCTTATGAAACAAAGGTTCTAATTTCTTCTTGGCTCCCCCAAACTGAAGCATTTTCTTAAGATCTTCTTTTGTGTTGGGTATCGTTGTACCCTTGTACACTTGGTCCAAGGATGTGTAAGACCCACCATTCAGCCGAGGCATGCCAACTTAACCAAAAAAAAGAAACAGGATATACATCCCAACACAGAAATAAAACGCCATCATGCACATGCAAATCATGCAGAGAAAAGTGGGAAAAAATAAAAATTTTAACAATTTTATTCACAAAAAGTTTTCTTTGAACAAACTAAAAAGTAAAACTTCAACTTTACTATTCAAAGTAGTTACAAGTGAACAGCTGAGACGCCAGGCAGTGTGGACAAGGGAATTGTTTGGAAAAGGGTGTACAAAATTTGTTTTATCTTACCTTGTGGAGGTTACTCTTGTAGTTTTTAGTAACAAGCTAAGGTTGTGGTCGGGAATGAGACACTTTTTTGTTCAGTCACAGAACACCGATCTCTTACAAGCCGCCGACTAGTCTGGTGGCTCCTTGATTGCTGGAGCGAACTTGTAGCAGCTGTGGCTCACTTCGCGACGGAAAAAGGCGCATGCGTGTGCAAACGCGTCAATTATTCAATTTATACCCCGGGAAGTTGTAATGTGGACAAGGATAATCTAAAAAGCATTGTAGTCTTTCGAATATATTCGCTAAAATACTATTACATTGTTTATGTATTATGTTTGAGGCATGGTATCTGGTGATAGATTGACTATTATAAATCTAAATTAACAACGCTGAAAAACTTCTATAAACACGCATGTAATTACGTGTACTTTTTTAATTTAATTTCCGATGTAAATTAAATTTTAATAAAAATTAAAACAGAAATATGAGAATTTGAATTTAATTTTGACGAAGAGTGACAATGACAACTGAATTTTGACAAATTAATGTCAGTCACTTCTGACAGGCAGGGGTACTATTTTTGAACGTGTGATCGACCACCGTGTCGTACAGAGAGGTCAAAGAGATAGCGGAGGATAGGGAAAAATGGAAAATACTCCACCGACAAGAACAAAGTTCTTAAATATATGATGATGACCGACCACTCGTCTTCTAACGATTTTTGTATGGAAAAACCGCTCGTTTGCGAAAGACGAAATTTCAAAAATCGTACCCCAAAAAAGGAGACTACTTCGAGCTCAGATTAATAACTCAGTTCTAAATAGTTTATGAGCGAGATGCACGGAAGTATAATTAACGTAGTACATATATCTCCATGGCGAGATGTATGATTTTTATAAGGATAATCGCACGGTTCCAGCCGCCATGTTTTTTCGATATATATCGACTTCGACATCATGTCGAGCGCGCGAGAATCGGCCCCCAGAAATCTTTAGTTCGCACAGACATGAAAAATTTTGTTTTGCTTATTAGTTCTAAAATAGTACCGCAAAAAAACTCCGATTGCCATGCCATAATTGACTTATTCCGTATTGCATTTTAGTTTTAGTTATATATAAAATTTAAAATAACCCGAGGGTCCCACATTTGTTTTATTTTTTTTGATGCACGTAGAGTTTAGTCCACGAAATTGCTAGTACCTACGTAGTACATAATCTCCATTGTGGTTGGGTTGAGTAGGTTCTTGTACACCTATGAATTAGATTGACCAAGGGCCGTTTCAAGGACGTTCTAGAAAAGGAAAAACATTTTTGACTACCTAGGTACTTTCTTCAGGTCTGGGGCCGTCCAAATATTCATCTATGAGGTCGTCGTAATTAAACTGCTTCTGCCATCTTTATATAGTTGTTTGTATTTTTAAGTAATCTGTTCACAGATTATAGAGAGTATTGTATGCTGCTAACTGACGACTACAACAAGTAACCAACAGACAGTGCTATTCGTATTACGCGTAATATTGATAAGAGTCAGTAGATGGCGTTGGCGTTGATCACAAAGCAAATTGTCTTTGTCACAAAGTACTGAAAAAAATATATACCTACCTAGAATATAACGCTATCTACCTAAATGATACCCGAGTGTTTTATTTGATGACGAAACTTATTGTCCTGAAGACAGATTAATTAAAACAAAATTTAGGTTCTGCTCTTATTTAATATACCTGCCCGCATTAGTTGAAAATGCATTTTTTCTTTTAAAGAAAAAAAGAGAGTTATGCTTTTCATGTAAATTATGTAATACATACTGTTGGGCGTTTCTTCTCTGCAGTGGTCGGTTCCGAAATGCTAGTAGTCTGTAGCTTTAGAATGATAATTAAAAAATATCACCATTATATACTTATTAAGAAAATTTTGACCTGCAAGGGTTACGTTAGTATTTTATTGTATTTGGCAAGGGTCTTTTTCAGAAAATATAAAAAGTAAAATTTAACTAGGAACTTAAAAGATTTTAAATTCTCTTTCCAATCACGATCTAGGAAAATTTCTCTTACTGTACTGAAATTTATTACTTATCATTATTGATTTATCTAATTATATTTAAAAAATATACACAGGCATGATATTTTCTATTATTTATTCATAGTTATCATGTTTATTGAAAAACTTAGTACTATTGGCCTCATTAAATAAAAAAAATCCATCGTACCTACTTCATATCAAATACGAGTAAGTAAGTCCTTTCTTCTACAGCTCTCAGACGCACTGACCGCCGGCGCTATATTAGAGGTCTTTGGGCAGCTTGAAAAATCCGACACCAGTGTTGGCCACTTACATATACGAAATATTTATTAGTTATTTATTCAAAAATAAAATGTTTGTTAAACACACGCATAACTAATGTAGGTACCTAATTGAAACTTATAGTTTGTATTTCTGATAACAAATAATAAAAGGAAAATAAAAATAATATTTAAGGGAGGGGCATCCATGCAATAAAAGTATTTTTTTACCGTTTTTTGCTCGATATTAATAATGGCTATACATAGAAGCTAGAAATAATTACAAATTATTAAGGTTATATATTTACTTTAAAATAAAATCGGTATTAGGAGGGGCTCCCACACAACAGTGTTTAATCGCACCAGCTTGTAGCCTTTTTGCTTGTACGGAACCCTTCGTGCGCGAGTCCGACTCGCACTTGGCCGGTTTTTCCACAGAAAGGAATAATAATATTATTCCTTTCTGTGGATGGTATGTATGTCGCAGTCGGGTCGTTTAATCCTCCGTATTACATTCCGGCTAGCTGTTATCAAAAACAGGGCCGTTTTGAAATGCGGCGGTTCAACGACTAGCCGGATTGTCATTGCGATACAATCTTCAATAAGGCGGCCCACGTTTATAAAAAATAGTAAGGGCATAAGGATACAAATATTTCAATTGCCCTCTTTTAAATATAATAAAGTTTATCTTTAATAGCATACATAATTTTGTCTCGCCCACCGAGGCCACTTTCCTTGTGAAATATCAAAATACTGCTCCATGGGAGTAGTACATTAATAAATTAATGTACTACTAACAATTACTTTAGTAAATTAATAAATTATTGTTTGCTATTGAATTGGGTTCACCTGTAAGAATAGTGTATATATATTGAATTATAATAAACAGAATATATTTTTATATTACTTGTAACAAGAATAAAATTTTTGAATAGGTAATAGGTACTTATTTTAATACTTACAATCCGTACACAGGAATGACTGTTCCGACGTGACAACCACTGGAGCATTCGGTCGATCCAAGACCACTTCTGTATAAAGCCACACACCCCGCATCATGGTTGGTATTTACTTGGGTCACCACTGGCAGATTCTCATCAACAACAAAACTTAAATTATCCATTTTGATTTCCATTAATATTTAAGTTAGAATTCAATTTAAATGCTTTAACACTATGTTATATAACATTTTTTTTTTAAATCCGTTGTTTTCGGCAGCTTGATCAAAAAGGTTGTGTAAGTATAGCAAATTATTTTTTTAAATTATTGTGCTTTTGCTTCTGCCAGCAAACACGAAGGCAGGCTAGGAGGAAACTGAATAAACACAGTTGAATGAGGCGCGCCAGTGCATTGTTGATTCTTTATCAGTCAAGTGGAAAACTCGAGCGTTACTAATGTACCATATTCTCAATAGGTAGCCATGGATCAAGACTTAATGATGTCAACATAATATTGAGGTCGGAGCTGATCTAATACTAAGTACTTTTCTAACATATTCTATGCAATAATCTAACCTCAAAGGGTAAAAACGGGACCCTATTAGGTATTATGAATCCGATGTCTGTCCACAGAGCTGTACTTATTTATTAAACCGTAATACACAAAATGTTCATATTTAGTGCTGATGTAACGACAAAAATAATAGGAAAAATGAGAAATTTGTTTTACAATATTTAGTTAATGTAGATTATTTATTTGATTCGCCAAAATATAGCAAAAAAAAAAAATTTAATTAATAATATTCAGTTTAATATTATACTCCCATTTCATTATTAGTATTAAAATTGTGCCAGAGATGATGGTATTATCAGATCCTCGTTCGAATTGTTGATGATCCTAGGCTGACTTTTACCGCTAAGTACCTACTTAGACTTATGCAGAGATGTAGAGCCCACAGAAACACATAGAGCCCCTAAGCGTTTTCAACCGCAATTTCAATGGTAATTGTAGGTATGTATTAGATTAATTTTATTGACATTGTTCGCCACCTGTATTTACTGCTTGCAACTGTTCTAGGAATCCCTGATAGCTAGCAGGCATTTCGTTACATGGAAGGGTTCTGGCAAAGTGATTGGAGTTCAACCGATCTCCCGCGCTGGATGACAGGTGTGAGGTGAAAGATATGAGCGCCGAGCGTTTAAAGATGTTCAATTGCTTAAGTCTCCACTTTAATTTACATTCATTTAGTTTTTCTTTTCATAAAATGTGTTATATGTGTAGATATGCATTTTATTATAGGTCTCGATTTGTTTGTTAATAATTTCCAGTCGTGTTCGACTCAGAACCTGCTATTTGATAGGTACCTAAGTACATGTTTAGAGCCGACGATGTTTGCTTTGTTTTATATTCCGTGGTTGGAGCACTTAACCTTTCGTTTATATTTTTCAGTTTCAAAACTATGGTGCCGACGTGTAGTGTTACCTAAACAGATTTACGGACAGACAAAATAAATAATCAAATACCTATATTTCAATCATTTCAATAGACTTACGTTTACAGGCGGAAGTGTCCTGGAAACGGGTGAACTTTAGAAAAGCTTAGCGCGAATTTGTAATTTCTGGGGATTGGATTTAATAGAACGCTTGCTTTGCTCTTCTCCACAATATGAATTTTAAAGCGCGGAGATCTAAGTTAATAATATTTTCATATAAAACAGCACTAAAGTATAATTTTATGTTAACAAGGAACAAAAGATTGTGTGTCCTAAGTTGGCGACGCTCGTTTGCTGTGTGGTCAAAAGAAATCCTAACGAACCTAACCTACCTTCTGTGACCAAATTTGGCTTCGTAGCCAAAGGAAAGTTGAAGAGCTCATTATTTGAAATCGGCTAGACTTCACGTTTTAAAAATGTCTTAACATAAAGGAAATGTAAGTTCTATTGATTCCAATCAGAAGAATATCTAAAAGCTAAGTTTTTTTAAAGCACTCCCTAGGCAAGTATTAATAATGCTCCACACTGTTATTGATTTGTATTAAATGAAAGATATTCTGTGAATCCATCGTAGCTGACAGGCGTTTTTCACGGAATGCTCAATAAACGCAAATAACCAAAGGTTATTATTGCATAGAAAGTCGAAACGAAACAGATAAGAGAGGTAATATATAAGCGATGGACGAGGAGAGGCTGATCATATAGTACCTAATCATCTTGATTTCACTTCATCTTCACGTTTTTGTCCAAACATGCTTCCACGTGAAGTTACCACCAACACTAGCATGGGTTGGCAAGATAAGCTACTATAATGTTAAAAATTGCTTAAATATTTTTTTTTCATCATCATCATCATCATCAGGTCTTTATTAGTCTCCACTACAGGAGCACGACCCACTCTGTACTGCCAGAGCAGTAAGAGGATTTGGATTTGATGTAATATAAAATTTAAGAAATTAAATTATTTATTTTTTAAATTCTGTAAATCCTTTTATGTGCGGGGCCCATTATTAATTACTATAATCTATGGTACCTAAGAATAGTAGGTAATCCCACGGTCATCCTCAAAAGCACATATTTTGCTTTTGAAGTGCAAATAATATTGGTAGGAATTAATATTTAAGTAAATTTCTGATCCGCCTTCATTATATATTACAACACAAATTCTACTTCGAAATCTCAAAAATTTTTGTAGCGTATTGCAATCTATTTAATTTAAAATAGTTATTTTCGAAGGCTTTTAAACTAACTATTCATAGATAGCTCGCTAGAGGCGATTGAAACCTGTGTTTAGATTATTAGTAATGTTATTATCGGTTTCCTTATTTTTTTAGACAAAAACTGTGAAAAGTCGTTCATTGGGTTGATGTCAGCCACTCGGACATTTACTGAAATGCCATATATTGGTCTACGCAGTATTGGTTGCGATTGCGACTTATTTTAAGATAAGATTTTAATCAATGGATTTCAATGCTGATGGATTTCAATTTTGTCGCGAATCCCTCGAACGAAAATTGCATTGTTCTAGAGTGACTGACAGTCAGAATTAATTTTCATTCTAATTAATTGATCAACAGATTTTTCGAAATACAGTATAAAAGTAAAAATTCATAACCGAAATTTTCAAATTATTTACCCGCAAGTTTTAATTATAAATAAAATGAATATCATTTGGACGGGATACGCAAACATCAAATAAATCATCCAAACCAAATTAAATGCGATTCCCAGAAAAATCTTTAATCAACAGAACCAAAATATTATAAAAATTCATTTCAATCATATCATAATATTACCTACTTACTCATAATGAACTCAATGTAAATAAAGTAGTTTTGCGATTTCCTCTTAATTTTGTCCAAAATAATTATTTATCAAAGGCGAACTTACAGAGAATCATTAGGTACCTACTACTAGTGTTGTAAGCACTCGCGTTTTCGAGTCAACACTTTAAAACCTCTCTAGACTTGTTATACCTCTTACTATTAAATTGATGATTCAAAACAAAAACCAACTCTAATTTGCAAAACACGACTTATTAGGGTTTCTGCCACTTTCTTGAGAAATTTCGACGTGAATTAGATACATTTAATGATGTATCTACTTGGATTAGAATTCGAGGCCAAATTAATGTCCAAGTAATTATATATATATTCGATCAGCTGAAATGACTGGTCGCGTCGCGGGATTTTCTTCAACTGGTGGTAGAGATAAATCTGGACTCATCTAGAGTCGCTATCTGCTTTTATTCAATGTGTTACTTTCTCGGCTCTAAGAGCAGACTGCCGTTACACTAGGTATAAGTTTCGGCTATGTGTAAATTTAGACTCTGGGACTCGAATCGTTATACATCACTAGTCATTTCTGGTTATGAATTTTATTTTGTGTTCAATCGACTGAAATCGTATTGATAGTAAAATGATTTCCCATTTGCAACCAATACCGTTTATGTTTATTAATGATATTTATTGTGAAATGATAAGTCCCTTATTTGATTAACTGTTTGATAACGAACATAATTTCAAAATGTATTACTTAGTTATAAAATTTTGTCCGTTCACGTCGAACGCGACGAACCACGTCTAAGAAAGCCCAAAACCATAAGACCAAAAAGCCACGTTTAAAATTTCGGCATAATTGTGAATAAGTAATTAATTCGCCGTGTGGTTCCCGGAAGAGTAGAATAGGACCACTCCAAGTCTTTTGATGTCGTAGAAGGCGACTTAAGAAATACAAGCTAAACAAACATTAAAGAGACATCTCCAACCCGTCTGGCCAGCGTGGAGCGTGTAGGCCAAATCCTCTGTCTGCTCTGGCTAATATAATGGCTTTGGTAGTACAGAGAGGGACGTGCTCCTGTAGTGGAACCTAAAAAGACCTGATGATGATGATGATATGAATCGGACTTGCACATAGCCTTAAGCACAAAATTTCATAAAGGACCTTTAATGAATATCTTCATGCGACTAGGTAAGTGAAGGCTGATTTAAAGTGTGTCTAATCAAGCAGGTAGTTATACCTATTTACTTTGATTTGCTTCGCACAGTTTTAATATGAAATCATATCTGATAATCGATTATCGGTACCTACCTTTTACGTTAAACCACTGCCGGCTATTTCATTACACGTGTTTAAGTTATTTGATTTCTCACTACGTACTATACTTCATTTTAAATATATGTTAACCTTTCTTTTATAATACCTAATATCTATCATGATTATTTTAATATTTTTATGCGAAAGTGACTTTGTAACACTTTAATCTTTTACTACTAATTTGATTGTAAGTACAAGGGAAACTAAAGATGAAGGATACCTTGAAAGAAGATAAATTTTATGAAAATTCCTCGAGAACTAATTATCGAGGAATTTTCATAAACGTGAGCCATAATGCAGAGGAAAGTAAGTGTTTTTATGGTTCCATACCCATAGGTGAAAACGGGACCGTATTCATGAGACTTCACTGTACGTCCATCCTGTTCGCCCGCCTGTCCATCACCAAGCTGTATCCCATAAACCGTAATTTCCAGACAGTTGAAATTTTCCCAGTTGGTGTATTTCTGTTGCCGCTATGACAAAAAATACTTAAAACAAACTAAAATAAATATAGGGTGCTCCCATACAACAAACGTTATTTCATTGCCGTATTTCAGGGTACTGTAGCCGAATGGCAAAAATGGAACCTTTTTAGATTCGTCATGTCTGTCTTTCTGTCCGTATGTTACAGCAGTTGTATACCGAAACTGTTAAAACACTTTAAAACTACATCAGTTGAAACTTGGTAGGTACATAGATGTATTCTGTGAACCGTGGCAAGCCGTAAACGGCTTTTGTACATAAATAAATAATTATTTTAAAAAATTGATAGGAATTGTTCAAACAAATTTAAAGAACTAATTTTATGATGAGTTTTAATAATCGGGAGATTGGATCGATGTAATGCAATGATTGAACGAATGATGGAATGAATTTTGCTCTAAGTAGATCATCGACAGATCCCAGGTCTAAGTTTTGTAATGAAGAACTTAAGTTTAATTTCCTAAACCTAGGTCGATCCATCACTAATCCAAACTAAGGATCCACTAAGCTTAGACCTACGAGTAGATTTTGTCGTTGTTTATTGATAAGACGGCGTGCGACAAATCTAATGTGCGCAACATTAGATTTGTCTTGGCAAGTATTTTATCTTTATATAAAAAAGGCAAACCTGACTCACTGACTTATAATATCAAAGCACAGCCGGTTAATTTAAATTTAGTTAATGGGTTCCTTTCATGATGTAAGTGAGCAATTAAATTACAGCTTTCTAGTAGATACTTATAGTCTCTGAGTAAAACCGCGGACGGACAAACAGACTGACAGACATGGTGAAACTATAAGGGTTCCTAGTTTACTACGGAACCCTAAAAGCGGAAACCAGCAAGCTGAAAAAAAAAACACCCTACCCTACGACCCGTCACTGCACCGCGCGATCAAACTTTGATGTCTCGTCGCTCGTGCCTTGTGGCGTGTGTAAGTGGCGTTTTATCCAGCACCCAGGCCGTTTGATCCATTTCATAAATTTGTTTTATACTTTCTCTTCGCCTGTTTGCTGAATACGTTACCTCAGTAAAATATTGTTGCAACTTCGGTAAACGTACCAGCAGATATCTCACAAGATTATTTTTGACCGACTTCTAAAAACGATGCACTGTGTGATGCACTTTTTGCAGCTAAAAAAATCTGATACAAGTGTTGGCCACTTGCACACGTGAAAAACAAGCAACTGGCTGCCTATAATTTATGAAATTTATGGATATCCGAAAAAGAGATTTTAATGAGTTTCAGTGCCTCGAAAAGTGTTAACATGCTCAGGGTAAGTAAATACTTTGAAAAAATTGTTAATTATGCAATAAACATTTTATTATTTATTCATTTCATAATAACACAACTATAAACTAATTATTTTTTATAACATAAATTACTAACTAAACTATAAATAAAAAAAAATACAATAAAATATTTTAACTACATAATTATACAAAAAAAAAATATCTAATATTAAATTTTGCCCATGTGGCATAGTGCCTAGAAGGCTGGCTGCATTACCTCGTTGGATGGCGATTGCAATCCTTTGTCCGAGGTAAGAGCCAGCCTTTTCGTCACCTGCAGCGTCGACAAGCTATTTAATATTAGAGTCTAGTTTTTGTACCATGTTCATACCACTCGTATTTTGAATTTTGTGTCTATTTGTTGCTCCCACTTTCCGCCTGTTCTCATCCATTGATCTTATTGGTCAACCGATTCTTGTGGAATTTTGTATGCTGGTTCGATAATTACGTAGATTTATTTGTGCGTGTGAAAATTTCTCAAAACGGCGGAATAGTTACAGCTTACAGCCACTAGATTTTGAGTGTTGTTACGTTTGATAAAGTTGCCAATTCAGCCCCCGTAGCATGGCTCCCGCGACGCCGTTTATATCGCGCGATAAACTATCTACTTCTCGCTCTTCAGTATTGCGTAAAACAAGATGGCGATAGTCGATAAACGTTGTCGCGCGTGCCATGCTACGGGGGCTGGAGATGATTTAGTTTTATAGTAAAGAACCGTACACTATCGTGCTGCGATAAGAGATCTCGAGGGAGAGATTTATCCTTGTATCTCAAGTCAAGATGACCTCCACTTTTAAATGTGAAAGTCTTTAATTCGGCTTTTGGAGATCGGTAATTAATATTGATGTGTCTGTGCAGTTTACCTATCGGCCTTTCAAAAATGTTAGCTTTTAACCTTTCTTCTTCAAGATTGAAAATAACATCACATAGATAGTGTACTGCGATAAACCAAAATGTTAACAGCAGCAGTTTATAGGCACATAAAAATAAATATTTTTTATTCGTTCGAGGAAAGAACTACACCTTTCCTCGATCGATTGGAATGAACGTCTTTAATATCATAAAAAATAAAGTTCAGTCATGGTAATTTTATATTAGATGTTCAACTATGTAAAACAAATAGTACCAAAACTTGCTTTACAAATGAAAGTGCGTGTGAAAAGAGAGACTGTGTGAATATCGCGAGGAAGTTTCCCACGAGAATAACGCGTAAAACAACTAAGTAATTGACCTAGGTAAGTTCATCTTCCTTCTATTCAACACAACAGGTGTCTATCAATGACTTTCATAAGTTCCGTGCCCAAAGAGTGCCAACAGAACTTTATTATTGAGCCGTGCTTCGTAGTCCACGTAGCCGTTTGACCCAACTGTCATCGTTAGACAGTCGTCAAGCTATGTCGGACGACATCCGGGAGCTTGAAAAATCCGACACCAGTGTTACTACAGCCTTGGCGGCATAGATTTTTTAAAAATATTTCGTTCATACTTCTATGCTTGGCGGTATCATCTTTGATCTGTCCACAAACTTCTATACAAACGGGAGTTGTAGTCTAATTATATATAGATGGCGCTACGTGCTATACTTAATAGATATTTATTATTACAACTAACTAAAAAAAGCATTTTCGATTATTACATTTAATCAGAATTAGGTACATTTTTAACTTCCAAATAAATGCGTTCTATTCTTTTTACGTTAAAACCTTCTAATTAGTCTAATTCACTAGTAGCAAAGACAATATAATACTAACTAGTAGTGAACCTACTACCATATTATCTAACGGTGGCTTCTTAAAACTGAGTTTGCCAGAGCGTTTTGTCAAAGCGTATGCCTCCGGAAGAGACATCTATTCCTGTAGAATTATAATATTTATGCTACGGCCACCTACGCACTCGAAAAGCCAGCAAGATTACTAAGCCTTCAATGCCTCTCTGTCTGCCTTAGAACTGTTATATCTGACTTTTAAATCGTAATACCTAAGTAGACACCATGAAATTTTTACTGAAATTGTAAATAGATTTACAATTGTAAATAGACAACCACCTCAATACCGAAATAGATAAACACCTCATTGTAAATAGATTTACAATTTCTGCCCGCCAAACGGATAGCAATAAAGTTCTCAGGCTACAAGTACATACCTACTTGTGACGTCTCTAATATAATAGGCAAGGGAGTAAATAGTCAAAGTTATGCTTTTATGCAATGCGTCATAATAATATCTAAAAATATGTGTAAAATCTCACCTCAAAGATTTTTTGTTTAAAAATGTATTTCTTTTTCACTAATGTGTTTATTATTTGGAGGTGAACGTTAACATTATTGTAAGTAGGTAGGTATATTAATAAATAAATATTAATAATGGTTAATGTTTTGCCTATGGCAAGGGTACTGCACCAATAGCAACGAGTGTACGGGTGGAAGTGAAATTTATTTTCTGACAAGAATTATGTTACGCAAGTATTCTGACTCCTGACCTCGATAAACCCGACATCAGAATTTATTAGGTAATACTTACTTAATTTATTATATGATAATATATTTTTTGTAAAATTATAATGCGGTAACTTATTTTTAACTTTTTTACCATAAGCTAATTTATAAATTTAAATAATTATAAATGTCTACTGATATTAATATATTAAATTTAATTTAGTTGTGTGCTGTTGACTATCTAATTAAATTCATAAACATCATCATCATATATTTAAGAACTTTGTTCTTGTCGGTGGAGTATTTTCCAAAAAATAAACAAATTCATAAACAAGACACTAAAAATGCAGGTGTCAATGGCAAAACACTCCTTTATTTGCTAAAATATCAGATCTGTGGTCTAAAATAGTCGACATGTGCGTTCCTTTCCATACGATGGTGCGGCTACGATAAACTTATCCTTAATTGCCAATAGCATAAAAAGTTAAACGTCACGTTTATATATACATGTTACTTTTCTTTCACCTTCCTCGACTCTCTTCGTGATAAAATTAACGCGGGCACGCGGGCACACCGAGATTACCGCAGGTTCGAATAAAAATCATTTTCTAGAGCGTCTGTTACGCTACTAGAGATGCCGAGAGTGCCGTGACACCTTTATTCTAACCCTTAAATGCACGGACTTCGCATAAGTTAATTAGTAAAAAACCCCTTACAAAAGTTGTTATGATAATTATTTATGACATATATTTATAAAAGTTGTATGTATTGCTTTGAGACGCGCCACACATCTGCTTCTTTTTCCTTATCCTACGTCTTTACCTTTTTCTATTTCGTTACAACCAACAAATATTCAAATTAATTCGATCGTCACCAGATTAAATTTACGGAGGAGTATGAATTTCGTATTCTATGAGAAATACAAATTACGAGAACCTCACACTGTCGAGGACCACATCACATGACCCTAGCGTTGCTTCCAAACTAACGCAAGAGGTCAAAGCCCGCGCGTACCCGATGCCATGATGACCACCGGCCAGGTAGTTGAGGATGGCACCCCTGACCATTTTAGACCTTATTTACTTATTACGTACAGATAATGAAAAGTTTTATTTACAATCTTTTTTAGGTAGACAAAAAATTCATATTCAAAATCGAGCATTATATTTTCAAAAGCCTCACGAAATAGTTACAAAGTCACATCGAACTCTCGTTGTCTCCAGGTTACTATTGAGATCCCGCTATGGAGGGGAATTTCCATTGTTATAATACACATGAAGGGCCATAGGGAATGATCTATTGGGAGGATGCCCGCTCTACCTGTAGTGTCGTAGGGGAAAATTTGCCGAATTGATTGCCGATTGCTGTCAGTACCGCCGGGAAAGATCGCTCGAAAGAAGGGTCTGGACCACGTAACCTATTAAGTGACGTTTAGTCGTGTTTGCCATTGAGCCTAGTAAATAACTCTTAAATTGTGATAAGTGGAGACATTTTTCATAGAGCTCGGTGTAAAAATATATATACAAACTAGGTATATATTTATTGAAAACTAAAGGAATGATACAAGTTTGTAACATATATTGCTAGGCTCATGAATGTTATTATATTGACAAAGACAATATAATATTACTAACGTTATTGATAAGACTACGTTGTACCTATGCGCGTCTCAAGCGAATTAACTGCCTCCACGGAGGACGTGGCACGTCAGGCCGCCGTCAGTCATCCCGCGCTGATCTAATTATTGCGTCATTATGAGCGACTGACGTTTACGTTTTGTTCTGTACAATTTACGAAATAAAAATTCGTAAAATTATTATGAGCTCCGTATTTGAAGGTTCTGTTTGACTTAGATGTAGCCGACTTCGAAAAATAAAATACAAGGTGTAAATTTGGAAACCATATTCTCGTCACGACCGTGGTATATATATATTCTCGAACGTACCTATACTGATCATACTGAACAACTTTTCCTAAGGATCTTTGGTCGGAATATAGAAAATGTGGCCAAGTGAGAGACTCGCCCATGTAGGATTCCGTAGTAGTAGCAAGCATAGATCAAGTATTCTTAACGTACCGATTACCTATATCTAGCCAAAATGCCACGTTCAATGTTCATATTACACCGGCCCAGTGTTATCTCAAAAACTGCTGACTATATCGTAAGTATATAACGACATTTTAGCCCGGAAGTCATTAAACGGCCTAAAAATACTACATGGGCTGAAAATTTGTTCGAAATGGCAATACCTACTTGATACAATTCATGTCACGTTTATGGACGTAATTACCAATAATTCAGACAAAATACATGGATAAGTAAGTAACATTAAACTTTTGGTTAAATCTATTAAGATAATGTTTTCGAGTGTGCCGTGCAT
This sequence comes from Rhodophaea formosa, assembly GCA_963082605.1. Taxonomy (NCBI): domain Eukaryota; kingdom Metazoa; phylum Arthropoda; class Insecta; order Lepidoptera; family Pyralidae; genus Rhodophaea; species Rhodophaea formosa. Next base: position 13,585,876 of record OY720203.1, on the reverse strand, counting down.
GGTCAGCGATGAATGTTAAACCCTCTCATTTAATTACTTGATTACGTAGCCACCGCTAGAGTTCAATTTTTGAACTGGTAGAGTAGTCGATCCTCCACTCGTTTCACTCGGTTCGTATTCAAATGAGATTGATATTAATTAAATATCTTTAAACCGAGTGAATAGTTTTGGTTTTTTAACAATTGTTCATTTGATAGTTCTTGGCTTACCGATGGGACCCCTATGGTACCTACTGATAGGACACATTTGGACTCAATGCTTAGTCAAAATTGATATATTGTACGCGTCTTTAAATCTGAGTAGATTCGGGCGGAAAACCCAATCAACTAACACTTCAAAAATAAAGCCAATCAAGACTCGATGATTTGATGATGATGATTATGCGCAAGCTTAACAACGAGTGGCGGATCGATCCTAACAGTTCAAAAATAGAGCTCCCGGGCTAAATACATTTAATGCTTTAATTTAACAACAAATTAAAATAAAATAGGATAGGTATGGCAAATTTTGTATATTTATTGATTGAAATTCATAATGTGGTCATGTGTTGGCTTATGTAAGATCTTTCTGAACACTAAGATTTTTAATGTCCCCTTCGATCAAGTATATGTACTTGATCGAAGGATGTCCCCCAACTGTGAGGCCTTGTGAGACAGACCTCTTTAAACTTTTTTCTTTTAGTTGTGTTTTGGTAGAGCCACGGTACCGGTGAAATTCACTTTTGCTAGTAGCATGAATGGGCTGGCACGTCCGGGGAAGTACCACACTCTCACAGAAGACCCACGTTTGAGTAGTAGCTTTACCGCTGCTATGTTTTGTTCGGTGAGTGAGAGAGCCGGAGGCCCATCTCTTCCATCTGGGAGGGAAAAATAAAAGGCCGTCAACGCTCTTCTTGCCACACCCCTGGTGTTGCGGTTGTCCATGGGCAACGGGTATCACTTACCATCAGGTGACCCGCTTGCTCATTTGCCGTCGTCTTGCCGTCCTATGTCATAAAAAACCCAAATAAAACTTGTCTTATAATAGGCTATTGACTGTTGTTGTCTGTAGAAGGCATTTATTATTAAAATCCCTTTAAGTAATTACCTATGTTAAATGTATTTTGAAGCCGAAGTATTTGAAATATTAATTTACAAAATACTTAAGCAATTACAAAGTACATTTTAGGAAGCAATTTCCTATTTAAATTACGTATTTTAATTACAAGTAATTCAAATATTGCTCTACTTTGATATAAGCGACGGCAGTAAGTCATATGTATTGCGTCATGATTTTTATTTTTAACCGACTGACCCACCGCAAAGAAGGGTGATATTTTTCGCGCGTATGTATTATATTTGTGTATGTAAGTTTTCTGTTCCATTGTCGCCTTTTGCTACTTGGCTTAACCGAAAAGTGTGAGATGTAAATCAATTCTACCCTGGAGTATCAAAGGCTATATGATGTAAGCAAAGTAAGCAAAAAATCAATATGGCGTAAACTTACTTTATATTTTTTTTTATTTTGTATAATATCGTTACTTATGTAGTCTTGTTACACGCAACTACATGAATTGGGATTGGAAAGTAAGGTTTCATTATACATAACACAGGTTATAATGACTAGACTGGTAAGTAAGCCAACAGATCTGTGGATTTCCCTGAGCGGAATCAGACTCATGCATGATGACTATTAATTTTAGGTGTCCTCATAGACGTTTGCTTTTTATAGCTTAATAATGAATATATTGCAAAGATTTCTAATTTGAACGTAGTAATTCTAGACAAACACAATTTTCTGTTCAGCCTTTGTCTGAGAGCTGAACACAGCGGACGCCATCTCGACGGATATTTAATTAAAATGAAGTGCTATTTATACCTACCGACCTACTACTTCAAACTATATTAAAGTACAACAAGCCTTAGCCCGCGGCTCCGCTCGCGTCGTTTTCTATCTCTCGGGAACAGTGACTTTATCCGGAATAAAATGTAGCCTATGTGCTAATCTGGGAAATAAACTATTTGTTTGCAAAATTTCATTTACATACCTTGAGCCGTTTGGGCGTGATTGAGTAACAAACAAACAAACTTTCGCATTTATAATATTAGTAGGAAGTAGGTATTTAAATATTTTATATACCTATAATATAATTGATATTATAACTAAATAGTAAAGTAATGTTTATGGAAAAAGATAAGCTGTAGAAAACTGACATGCAACATTTTTGGAATATGTAACTCTGCACTGTAGAAGTGGGCATATACATTGACACTTATAATTTGTATCATGCATGATGTAACTATTGTAATATTTGTTATCACTAGTTTTAAATGAAAATCAATAGAACTATTTCCTGGCCTGCTTATGGCAACTACTTCTCGATAGCATGGCGAATACGTCTGAACTCCATGGCTATTCGTTCCCAAACCAAAACTATGGCCAATACTTCCCAAAACTATAGACTTTACAAAAAGATATAAACACCTCCATATTATCACAGTTACGTCTCAAAACCATCCTAATCCTAACTACTAACTATATAATATTATAAATGGGAAAGTGAGTTTGTTTACTTATTTGTTTGTTTGTTACGCTTTCACGCCGTATCTACTGAACTGATTATCATCAAATTTTGCATACACATAGGTTAGGGTACTGAGAAGGACATACCTATAGGTTACTAGGGCGGGCGGAGCCGCGAGAAACAGCTAGTTCTTAATATTCCAAAAATCATTCCCCAAAAATGTAATAATATATGTATATGTAGAAATGTATATGAAATATATATGTAGAGATGTAATAATAGCAAAAAATATTAGCAGTTTCATTCTTTTTTTCAATGAACTAGTGATCACAAAGATTATCAGTGGGTACCTAGTTCTGTCATAAATAATGGAACTAATGTCAACGAACGGTATTCGGATCGAATTTGCGAAGAAAGTTCAGCAGTTTCATAATTGAGTGCAACATCACTCATATTAACACGTTTACTGCTGAAATTGCAGACAATGCATTTTGTATTGTTGTAGCGCGGACATAGTTTTGAGGACAATATTGGGAATCAGTACTTAACTCTACTTTAATGAGGCTATGTACAGTGTCAAATAATAAACAAAGCCCATTACTCGGAATCATATGCCATATACTTATTCCAGTAGTAAAGAAAGAACTGGTTGCAAGGACCTTAAATAAGTATATGTCTTTTATATTTTGCTTTAAACTAAATATACAAACATTGCTCATTTCACCGTCTTTTACATCAAAATAACTATTACAAAATTTAAAAAAAAATTATGTTTTTTTGTTCTAGATTACAGGAAAGCAGAAATGTAGGTATAGTTTAATTAACTATAAGTGGCAACTTCGGCGGTAGTTAGTTTGACCGGACAAAAATAGGTACTTTTTAAACTTTCACGGTCACGGGATATTTACCGATATTGTTGTGGTTTCTTTGAGTTTCTGATATTTCGATCCAGTCGCTAAGGAACTCACGAAGGAATCACGGTAAATATCACGATATGTTTAAATCTAACAAAAATACTAGTAGTAATTTTATATTTATTTTTTTCAGTGGTACATGCTGCGTTTTTTTTTAAATATTCGTCGACCTAAGCTTTTCGATAAATTTAGAACATTTGCGATTGCGACCCTAAGAGTGTTCAGAGAAACATTCCCAAATTCCTCATGGTCGTGGCGGCAACTAATTATCGCCAAAATTGGTTCATAAATAGAAATTATAACAAGCTCTCAATTTAATCAAACTCAAGCAAAGTTGTTTAAAATCTATATTGGTATGTTCAGCCATACGTACCGTAAGCTTTATAAAATGCGGCCAAGTGCGTGTCGGGCCACGCGCAGTGTAGGGTTCCGTAGTTGCGAATGACAACTTCGTGTTCACACTGTTCACGCTCGCACCTCACAGTCTAACGACTGAAAACATCAAACAATAAAATTGTATTAAATTTTACATTTTCGAGTACATTTTATAAGTTGGTTACCTATAACTTTTAAGTTTGTACTTAGTACTCAGCTCTGATAGTTTTCCTTTCAACTTCAGTATATATACCTACTACTGCTGTAATTTTTTCCCGTATCCATATAAAAACCAAATATTTCGGAAACAGATCCCTAAATCGAAAAATGGCGTTCTCAACCTCACAATATTTTTTATAGACCTATTTAACAATACCCACCACGATAGGTTTGTACTTATAGAAATCAATCACTTTTTTGGCATGATTGATATACATAGGTACACATACCAAATTATATATAGCTTTCTAGTAGATACAAATAGTCTGTGAGTAAAACCGCGGACGGGCAGACAGACATGGCGAAACTATATGGGTTCCTTGTTTTCTACGGAACCCTAATTACGCTGGCTGGACTGATCTGGGTCTTGGATGGTTATCTAAATAAGTATCTGTATCTGGTATAAAATATACTATATTTTATATTATTTTCGTTGAGAGAGTTATTATACGACCCAATCTAACAACTTACAGTTGGGCTTGCTTCTCTTCTGTGTCTGTATCTGTGTGATTAGTCTTTATATATTTATTTATTTTCTCAGCTTAACTACTCTTTACTTTGCAAAAGCTATGAGATCATTGATAATCAATTTTTAGGGTTCCGTACCTAAAGGGTAAAAACGGGACCCTATTCGCGAGACTCGATGTCCGTTCATCTGTCACCAGGCTGTATCTCAAGAACCGTAATAGCTAGACAGATGAAATTTTCACAGATTGTGTATTTCTGTTGCCGCTCTATAACAACAAATACTAAAAACCAAATAATAATAATAATTAAGGCGGGCTCCCGTACAAAAAAACGTGATATTTTAACCCATTTTTCATGACTACCACTCGCCGAGCTGGATCTCAAGAACCGTAATAGCTAGATAGTTAAAATTTGCACAGATTATGTATTTTTATTTTAGCAACTACAACAAATACCTACTAAAATCAAAATAATACTAATAATTAAGATATACCACAGAGTAGTTGTTGGCGTTTTTTTCTGTGTCTCATGAACCGTAATAGCAAGGAGGTTAAAATTTTCACAGATGTTAATTTTTTATTGCCACAATAATAACAAGTAAGTAATAGAAATAATGTTTAAGTTTTTTTTTACCATTTTTTGCTCGATATTAATAATGGCTACACGTAGACGCTAGAAATCTCGGAACAATAAAAAAGAGCTAGAAATAATTACAAATTATTAAGGTTATATATTTACTTTAAAAATAATTAGTAAAAATAAAATAAAATCAGTATTTAGGACTCCATACAACAAGTGTTGAATGGCACCAGCTTTTAGCGTTTTTTCTGGTACGGTACTCTTCAGGCGCGATTCCGACTCGCACTTGGCCGATTTTTTTTAACTATAAGTGGAGATTTGTAATTGACCATATTAACATAAAACATTTTATGTTATTAAATTGCAGCTAATTTGTTTAAAGAAAGTCGATATACTTTTACGAAAATCAACAAAAATAGGTAAGTACCAAAATAAGTTGCTTTCAGTTCTCTGAGCCTCTATCTTGAATTGAAAATGATTGCAACATAATATTTATCAGCAAAGAGCGACACCGGAGCCCGGAGCCGCACTTGCAGTCGGCGGCTGCATTATCAGCAAGATAGTGGGTGAACTCGACATAGCATTTTAGTAATCTCCCTCTAGGTTAATGATTATCGTATGACTTTTAAAAAGGTTATTTTGTCGTGTCACAGAAATATCGCCGATTATCTTTTTTAAGACTTGTTTATTCGTACAGTGGCCTGGGAGAGCATGTAGGTATATTTATGTCGTTATGCTGTGAAAAACCTATATTTGACTTTAGATAAAGTAGTGAAATTTTTGAACTAGTCTATTATTCCCGCTACTGTCTGCCTTGAACATGTCGCTTTTGTACGGGTGATATGAGAAGTTTGTTGGGCATCTAACTTACAATAAGCCAAAAATTACACAAATTCTTTTTTAAATGCTTGATCTAAAAAGCAAGGAAATTTAATTTAAAAGAGGTACATTTAATGGAACCCAAAACTAGTGCTATGAAAAACTAATTGAAAGGTTTGTACCAAGTTTGTAAAATATAATAAAACTAGCTGTTACCCGCGGCTTTGCCTGCGTTATATATAGCCTATGTCCTTCTCAGTACCCTAACCTATGTGTATGCAAAATTTCATGATAATCAGTTCAGTTGATAAGGCGTGAAAGCGTAACAAATTAACAAACAAACTTACTTTCGCATTTATTATATTAGTTGGGATTGGGATAAACGAATGAACAAAAAAATTGTTAGTCCTAGCCATCGACAGAGACTGCTGGAATTATCTGGCAGAGACCCAATTAACCCTTAAACAAGAGCTCCGCGGCACAGCGGTCAACACGCCTGCCTGCAATACGGATGGTCCTGAGTCCCCGGTCAGGTCAAGATGGAAAATGATCTTTTTCAGATTTACCTGGGTCTTGGATGTTTATCTTTATAAGTATCTATTATACTTTGATTATTATAAAATATAGTATCGTTGAGTTAGTATCCCATAAAGTAACCCAAGTCTCGAACTTACTTTGGGGCTAGCTCAATCTGTGTGATTAGTCCGTATGTATTTATTTATTTATTTAAAAGAGTAATTAAAATTGTCATCATCATCATCAGCCTATTGCAGTCCACTGCTGAACATAAGCCTCCCCAAGGGCACGCCAAATTGATCATCATACTTTTGTGAAAATAAATGCAAAAATGTATAAAATACATAATAAAAATGTAAAAAAAAAATCTATTATTCTTATTAAATTTACGGGCAATCGTTCCATATTCGCGTACATTCTCTTACATCATCATCGTTCATTGTCGAGCTCCGTGGCGCAGCGGTCAACACGCTAGCCTGCGACATGGGGGTCCCGGGTTCGATCCCCGGTCAGGTCAAGATGGAAAATGATCTTTTTCAGATTGACCTGGGTCTTGGATGTTTATCTATATATGTATTTGTTATAAAATATAGTATCGTTGCGTTAGTATCCCATAATACAAGTCTTTCTTAAGAACTTACTTTGGGGCTAGCTCAATCTGTGTGATTTGTCCGTATATATTTATTTATTTATTATTCTCTAAAAATAATGTAGTAGGGTAAAAATCAGCTAGTTTGCTCATTCAACTTGTTTCCGTGCGAAAGAAGATTACGAAAGAGATGCCCAGAAGACAATCAGTTCTTTAGATCTAAAACACTATACTACCACTAACATATACTATCCCTAAAACAGTCACACTGTGTCCCACTTTACGGATAGAAAAATCGTACGTTTATTCACACCATTATTTGTGCAATAATAAATATTTTTAGAGAACTATTTACCAACCTATTGTTCCAGTTGTTCTTCAAAACAAAGCTATTGTAAGAATATTATTAAATACCGTTGCAGTGAATTAATATAACAACCTTTAAAGGGGCTTAAATTAGCCAACTAGCGCCACCCCCTAATTTTATTTCGTTTACTTCTAAATAAAATAGAAAAAATCCACGTAGTCTGTAGTTCGATAGTAAATAACTTTTAGTAACTATTTTTTCGTTTTACTTTCATTATTTTGCATTTAATAAATGAAGAGAAAGTAACTATGTGCCTAATGAGTAGCTCTCTTAACTTGAAATCATGATATTGATGCAAAGTTGTAAGTACTAAAAATATAACAAGTTATTTAATAGCGAAGTACATAAGTAAGGAGTACAAGAATAAAACTAAGGGTTTCGCTGCTGTCATCCTCTTAATTTAGTACCTCCACACTAGGCACACTAGCGACGCCAATTGTTTTATTCCGAATACTTTACAAATACAGAAAGAAATTTAAGAATGTAAATCATATAAGCCTTAGTAAATAACCTGAATTATTTTTGGAATCATGTTTAATATTATCAGAGTCAGTAAGAATTATGAGAATCAGATGACCGCAAAAATAATCACTATTTCTCTTAAGGACTGATTCTTATAATTTAAAAAAAATTATTCCGCAAATATTTCAGTTTATTTACTAAGGCTTATATGATTTAAGTACATTCTTGAATTTCTTTATATTTGTAAAGTATTAGAAATAAAATTACTGGCGTCGCTAGTGTGCCTAGTGTGGGGCCTTAAATAAAAACCAAACACATAGATGAATACAAGTGGCATAAGTATATCTCGAGCTCCTCTGTGCTTCGGATTGGTCTCGGCTATCATCACTAAAGGCAGTCATTTAACTATGACAGATGCTTTTAGGCAGCTTGAATATTTTTTAACTAGTGTTGGCTATATACACACGCGAATAAAACAAACAGGTGTTTATATTGATGGCCTGAGTCAACCCTTTTTATGGAAGACCAGTGTAAATTTACAATACCGGTTTACATACGAGTACCTATGTAGACAAATGTCAACCTATTTTTATCTACTAAAATACTCGGTTTAAACTTACAGGAATTTTTGATGTAGCGGAGGCGGAGGTGTATATTGTATTTGACTATTATTAAAATATTTTTAGACGCTTTTGGGGTGTAGATCACAATGATGACGTGATTTTTATAATTCAAGATGTTTTTAATTTAAGAGGATCGAATACCTGTAATTTTCATACAAAAAGCGATAACTCTTCCACCCCCCTAAACCTTTACAAAATGAGGAAATTTTGGTGCCATTCGATTTAGCACACCTTCATCTAGGGCTAACCTTCTTTCTTTTTTATTGATTCGGTTTAGATTAATTTAAATAAATTAAAATGCGCCGGGTATTTTTATGTAAAAAATATGGATATTTACTTAGATGCTCATAACTTTTGTTGTAAGCAATATGTATATCTTAAATATACTACGTTAAATATAATATGCCCTACTTCTCCAATTTATCAACTAAGTATGTGTAAAAAGAAATATTGAAATTGGACAATGTTTAAGGGGTGGGAAGCGTTATCGCTTTTTGTATGAAAATTTACAGGTAGTCTATCTTCTTAACAGCGCTTAGAGGGTTCCTCCCATACATTCCTACTGAGTCCGCGGATGTCCCTGGATCGGTCTGTCAAAAATATTGCTGGTGTTTAATAGCTTTTTTAAAACATTCTGCATGCATCTAAGTAAGTTGGACTAAAAATATGTTCTAACCAAAAATGAAACACACTGTCCAGTATCGTATTTTTGCTATCATCAATCATCATGTGACACAGTCATTCTCAAATGAGACCACATTATATGATATCGCGCGTACGTGTCAATAACTGGAAAATATTATACGACTTAGCGAGTTTTGGAAAAAGTGGAACGCACCGTGGCACTGATGACCATCACGTCATCGCTCGCGTGGCAAGCGCGGAGCCCCGCCGCGTCATCGCGCCTTAGCTAGCTGATAACATATACTCCACTCACTCTTCACTACGAGACTTCAAAATATGTGAGTGGGACAGCGCAATACCGTGCGATGCAGCAATGGCAGTCGGCAAACTTTATGCGAGCAGAAGTTGTCTGGCCCGTTCAGTTAGTTTCCCGCCGCCAACCGGATCGCTCGCATTTCCCTCGAAAATAACTTTTCGTAACTTCAATATGACGTTACGCGTGCTGGCGATTTTGGCGCTCGTGGGGGCTTCCTTGGCCGGGGAAGAGGTCAAGGAATTGAAGGTCGACGTTGTCAGCGTTCCAGAAGGATGTGATGTTAAGTCTAAGCATGGCGACATGCTCACCATGCACTACACTGGCACCTTGGACGATGGTCATAAATTCGACTCGAGGTAAGGAACTCTTAATTAGCTTTTCGCAAGTGCGCTCTTATTTCCTGGAATACTGTTTCCCTTCTGAAATTTATAATTAGGTACCTAGTGTAATATAAAACAGTGCGCAAAATGAATCAAAACTTATTCGACTTTCCTGTTTTTATAACTTTTGGCTTGGCAGCATTGTTTATTCAAAGTCTCCGAGAGCAACGGCACCGCAGCGAAGTGTTAACTATTAAACTATGTACCTACCTACGAAATTATCATTCTCTATAAACAAACCTTTTTATTTTTATTAAATACTTTTCAAGTTTTCGGTAAATACCTAAGTTATTTACTTACTTGTATATCATTTCAGCAATCATAGTTAAATTTGCGAAACTAGAACCTTGCAACGTATATAGGACATAGGCCACTATAAAGTTAAAACAAAAAGGGTACCTACCTACTTACCTTACTATTCAAACTTCTTGCTTAGACTTCTTGATAAGTGTTTAACGTAGGTAGGTGCACCAACATAAAGTACGTAACTTTATGTTGGTGTTAATTTGACCCGGTTACCTTATATTGTAATAAAAACGTTATTTATGACTTTCCTGAAAATAATTGATTGGTTTCTCACACTCTTATCGTGTTTTGTATACGTCCGGCGTATGAATGATGAAACTATAATTCTATTGTATGGATATGTTGGCCTACTACGTACCAAACAGATACCACACTGATTACAATTATCGCTTCATTTATCAATAGGTTTTAAGTTGAAATTGTAGCAATCTCACCATTTTTATAAAGTTTAAAAAATATTGTTTAATTCAAGACTCAATAATAACAAATTGATTAAATAAAATTGAATTAATCACCATTTTCAATTAATGATAGACAGTTGCAATATTTGTAGGACAAATTAATGAAATTGCAATAATAGCTTCACTTTGCGACGTTGATATATCCTACAAGCTGATAAGCAAATAGCTGATGATGCATTTGCCACAAATAAATGAGATGTAATTTATCACAATATTAACAAACTAGCTGTGACCCGCTGCTTCGCCTGCGTGATATGTAGCCTTTGTCCTTCTCAATACCGTAAGGGTATTGAGAAGGACAAAGAATCATCAAAATTTTAGAGCTAAGCTCTTGTCGGAAAATGTGTACTTATGCTAAATTTCAGGATGATCGGTTTACAGTAGATAGAGCGTGAAAGCGTAACAAACAAACTCACTTTCGAATTTATAATATTAGTTAATACATAATATACTATATAAGTATATACTATAAATACATAATATACTAACAATGAAATCCCGTGAATAGGTCCCCGTTTTATCCTTTGAATACGGAACCCTAAAACTAAAACCTGACTACTAATATTTATGGGCTTATTTATCAGTCTGTCTGTCTGTCACCAGGCTTGTACCTAATAAATCGTGATAGCTAGACAATTTAAATTTTTACAGTTTAAGGGGGTTTCCTTACAACATATTGGTATCAAATAAAAAAAATGGCTAAGTACGTCGGGCTCGCCCAGGAAGGATTCCGTAGAAGCGAGCTTAGAAAAGCCAAAAACGTCTAAAAATTTTCGCCAGCAATGTTACTATGTTTTTTTCATTGTCTTTGTATGAATAACAAAGTTATTTTTGCGGTTTATGAAAAAGTGCTTTTCTCAAAAATTACTACTTAATTGTATATCGTACAAACCAATTTTCGTTGAAAATGTTTGTTTTGGTAGTAGAGAAAGGGTCATGCTCCTGCAGTGGGGATTAAAGAAGACCTCATGATGATGAGGATGATTACAATCTACAGCATATATTTTTTTAAATTTTCACTCTCTTTTCTTTAAAGTGAGAAGGGCGGGGGATGGCACAATTCACCACTTTCGAAGCGCCTATTTTTCAAACTATTGATTTTGAAAAAAAATTTTTTAGAATCCTCTATTTAATTTTTAAATATCTATCTATTTGCACGCACGTTTAGGTTTGAAGAAAAAAAATATATTTTTATTTCCATGTATCCCAAATATTCTATAAAAGTATAAAAAAAAAACAAGAAGCGGTTCACGGAATACATCTACTTACCAAGTTTCAACTGTGTAGTCTCAATAGTTTCGGAATAAAATGGCTAAAATGGCATTTTTTTCAACGCATAGATACCGTACCTCAGTACGATCTATGCATTCTTGCGACTTAAACCTGCGTCTTAGATCTCAATCTAAGACGCAGGTTTAAGTCCTGCCCGCGTTGAATTCTTTCACCATTTCTTATTTTTTTTATTTTATAAGTAAAATACGAATTATATCAAACATTTTATAATTCGCACGACAAACTTAAAGCTACCATACCACTCCTAGTCTTCCCGTGGACTGCCATGTGGTTCCCGCACAGTAGAATAGGACCACGGGAAGTTATCCAGGAGTCGTAGAAAGCGTCTTAGGAAACACCAAACTAAACAAAGCTTAAAAAGTCAAAGAGACGTCACTAACCCGTTTAGCCAGCGTGGAGAGTGTAGGCCATATCCTTTGACTGCTCTGGCTAATATAGGTATGTGTCTCTGGTAGTGCAGTGCACAGAGGGTTGTGCTCCTGCAGTGGAGACTTAAATGGCCTGATGGTAATGATGATAAATAGGCGCGAAGAAAAGGCGATATATCGAATAATAATATGCCATTGTCCCCTCTTGGTTCAATATCATTATTCCTAGTACCTAGCACCTACTGAAAATATCGTAATGATAGGTACAGACTACAGAGGTAACCTATACCTAGTTGAACGTAAAGCCTTAATAAATAAACAAACTGTGTAATAGGTATTTATTGCGATGTCAACGATACAGATAGATGCTAGTTAAAAAAATAAATAAAGGCATTGAAAATTTTACAATCGTATTGCAAACATAGAATATCGATAAGTAGTTGTCAATCGACCAAATACTGAGTCATTATTAACTACTTTTAGGTAGGTACATAGTACATTTTACCCACTTACTAAAGCTGTAAATAAATTGATGTTAGAAGTACTCAAAACTTAAATAGGAACTATAAGCAAAAGTCACAACGGTCTGTTGCATCAGAGATTCGGATATTGCTCTTAGAGAAATGATGTCTAGGTTTTCTGCGGTTAACCCACGGTTAACCGTACGGTTGGCCGCAATCGTGGTTGGTAAAATAGTTTAACTATCCGACTTGAAGTGAGCGGAATGTTGTATAAATATGTCTAAGAAATTTGCTTAGAAAAGGCATTAATTTTTTGCTACTGGGTAAAATGTATAGGAAGATTATTTTGGGTTTTTACAAAAAGGGACATAATAATTAGTTTTAAAAACAATATTGCTAACATTACCATAAATATTTCTCATCGTTGGCAGATTTTTATAAACGTTGGGCACCCAGATGCAAGTAAAAAATGGTATTATAAATAAATAGAAAATGCAAATAAAACGTAACTAATCACTTCTCATATAACGCCAATTTGCCAAATTATACGAGAGGGACTTTCTAAAGAATTACCCACTCGAATGGTGTAATCGAGTGTTGGTTTAAGGAGTCGACTTTCTCTGACTTTTGTCGCGATCCGGTTCCGAGTCCCACTTCTTGTTATCTTGCTATCATCTGCCGGCCAGCCAGCAGGCCTATTTGCTAAGTCTTTGACAAATATGGTTTACAACATTGTTACTTTAACATCCATTACGGTTTAAATATCTGAAAATAAATATTGTCAGTCATACGAAAGCTGTAATGAAAGTTTTTAAATAGCCATCAAAACGTTGTGTACCGTAGTTGTCTTAGCATATAGGCCGGGACTGCCTTCAGTGTCAGTTGCAGAACAATATATTGCTCATTCGGAATAAAACATGTATGTACTCAATGGCAACAAAATATCAATTACATTTTTTACGGTAGACGAAATTGATGATTTTATAAAGCATACTTATAGCTTATACAACGTGTTAATGAATAAGCGCAAAACCTCTTAGGTGGTGATTGTGCTTATGAATATGAACAAATTTTACTATGGGCTGACTCTGTATTTCGACAAATTCCAAGTAATATGAAGTTATGTTTTATTATATGAGGGGTTATGAAATTAATTTGTTAACATTACCAATGGCACTTTAAGGATCGGATTATTATAATCAGTCTGAAATAAGTTAAAAATATTAATCTAAAAAAAATATTAAAAAGTAAATTCAACAGGACTCTTTCAGATGTAGCTGAAATTTTACAAATATTTATTCCTGGCTCCAGGAGATGGCTACACGTACTTCACAAATCAGCCTAATTGCAGCAATCTGAACATAATATATTAAAAGGTAACTACTAGGACTGACCTAATCACATACAATTCAAATCATTTAAGTGCTGTCTCCATTTGAAATAAATGTTGTCCGTCGTGGCCCTAGAGATAACCCTTCAAACAATTTTATGGACTATGCTTACAATTCGGTATTTGCCTAATGTTAAGATTATATAAAATTTGTTTCCAATGATACCAATTTCTATCTAAAAACACTATAAAGAACACTTTTAATTTGATATCGATTCGTTAAGTGTTCTTAAAGCTTTTTTAAAGTTGGATGAATAGGACCATTTTTAAAAGTATGAAAATCTTAAATTTACAATTATATAGTCCGCTAAATTTAAAGCAACTTTTATTATGAAACCATTACCACAAACGTAATATTTCGTATAGCTACAAAACAAAGTTCTCACGCCGCCCATACAAAATACAAAGTTGTGACGTCACAAATATGTAGGCATTTCAGCAGTGCGTTTTCACGTCTAAAAATATGTGTCTTTAAAACTTCTATATCTGAAAGAGTTTTTTGTTTAGAAATGTATTTCGGTCACTATTGTGTTTATTTTTGGCAGGTCTTTACATAGCGACACGAAAAAATTTTTAGTCAAGTAGCCAATTCAAAGTGATAATGAGACGCTTTTCTGAGCGTTTCTGTCAAAAAGGCCACTTTTGGCGAAAACGCTAAGTAATGCTTCACATTTACACTTTAAACTGTAAACAGTAGTTCATATAGTAGTTTGAAGGCTATCTAGGGTCTCGTCGAACAAAATTTTTAGTGATATCCCCGTTTTCACACTAATTATTCATTTTAAAAGGGGCAGCACGAAAAAAAAAATTCACGATTCCCTTAACGGATTGCGCTGAAATTTTTCACGCAGCATTCGCATTCGCTAATAAAGAATTTTCACAGCTAGTGTTCAATAAAGATGAATGAAGGTAATCTTAGTTTTACAATAATATATTTTTGAATCGTTTTGGATAAAATTTTATTACAGTTACTTAAGCTATTTGTAACTGCAATTTTGGTTTTAATATTATGGCAAAAATTGGTGAGCATTTTTTCATTTTTGTAAGCAAAAAGAGTATAAATATTAAACGTAGAATTAAGAAAGAAAATAATTAATATTGTTATTTTCAGTTTTTTTATGTCTAGGCCTCATGAATATACTCAACAAATTTAAAAGAAATAGTAAGGAGAAATTTTTAAATTGAGTTAGCTACAGTAAGTACAACAAAGCGTTGAAAAGCAAGTAGATACCAGCCTTCGCCTTATTCTTCCGTTACTTGATAATCCACCAATCCACTGGTTTCCTATCCACAATTATCTTTCCTTTGAAGTAAGTATTTACTTCAACACGTCCTTAGTTGACACTGGAAGGCGGGTGGACCGTATGATAATAAAACATATACTTACTCAATAGTTAAATGATGCAAGATGCGAATATAACATCAAAAGAGGGTACTATTTTATTCTTGTCTTGTACTATTCAGTATTATGCTTTGCAAATGAAATGCAACAAATAACAAAGTCAAATATCAAATGAATAATATATGAAAAGTAAAATAACCACATAAAAACTAACGGCTATAATAATAGCATCCTTTACTGCAATAATTTTGTCGATAATTTACTGCAATAGGTTTGTCAATACCGAAATAATCTTGCGTATTGCGACGAATAATCGGCTGTAGCGCCTAGACGCATTCCTGTAAGCTACTTACTAGCACGGTATTGAAAATAAAGCAGCTTACAGAATCTCAGTTTATATGATACTATTATATAAAGAACAATCTGACCTGGCAGACTGTCTAGGCTAGGCTCGTTTTAACCATATTGGGCGCCCGGGAGGAAACGCACCGTCCCAGCGCCCGTATGTCCTTCCAGCTTCCAGCGGGGAGAGAGAAAGATATTTTTGATCATTCCGGCACGTACTCATGAGGTCGGGCGTCCTCCTGGATACGTTCCATTCTTACGTCCCCGGGTTTTGAAAGCCCATGAAACACGCGAAGATAAATAGTCATTTTCAGCACATTGTGTTATAAAGCGACTCCTGAAACACCGATTTGTCACTCATAAAGAAGCGGATTAACGTAGTGCTTTATAGTCAAAATAATGCGGTTATGTATAAATTAAAAAACACTTGTGCGGTAAAGTTTTCTTTAATTTTTATTCGGCAAAGACATCTCAGTTTCAACAAATCAAGAAACATTTTTGAAGTTGAGAACATTTTGCTACGTATTAAGCAAATACATTACATTTTATAACAATATTGCACTATTTTTATTATGTTATAGTGGACTAAACTAATTTAAGTAGCTATCATGTTACAATAAAAATATTTAAACATTATTATCATTTTTTTTCAACATTAGGCTGTAACTTTAAGTTACCGGTGCCGCTTTAATATGTATTTTTCAAAGTTATACGGTAGTGTAACATAACGTGCACTTCCTATTTAAGTTTTGTTTTTAGCTAATTTTCATATCCTGTTGCGTATCCTCCAACCTCCATCTATCTAAGTAGATAAAAGTTACTAAATTTAAAACATTACGCACTTAACTATTTTCTGCAATATTCACCTGATTATTTATTAAATATGCATGAATGGCATAAATTGCTGACGTACCAACTTTTGGAGGAACGCTTGCCGCTAAATGAGGTTGATTTAAAATAATCGTAATGAAGTTGGCATTAGTGCTCGGCATGCAGAACGTCTACCGCCAAGGGCTGCGGTATGTTGGGACTGCGCTCAACTTTGTTACAGATATGCATGTGTAACGACGTCGTCTTATATCGCTTTACTTTAACTGAATAGGTAATTTAAAAAGCCTTTTAACGTTCAATTTGTTTAGAAAGTCTGGGCAAAGTAAAATAGCATGATTTGTCAACTTTGACAGCGACATGAATGTGCGTTGAAAATTACAAAATTGTACGGTGCGCCGGGAGCAGCCAAAATGTATGCGAAATTCTGAAGACGCATGATTAGCTAAGAAAGTTGCAGCGTGAAGGCGCTTAACTTTTGTTATTATCGTTTACGGTTGCCCGCGAAATTTTACCCTTTAATTATCAACATTCTACGCTGTATTGCTGATCTAAGTTCTTCTCATGCAGCTTCAGTTAACATTGTCGAATAACTTTAACTTTGCTAGTTAACCACATGTGTAAGCAGGTAACTTGAGTAGACATTAGATATTATAATTCCCTAACTTGAGATTAGAAATTTTCTTCCCTGATTAATACTGATTATATTTGTAAAAAGAACCTAAATTTAAGCGATACATTTACAAATAATTAATAAAGGCCAGTTGTGAGTAGGGCTCACAAAAACCTACCTAACACTAATTTAAAAATACGTTAGTTATTTGATTTTTATTACTTGTTTTACGATTTTACGATTATCATATATACTTAGGAAGTCTCAAAAGAGAAATAGCCAATTGTCTATCTACGGTAAATAGGTGTGTGTGTAATACTAGTAAAAATTATATTAAGTGTGAATGATATTGTAGTTATAAGATTTTTTAAAATGTAGGATATTAAATGATAGTTCATTCCTAAGAATTCTTAGATATATGTACTAACTACATATATGTGTACGCTAGAAAAGGCCAGACCGTTACGTAAAGAACTTTCCCATTAAGTTTCCTATAGGTACCTACTTTACTGTCACATCCTGTTGGCCGCTGCTATATGATACCTATCTATTTAATAAACTTTTATGAACTAAGGAGCTAAGTATGTTGCTTGATGCGCCATTAACTCAATTTCAATTTACTTACTTCTAATTCTACGCTAATAAGTAGGATATATATTACCGACCCACTTCAAAGATATGTGGTTCTCGGCAGAGTAGAATAGGACCACTCCAAGTCATCCCGTGGATGTCGTAAAAGGCGACTAAGGAAAAACAAGCTAAACAAAGCTTATTAACATCAAAGAGACCTCTCCAACCCGTCTGGCCAGCGTGGAGAGTGTAGGCCAAATCCTCTGACTACTCAGGCTAGTATATGGCTCTGGTCGTACAGAGAGGGTCGTGCTCCTGCAGTGGAGACTAGAAAGACCTGATGATGATTCAAAGATTTAGCACATAAATACCAAAACTTGAAAATTATTTTAAAATAATAAAATTATGTGCTCATTTATCATTGGCATCCATCTTTTCGGATACAAACTACTACTTATACATATATTTCTTCAAAAGGCACCTTAAGGGGTCCTAAAGGCTAAAAACATTTCTACAAAAACTAATTTTATTATCAGAAAATTGCCCTACGTGTAGTGTAGGCGCATAAATACTCGTATAAAAGCTGGTTCCATTGCATATGCCATTTAAGAAAAGCGTGAGTAATATTGGAAAGTGAGTTAGAAAGGGAATATTTTATGAGACAGTGAACACACATAACACTCGTGATGAAGGAACCATGTATGTGATTAGGGTATATAAAGTATTCATAGTACCTACGTGGGCCGCTTCGATGTCGCCCTCTAGCTGTCTACTAACTAGGTTATTTTTGTTGATTTACCAAGTATACTGCCAGTGACTATACTGATGAACTTATTTAAGTATGTATTAAAAAAAACCGGCCAAGTGCGTGTTGGGCCACGCGCAGTGTAGGGTTCCGTAGTGGCGAATGACATCTTTGAGTTCACACCTCATAGTTTAACGACCAAAAACATCTAACAATGAAAATTGTATGAAATAAGTTGGTTGTTTATAACTTTTTAGTTCGTACTAAATACTCAGCTCTGATAGTTTTCCTTTCAACTTCAGTATATATACTACTGCTGTCATTTATTTCACGTATCCATGTATAACCGTTTAGCAGATAGAAGGGGACACTTGCCTCTAACAAAATATTTCGGAAACGGGTCCCTAAATTGAAAAATGGTGTTCTTAACCTCACTATATTTTTCGAAGACCTATTTAACGATACACAACGCGATGGGGTTTGTATAGAAAAAAAAATATTACTCCCTCTTTACTTGTATGAGAGCTACCCTAAAAAAATTATTTCAAGATTTTTTCTACCTTTTTTTTGGCATGATTAATATACATACCCATACACAAAATTACAGCTTTCTAGTACTTATAGTCTTTGAGTAAAACCGCGGACGGACAGACAAACAGACAGACAGACAGACATGGCGAAACTATAAGGGTTCCTAGTTTACTACGGACCCCTAAAAATATAGTATTGTAGAGTCAGTATCCCGTGACAAAGGTATCTACTATCGCACCCACACAGTAAGTTGTGAACTTACTGTGTGGGTACTTCAATCTCTGCCATTGGTTTCTTTAGACCTATTTGTTTTGCTTGCACCTTCAGATATTTATATAAGGCTGGTTTCAGAGTGAAGCTGGCGAGAAGCGCCGTTAGGCGCGCCCCTTGATTGCGTAAGCACTGATCAGTGCTCTATCATCATCATCATCATCATCATCAGGTCTTTCTAGTCTCCACTGCAGGAGCACTATGAAATCGCCTAATTGTCAGGCGGGCGAATTATTTAACCGACTTTAAAAAAAGGAGCAGGTTTACAATTCGACGTAATGATTCTTTTTTGTGTATGTTCCCCGATTTTTCGAAGACGCCTGGACCTATTTAAGAAATTCGTTTTTTGTTCGATAGGTAATACTTTACAGATAGTCCCATTAAATTTTTATCGAAATGTGTGGAGCTCTTTTTGAATAAAAAACACAAAAATCAAAAATTGTTTACAGGCATGCCGTTCGGATTACACTTATTTGCATTTATTTTCTTTTGTTTATTAAAAAAAATGATAGGGTTGAAGTCGGTTTTTGTTTTTTGTTAAAAATATCTTAAATTATAAGTTTCCTATTAAAATATTATGAAATAAGGTCTATAATTTCAAATATTACCGCAAATTCGAAATTTTCAAATTTCCGTCGTTTTTCCGCAATAAATTTTGTTTTTGAATCCGAGTGGTCTCGTGTCGTGCGACCATTCAAAAAAACGCGCGCGCTGAACGGCGCTGTTTAAATGCTTTGGGAATCAGCTTAAGTAAAAATCGATAGGTACGAATTACTGTAATAAAATAGTTGGCAGTCAATTCGTATCTTCATTCGACGTAGAAGCCTCACAAAGTAGAGTACTTACTTGTGGCGTAATTAGAAAGTATTTAATGATAAATAAAAATTCAATTCACGTGTTCTTTACATACAAAGTAAGTAGATGATTTTGAAATTTTGTTTAGTAATAGTAGTTGAACGTTGTTAGGTGCACACTTTCTCTGAAATTATAATACAGTTCAAATAATATCTATGCAGATAGCCCCAACAAGTGATCTTGGGAAATAGTATGTAGCTACATTGATACATATGATACAAAAATTATGACCGCAGCTCTACACGGTGAAATCATGATCCTTTATTCAGCTTAGTACTATTATTAATTCTGTGATTCAGCTTAAAACTTTTTTAACATTCCAGTGCTATTTCACCGCCCTACTGAATATTATTATAAGGAAATGTCAAAAAATCGAGATCCCCGCATTAGTCTCATAGGAAAATCACTCCTTGAAGAGCCCAAAATGATCAATATTTCACAGCATCCATGCTCTGATTTGATTTGGTGAACGTTTCTACGGCCGGCTTCCTGCCTGACGCAAACTTTCTTTGGTAGCTCCAAAACCGCGGACAAATACCTGTGAAAATAAGTATAAGTAGGTATTTACCCGCGCTGGATACAATCTTTATAAATAAGAACCTATTTATTGTATTATACAAAAAATATATAATATAAGATTATTTGTACAGCATTTGAGCTTTATTTACTTGCCTGTTTGTAAATAAACGAGTGTAGAGACCGTAAAGTCTGAAGGTTTATAACTCAAGGCTCTCTGGACGGATATTGATGCTGGTTATTTCAGAAAATTCCATATAAAATATTCAACACTGTACACCTGGAGTCTTAGCCGGGGCCGGGCGCGGAGCTAGTATTATTATTTCTACTTCAGGACACTTTCTACAAAAGTACCTAGTACTTTAAAAGCTCAATGTACTTATGGCCAAGAGTATCTACACTGGTTGTTGTTGTTGAGCCTGTTTTAATTTAGTCTGATAGGTTTCAAGTTGTGTAATGGGCACATTTGGCACTAAGGTAAAGAGTATCCTACGTAAATTTACCTTGATGACCACGTAATAGTAAAAGTTAATAAAATATAAATATGGTGTAAAAATTCATCCTTTAAACCAGTCGTAAACAAGCTCTTAGTACCTAAGTAGTCATACCATTGTTATTCAACTTCTTACGTTAGGAGAAAGTGCATTCAACGACACAAAGAAGGCACCATACTACGAGCCGTTAGCCATGTATGCTTCGTGAATTATAATTAATTGAAATTTGATGCAGTCCCTCGATTAATTACAATGTAAGTTAAAATTACAATGCATTGAGCTCAAATTTCGTTAGTTTTAATTATGCTCAAGGCTCAAGGCGTTGTCGTACGATATGGTTGTACCTAGGCATGAAATCACGCTAAAGTTTTATTCTATATCGCAAGCTAACATTAATTTATGTGTTTATTTTCAACTACATAGGTTACCCAAGAATTGATTTTCAAAGTAACTGATCAATTAAACTAGGGAGATTCTGAACATTTTGCACATACTTTACTAATACTTACGTTAGTATTATATTGTCTTTGCTAATACTAAACAAAGATTACTATTTTTTTTTCTTTATTTCCGCTATCTGGATCCTGCGTAGCTGTTTTTAAATCCTAATTATTGTACCTACCCAAAATTGTGATTGTGAAAGTGAGTTTATTCGTCACACATCGTGGAATTTTGCGTAAGTTGTCAGGAGTACGGAGAGGGATAAAAACAAACGTTTCATGCAGAAAAAAAAATATTGTGGAACTTTAAAGTACTTTGGTCTTTAATTTTAGGAAATACGTAAGACCAATAAGATAATAGTGTATTACTTACAAACAAAATAATCATCAAGAAACGGCGTAAAATACTTAGGCCAAGTTCATAATTTAGGTGCGGAATACGTGCTCACACATACCTACACGTTTATTTGCCGGCATTATATGTATAGGGTGATTTAAGTTGGTCCAGGACACGCAACTTAATCATATATTCATCCCTCACTTGTGGGACACCCATCAATTGTAACGAGTATCATTTGCAAATGTCATTATAGGCAGTCGGTATTTGTGAATTGCTGCGTAACATTGAGCTATAATTTTCACAGTTACTAGAAAATACGTAGAGTATTTATTTATAATGATCTCACCCCGTTACACCCATTGAAATCGATTGTTGAGGTGTTTAAAGGGTTGTGAAAATCTGTCCACAGTATGACGCTCTTATCAAGATCTAAGATCAAAACAGGTATATTGAACTGTACCTTATCACGCACGATTGATTTCTGAAGAACGCAAGTACCTATCTTTATAACAATAAAAATAAGTCTGTCAATCAATTTTCAAATCAGAACGCCATTGACAATTTAAATGAATAGGTTATATTGAATCAATAGGTTAATGTATTAAACGCGCCTTAAAACAAAAAGTATATCGCAGTTATGTCAAAAACCTATGAATTTAAAAGAGAAACCTAGAAATATCAGTCAAAAACAAATATAAATCCAAAAAATATTGGTTTTCAGGATTTGTGGGTTACAAATCTTACAATTTTAGCATAATCCACCTACGTAGATGCTGATAGCTATCTAGGTATCTATCTAAAATCACCCTAAAAAACTATTCTGCCGATGATGCAGTATAATTATCCGTCTTGTCGATAATAAAATAAAATAATACTTACTTCCTGTTTTATTTTATAATCACCAAGAACTCACGATGGTCAAGCTTAGGTCCTGGGGTACTATTTTTGAACGCGGGACACTCGTCTTCGAACAATTTTCATACAAAAATCGTTCGAAGACGAGTGTCACGCGTTCACAAATAGCACTCCTAGACGTGAGCCAAAGTCGCCATATTAAAAAAAAACTGAATTGACTAAATAGTCCTAAAAACTAAACCCCCGAATAAAAAAAAAACACGAGAAATGGTTGTGAAATGCGACCTGCAGAGGGGACAGATATACCAAGAACATTTTGCTAGACGCTCCATTGCCCTTCGCGCTCGCCCGGTCAAACAAATGTAATGTTTCAACGTCAAAATAAAGATAGTAGGTATTTAAATATGTACTAGTACATACGAAACCTCATTTCTTGTTTAAAAAAAGTCTCTCAAAAAATATTAAATATAAGCTATTTCACAAAAGGCCCCACAGTGTAAAGTTGGCTTTACCGAGGAGGGAGCGCGGGCTGTGCTGGTATCTCCGCCACACACTACCACAAATCGGCGGCAAATCGGATCGCTTTCATTACCAATTTTGATTACTTTATATTTGTGTTCCCGTCGTCCATTTTAACGAGGAACTTCGCAATCTAAAAGAAAATTAAGTCTCGGGTGTGGATTTACAAAACGGCCAGTGTAATTAATTAAGTAAACGAACGGATCCGGCTTAAACAGTGTCGCTTCGCTGTACAAATGCAATCAAATGTGCCTACGGTAATTTCGCATCTGTACCGCTCAAACCCATCTATCTTATAAAGAATTTGATTGATATCAGTTTCATTTACTTCAATTAGGTATGCAAGATTAATTGTGTAAGAGTCTTGATTCGCACTTGATTGGTTTTACGAGTTATCTTTATATATCGTCCAGACGCTGTCGGTAAACTTTCGACGCTCTAGACTCAAAACTGCAGTTTGCGGTCACATGCAACTGCTACCCAGTAAACTTTATGACCTTCAAATATTTACTATGTTTTTCTCGACGAAAAAACTTTTATGTTAACGTCTCTCCATGATATAGCTTTTACATATAATCGCGGAATAAAAAAATACTACGCTTGCTTGGTTAATAGTTACACTAAAGACTTGCTTCGCTTGAACAGTTATATGATTATGATAATGTGAATATATTACAGGTAAAGGTAGGCACGTATTTTATTCATTATTAACCGTCATAAAAATCCAATAAAATAACAAATAAGTTCTCTGAAGTTTCATTTGAAGCTTGTCTTAGTTTGTTTGCTCCTAGTAAACAGGAAGATCCGGCAGCAGGATTTAGCATTAACCTATCAATATCCTGTTTTTATTGTAAATCAAATACTAAGTAACAGCAATAGTTAGATCGGTTCAAGACAATAATTAATACCACAGCCAAAGACACCTGTATTTATTACTACTACTAACGTATGGATTGCCAACCTTATCCCAAAATATGGGCCCAAATTTAAGGCCTGCTTTATGGCAGGTGGGATAGTTAGGCAAGGGCGATGCAGAGTTCTTTTTCACTCAGCGCTAGATGGCGTTAGTCCGCTTTAGAATTGTATTTTCATTTTAAATAAGACATATTTCGTGAATAGTGCTTGCATTTTCTCATAATATGGTGGATACAAAGGTGTAAAGCAATCATGCGAATTAGAGGTTGGGACCACATACCATAGCCTATTGGATCTATCAAATCAAATAATGAAGCTCGTAACGGACTAGTCAGTATGGAATAACATATAGTAATATTGCTGTGCTATGCTGATTACCTATGTGTGAACCGCATTTCAGCCTTAATTTTAAAACGCATTCGTTTCATTGTAATGTAGTAGGGATCAGTATCAGCCATTGTTGGGGGAAACAAAGCCGGTTTCCAAGGTTTTTGATAGTGCAATTATGATTTCTGCAAACTAATATACACTGTATCTGATTGCCAAGAGTATTCAAAGTTTGTTTTATTAACTTCTCGAATTAATTGTATGCGCTTTATTGTTTGCGTGTCTCCTGAGAACGTTTGTTAAAGCATTTATTATCTAACTAAAGGATACGTTCTTTGTTAACTTGAAAGTTGACAAATGTAAATCTAATTTTTAAAAGACTTTATTGATTTAACTATGATAAGTAGTACTATATCTGGCAGAACTACTACTACAAAAAAAACTGAACATATTAAAATTTTTAATGGAGTTGCAAACGACATGGATTTTGTATAGATTTTTCGTATGATGTAAAAAAAAATATACAATTTCGTTTGTACGATACGACAAATAAATAAATTTGTCGATAAATCGAAGTAAATTACCTATTCAATCAAATATTAACTGAAGTCGTAGCGAATTGATTTGTCTTGCGTCGTGTGGCTGTTGAGACTGACCCACGACTAATAGGAAGCGTGTCGGAAGGATTATACAACAAAAATACCAGAATTTTCAAAACTTACGTGGCCCAATGGCTATCGTATGAAGAAAGTGTACGTAGGCATTTGGCTAATTAGGCTACGAATAAATTTAACAATATCTATATAAGGTGCTATTCACACATTTCCCGATTTCCGTCCCTGACCGGAACCCAGCCGGGTCTGGGAAAATCAATTCCATTCGATTTATATGAACTCTATCGCACTGCTCAGGGTCAAACCGTTGCCCGTCATTGACCCTGGTGACGGTGATCACCCGGACGCCACCAAAGTCAAAGTCAATCATTTTATTCATCATAAGATATTTCAATATCATTTCTTCTTCTTCTTAGTCGTGCACTCTTGTCAGAGTGGTCGTGGTCATGTTTCGGTTGGTTCATGTGCCACCGTTGCTCTTGTAATGCGTCGCCATGTATCTCGATGTCTAGCAGAGTGAGAGCACTCGTTAATAGAAGAGTGCGTAACAGATTTAATGAGGTCTGTCCATCGTGTTGGAGAGCGTCCACGTGATCTTTTCCCCTCAACTTTCCCTTGCACTACCAACCGTTCCATTGCTTCCTCGTTACGTGTTATATGTCCGAATATATCATTTAGTGAACGTCAATTTTTTTCATAATTACAATTAGTTTACAAAAATATATTATTTACCCGTCAGAGCCTTCCGATTTTTACTTAGGGGACAACATTTCTTCTGTTATTGTACAAACTTTTGTGCAAAAATCTGTTGCCAGACAGACCTATGACCCACATTAATTGATCAACAATACAATTGCATGCCAATTACGGACAAATTTTGACAATCATAGATTACACTGACATTACTGTAAATACAAATCCCGGTGGCCCGGACCTGACAGGAAAACGGAAGCGGACGGCCCCGAGCCCGGAAGGCCCTGACCCGGAAATGTGTAAACAGCGCTTAAAACTTCTTCTTATTATAAGTCACTAGCTAATCTATGTAATGAATTTGAGACCACCTAGCATTAGATATTACGAACGTTCAATTACCTGAATAGGCGATCAACTGAGTGCTAGATATGTAAAGCGTTCGATTAATTTTTGATTTTTGGCTTTTCGATTTTTGGCTGTCGATGATTTAATCATCGATTATATTATTCGATTTGGTGTACGACCCCTTTTTTGATTCCGTTTTTAGCTACGGGGGCACGACAGTTTGATTGACATAGATGGCATTTACGTGCACTTTCTATCGACAAAAGGTACAACATTGTTGATGTAAATAGCATTTAACAAGTGACATCTTCGCACGGTGCTTGTCTAAGAAACTACGTTAGGGGCCACTACCTACACGTTTACAGCAGCAGGCTCCCGGTCCGGTTGTAGGTACTTGTGTAAAAGGCTTTGAATAATATTATCACCGCCGAAAAAAACATTTTATTTTACTTGCAAATTGATATAATTACGAGGTATAAGTATATCGTTAAACGACATGAAAAACACTTTCAGCTCATATACATATTGGTATATTAAGCATGTATAAATGTGCAATATTTTTATGCTTGCGTTATTTGGATTTTTTATGGAAATTTTTATTAACGACTTTATTTACAAGGCATGATTTAATACATTCCCGGTAGTTCCTAGTTTTTGTGCAATCGAAAGACCTGACTAAACTAGTAGGTAACATAAGTAAATAACAGCACTAAATGAATTCCATGGTTCGGTTATACATTGAAAACAAAATGTCCCTTCCCAAAATATGATATTTTCCCTGCAATTAGGACAAATAATAAACCAAACTTAGCGTACCCATCGATATTAAATTAAAAGTGAGGTAAAAATTGTTCGTTTATCCATATTTTGTCAATAACTTATTTCGAATGAAATTTAAAAGGATTCGATGAATCGAATAGGAAATTTTATATAGGCTTTATTTTCCAACATCCACAGGAATGTCATTATAATCATAATAAATAAATCGGTCTACGAAAGGCAACAAATTCAGACGAAAGGTAATAATTTTGCAAAAAAATAATTGGCACTTGAGTTTAGTGTCATTATATGAGCACCGCGTATTTCTTTAAAGGCTTACTGTAAACATTTGTACAGAAATATTTAACTTGTATACTGAAACAAGCAAAGAGCCACCAACCACATCCACCACTAATAACTGTGCGTTCTGAATGAACCAACGCTGCTTTCGCAAGGTGCACTGCTTTTTAGCTCAACGTATGTTTTGCTAGAGTATGCTAATTAATAATAATCCCTTGGAAATTCCCTTAGCTGTATGTATATCTACTATTGCAATGAAAAAGTATATTTACTCTTTTTTGCTTATTTTTTGCATCTTACTTGATCGACTGAACTACAAGTAATTTATTATAAAATTAATATTTTATTGCGCTTCCCCTTTGCCTCTGAGGTGAAGCGGACTAAGGTACATTAGAAATTGAGGACTTTTCCAATTAAGTACAAAGTCATAGCTTTTTCCGCGTATTAATAGCTTATCTGCCATTCTGATGTATATACTGTTGATATACCATTGCAAAATTTCAACAAAATGTATACTGACTGCTGTTGCTAGAAAGAGTGACAAACATTCTCACAAACGTTTACAATGGGAGATAATACTGCAATGTTCTCCCGCCAGAGGGCAGCATTAGCAGAGACAGTAAACAAATGTTTGACATTGACAAGTATGTCAAACTTGCAATAAATTGCCTTTATTTTACATCCGAATACGCAGATTAATTGCATTTTTATATTTTAATACTTATAGGAGTATTTTAAAATCAAATTAATAAAGGATTAATGTATAATATCACAAATTAATTGCGACTTTGACACTGACATGTACATACTTGTCAGTGTCAAACCTTTTTTACTGTATGTGCTAGTGGCGCACTCTGGCGGCACAGCTTTCAGTACCTAATATCTCCTATTAGGTAAATTGACAGTGTGACCATTTGTGGCAGATTTCTGCCATTTTGGCAGATTTGGATCCAAAATTTAAGCTGTGGCATATTATGCTGACGATTTACAAATGTGGCAGATTATGGCAGATTTCAAAGGTTTTAAAAATCATGCTAATTACAAAATATCCAAATATTGCAAACTTTGCAAAAGCTCTCTTATGTTTGCCGATGTCAAATGCGTCGTGCGAAAGGATATTTTCTCAAGTCAATCTTAATAAAACAAAAATAAGTAACAGGTTTTTAAATAAACATGTCTCGGCAATAATTACTACAAAAGAGGGAATAAAGGAACACGGAGACTGCGTCTTCTTTAAACCAAGCAAGGAAATGTTAAAAAATATGTCGTTAAAATCCATGTACAAAGAAAATGAAGACGAAAATTTTGAAGTCAATGTTGATTAGGTGTATTGTTTTTTTGTACGTTTAACGTAGTTATAACGTTGATTAAAAAAATTATGAAAATACGTTTTTTATTTAATTTCATGTTGGCATATTTTTGGCATTTTTTAACGTCGAGTGTGGCAGATTTTGGCAGATTTTTAGGTCCGTGTGTGGCAGAATCGCCATTTTTGAGATGGTCTCACTGTAAATTGAGGAAATTCTCATGATCAACAAAGATGTCGTATAAAAATATACTTCACTTCAACACTTCGAGCAACACGGCCTCCGTACTTCAACACGATTCGAATTTGGAACATTATTTTGACAACCTTGTTTGAAAAACTCGATACCCTCGATATATATGAATACAGGCCAAATACACATCAGCAAGTATTTACGAAATAACATGTCTGTTGTGTTTGCGGTTAAATAAATTATAATAAAAACTCATATCTGTAAGTGACGTAACTCCACTAATCGATGGAATAATTGATGTTATGCTTAGTAATCAATTTGTTTATGATTTCGACAATCTTGTTCTGTTATCGCAAGCCGGAGCGACCGTGTACGTGGCGTTCGCGGAGCGGTCCATTCAATATTTAGAGAAACCACGTCTTACTTTATCCGCTTCCACTAACTAGTTTTTATCAGTACGACACGTGAGATTAAGTTTGATTAATTGCTCAATACGAGTCTTAATCTGCGGTGTTTATACGATTTTTATTGCGCTTCATACATTTTCACTCAAATAAAGTATTTTTATTGGTAAAACGAAGGTCGATTTCACTTGGTGATTCTATAGCAGATAGTAAACGACTTGCCGACGATAAGAGGTCAACTGATATGGCGCACGACGCACCAATATCCAAAGAAAACTTTGTTATCCGTTAACGAGTATAAAGATATACCTAATGACTTTTAAGCATTTGCAAAAAGTTACATTCATATTTTCTTCCTATGCCTATTAACTCACAAGTTGAGATTGGTGAGGCTGAGGCCTACCCTTGCGGGTATTCAGACTGTGCGTTGTATGACCTTAGTCAAATTTTTCTTAAATTCCGAGTTAGGTAAATATAAATCCTAACATTTGTACAAGCAGTCAAATATTTACAAAGGAAATGATAAACACATAAAAGCGCACCTGCAAAGCGATTGCCTTAGAACACTAGGAGTTAACATAAAACTTATTAAATAAATCCTTCCTCTAACAAAAAGCATACACTGACGCTGGGCGAAGGTTGCAACTGCGAATTCAATGGCTGTGCGTTTTTATATAAAATGAAAATTCAGATGTATGCTTTTTGTTAGATGGCGAGGAGGCGCCCGGCAGAGCCCAGCCTCGGCGTAGATTTTATATTCTGTGGCCCGCAGAAGGTATGTGCCTCGTTCACCACCGAAAACCTGATTAATTAAGCTGACACATTACCTACGCAAGGAATAACAAGGAATTTTAATGACCAAATATTTTAATTGAAACTCAATTGAGCAGCACTTCCTTTTGTAACTTAAATAAACCGGCCAAGTGTGTGTCGGGCCACGCGCAGTGTAGGGTTCCGTAGTTGCGAATGACAACTTTGAGTTCACACTGTTCACTTTCGCAAAAAACATCTAACAATAAAAATTGTATGAAACTTTACATTTTTCAGTACATTTTATAAGTTGGTTGCCTATAACTTTTTAGTTTGCACTTAGTACTCAGCTCTGATAGTTTTCCTTTCAACTTCAGTATATATACTACTGCTGTAATTTTTTTCACGTATCCATATATAACTGCTTAGCAGATAGAGGGGGGAGGGGACACTTACCTCTAACAAAAATTTTCACTTTAAAACCAAATATTTCGGAAACAGATCCCTAAATTGAAAAATGGTGTGGTCAACCTCACAATATTTTTAAAGACCTTTTTAACGATACCACATACGATGGGTAAGTAAAGAAAAAAAAATATTCCCCGACTTTACTTGTATGGGATCTACCCTAGAAAAAATATTTTTTCAAGATTTTGTTTGTACCACTTTTTTGCCATGATTAATATACATACCCATACCAAATTACAGCTTTCTAGTACTTACTTATAGTCTCTGAGTAAAACCGCGGACGGACAGACAGACATGGCGAAACTATAAGGGTTCCTAGTTTACTACGGACGGAACCCTAATAAAAATGAAATAAGTTCATTTTAAAAATTATTCAGGCTCTTTACGAACCCAATAAATACAAGGTTCTTTCCTTAGGTAAATTTATATTTGATTTTGTAGTACTATTATTAATTCTGTGATTTTGTTCTTCTGCTTTATTTTCTTAAGTGGTTCCTTCCCATCCGTCCGAATTACAATATCTTTAGTTCCATTATCCAGTAATGTAACAATAATACCAATAAAGTCAGCGCTATGTCAAATACTTTTATCATCATTTAGTGTAAGCAAGCAGGTGTCTTCGGGCGATTTTTCCCTTGCAAGCAGAATAACAACATTGCTTAAGTGACGTACTATCTCAAGATATACCTAGTATTTGTACGCGTCTACTTTGAATTCTAATACTTTCAAATCCTACTCTTATGTTGTTATGTACCTACTTGTAACTGTTCTACACTCGCATAAACTCAGAATTATCAGAGGCACTCAGACTGAAAAGAAGCCCGAATTGAGCCCATATAAGGTAGGGGTCCCGTTGAATGGCCCGCTCCCCGTGTCGGCCCCACAGTGGTACAGATTGGGTTCAATTTATGCGTGTAGGTTGGCAATATGAGGTGATTCAGAGCGGGTTAAGCCCTACAACCTTTACCTTACGTAAATAGTATATTTGTGAATTGCACCCTTTACTGGTTCAACAGACGAGCAGTTTGTCCCGTGTATAGTGGACGGTAAACACTACGAGCTGTTTAATTATATAAAAGCGGCTGCTGTCGTACTTCTACGAACCCATCTCCGTAATGCACCTGAACTTCTCGGTAATTGGTAATACCGTAACCGATATTACCAAACCAAGTCCACTAAATATTTGTGTTTCTATCTATAATGTGTAGATTTCTATTCATCAAATTTTAACCGTTCAAAGAGTTTTGGTGTAATGAAAGGCAGCAAAACTTAAAGTAATGCAGCATTTACATCGATATATTGAGCGTTAAATCCCAACACTAGCCAATAAAATAAGATTGTCGGTTGCGGTCGGTACATACGGAGGCCCAGGTGATACATAGGGGCCGAACTTTATGGCTCGGGCGAGCTCTGCCTCTACTTAATATTTAATATTGAAAAAAATACAGGCTATCCATCGCGCACTCGAATCGAAACTTGTTTATCGCCTCACATACATTTCAAACGATGTATCGCGCCGAATATAAAGACTCCGCATACGGGATTAGATTGCGGGAAATGCGAAGTAATAGGCTTTCAGCGATTGCTTTTTTAACCGCCTCGGCCGCGGTAAGCGAATTATAAATTAGTTGTCTCAGATGCGGCACTCCACTTAAACTTTAGTGAGAAACTCCTCTCATAATCGTCGGATTATATCTACTTTCTCATTTATATTGCAGCACTGTCTTTAAAGGCCCGGCTGCCGCAAATATTTTATATTTCGGAATTTCCAGACAGAATTTTAATATGATCTTATTACTTTTATTGAAAAAA
The DNA here is from genome assembly GCA_963082605.1 of Rhodophaea formosa. Classification (NCBI taxonomy): domain Eukaryota; kingdom Metazoa; phylum Arthropoda; class Insecta; order Lepidoptera; family Pyralidae; genus Rhodophaea; species Rhodophaea formosa. Next base: position 13,553,694 of record OY720203.1, on the reverse strand, counting down.
AGAGTAAACACGTTGGCCTTTTAAAATATATTTTAAAAGGACATAAATATGTCAATGTCACCCTGTGACACTTTAGCAATATTAAAATATTCTTAAGCAAGGCTCCACTCCCATTTTCATATCAGTCGGGCCTTAATAATTAACAGGGACATAAAAATAACGGGGCTTACTTCACCGCCGATGGAAAGGCGGGCAAGAAGCGTAGCAGGCTTCTGTTGGGACTTTTAAAAATTAAAGACGTCGTTTGTTTTAAATGCTCACTGCCCTACTAAGTTTTGTATTTTAAGGGGTCATCATGCTTTATGCGCCCAACTAAAATTAAATGTTGTAACTATGTTTACTACAACGACATTAATGTTAACGTAATAGAAAATAATGATAGCTTAGATAAAAAAAAAACTGGATGCGTACCTTCTGCGTTATAGACGGTCAAAAGTAATGTGGGGCAATAACATTGATTTTGTCAAATTAAGTTGCTGTGTTGCTAAGTACTTAGCTAAATGATTTCAGTTTTTTTTCTCATTATGTGAATAGATATCAACTGTAGTTGCAAGTTATTTATTATTGCTTCTGGATGGGTAAGACTGAGCACTTCGCACGTGGGGGCTCTCCAGGTCTCCGCTGGCGACCGCACAGAACGCGTTAGGTAATTGACGGCAGGCTTCACGTGCGATCCGCTACATGACTTCACTCGAGAACTTGGGGCAACAGTCGTAAACCCTGCCGTGTACAGCCGGTGCCCGCAACTCTATAAAAATCTAGATGAGATTGTCTCATCTAGATGACGTCTGCAACCATCTGCATCACATACTTACCAATTAGCAGATATTTTAAATTTATAGAAACTTACATATAAATGAAACACTCGAAATCTTCTTCATAATTATAATTATATAAATATTTTTTAAACAATAATGTAGACATATTAATACACAAAAATAATAATACATACATACTATCTCGTCTTTTTCCCTTGCGGGGTAGACAGAGCCCAGGTCTGTAAAACCTTCAGGCCACTTTTAGCACGTTGGTGGGCTTGTAGTTAAGAAAGAAATAAAAATAGTAATACAATTTTATTTAGGAAAAAAATTAAACATTATCACAACATACATAAATAATTAAATGATAATCCCATTTTAGTTTTTAATTATAGAGCAGCTTATTTTATACAAACTTAATTTAAAAGAAAATTAAAACATAAGAAAAGAATAAACTAATATAAGCGACTTTTCTTTTATTTTTCGTTCTTCCTAAATTTCCGTCACTTCCATGCTTGAAGTACATCTGTGTCACAACAGTAACCTCCAAGAGTACCGGTAACGATGTGGTCTCCCCCTCCCACCCCTGAATTATTAACACGAGCCATCCAAGAACTTGAATCGACAGAATTAAAACTTACCGAGCTCTTTCATATTTCACCTACTTACGATGTTTTCACGGCGGCCATTTAATGACAGAATTCTGGAACAATAGCTAGTGTTACACCATTGTCTTATGTTTCAACCAAATTAAGAATAAGTATTAAAATATTTTTATGAAGGCAATACATTGGAAAGGTAGGTGAGTGGTAGCTACAAGTAATTAAAAGTCTTCTAACCTTGGCATAAAAATACTGTAGGAAGGTTTAAACCAGAATCTGAAAAAAAAATTTTTTGACGTAAAGTAAAAATATACCTACCCAATGTCTACACTTGTGGTCTGTACATGGACCCTAAGCATAGACCTTATCTATACAAGTAATGTTATCGAGCTAAAGAGTTTGTTTGTTTGGTTTAACGCGCTTATCTCTGGAATACCTACTGTTACTGGACCGATTGATATGTCGTGGTACATATCATCCCTGAGTGATGTACCACGGGCAAATTGCTCTAACAGGTAATATTAGAGTTTCCTGACAGATATAGTGAGCGAAGGAAAACTAAAACTACAATATTTTTTAAAATGGCCAGCGGCCTCGTTGGAGTGAGTGGACTGAGCCTTGCCGAGGCACCATTTATTTAATAAAGTTCAAATACTGCGACATTCACTTTGCTTTGACGTTAAGTACCTTTTGTTTACAAAGTTGCAACTTTTCTTCATTATTTAGAAATCGTATAAAAACGCAGTTCTTAGTATTATAATTAAATGCTTTCGACCCACTTTACTAGTTAACTATAAGTCAGCGTTAGTATTGTACGACTTTTATTGGAAGTTTAGATACCTGCATAATACTAGCTCACGGCCGCGGCTTTCCTTCTCCTCTTCTCAGGACTGAGACCACGTTTTTGTACGGGTAGGTTTGTTAATTTTTATAATGATCGGTTCAATAATAAAAGTCAGTGAGAAAGCGTAACAAATTAACGTCACGTTCGCATTGATAATGTTAGTTATTTATGATACTAAAAATACGAAATAAAATATCTATACAAACAATCGATTCGACCAGACATTAATTTATATTATTCATATTGGTCGTATTAAATATTTCAGTACCTACCGTACCGGCAACTTCCGCACCACGGAAACTGGTTGCTTGGTTGGCTAGCTGCTGTTTGAAGTAGGGTTGAAGAGGTCTTTCTAGTGGGAGATGGCTAGGCACCACACCGACATAAGCAAGCATTATGCAACATGTTCGCGTAACTTACAGCCCTGTGCGTGCAGCATGCGTAACTAATCCTCTTTAGGTACTGCGAGAAGGATGTCACTAAAAAGACGAACTGTTTGTAAATAAAAATATTTTACAACTTACAGAGAATTATACATATACCTATAGTATCCTAACACAAGTATTATTTTACTTAAAAGGTGACCCTTGCCATTTGTTATAAAAGAAAAAAAACAAAGATACTGAATAAATATTTTTTCATTTTCATACATACCTACATATTTGGATTTTATATAACTTTTTGCCTAAACATTTCGGGATAGACTTTTACAACCGTTAGTTTTTATAAAGGTTTTTATTATCTTCTTTATATAATTATAAATAAATCACTATAAATAATTATAGAAACAGTGTTCAAAATACGCAAACAATCATTATTGTTTAGGCAAAATCTCGAGTTTCAGAGTTAATCATGTTCGTCTTGTGTGTGGGCTCGTGCCACATGCTTGAAAGAATCTGTCACAATATCTCTATATAATCCTAAATAAATAATAGAGATCTATTTCATGTATAAAGTGAAATGATAATTGAAATGAGATAAAATAAACTCCTTTAGTTAAAAAATACCTAACCTAACCTAACAAAATTTTAATAAATAATTTAATACTTATAGTAGGTATCTAAATAAAGGAATTATTAATGAGAAGACTGTCCCTGTATTATTGAAATATACCTATACATTTATATTAATCAGGCAACTTTTTAAACATTAGCTATTTTTTACAGCAGGTAGGTACTATCCTGATACTGAACTAAGTACTTTCATAAATAAATAATAATAAATAAATAAAAATAAAAAAATCATTTATTGCCACAATTAAATCAATGTAACTTTTAAATTAAAAAAGAATATACATTATGGCAAAGGAATGCCTCAGCTTGTGTTAGCTCGGAGCAAGGTCCGAGCATAACGCTGTTTTTCAGGCACCCCTCTCCCTGAGATCGTAATATATAGGTACTGGGAATAACAAAAAATCGTCTTCCCATTCAATTAGCCGGACTTAGTACGGAAACATCCAAGAACTTGAATCGACATTAGATATTGAAACTTACAGGATCATCGGAGGTGCACATATCGTGCACAACCGATGACCGATGGGGCAGAAAAGATCTCGAATGGTGACCACGTAGCGGCAAGCGCAGCGGACACCGGTGATTAGGTACCTACTCATGTTCTGAAATAGATATGTTATTCATTTGTTTTTTGTCAACTCCTCTTTTTCTTCTGATCTAACATTTTTCTTGGTTATTAATCTTTTTTATTTCTTTTCACCAAATTACACCGATTCTGATCCTAACGCTTTAGTTACTTTCACCACTATTTCACAAAAGCTTTCCCAATGGAGCCGTAAGTAGAATTTTTATACACTTCCCATCTGAATCCGTAAGTAAGTGTAATATTTTACAATTCGATATCAAATGCAACGGTTTAACGTGCTTAGCATTATTCACCTCATTTCAGCCGCCGCGGAAGCTACGAATTGATCTTTGTAAGCTATCTGTATAAAAGAGTATCTATACGTATATGTTTTATATGTATGATACTCTTTTCTTTTTTGCCTTTATTTCAAAATCCCGAGTGTTATCGAATTTAGAAATAAAAACATAGTTTCGATCTCGTCGCGAGGTCGCGGTCGGCTGTGAATTGTCAGTGGACACATGTGCCCAACTCCACCCTCTCTGAATAAAACACGAACGTTGTTTGAGGCTGCGATCTTTGCCTGTTTTATTGCGGACGATTGGCTACAGAATTCCGTCCTTTTGGCACCCACGTCCCTCGAGAATTTGATTTAAAAAAGTAGCACAAGCATAAAGTTTGTAGGGAAAAGAGGCAAAGAAATTGTAGGTTGTTGAGCCCATCTTGGTATCGCCGGCGTTCCGTTTCGCCTGCAGCGTTTACGGAGTGCGGTAGGTACGTAAATAATTAAGAACACTTTTGCACGCGACGCCGGCGCGGCTGCGTCTGTGAGCGCCGCTCAATGAACGTGGTCCGGAGGCGCTACAGGATGCTGTTCACCTCATTTTCTGATTGTTTTAAAGTAAACATTCTAAAACAAAACAAAAAAACATTTGAACCATTGAGATATAATACTATATAAATACATAAATATGAGTAAGTCTAAATGTATATAGGTATTTCCTAAAACATCAAAATGAATAGTTTTTTAAAATCTAATTTTACAGTTGATTTTCGTATTTTAATAAGTTATCTATTTTTCTTAACTATTAATTTCATTGTCCTATCAAACTTACAGGTATCCTAAACGTTTATAAATTCTACCCGAATGACTCAACAGGAATAAAATATTCGACTGTACGACCGTAAACAAAGCCCATCTCATTCATACCACTTTCGAGAAACATTACATAGTCTCGCGCAAAGAAAAGCTCAACCTCTATTTCCTAGGTTAATAAATACGCACATTTCATGTTTTCACATAAAAACATATGCGTATTCTTAAACGGGTGTATATCTCATGCGTGGCGGGCGGACATTTTTTCACCTTTCCCTCTAACTTAACGTAAGCCTGCTTGACAAATGTTTAAGATGAATGGTTATTTTGTTTACTGTTTATTTTGTGCATGTATTTTTATAACCATAACGTTAATGTAATAACCGGGACTAAACGCGATAGGCATTTCGTAGTATTACTACCACTTACTTCCTTGACGTTTCGACCGAGTTGCATCGGCCGTGGTCACAAGGCGACTGACGGGCGGCGGCATCGTCTGTTCGGGCGTCGTGAAGTATTTTCTTCCACCCGCAAGTTGTCACTTATTGAATCACTAGTGATGTGGCCACGACAAACTACACTCACGGTATCCGGTTTCGGTTTTAACGGTTTCACTCGCGGTATGCACCCATTAATTACAGGATTCCACGCTGGAGACAACTTAAATCCGTCCTCCCGATTGAAATTTTTGTACTTCTTAATTTCAATCGCTTCACGTACCATCCTGGTGTGGTAATGCCGATCAGTGGAGAGAATTTTAGGGTTATGTAGCTCCATCCAGTGGTTGACCCCCGTATCCAATAAGTGTTCTGCTACCGCGGATTTACTCGTCTGTCGATTTTTCACTGCGGCAATGTGTTCCTTGACGCGTTCGGCTATAGTCCGTTTTGTCTGGCCAATATACGAACTGCCGCAGCTACAGTCGATTTTATATACTCCCGGAGTTTGTAACGGCAAGGTGTCCTTTGGTGATCGTAGTGACTGCGACACTTTACGTAAAGGCGTATAAATAGTCTTTATTGAGAATTTTCTCAACACCGTCCCAATTTTATCCGTTACGCCTTTAACATATGGTAAAAATGCTGCCTGACGATTCACTTCTGGACATCCTTGTCTTTTCTTCTGCTTTCTCCACTCTCTAGATACCCTGTACCCGTTACGTTTCAGTACCTCCTGAACATGTAAAAGCTCCGTTTGGAGATGGTCAGGGTCACATAGGTTATGCGCTCTGTTCGTTAATGCAGACATAACGGATTGAAGATGCCGGGGATGGTGATGAGAGGATGCATGCAGGTATCTGTCCGTGTGTGTAGGTTTTCTGTATACCGTGTGAGATAAATTACCATCCGGTTTGACCTTAATCATCATGTCCAGGAACGCAAGAGATCTGTCCTTCTCCATTTCATAAGTGAATGTCATCTTTGGATGTATGGAGTTGAGATGTTTGATATATTGCTCCACTTCTTGATGGCCTCCATTGACAATGCAGAAGACATCGTCAACGTACCTCCTCCAGAGCTTCACGTGCCCAGGTCCAGTGGCTAGTGCTCTGTCTTCGAAGTGCTCCATCCAGATATTTGCAATCACCGGTGCGAGTGGACTACCCATTGCAACTCCATCGATCTGGAGGTAGAACTGGTCTCTGAAGAGGAAGTAGTTGCCGTCTAAACACTGCTCAATGAGAGCAATATACTCATTAGGTAACTCATGATCGAACAGTTTTCCCTTAATGACCTCAAGGCATTCCTTTAAAGGAACATTTGTGAAGAGTGACTCAACATCGAAGCTCACCATGATGTCTCCAGGTTCCAACTTTATGCTCCTCACTATGTCCCTAAAATGAAGAGAATCTTTCACATAAGACGGTGTTTTCCCAACTAATGGTTGCAGCACTCCAGCAATATGTTTCGCCAAGTCGTAGGTCGGAGAGTCAATTTGACTTACGATCGGTCTCAATGGGATACTGCTTTTGTGCACTTTCGGCAGACCATAAAGTTTAGGGGGTTGCAGAGCTTTGGGCTTATGTAAATGAGTGTACTCGTCCTCCGTGAAAATCTCCTCGTGGTCATGAATCAAGGCTCGAACCCACATCACTAGTGATTCAATAAGTGACAACTTGCGGGTGGAAGAAAATACTTCACGACGCCCGAACAGACGATGCCGCCGCCCGTCAGTCGCCTTGTGACCACGGCCGATGCAACTCGGTCGAAACGTCAAGGAAGTAAGTGGTAGTAATACTACGAAATGCCTATCGCGTTTAGTCCCGGTTATTACATTTATAGTTATAATGCAACGCGAAAGTTTAAAATCTTATACCATAACGTTCGTTGAATGCGGAGGACTTCCACAGTTAGAACCATATGACTTATTTTGTCTCCATTAGACACAGTTGTTATGATTTTACTTAGTAATTTACCTTACCTATGAATAGTTTGTCCTTCATCAGCTAATTTGGTCTGTAATCTTGATTCTTGTGGTGGGTCTCTTTCTACTAACAACATTGATTTCTAATTCTGGTACAGGAAAATTCCCCAGGACAGTGTGGTTTCTATGACTACTTAAGAGGGCCAGCTGTTCGTACGGCGCCAGTCTTGTTACCGCATAAACATCTTATGTTATGTAATACCTTCATCCAACGAGCGTTAATTTGCTTAATTGTGACGCGGAACTTTTACAGCTTGTGGAATAATTGTCAAAGAGTTATCAGACCGTTTTAAAATACGGGAGCACGCTGCGCTTCCGCGCCATTGTTCGCTAGATCACTATCCTTGTGCGTTTCTGTTTCTGCACTGCAAACAAAGATACCTACTATATTTGCACAGCGCAAAAATGTAATCGAGTCTCCCCGCGCTAGTTCCAATTCCCGTATTTAGAAATACTATAGTCATGTATGTTTATTTTGCGGGATAGACAAAACCTAGACTCTGTAACACTAAACCTATTTTTCAAATATAAAATACTTGTTGGTTGTACAGTTGTAGGTAGCCTACAAAGTAGGTAAAGTTCTTTTTGAAAAATTAGGTCATTGAATAATATCGTTAACTTCTCTGCCTCCTTACCTTCAATCCCATAGATAATAATAATTGAGTAAATTAAATACATATATATCGGGAAAAACGGGATAACTGTTTTCTTTTTTTTTTTTTTATGCTCTTAACCGACGGTTACCCAGTACCGTCGGTAACACCATTATAATTAAATATCTACACACGTAAGCACAAAAGAGCCACTAATTATGGCTTACATATTGAGAAATAAACTAATAACATCTTTTCTAATTGCTAAGCCTCCGAAGGCAAGTTAAATTAAACTCAAGCTCTAAAAATAATATTTGTGACACTACAATACTTGAAAACTATTGAATTTCTAAATAAGGAGCACAAATAAATAAAAGAATAGCAAAAACTTTAACTAATTTTTAATCAAGAGAGACAAGTTTTCACTTACACGTCTTATCACCCCGAGAGCGCGCCGTAAAGTGCCCGCGTCTCGATTCCGAGCGCTAACGGACGCCATCTTTTAAAAACAACCGATAGGTGGCGCCGTTATCACCGGAATTTACAACTAATTATAGAAAATAGCTAGTAAAGCAATGTAATCGTTCTTCATTAATTATTTCTTAATTTATTAAAGCTAATTTACAAATAATAATAGTCAGCCAAGCAAACATATTGTGAAGATAAGTAAATTAACTTACTTTGACATCTCATAACCGCTGTTAGTCAAAACACACGTTTTTATTTATTCAATTAGTTTCAAATATTGATAAACAAAACTTCATTAATCATTAAACAACACTTTATGATTTTAGATAAAAGATTCTTAAATAATAAAAGTGTTTTTCTTAATTAGAATAATTAATTAAAAATGCCTAAAAAATCGACGCGGCGACACGGCCATTCTGATATGCAATGCGTGCTCTGCATTGCTCCTAAGGCTCCATAATTTTCTAGGTCTTCCATCTGAAAAGTAGAAATAAAAATATCTTGAGGCTAGGTCCTTCCACAGTATTCCTAGGCCCTATGTTTAAAGTACTAAGAGGCTGGGTGCTTCCGCAGCACTCGAGCCTTAAAGCCAGATAATATTGTCAGACTATTTAGGGGCTTACATACATTCATGGCACTGGTATGTGATTGGATAACATAGGTTGAATTTCCTCAGTATATCTGTAAGTTAGTGACATTTCTTCCACAGTATTACCATTTCGTTTTACATAATGGATTATGAAGACGACACACTAAAATAGTTCGCTGCTCGCTCCACGCGTCAACAACTTAATTGTTACAAGAATATTAATATTGTTTTGTTAGTATATAGGCAGGATAGGGTGCTGAAAAGGTCGATGCTGTTGAACAACAGGGGCTCTAAAGGATGATGGGTAAGGCCGATGCTGTGCTCTGGGTGGCTCATTACACCGTGGTACACAGGGGACCATTTTTCTTTCAGGACAGGATATTTTTTTTTTTTTGTTTTTGTTTACTATCGAACGGCTCCATACGTCAATAGTTAGTTTATGTTTCTTTTTTTTTTTCATAAATTACATTTGTCAAAGTTACTAAAGTCAAGTCATGGCCATACGCCTCTTTTCATTTTATTATTGTTTTTATCTATCCGTTGCAGCTCCACGCCTCAACAGTTTTAAAATAGCATTTTTACTCTATTTTATTTTTTTATTACAATACGCCTTTTTTTATGTGGGTGAGTATTAGTATGTTGTTGACAGTATTATTGTAATATGAAAGTTGCTCACCAAAAGTTAATCAGAAGAGGCTTGCTCGTCTGTTTCCAAAATTTGTGGCTCGCTTGTAGAAGCCTCCGCTAGACCGGATGGTCCAGATGGTTCATCTGGGGGCGACACGGGTTCCTGGACCCTGGGTTGTGGGGCGCGCCGCAGCTGGTCATGGGCCACTTTGCGAGGCCGCCCGTGATGCCCGATGACTTTTCGCACGAGGTAACGGTCGTTTTCGAGGACTCTGTGGACTTCATAAGGTACACTGAATTTGAGGTCTAGAGAGGTTTGGTTGCGTGGATTATTTTTTATTAACACAAAATCTCCACGCTGAAAATTGTGAATTTTTGCCCGACCTTTATCAAATCTCACTTTATCTTTGGCAGATTGATCAACCATTCTTTGCTGGACATGACTTTCTAATCTCTCAATATCAATTGTTGCAGTTTCAAGATTGACTAAGTTCAGTAGCTCTGGTGGTACGCAGTTGCGTCGTCGTGTGAGAAGTGTCAATGGGGACGTACCTGTTGTGCGTTGCATAGTACAGTTAAGTGCCAGCTGCAGGCTGTCTAAAGCGGTGTGCCAATCCGGAGTTTCATAGTTTTTAATCATGACGAGGCCATTTTTCAGCGTGGCCATAACGCGTTCTACTTGGCCATTGGCTCTGCTTGCACCTGGAGCTATAGAATGTATTTCGATACCAAACCTGTCACAATACCTTTTGTATTCGCCCAAAAATTCACGTCCACCATCCACTATTATTTGCCGCGGTGCTCCGAAGAGATAAATTACTTGTTTAAGAGCAGCAAGGGTGCTATGCTGACTTTTATCATTTGTGTGACGTAGAAGCACATATTTAGTAAATGCATCTATAGTTACCATGACGTATTCCTGTTCGTTGGTAGTGCCAAGCTTACCAGTTATGTCCATGTGTACTACTTCAAATGGTACAGTTGGTTTACTGATGGGGTGTAGTTCTACCTGTGTAGCTCCTGAGGTTTGTTTCGATGTTTTGCATACTATGCAGTTATCAACAAAGTCTCTGACGATCGTGCTCATTTTATCGAAATGATAAGTCTCTCTTATTTTATGGAGAGTCTTTTCCCAGCCTGGGTGCTTCAGTGCATCATGAAATGTATTAATAAGGCTCCATTGAAAAGCTTTTGGCACGACCACAAGCTTTTGCATACCCAGAATAGTATCTGGTTTCTCAAATTTTAGGACATTATCTTCTAGAATATAGCCGGGTACCTGATCTCCATTTTGTAAAGCGTCGATTACGGGTCTCAGTAGGACATCGCGCCGTTGCTCGATGTTAAGCCACTCCAGATTACTTGTCATGACATTTACGGTTTGAAGTTCAGGGTTCCGACTTAAGAAGTCGGCGTGTTGCATCCGCTCGCCCTTCCTGTACTCTATGTCAAAGTCAAAGTTCTGGAGGAATGCCCACCATCTATGTATGCGTGGCAGGAGGTCTTGCTTGTGCTTTGAAGCTTTCAGTGCATTACAATCCGTAATGACTTTGAATTTACGGCCGTATAAGAAATGCCTGAAGTGCTTAATTGCCCGTACCACGGCAAGGGTTTCTAATTCATAAGAGTGGTACCTACTTTCTATATCCGTTGTCCGCATGCTGAAGTAAGCCACGACGTGTTGTCTGCCCTCGATGATCTGAACGAGAATGGCTCCAAAGCCAAGGCTGCTGGCATCGGTGAACAATTCAATGGGTTCTCCTTCTTGGAATATAGTGAGGACAGGTGAGGAAGTGAGGTAATGAATTATTTTCTGACGCGCCTGTTCATGAGAATGACTCCATTGCCACTGTGTGCCTTGTTTGGTAAGATCGTACAATGGGGACATAGTTCGTGCAAAATCCGGAATAAAGCGACGGAAGTAGCCTGCTAAGCCGTTGAATTGGCGGACTTGTTTAACCGTACTCGGCACGGGGGCTTTGAGTAAGGCTTCAACCTTTTTGGGACTGGGACGGACTTGACCATTCTCTACTACGTTACCCAGGTACTCGATAGAGGTTTTAAAGAAACTACATTTATCAATATTGATAGAAAATCCAGAATCACGCAACGCAATTAAGACCCTTTCCAAATTTGCAATTCCAGAAGGAAAATCGCGACATTTGGTGATTACGTCATCTATGTAGACCTGAGCCACGCTATCATTATGGTCTTTGTTTGCGCTACCGGGGTTTAAGAGGGTCCTTAACGCGCGATTTATACATCTCTGATACACGGCCGGGGCGTTACACAGGCCAAACGGCATAGAAAGATATTCATACAAACCGTCCGGCGTAATAAAGGCCGTAAGCTCAATGGACTCTTCAGCAATAGCAATTTGGTGAAAACCAGATGCCATATCAAGTGTAGAGTAGTACTTTCCACCGGCCAGCTGATCTATTTGAGCAGCGATTAATGGCAGGGGGTAATGATCACGTATAGTGTTTGCGTTCAACTCCCTATAGTCGACACACATGCGATCATCGCCGTTCTTTTTCTTTACTAAAATGATAGGGCTTGAAAAAGGAGACTTACTCTCACGCACAATATTATTATCAATCAAATCTTGAACAATCTCTTTAACTTTTTCACGCTCAATTGGACTTAATCTATATGGCCTACGCTCAACAAATTTATCCTTGTTTTTTAACCGAATTTCCAACGTACCCGTATTAACTCGGGTCTTAGGAAAACCGCGAGTAAAGAGATGAGAATATTTGTTAAGTAAAGCCAGAAGCTGGTCAATTTCAGACTGTGCGGACAAATCATGATTTAAATTATCGAATAGAGAATCATTTAATCGAACATGCATAACACAGGGATGAGAGATCAGTGTCGCGCTGTTTTGAGTTATAATAACGCTCAATCCAGTCTCATGAAGAATATTTGCACCAATAAGAACGTCCGAGGTCATTTCATAATCCGGTAACACGTTGAACAAGATTTCTACATGAATATCGTCAATAACGCATACTGTTTTTAAAGTGCTCATAGAAATAACCGGGAATGGTCCCAAACCACGCAAATAAGTAACCGTATGAAACCTACGCCCTGGTAATTTCTCAGCAACGGATTCACGCATAACGGAGCATTCAGCACCACTATCAAACACGGTCTTTACTTCTATGTCACCGACACGCATACGCATAGTGTTTAATATCGAACCGTTTTTAGTCAGAGAGTTTACGTTAGAGACTATCTGCTTTTCGCGACGAAAACAGGTGTCAAAAGTATGACCAGGTTTAGAGCAAAACGAACAATGTCTATCGTTTGATCACGATATGGCGGAAGATGTGGACGCTACGGCATTTTTGTCACTTGAAGAACTATTTAAGTCGGGGGTATTTTTATTACGACAATTTGAAAACGTATGACCAGTTTTCTTACAGTGATTACAATATGGGGAGGTAGATCGGTTATCAATCGTAAACTTGGTACGTTTTTGAGGTGGCTGGTTGGAACTATGGGGATTTGGTCGCTTAGCACGAATGGAAGTGGCAACTGAGATTAATTCAGGCACCGAAGTAGCCCTGGCATTCATTAACTCAATTCTTAGGCGTTCATCACTTACTGTTCCAATCACCGCCTCCACCGCGTCACTGCTGTCTAATTTGTCCTTTGTCACGCGTCTCCACAGAACCCATGCACGTGTGAGAAAATCCGCTATGTCTTTCGTTGGATCGAAAGAATGTTCTCTAAATCGTAAAATATCTCGAGAGTAACGGTTTTCAGGTTCGAAAGTCGAAACAATATTCTGACGCAGCTCTTCCCAGCTTGATGTCGTAACAAGCCAGTTATCAGCTCATATTTTAGCACGCCCCTTCAAAAGGCTACTTACTTTCATACGGATATCATAATCACTGAGTTGGTAGGTACTTTTAGCGGTAGAAATGTGATCGCACCACTCACGAACCCCTACATTGCCATCCGGGTCGTATGAAGGCAAGAATACGTCAGTTATTTTGATCCTATCGCTGGTCTGCTGCTTCAGCAGTCGCTCGCTCATGGATTGCATCATTTTTATCATGCTTGAATAAAAATCAGTTGGTACGTTACCCGCATGTTATGATACCACCGTATTTGTGCACGGCTGTAGTCCGTCGTTTTGGAGCGCTGCTGTAGCCTCGGTGCACGGAAATGCGGAAGACACAGCAGGAGCTGCAGTTGAAACCGCCGTACTCGATGCTGCAGGTGTATTCGTGGTCGGTACACTCGGAGTTTCTTCACTCATGATGTTAGTTCACTTGCAGATTATTCGGGAATCAGACCTGGAACACGAAAGATGACCAGGACAGAATTGTGATGAAAAGGATCGCCTGGGAGCGATCCCACTTCTGATATCGGGAAAAACGGGATAACTGTTTTCTTTTTTTTTTTTTTATGCTCTTAACCGACGGTTACCCAGTACCGTCGGTAACACCATTATAATTAAATATCTACACACGTAAGCACAAAAGAGCCACTAATTATGGCTTACATATTGAGAAATAAACTAATAACATCTTTTCTAATTGCTAAGCCTCCGAAGGCAAGTTAAATTAAACTCAAGCTCTAAAAATAATATTTGTGACACTACAATACTTGAAAACTATTGAATTTCTAAATAAGGAGCACAAATAAATAAAAGAATAGCAAAACCTTTAACTAATTTTTAATCAAGAGAGACAAGTTTTCACTTACACGTCTTATCACCCCGAGAGCGCGCCGTAAAGTGCCCGCGTCTCGATTCCGAGCGCTAACGGACGCCATCTTTTAAAAACAACCGATAGGTGGCGCCGTTATCACCGGAATTTACAACTAATTATAGAAAATAGCTAGTAAAGCAATGTAATCGTTCTTCATTAATTATTTCTTAATTTATTAAAGCTAATTTACAAATAATAATAGTCAGCCAAGCAAACATATTGTGAAGATAAGTAAATTAACTTACTTTGACATCTCATAACCGCTGTTAGTCAAAACACACGTTTTTATTTATTCAATTAGTTTCAAATATTGATAAACAAAACTTCATTAATCATTAAACAACACTTTATGATTTTAGATAAAAGATTCTTAAATAATAAAAGTGTTTTTCTTAATTAGAATAATTAATTAAAAATGCCTAAAAAATCGACGCGGCGACATATATTTTTACGATTCTGTTTGAAATTGAGAGATTATTTTCCTACTTTACATATTTATCTACCTAGTTAAGATATAATAATTAGGTAAATATTAGAAATAGCAACGAAAAATATATCAGTACGTGGTGGGTGGTTACAATTTAAAAATATAGATTCAAACTGAGCTGAGTACCTTATTACTCGCTTTTTAAGATTTTGCTGCCTATCCTTTTTTTAACCGCCTTCTGCACACTTTTATGAAATGTGTACTGAAATTAAAGTGGTATAAACTTTTGTTTTTGCATTTCAAATACTTAAATTTTGGAGTATTCATTTATTTGGATGATTTTCTTCTCACAGATGAAAATTATAATGGGCTCTCAAATTCGGTACCTTACGATATTGAAAGGTACTTTAATACAATTTTAAGAATACCTATATATTTGCAATTCTTAGAACATAAACATGCTTGACTGTAGGTAATTTACAAGGTTGTTCCGAAACGAGTCGGTAGGAATTGCCCGGATATAGTAGAATTTATTTGTATTGTTATTAACCATGTCTTGTTTTTATTTTGCCTTTCAAATAAGTTAGCAAAGGTAGTAGTACAAAATCATTACCCGTCGTGTTCTTACAACAGGTCTTATTATATCTTACAAGGTAGATAAATAAAAAAAGACAGCAAATGCTGTAGGTACTAGATATGTCTGTTTTTGGGATTTTTTTAAGCACAACTAAATAAAACTTCATAATATAAAACATTTTTGCGCCGCAATAAACTAAAAATAAAAAAATCATCCCCTGTTTTGCCTGAGCTTAGGGTTGGGTATTTTTTTATTAATTTATGTGGGACTAACTTCGGGATGTAGATACCTAGTCTTTTCACTAAAAAATAATTATCAAAATCGGACTACCCTGTACTTTTTTTCAACTCTTTACTTATATTGAATACATTAAAAAATATATATACGTGTCGACTAGATAATCTCCTTTGTTTTTTCGCCGGTTGAAAATAAATGTCATTTCGATTTATAGTTTTGAGCAGCTATATAGTGAAGGTCCATAATTTTGCAGTTGCAGCTGTGTTGAATGTTTTCACAAAGCCTTTGTTCGCATTCTCGCTAGCTTCTCTTCAATAGTAAAAAAAGAATGGGGAACTGAGTCAGCGAATATCCAATAAGAAATTGTGTCGAAACTCGAACAGACGAGTTGACCTATCTAATTTCATCGACCATATCAAAGTTGTGGGACATGTTTAGCGCTGTATTCTGAGGTTCGACAGACGAGCGATGCTAAATACGAAATGTAGGTATTTAGGACACAGCAAAAGTGTTGACTGATGTAGGCGACCTGAGTAACCTCGCCAATAATACACCCTCGACGCCTACCAACTACAAATTATACTTCTAAACAATTTAGTCTAAAAGTTGGCGGCATTTTAAATGTCCAAGTTGTTACTGCAGAAAAATAGCCGAAGCATAAAATACTTTGAAGGCTGGATGAACCTGACTCTGAATTATAAAAGAAGGCCTCCTAATACTTACGCACTAGAGTACGGCTGAGATTTCACTGGTTGTTTTTGTTTTTCGAGTGTGTAAGTGGCCGACACTGGTGTCAGATTTTTCAAGCTGCCTAAAGGCATCTGACAAAGCCTAACTACTGCCATTAATGATAACAGCCAGGACCAACGGCTTAACATATTTTAAAGACCATGCATATTTTTTATGTTATTTATATATCCACCTCGTCGACCTCTGTAGTACAGTGGTTAACACGCCAGTCTGGTACACGAGGGGCTTTTGGTTAGATTCCTAAATTTTACAAAAAACCAAATTTTCCTTGGTGACCCTTTAGTTTTAATTTTATGATATAAGATGCTATTTGTTTTATTTTTATAACGGATAATTTAACATATTTTTAACAGAAAACAAAAACCAGCTTTAACCCTATCAGTTTTTTTTTTAAAAAGCATAAGAATCAAATGGAAATAAGTGGAAACCGAACGGCATGCGTGTAAATATTTTTTTTGGTTTTTGTTCATTTTTTCAAAAAGCACAACACATTTTGATTAAAATTTAATGGAACCATTTGTAAAGTACTTATTACCTATCGAACAAAAAAAGAATTTCTTAAATCAGCCCAGGCGTCTTCGAGTAATCGGGGAACATACATAAAAAAAAAGATTACGACGAATTGAGAACCTCCTTCTTTTATTAAGTCGGTTAAAAAAGATATGCCCATTCTGTGGAAACGTCAAGTCTCTATTACGGTTAAATAGATGCAGACTTGTGATTGTGACAGACGGACGGATGGACATTAGTATGCTAAGTAGGTCACGTTTTTACTCTTTGGCTACGGAACCCTAAGAAAACTTGAAATCCGATGGTACCTATGTGTTAAATAACTAGTAAGTACAACGGACGTAACATACTTATTTTACATATTTGAATTAAAAAATATTTATTTTATTTGCAAATATGTGCCAATTTTATATGTAAGCATTCGGTAAAATACAATAAATAAACAACAAATAAATAGTTTCTATTTTTAGCCTTTACTCCTTCATAACCCAACATAAAAATCGATAATCATACACGTAGAAACGTATACGGGTGTATTCTGCACTACCTACTCATATTATCTGCTATTAATAGTGTACAACCAACTTCTTTCCGAAAAAATAACTTACACGAACCCCAAAAGGCACCCCGAGTAAATAGCTCAATAAAATTTGAACTGAAGCCAGAATTCACTTTGAAAAAAGGGATGAAGGCGGGCGCGTGTTGATCACACAAACTAGCTCTCGGTTGATTGATCGGCCACCCTTCTGCCCAATAAATATTAAATAAAGTAGTGAGCAATTTGTCCGTCTCACTTAGTTACGATGAAATGATATATTAATACAGCTGGAAGATGCATCGCCCAACACTCAACGTGATGACCGGCGCGCCAGACGTAGCCTACAGCATGCCACATTATCTCATGCAATTATAAGCTCTATTCGTTCATTTTCTGCTCTATCAGTTCAGTTTGTGCAAGAAAATATGATATTATAGCTAGTTCCGTTTGATAATATTTATTTGTCAAGAAAAACATAGAATATACCAGCTGTTATTCTTCCCACGAAGGCCGTAAAAGCCGGTCAAGGGATTCGAAATCTAAGAAATCGTCATTAAAAAGGGATGCGTCTAGCAACGCTAAACGTGACCTTTGGGTTTTATGACCTTAGGCTTTGTCTACCCCGTAAGGTGTAAAGACGTGATTGTATGTATGTATGTCAAGTATTGGTAGGTAGTTATTTATTTCGATTGGTTTGTATGACGTAAACATTTACTGGGCTTTTAAAATTCGCAAAATATCCGTAAAATATACTCGTAAAAGGCTATGGCTGTGTAGACACGCAAAAGAAAGCAGCCTGCAGCGCGGAGCGGACGAACGGTCCACGGGTCCACTGCTAAGGGAGACAAACTTCATATTTTGCCGATTATCGTGTGCCCGCCGTCTTTGTCGACCGTAATGCTGTTACTGACTGGCCTGGCGAGTCCCAGAGGCGTTTTTCTGAGAAGCCGTGTCCACCGGCGGAATGTATCGACATTGAAAGGTCCCTTTTTATAAAAGGGGCTAGTACTTGTCGGTTGTCAAGTACCTATATATCCTTTATTGAGTAGTTTATCTAATGTTGCATATCGTTGTAGTTGTGGTTAAAAAAATAGGTTTAACGCACGCATGTGACGTTGAAGATAGTTTGATTGCGACTATGAAGTTAAGTGCCCGTAGGAAATTAGGTACATATCTAAAATAATAGTTTTAGTTGCGAATAATTAATTATATGTATTACGTAGAATTAAAAAATCTATGCTATGGTATTACTTAGGCAATATAGAAAACCTAAATCACGTTATGTAGATAATTTTGTCGCTAGTGAACATAATTAATTATATGCAAATAAAATATCAGATGAATAAATCATAGGCCCTTACCTTCGAGCAACGGAGGCCGTGTTGCTCGAAGGCCCTTACAGATTGAAAATAAACAATATTACAAAACAAAAACGTTCAAAACTCGAATATTGACATTTTATTGTTACTTCAATGCGATTTAAACTAAACTAGGTACTTAAGTACCTAAGTAAGTGTAAGTAAATGTGCTCAATCATAAGAGAAGTTTCTAGGAATACTGGTGTTTAAAAATAAAGTTCTATTTCAGTCTAGACGTTAGGTAGTGTTAGAAACAGGATACGGAACTATTTGTATTAATATGGCCGCCGGCGATGTCGCGACTCTGCATAAGTACTTATTTATTTTTGCATAACGCTTGCACAATCGCAGGTTACGCCTGCACTATCATTATGACGCAATGCTGAACATTATGTCACGTTTTGGACCTACATAATGACCTATGCTTAAGATGAGACACGCGATTGAACGTGATATACAGTATTTAGGTAAATAATCGAGATAGCAACGAAATATATATCTCGAGTGCCTACACACACAGTTCAATTAAAAAACAGTTTTGAAAAACTTTTAGAATGCTAATTGAACTGAATAATTATTCGGTTTTAAAGTTGTTGTTTGCCATTTTCTTTTGATCACCTCCCGCAATAAATGTTATGTCTTCGTTTCAAACATTTTTGCATTAATGTATGGCAATTTTTTGTTTATAAATGATGATAATCAGGGATATATACGAAATTATGTACATCAATTCAATTCCTACTACAGAACATTTTTAAGAAGTTTACGGTTGATTCCATAAGTATTTATTGAAAATTTAACCATACACTACAATAGTTAATGCAAAAAATTTAATATTAACTAGACATTTTTAAATCGACCAAAAACCGTAGTTCATTTTCTAAACTGAGGTTCAAACTTTTTCCATCACACGGCTTTTATAGACGAAGATGCATGGAAAACAAATCACAAATTGCTTATTTCTGACACGAAGTCTCCGCAAGAATTTTAAAGATGGCAGGCTTTATAATATCTTGTTGGCGCGATATAAAACACGGCACTAGTGGAGTAAATTCGATAGTGGAACTGATTTCAATCCTATACTCGTTCATTTTACGGTTGTTTGCGGAAAATATTGCGGTGCTGAGTCCTGAGAAAATGCTCTATCTACGGCACACGGAAAATGATTGTTTTTGCACTAGGCAGATCCTATTCTATATTTCTTTAAAAGTACATAGGTGAAAAACATTGTTTGCGTAGATTTTAAACTTGATTTACCTAAAAAGCAGTAGAATCAAGCTGTGATATATAGTTATGTATATGAAAATAGCTTGCACCGGCATCAATCCTGACGGCTGCCTGAGCTTGCATGTTATTGACGGCTCAACCTGATTTTTTTACCCTATTCTGTTTGAAAACGATATGGCAGAGAAAGTACCTAGATATTATTTGATTTTTGAATAGCTAATATATAATATTAAATTATACTTCCTTAATATCTAGGTATTTATTGTATTACATTAATTAAGTTTTTTTTAACTCTCGAAAATCTCGAAGATCTCGTTCTAAAACCATAGAATTAATAAAGAGGTTTATCTATCTATCCGTCGATTAACCGCTTGGAATATGCATATTGCAAACCTATGTTTTTAGGGTCAATTTTGTAACTTAATCCTCAAGCAAATCCCTTCAACGATGTCATCCTCAATTAACTGACCTAAAGGTAAGCACTAAGCAGTACCTACTATTATATATTCTGTGGTTACTAAGTATTATTTATACTTTTGGACGACGGATGACAGTGCAAATGCAATAACAGAATCAATGTATGAATTTGCTTCCTTGTCAGAAAAAATTAAACAACCAAAAAGAAAATTTGAGTCAGAATTAAATTAAACGGTTATTCGGTGAGGAGCTCTAAAAAGCAATTATCCCATTGATAGAATTGAAACCATTGCAATATTTTACACGAGTGAGTATTTTTCGGATTCAATGTTTTCAAGCCTCAAAGGTAAACCTTTGACGCTTCACGAGCTTGATTAAACAGAAAGCCGATTCGAAAGACTATTTTGAACAAACTTTTCATTGACCCTATGTGGGTATATATGTTTTTAGTATTCACCACAGTGATACAGATTGTTGTGGGGACAGATTTCAGTACAAATAGAATGACTATTTCAAATGTAAAAAACTTGACTACATTTATTCAGTTACCTCCTAGTTTCCTTTTATTATGTGAATTTAAGTCCATGTGTGAACGTAAATGCGCGAAAATTGTCGCACGTATTTTAAGATATTATTTTTTTATTGTATAACGTCCCTGGGCTTTAATTTAATTGATATTTGAAAAATAATTTTTGATTAGTAACAAATTCTTAAAAAATGTGGTATGTTGGTTACATATAAATAAATCAAAACTTCATAGAGCAAATTTCAAAAGAACAACCAAAAAATCAACAAATTTTAAGATAACAATGGTGATTTGATTTGACCAAAAGTTCAACTGACCAAAGTGTGAATTTATAAGTTGATGTTGAAGTTTCATCATCATCTCAGCACAAGAAGTCCACTGCTGGCCATCGGCCTGCCCCAACGATTTCGGAAGCGGCCTTATTTATTTTATTTCCCACCGATCACAAAAATAATAATTAGATTCACAATTTTCATTACATGAAATATCAACGTATAAATTAACTGTAACACTATTTGCCAAATCATTCAAAGCTCAAAAGGATTAGAAAGAAAGAAAGAAATTGGATAATTATTAATTATTGGATATTTTTTTAATTATCAACAGGTTTGACTAAAATTGTATAATAAACCCGTTAGGTATATATTGTTGTACTCGGCATAGGGTAATTTCTTTTTGCCTAATTTTTTCATCGTATATTAATTTACGTGTATAATATTATTCATTACGTGTTGTACTTAATAACTTCTAATACTCTAAATGAATAACTTTATATTTTACAAAAAATAAAAACGCGCTAAACTGTTCTGCCCTCAGTCATTCCCAGTTGTCATAAAAAAAAATAACTCGAACCGAACCTCTTCTCTGCCCTCAGTCGTTCCGGATGGTCATAAAAAACTCGTTCTTTTTTTCTACCTGCTCTCAGTTGTTCCGGGTGGACATAAAAAATAGCTTGAACCTAACTACTTTTCTGCCCTCGGTCGTTCTGGGTAGTCATAAAAAAAATACTCGGACCTAACTTCTTTTCTGCCCTCAGTCGTACCGGGTGGTAATAAAAAAAATAACTCGAACCAAATTTCTTTTCTACCCTTTGAATCATTTGCGAATATGAAATATGACTAAGAATGATTATTGTATTTTAAATTTATAACTTGCAACTTTAGGTCAGTCGTCCATTTGATGACATAAAAATTGAGATTTAAAAAAAACTTCTAAATAAAACATTTGGTCATTTAAATTTTGTTATTTCATTTGTTCTTTTTTTGAAATTTGATCTATGAAGTTTTGATTTATTAATATATAACTGTTAAGTTATTTATACTCATGACGTGTATCTTGAACGTAGAAGTAACTGTAAAAGTTAGCACTTACAGAATTCAATTACAAAACATCAAGCGGTCTACAAAGCGTTCCCAATCCCGGGATGTCTCATAACTTGGCAAAAACAAGGTGTGTTACCAGCTATAAATATTAAATTTGGTGGATTCGCGAGTTGCCGGCTAGCACATGTGGCTGCACTAACCGCCCCGTTAAAAATTCACGAGGACGTTATCGCGCCCGCCTTTGTCCGTGCCCGTGAACCGATCACACTTTTAATTTCAAATTACACCATTGTCTTGGATTTAGGGGATATGATTTGTTTTTAAAATTAAGCTAAACAAAGCTTAAAAACATCAAAGAGACCTGTCCAGCCTGTCAGGCCCGTCTGGCCAGCGTGAAGAGTGTAGGCCAAATCCTTGGACTGCTCTGGTATCTACATGGCTTTGGTAGTACAGGTAATAAAATATATTTCTTTCTTTTCTTTCAAACTTTTTAAATGTTGCTTTTTCAAAACGTTTTGTTATGTTTTATAAATACATATTAAAACAATCGGTCTTAGGAAAAAGTTGTTAAGGTAGTTAATACGGACACTACTATAATTTTAATAAAAAATTGCTTGCTATTGAGAAATGTTCTTCAAGATATGATAAAGGTGTCATTAGTTAATTTTCGATCAAGCCAGTTCCAGTTTACAGCTTTATCTTATTATTTCGTGTAGCCGACAGTTTTACCTAAGTAAATTTGATCGCATCCATCTCGCAACAATATGTTATTTTCTGGGCATTTATGTATCACCGATTAATTTAGAAGTTCTGGTCGACAAAAATATAATTCACCCGACACGCTAAGAAGAAGAATTTAGAAAATAAAAAAAAGGAGCATATATATATAATATATATGTATAATGTGCAATAACGTACCATCAAATTAAATTCTATTCATACCGGCTGATCTTAAGTAACACGTAGGTGTGAAGGATCTTTATACACCATTTATAAGTTGATGTTGAAGTTTCATCATCATCTCAGCACAAGAAGTCCACTGCTGGCCATCGGCCTGCCCCAACGATTTCGGAAGCGGCCTTATTTATTTTATTTTCCACCGATCACAATAATAATAATTAGATTCACAATTTTCATTACATAATAAACTAATTAATTATCCTACTTATTTAATCAATAACTGCTATACAACGAGGAAACTGGGTATCAAAATTAATTCCAGCAAAAATATTGATGTACTTATTCGTTTGCTGGAATAAAGAATTATTTGATAAGTTTTTTGTCTGCGCCTGACAAGTTATAAAAAATAAAAGTAACCCCCGATATGAAAATCCCTCTAGCTTGTAAACTGCTGGGCCGATTTTGATAACACATGTCTAAAAACTATTGCCGGAAAATCCAATCCAATTCGCTTTACCCGTTTAAGAGTTACGGAGGGACAGACAGACAGAAAAACTTAGACATTATTACCCTTCTTTTTGGTTCGTGTGTTAAAAAATAAGAAATGATTTATAAAGATATATATTTCATTAATTAACATATTTTTTGTTACAATGGGCTAATCAACATACTTGTGAAAATATAAGAATTAACTTGGTTACATACCGTAAACAGTTCGTACATAACAGGTAATCTTCGATTCTAAATTATCGGAATTGCGTAATTTCCCTATCAAATTAACGACTTGAAGGTTATTCTGCCAAACAAATTGTAATGTTACATAACGGTAATTAGATTTCATATTTAGGTGAATATTTGAAGTAGGCTTTGATTGAGAGTTTATAGTCAAAGGAAGTAGGTACCATACTGAGACTTATTTTTAAGAGTAATATAAAAAGGGATTCGGTGAAATGTTGAAAACTCAAAAAACAATGACATAGCCGTAAAAATTGGCCGAGCGGCTGAATATGTTTGTATGGAAATGTATAAATTTTTGAGTTTTCAGCATTGGTCCTATAGAAAAAGTTGTTCATATTGACGGGCTGAATCACCCCTACAAGAGTCCTAAACGATAAAAATTTTACCACGTATATGATACGTTCTCCCGTTGTTAAAGACGTATCCTAGCAGTATTTTTTCCATACAAATGTATTCCTCTATTTTTTCGCTGAAACCTGCTTCTAGAGGCACAATAATTCTTTTATCATAAAATCTAGTATACTCAAATAGGTACGGCCCTATGGCAGTTTTCAGCAAGAAAATAGAGGAATACATTTGTATGGAAAACATACTGCTAGGTTACGCTCTTAAAGTGACCATTGTACTAGCCGGCCAGCAGCCAGTGCGTTACCAACTGATAGATATTTATGGGCGGCTCGTAAATCCCGGTTGATCGCGGCCGACGCGATTTAATAACTTGTCGTCTTATTGGCACGCGCCGCTGTTCCATGTATACTTTACACGATAATCAAAAAAAGGAGTGAATGTTTTTCGAGTCTATATATATGTTTGTTACATCAGTTTCTTTCTACCTCTCTATTAGCTAGGGACGTCCACTGCTGGACATAGGCCTTCCACATAGTACGCCACAAATTTCGCGTGAGTTTCCTTATTCCACCATTAACCGCCATGCCGTGTGGTTCCCGGCAGAGTAGGATAGGACCACTCCAAGTCTTCCCGTGAATGTCGTGTAGAAGGTGACTTGCGACTCGCGGTGAGCCGAAGTCTTATAAAATCAAAGAGACCTCTCCAAGCCGTCTGGCCAGAGTAGAGACTGCAGGCCAAATCGGGGTAATATAAAGCTCTGGTACGGAGAGGGTCGTGCTCCTGCAGTGGAGTTTATAAAAAAACGTGATGATGATGATTCCACTATAAGTTTTCATACCTTTGGTTAGAATCGAGGAATGTTATTGTAATTTTTCAAGTTTACGAGTCCGAAAAAATAGTAGATAAGTATTTAATTTCTATATGAACTATGTTTTTCTTCGCTATTTGTCAAGTAGGCAAGTCTTATCCTTATCGTATCGTATCATTATTAACCTCTTATCTAATGTTAAATTCCTACTTACTTATTCCCACACTGTTCCAACAATGAGTCTTTAAAATATGTTATGTATATTTTCCGTAGTATATTATTTGGCTACCATTAAAGTGTTAGGTAAACAAAGCTTATGCTAAGATATCTTAAATATACAAAATTGGTGTTTTTGATGTATGTGACGAAGTCTGTCTTATATTTTATTAAGTACTCGTAGGCGTGGTGAGAGTGTGAAAAATTCAGCATCGCTTGGCGGCGCGACTGCCACCGTACCTATATAAAAACGCAGAAAATGCATTACAACATAACTATTAATGGCTTGTGAATTTAAGCATAACAAGCTTTCGCCTGCAGCTTCGCTTCCGTCGATCCCTCGGGAACAGTAACTATTTCCGGAATAAAAAGTAGCATTCGTCTGGGTTATTAACTCTGTCTATGGCAAAATTTCATATAAATCCCCAGATCCGTTTCCGGATGATTGAGTAAAAAACATACAAACTTTAGCATTTTAATATACACTAGCAGTCCTCCCCAGCTTCACCCGGTGTACATACATAAGTAGCATATGGCATTCAGGGATAAAGTTCAAGAGTGAAACAATTTATGAAACCGGTCCAGTAGTTCCTGAGACTAACGCGATCAACCAAACAAACTCTTCGGCTTTATTATTTAGAAGGAAGTAGGACAGGATAGGATAGAGCAGCACCTGCTATTTTCAATCGGAAAATATCTGTCAATCGTTTCCGTCGACATTTAATCTTCTTACGTCCATAGCGATCATAACGTCCGTTACTGTGACAACCGCCATTCAAACGTTCTTGGTTCTAAAGCTCTGCAAATGCAGTTTCCATGTAAAGTTCGAGAAATTATTCATCTTTAAAGTATTCTACAAAATGCATTGATTTTACTATCTTTCCAATTAGCAACTTATTCAATGGCTTAAAAGTATTTCCACATTTGATGATGTGTGGTTGGTAGTCTTAGACAGGATAGCAGGATAAAAGTGAATCTAGATAGGTAGTAATTAAGTAAGATATAAGAATACTTTTAACCGCGAGAAATTTGTAGCTTACACCAGCTAATCTCGCGACACCCTTAATTTTATTCTTGTACTCCTAAACAAGACCAATTTGAAAAAATGTCCGCTAGTACTTCGGCGGCAGTAAATTACTTGTCGTATAACTTTGTAATTATATCATCATTTCAAATCAAGAGAACTAGTTCTCTTAATTTACCAAATCCAAAATAATGAAAAGTAATACCAAATACCACAAGATTTACTACCGAAGTACTAACGATTTTTTTCAATCTGATCTTATTAAGAAGTACCTAAAGTATCTAATAAAAAATGCTAGTGGTGATGAGTGATGACCCTGTCACATACGAGTATGGATATATATAATAAGCTGGCGAACTCGGAGTCGAACCAGTTCCTTTCCGGCCACTTTCACCCACGTGCTAGGTTTGCACTGACAGTAACGGCAATACTTCCAAGAAAGTGAAGCCAAGTAATATATTAGGTAAGTATTAGGGCTGGAGAACAACTTCCTGTCCGTTTTTAATGCCATCTTAAAAACTATTCAATTGGACATTAAAAATCAACATAAATGAGTACCTGTGGCACTCTAATTCTGTAAGATCATGTTTAAAATCTTTTTATTTTATTAACAAACAATTTAAAAAAAACCTTAAGCATATAGAATAGTATACAATATATACTGACATCATTTTATTGTAATAGGTAGTTTCTCTTGTTGTATATTTATTGTAAAATTTATATGGACCTACTTATAAGTAGTCCAAAACAAAGATTATTATAGTAAAATAACTAGCTTTTTACCGCGACTTTATAGTCATATTCGAGGGAAATAAAAAAAAAACAAAGCGAACGTGTTGTGGTTACCGGAATCGTCCCGCAAGCTACCATCCTCTGCCGGTTCCATGAATGGCAACCTTCTTGACTCTTCCATTGAGAGTTGGACTCACACACACTACAGTACAAATGACGCAAAGTTCACGCGATTCCACGATCACAGCCACAGAGCAAGGAATTTTGCTCGCGCCCTACGCTGACGTAACGCGCGAACGAAACTCCGTGCTCTGTGATCACAGCCTTCTCAGCGTGGTGTTCTTCACATGAGAGTACTTTGAGTAAGATTATTTAGAAAGCTTTTCAAGGTAGACTGCGTACCTATAATCCCGAGATTGAGGAACAATATTTACGAAAATCTGGCTGAGTTTCTTTAAGTGTACTTATTCTTCTTAGCAGCAGTTAGTTGATTTTGCAAATAATAAAACTATGTCGTGTAAAAGTTATCCAAATTAAATTAAAATTTCATTTCATTTCCATACACAAATAAGCCAGTAAATATCGACATCAAACATAGCAAGCTCGCATGTATCGGCGAATATTTTAAATGTGGTAGGTAGTGAAGTGACCGCTAAGAATAGCCTGCGCCCTTGCGTACGCCCCTGTTTGCAACTTTGTTAAACCTGTGCTACTCGACGGCCCGAAAGTATAGGACTTCTTTCAGTTTTTTCGAAGACACAACGTCGAGGAAGAATGCCTTTTTATATAGGTATAATTAAAAAACCAGCCAAGTGCGTGTCGGGCCACGCGCAGTGTAGGGTTCC
Source organism: Rhodophaea formosa (assembly GCA_963082605.1). Classification (NCBI taxonomy): domain Eukaryota; kingdom Metazoa; phylum Arthropoda; class Insecta; order Lepidoptera; family Pyralidae; genus Rhodophaea; species Rhodophaea formosa. Next base: position 13,525,891 of record OY720203.1, on the reverse strand, counting down.
GTAGTTGCGAATGACAACTTTGAGTTCACACTATTCACACTCGCACCTTACAGTTTAGCGACCAAAAACATCTAACAATGAAAATAGTATGAAATTTTACAGTTTATAAGTTGGTTGCCTATAACTTTTTAGTTTGTACTTAGCACTCAGCTCTGATAGTTTTCTTTTAAACTTCAGTATATATACTACTGTTGTAATTTTTTTCACGTATCAATATATAACCGTTTAGCAGATAGAGGGGGGACACTTACCTCTAACAAAAATTCGCACTATAAAACCAAATATTTCGGAAACGGATCCCTAAATCGGAAAATGGTGCTCTCAACCCCACAATATTTTTGAAATACCTATTTAACGATAACCCACACGATGGGTAAATAGAGAAAAAAGAAATTACTCCCCCACTTTACTTGTATTGGAGCTATCCTAAAAAAATTTTTTTTTTAATTTTTATTCTACCACTTTTTTGCCATGATTAATATACATACCCATACCAAATTACAGCTTTCTAGTATTTATAGTCTCTGCGTAAAACCGCGGACGGACAGACAAACAGACAGACATGGCGAAACTATAAGGGTTCCTTGTTTACTACGGAACCCTAAAAAGGCTACTGCTGGCTTGATGTAGTTAGAAAGGATTATGCTAATGGGGTCAACCGTTCGAAATCGAGAAGAAAAAGCTGGAGAGCCTTGGACTCCGAAGCACTCCCACTGAGGACGCAACCGCAAATACGCTCAGATGAGAGAAATTTTACTAAAATACACAATAATCACATAGATACCCTCTGCCTATAAATGTGAAAGTTGCATAAATGCTTCACAGGTAACCGTACTGGCTATATCATAATGCACTTTCGATTCGATCTTACTTTCCCACGTCCTTTGCATGACGTCATAGGTGGATCATGAACCACGTAATGTGTTTGTTTTCTCTTCCGTATGCAGTACCTTTTAGGGTTCCGTAGCAAGGCAAATGGAACCCTTATAGATTTGTCATACCTGTCTGTCCGTATGTCACAGCCACTTTATTCTGAAACTATTAGGACTACACTCTTGAAACTTAGTAGGTAGGTAGCACAGGTAGGTAGGTTATTCTGTAAACCGTTTTAAGATTTTGACATAAAAAACCGGCCAAGTGTGAGTCAAACTCACGCAATGAGGGTTCCGTACAATATGCTTCGTGAACACACACACAATGTGCAAAAATGTTTTATTCAATTGACTAGCGCTATCTAGTGGTGTTTTAGTGAACTATTTCCCTAGGTAAACTTATTATAGTGAGTTTACCACTTTATTTTCAACTGATAGAATTCTTATTATTTTTCCTGTAATCTTCAAGCAATAAACTATTTATATTGTAATTTTTTGGAAATTTTAGGCCCAGTAGTTACGGAGATCAGGTGGGGGGAATGGTCAATTTTTGCCTTCTTTCGTGAATAAAATCAAAAGTATTGATTTTACCCGAACAAAAAAAAATATTTTTGAGATCCATTATAACAAGCCCTTTCATTTGATGTATAACACGGTAAGGTTTGCAAAACTTTTTTTTTAACATTTTATATTTGGACCCCCTAAACTGACCGTTATTTAAAAAAAATTATATTTAATTTGCATATCCGTGTTTACACCATCTTACCAAATTTCATTAAATTTGGTTCAGTAGATTCGGAGAAAATCGACTGTGACAGACGGACAGACGCTCGAGTGATCCTATAAGGGTTCCGTTTTTCATTTTTTGTACGGAACCCTAAAAAAGAAAAAATAAAAGATATAGAGCTCACACATGCAACTGACACAAAAAATATCTTTCATTTCTTGGTTATTTAACATTGTTTCAAAAAATTAAAGTCTTCATGTGATGAACAGCCTGTCCGAATAGTTTTTGCCCGAATCGTCAGCTACTCATTAAAACAAGAGTACTATCATAATTCATAGCCACATTTGTATTTCGAGTATTCGCAAAACTTGTATACCTACCTATGCTATGCAATGCAACTGCAAGTATCAAATGTCAAAATTAAATACCCATCCGAGTTCCAGTGGACAGCACGGAATTAACTGCATCAATGTGAGGTACGCTGGGCTGGAGTTATTTACGCAATATGTTTGTACGTTATTTACTTCATATTGACTCTTAGTTTCTTTAGTCACAGTAGGTACTGTGTTTAGTGGTCGGTCACTGTTTTTATTAGAACATTTGCATATAAAGGATGTTAGGGTTAGTAGCGTAATGTCTCAAACCATAAAATCTACCCATTTAAATTAAACAACTTAGGTATCCTATAGGACGAAGGCTGGAAACTCTGAAAAAAAAACTATATTTTCTTACATAACTGTTTAGCCGACCCGTAGGCTTTGTTGAAAATGTTAAAAAAAAATTTTGTATTTTCAGCATTGGCCCCAACATTGGCTTTGATAGTTGGCTCGCAAAGTTGTTTTAACATCCTTTACAAGTGTGATTCCTGCTGCGAGAATAGTGAAAGGCTAAAGCTAAATGCATAGACTTAAAAAAAAAAATTCGTCTCTCTGGCTAAATGGGTCAAAAGTCAAAGCGCTTACCCTTCTATGACAAGCGGCGGCTTCAATCTTACATTAAAGTCAAAGGCTTCAATATAAAAATCATGGAAGGTAGCAGTCATAGATATTAGAATATTTACTAGGTGTAGCAGTGGTTTATGTACATATGCATGTACGCGTACTTACCTGTCCATACTTTTATTAAAATAATCGTATAAGTAAACTGTGATCAGTACCATACTCGGGTATACTAACAAAAGCATCTACTCCGCCATTAATGAATAATAATTGTTAAAGAAAAGACAGTGGTGTTGTCTTCTCCATTGTGCATACTTTCACAATTTGATAGTGGCGGGCAGCGCGGACCGTGGGAACCCGGCGGCGAGCGTTCGTCTCGCAGGCGGTCGTCTCAACACCTATCGAGAACCAATTAAACTTTTATATTTTTGTTATGAATCGATAGCGCGCGATCTTAGTAGAGTAGTAACGCCTTGCGAGGCTTGATCTTAACTGCATTGAGATGTATAGTCCACACTTATTTGTTAAACACAAAATCTGTTGAAGCTTAAAAGTTTCTGACATTTAATTGGCTGCCGCATAACATAGAGGAGTTTTGGATGCTACTTGTGTCATTCATGCTGCATGTTTCTATCTAAGTACCTCATTTACTAATCATCTGACCTGTTTCACCTTTTTCAAGCTATATTTTAAATTTCAATTTCAATCAGCATCGGCACATCCCTTTTTAGGGTTCCGTACAAAAGTAAGTTTCTGACATTTAATTGGCTGCCGCATAACATAGAGGAGTTTTGGATGCTACTTGTGTCATTCATGCTGCATGTTTCTATCTAAGTACCTCATTTACTAATCATCTGACCTGTTTCACCTTTTTAAAGCTATATTTTAAATTTCAATTTCAATCAGCATCGGCACATCCCTTTTTAGGGTTCCGTACAAAAGTTGAAAAACGGAACCCTTATAGGATCACTCGAGCGTCTGTCTGTCCGTCCGTCTGTCACAGCCGATTTTCTCCGAATCTACTGAACCAAATTAGATGAAATTTGGTAAGATAGTGTAATCCTATGACCCAATCACGGATGTGCATAGTAAATAAAGATTTTTTTGAAATAAGGGTCATTTTGAGGGGCCCAATTACAAAAGTAAAAAAAAAAGTTTTGCAAACCTTACTTTGTCATATATCAAATGAAAGGGCTTCATTATGAGGATCTCAAAAATATTTTTTTTTGTTCGGGTAAAATCAATACTTTTGATTTTATTCACGAAAGAAGGCAAAAATTGACCATTCCCCCCCCCCCTGATCTCCGAAACTACTGAGCCGAAAATTTTGAAAAAATTACATAATATAGTTCATTCCTTGAAGATTACAGGAAAAATAATAAGGATTCTATCACTTGAAAATTAAGTGGTAAACTCACAATAATAAGTTCATCTAGGGAAATAGTTCACTAAAACACCACTAGATGGCGCTAGTCAATTGAATAAAACATTTTTTGCACATTGTGTGTGTGTTCACGAAGCATATTGTACGGAACCCTCATTGCGCGAGTTTGACTTACACTTGGCCGGTTTTTTAGGGTTCCGTAGTAAACAAGGAACCCTTATAGTTTCGCCATGTCTGTCTGTCTGTCTGTCTGTCTGTCTGTCTGTCCGTCCGCGGTTTTACGCAGAGACTATAAGTACTAGAAAGCTGTAATTTGGTATGGGTATGTATATTAATCATGGCAAAAAAGTGGTAGAATAAAAACTTGAAAAAAATTTTTTTTTATGGTAGCTCCCATACAAGTAAAGTGGGGGAGTATTTTTTTTTTCTCTATTTACCCATCGTGTGGGGTATCGTTAAATAGGTCTTTCAAAAATATTGTGAGGTTGAGAACACCATTTTTCGATTTAGGGATCTGTTTCCGAAATATTTGGTTTTAAAGTGCGAATTTTCGTTAGAGGTAAGTGTCCCCCCCCTCTATCTGCTAAACGGTTATATATAGATACGTGAAAAAAATTACAGCAGTAGTATATATACTGAAGTTTAAAGGAAAACTATCAGAGCTGAGTACTAAGTACAAACTAAAAAGTTATAGGCAACCAACTTATAAACTGTAAAATTTCATACTATTTTCATTGTTAGATGTTTTTGGTCGTTAAACTGTATGGTGCGAGTGTGAATAGTGTGAACTCAAAGTTGTCATTCGCAACTACGGAACCCTACACTGCGCGTGGCCCGACACGCACTTGGCCGGTTTTTTTCATATAATCTTACTATTCTTCTTCAAAACATACGGGCGGCAGCTCTATCTATCTATTTATATTTTAAAATTGTAATTTCGTTTTGAGTTTTATGTTACTAAACAACCAGTAAATAAAAAATGTAGCGCCAGTTTGTGGTGTCCTGATTTGTTACCTTCGCTGAGCTACTACCATCACATATATCAACTTTATGTGATGCCACCTCTTTTACAGCTGGAAGTAAGTGGGCAACATCACCATTGCCTGTTCTCTAAACCTTTCAAAATTCAATAATAAATTTAATCCAACAAGCTGCGAGTGTCATCATTCATGAATCATGAAACACATAAGGTCCGACGAGCTCCGTGGCGCAGCGGTCAACACGCCGGCCTGTGACACGGATGGTCCCGGGTTCAATCCCCGGTCAGGTCAAGATGGAAAATGATCTTTTTCAGATTGACCTGGGACTTGGATGTTTATCTATATATGTATTTGTTATAAAATATAGTATCGTTGAGTTAGTATCCCATAACACAAGTCTTACTTAAGAACTTACTTTGGGGCTAGCTCAATCTGTGTGATTTGTCCGCATATATTTATTTATTTTTATTTATATCTATATTTATAAGGTATAATCAATAAGTACAATTAAATATTAAAGTCCCTATGCTGTATTTTCCCGAATTCCATGCTACCTCGAATTTCAATATTTACCATGTTTATATCAATACTCACATCATTTACGAGACATCAAGATGACATAAAACAACTTTCCTACCGTATAGGTATTTACACTGCACAAGACGAATAAAAAGCTAATTTCCCTTTAAAATTTTAGTTGTTGTTGCTATAAGTACCTACATATGTTTGTCCTGACGTTCCCTCTAATATTACTATTATTGAAACCAACCGACTGTAAAGTTTCTGGTAACAATAATTAGCCGTAATGACGGACGTTGCTATATTGGATAGGCTAACTTTACCAGGTAAACTATGTACTTAATTATGTCGACAAACACGTACATAACATAACCAATGGATTTTCGCAGTAAATCGCAATTATAACGACCTAATCAACGGAAGCGCTGAGACATGTATCTAACTATGCGCAAATTATAAATAATACAGAATGAACACATATTTTTAGGCCAAGCAAATATTTTTTGATTCTTAGGAATCTTAGGATTAAGTGAATAAGATCTTCAAATTACAAATTACTAACTAATTATTGCAGTAATAATAGTTAATTTTAGTTGTTTCTACCCATATGGTGGTTTTTTCTTTAGCAAGGAAGTATTTGATGAAGGTTTCATTTTAGAAGTCATAAATACAAATGTTGATCCCTAAAGTCTTCCTAAAATCTTTAGAACTCATCAAATGTTTTGTACGTAATCATCAAGTACAGTTTAATCTTGGAAAGTAGGGGGCAAGTTTAAAGCGGTTTCAACTAACATTTCGGGAATATCTCTGGAAAGGTGTATAAACCATTCTAAAAATCTCCAGAAGTATTAATTTTGCGATTCAAATATATCATTGCTAATATTCATAATCATCTGCCATGCCCATAATCTTTACTTGAAACTAGAACCCACTAACTTGTCACTAGACCCGTGGTAGTCACTTCTGAGCCCCCTTTATGTGTCGCGGACTGAGAGTGTGGTCCAAGCCTCACCTTTGTCATTTTTGCCTCACATAGTGTTGCGCAAGCTGTATAATCGCCCGCAGTGTTGTTACGCAACGCCTGCGACGGACGCATCAGAGAAAGTGCAATCGTTCGGATAGTAATTCCCGCTATTAATTGATGTAATTAAGTTTATTTATAGAAAGGTAGAAAATTTATTTTAATATTTTTCGAAAAAGTACATGTTTTGGACCTAATTAAATATGGCTATTGGTTACGACCTACATCTGTAAAGTTGATAGTTTTGATCAAAACAAACATGTTTTATCCCATATTATTTAATCATATTACTTATTCGTTATCTTGTTTATGTTCGTAGATATTTCGCAAAATAAATATGTCTGATTATTCAAACACAAAACTGCAAGAAACATAAGTAAGCAAGGCTGACTTTTTCTGAAGAAAAATGAGAATTATCGGCGATGTCATACATTTTTGGATAAAGTAATATAAGGCAAAAAAAATGTTCTGGTCCTAACTATCACCTCTCTAAAATGCAGATCGTCAACTAACCAACAACCATGTACAATTTTAGGACCGACTTTTAAGGCCTCACACTAGGCACACTAGCGACGCCAATAATTTGATTTCTAATACTTTACAAATATAAAGAAATTCAAGATTGTAAATCATATAAGCCTTAGTAAATAACTTGAAGTATTTTTGGAATCATGTTGTAATATTATGAGAATCAGTCATTAAGAGAAATAGTGATTAACGCCAAAAACGGCCGTTTTTGGCGGTAATCTGATTCTCATAATTCTCACTGACTGTGATGATATTAAACATGATTCCAAAAATACTTCAGGTTATTTACTAAGGCTTATATGATTTACATTCTTGAATTTCTTTCTATTTGTAAAGTATTCGGAATAAAACAATAGAGGTGGCAGCGCAAAGCTAATTGTAGATGTCGGTGCGTACGTTCATCCTTAACAAAAATATAAATATCTTTATTTTTAGATTTTGATGCAATTAATTAGTGCATAAGAATAGTGACAAAACATTAAGTCCATACATTTGACAGTTGTATCAGAACAACCCTACTAAACTGTAACGTGACAGTTGCCATCCCCATTGGCGTCGCTAGTGTGCCTAGTGTGAGCCCTTAAATACCTTCCCGTTGTCAATTCTAGTGAATAAAACAAACATTTGCTGTCATATAATCCAACATAATGAAACTTTTTAACGCAAAAATTAAAACCGCCGCAAAGCAAAAAGACAATTATCATCGGTTTTTCTACCCTTAGGGCTTGTATGGGAACAACTTCGGGGAACCTTTCCAGTAAAAAAAGTATAATCAAAATCGGACTAGGTACTTGACAACCTCCTCCGTTTATTTGTCCGTTGAAAAGGAGTAGTTTCCACTTCTTTAGGTCTTTTTCAGTTTCTGCTGCAGGAGCGATGACCCTCTCTGTACTGCCAGATTTAGCCTACACTCTTCACGCTGGCCAGGGTTGGAGAGGTGGAAAAGTAGTAGTGTTTTTATGTACCTAAATATTGTAAAAAAGATTATTAACCATAGTTCATTAAGTGAAACTGTTACCTCCGCGTACAATTTTCATATTTGAAACCAGCGCGGCGGCGGCCGGCGGGCGGCGTGTACTGAAAAATTTGATTACTACGACTTTGTGGCGGCCGGCAGCGCTGTAACGCGATGTTTCGCTTAAACTAGCAGCTTCAAAAGCATGTGATTTTATTATGAAAATTATGTTGGATTCGGCTGCCACTGGGGAAACCATTTTATGGACTTTGATCATTACTTGTAAACTTGATGACGAAAACACTTTTGTCACTCTTATGACCAAACTTATTATTAAACATTATGAAAACGATAAATCTCTATCTTCATTCACAACCAGAGCCATATAATAGCCAGAGCAGTCAGAGGAATCCTCTGTACCATATAAAGGGCACCTCTCTACCATAATAAAAGATATTACTCTAAGCTTTGATTATTATAGTCAAAGATTCTAAGGTATCATTTAGTTAAACACATTTATCCGCGTCTTTGTTTGTGTGATAGAGACGCATTTTTTAAATTTATGGTTTGTTAATTAGTGAAATTGAAGTCAGATTATTAAATATGGTTACAGATTATTATATAAGGTTAAGCTTTAGTTGGTGGATTATAGTTCAGCCCGAGTAGAGTATTGATTATGAGATCAAATTATTTGTATAGATGGCACCGGGCTCTGACGCACCACAGCTTTCATCATCCGAGAGCTTTTCCTGTTAACTTCGTTAACGTTACCGGGAAAAGCGCTCATCTCTAAATGATAATAAAATAAATATTAAATTGATCCTGACTAATAGTTAAAATAAAAACATTGCACTAAAAAATCATCCTAACTAATATTAAAAATGCGAAAGTGAGTTTGTTTGTTTATTACGCTCTCTACCCTATTTACTGAACCGATCATCATGAAATTTTACATACACAGGTTTGGGTACTGAGAGTATATAGGCTATATATCACGCGGGCAAAGCCGCGGGTAACAGCGAGTTTTTAAAATTGTATTATATTTAATTATTTTTTATTTAGTACGAATCATAATACCTATTCGTTAAAACTCCCTTGCAAGAGTATCGTAGGCTAACAATAGGAAATCGGGCACTTGACTTCTGGCTTTAATATTTTACAGTTGTCACACATTTGAAGCAGCACGTATCCATGGTATTTAAATATAAATGGTAGCGTGACACGAACAGCAGTACTCCATTAGCTTGGCTTCGTAGATACACACATCGCAAGTTCGAGATTTCGCTCACTTCGGTAATCCAATTTGGAGCCAGTAGATATTAAATTAGTTATGCACAGGTTACTATAAACCTTTGTATAAATTTGATTGTAACAGTTCTTGCCCGTAATTGTAACGCACGCTAGAACACGTTATTCAAATAATGTCTAAAAAACTTCTTATTGCTAAAAGCTTTCCTATTAGTTAACATACGAATCAATAAATTATATATCTATGTATACATACAAAAAATTGACACCAGCTTATCATTTTTTATTTGTTGTACACTGCAAGTCCAAAAATGCAAATACCTATACTAACAGGGAAGATATGAAGCCCCAAAGACCAAAGGGCCAGCAGCCGCAGCCCCTATTTTAGTTGTATGACACCCCTTGAAACTACCACCCGTAGCGTGGGCCTCGGCTAGCCAATCCTAGCTACATGTCCGAGGCTGAAAGGCTGTGATTTGTTTATTTTTTGATGGATATATAAATAAATAAATAAATATATACAGACAAATAACACAGATTGAGCTAGCCCCAAAGTAAGTTCGAGACTTGTGTCATGGGATACTAACTCAACGATACTATATTTTATAATAGATACTTATATTGATAAACATCCAAGACCCAGGTCAATCAGAAAAAGATCGTTTTCCATCTTGACCTGACCGGGAATCGAACCCGGGACCATCTGTGTCGCAGGCAGGCGTGTTGACCGCTGCGCTACGGAGCTCGTCTGATATGTGATATGTTAACAAGCGTTATAAGCACTGTTAATGGGTAAAGTACTAGGCGTCGACGTCGACGTAGTACTTTTACCCATATATGACTTCGATTATTGCAAAACTGATTTTAAGTTCTGTGCGGTCGATGATTACTATATATGTATACAATTGATTGATGGAGTAAGGTTTGATACCTAACATAGAAATGTATTTTTAATATTGAGTGTAACGAGTATCGAGTCCACAACTGCCGGAGACTTTACATAATTGATAAAAAATCAAAAGATACACATGGTCACGGAAAGGAAAACTACCTGAGACCGTCACCATTGAACCATCATCAATCATCAATATCATGCAACAAAGTAAAGGCTCAATGTTTGGTAAATCCAAGTAACACTTTATTAATATTAGGTTAGAATTTTAATACTACTTAGTGTAGAACATTAAAGTTTTATTTATAGATTATTACTAAAACTACGTTTATTAGGTAATTAATATATTTATATTTACCCGAAAAATAATATCGGAAATCTAGATGTAAAAATATCCGCGAGCGTTTGCGCGATCATGCTTCGTAGCGTCCCGTAGCATCCCGTAGCCATATCCTCGTACCGCGTGCTGTCCTGTCAAACGAACGGGCGTAGGCGATCGTAGAGGGATCCTCTACGATTACCTACGAATTTGCTACGAGCCTAGATTAGCACTCTTTATGAAATCAAGCTAAGTAGTTTTATCTATTTTACATAAAATATGTTTTATTAAAGGTATAATGAGATTAATTATAATGATACAAGTGTGCTCGCCGGGCCGGCTCGTAGCTAGCAAAACCGCAGTTTATAATAATTAAACAAAGCATACGCGTTCTATACAACCATCTTTAACACACCTTTGAGAAGAATTTTGCTATAAACTAGTAGTCCGCCCCCGCTTTGACCTTGGTACGTACAAAGCCTATGGCATTCAGGGATAACGTACCTATTCAAGGATGAAAGAATTTTTAAAACGGTCAAGTAGTTCTTGAGATTAGCGGGTTCAACCAAACAAACAAACTATTCAGCTTTATAATATTAGTATACATTGTCACAATTTATCTAGATTTGATGGGGACATTGGCAAGACCAATTGTTTAGACCAATGTAAACTTCTATTGTTGCTAATTTTAAAAAATGTATCAATAATGGTCCACTCGTAACCTTGAAACTTAGAACATAATGAAAAATAGTTAATTTCTTTAACAAACTAGTTCTTTACTACACCGCATTATTTTAGCTATAAAGCAATCGTGGTTTTTAATTCAAATAATAATCTTTATTACCCGACTAACCCACCCACCCAGAAGGAGGGTAATGTTTTCACGCGTATGTGTGTGTATTTATGTATGTAAGGTTATCTGTTCTATTCTTGCCTCCGGTAGCCTTAATGGCTTGACCAATTTTGAAGTATAAGGTGTCATTAAACTCGTATTCTTCCCCGGAGTTTCATAGGTTATCTATAATATAAAAATGAATCGCTGAAGTTTTTGCTAAGCGCAATTCTCGAGAGCAGCTGAACCGATTTCGCTAATTCTTTTTTTTATATTCCTTGAAGTACGATGATGATTCTTACGGAAAGAAAAATTTATATGTACAACGTTGGTTCGTTGTACATATAAATTTTTCTTTCCGTCCGCCGGGGCGAACTGCTAGTTTTCATATAAATTACATAAACTAAGGTTCAACAAAAGTCTTTAAAAAGTATTTTTTAACGCTCTTGTCACACCCCTGGTGTTGCAGTTGTCCATGGGCAGCGGATATCATTTACCATCAGGTGACCCGGTTGCTCGTTTGCCATCCGATGTCATAAAAAAAAAGTTTCGACAATTTCATACTCAATTGATCAGCCGGGGCAATTAGTATAGGATAAAGAAGTCACAATTTTTTTTCTGGTTTTGAACATTGCTTCGTTTGCGTGTTACACACACGTAAACCAAGCAATGCTCAAAAATTAGCCAACACTGGTCCCATAATTGAAGTTGTTCTATTGACGGTGTGAGTCGCCCCTTTAAGGGAATGAAAATCAAGTTACACGCTAGTCAAAGGTGTAATATAAAGCACCGCCAGGCCAACCTCAGTTAATTCAGTCTTAGACAATATGGCTCCATATTATTTAACGGCGCGTCATATATCGCCGCACTCGAACATCAGATAACAACACTATTACATAGGCCTTTGTTCGCGCGCAGTTTGGCGGCTCCATTACGGGTTATCACTGCGTTGTGCGATTTTCCTCTAAAATACGCACTACTTCTTTAGAATTTCCAAAGCTTTATTGCCAGTAGCTAATATCAACGTTACTTCTTCCTACACTTAGTCGTAACAGATAAAGAAAAACATAATATTTCGTTGCTATAAGTTATTCTCTTCACATAAGAAGCGTAGCTGTGTGTTTCCCGGCAGAGTAGAATTGGACCACTCCAAGTCTTCCCGTGGATGTAGTAGAAGGCGCCTTAGAAAACACTTTTGATGGACTATGTAGCTAGCTCCAAGTGAGCGTTTGATACTTCACCGGACACAAGCTAAATAAAGCTTAAAAGCTTATAAACATCAAAGAAACCTCTCCAACCCAGATGGGTTGGCCAGACGGCCAGCGTGGAGAGTGTAGGTCAAATCCTCTGACTCTCTGGCTAATATTTGGCATTGGTAGTTGAGAGAGGGTCGTGCTTCTGCAGTGGAGACTACAAAAGACCTGATGATGATGACAAAGCGTAAAATCTTGTGGAAGGAATGTGCGATTCTTTCAGGAATCATGCTATTGGTAACGCGACAAGAATCCCATCATTCTAGAACCCGGACAAACACTTGTTTAAGTACTAGAACCCGGACAAACACTTGTTTAAGTAAACTATAATTATTTGCCCGAGCAGAGGCCGATATGATTTTTCCGTCAGCTCGTCAGGGATGGAGACATAACTAATGCATATCACTAACCGGAATGCGAAAATTACAAATAGTTTTGTACTTTACCCCAGAAAATCAGACAATCGAGCGGCGTATTTCATACTGTTACTATGTTGCTACTACCACCAAATATGGCTCGGAATGATGGGCTTGTTCATACGAGGACACTTGGAGTCAAATACAGCTCATAACGGTTTCGTTTGAGATGAAACCTGTTAGAATAGGAGCATTATCATCATATGAGTGTATTCCCGGTTGCATCGTTAGCGGTTGTCATCCTTAGGTCAGCTTCCTGTCCTAGGTGTTTTGACGAGGTCACGGTTTTTACACAGAGCAACTACCGTCTGACCTCTGCAACCCAAACCAGACCAGAACTAATCCCAGGATAGGTTTAAACAAACGCTCGATGGAGGTCGGGACCCACAGATTACCGTGCACGATCGGCATCATCTGTATTTTTGAATAATCAGGTGATTCAAGCCTGCAATATCAACAACTTTCACAAAATATGCTTTCCAGTGAAAGGCAAAAGTCTTGACAACTCGACAACAGAGGCAGTCGAAGTTTGAGTAGTAGTTATATTGAAGTAGCTAAGAATATATTTCTCAGTAGAAAGTTTTAAGGAAATCACTCGTCTTGAATACGATTTAGTTATAATTATTTACAGTCTACATTCTCGCAAGCTGGAGAAATAATTGGGAATTTTACATTTTTATAACATACGATTGAACATGAATAGTAAAACGATATAATAATAATTGTTCCTCGTATCCGAGTTGCTATGCGGACTTTGTGCCATTCAAGTATAACAGACATTTAAGGATTTCCACGATGACCATCTTGACAATAAACGTGGGGATATTATTCTCGTAATGAAAAGCCTTTCAGCTGACAAACGCACGGCAAACTGTGCACAGCGTGCTACACGATCATTCTTAATTTATTGTTGTTACGTTATTAGTTGTTATTCTCCTTGATAGAAGTGATAATTCCATTGTAGAACTTAGAAATAGGGTGCTGGTGCGTACACAAAAACATCAAAATCAAATCAAAAACTCCTTATTAAAAAAACAAATTTCAGGTTCAAATAATTTTATGATTATAAACACATTCGTTTTATCAGTTTTAGAAAGCACTTATTCGAAATCAATTAAAAATCTGTAGATTTACAGATTTTAAATCTTGGAAAGAATGTGTTAAAGTACAGTAACTTAATCCATGCGGAACAAAGTATTTGCAAATAAGCGATATTTATTCCATTTGTATTTGAAAAAGTACTCTTAGTGTAGACTAACACGGAGTTTTTGTGATTCATCAATTAATCGCTTGACACGTAGGACGTCCATTTATTAATTTACGCTTTTAATCACGAAAGATTCACTTCGCTGCTTTTGCATCGAATTCGAGTAAAACACATTTAGAATATGTTTATAGGTAGGAAGTGTTATATTTCACCTTACATGTTTGTTGTCATGCTAGTTATAGTAGGAAATACTGTTTACACATTAATTAGGGTTTCATAGGTTTCATAATTAAGGAGGTACCTCTTATCTATTTCGCCAAAAGGTCAAAACAAACCCTTGTGGGATATATATTCGTTTACCATCTGTCCGTCTTAATTCTTTTTCACGGGAATTAGTGATATTTCAAATCTCACAAGAGAATTAAACCGCATAGGAATTCCCGTTGATGAATGTAATATAATTAAATCTGGCAAGAAACTAAGTTTGAGGTACGGGGCTTTGAGGCTTTTTTGAGCTTTATTGTATCCTGAACACTACACACACAACCACACAACCACACGTGCTTAAAATAAGCATGCTTGTTTGCAGTAAACTCAATTAATACCTTTTTCCCTTCCATCCTTCCCCTGACTTTTTCGTTATGTTTTCCATACAAATGTATTTTTAATTGTAAGTACTTTTTTTCTAAAAGGAGCCATTCAAGTATTACGTAAGCATAAATATGGCTATTTTTAACCCCCTCCCCCCTCTTGTCAGCAAAAGTAAGAAAAGTTCTTCCCCCCTCCCCCTAAGCTGACGTAAACATTGGGATCAATTTCAAAAAAATGTTAGTGGTATTCGCGAAAAGTTGCTTATGTCATCATCTCATCAACCCCCCTGTCCCCCATGTCATCAAAAATAAGCCAAGCCTTAAACCCCCCACCCCCTTTCACTGCTTACGTAATATTTGAATGACCCCAAAATCTGACTTTCTATTTTTTAAACAGTTTTTAGAAAAAAGAATACATAGGGCCATACCTATTGTAGTACTAGAATTTTATGAAAAAATAATTGTGCGTCTAGAAGCAGTTTTCAGCGAGAAAGTAGAGGAATACATTTGTATGGAAAACATACTGCTAGGATACGTTCTTAACATGCTTATTTTTATCCATGGCATGGCTGTTCAAGGTGCTACTAAGTAGCACGTGCTCAACACTAGCACGGAAGTATGAATAAATGTACTTACTACGTGTACCCGTCCATACCTTTACAGCAAAAAGAAAAATTGAAAATTGCAGTAACCATGTGTGCGGTTTCGATTCCCATTTTTATGTGTAGTTCATATATCGTCTTAATTAATGCAACATTTTCCATTGTTACAGCTATGATCGGGACCAGCCCTTCACCTTCCAGATTGGCGTGGGACAAGTCATTAAGGGATGGGACGAAGGCCTGCTGAACATGTGCGTGGGTAAGTGGGAACCTGCAAAATAAGCATTTTACTTAACAACTTTATTTGAACTCTTACTTTGAAGGATATAACGGCTTTTAATTCATGCATTCATGATCAAAAACGATCTTTTTCAGACAGACCTGGGTCTTAAGTTTAACTACTTATATAACTATCTATTATAAAGTATAGTATCGTTAAGGATCCCACATCACAATTTCGCAACTTCATCATCATCATCATCATCATCATCAGCCTATTGCAGTCCACTGCTGGACATAAGCCTCCCCAAGGGCACGCCAAATTCGCAACTTACTGTGGGACTATGCTTTTATGTGTTCTGTGGTGGTCCTAGCTCAATTTATGTGATTTGTCGTTATATATCTTTTAAAATGTGTACAGTAAAATCTGAGTTTAACAAGCATAAAACAATGCTTTATGAGACCTAACGATTTTATGAACATAAGATATTTAGATATGAATTCAAATTACTACGTTAAAGCCCAAGCCCAAGGTGTGATAGATAGATATATCAGTTGAGTGTACTTACCATTAAAATGTCACCATCTATGCATTCCTGTTGTAGTCCTAACAAAAACCTCCTCTTTAAAGCGAATTCCACAGGATTAGCTTATACGTAGGGGGTAAGAGGACTCATTTCGCTCGTCCTGATTATAATATCTTTAGTCATACCTGCCTATAGAGCCATTACCTGTAGTCCAACCTGTTATTTTCAGGTGAGAAGCGCAAGCTGACCATTCCTTCAAGCATGGGCTACGGCGAACGCGGAGCCGGGAACGTGATTCCGCCCCACGCCACCCTGCACTTTGATGTCGAGCTGATCAACATCGGCGACTCGCCCCCGACCACCAACGTGTTCAAGGAGATCGACGCCGACAAAGACAACATGCTCTCCCGCGAAGAAGTGAGTATCGAGTTAACGTTTCAAGCGATGGACGTCGACGGGGACAGAGAGCTGTCTCGCGAGGAGGTCAGTCACTGGTGGAGGGCTGCAAGGCATGCCTGCGGTGTTAGGTCCTCTGACTTTTTAAGGTTGAAAGAAACTTCTAATTAATTTCCAATCTCCTATTTATCTTTTCTATATTTTTTCTTTATTACACTAAACTTTATGGAGGTCCTACTTCTTAGACATAACAGTATTTTTATTTCTTATTCTGGTGGTGAAAGATTTCCTTCATGTGTATTGTGTAAGTTTAACAATTATTGGTAAATAGCTGGAAAGTAATTTTGCGGACAAAACAATGTATTTCTCTCTAATTATTTTCTGTCTAATTTAATAACGAGTTATTTAAGTTTATTTTTTTAGTTTTTAGTTGTGTGCAGTCTAATTTTTGCTTAAATGTTTGAATAAATAAATTGGTAACATTTATGTTCAGTATGCGCTCCTACAAACGTAAGATATTTAAAGTAGGGGTTCACGTCATTCCTTGTACTTGAATTGCTTGAATAAACTACGGGACAATTCCCACTTCGTACTAGTTCCACGTAGTTATTATGTGGTATTAAAAAGTCAAGTTTCATGGAAATAAATAAAAAGGTGTTTCTTTCTTTCATTCACTTTGATATTAAGAGCTAGGATCTTTCTAGTTGGTATCATAATGTGGAGTTGTACTGAATTTACCGACGTCACTGTTTACTAAAATAGAATAAATGTCTACAAATGAAGGAAGGTATCGTCTAGTGTCCTACTTCGCCAATAAAGATGCCGTTACTATTACCGTAAGCAAACAGACGCCACCGGTGATCGCCCGTCACGTATAGAATACCTTTGACCGACTCTGACATACTTTATATATAAAAGATCGCCTTATTTTATCAGTCTGAGAGTGCAGCCCAAATATTGAGTATAAATCTTTGACACGAGAACGTCGTGACAAATCTAATCAGACAAAACCCGGCCAAGTGCGTGTCGGGCCACGTGCAGTGTAGGGTTCCGTAGTTGCACGTCATTTTATAAGTTGGTAGATGATAACTTTTTAACTTGTAAATCCCTACTTAGCAGTAATAGTTTTCCTTTTGAACCTTGTTATAATGCTACTGTCCTGATTTTTTTTGCACCTGTCCGTAGGCAACTACCTTCAAAATTTATAAAAACACGATATTTTCATATTAGTGTGAAAGTACTTATAGGAACTTATCCCGTACTTTCGGTTTAAAGGCACAATTAAGTAAAAATAAAGTTGAAAACTGTATATGATTGTCTCCAGGTGAGCGAATACCTGAAGAAGCAGATGGTTCCCCCCGATGGTGCTGAGATGAGCGACGACATCAAGCAGATGATCGAGTCCCACGACAAGCTCGTCGAGGAGATCTTCCAGCACGAGGACAAGGACAAGAACGGTTTCATCAGCCACGAGGAGTTTTCGGGACCGAAGCATGATGAACTCTAGATCACGGAGTTGGTCGTCGAGGCCAACGTAGAAACTAGGGAATGTATCCGGATCAACCTTTAAATTATTACAAAATCAAGGCAGTAGATCTGACGACCCATGACTGCAGACAAAAAGTTCTGCTGAAAGACTTTCAATGTTAATAAATAAGTATAAATTCCCTTTCAGACCGCTGTCCAAATTATGTTCCGGCATACAGGTTTAAACGTACCTAGTGAATTTTAATCAATATATCTACAGGTGTATGTGAAAATATTAATATTATTTTAGGATTAGATATGTGAGAGTCATTGTCACAAATTTTGTTGAGTCTTTTGTACTTAGTTAACCTAAGCTGTTGGTATATGTTTGATTAAGTTATACTGTTAGCACAAAACTTTATTTCCCAGCATAATAAGTACCCTAGATATTCTATTTCGTATTTTTACATTGGAGAGTTAAGCTTCACACCATTGGAAAGGGTACCATTTTATTGATGGCCCCATTCGAAATTTACGCCTTAAGCCCTCGTCAATTAATTATAACAAGATTGGAAAATCTAAAGTCTGTCCTTGGTATATTTACCATTTTGGTCTATTCTACTAATGAGTCATATACACTTTTTAGTATCTACTTACCATTCCATACTACTATTTTTGTAACAGTGACGGAGTTCAATAGTAGACTATATTCAGAATATAACTTTTACCATATCTAAATGTAATAGTGAACGGTTTTAATCTTGTGAAATTCAATAAATTACTTTCCTACTCTTTAAAATATATGATTCATTAGGATAATTAAATATTACAACTATATCATAACTTGCTACAGAGGTAATCAACTTGACAAATATGTAAGCATTTTTCGTCAGGATTATCTTATTAACTCTATAGCATATACATACCTAATAGTTGAAATATTTATTCCCGTTTCTGTACGTGTATAGATGTGGTTACATTCAATGCTCGATCCGCCGAGAATTAATAAAGCAAATTAAACAGTCTTCGTGTTTCATTTCAACCCAGCCTTACAGTTTTACCCAGTATTTAACATCTTCAGAGCTTTATATAGGTGACAGAGTTATGAAAATCGGTACAGTAGTTTCGGGGCCTATTCAATGAAACAAACCAACAATCAAATCCTTCCTTTTTATCATATTAGTATAGATTAAAGTGCCGACTTTATTTGTTTTTAAGCGTCAGAACCCATAGACCAATATATATATATTTGATAATTTATTAATAATTTTTAACATCTACCTACTAAAATTTCGATTAATACAAGTAGTAATGTGATGAAATTAAACACTTTATTTTTTTAGGGTTCCGTACAAAAAATGAAAAACGGAACCCTTATAGGATCACTCGTGCGTCTGTCTGTCCGTCCGTCCGTCTGTCACAGTCGATTTTCTCCGAATCTACTGAACCGAATTAAATGAAATTTGGTAAGATGGTGTAAACCTATGACCCAAACACGGATGTGCAAAGGAAAAATATTTTTTTTGAAATAAGGGTCAGTTTAGGGGGTCCAAATAGAAAATGTTAATGATCTCCGAAACTACTGGGCCTAAAATTTCGAAAAAATTACAATATATAGTTCATTGCTTGAAGATTACAGGAAAAATAATAAGAATTCTATCACTTGAAAATAAAGTGGTAAACTCACTATAATAAGTTCATCTACGGAAATAGTTCAATAAAACACCACTAGATAGCGCTAGTCAATTGAATAAAACATTTTTGCACATTGTGTGTGTGTTCACGAAGCATATTGTACGGAACCCTCATTGCGCGAGTTCGACTCACACTTGGCCGGTTTTTTTAATAAAAGAACAGAACCAATTTCAATGAAATCCTTCAATGTTCCCTTCGTTGAATAAAATATGAAGTTAAACTAAACTTAAAAATACTGTCAATCTACCAAAAGTTTTTGAGATATGCGCAGACAAACATTCAAATATATTATATTACCTGCATACAGTAATGAATTGGCCCACGTATTTAGAAGCTGGTATACACTGCTGCTAGCTGGTAATTCTAACAATATCAATACATAGTGGTCGAATTAATAACCTCCTTTTTTAAATTCGGTTGAAGATTATTATCTGTATTACAATACTGAAGGTACATGACTTAGAGTAGCAATTATAACTAATATTATTAATAATATTTAATATGTAGGTATACTCTAAGGTTAAGTAGATTATAAAAAAATAAATTTGAGATTTATTACGTAGGCGTCCACATATGACAAAGTTTTAATTTATAAGAAAAGGGAAGTTTTGGTTTCTTTAGTTGGTCGGGTTAGACCGTTTAAAAAGTATTATTAAATAAAAAATATATATTACCCTAAGATATTCCTCAAAATTAATAGCAAGATTTATTATAATTCCTAGATAAGTACCCAAATTTAACATAGCCGAACAAGTTTCTCCTGCCTGACACCCGTACAAAAGTGACAATGGTGACGTGCACGTGTATGGTCTAAAAAAAGGCACTCGTCCAAAAAATTTAACTGCAACTTAACTCGATCTGCCTATTATCTATACTTCCATACGAATATTATAAAGAGGAAAGATTTGATTGTTTGTTTGCATTGATAAGGCTCCAAAACTACTGGACCGATTTTCAAAATTCTTTTACCTATAGAAGCTTATTTAATGTTTTGCTTCCTATATAGGTGCTTTTAACAGCTTCTGGAACAAGAGCGACTGTTGGTCTTTTATGAAATACGACATAAAATAGATGTGACTGAAGGCGCTCCTAGAGGTAGAATAGAACGATATGTAATGATTTTATTATTTAATTCATTAAGAAGTTTCTTGACTGTCCAAGAAGCTATACCCCCAAATATCGTTCTACCCCAATGAAATAAGTTAATTGTCGGAATAAACCCACGCCTGGAGGGAAATGGCTAGAAGGCATTCAAGATTGGTCTTAATTATTTTCTATGTGAACTTGCTTGGTCAAGCGAGCCAATTAACAACACAATACATACACATACTATCACGTCTTTATCCCATGCGGAAACCAATTTAAAAAAAAAAGGAAAATGTCACATCACAACCGAAGACACCAGCGGTTGAGCATCGGTTGAGACAGCGCTTGGGATAAATAGTGAAAGGGAAGTACAAAAATGCAATCAATCAGTGCAATATACCTACAATTTAGCATCAGTACAATCACATTACTAATACTAATAAGTGATAAGTACCATTTACTTAAGAGCGAAACTAGCGACACCCGTACCTAATTAGAGTAGAATAATAATAAAAGTTTATTTTAAAATAGTCAATTTTATTCTTTTACACCTAAATAAGATCAAATAAAAAAATTTACGATAGTATGTTTTCTCTAGGCAATAGGGATCATATACAAATATTGGAGGTACCTAAGGAGAGGCCTATGTCCAGCTGTGGACTTCCTGCGGCTGAAATGATGATGATGACAAATATTGGAGTAAGGGTAAAGATAATGAAATATGTGAAATTTCATACTGTACTATGGGGGGCCACAAATTCTAATATTAGGGGCGTTAGAACCATAACACACGTCAATTGAGTTTATTGAAAACCTAGCATGTCGAGTCGCGGGGGGGAGTGAAACAGAGGAGAGGGGGCCGTGTTGACAGGGGTGTTATTTTTGAACGGGTGATATCATGAAGACGTACAAAAATTGGCATAGAAATCGTTCGTTTGATTTTCCAAACAACCGAAATGCAATCCAGAAAATTTAGTCGCCAGTTTGAAAATAGTACTCATGACATTTGACACTGCTGTCATAAGTGATGTGTCAACACTGCGTAATGTCGATATCGAGAACACAAAACAAGGCATTTTGTTGCCATTTCATTTCATAATATGAAGAATATGGTAACTGTAAACAACTTAATTTATTTAGTGATTTACCGCGTAGTTTGTGAATAAAAAATTAAGGTTTTATTATTAATACGTAGCTGAACGGAATAGCGAAACTGAATATATATACTATGACCCGAATTTCGTATAAAGTGGTAAAGAGAATGAGTGAAAATGTATCGAATCCTTTTAACAGGTTATATCCTGTTAATAGATTTGAATCCGTTTTCCACATATTTACACGCCCACAAAAACTCTAAACGTGGCATTTGGGCTCTAGCTCCTTGAAGTACTATTCACACTTGCGGAGTCACGTCGGAGCGCAGCGGATCGCGTCGGCTCGGATGCTCGAGCACGCGCCCGAAGCCGATTGGAGCGATTATTTTCGCCGGCATGCGCGAGCATCCGACGGCATGATCACGACGTGTCGCACGCATGCGACAACCAAATGGAGCCAATCAGACGTCGGCAATAGCCGAGTCGAGCAGCCGAGTTCAGCCGACCGCGTACGCGAGCAGCCGACCGCGTACGCGAGCAGCCGACCGCGTACGCGAGTAGGTCACGGATTCCCAGCGCGGCCGGTCGGCTTCAAAGTTGCGTAAATTGCATGCTAAAATGGCACTTAACTACTTTACGGAGGTTTAAATTTTCTTTGGCAAATTGTAAAATACGCTCCGACGCGGCCCGACCCGACTTCGCAAGTGTGAATCGTACTTAAGGGAAGCAGACGTGATAATATAAATGTATATATGTATCGTATGTTTTACAACCACCTGCCTGACGCCACATCTCCTTGCCTAGCTCCAGAACAGCAAAACAAATAAGTACATTTAAGTTTAAGTAGTGGCCCCCGCCAGGAATCGATTCTGGTATCCGCTCTTGTCTGCTACACGACACGCTGACGTGTCAACTACTGCACTACAGAGGTCGCCTTTACCAGCCCCCCTATTTACTAACTCGGATGACAGGTGTCGATGCCTATCAATCTAGAATTTACAATTACAATGCGGGTTTTGCTTGCACGAACTTTTTATTTGAAATACAAAAACCGCATTGTAACAGTAAATTCTTGATTGATAGGCATCGACACCTGTCATCCGAGTTAGTAAATAGGCCGGCTGGTTGAGTATCCAAAGGGTAAAAACGAAACATTATTACTGAGACTTAGATGTCCGTACATCTGTCTGTCTGTCACAAGGCTGTATCTCATAAACCGTGATAGCTAGACAGTTGAATTTTTCTTAGATAATGTATTCTGTTATGCTATAACAACAAATACTAAAAACAGAATTAACTACATAATAGGTCTAAACGGGGCTCACATGAGAAACAATAAAAGTGATTTATTTTACGGTTTTTTGCTCGATATTAATAACGGCAACCGGTAGACGCTTGAAATATTTACAGAATATTTAGTTGCATACTCACTTAAAAAGAAAATCACAATAAAATAAATATTTAAGGGGGGCTCCCATACAACAAACTTGTATTTTTTTTGCCGTTTTTCATTAATTACCTCTTTTTCTTGCAATAGGGCGTTTGGAAATCTCTACAAATATACTTCTTGCACACTCACTAGTATTCATGTAGTATTCATTCACATTTTTTATCGATATTTTGAAAAAAAAATAGGTAGGGGAGCACTATTCGTACTATCGTCTTTTACTTACTAAGGATTTTGACATTTTCAATGGCGGATACGTTACAATATTTTTAAAAAAAACCGGCCAAGTGTGAGTCAAACTCGCGCAATGAGGGTTCCGTACAATATGCTTCGTGAACACACACACAATGTGCAAAAAATGATTTATTCAATTGACTAGCGCCATCTAGTGGTGTTTTAGTGAACTATTTCCCTAGATGAACTTATTATTGTGAGTTTACCACTTAATTTTCAAGTGATAGAATTCTTATTATTTTTCCTGTAATCTTCAAGGAATGAACTATATTTTGTAATTTTTTCAAAATTTTCGGCCCAGTAGTTTCGGAGATCAGGGGGGGGGGGGAATGGTCAATTTTTGCCTTCTTTCGTGAATAAAATCAAAAGTATTGATTTTACCAGAACAAAAAAAAATATTTTTGAGATCCTCATAATGAGCCCTTTCATTTGATATATGACACAGTAAGGTTTGCAAAACTTTCTTTTAAAATTTTGTAATTGGGCCCCTCAAAATGCCCCTTATTTCAAAAAAATCTTTATTTACTTTGCACATCCGTGTTTGGGTCATAGGATTACACTATCTTACCAAATTTCATCTAATTTGGTTCAGTAGATTCGGAGAAAATCGGCTGTGACAGACGGACGGACGGACAGACAGACGCTCTAGTGATCCTATAAGGGTTCCGTTTTTCAACTTTTGTACGGAACCCTAATAAAACGAACTTCGCGTAACATATGTAAAAAGTTACAGGACAGGATTGAGTTTTAGTATTTCTGTCAGTGTTTTTGCAGGATTTTATTGCTCAACAAGGTAAGTTTAATAGCTTTAAAAAATAAATTTTGTTCCGTTATTTGCTCTTCGACAGTCGTCAGATGACTGGGGTCGCGGGAAAGCCGCGGGTACGATTTCAGTGTACTAGTAGTAGTAACACAGAAGGCAGTTTATAGGCCAGGCCAGAGGACCGCGCGCAGCGTGCAGGGGAGGAAGGAACGGTTTCGTCACGGTGACAAAAAAGTTTTTATCACTGTCGCTATCGTCGCCGTCATACTTACACGGCTTCTGTTCATCATATTTCCCTAGAGGAGTGCGCTCACGTAGTAGTACGATATGCCGAGTACGGCTTAACTCAAGTCAGACTCGATTCCTGTTTGAACTCACCTACACGAATACTTTTGATTCGAGTACGCCCGACTCGATTCCGGAATACGAGTAAGGAAAAAACGATTTTGTACTCGCTGACTCAATTCCATTTTGCGAGTCCATTGGACTCGCAAAATGGAGTTGAGTAGAATATGCAATAAGACATATGTGTTATCTTACCAGTTTATCCAAAAATAAAAATATTCAATAGTAAAGTATGTACTGAAAGCGAAAAAAAAATAAAATTTGGTTGAAAAACTTACGAGATAAAGTGAATTTTCGAAAATATGTCTATCTCACTCGCCAAAACACAAATTTTATATGGCAAATGTATACGTTATGCACCAAGTTTAGTTAGTTAAGCATTATAATATCCGGTCATTATGAAAAATGCCAAATATCAAGGTGACATTTGATAATAATTCAGCGACTCGTTACATTCAACTACATGCTACACCATGTGACAAAACTTAGGTAAGCTAAGGTAATCAAAGAGTCATAGGTATAGATTTTTTTCATGACCATGCAAAAATTGCGAAGATGAGTGGTCGCCTGTGGTCGCACATTCAAAAATATTACCCCTTTATATCCGCGGTCGCCTTAGGCGGTCGCGGGATACTATTTTTGAACGCGTGCCACTCGCGGTCCCTTTGCCTTGCCTGCCACAAACAAACACATATGTCACATGTCTGTCACTGTCAGTTAGTTTGTTGTGTTCTCGTTGTGTTGTTTCTTCACTTGTCGTGCGTGCCGTTCACTTGAGTTGCCTGCCTGTCCTGACTCTTGCCTGTCTCGCCGATTTCCTTACATGAAGCAGTTTATGTGTATTACGTGAAGTTCGTTTTCCAAAGTATTATGCATTTATAATTGTTGTAGAGCCAAGGTGGTCACCTTCATTACTTAATTTATAATAAATTAACAAATATTGCTACAAAATGATGTCGGAAAGATATTTAATGGCTATTTGTGCCATTGCATTTTGCTGCAATATGGCTCTCATGGTGTTATTTGTAAAATATAATTCTGGCGAGAAGTATTACATTACTATAGATGAACATCAGAAAGTAATAGCGCATTTACCCGAAGACTTCGTCAGCATCGGCATAGACGCGTCAGAAATTCAGGACAACCGGGTGGACTTCACAAAGCCCAGATTCCGCGAGCTGGCTGCGGCGCTGGCGCCCGCGCGGCTGCGGCTCGGCGGCACCATGTCCGAACGCCTCATCTTCAGTCCCGACGACATCGTTGCCTCGTGTGACCATTGCCCTAAAGAAGCTAAGTCAGTCTGCCCCGCCGTTAGAAGGTTATGTAAACATAAGTTTTTACCGTTTTTTCTTATGACTGGTAGCAAGTGGATAGAAATAAATGAATTCTGCAAAGCTGTCAACATTAAGCTGCTGTTCACTCTCAATGCCTTGATACGAGAAGATCATGGATGGAATGATGTCAATGCTAAAGAACTATTACAATTTTCCAAGAAAAGAAATTTCCACATTGACTGGCAGCTTGGCAATGAACCCAACTCTTACCATCATGTCTTCAATATCACTGTTACACCTGCAATGTTAGCTCATGACTTCAAAAAGTTACGTAAACTTTTGAATCATTCAGGCTATAAACATTCTTTACTTACGGGCCCTGACACCACTAGGCCTCAACCAGAACGTCCAGAGTGCCTTAAGTATATGGTAGAATTTTTGCATAATGCCTCTCATCATATCAATGTGACTTCTTGGCATCAATATTACTTGAATAGTAGAGTTGCAAAATTAGAAGACTTTTGGAATCCAGATACTTTTGATTTGCTAAATCAACAAATTCATGCCATGAGAAGCCACACAAAGAAGTACTCACACATCCCCATGTGGCTCAGTGAGACAAGCAGTTCTTATGGTGGAGGTGCTCCGGGTTTATCAAATTCCTTTGCTGCTACTCCACTCTGGGTGGACAAGTTAGGTCTGTCAGCACAAAACAATATCACCACAGTAGTTCGACAAAGCTTCTTTGGAGGAAATTACAGCCTTATAAATGAACAATTAGAGCCACTTCCAGATTGGTGGGTTAGTGTTTTATATAAGAGGCTTGTGGGGAACAAAGTACTACATGTAGATAGTCACTGTTCACGCTACCAAAGAATGTATGCTCATTGTGCCAACAAAAAATACACTAATGACACTTCAGCCATAACCATTTATGCTGTGAATTTAGAAATGGCTAAAGCGAGATTTCTTCTTAATGGCACTGCTTTACATGGAGATAATTTAAGAATTGATGAGTACATTATAAGTGCGCCTTCAAACAATAGGAAGTCAACAACAGTGTTACTGAATGGCTGGCCACTTTACTATGAATCACCACAGCTGGATATGCCTCCAAATATCATACGATTTGGTACACATATATCAATGCCACCATACTCGGTTGGTTTTTGGGTAATATACAACACATCCATTAAAGCTTGCAAATGATGTGAGTATGAGTTTTGTTTATCAATATGATGCCTTATTGAGACCCCACAATACCTTGTGACATTCCTGTGAATTCATGATTTTACTTTCATTATTTGTTACCTGACACACCTATGCATTGTCAGCTATATTGTTAACTTGTTCTTTTTACAACTAAGGCATTTGAGATGAAGCTTCACAAAAGTGTGATATTTTGGCAGCTCTATCTTATTTATTCAGATATGTAAGTGGAATGATTGTTTAAAGCATGTCTTTTGTGCACTGAACTCCAGCTACCTATAGATCTCTTATTCATCTTTGTATAGACTTAAGTACTGATATTCAGTTTTGTGGCTGACAATTGAATAATATTGTGAGCCTAATTTGTTATTAGATTATTTTATTGCTATTAGTAATTTTATCATCATCACCTCTACAATATGTCAAATTTCAATATTACAGAGAAAACTTTTCATTTTTTTAATTTCATTTTATCTTCAGTAAGTAATATTTGTACCTACATCTTGTAGGCAAGTATTTCATGAATCTTGACTTGATTGAAATAATCTCAATTTTTAGAGGTAGGATAATCAACAAAAATATATCTGGTACTCAGATAAAATAATAATGCACACAAATGGTTAGAAATGTTCATAGTAACTGCAAATAAATAATTATATATTAAGTTATTTGTACAATTTAATTAATAATGTATTTACAATAAACTAAATCATGTCCTTACGTTCTCGTATCAAGATTTCTTGAATTGAAAAATAAATTTCACAATATTTTGTCTACACAAAATGTTTTCTCAAGATGTGTAAGCGAAGAGATTTCTTAAACAGCTAGCAGCCCTCCCTGGCTGCGTCTGGGCATGTATTAAACTTGTAAACTTTTCTCATGACTAACTCTATCTGGTGAAAACCGCATGAAAATCAGAGCAGTCGTTTTTTAGTTTATCGCGAACAGACAGACAAACACGGTGGAGGACTTTGTTTTATTACATGTAGCCCTAGAAATCAGAGATAATTTGCTTAATCAAAACTACCACAAATACACCACGGATCCATCTTAATAAGTCTGTACATAATTTAGCTGCTACCACTGTTATAGTGGTAGTTTGTAATGCATGTTAAGTCATTGGTCCCGGCTGTCATCATTGATGGCAGTCGTTAAGCTATGTTAATAACTTGACGCAGCTTGAAATAAAAACTAAATATTGTTATCTAATATCTAATAATACTTTGTATGTTGTTATATGCAGAAGAATGTAAAGCCTAGACCGACTTATAATTCTGAGCTTACTTTGCATTACTTCTTACAAAAGGCAGATGCTATTATCACTTAAAGGTACAAATTAATATTATGTATCTAATTTTTTTTTATTTATATAAAATATGAGTCCATGAGTATTCTAATATTAACAAACATTTACGATTATTTAAAATCAAGATTAAAAAATAAAATTTATGTGCGCTCTATAAGCAGATTGTTAGCATATGTTTAATACTTATAGCGCAAATACGAATCTGTAACTGAAAAAAAAATCATTTTTTATTAAGTAAGGAATGAATGTCATTCAAATTATAATATTTGTTATAAATAATTTTGCATAGTTCAGTAGGTAGGCACATTTTACAGTCCACCCACTTAATCTGTGCAAGCCTGAACAATTTAGCCTTGTTAAACAGTCAAGGCAAGATCTCTGCTCAGCATTGAACTATGGACGTCATAACGATAAGACAGTGCAATCATCATGTGCTACTAAACTATATTACAATACAATACATGTGTAAACATATGCACTCAGATATTCTCCACTGTTCATGGTGATGCTTTGCACTAGTGATCAAAAGTAGACCGGTGTCTTGTAAAATGTAAAGATACTGTAAAGAAAACAAAATAGCTTAAAAAATGAACAATTATTCAGTGTTTATAAATACGAGTTTATAAAAGATATACTTATATCAATACAAATATATATTTACTTTTCTTTTTAAAATGGATAAACTGCAAAATGGCATGGGACTGATGTTAATTATATACTTAAAAATGTTTCAAAACGTTACTAATATTTATCTAAAAATACTGTTAAGAACAATTATATCGATTTGTTATCATTAAAGATCCTTTAAAGTGGGGTGAGCAAGAACTTAAGTATAAAAATCAAACAAAGTTCTCACGCCACACACACACACACACACGCACACACAGAAAACTTGCTCGTGACGTCACTAATATATGTATAGACATTATGATAGAGCTTTTGTTTAGAATTGTATTTTTTCTAGGTTTCTTATATTTTCGAAGGCCTTTCGGACGAATAAAATGTATATGCCTATTGTGTTAGACACGCCGATTACATATGTGACCGACTTTTTAAGAAAATGTCATTAAT
Source organism: Rhodophaea formosa (assembly GCA_963082605.1). Lineage (NCBI taxonomy): Eukaryota > Metazoa > Arthropoda > Insecta > Lepidoptera > Pyralidae > Rhodophaea > Rhodophaea formosa. The sequence goes on along the minus strand of OY720203.1, from coordinate 13,496,475 downwards.
ACATTAGGCAATCATCAGAACGTTCTCAGAAAAAAATATATTATTCTTACTAGAATTATAAACAGTTATGATATTGCAATCAATTAAAAAAATCCGTTACCCAAATTATTACAATGCATTATCTATACATTTATCATAAAAAATAGGATAACTGCTCATGTCATGTCTTTGCATATGATGCAACATAATAGACAAGTTCCTTGTTTGTTATCAATAAAACAGGACAGATACGCTTTGTTGGTGTACTTACGCGTAATACACACATAAACAAAATGTTATTCTGCTCTAAATTTAATGTGCTTTTTATATATTTTGTACCTCCACATATATTACATATTATGTATCTAGATAGTAAGTATAATAAAATATGATATATACTTTAAGTTAGTAACCAGAGAGTTTCATACATTTTTGTAACTGTCGCTACTAACATAGATTAGTTCTTTTCCTACAATTGCGCATTTAGTAGGTTAAAGTTGTATTGTAAAACACCAGCATAGAAGAACAAAAACTACTACGTACAACACCGCTTCCATACTAGTTTTGCTTAGAACGTGTGAACAGGCATAGCATGCTCAAAACTCAAACGCGGGTCGAAGCTTAAACGGGGGAGGGGGGGGGGGGGGGGGGGATTTAACAGCGTGCTTATCAAAACTATTAGGTATAATATTATTAAGTAAGTACTTTCAACATTACAAATATTAAGTGTATATGTAAATAACTAGCTGTTGCCCGGGACTTCGTCAGCGTGGGATTCGGTTTTATCACAGTCTATCCAGCCCTAAAATGGGTCCCAAAGCAGCGGATGAGGATGTATCAGGCACTGCTTAGATGACAGACAGACATTATTCGTATAGCAGCGCTCACCGCTCACCCAATAATGATGTTTATAGCCAAATTGTTGATACTACCTTACATTTAATACCTTTGATATTTTGAACGAAAATTTGTATAAGCTTATGTGTTTCGCTGATGATGTAGCTTCCTATTGGAGAAAGAATTTTGGAAATTTTTCTAGTTCCTGCTGAGATAAGCGCTTTTTAACAAACAAACCAACTTATCAGCTTAATAATAGAAGTATATCATCATCATCATCAGGTCTTTATTAGTCTCCACTGCAGGAGCACGACCCTCTCTGTACTGCCAGAGCTGTCAGAGGATTTGGCCTACACTCCCACGCTGGCCAGAAGTATATATCACCACATATTATATATAATTATATCTTATCTATATATATATATATATATACTTATTATGTATCTCATCGTTTTACATTCATGGTGAATTTTCAGTTGTCATTGAAAAACTAGGCCAATACTACCAATATATGAAAAATATCGACGAAGGTCGAAATGCAAGCTGTATAAACAAATAATAGAACCAATCCTTAGTTATATGTAAAAAAATCCCCACACACTACGTATACTAAATATAGTTCACCTGTACCAAATTGATTTTCTTCTAGCTGGTAATCGCGACTTGGGGAATCTTAATTAGAGATTCCGAAAATTTTGAGACGAGGAGGATGTTATGAGGAGATTGCGTTATTGTATCCCAAAGTATCAAAAATCTAAATATATATAACTCAAAGGTGACTGACTGACTGACATAGTGATCTATCAACGCACAGCCCAAACTACTGGACGGATCGGGCTGAAATTTGGCATGCAGGTAGATGTTATGACGTAAGCATCCGCTAAGAAAGGATTTTGATCAATTCTACTTTTTAACGCGAGCGAAGCCGCGGGCAAAAGCTAGTTGTCTATAAACATCATAGCTGGGCGAGCGAAAAATATTGATGTCTCTGACACTTAACGTGTACCCAGTTACAACCTCATCTGAGATGCTGATTAGTTCCCATTCAGTCACACCACGATCTGTAACACTGCTACTCAATGGGAAGAAATCCAATGGGATTTCTTCTAGCTGGTTCTCGCGACTTGGGGAATCTTAATTAGAGATTCCGAAAATTACACAATAGTGTAGCAGTGTTACATATTGCAATTATCTTTTTCCCAATGAGTTACACTGTTACTCAATGGCACTGTATAGTTCAGTCACACTTACAAAGCTTAACCCTTAATTCACTAGGTGAAGTTTACTTACGTAAATACCTACCATGAGTCCTGTGGACTAACATTTTTTATTTGATTTTTTTCTGTAATAAAACGAATATTATTGGAATATGTAGTATTGATGTGTCGTCGGAACCGGAGTTCTAGGGGCCTGGGTACTGCCTGGAGCCCGTATAAACTGTGTGATAAAAACGCAAACTACGCGGCTTAAGTCTCGGAATACGGCTAGTTATATTAATAATGCGAAAATGAGTTTGTTTGTTACGCTTTAACGCCTTAACTACTAAACATAATCGTAAAATTTTACATTAATGGACGTTATCAATTGAAAAGTGCATAGATTTCCTTTCATCTCTGAAATTGCTCTCAAGGGATCGACGGGCAAAAGGGACGGTTCTGTTTTGTACGACTTTTATCCCTAATTGGACAAGGTGTTTGAGGTGTAACTATCTTCAAGTATAATTTTAAATTGAAACAAGCTCATATTAGCTAAGCATTTTTTAAAAAGATAAAAAACCTGACTTCACGTTTTAACAATTTACTTCCGCCATTTTGATTTTTGCTGACGTCACGAAGCCTAAACTCTCCGATAAATACAAAATTACCTCGTTTGGATTACAGGAGGTATAAGAGAACAGACATACTGACATGCAAAGCGGACGAAAAATATTAGATACCCTTTTTCAGGTTCATGGTCAGTCGAGTAAAGTTACATCGCTGTTAGCGGTTGACTGTCTGGTAATGGTACAAAATGTATGTATGTACCTAATTTTATTATTGTACCCATGAGTGCCTATACCTACATTTTACAACTATTGAACAGCTTTCTTCAATATAAAAATGTTAAAATCAATTCAAAATATTAGATAATACTGATCAATATTGCATACAGACAAAAAACGTTACCTACTTATTATATTTTGAATTACTTTTAGTAACAAAATGAGAGTTGCTCTACTCTGGCACATTTATACTGATATGTAAGTAGGTAATAGCAGTTTAATTGAAAGGTATCATAATTTATTTCATAGTTCTTATGAAAAATGCGGTGCCTGTTGTAAGACTGATTAGTTTAAATACAATATTTATTTTCCATATGTGCCTAAACATAGATCTGTGAATATTTTGTTATATTGCTTAACTAAAGAACTACTTATCTCTTGATTGATATATACATTATATACTTACTTAGTTGTAATGTTTTGTAATCATTTTGTACGTTATTTATGCTTGATGTTTATTGCCTTAAAATTACTGAGATAAGCATAGGTTCTTGTTGTAAGAACGTTGTAGTGTCTGTAAGTAATTGTGAACTTGAAATACACATGCTAAGTAATAATGATAGTATTTCCATCTCTCGTTGTGTTCAGCCTTTCAGATTGTGTTGTGAATAGGGTTGTCAGAGATGTCAAAAATATTTAAGACTTATGTGGTCCATGGAACGATCGCTTTCAATTTTCTATACGTAAGAGGTACTTTTATAAGTTGTGTTCAATAGTGTGAGCTAAAAGTTATTTGTATTTTCTTTAACTGCGTTGTGTATTTAAATGTCTCTGTATGAGTTGTGTATCTACATATATAATTTCCAAATTCGTGCATACAAGTGTCATTATCTGCAATTATATTTGACTAGGTATGCAAAATAGATTCATATGTTACTTTCAAGTAGTAATATATAATATCAGTGGAAATTAATTACCTTTAGCTAAATAAAATAATCAAACTAACGTCACTGTAGCCTGAGGTCAGAAGGCTAATCTTAACAAAAGTTGAACAAAATCAGCCTAAAAATAATTTCGAAGCATTAAAATCTACCAGTAGAAACTATTCAAAAATAATAGGATGAATTGTTTTCCGAAGCTCATTCTATCTCTTGTTAGAAGGCTATTGTTGCTAATTGGTCACGGTCTTAGTGTGTCCCTATCGGGCTGCTTGGTAGAGTGTTGCGAAGACAGAATGGTGGATTTGGTGCCTCATATTTCATTCATCATAATTCTACATATTTTTATTTTGGAAAATATATAGGTTTTTCATATAAGTTATTAGTCCCCTGAGCAAATTTACCCGGTTGAATCGTCAGCTGCGATGCGTCTGAGCCCGGGGTCCAGCTTCATTATTTTCAATAGAAAAAAAGTTTGGATATAAACACTATAAATCGAACTAAAACATTTTAAGTATGAATATTTTCAATTTTTTTTTTTACTTTTGAAAACATCAGTTTTTTGAAATCTTTTAATTACCTAAGTAGTAGTACCTATTAGTGGCTAAAGGATTCCCTAGTTCATGATTTAGTATTCGCATCAATCTACCAAACATACTATATAAGACTATAGTTATAAAAAACATGTCCATTTGTAAAACCTGTGTCAACTACTTGGAAATAAATCATATATTTACTTTAATGTGTTTGTTTTGTCTAGGTAACTTAAATTTTAAACAATGTAATAGGTACATTGACATGGTAATAGGGGTATGAGGTGAGGCGAGCCGCGAGGTGGTGAACCCCCTATACATTTCCGGCGCCATCTAAGGCAGGGCTGCACGAGCTCGCGTCATCTAAAGCAGGGCTGCACGAGCTCGCATCGACCGCGTTTATCGATTTCGATCTCGCTCATTGTTGTTGTTACCTAATGTCGTTCGTTTCCTTATCACGAGCAAAATCTAACTCATAAATCTGAGATTCAAACTCAAGAACTAGCCATAAAAGTACTATGAGGAAATTGCTACATTGAACGAAAAAACAACGTGCAACGTGCCCTTTTATGCCTCTTGCGGTCATTCATCTAAGCTTGACTGCGCCCGGGGTTACCTTGACCATAAAACCATCAATCATCAGAGATCGATCTATTGCACGAATTGCGCGCACGTGGGTGGTTTTGAAGTACGAGCTCAGCCCACAGACCAATAAATAGTAATGTGCAATGGTAATATAGATTAGGTAGGTATATCTATAATTTGATATATCATATATATATCGAGCGAAGACAACGTGTTCGTTTCTTACAAAAACGGTAAAAGTATTTGGTCAACGTCATATTACCAGTATGTATGAACCAAGGACAAACCAAAATACTGTTTTGGCAAAACCTGCTAAATGTCGTATGATAATTCTATCGGCATTTTATTTAAATAAAACTTGTTCTGGTCACTTCCTAGTAAGATTGCCTGTGAAAATGAGATAAACCTGAATGTTACGTCTACTTTGTATCCACGAGTTGTACCTAAGAGTTTCAACTGCAGTTATTTGTTATATCTTGAGATCATTTACTACTCGGTATAATGTAGATAGTAATATTTCAAACTAACAATTTTCCCTCGATTTCGTCCGCGTAAATTATAGCCTAAGTTGCCTAAAATATACATAAGTTAGATAAACTATAGGTGAAAGTATTTTGAAAATTGGTCCAGTAGTTACGGAACCTATTCAATCAAAACAAACAGTCAAATCTTATTTGTATATATTAATAATAATATACTATTAGCCCGCAGGGCAGCATGTGGCGAGCTGTTGGTGAGTAACGACACCACGGACCCGAGTGCTCCAGAGAGTCGGTCAGAGCCCTCGTCCCCGACGTGTCTTCATCGGTCGGGGTGGAAACCCAAGAGGGCTCGCAGGACTCTCAGCTCTGGCTTGCCTTAGTTGGCTGTCCAGAGAGGAGTCGTGAGAGCTGTTGCTCCAGGGGTGGAAGTGTGAAAGGCCTAACGACGCGAGTAACTTCGGAGAAAGCGCAGCACACCTCTCGACGCCCGTGAGTCGCCCGCACCGGTGTTGCCTCTTTTGCCGGCAATAATCGTCGGCTTTTTTGAGGGGCCCATCTAGTGGGCGGCAAGCCACCACCTGCTTATAAATAGTCAGTTATCATGATTATGGCAGGTGTCCGAGCCTATACAATAACCCAGTACAGGACCACCCACATTTCACCCCATGACCCATTATTTTTCTCCATTAAAATACAATAGCTCCACCTCCGGCCAAGACCTGTTAAAGGGCGTATCATACATTGGTATTCCCAGGACCGGGTCCTGGCTGGAGACCTACACTACATCAACTTCTCCAAAGGGCCTCTACGTGTTGGATCTGTATCCCCACGCAAGCCTCTAAAAAGACCGTGGTAACGCCCGTAACCCAAAAGGATATTTTATTAGTACAGAAAACAGCAATGACGAAATACAAAGAAAAAAACATCTGTTGACTGAGGCCTCCCGTGTTGCAGTGGTCAGCAAGCTACTCCGCTAAGCAAGACGGTTCAGGCAAAGACTTCTATTCAATACAAACTGAGGCAGACAAGCCGTACGTACCAAATTCTGAACCCTTCAAAGGGAGCTAATTAACACCGTTGCGCTTAGATCACACCTAAACTCCGTACCGTCCACCTCACGTGACACGATTGCTTTTCAATGTCTGTTTATTTTAGGAAGCACGTTTATCTTGGTTTATTTAGAAGACTTTGGGTGCAGCTCAGGCGTGGATCCAGTAAGGTAGGTAGCTGGCACGGGGCCAACGTGCCAGCTATCTACCTTACTGGACAACATCAATAAGGACTCAATTCAGTAAGTTAGGTTTTTCTTTTAGCTTATGCAAAGTACTTATAAGTCGCAATGAAAAACTTTCGTTTATAATAATTAACTTAAAAAACGGGGAAACAAATGAACAAGGATTAAGGTCAATAGCCGATGGGGCTGGCAGCCGGGTACTATTTATTTTCCGAATGGTAAACTCAATGAGACTTGAGACACAAGTCATACTAAACGTGGCCCTTGGTTTATATGGACCTTCACGAAAGAATCTATGTTAATATACAGGCTGACTGGTTAATCACGTGACATACTTAAGGACATGATTTTAATAAAAAAATATAAAACCAACAAAAGACTTATTCATCACAAAGAAAAAAATAATCAAATTGTATGCAAACTACAAAGTCTCGGAATGTTTGGACACCGCGTGCTCGCTACGCGAATCGCGGGCCGACTAGTAGTACGCAACGCGCAAACATAGGCACCTATATACTTAAAATCGCGCGCAGCGCGAATGTCCACTCTTCTTGTTTTTTTTATATATTTGGAACGAGAATCGTGTACTGCTGAGTGCCCTTTTTAGGGTTCCGTAGTAAACAAGGAACCCTTATAGTTTCGCCATGTTTGTCTGTCTGTCTGTCTGTCCGTCCGCGGTTTTACGCAGAGACTATAAGTACTAGAAAGCTGTAATTTGGTATGGGTATGTATATTAATCATGGCAAAAAAGTGGTAGAATAAAAACTTGAAAAAAAATTTTTTTTAGTGTAGCTCCCTTACAAGTAAAGTGGGGGAGTAATTTTTTTTTCTCTATTTACCCATCGTGTGGGGTATCGTTAAATAGGTCTTTCAAAAATATTGTGAGGTTGAGAAAACCATTTTCGATTTAGGGATCCGTTTCCGAAATATTTGGTTTTAAAGTGCGAATTTTTGTTAGAGGTAAGTGTCCCCTCCCCCCTTATAGGCAACCAACTTATAAACTGTAAAATTTCATACTATTTTCATTGTTAGATGTTTTTGGTCGTTAAACTGTAAGGTGCGAGTGTGAATAGTGTGAACTCAAAGTTGTCATTCGCAACTACGGAAGCCTACACTGCGCGTGGCCCGACACGCACTTGGCCGGTTTTTTTTTTAATATGTAACGTGATTTACCAGTCAGCCTGTATAAAATAGAGTAAAACGAATATTATTTAAATATTTTTTAATACGTTATAAGTTCTTGTTGATTCTTACATAAAAATATTTTATTTACTTACAATAATAACAAAAGTTTGTAAAACGTTCATAATTTTAACTTCCAACTACTTTTCCATGCGAATTAAAAATAACTAAACCGATGTCGGGATTAGCTAATTAAACTCGGGTCTTACTAGTTACATACAGTTCTACTAAATCTGCTCGCGGAAGACATAAAACGTAACAGGCAACAGCGCGGAAGATCAAAAAGCGCAATTTTTTTTTTACTATCTAAATTATAACCTTCATATAGCAAATAGAATACATCACACTTAAACATAACATATACTGTAATTGGGTCCTATAGGTAAATGTAATACTGAATTGATCATATAGGTACTTAATCTTACGAGTAATAACTATAATATTTACCTACAGAATAATTTATCTTTGGCAAAGCTTTCATCGTTCTTTGGCTTTCATCTTGGCTATGTACCTACCTACTTAAGGTAGCCACTTTCTTAAACTACTTACTTGATCTTGTCGCTGTAAGGTTGAAATTATTGAGCGGTGTGAATTGACGTGAGCAGACAATCCAATCTCTAGAATCAGCTGACTATACAGGGTGTCTCTTGAGATGGGTCAATTAAGTAAATTTTTATTTTTTATTTAGGACAAGCTATTCTGTCAAAGGAATATTGACACCAATTTTCAAGAAAAAGTTACTTTAAGATCCCGACGCCTGAAATGGCAGACTTCGGTTGTATAACACTATGTATAAGTGTATTGTTAGCTGGTCAACTTTGTACCAAACCAAGACATTTGTGTTAAAATAAATTGTTTTCTATAACTTCGAGACAAGGATTCATAAAATCATCTATCAATCAATATTGGTAATAAATAAAATAGGTACCCAACTAGGTAATAAATTAAAACTATTAAAATTTTACAAGGTTTGAATCCCCTGGGTACGAGGTCGATAAATCAATAAAATTTTTTCTCAATTTTATTTGGCACGGTTCTTTTGACCATTTTCTCTGTCTTATAGTTCGAAAAAATCGCATTGAGATCACGTCGTGACACCTTTCATTTCATTCCGTGCTCTACTTATTAAGAAGACGATCGTGTAATTTTAACGAACAGCTAACAAAAGAAAACGAAATCTTAAACATGACATTAATCCTCGAAGTGTACAAGGGTAGTTTTCTCAATATATATAGTGTTTGATTTGAGTATTTCCGAGGGCGGTAGGCAAAATGGCGGCGAGTGCAAACGAAATGTTAAACATGAAATTAATCCTCAAAGTGTACAAGAGTAGTATTCTCAATATATATTTAGTGTCTGACTTGAGTATTTCCGAAGGCGGTACACAAAATGGCGGCGGGTGCGAACGAAATGTTAAACATGAAATTAATCCTCAAAGTGTACAAGAGTAGTATTCTCAATATATTTAGTGTCTGACTTGAGTATTTCTGAAGGCGGTACACAAAATGGCGGCGGGTGCGAACGAAATGTTAAACATGAAATTAATCCTCAAAGTGTACAAGCGTAGTATTCTCAATATATATAGTGTCTGATTTGAGTATTTCCGAAGGAGGTACACAAAATGGCGGCGGGTGTGACCAGAAGCCGTTCTCAGTGCACACTATGGAGGACTCCCCGACCACCGCGTAGCCATCCTCGCAAGCGTATATCATGAGGTCGCCTACGACGTACTTGCCGTGCTTGGTCGACGGCTCGGTTAGTAGTTTGGCTTTTTCAGGGACGATCGGGTCAGGGCAGTATATCGCTGTAAAAAAAAGAATCATTTAGAAACCTAAATAAAAAAAAGAAACAATTAAAAAACTGTAAAAACAAAGATCACATTAGTACCTATTTTAAGGCCTAATTACGAACAATTGCACACTTTTTTAAATATTGGGTCCTTACCTATGAAATTGGCGTTTTTTTCCGCTTGCCATTTTGTTGCTAATAACAATAATTTTCAGGTAAACACATTTTTTTATTTAAACCTGAAAGTGGCCTATTTTATTAACACCCTGCATGCATTAAAATTTTTGTTTTTGTGAATTTATTTATTGGGAAATGCTCTCAAAAGAACTCGTTTCAAGTTTGTCCGTTTTAATTAAAATGTAGCTATTTTTCTAACATTTTATAAATTTTCCAATGTTTAAATTAGGCATACTGTTGTTCGTAACTAGGGACCGTTCAATTATAACGTAAGCTAATATTAGCTGTTTTTAACCACCTGCAAAAGTAAGAAAAGGTCTTCCCCCCTCCCCCCAAACTTACGTAAACATTGGTATCATTTTCACAAAAATGTTTGGTACTTATGCAAAATTTTGCTCACGTTATCATTACGTTAACCCCCCCATCCCCCATGTCATCAAACATAAGCAAAGCCCGAACCCTCCACCCCCCTTTTGCTGCTTACGTAATATTTGAACGACCCCCTACGTGCAAAATTTCACTTTTGTTGTATTTATCAAACCCGAAATAATATTAAAAGCTTTAGTATGAAAAATTCACTTTGTTCGAAATTCTCTATAGAAAACGCCAATTTCATAGGTAAGGGTCTAATATTTAATTTTAATAAAGACTCCTCCTCTAAAGAAGGTATTCGAAATAAGTAAGCCATTACTCGAGATACTAAATAATAATATGAAAGTTACTCTGTCCGTCTGTCTCATTGACGCCAAAACTACTGATATAATTTAAATAAAATTTGGTACACAGATGTCTAGAGCCTAAGAAAGGACAAAGACTACTTTTTAATTCGAAAACCCAAACTCACTTTTTATGGCGGACGAAGCCGTGGGTACAGCTAATATGCAGTATATCTCATTACATAGGTATGTGTGATAAAATCATCAGGTTACTTACGAATGCCGAGGACCCCGATAGTCGTGAGCATCATTAGTGTTTACGCATGTTAACCAACCCTGGGCGCGGTCCCACCTAGATGGGTGACTGCAAGTGGCATAAAAATATCTTAGCTCCTCCGTGCTTCAGAAGGCACGCTAAGCCGTCGGTCCCGGCTGTCATTATTGATGGCTGTAGTTAAGCTATGTCAGATGTTTCTAGGCGACTTAAAAAAATCTGACACCAGTGTTGGCCACTTACACATACGAAAAACAAACAAACTTACGAATGCAGATCGGCGTCTCCCCGGACCAGCGGCCGTCGAGCTCGCACTCGAGCCCGGGCGCGCCCACCAGCCGGTAGCCCCACGAGCACTGGAACACGGCGCGCCCGCCGAACGACGAGTTGTACTCCACCACGCTGAGGTGCGCGCCCAGTGACTTCAGCATGGGGCAGAGCGTCTCCACGCAAGTTGGGGGCAAGGCGGACCACCGACCTGGACATATAGTGTGGTTATTGGTTAACAAACAATAATTCAATTAAGGATAACATGTAAAGCGCCCAGCGACCGCAGCATGAATTTAAAATTAACATATATAGCGCCCAAAGTCCTCATAATGGGGCAGAAAGTCTACAGCCACACGCAAGTAGGGGGCAAAACGGAGCACTGGTCTGGATACGGATAGTGTGGTTATTGGTAAATAACATGTTATTGTTTGTTAACATGCATACAGGACGCTTTCTCAGCATGGGGCAGACAGAACGTCTCCACACAAGTAGGGGCAAAGCGGACCAGCGGCCTGGGATTGGATAGGTTATTGCAGCCGCGGTAATTCCTGCGGTGATAAGAGGAGAGGGGTATATTTTTGACTTTTTCAGAGGCCGGGTGCTCTTCATCCCTTGCACCCTGGGCATAAAACTATACTGAGCTGTTTATATCCAAGTATTTTAATTAGTTGAGGCCTGCGCTTCTAGTTCGTTGATCTGCATCTTAGCAGTAAACTTATTAAACTATTTATTATTGTCTTCAATGAAAGGTCTTAGCAGTACCTTTCATTGAAGACAGAAATAAATAAATAGACAAAAAAATTGTATTATCGGAAGTGGGATGTTTAAGGGTTAGGTTAGGACATAGTACTTAATCTTAAGCCTCCGGTACACGCGTAGAGTTAGTGGTAGAGTACACTAGCCTAATAATAGACCATTCGGATACTCTACCAGTTAGGGTAAGTAAATCTAAGATTTTGTACGAATTTTTAAACACCGAAAACGTTTCGTAATTATTTTATTTTCTATAGTTTCATTTCACCGAAAACACAATTGCTATATTGTTGAAATTCCGATTTTTGATAGTTACTTTTTGAAAGCTATATGCTTTGTATTGCAACCCAACGTTAATCCGCAGATATTAGCAATAGCTATATGTTTTATTTAACAAAAAAATTATGTCTAATGGACATAATTTTTTGTAAAATAAATAGACATTGTCCATATTATTTAAAGACAACATTTCAAATGATAAATAAATAAAATCAAAATGTTGAAATCCATAATGTTTATATAAATATCATCATCATCATTTCAGCCGCAAGAAGTCCACTGATGGACATAGGCCTCCCCCAAGGATTTCCAATATGACCGGTTGGAAGCGGCCTGCATATATATACATATACAGAGTAAGTATTATCATTACAATTTCTCTACGGTGCTTGGTTTGGTTACAAATCACTTTAGAATAACGCGGCAATTTCGACGGCCGCGGCCGCGGCACGCTCGCTTCGCTCGCTCGCCTCGTGCATGCTTGGTTTATGTAGAACCTAACGCTCGTCGCTTCGCTCCTCGCAACCTACCCCTAGTTTTCGTTAACCAGTTCCTTTCTGACACCTTATTCCTAACCATCAGATACGATTTTTCGCTAAACCATGATTCACAAACCAAAATTAATAAGGACCAGAAGAGGCTTATTTTGAGAAAGAGAGGCAAACCATTAGGCCAGTAAAAAAAAAAGGTTTTATGTAGACCTCAACACTTCTAAGTCCCAAAATTTGCGTAGCCTTTGCTACACTCCAACCAAATTTACTTTGCTATTAATCGCGATTTCTCGACTGTAAGTGGTTATTGAAAATCTGTGTAGATAATAATACGAAAAAAAGTTACTTCTATCTTTAATACTTCTAGAAAATGAAATTATTCTTACCAAAACATTTATAAAAATAAAATTACGGGTTTCGATTTTCGGTCGACAGTTATTCCAAAAAACGAAAAATATGTTTATTAAGTTTATAGAAGCAGAAAATATAGTAAAGAAGCCATTTGGCATTTAAAACTTCATCGTACCGTTTTCGAACAAATAAAATTCGAAGATAAAAAATTCTTGTTTATGATAGGTTACCATGGGTAGAGTAAAATTTTGTGAAGAAGTTACATGGTAAAGTGTAGGTACCTAGTAGTGGGGTAAGGCAAGTGGTAGAGTAGCTTGCCCACGATACTAGTCACTCGACCAATTTCTAGTAGTGTACCGATGCTGTTTACACCGGTATAGTCAGTAGCATAGTAAGTCTCTACACGTGTACCGGGTTCTTGGCGGGAATTTTGAATTACACGGCGTTTATTTTAGACTGTTTTGCGAATTGATTCTAGTGGACTTTATAATGTGAAATTGGTGTAATTTGGTGTTATAAATGCTCATATTTATGAACAATGTGTGGAATAACTAAAATAAACTGTCATGGTGCAGCTGTAGTGAGATTTACTTACGGAGGTGGTGGTTGTCCGCCTTGCTGCGTCATCTATGATTCAATTTTTTTATTGCATTTCATATCGTAATTATTACATCAGTTCTTAATATACACTGCACTGTAATTATAGTAAAGATACAATATGAACCCGCAAAAATTAAGTGGGAACGGTAAACGGTTTTATAAGTTTGTTGAAAATTAAAATAACAGAAAATATTATCATGCTGCGTTTCTACAATGTTGCTTAAGTACTTGTTTTAAATTAATATTTATCCTACGTCAATTTTTATTGTTGTCATTTATTTAGTCTTATTTTATTTTATATTCATATGATGAAAAGGATTCGCAAAGAATTGTCGCCAGAGGCTCCATCAAACAAACGAAATTAATTACACCATCACCTTCGTTTGTTTGCCTTAAGGCAGCTTGAAAAATCTGACACCAGTGTTGGCCACTATACGACACCGCTAACTGGCGGAATAAATGAAGAAAGGCTCTAAAGGACTTGCATCCAGGGCAGTAAAGCCTACACTACTATCTACTAGCCTACTAAAAAAACCTACGCGTGTACCGGAGGTTTGACATAGTACTTACCATCACCCATACAAGTAAGAATCGCAGAGCCGTTCAGATGGTACCCAGGCTGGCAACTGAAGTGCACAGAGTGGCCGAGCCTGTTTCCTTGCGCGAACTGGCGCACGTGCGCTGACGATATGTTCGCTGGAGGACACACTACGTCTGAAAATAAGAAATCTGTTATTGGATTTATCTTCAACAAATGATATTTAAAATATCTTAAGATGAATAAAAAATTTTTGACTATTTGACTATTGACTTGACTTTAAGACATACATGGCCAATTTTTGTTATTTTTATGAGATAAACATTTTGACAAATGTCTAATTTCGATATCTCCGCGATGCAGCAACGTTTTCACTAATCAAATTAAACATATCAGTGAAAAAAGTAACAAGCAAACATGTAGTTTAAAATAAGTTCCCAGCATTGGCCAATGGGTTGGTGAGCGCATTGTTTGTCAAATTGCCACCCTAAGGTTGAATGCCGTGCAGATTACAAAATTTTAGGCAGTGACTATAAGTACTGGAAAGCTGTAATTTGGTATGGGTATGTATATTAATCATGTCAACAAAGTGGTAGAAAACAATCTGGAAAAAAAATTTTTTAGGGTAGCTCTCATACAATTAAATTGGGGGAGTATTTTTGTTTTCTCTATTTGAGTATTTCTCACGAAAGATGTACACGTAACGAAAAAGTTGTTACGAAATATCGTAACGAAATAGTTTACAACGTAACGAAATAGTAAACTAAAGCCGAGTGTGCATTGAGTGCCTAAATAAAGGTAAAGGGATGAGGGAATTAATTATAAACATCTTTTTAATTAAAGGTATTTATTTATTTTTAAGATGACAATAGTTAACGACAATAGTTTTTGAAAAACTGAATAATTAAGAAATAAAATTAAATAAAAAAGAACCGCCTTCAACAAAATTACGGACATATAAAAAGCATAAAAAACTGCGACGAATGGAGAACCTCCTCCATTTTTTTAAATCGGTTAAAAGTAAACTACGTCATCTATATTGGACAAAGAAAGACTGCCCCCTTTTTTACACAACTCAATTTTTTTTACTATATTTAATCTAGGAACACAATCTAAATCTTTAATTTTAGGGACCAGAAATTTTACATCCTCGGCTTTGCCTCTACTTTTGTAAAATGAAATGGAATACATCTTTTCATCATGATTTTGGGTGATTACTCCAACGTAATACTTCCATGCCTTTTTGTAGTAGCGGACTAAAACCGTATCTCCTAGTTGGAAACTCTCATTTTCCTGATCTTCTTCAGCCTCAATGTTAACGTCATTCTTAATAATCTGTTCATTTATTGAAGCTTCCACGACAACCTCTTTTATTTCTGACTTGTTTATGATTACTTTTTCCTTCATCGTTGTTTCAGCTTCTTCCTTCATATCTGATTCCAGGTAAGTGCCTTCATTGACCTCTCCGTCTTCAGTTTCTCGCTCTTGTTCGATTTTGCTATTTTTATCAGCTTTTTCCTTCATCTTTGTTTCCAGATAAGTCCCTTCATTATCCTTTACGTCTGCGGTTTCTCGCTCCTTTTTGTTTTGGTTATTTGTTTTAGCTATTTCCTTCATTTTTGTTTCCAGGTAAGTGCCTTCACTGTCCTTTTTATCTTCAGTTTTTTCTTTCTTCGCCGTTTTCAGGTAAGTGCCTTTATTGTCATTTAAGTCTTCTGTTTCTCTTTCATTACTTTTTTTTATACTATTTTCAGTAGTTTCCTTCATCGTTGTTTTAAGGTAAGTGCCTATATTGTCCTCATTGTCTTCAGTTTCTTTGTATAGTTCAGATTTTTCATCTTTTTTAGTTATTTCGTTCATCGCAGTTTTCAGGTCAACGTCTACACAATCTTGAACATCTATTTTCTCGCTGCCATCTGTGTTTTTGATACTTGTTTCTTTCATCTCTTTTTGTAGATAAGTGTGTTCATCGTCCTTAATATAGTTAGTCTCTCTGGCATTTGTGTTTTTAATATTTATTTCCTTTAACGTCTTTTTCAGGTAAGTGTCTTTGTCGTCCTTATTATTATCAGTCTCTTTATCATTTTTGCTCATGATATTTTTTTCATTTATCAATATTTTGTTATGTTTGGTGTTATGCTCCGTAAAGAGATCAAAATTTGTGTCAATTTGATGATTCTTAAAAGGATCGTATGTTTTCAGATTAACGTATTTACGATTTTCGGGAGTGAACCGTATTGACGATAGAAGAGTAACTTTTCCAATTTTATTTTCCTTATTTGTCTTTTCATACTCATTATCAGTGACAACTTCGTCTTCCTCATCCTGTACATCCATTGTACAATCTGATTCTGAGTAAATACTCATTGCGTCATCACTTATTGTAGTACTACTAGTTGAACTCTTTGATCTTTTACGTTTCTTTGTTAGTACTTCTCCTGTTTCCATGGTTTGCCGTTTTTGAGCTTTAGGTATTTTTTTATTGCTGTCTTTTTTGTTTGTTTTTAATTTCTTTATACGTGGTTCGTTCATCTTATTAGTGAGTAATGGTAAATCTAAAGTGTTCGTTTTAATCAACTGATGTTCTTTGGTGTAGTAACAGTCGCAGCAAGTGTTTTTTTCACAGTCGAAACAGCTTAGCCATTTATATTTAATTGGTCCATCTCCGGTTGTTGCTATCTGATGTACTTTCATTGTACCTTTTATAGGTACAACATCATTTGGTATCATTTTTGTCATCTCTTCAACTTTGTTTTCAGGTATATAAAAGATTTTGATGGTAGTGTTATCTTTCAAATAGTCATAAGCTTCCTTCGCGTCTGTAATATCATGACCGTGTGCTATTCGACTGTCCAGCTGACGTTTTATAGCCCCGCCAACGCCGTCCGCTGGGCCTTTGCCATGGGAGGCTTCGAAGAAATTCCATGTTCCAAATTCAAATCTATAGTCAGAACACCTTTTCTGGAACATGTAAAAATTATTTTTTTGTCTATACTGAGTAGCAGGACTGTCAGAAAATATATGTATTTTCTTCGTTTTCAGCTCTTTGGTACAATGCTGTAGAATAGGGTCCAAGTGGGCCCAAATGGCACCGGGACCATGCTCATTTATTGGTGAAATTGTGCATATCGATAAAGGCTTTTTAGTTTTTGTGTAGAGTACACTTGTGTGAAGTGTGATCTGGTTCCTGCTTGCGCCAAAATGTACTGCTTGAATTTCTTCAGCTTGTTTGCAAGCGAAATTTTCGGAGAAATCACAAACCAGAGTGATTTCGTCATTTTCAAGATTCTTTATGCATTTTTTCCAAGATTGGTATTGATGATTTACATTATAGTGATGAATTTTGAATTGTTTTAAGTCTTTCAGGAATTCCTTGATTAAGTTATCTACTGTCCCTTTAATCATAGTTTTAGCATATTTATTTGTCGTTTTTTCTTCACTTTTTCCTTTAGTAACTTTAGTATATGTATGTGTTATTATTTTCCACTGTAGCCACTGTATTGGGAGGTTTGTATCTATAGTTTTAAGGGTTGGGACCTTATCTTTGCAATCCATGCACTCTGAGTAAAAACATTTGAATGATGTTGAGCAAGTAACTTCTCCTAAAATGTCACCCAAATCGGATGATTGAAGCACACCTAATCTCTTCAAAGCTGTAGTTTTAAAAAGCATGTTAGTATGTTTTACACAAGCACATGTGTTTCGGTCTTGGATTTTTGGATGAACAACATAAAATGGCCGGAAACGACAAAAGGTTTGGAAAGATGCTCTCCCGCCTTCAATTTGATATTTTTTATGAAGCTTGTATAACGGTTCAGTTAAATATCGTTTCTGCATCTTGTTTTTATTTTTCGTTATACATTCCTTTTTTCCAGCACTATGTCGACTCACATCTTCCCTTTTAAAGAAAGCATTGAGCTCTTGTCCGTATTTTTGTCTTAAAATATTTCTTGCTTTAGTAATTCGAATCCTGCCTTTAAGTCCAAGAACCTTTGTGATATTTGTTTTCTGTTTGTATTTATTAACCATCTCATGCATAGCTAAATTTTTAAAAACATTTTTCTTTTCATTTGTGTCTGCTTTCTCATAATTTATTTTTATGGACTCTGTTAAAGTATTCAGCAAAACCAATTTCTTTTTAACTTTCTCTTTTTCTTCAGCAGAGGCAGTTGGTATAGTAGCTTTCAAAAAGTTTTCGGATTTCGTGATCGGGGTTTCATCACCAACTGCAGTGTTAATTTTAGCAGATTCACTATTATTCATTTCTTTTAGTTTCTTTTTAAGATTATTTATTTCGAGCTTATACCGATAATTTTGCCTTCTAAGATTTGCATTTTTTCTTTTCAATTCCGTATTTTGTTCAATCAACTTTTGTAATCTGGTCTTTTTGTTAATATTATTTTCAGTATTGTTATTTGTATGTGACGTTAATGTATTTACAGTTTTTAAATAACCTTGAGCTTGTTTCTCTTCTTTTTTCTTTTTAGCCCTATCTGTATTTTGCTTCCTCCATTTTTTAAGCTGTTCCTGTTTTTCTTCTTCAGTTATTGACATCTTTTTCTTTTTAATATTTTCTTTAACTTTTTCTAGATGTTTTAAACGTCTTTCTTCGTATTTTTCAGGATTCTCTTTTTTCAATTTCTCTCGATACTTTTTCTGCCTTTCGGCAGCTGTTTTCGGTGGCATTTCTGTAAAAAAAAAATTGTTATCTAATTTTGATATTACTCTTAAGGTACAAAAACTTCTTAATTTTTATCACAACTACTCCCAAATCATAATATATAAATAGTACCAAATATCCTTTGCTCTCCTATTTACCGCTCTATCCTTCCCCATTGTACACAAAAATGCTTAAGTGCGGCGGAGCACATACAAGACGAAGAAATTTTACTTTTTTAATATTCATTTCAACTTAATCGGTTGAAGATATCAACTCAAAATTAAATCCTCCCCAACTACTCTTCCCTGCCCTTTCCACCCCTCTCCTACCTCCCCACCCCTTGTCGCGTCTTCTTTAATAACTATGCCAAGTTTCAAATCTATACCATTAACCATTCAGGAGCTCCCTCATTAGGAGACACTCCTGGCTGCAGCATCAGGTCTTGTCCATAATTTAAGGTATTGTTATCGTAAAATGAACGTGTATACAAAATTTCTGTTCAATCGGTTGAAGATTTCTTACTCAAAATTGAGTTACAAGATTCCACACGAACAAACATACGTATATATACACTAGCTGTTGCCCGCGACTTCGTCCGCGTCAATTTCGTTTGTTATAATCGCGATTAAGAGACGCACACACCGGACGCCCTCAAAATTTCCCCCGTGTTTTGAACATATTTTACTGATGCTTCGCTCCTATTGGTCACAGCGTGATGTTTTATAGCCTATAGCCTTCCTCGATAAATGGACTATCCAACACAAAAAGAATTTTTCAAAACGGACCAGTAGTTCCTGAGATTAGCGTGTTCAATCAAACAAACAAACAAACAAACTCTGCAGCTTTATAATATTAGTATAGATGTATTGCAAATTAAATAAGCTTGTAAAAAAAGTTAGCATCTGGTTGATAAATTAAAACTTGTCTACACCCAGCTTTATAACATACTATTTCGTTACGTGACGAAAAACAACGAAACAGTAAAAGGAATTATAACCTAAAAAGAGTTTGAGAAGTACATTTTTGTCCAAAATCTATTTGGAGAATGTAATTCACTTAAACAATTATCCTGAGATACATTTCAATGGACTTGATTTACGATTAAGAAGTACTTACCCCGAAAAAAGAATTATATTTATCTTTCGTATCGAAACAGTAAAACAACCGGCGCACTGAAAAAATCTAGTTTTTGACAGTGACAAATATGGCACTGACATTTGTCAAGGCACAATAGGAACGCTTTTAGTGTTGCCAGTACAAAATGCTACTGTTTCGTTCAGAAATTAAATAAATTACTGAGAAATGGTGTGACTAAAGAGTATGTGACTAAAAAGTAAAAAAGGTGAGACGTTTTGTTTTTTTTCACGAAACGCAATATATTGTAAGGAAACGAGGATACAGTGACTTTGAACCTTAAATACATTATATGAAGGTGCTCATTACACAAAATAAGAACGATAGACATACGTCAAGATTTTTTTTTTGAAGCGGCAAAGTCGTTGGTACCCGTTGAGACAAAAATATTTTATATGGAAGATTAAATCATGGTAGTGAGTTACTAGAATTTTACACCATTTTTAAAAGTATTTTCAGTCTTTGTGATAGCCAAATCTAATCGCAAGTATATTTTACATATCCATTCACCAGTTTCTTGTAAAAAGATTAATTTCGTTTTATAATATTTTGACTCAAACTTTTGCGACATGTTTTTATTTAGAAATGTACATCTATTTTGAGAAATACTCATTTACCCATCGTGTGTGGTTTATCGTTAAATAGGTCTTTAAAAAATATTCTGAGGTTGAGAACATCGATATAGGGATCCGTTTCCGAAATATTTGGTTTTAAAGTGCGATTTTTTGTTAGAGGTAAGTGTCTATCTGCTAAACGGTTATATATAGATACGTGAAAAAAATTACAGCAGTAGTATATATACCTACTGAAATTGAAAGAAAAACTATTAGAGCCGACTACTAAGTACAAACTAAAAAGTTATAGGCAACTTATAAAATGTACTCGAAAATGTAAAATTTCATACAATTTTCATGTTAGATGTTTTTGGTCGTTAAACTGTGAGGTGCGAGTGTGAACAGTGTAAATTCAAAGTTGGCATTCGCAACTACGGAACACTATACCGCGCGTGGCCCGACACGCACTTGGCCGGTTTTTGTATGAAAAAACCGCTTGTTTGCGAACGGCGCAATTTCAAAAATCTTACCGAAAAGTCTTTATCAGTCACTGAATAGTATGAAATAAAGGACTCACTAACAACTTTAACGAGCACGGTGTTGGTGTGACCGCCGGGCGCCGTGCACGTGTACTGGTCGCTGTGCCGCGCCGACATTTTGCTCAGCGTCAGTCGGAAGTGCGTCTCCCGCTCGCCGACGTCGGGAGACCACGCTGTAACAGCACAAAACAATTATAAATTATATAGAGCATAATTATAATGACTACGTTTAAACTTTGCTTTTGTCCTCTCTGGCAGAGACAAAGATTTGTTTGCTTGCACCGTTATACTGGCACTGCAATCTCTGCTGGAATAATCCTTACCGGCATTGTGTTTTCCCAGTGCTTGGGTCCAACTCCAGTCGGGCTCCCCTAAAGCCTTCGGCGACATGCAATCCAGGCGGATCGTACTGTCGGGGAACACAAATAGCTCGCCGGAGGGCTCCACGACAGCGGAACCACTAACCACTGTATATTGAATTGTGGGCGGAGCATCTCCTGCAAATGTATAATAGTATAAGGAATAACAAATATGTATGTCATACTCATTTTGTGACCAACGTTAATCTAGTGACTGTTAAGCGTATATAAGTTACGTTTATATAATTTTAAATAATCCTTTTTTCTTGATTCCTACTAGTATAAGTGTAATTATAATAACGGTAGCGAATTAATTAATATAGAGAATGTTGTGTACGCTATTAATTGGCATGCACATACGCACAGAACATTGAGTATCTAATAATTAAGTATGTCAAAATTGAATATGTATGTAACTGCTGTAAGCGTGCCTATATTAAATAATTTTTTTTAAAAAATAATTAAATGTTCATTACATATCAAATAACAAAATAGAAAGGATTGAGCCATCAACTACAATATAAAGAGGCTGGCCAGACAGCTGTCCGAGAGATCAGTGCGGGCGGTCTGTACAGGCGCCCGGATTGTGGTATGCACGGAACCCACACTGGGTCGCTGTGAAACGATGTTCTAACGCATCATTCGTGCTGCTGCTCCGGGCGCCCGTACAGACAGCCCGTACGGATCTCCCGGACAGCCGTGAAGCTAGCCTATGTATAAGTATATAAAAAGATGGAAATCACAATGAGCTTATGTTGTTTTGTTATTGATTTCTGTCATATATCTCTCGGCTACATCATCATAACAGCTAAATAAGTATGTAAAAAACTTCAACTGTTGAGGATAACTGGGTAAAAATTTAGTAACCAGATTTGACCCAAATAAACAAGATAAATACAAACATTGCAAGTTAAACAGAAGTGTGTAAGTATGTACCCGTTGCCACAAGCACCGGACAGGCAGTTGTGGATGACATCCCTGACCATGTTGAGTATGTAAGCATGCAAAATATGATGGTATTACCCGTGTAATTAGTAACAAGAGTTGTGGGAACACATTCTGGCAGTTTAGGTATCCACTCTCCATTCTCACAGCGTAACAGGTTATCTCCTTTCAGTTTGTACAACCCATAGTGCCTACACCTGGCTACTATCACAGAGCCATGAGGAAAATGGGTGTCTTTCTAAAAAAAATATATTATAGATCATCTTAGTACAAAATCATTTTACAAAATCATCATGTAATAACAAAGGGAACATTATAGCCAATTACTTACATCAATTGAAGAATTTTTGAATGATATAGCTAAGAGGGGATGGTCATTGCGGTATAGACATTCTCGCAGAATAGGTTGAAATCTACCATCTGAAACAAGTAATTGAAAATTTCTATACATAGTGATTGAAGTATATTTATATTAATAATATTGGGAAACTCAAGCTAAACAAAGCTTATAAATATCAAAGAGACCTCTCCAACCCGTCTGGCCAGCGTGGAGAGTGTAGGCCAAATCCTCTGACTGCTCTGGCAGTACAAGAGGGTCGTGCTTCTGCAGTGGAGAATAATAAAGACCTGATGATGATGATTATGAATAATATTAAAACTATAATGAAGCACAAAAAGTTTCTTTGACCAACCTGGTGATGTTGAACACAAAGGTCCAACCCAGCTTCCATCAATACATTTGATTTTGCAAATCAGCCGTTCATTTAAAGGACCAATAAGTCCAGGGAATTTCACCTGAGGAATTGAGAGAAAATCATTTGAAAACAACAATTTATTAATTATACTTTCTAAAACAAAATATGTCACTCTGCTCAGGCAATGCACCTTAAGCAGGACCATGTATGTATTAAATAAATAAATTCACTGCTAAGGCAATGCATTATTAACAAGGTTATGTACTGTACTAAATAAAATATTTATTAAAAATAATGATAAGCTTAAAACTTATAATAAGAGCTAAGGTTATAATTTTCAAATTCTTATAAATACACTCACTTCAGATATCTTGGAGAAATCTGACCTAAACCTGGTTACATCCAAATTGACATCGACACTTGTAACATCAGGCAACGAACATTTGAAGTCATCTACAAACAACCAAATTCAAAAATTAGACTGCTTATCTATGTATGCTATTGATATTGCCACACTTATTATCAAGCCTTGCATGTAAGAGATTTCTGCAATCATCTCTGACTGTGGTGAAAAAACTATAGTTCTAGCCAAAAACAGTACAGTCAAAGCAAACAATGTTATAATAATTAAAAATTGGCCAAGTGCGAGTCGGACTAACACAAGTAGGTTTCCATACTATTATCTATCACAACATTAGTCTATCAAGCAAAAACCTGCAAAGAATCACATTTGTTGGGAGCCCCTGTAAATATTTATTTTATCATATTCTGTAATAAAGTAATTAAATCAAAAAGATATCTGCACTAGATCATAACAAATTAGAGACTAACAGAGGGCTTAGTTTTAACAGAATAAAAATATTAATAAACAAAAACCAACTCTTTAATCACTCAACAAAATTGTAACTTTAAAGTAGGAAATAATAATTCATTTAATTTAAAGCAATCAGCATAAAAAAAATTTTTGATTGTTTTTGGAAAAATGCAGATAAAATTCTCACATTGAAAGATGCAGAAAGTTCATTTTGAACATATTCTTGCACTAAGAAGGACAATGAAGACAATTTTCAGGGTACAAATTTATGAATTATAGGAAGAAATGGTACCTAAATCAATGAGGTGAGGTTTAGAACAGCTTAGCATGAATCAAAGGATTAGATTGAATAAAATTTGCTTAGTTCTTCTCCAAAATATGAATTAGATATAAAGAGTAAACGTGTCATCACAATTTGCATACAA
This sequence comes from Rhodophaea formosa, assembly GCA_963082605.1. Lineage (NCBI taxonomy): Eukaryota > Metazoa > Arthropoda > Insecta > Lepidoptera > Pyralidae > Rhodophaea > Rhodophaea formosa. The sequence continues at coordinate 13,472,422 of OY720203.1, read as the reverse complement.
AATATCACTAAAATATAATACTTTTAAGTAGTTTCGGTGTGTTTTCAGTCACACGGAATATCTTCTGTGACCAACTTGTTATCGTTATGCCAGGGCTAAGATAATAAGCTGCTTTCCCAACCCACTTTTCTATTTGCCTTCTTGTATTCCATATTAAAATACGATAAACAAAAATTATATTTTTGTTGAACAAAAATTATATTTTTGTTCAGCCAAAGTACGAAAATTATAGTGCTTGAAATGTTAAATGACACAACTCATAATGAAAAATGAGTTCTAACGATTCCAATCCGCAGAATATCCTATTTCGAGCTTACCTACTCTAAAGCCCACCTTAAGTTTCTACATATATCCTCTCTGTAGGTCTTATATTATTTCCTTATGCTATGTGGTACCCAATGGTACCTACATAGTGGATCTTGCTAGATGTTTCTTGACTCTGAGAGTAAGCAAAGGACATCCCAGCTTCACGCAGGAATACGAACGAGGTCATGCATGCATCTAAATAACTAGATAATCTTTATACAAAAAAAATATACCTGAAGCATACGTAACGTTTTCTTCGTCTTCGCAGTGTATGTATGATGCACAAAATAGGAAAAGAATAATTGAATACATTTTATTTCATATTTTTTGAAATTGAAATTTCTATTTGTTTATAACGCTGACAGCTGTCATATGTCAAGTCATAAACTAAAAAGTGTTTTTTTTTTATTGTTTACGGCCCGGAATACGAGTGCCTGGGGTACTATTATTCAACGCGTGACACTTGTCTTCGAACGATATAAATTCCATACAAAAATCGTTCGAAGACGACTGTCACACGTTCAAAAATAGTACCCTTGTAATGCTATGGTTTCCTCCACTGAACGACCGTTCGAGCGCTCGTCAGCAAAACGTCAAACGACGTCACCATACATTGGTTTATTCTACTTTGATCATCTAGATGATATCACCTGGGTGAACAAAGTACACTCTTTTAGTCCACTTTGTTCACCTCAGAATTTGAGCACTTAGGTCATGTGACCAGCCGGCCTTTACTAACTCGGATGACAGGTGTCGATGCCTATCAATCTAGGATTTGCTGTTACAATGCGGCTTTTGTATTTCAAATAAAAAGTTCGAGCAAGCAAAACCCGCATTGTAATTGTAAATTCTAGATTGATAGGCATCGACACCTGTCATCCGAGTTAGTAAATAGGGGCATACAGGGGCTTGGCTGGGTGATCAAATGCGACTTTTTTAGTGTACTTTGTTCACCTCGGAATCATTTCACTTAGGTGATCAAAGGCGACTCTTATTTCCCACGCTAGTAGAATTTGAACTCCTAAATAATCTAAATAAAAGTTACTAAGATTTTTATCAATGTTTAAATTAATTTTATATTTGTTATTTATAGAGATGTGCCGAATAGTCGGCGACTAATCAGTTAAGCCGACTATCCGGCCACATTTGTAGTCGGCGACTAGTCGGTGACTAGTCGGCCAAAACAGCCGACTATCCGGCCTCAAATCTAAAAAAAAAGGTCTGAGTCGGTTTTACTAAATAAAAGTCTGATGTTCGATTAGGAATATTTATTTATTAATGTAATCAGTCTTTTTCAAATTTAAAAGTCATTAAATTCTTTCTATTATCACCCGTAACACACAAAACGTAAGTAATTAATTAATAAACAAAACAAATCAACCCAGTAACATTTTAGAACAAAGAGATCCCAGATCCAGAGAGACTTCGGCCACTTCGTCAAAATACATCCAAACACGTGATTTCCTTTTCGACATGATTATTATTTGTATTAGATTAGATACTTCCACTTGCTATACTATATATTCACTGTTTTTAAAAATCGCACCTCATTTTTTCGCAAAACGTAAAAATAAGTTAAACTGCAAAGAAAACAAAATAAGTACTTATGTCAGAACTCGCACACAAGCAGCGGCGGTGGCGCGGGCGCCGAGTGCGATTGGCGCGAGTCAACGAAGCATCACGGATATTGCAGAGCGCTCACGAAACAATGATCGGCTTGGCCGATTAGTCGGCTGATTAATCGGCCTCTTTACAACCGATTAATCGGCTATCGGCTAGTCGGCCAAAGTCATGATCGGCATATCTCTAGTTATTTATAATAAAAGAGGCAAAGACTAAATAAATAAATTGATAAATATATAGTTACGGACAAATCACACAGATTGAGCTAGCCCCAAAACAAGTTCGATACTTGTGTTATGGGATACTAACTCAACGATACAATATTTTACTACAAATGCACATATAGATAAACATCCAGGACCCAGGTCAATCTGAAAAAGATAATTTTTTATCCGTGTCACAGTGTTGGCCGCTGCGCCACGGAGCTCGTCAAAAGAAAGAGATTTTCTTAATTTATTTTAATGCGTGTAATAACTTTAAGTATAGAAAAACACACTTAAATTTTCTTCATTCAACGTGGAGTTTTTTTAAAATATGTAATATTCTTCCTCCCTCGCACCAAAAATGGAAGAAAACTTTGTAAGAAGATTTGTTTGCGTAATTTTTCCAATCTTAAATGATCAAGTCCATGATCCACCGGTAGATAGCGGCCTTCTGACGGTCGTTCAGTGTGCGGTCGTTTAGTCTAGGAAACCGTTGCATAAACACTCGATAAAAAAAAATTTACAGTGACTGCTATCTGTGACAGCTCCGAAGGTGACAGATGACAGATAGTAACCAACGTTTACAAAACATGCCTTCAACTTCAACCAAAGAGGAGAACAGCTTACAGCACTAATTACCGGCAAATGACGACAACACAACAAATTTTTCATTAGAAGCATTTTATATAAATTATTTTAAAAACACAATGCGTTTATATACAACTTTAACTTTAGTAGCATTCTATTCATTAAATACATTTGAGTGTTCTGATCTCTTTCCTCGGTATAAATGGCCTACTATCGGTATATCAGTGCTTGTTCGAAATAAAGGGCACACTTTACCTTATTTCTTGTCTTGCTTACGAAATCTGGACTATCCCAAAGACCGGATATATATTTGGTAAGTTCTTTAAGTAAGTAAGGTAAGTGCCTTCATCGGGTAGAATGTTATTTAATTTTCCAGAAACCTATCTATTTTTGTGTCATCATGACCCATGTTCCTGACTATTTAATCCTCCAAGCATCTGAAATGGGCTCAAATGCATGCCAAAATTTCAATTGTATTTAGAAGATGGCAATAGCAGTTATTCTGTTCTATTGGTCTATCAATCCAGAATCGTGTGCCTTGAATAAGAAGGAAAAATATCCCACTTTGGATGTATATTGCAATGATTGTATCTCTCTTCCTCCGGCTTCTTTGGCACCATTTAATTTTTAAAGTTAGGCAATAGTATTCGTTCAGAGTTTTGGAATAACTACTCCATGCTTGCTAGGTTTGCCAATTTTCTTTCTTGAGGGTCAAACAACCATGAGCTTGAAGAATTCATAACATATATTTTTTACAATTTAGACTTTGTTACAGAGTTTACTACATAATATTATATTTTGGCAGTGAGGAATTATTAGATAAAATCCAAAGCAAATATTTATTTATTCACTTTGATCATTCAATATGACTATGCATCTGATGATGCAATCTAAAATAGGTAGTTTAATTTTTTTAGGAATAAACTGTGACTTGTCTCAGCTCTACTAAAAATGGGTTAGTCCTGATGATCTCCACGGAAGTAAAAACTGAAATATTACCCAGCCCACTCCTTAGCTACGGGAAGTAATGAAGTGATATTATAAACCCTAAAGCATATATCAATAAATGAACTCACTAAAAGATTTTTATTTCAATCCAGTAGTTTCTGAGATGATGCGTCCAACCAAACAACCAAACTCTTTAGCTTTGTAATAATAGTGTAGATAATGGCCAGGTTAGTGATCCACATCTGTTTTAGTAATAATAACTTTGTTTGCCCACAGGATGTTCAGTGATTATAATGAAGATAACAGCATTGAAATAATAGAAACATGGGCAGAGCATTTTGCATCAGAATATAATGGAGTTTATATCACAAAAAATGCTACAAGTGGCCGGCTGCATGTGGATGAGAAGTCGCCAACTCACTGGAGTAATAAGCGGTTTCGACATGTCATTACACTTAGAGAGAAAGCCCTTGAGTTTGCTAAGAGAATGTGGGCTGATTACTTGCTAGTAAGTATTTATATTAAAAATTGTCTGGTAGGTTTAGGGTGGTCACAACATTTGACAGACGCATGTATATAGTGATCTAGGAAGATCACTACAACAGTATTATTACATTAAAAATATTGAAATTAAGATAATTAATGTACACAGTGAATTACTAAAATAAAGCCATCCATGTTTAAGTTGGAATTGCACAAAAAGGGCTCCATATCTAGTTATTTAGAGAATTATTAATATTTAGACAATAGTTCGCATCTACTGTATGGTCCATCACTTTTTTTTAATTAACTTAATTTTGTCACAATAAAATATGGAATTGAAGCATCGCCTGTACTTGAGCGGCACCAGAGGGTGTTGTGAGATGAGATGAATATGCTGCATTGAATGTGCGAACTTTCGCAAAAAACTACTTGAGAAACTCATTCGCGGCGGCCACCATGTGCGTGACATAAATAAATTACAGAAGAACTGCCAATGATAGTAACGCCATGTCTTGCAAAAACCGGCATAAAACATAGAGAATAAGTGTCTGGCTACCTCATTTCCGGCAGGCCCCGACAGAAGGGATACCCAAAACAATTACATAAATATATGTGTGCTATTGGCCTCACAAACTCACAACCAGGAACGCTGAAAACTATGCAAAATGGAGAAGAAAAAGCTGGAAAGCAGACCCTGCCGGCCAAAGCATTCAGCTGAGAATGCAACCAAAAACAATATGATGTGAAAGATTTATTAACAAAAGATGTATTTTTATTTATAAATGTTTTCCTTGGCAATGTTATCAGTTATCACTTATCATTTCTGGGAAAGCCACTAAGTTCAACTTGATAACTATTGACGGGATCACTAGCTGATGCCACTGCCAGTTCAGTGATCTTTGACACACAAAAATAATATTCTCTTGTGTGATTCATAGTAAAAATTTATATATTTGCTTAGGTCAATATTTTATTGTAGATAATTATGTATAAAACTGGTAAGATTTTGTAATCGAAACTGTAAATTAGATAGTTTGGATTATTGATCCTTACAATGATATCATAAAAAAGAATACAATGAAAAAAATTTTACTATTTTTCAGATGATTGATGCAGATGTGTTTCTCACAGACACAGACACACTGAAGCGCCTTGTAAGGCAGAATCTCACCATAGCAGCCCCAATGCTGTTGTCGGACGGGCTTTATTCCAACTTCTGGTTAGCACCACTTGCACGTGATTGCTGTAATGCTTTAGCATGTCAAAAGCAAAAGGTGTTTTACCTATTTTTTATTCACTTTAATAATGCTACACATTGTACCATTTGAAACAAAAACAAAAAATTTTTCATCCTTGGTTGTTGCTTATACACAATATTTACTCACACTCATTCTAATTTCTTTTAAGATTTCTCTGCATTTTACAAAAACAAAACCGGTTAAGTGTGAGTCAAACTCGCGCAATGAGGGTTCCGTACAATATGCTTCGTGTACACACACACAATGTGCAAAAATGTTTTATTCAATTGACTAGCGCTACCTAGTGGTGTTTTAGTGAACTATTTCCCTAGATGAACTTATTATAGTGACTTTACCACTTTATTTTCAAGTGATAGAATTCTTATTATTTTTCCTGTAATCTTCAAGGAATGAAATAAATTTTGTAATTTTTTCAAAATTTTCGGCCCAGTAGTTTCGGAGATCAGGGGGGGGGGGGGGGGGGGGGAATGGTCAATTTTTGCCTTCGTTCGTGAATAAAATCAAAGTATTGATTTTACCTGAAAAAAAAAATTTTTTTGAGATCCTCAAAATGAGCCCTTTCATTTGATATATGACACAGTAAGGTTTGCAAAACTTTTTTTTTAATTTTGTAATTGGGCCCCTGAAAATGACCCTTATTTCAAAAAAATCTTTATTTACTTTGCACATCCGTGTTTGGGTCATAGGACGGAACCCTAAAAAATAATAAGTGTGAAAAGCTTTAAGACCTGAGTTTCTTTTCGTTGGAACTTAACATACATTCTGGGAGAATGCAGAAAATTTGGCTGCATTACACACAATTGTAAGCCGCCTGTTAGAGAAATAACATCGGAATTAATGCTTTGTAAGCTGTTATTGCAAAATGCATGAAAATTAATATTTTGCTTTTTTTGTCATGCCTTTGAAAGATCCTCAAATACTCCTCAAAATAGGCACATCTATAAAAAAAACTATTTGTCCTAAAACTTTTTGAGATACATATGTATAGACAGATGTTACTTCACACATGTTACTATTGTACGGGTGGTTTGAGAAGTTTCTTTAGCAGCTAAAATAATAATAATTGCACTTATGGGAATGACCTTATTATAATGAAAGTAAAATTTATTCAAATGGACTTACCTAAGTAATTTTTACCATGTGGAACCCCCTAAATCGTACGATTTGTTGTCACATACTCACATAGATGGCGTCATTTGTAGTTGCACACGGTTGTATCTTCCATATTATGAGAATATAAAAGCATTATTCACGAAACATATCTTATTAAAAATTAGAACAATATTTTAGGCATAATATTTTTTTAGTAGGTTTAGGCTAACGCGAATTACCGCCATCTGGTAGCAAGTGGAAAACAACTCAGCAGCGACATACATTTTCCGGTCTTAATTTGGTTCAAGATTTTTGTATAAGGTTGGCAATCTATATGTTAGTATTATATTGTCTTTTTATTAATTAAGTGGTAGGCCGTATTATCATTTGGTAAGTCACAAAAAACAGCATTTTAGTCATTAGGTTACCAAAACTGGACTGAGTTCCTTTCGGCGTATTCTTCTCAGCAGTAGTCTTTTAGAAACGCTAGTCATCATAATCATCATCAAGTCATGATGATGTCACGAGTTGGAGAGGTTTTTTTGATGTTTATAAGCTTGGTTTAGCTTGTGTTTCCTAAGTCGCCTGCTACGACATCCATGGGAAGACTTTGAGTTTGATCCTACTGCTCCACCTTCTACTCTGCCGGGAACCACAAAGCGACCAATAAAATCATACACATTCCAAATAAAACCATACTTTCAATCGCGTGCAAGAGAAGTAATAATTATTCATAAAAGCAATATGTTTTAGGTGTGGAATGACAGAGCAGTACTACTATCAACGGACTGATGAGTACCAGCCCATTCTGCGCCGGGAGAACCAGTCCTGCCACGAAGTCCCGATGGTGAACACGGCGGTGCTCATTTCACTGCGCGACTCCGCCACGGATGCCTTGACTTATGACCCCTTGAAAATCAAGGGCTATGATGGACCGCAGGATGATATCATTGCGTTTGCTATTAGCGCTAAGAATAATGGTAATTATAATACATCATCATAAGGGTTTTTTTAGTCTCCACTGCAGGAGCACGACCCCTCGCTGTACTAACAGAGCCATATATTAGCCAGAGCAGCCAAACGATTTGGAATACATTCTCCACGCTGGCCCGACGGGATGGAGAGGTCTATTTGATGTTTATAAGCTTTGTTTAGCTTGTATTTCCAAAGTCGACCCCCGACATCCACTGTCCCACTGTACGGATACCGAGGGTTGCAAAATTTTTTAAATTTTATATTACTTGTAGGATATATTGCTGCAACAGTATTGTTATACCCTAACCATGCATGCGCTTTGCATGTAGCGAATACCAAGATATTTATTACGCAAATGCCAAGTCGTATATCTATGATATCGTTTACGAAAGCAGTAACCCGTCGTAGCATAACGTACATGGATGCTGGAGGAGGAGATCTGTCTGGGTAATAAATATTACTGAATGTGACTTATTTCTCTTACAGGTCTCACTCTAAATATTTGCAATGATCACCGCTACGGTTTCGTCTTGGTTCCTCTGGACGAAGCTGACGACATCGCCAAGGACAGAGAACAGCTCCTCAACATCAAGCTGGAGGCGATAAGCCGCAGTATGCCTCTGACCGTAGACGCTCCTCTGGAAAAGTACGTCAAGTTTCCGGAGCAGTGGAAGTTTGGTTTTGATGAGATATTCATGATCAATTTGGAGAGGAGACCTGAGAGGAGGCATTTGATGGAACTGAGTTTCAAAGAGCTTGGAATGGATGCGAAGCTATTTAATGCTGTCGATGGAAGGTAATTCATATTCTTCTTCTTCTTATTTAAGAGCTTTATAGCTCTTGTCGATGGAGTAAGCGCCAAACTTCTCTATCTGCTTTAGACTTTAGTTATATTATCTAAGGTAAACTAAAATGGTGAGTTGACGTCGGTTGGAGAAAATGCGCTGAATAGTTTGTTGCCGCTTCTTTTGCACTCTACTTTGGAAGCTGCCCAAACTTAGCCACAAGTAATTTACTGACGTCAACAATTTTCAGTTGTAAAATAATATATGTAAATAAATAAGTGTCCAAAGAAACTTATAGGAAACACCAGTAGTGTTTAAATAATGATTATTATGAGTAAGTGAGTGTATTAGGATTATTGCAATATAAATGTGTCATATTTTTGACATTGTTTTCCGCAGAATTATAGAAAAAAGGTTCTACTTGTTACGGTAGGTATTCTATATGTAATATCGGTCAATTTCATGATTCAAAGTCGACCCGGCAGTAAAATAGGCCTATATGCGCAAACACTTATGTAATACAAAAATTTCGTCGCAAGTATTCACGGTTTTAAATGCTTGTTTCAGAAAATTGGATCTGGATGACTTACGTGAATACTCAGTCACTCTGATGCCGAATTATGAAGACCCCTATTATAAGAGGTGACTTTCTCTTTCTTTTTTATGATTTCGAGACCCAAATGGTGCCATGGCACCCTATTACTAAGCCTCTGGTGCTTCGTCTGTCGGTCACAGAGCTGCATCTTTTGAACAGTAATAGTTAGACAATTTTTTCAGGCTGTACGTGTTTTTTCTGGCATTTATTGTCACGCCAACGTTTATTAACACAGCAGATAATTAAAATCTATATGTCCGGGTTTTAACATGCACTATTCGGTTCGACTACGCAACGAAATGCGACACGTGCGCATGTACACAATAGATACACATATTTAATAATAGATATAGATATACATCCAAGTCAAACCAATCTGAAAAAGTTCGTTTTCCACCTTGATCTAACCGAGAATCGAACCCAGGACCCCGTAATTCAAAGGCACTTGCAATACCACTTTATATTTAGTAAGATATTGAATTATCTAATATTGAATAAAAATACTACTTATGAGCCGTGTGGTTCTCGGCAGAGTACTCTGGCCAGAGTGAAGAGTGTAGGCCACATCCTCTGACTGCGCTGGCTAATATTTGGCTCTGGTAGTACAGAGAGGGTCACACTCCTGTAGTGGAGACTAAAACAGACCAGCAGGCCTATTTGCTAACTTTTGACAGCTACGGTGTAATTCATTTTCATGGTAACTTCGATATTCGTTACGGCTTCGGCATGAATGACTATTTTTATTAAGATATGAAAACCGTGATGGATGCTAAAGTGACAATCAAATCGTTGTACACCGAGTTAGCAAATCGGCCTGCTGGAGTGCTACTTTTGGACGCGTGACTCACTCAACGAGTGATTGACGCGAGTGTTTCCAAAAAGCCTCATTTTTAAATCGTTCTTTGACGATATCTGCTAATTAGTATATGCTTTGGATTACAGGCCTATGAAGGCGGGAGAAGTCGGCTGCTTCCTGAGTCATTATTACATTTGGAAAGAGGTAAGCTTATAATAGTAGTAGAGGTATAAACGTGTTGGTGTCTGTGTGCATTACTACGTACTACGCATAATAGTTAGCAGTTTTTAAGATAAAGCACATTTTCATAAACCGAAATAAAAACCTTTTATTCATACATGAAAATTCAAGTAATTTTAATGTATTGCTACTCTTATTTATTTATTCTTATTTTAGATAATAAAAAATAGTCACTCAAAGACCTTGGTTCTGGAAGACGACGTACATTTCGTGCCGTACTTCCGCCACCGGCTCCTTGGGCTCCTAGAGGAGGTCAAGGATATCGAATGGGACCTTTTGTAAGTATATTCTGTGTTTCGGAAGAATCGTCACCTAAGTCGCTATAAGGCAACATGGAATGATTTTACCATTAACCCTGAAAAGAATTAGAGAACAACAAATGTTGGAGTTCTTGGCGGGAATTTTAGCGGACTATACCATGTTTGTTTTGGATTGTTGTGCAAATTGTTTTCGGTGGACTTCATAATGTGAATTTGGTGTTATAAATGTCTATGTCCGTAGACAATGTGTGGGATACCTAAAATAAACTGTCAAGGCGCGTGCGACTGTAATAAGATTTGCCTTGCTGCGTCGTCTATGAGTGAACTAGTGGGTTCGTAATGAATTGTTGCCACGGCCCAGTCGAATCAACGGAATGAATAACACCATCATTTCGTTGATATATAAGAAAAATCTAAAAATTGCGGAATCCTCTATTTATTATACTTGTTTGATACGTATACGTATACGCGTGAAAGCCATAAAAAAGCAACAAATGTTATTTACGGTTACAAACTAATATCAAATAGGTCAGATACTAAATTTGGAACTCCGTAACAGGTACCTAGGGAGAAAAGTGATGCTAGGCGGCGACGAGGAGTACATAACGGAGCACACCACCCGTCCGCTGTACTCGTACTGGACCCTGGGCTACGTAGTAACCCTGCGCGGCGCTAAAAAGCTGGTCGCCGCGGAACCCCTCGCCAAGATGCTGCCCGTCGATGAGTTCCTGCCCATCATGTTCGACCAGCATCCCAAGTGAGTATCATAACTAGCTCAGCAGGTTTTCCACCCACTGCTGAGCGTAGGCCTCTTCGTTTCTGTCATACAATCCCGTGCTACTTTCGCCCAGGTGCAACCCGCAACTTTGCCTATGTCCTTTATGTGTATTATTATCATCGTCTCAGCCGCAAGTAGTCCTCTGCTCGGCATACGTTGGACATTCCTAAATCTACGGAATCATGTTCATAGGTAATAGTGATGGATAGCTAGTCGCATACTAGCATCCATCACTATTTTGATTCCGATTTCCACCTCAATGCCACTAACAATTGCGTCAAGAAGCTGGTCGCCACGTATTCCTTCCTGCCCATCATAATTGACCAGCATCCCACGTATGTATCAAAAACCTCCCTGGCGCAGTAGTCAACACGCCAGTCTGCGACACGAGTGGTCCCGGGTTCTATCCCCGGTCAGGACATGATGGAAAAGTAACTTTTTAGATTGGCCTGGGACTTGGATATTTATATATGTAAGTATGTATTATAAAATATAGTATTGTTGAGTTAGTATCCTGCGAGTGCGACACAAGTTTAGCTTAATTTGTATGATTTGTGCCTATATATTTATTTATTAATTCACCTCCTTAGGGGTTGTATTTCTAAAAATCTTTTCTTAGTGCTCACTTATGTCATGAAAGATCCCCTGTATCAAATTTTAAGTTTCTGGGTACAGTAGTTTCGGCTGTGCGTAGACAAAGACAATATAATACTAACGTAATAGACTGCCCACCTCATACAAAAATATTGGACCAAATTAAGGTTGCGAAAAGCAGGCGAATGTATGGCGCAGGAGAGTTGCGTGCTACTCGATACTAGATGGCGGTAATCTGCGTTAGCCTTTAACTTACTAAATATACGGTGTCATTTTAAAATATTATGCCTAAAACATTGTTTTAATTTTTAATAAGATATATTTTGTGAATCATGTTTTTATATTCTCATAATACGGTAAATACAATGTTGTGTAGTTTCGAGTGGCGCCATCTATGCGAGTCTCTGAGAACAAATCGTACGATTAAGGCGTTGAGACCACATGGCGTAGATATTATGTCAGTGAGTTAGGTTTGCCTTTTATACATACGTATTATCACGTCTTTATCCCTTAAGGGGTACACAGGGCCCAGGATTATAAATTCCAAAGGTCACTTGCATATTGTTTAGATCATCTCATTTCTCAACATCATTTGACGAGCTCCGTGGCGCAGCGGTCAACACGCCTGCCTGCGACACGGATGGTCCCGGGTTCGATCCCCGGTCAGGTCAGGTCAAGATCTTTTTCAGATTGACCTGGGCCTTGGATTTTTATATATTATAAAATATACCTAGTATCGTTAAGTTAGGATCCCATAACCGAAGTCTAGAACTTGCTTTGGGGCTAGCTCAATCTGTGTGATTTATCCATATATATATTGTTTTTATTTTTATTTAGGTATCTTATTTACTTTCGATTTACGATGACAGTGACACCTGGAAGGCTCACTTTCCGCGGCGAAACCTGGTGGCCCTCTCCGCGGCGCCTCTCCTCGTGTACCCCACCTACTACACGGGAGAGGAGGGCTACATCAGCGACACTGAGAACTCCGATATCGTGGACCAGGAAGCTGGTGACGTACATAACGAACTCTAAACTCTTGTAAATTAATATTATTCATGGTACCTTTCGTGAAGTCAATTTGTTTAAGAACTACTTATGATTATTTTACGCGATTGTCTTTGACAATGCGTCATTCAATTTTAGTAAATCAATAACAATGTCCTTAAACAAAAAATGCATAAATATGCACGCGTATTTCTAGGTACCTACAAACGGAAGGTCAAAGATTTTTAAGTTTTTTTACACTTTGGTCAAATTTAATCTCTAGACTGTTATTTATTACTATCTATACAGTAAAGTTCGTTTCAGTGAAATATCACACAAATTTCACCACCTGTCCATACATTGTAAACATGTGCCTATTTTTCAACAAGTTGACAAGACGTTACTGATAATTATTGTGCCATTAAAATCATGAGTTTTATATTGTAAACATTAACCTATGTTTCAGCAAATTGTCATTGTCATTATTGACAATTTTGTGCCATAAAAATTATGTGTTTTATTTAATTTAAAATAAATAATAATTTTTCTAAAAGAAGTTTTTGACCTATGTTAATAATAATTTGAATACGTTTATATGTTAATAGTAATTTTAATACGTTTATATGTTAATAGGTTTGAGAAATATAATTATTGAGATGTATAGTTCCTATGACTACGTAACATAGTAGTACTTATACTTGCCATTTAATTTTAAGACCGTTTTTGATGATGTTTGACCTTAATCAATCACCGAATATGCCGACTAGACATACCGGTAGTAAATAGAAACATTAATCTTGAGCAGCCGGATGACTGATCCGACTATATATCAGCGACTTCTCTATTGGTTCAGCTGCATCTAGTGACAGATATGTATCTAAAAACTTGCACATCTCGTGTCTTCAATAAGTCAAGCGGCAAGCGTACGTCGGCAAATCAGCGTCTTCGAACCCTAAGGGCCCTCTCCACGAGTGACAGAATCGCGGCAATGTCATAGCGGCGATCCGACATTTGGCAGAGTGCGAGCGAATGTCAATTGTATCGCCCATATAATAATAATATTATTGTGGCGAGCTGTTGGTGAGTTACGACTCCACGGGCCCGAGTGCTCCAGAGTCTGTCAGAGGAAATAGGTGGCACGACGGTAACACCTGTAGCACACAGCCGCGAATGCGAAACGGAAGCGTTCCGGAACGAAACATTGGCGAGACCGCAAAACGCTGTTGTACGATTCCGTTTCGGTTTCGCTTCGCTTGTGGCGTGAGACGCACCAAACAAAATCATACTAGACAGCGTTTGGCGGTCAGGCGTAAAATCGTCGCGATTCCCTCGCTCATGGAGGCGATGCGTCAGGCTGAGTCACGCAGGCACTTGACGCCGTTGATCACTCGCGGGTGTCCGACTTGTTACTAAATAGGATATTTTTGTATTTCGCTTTAAATTGCTTAATATCATTATTATAGATAAAGCTGAAATTATATAATAGATTTCAAAAAATGAAATCTCTTGCAGCTGACCTTTATCGTAATTCGTCGCCCGCGCAGTTTACGCTGCTCATAGCGTGTATGCTGTCTCGAAACCACAGAGCATGGAATGTCGGTTGCGCGCGCCCTTTAGGGATGCGCTAGTCCGGAACTCGAACTCGTCGACGCACGTGGCTAATTTGCGTGCTATTTCACGGAGAAAGGGATAGACTCGGTTATGAACAGTGCGGAACTATTTACACCGAAGTATAAGCACATCGGAACTACAGTCTTCGTCGTCTAAAAATTCGCGAGTATGCGGTTGGGAGAAGTGTTCTTGTGATAAAACAGCTGAATGTTTTAATTAAAAGTAAAGTTATTTATTTATTTTTACAAACCAAACTATGCTTGTATGAATTTTATTTTAGAGATTTTATACTCCTTCCGGTATTTAATTGTCCCCAAAGATGCGTTAAAATTACATGTTGAAACGAAATGTTTTTAGACTCATAACTTTTAAAGTACTTAATTACAGTAAAAAGGTTAATTAATAAAATTATATTGTAATCACAGACAACAAGACACATTTTTTTTTGCTTCTTCTATAGTATTTCCAATCATTTATTTTCTCGATGACAGCTCCCGTAGAACGTAACTGCTCTTGGTTACGCAAAATTAATTTTAAAATGCGAGTTATAAAAAATACGACTAGTGCCTAATTTTGTCCCTTGATGTAATATAATATTTAACTGTGACAAACTGAGTTCATATATGTAGTATTTCTTTTTTAAAGTACGATTAATAATTAACGTTTTCATACAGTTACATCCTATGGCAATAAAAAATAGTGATGTTATGATTGAAGTATCAGTATTGTATCGGCATTACATATATTTAACTAGATGTGTTTCCACGACTTGCGACGCGTTGTAACTTTTTTCATGAGATAAAAATATAGCTTATGACAACTGAGGAATAATGTAGTATTCTAAAAGTGAAATGTTTTTTGTTTGTCCATTAGTCTTTAGTTAATTCAGTACAAACATACAAATCTTTCCCGTTTACAATATAAGTATAGAAAGGTAATTGAGAGTGAAATGAAATAATTATGAAAACAGATAATTTTATTTATTAATTTTATCGTAATATTTATCGTATCTACTGATTGCATATTTGTTCACAACACTATATCTATCAAACTTGATCTGTCATCGAGAAAATAAATGATTGGAACAAGTATAACATGTCTGTGGATGTAATCTATATCACAAGTAGAAAATAGCAGATTTTTGCATTTAAACAATTACCTTGAAACCCAAATCCTCCATAAACGTTACTGCCCCCTGACACGCTTTTTAACCGACTTCAAAAAAGGAGGAGGTTTATAATTCGTCGTAATGTTTTTTTTTGTATGTTCCCCGATTTCTCGAAGACGTCTGGATCGATTTAAGAAATTCTTTTATTGTTCGATCACTACATATTATAAAACAAAGTCCTCCGCCGCGTCTGTCTGTCTGTCTGTTCGCGATAAACTCAAAAACTACTCCACGGATTTTCATACGGTTTTCACCAATAGATAGAGTGATTCACGAGGAAGGTTTTAAGGTATAAAACAAGCCCGGGCGCAGCCGGGTAGGGCTGCTAGTAGGTAATAATTTACAGATGGTCTCATTAAATTTTTATTGAAATGTGTCGATCGCTTTTTGAAAGTATACACAAAAACCAAAAAAATGTTTACAGTTATGCCGTTCGGATTACACTTATTTCCATTTTTTTCTTATGCTTTTAAAAAAAAATTGATAGAGTTGAAGTCGGTTTTTGTTTTTTGTTAAAAATATCTTAAATTATTTCGTATGAAATGAGTCGAAAAAGCGTCTCTAGCAGCGCGCGAGAGGCCGTCACATTTCCTGTTCGAAACAAACCCTCAGGCGTGCGATTCGCACCATCCGCATGATCAGTGGACGACAGGCGACAGGACAGTGGACTGATTGTAGTAGGATAATTACTATATTGTACTTTCTATTAGTATCGAAGTTTTAAATAATTCCTTTCTAATGATATAACATTCTTTTTCAATACATTTGCTAATAATACGGTTCTTATGTATGACATCGAAACTTGTAATGATGTATTTTACAGCACTAGTGCTTTTTACTTTACACCAATCACAATCGCTCAATAGCCCAACGCCACAGATGCAAAGTTGTTACTTTTTCATAGAATCCGAGCAAAGAGTTTCAAGTTCAGCATAAAAACTTTTTTCTGATTCGTGAGATGTGATTTTTTAACCGACTTCGAAAAGAAGAAGGTAATCAATGTACTTTTTTGAAAAAAAACCTGAGTAAAAGTCGAACAAAAAATTGAAGAAAAAACTCGGCTTCGCCTTGTGCCTATTAACACCTCCACTATAATATCCAGCTTACCGTACTTGTATCATAATGTACTATTATGCATTTGTTTTATATTTACAGATATATTCATAATGAAGTTATATTGATATTTATTCATATCCAAATCCACTTGTCGATAAATTAATGCATAAGAATCGGTAATCATACGAATTCATTAGTTGCATAGAAGTAACCAGTATAATTTGTGAAAGTAATACGTGTATGTATGTTTGAATAGAACTGGCCAAGTAACAATGTTTTTTGCTGTAGCTGGGGGACCCTGATGTATAAGTACACATGAATAAAAGTATATCTAGGACAAAACACGTACAATGAAACCTCTTCTATGGGACCACTTGTGAGGTTAACCAAACTCTTGTTTATTTTACTTTATTATCTGTGTCTTTCCTTTTATTTTTAGTCTGTTCAAAGATTGAAAACACCTATCATTAGATTTGGCTGTATGGGCTGGACTATGCCTTCCTTACAAAAAGGAAAAGAAATACCAGAAAATCTGTGTTAGACGGACGGTATTGGACGCTTAGTAATCGGGTCCCGTTCTTGCCATTGGGGTACGGAACCCTTATAATGCTATATTCGCATTTAAAACATTAACTTGTCAGAACCAGAACTCCAGTCGTCCGACTGATAAACTGTTGATCAGTCAGTTTATCTTTAAATATAGTTGTTATATTTAAGGAGACTTTAAATCTATATTTTTGAACTGTCTGTATTTGTACTTTAGAGCAACAATTGTGTTTAACATTTTGTGTTTTATAAATGTATATTTTTTTAATTAGAATATAACCTCGTGTGCCATATTATGTTATCAAGTGTAATTTATTGAAATATATTTATATTCAATGAAGCATATTATGTCTTTTCTTTGCACCTGTGATTTCGATATTTCAAATAGCTGTCATTTCATTTATATATTAGTACAAAGTAATTTCTCACAAAATTTTTAAGTGATGTGTACCTGCGATGAATTTCATAATTTTTTTGAGACATTGGATGTGTTTAATAAAAATCCCAATAATGAAAAGTGTGAGAGGAGTTTTGTTCGCGAAAACTCTTTGAAATTGAAATGTTTCTACCGCGAGTTGAGGCAAACCGCCTCAGCTTTAGATATTTTGAGCGATCGCCTTTGCGACATCATCCCCCGGTATAAGAACCCGTGCGAGCCGCTCCGGCGGTCGCTGGAGAAGTGCTACGCGTGCCACGCTGGAGAGACCCTATGTTGCCGGCGCGCCGTCGACCGGCTAGCCGCCTGCGCCCGATTCCAAGCTAATAAGCTATTGCGAAATAAGTGCCAAATTCATGGTGTGGGAACTGCTTCACAAAACAAAGATAATATAAAATTGTGCAATCGACTGCAATGTAAAGAATAACTAAAATTTCATTTTTATGACATTGATTTCAATTACACTTACGCCTGCGGCTCCGCTTACATTACTTGCTAACCTCAGGAACAGTAGTTTTTAGAGATGGCTAATAAAGAAATAAACTACCTATCACTTTCGTACTTTTAATATTATTACCTATGTTCAATGCTAAAAAGACTGCTCTTGGGCCTCTGTATCCTGCGTATTCAGAGTTACGGCACAGTAGTGGTATTTGACTGAAAGTCAACAGTCTAACCAAACCAAGTCCGAGTAATGGACCGAAGCATTTTGGGCTAACGGAGGCGTCAGCTCTATTTAGTCGTGCAATATTGAGCTGCGCTCCCAGACACAAATTGTAGATGTAAGAGTGACTGTCAGTTTAAAGTGGAAGTGTCTGTTGAATTGCAACTGAAATATTGGAAAAATTGGCTACATTCTGGATGCCCGAAGGTCGTCGCTGTAGATGTAGAGCAAAAACGACACGGCAGGTTTCAATAGACTAGCAAAATATCGCGGAAGTTAGGGACGAGTGGAAAAATAGGCCCAGCAGTGGGACGTTATGAGATCTGATGATAATTTCTTTTGATTAGGCGTGTACATTAATAACCACCATGACGAATATCGTGAGATATTAACTAGACCCCTTCTCACTTCCCTCATATCATATTATTTTGGAAAAAATGTAATATAAGTACTAACGATACGTCATTAAAGCTTATCAAGTACGAGTCTCAACGCTCTTGTCACGCCCCTGGTGTTGCAGGCAGTTGTCCATGGGCGGCGGTGATCACAAAGCATCAGGTGACCCGGTTGCCTGTTTGCCGTCCTATTTTGGATGTAAGATATAAAGAAAATTGAATCTGAATGATGATTAGCTTTCCATAAAAACTGAGTCTCGTTTTAGTATTCAGACCTTGCAATTACTAAATACTGCCATATGTTATTGAATAAGAATAAATCTTCAAGGTCAAGATCAAGGAGCCTAAGCTAAGAAAATCAAACTTATAACTTATAGCCGACGCACATCGATTCTCCGATCTAAAATTGTGAGTTACGTCCATCAATATTATTTAGTACTTATGTGAGAAAAATAATGTATGACTTAATAATTCATTATTTTTGATCATAGTATAACAATTTTTTAACTATAACATTTTTTATCTATAAAATTTACATACAAAGAGTCTTTAGTTTCTTACAACGACGTTACTAAGACTTTAGAATTCCAATTTTATCCTTGTAATTTCGATGCCTTTCTAGGTCGAGTATGGCAGTGTTTGAGTATCTTTAAATGTTATTTTTATTTTCTCAAAAATATATGTCATTGTGAAACTTTGTAATCGAAAATGATGTACTCCATTATGTTTGTAAGATTTTTATTATGGTTTCAAAGTTATAGACAACTTTCGAAAATTTGTTTCTTACGCACAAAACATACGGACAGAATTAGCAATAAATTACAATTTAGCATCGGCTACCATTTGACACATAAGTTCGATGACGGTGCGCGTAGGGCGGCCCGTCATGCCGCGGCCCAGGTACGCGAAATCGCGGCCTTTGCTGTACATGATGTTGTACGTATCAAAGTGCATCCACTCGCAATCGGAAACGAACTGCTTGAGAAAGGCAGCGCAGTTGGGCGAGTCACCGTATTGGTGATTGGCCGTGTTGGCTATATCCGCAGTGCTACAGTTGAGAATTCGCTGTTCATAGAATTTCCACAGTGGCATTCTCCAGATGCGGTCGCCAGTCTGACTGCTCGCAGCTTGCGTGTAGCACATCAACTCTTCTGAGTTCGTATAAAACCCGCACGCGGCGCCGCCCAGGGTATCCAGCAGTTCTTTGGACATGGTCCCTATGTCCACGACAAATTTGGGCCAGTATTTTCTTGCGTATACCAAACTGTCCGCAATAACTAGTCGTCCTTCTCTTGAAGGCAGTCTTACGTGAACAGATTTGCCGTTAGCGCTAGAAAAGACATCCCCAAATTTAGGGCTGCGTCCGTTGGGCATGACCTCGCAAAGCGGCAGAATGCCTCGTATGTTGATGGGTAATTTAAGCTTCGCCGCCGCCCTCGTGATGGACAACACGCACGCGGCGCCCGCCATGTCACCTTTCATGTATTTTAAATCTCCAGGCGATTTTAAATCTAGACTTCCACTGTCAAAGGTGACTCCTTTTCCTATTAATACAACGGGTCTTGAACGTGGGTCGCCACCAAAATAACCAATTTCTACGAAAAGGGGAGGCGTCACTGACGATTTTCCAATCCCTACAAATCCACCCATATCTCGAGTCGCCGCCCATCCCTGAGTCTTCACTGCTACGTTAATGTCTAATCCACATAATAAGTCGACTGCAATCTTAGCGAAAGACGTGGGATTGAGAAAGTTAGCAGGCATCTCTTGCAGGAATCGTGCCAGATTTTGTGCTTCAGCCTTTTCCATACCCAATTTCCACCCCAGAAAGTCGCAATCGTCATAAAGATTCAAAATTGATACTGGTGTTCGTTCAGTATTTTCAGGTGCCCGATATTCTCGGAATGTCCAAGTGGCGAGCGAGGCGCCCTCTGCTGCGGCCTCTGCATTGCCGAACGACTCCACGTGGATATGGCGCGCATGCAGGTTGGCCAGCGCCTTGGCGCCGACGCCGGCAGCCGTTCGAATGGCCTCCTTGCTTTCGTCTAGTTGTTCCGTAACATTAAAAGCTAGACATTCTGAGCCGAGGCCGGCTACGGCAACATATGCATATTTTGGATCCAAATCGAAGTATACCCTATATTCTCCTAGTCTAGGGATTGGGGATAGTTTCAACAATTTCCACAATTTCCCTTTTACCTGTGTATCATATTTCTGAGCGCTAGCAGTAAGGATAGCTTTTTCACCCGCAGCTACATTCTCGTTGTAATACACACCGAGAACTAGGCCCTTGTCTCGTATATTACACAACTTAGGATCTATAACTTTGCGTTTTGGGCCAAAGGGGACACAATCACTACGTGGAATTTGAAATTGAGCTATTGAACGCGATAATTTTGGAATAAAATAAAAAATATGACGAAATACAAACATTCTGTTTGTTGTAAAAAACAGATTTTCAAAAATATGACTTTGTTATGACGGCATGACCGACTAGTTTCAATAATTTATTTAAGAACAAATTCGTAAACACAATAACGAGTAGTTTATATTAAGTAAGTTTATATAAGTAATCACATATCACACAACATACAATGTTCACAATACAATCAGATTATCGCACAATGTCTTTTGGAAACGGTCAAGAAGTTTTCTTCTTGATCCAGCTGGGGGTATGGCGCCTGACCCATTCGGGGATGTTCATTAGGAAGGTTTCTTGCAGCTGCCGGTATATGATAAGTATCAGGAAGGGTATTGCGAGCCTTTCATCCTTGAAGAAATAGACCCAGAAGGCCAGTAGCAGCAGGCACAAGTCCACCGTGTAGTCGATGGCAGACCGCACAGTCACTTTAGCTTTCTCCTCTAGCTCTTGGTAATCTATGGGTATAACAATCGTAGCTCGTTCCGTTTTTTTAAGAACTATTTGTTGGGTACACTTTTTGTTACGCTCTTGCAACTTATTTTGTTTTTCTTGTGCATTTGGTATGTTGTTCACTTTTTTTGTCAGCCTGGATTTTTCATTATTAGCTTGCTGCTTGAAGTTTGATTTGACCATAGAATTTGCCGGCTTTGGCTTAGTTCCAGCTGCTTTGTTGGTCTTTGTTTTATTTGCTGAGGTTTTCTTTTGTTTTTCTTTAACTGAGGAGTCTTTAATAGCCATCTCTGTTTTTTCTTGCTTCTCAGCTACATTTTTTAAATCCTCCGTTGTAGTGTAAAGAGTCGCAGAAGGTTTCTTTTGGCTTCCATATTCTTTGACAATATTTGTATAATAGTCTATAACAGTCCTACCTTCATCACTAACTCTATCTTGAACTTTTTCAGTTTTGTTGGATTTGTTATTTGTAATATTTGGCAAATGTTCTTCTGGTTTCTTTTCGGGTTCTTTTTTAGAAAGAATTTTAGGAAATTGAAAAGGTTTTTGCACTGGCATTTTTGTAAATTTCTTAAATATCGCCATTTTTTCATCTTTCTTGGGCTTCTCTTCAGGTCTTAATTTTTCATTTAAAGAGTTCACAGAATTTGTGACTCCAGTATGAATTTCTGGTTGCTTAGCTTCTATCTGTTTAGTAGAGTCTGGTAAGTCTAAATCTCTGCGTTTCAATATAGGTTTTGGTACAAAATTAGGATCAGGAAGAGGTAAAGGTTTAAGTACCTCTCTCTCTGACACTTCTTCCTCTTCTTCAGCTTCTTCTTTTAAATAGGAAGGGGAACGACGTGATTTTTTGTCTCTAGGATTGTATGTATCTTCTTCATTTGAATACTGACTTCTTCTATCTAGCTCTCCGTTAAGGCTACCATCTTCGTCGGAATACTCTTCATCTGTCGACACAGTACTAGCCGTGTAATCTTCATCAAAGGACATGTTTTGCTGCCATTTGCCTTCAGATGTTTCGGAGTCGTGGGAAGCCTGTCTAGAGTCGTATTTGTAGTGTCTGTTTTCAAACGAATCTGTTTTAATGAAAATTTCAGGTGTTTTGGGTGTGAAGTCCGGTTTTGCTGTGGATTTTTTCGTATCTGCAATATCGTTGGATTTGTCATGGCTAGTGTACGGAATGTCAGTGTTGAGTTCGCTTTTGGAGGGTTTATCCTGTTTATGTTTGGTTTGCTCCTCCTTCATCTGCACGGCCTTGTAGAAGCGGGCCATGGCGCGCTCGTGGAGCAGCTCGGTGGAGCTGACGGCGTTGCGCAGCGCCTTGAACGGCATGATGCAGCGGGAGCTGAGCTCGGGCGCCGACAGCGAGATCGGTGGCGGGGATAGCGCGTCCTCCAGCTCTAATTGGAACGACTTCCTCTTTTCTGCAAAATTCAAATTTTACTATTAATATACTTGTTATGGTTCTGGCTGCTTTATTTTACTTTTAGTTACCTATATGTATTTCGCATTTCACATAGGCATATTTTTTCATAATAAGAAATGTTGTTACCGCTTAATTTGTGTTATGTATGTTTTACTTCGCATAGCTTTTCATATAAATCTGTCATTGTTGTATTGCTGCATATTTGCAGCTGGTGTTTTACATGTCGATTTTTTAAAGATTTGTCTATAATATGGAGTGACTTTTGCATGTTAAGCAACCAAGTACTTCGAAAGGCGTTAAGCTGTTGGTCCCGGTTGTTATCATTCATGACAGTCGTTAAGCTATGTCAGATGCTACTAGGCAGCTTGAAGAACCTGACACCAGTGATGACCACTTTCTTGAAAATCCGGACGATACGAGGACGATAGCGGCAAACGCGTTCAGCTCGTCGTCAGCGTTTTTATATTGATATTATAATATGACAGACGATTTAATGTTTCAAATTGAATGACAATGTAATTGCTGGGTTGGAGCCGTGCCGTTGACATGCCGGGATAGTGTGCTATTAATTTAAGTCTAGCCTCTTTTGAATGCATATTATACATGGCTACTTTTAAAACAGTCACAACCGCGCAAGACCAGATAGCTTACAGCATAACCATAGATATCAGAATATTTACAAGAGCATAACCAACAACTTTTCATAAAGGGATCAATGCGGGCTCTAAAAAAAATTACATATTTATACCAAAGTGTTCGGACGGTGCGGCAATCATTTAAATTGCCTGCATTGGTCCCCTAGGAAAATTTGTTTATTTTGACTGGCTGGTTTAATGGTTTGAATCTTATCCTAATATTGAATATCTCTGCTCATTTTGAACATAAAAATATATGTTGAATGTAAAATAAAATTCGCTTCGCATGGACAAGAAACAGCAGGCGTCAGGTCGGTAATTCCCAAGCAGTTAGCGGCGCCGTTCACGGGTATTTATAGTCCGGGATATCGCGCTACGACGCGGCTGCTATCCACAAACACAATGCAATTTAACTAGGCAAGTTTTAAAGTATTCCGATGGGAGAAGAAAAAATAATAATATGAAACTCACTTCAGTTCATACTTCATTTTTTTTTAGCAAAAAAGCAATTAGCGTTTATTATTCTTTTCTTATCGTTAGGTTGATGATATTTAGATCTAAAGGTTGTTATTAATCTATACCACTAGGGCCGTGTGGTTCCCGGCACAGTAGAATACGACCACTCCAAGTCTTCCCGTGGATGTCGTAGAAGACGCCTTGGGAAACACAAGCTAAACAAAGCTTATCAACATCAAAGAGACATCTACAACCCGTGTTCCCAGCGTGGAGAGTGCAGGCCAAATCCTTTGACTGCTCTGTATAATATATGGCTCTGGTAATACAGCAGGAGTCAAGCTCCTGCAGTGGAGACTAAAAAGACCTGATAATGATGATGATCATAAATCTATATCAAACCACGGGACAATGTCAAGGGTACAATAAACAAACGAGATTCCTTTAATAAACATGATCTTCAGCCTTAAAATTTCAAATGTCCTTTCACATTAATTATACAAGTTTTCCCGCTACCTGAAGGACCAACTCAATTTTTAACAGCAAATAGGCATTTGCTTATTAATATCTATGGGATTTGTTGGTTATTCGTGCGTGTAAGTGGCCAACACTCGTGTCAGATTTTTCAAGCTGCCAAAAGACAATACCCCGTATAAAAATAGTTATTTTTTTTAAAAGCTTCGTTTTAAAATATCTTTGAAGGGCCTAAATAGGGTGCGATTCAACCAGACAACAGTTATAAACAACTTTCCAGTTTTTCAAAATGAATTCGTCTTTCCATTACAAATCGTCTGGTCAGCTGAACACTTTATACGAGAAAGACGATCCTTACTTCAAGTTCCAAGCTGGCTGGATGGGCTGGGCTGGGTCGTGTTCATTTATATTTGGTAAAAAGCTGCTGTGAGTCCATACATACCTTGCTTAAGCAAATTCCATTACATCAAATTATAACAAAGAAAATAGAATTGAGGATAACATTGTTTTCTTAAATTTCGCTAAGCATGTTAGTGGAAAATTTTTGCACGTACCTAATTTAACTAATATGAGAACGTAAAAGAATTCGCTTGGCAAGACTGTAAAATTAAATGTTATTGTTTGTTGATAGAGCGCAATAAATAAACAATCGCCTCTGCAGGTTATTATTAGCGATCACGAGATAACAGGCAAGGTGAACCAAGAGCATAAGGAACTTTTTTTCTATCTAAGAAGTTGAGCTCGATTGCAAATTTTAAAGATTTGTCTTTTTAACCCCGGATGCCAAAAGAAGGGTGTTATAAAATTGACTGCGATGTGTGGCATCGCATCCCATAAACGAGTGAATTGATTGGGAAGCGGTTTTTATTTAAAAGCTATATCTAGCGTTAGATCTTGGACATATTTTATCAAAAACTGAAAGAGGGATTTTCGTGTCAGGGCTGACTTTATTTTTTTAATGCATTAATATGGTGGAAACTTCGTGACACATAGGTACATATCTTTTTGTACCTATATTTGTGTAAAAAGTTAGAATAGATTGAATAATTACCAGCTTTATCATCTGCTTTGTTGTCCGGATACAGTACGAGCATGAACTCGTTGCTGCCGGCCGGATCCTTGGCCTCGGTGCGGGGAACACGCGCCGGCGGCGCTGCCTCCGGCGCCGTGTTAGCTCGTTTGCGGCGCGGTACCGGCGACACTCGCGGCATCTCACCCTCCTCCTTCGTCAGCGCTTCGTTGATGATGCGCGACTCCACTGCCAAGAACTCTACATCCACAGCCCGTCCCGGTATCTTCACTGGCGCTGACTCTGCGCTCGGCGCACTCATACCATACGGACTCTCAGCTTTGACGCGAAAGCGGTACTCACTACCTTCGATCAGATCAAAGAGCGTCACACTCGTCTTCCGACTCGTCGTCGCTTTCAGCCACACGTTCCATCCTGTGCGGTAGTACTCCACCACATAATTGCCGATGCGACAACCGCCGTCGTCTTCGGGCGGCTCCCAGTCTAGCGTCACAGATTTGTCTACCTGCCGCGTGACCGACACTCGCTTGGGTGGGTCTGGTGGCGCTGTTATCGTCACCAAGAAAGCAGCGGTGTCTTCTCCTATATTGTTTCTCGCATGCACTTGATACTCTCCTCGGTCGCTTCTTCGCGCCGAGTGAATCTTTAGCACAGAAAACTTGGGCGTATTCGAAATTTCTACACGATCATCTACAGCAATCGGTTGACCGTCGTGTCGCCATTCTATGGTGGGTGTTGGCTTTCCTACGATTGTGGTTTTTAAGTAAACCGTTTCGTTAATTTCGTAAAGTAATCCGTCTTCGTACTGACGCGGATAGCGCAATTTAGGTGCGGCTTCCAGAGCGAGCCGCGCTTTGGTGACAGCGTGCCCAGCACGATTGGTGGCTGTGCATTTGACTTCGCCCTCGTCGCTAGGCAAGGTTTGGTGAAAGACCAGAACGCTAGAAGTCTCTGTGGTCGTAATTGCTGTCCGTCTGCTGCTAAAAATTTCATAGTCGTCTTTGAACCAGGCTATCGTTGGAGTCGGCGCGCCGGTAAACGACACACGGAATTCGGTTTTGTCATTTTCGAGGGCGGTAACATCGTTAAGATGTTGAAGAAAAACGGGAGCTTCCTGGGCGCCTCGTTCAAAGCTAACCGTGAGTACGTCGGAGAGTTCGCTGTACTCGGACCGGCCGACGGCGTTCAAGGCTGCCACTCGGAACTGGTAGCGATGCGGTGGCTCCAGGCCAGTGAGCACCAACTCCGGCCGAAGTACGATCGGAGGCGCTGTGCGGATCCAGTCTTGCGAGCCCAAGCGGTTGCATTCCACCTGGTAGCCCTGCAATGGTGCGCCACCGTCGTGTGCTGCGGGTCCCCACCGCAACGTGATGGCGTTTGGCTCATCGTCAGTTAGTATCGGAATAATATCCGGTTTTCCTGGCGGTGCCGGTCGCCCTGAAAATGTGACGATATCAACGTTAAAATTGAGCAAATTCGCATTGATTCAATGACAAGAGCTCTCAGACGGAAGCATTTGAATTGTTGGTATAAATTCAATTGGCATAAAACTCTTTAACAAAATTAGACGCATGATAATCGTTACATGAACGCGGACGGTCTTACGATTTGTTTTGTTGTGCCACGCTTTAGGAATCGCAGCGCGCAGTCTTTTTAAAAATAGAAACGTAGACAGGGGTACCTCAGGTCGCGTGTGATTCGCTGCGTTATGAGGCGGCGATCGCGATGGGTTTGTGGCAAGGTTTACGGTTGGAGGGTGATTACCTGCGGACTTCCAGTGCACGTTCTTCCTGGGCTTGAGCGCAGTGTGTGAGGCAGAATGTTGGTTGCCCATGGCGGCGGCGGCGCGCGCCGACACACTGAGCGCTACTCCCGCGCACCCCACCCCCGCCCGCACACCCGCCGCTCCGCACGCTCTGGGAATAACTCTGCGCACCACCGCACGCCGCCGCTCCGCGCAGCCGCATACCGTCCGGATGTGATCTTGATCTGTTTGATTGATAGCTTTCATTAACGACCGCTGATAGCTTTTGGCTTTTGGCGAATACAAACCATTAATAACTATCAAATAAACAAACAGTATTGGCAAACGTGTATCTCGTTAAATTTGGTAAAAGTAATTAAGTTGTCATGAGAGGCTTAGATAGGCGAACCTAACGCCACCCATCATTTTATTCTTTTACTCATAAATCAGATCTTATTGAAATTTAATTCTGTACTTCGCTAGGAAATTACTTGCAGTATTTTTATTTTTATAGATTGGTATTAATGTATTGCAAATTGAGAGAACCATTCTTATAATTTATCATTTAGAAGCCTCTTAATCCTGATAAGAAAGCTCGAACCTATTTCAGCATCCTACCCTAAGTCACTTCAGTTGATATGAAAGGTAACGCCATCTAACGCCACGGTTTCAAAACATGTTACAAGTTACAAGTAGTAATTGTTCTGGGTTTGATTCTGAGAATAAGATTCGTTTTTTTCAAGGCACAAAGATAGATGGCACTACTAACTAGTAGTTTTGATGCGACTACTAGATGGCGCTCGATGTTACAAAATAAACTTAACCCATAACAGTCTGAATGCTCAGTTTGGAATATCCAGAGCATTGTATGATGTTTTTTCTGAAAAGAACTGGGTTAAGCAAACATTAAGTTTGACGGAATCCATGACTAACTTAACTCGCAGCCGGTTCGTATCCAATGAGTCTTCGACTTTGTGGACGTAAATAAATTTGGAACAAAACGGATGGTCTACTTTCAATTCTTCTGACAACTTTTTGTTGTGTGTTGTAAGTAATCATCATTTCTAAATATTTATATTTTTTATCAAAACATGAGTAGTAGGTTCTGTGGGTTAGTCCGACTCACGCTATATCGGTTGTTTTTGATCATTTTAAAAATATTAGCAGATATTCTGACTGTGACGTGCTTAATTACATATGTATACTGCTGAACCCTACACGAATATCTCATCTAGGTGCAAGAGTTTCTTATCCAGGAAGGCAATTTGTGTAATCAGGCAGAATTTCTTAAAAAAGTTAGTTCTTTAGAGGTA
Organism: Rhodophaea formosa; assembly: GCA_963082605.1. NCBI lineage: Eukaryota > Metazoa > Arthropoda > Insecta > Lepidoptera > Pyralidae > Rhodophaea > Rhodophaea formosa. The sequence goes on along the minus strand of OY720203.1, from coordinate 13,444,087 downwards.
AAAAGCAGTAAGTAGAGGAAGGAAAAATGGACTAGGCTATGCTATGTTGCAAACCGGCAAATGAAAAATGCCGTTTTAGATATTGCAAGAAATTATAATCGCTTGAATACAAATATTCTAATGGTTAATGTGAACCAGTATCAGTAGTTCCATCGTCGCTGGATCTACCTACGACCATCATCGAAGTCTATCAATTTTTAGCAACACTTTCATAACAGCGTTGTAGAGAAGACGCAGATTAGAAACCTTTGACTGACTTCAAAAAATGAGATGATATATCTACTTATTGAAAAGTATTTTTACATGTAAATCTATGTCAGCTTCTTATTGTGTGTGCCTAATGTATATGTTTATTGTGTATAATAATAAGTGTATGTAAGTATTTATACATATGCATATCATTCTTCTTCTTCTGTTTTATATTATGGCTTCCACCGAAATTTCAGTGATTCTGCCAATGTCCAGTATAATGAGATACTAAGTATCGGTGTTGTACGGTAAAGTTTTTCCAAGTAGCATCAAAGATGGCGTATGTTCTTTGACGCCTCGTGGCAGCTTGGGGCGGCAAATCTATACGAGTCCATTTATCAGTTCACTTTAACTATTTCACAAATTGTTCATGAGCACGAGCATTTATAACACCAAACTACAGCAATTTCATATTATAAAGTCCACTAAAATCAATTTGCAAAATTGTCTAAGGCAAACTTCAACTGTACCCCTTGACTTCCCACCACAAACTCCATGCATATCATTGTCCGCGCATATTCCAAAAACATAAATGTCACTGCAATATTATTTTTTTATTAACTTAAGGAGCGCAAGTTTCACCAAAATCATTTCCATAGATTTTGAGGTAGAGAGTTAAATACTTATACTTACTTTCACACTTTTTTACACAGTCACTCATTACAGTTTCGAAGTAGGAGTAATTTGTTTTTGTAGGCACAATTACAGGTTTGAATTAGGTTTAATTTGTTAAATTATTCTTGTCACTACCGTTGTTGTCAGCTAAGTGGATAACGCCTGTCCATCTGTTTCCTAGTCTTGAATCTAGGTAACGTGGTAACTTTCTATCTACTAACTAGATAGGCTCTGATTGAGTCTGGTCCACTACTCCTATCTTTGCAACTTCCAAGTTTACCGATATTACGAATTTTGTCGAACGTGATTCTTGATTAGATTTGCTAGCTTACCTACGATGCCGTGTGGTTCCCGGCAGAGTATAACAGGACCACTCCAAGTCTTACCGTAGACACAGAATACATGTGGATGTCGTAGACGGCGACTTAGGAAACACAAGCTTATAAACAACAAAGAGACCTCTCCAGCCCGTCTAGCCAGGGTGGAGAGTGAAGGCCAAATCCTCTGACTGATCTGGCTAATAGTACATTGGTTCTAGTAGTATACAGAGAGGGTCCTGCAGTCAAGACTAACAATAACAAAGACTTGATGATGATAACAATGAGTAGTTGCTTCTTAATTTATTGCTTGCACCTACCGTTCAAACGATTTTGTCTAAATTACTAGCAAATGCTATCGTCTTTCGTCTCCTCTGTATGTGATTAGTTTTTACGGTTATAGTATGCCTCAGGGCATAAAATAGTTGAGCGTCATATTAGTTATCGTAATCAAATGACCTTTTTCAAGTACATATACAATAGTTTCATCTCGGTTATAATATTTCTTTGGGGAAAATGTGTCATCGGTCTTTATTTGTCCTACTGGTTATAAAGAAACACCGGCTAACGCCAAAAGTCTTATGGTCAAAATATTTTTTTTTATTAAATTAATTACCAATGTTATCTACACGGGTTGATATTTATGATTATATAATTTTTTCTTGCCACTATTTTTCACACGTTATTATTGATATTACAAGAATATTCCTTACTCTACTAATCGACTTATGCTGCTTATACAATAAGGCACAATCTTAGGGAAATATTGGTATCTCTACCTTATAGATTTGGACCTGGCTTTATTAGTGTGCAAATACTTACAAAATAAATTAAGTATTTTATTCTGTTTTACGTTAGTATTTGTTATTATAGCAGCAATAGAAATACATCATCTGTAAAAATTCAATTACTTATCTAGCTATCATGGTTTATGACATACAACCAGACGGTCAGACAGACGGACATCGAAGTCTCAGAAAAAGGGTCCCTTTTTTACCTTTTGGGGTACGATGCCCTTAAAAGGGTAGAATAGTATGACTCCACACAGAGACACACAGCAGCCATATTACACCACACTTAAAATATTTGTCCACCTCGGCCTGCTTTTTAGGAACTGCGCGGGAAAGGACGTGAAGCAGCTGGTGTATTCTGTTTTTATTTTCTCCCAAATCAGCATGGTAGATTTTTTATTTATTTAAATAAAATATGCTTTTTACGCGCCAAAATGTTTATAGTTATTTGTAGTATTTCTTCTGTAACCAATTCGTATTTTATAAAATCTTTGATACTTTACCGCCGTGGTTGCATAATTTCATAGCAAACCTGTCCTTCCACTTTCAACCGACTTGAAAAAAAAAATTGTTTTGTATATGTTAGTCTATACCAGCTTCTTAACACGTGTGCCATATTGCACAAATGTCTGTAACTCTGTCTGTATGTATTTTTGTGTGTTTGTCACGCATATCTCAAAAACTTTAAAACGGATTCCAATTTTTTTTTGTACGTGTTATTTAATAATTGTTCCAAATTAGGGAACAGTATACGATTCATCAAATTCGGTGCAATAGTTCATGAATCAGTAACAAGGAACATTTAAGTCGGTTTTAAATGCTTGTTGAACTACACTACAGTTAAGGGAGTATCCTAGCAGTATTTTTTCAGTATGTTTTCCATACAAATGTATTCCTCTATTTTGTCGCTGAAAACTGCTTCTAAAGGCACAATTCATTTCTCATAAAATCTAGTACCTAACTAAATAGGAATAGCCCTACGTTTTTTTTAACTGTATAACTATTTTTTTAGAAGAAAATAAAACATAGAAACATATGAAAAAAGAATTGTGCCTCTAGCAGTTTTCAGCGAAGAAAATAGAGGAATGCATTTGTATGGAAAACATACTGCTAGGATACGCTCTTAAGGACTTTCATATAGGCCGTGTTTTTGGCCAGTGCAGCATATCGTAATTATTTATCTCAAACAAGGTTGATATAGGTTATGTCGGCTTTTTATATGTATGTTAATCATTTTTTAACTTTGTGTTTAGTTTAAGATCACGCGGAAGATGGTGTCATGGTGATGGTGTCATGGTAGCCCCATGACAAAATGCTTAGCGGAGACCATTTTGATACTGTTCGTACCTATAATTTGTAATTGTTATTGTTCTTTTTTATTTTATGTGCGTACCAAATAAACAAATTTTCTTTTTGTCTTCTTTCTTACTCTTCGAGCAACACGGACTCCGGTACGGAAGGCCGTGTTGCTCGAAGACTCCATAGGCCGTGTTGCTCGAAGTTCTTACTTGGTTGTCGGTGAAAGGAACGGTGAAAATTTGAAATCCCACGCCATTAACTTATTACGTTAGTCTTCATAAGATCTCTTGTTGCGACTTGAGAGGCCCGAATACGATTCCCACAGATCAAGGTATTCCTTGCTCTGTGACGATTCCCAATGATTAATTGGCTTTCGAACAAAACAAAACAATCTTTTTTTTTAACAAATCACACAGATTGAGCTGGCCTCAAAGTAAGTTAGAGACTTGTGTTATGGCATACTAACTCAACGATACTATATTTTATTACAAATAGGTACATAGTATAGATAAAACATAATGGGTAAGGAGTTTATAATATGTTTGTAAACATAAAACCTTCGAGCAACACGGCCTCCGTACCGCATAAAACACTTCTCATTGAAATATCATCCAATGAGATGTGATATAATATAATATAAATCACATCTCATTTGAAGATTTATTATACTCGTAATATCTTATAAACTCTGAACCACAATACAAGCAAATCATTTTGATTTAAGCTCTGGTTCGGATATTATACTTTATATGCAAAACTGTTAAAGATTGACAACAAACATATTTCCAATTTGAAAAGGTTCATTTCCAGGTTTACATGACGATTTATGGAAATATTTGACTGTAGTATGATCTTTAACATCGTTTACCTAGTGTGTATAATTTAGTTTGCTTTACTTAACAGCTTTTGCTTAACTTGTAATTTGTGTAGTATTGTTTGTTCGGGTTAAAATCTTGCTACTCAATTTTGAAGCACCTAGCCTTTTAACCGATTGATTAGAATTACAATAACAATTGATCCCACACTAGGCTGGGCCTGTATCGTGGGCATCAAGCATAAACCTATCGTTTTTGGGTCATTTGAATTATTCTTGGAAAGAAATTTACAGTATGAATCGCTCACAATAAATACTTGCCACAAAAATGAAAATTGTAAAAAAAATATTCCTTTTGGCGTAGGAAATCTTAAAAATATAACTATATGTGTAAATTGAACGGAAGATTTTTTATTGCTCTAATTTGTTTCCTAAATTTGACAACCTTACATATTTATTCAATCAAACCCACGATAGTTCACGTCAGTTAGCTTTTTCAAGCTGCTTCAAATACCAGTCTAGCTGTGGCTGGATGGATGGAAGTGTTGAGAGCTGTTTATTGCCGGCATCTTTCCAGGCGCTGTAGGTGGGATTCCACAGCAGGGTTGTTGCTGATCTGATGGCCGCTTTAATAGCAATTTATGCTCATATCACTAATCTTATTATTCTCTTTTAATATATAAGGAAAAAACAACACAAATTGAATTTAGCCGCTCAGTAAGTTGTGTAGTGTAAACTTGTTACGTAGGATACTAACTCAAAGATACTATATTTTATAATAGACACTTATATAGATAAACATCCAAGTAACTTCCAGGCCATTCTTAAAAAGATCGTTTTCCATCATGGCGGGGGTCGAACCTTAAGACCCCTCGTATCGCAGGCTGGCGCGTGTTAACCGCTGAACCTCCATGGTTGACAAAAATAACCGTGCGAACCGATATGTAAATTGAACGTAAGATCGCTAGCTTATTATAGTTCTACTTAATGTGATTTGTAGATAAACATCAAGACCCAGGCCAATCTCAAAGATTATTTTTCATCATAACCGGCCGGGGATCGAATCCGAAACCTTTCGCGTCACAGGCTGGGGTGTTAACCACTGCGCCACGGAGCTCGTCAAAATTTAAACTGGGATGAATACAGTTAGAGACACAAGGATTCATTAAGAGATATCATAGTTGAATAATAATGAATACTATTATGTTAAAATGAAATTACAACATTCATTCCTACAGTGCCCTAATTCATTACATTTTCAGCATACTCGAATGCTGACTCGGATAAAAAAATAACGTATTTCGAAATTACTCTCAACAACCCTGTTCAAAGTTATTTCCATTTTAACGCGACGGGCATATTTATCGCACTTCGCATTTACAATAACATCATCCGAGGACATAACTGTTTGTTTGTAGAATATTCTGAGCGATTGCTCATTTTACTGTTTCGACCTCTAGCGGTACTGAAAGAATCTACATAGAGTACCAACTTTATACAGGCTTATTTTGAACCTATGAGCTACATTTAAATCTCAGAATTAGAAACCCTAATAGAATACAGAAAGAAATGTAAGAAAAAATGGTGAATACTTAAAAATAAGTCTTGACTTCCATGCTGGTTTGGGAGTAAAGAAAAAACATAGAATATACCAGCTGCTTTTCTTCCCGCGCAGACCGTAAAAGCCGGTCAAGGGATTGGGCGAAAATCTAAAGAATCACACTGAAAGGCGATGCGGCTAGCAACCCATCACTATTTAGATTCTGCTTTCCACCTTTACGCCCACTCGATGCTAAACGTGGCCTGTAGGTTCTATGACCTTGGGCTCTGTCTACCCCGCAAGGGATAAAGACGTGATAGTATGTATATAAGTCTTGACTTCCCATAGAATTTCGCCCAGCTGGATCGGTGATATATTTGTATGGGAGGTCTAAACATTTTTTTCGTTTTTCGTCTTTTTGCTTTCAATTTTGCATTCCAATAGGGATTCTGATCCCGAGATTTCAATATAGCTCATAGGTTCAAAATCAGTTTGTATAAGCTTATAACCAAAAAGCAGTGTTATGGTAGGACTTAGATTTCTACTAAGTAATAATTATATAACTGAAACCCACGCGTACAAAGTCGCGGACAATGATGGCCAACACATCTAGATATGAATTAAAATTACATACATGTTAAAAGCAAGTGTGATAGTTTCTTGATAAAATGTAATGGGATCCCTCTTCGCTTCTGATAATCAAAAAACATACTTAGATAGGGAGACATCATAAATACTAAGACCATTCTGAACTAATGAACTGATATGAATTAAAATTACATACATGTTAAAAGCAAGTGTGATAGTTTCTTGATAAAATGTAATGGGATCCCTCTTCGCTTCTGATAATCAAAAAACATACTTAGATAGGGAGACATCATAAATACTAAGACCATTCTGAACTAATGTAGAATAATACATGTATTTTTTTTTGTGACTGTAACATTCTATCGAATCTTCTATTAAACCATTTATTCTAATGTACTTTTACAAAACCTTGCAATTCTGTCAATATTACATACACACAGGTCTAATTGATAACTTTCTTTCATTGAAGTAGATTAAAAATGGGTTTGTTGGCTACTAAGGAAATCAAATCGAATTTTAGCCTGAATTATGATGTACATCAGGTAGATGTTCGTCTTCATTAACAAGTTTAATTTTAATAAATGCAGCATAAGTTTTTAATTTGAATATAATATAATCAATGCGACGAGCTCCGTGGCGCAGCGGTCAACACAGCGGTGAACCCCGGTCAGGTCAAGATGGAAATAGATATTTTTTAGATTGACCTGGGTCTTGGATGTTTATCTATATAAGTATCTATTATAAAATATAGTATCGTTGAGCTAGTATCCCATAACACAAGTCTCGAAGTTCTCGAACTTTTTTTGGGGCTAGCTCAATCTGTGTGATTTGTCCGTATCATCATCAGGTCTTTGTAAGTCTCCACTGCAGGAGCACGAGTCACGACTCTCTCTGTACCACCCAAGCCATTATATTAGCCAGAGCTGTCAGAGGATTTGGCCTACACTCTCCACGCTGGCCAGACGGGTCCCATCGACGGGAATCCGTATATATTTATTTATTTAAAAAATATATCGACATGATCAAATTGAGTGAATAATAATCTCATAAACACGACTTTATGCTTTTTGTCGCTCTTGCATGAAGCGAGCGCGCACAGCCGACCTAAATCCAGCTGGCTGCGTGCCAGCTCCCAAATACCGAAGGAGACCACTCTCTCAAGGTGACATTGCGTATAAACCAATAAACTCAAAACTTTAACAAAACGACGCCATTTTAAACTCTTTACTCCATAACTTTAAAGGTCATATGTAAGAAGATATGTTATTATTAACGTCAGACAGACAGCAAAAGACACAGAAACTTGCTTTTAAGTTTCTAGAAAATTTATTCCAAAACGACTTATTAGTTTACTAGCTGTTGCCCGCGGATTCGCCTGCATCATATTTAACCTATGTCCTTCTCAGTACCCCAACCTATGTGTATGCAAAATTTCATGATGATCGGTTCAGTAGATACGGCGTGAAAGCGTAAAAAACAAACAAACTCACTTTTGCATTTATAATATTAAGTTAGGATTACTAGCTGTACCTGCAATTTCGTGCGCGCATGTATTTAGATTTTTATTAGTAGTGAACAAAATTAAAATAACTTCATTAATACCTATTTTGATCACTTAAGGTTTGCTTATGACACAATATTTACAGACATCATCGATTTCAATTATGATCCTACCTGTGACTCCACCACTATCGCCTGACTGTCGTCCAATAAGTACAAATTGTAAGAGTTGTTGGGAGATAATTTTTGCCGCTACCACATGTGGCCGCTACCCAACACCCGGGATCGCCGCGCCCCTTGCGCATCGGTCCTAGGGTCCCTATAAACTGGGGGCTTCAGAGGGACCCTAGGACCGCTGCGCTGTAGTTGGGTTTCGTAGCGAAATGGCAAAAACGGAACCCTTATATTTGGCATTGACTGTCTGTCCGTATAACACAACCTTTTTTTCTGGAACTATGAGGACTTATTGTTGAAACTTGGTAGGAACATGTATTCTGTAAACCGCAGAATGATTTTTACATAAATTAAGATAAATTAAAGAGTAAGTGGGGGACTCCTCTAACTGGAACTGAAACTAAAAAAAATGACCAAACCTATAGGTTTTTAAAACATCACACTTTATGACGGCGTTTTATGTAAGAGGTACTTTTAAAATAAGGTCGACAAAATATATTCATCAGAAGTCTTTCTTATATCTTAATAAAACCTTTCAAAGAAAATTGGTTTGAGAGAGATATAGTCAGCAGTTTTTTAGATATACCACAGTCCACAGTTTTATAAACCGCAAATAAAACTTTATCATTCATACAAACACTGAAAAACTCTAAAATGTTAGTGGTATTTTGGCTAGATGTAAGTAATCGGTTCGTTTAGTGTATAATCTATGCTTGATACTACGGACGGAACTGACTCGCATCTGGTCTCTTTTTAGGGTTCCTTACCCAAAGGGTAACCTGGTAAACGGGACCCTATTACTAAGACTTCGCTGTCCGTCCGTCCGTCCGTCTGTCACCAGGCTGTATCTCAAGAACCGTAATAGCTAAACAGTTGAAATTTTCACAGACTGTGTATTTCTGTTGCCGCTGTAACAACAAATATTAAAAACAAAATAATAATAATGAAGGCGCCTTTCGATCTGCTATCGCGAAGCAACAAGCCCGGTGAATCGGTAATAACGTTGCCATAGACAAACATACACACAACGCGTTATACTTTTTACCACTATAATACATAACACACATGATATCCCTGTATGTATGTATGATTACCTTCATCATCATCATCAGGTAATTTTAGTCTCCACTGCAAGAGCACGACCCTTGCCGAAATTTCCATAATCACTTATGTCGATCACTTAGGTAGGTACTTTCAGTGAGTAGTATTTCTATTCCTGCTTGAGGACGCTCTAATAATGTCGCGTATGCTTTATTTTCGCTTGAAAGTTGTCGAGTGTATTAATTCAATGAGGTACGGGTTACTCACAGACACAAAAGTCTCATATTATTTCATTCTAGTTTCATAAGTAAATATCGACTCAGTTAGTCTTTTTCTGTTACTGCGGTTATAGATGATATTATTGTATTCCCTTGCTTGTTTGATTTTACATTACACATGTATTGCGCAACACTTTGAAAGTAATTTAAAATTATAACGGAAACTGGGTTGCAATGAAATTTGATATTAATACATTATGATGCAAATACGGTAAGCTGGATATTATTGAGAGTGCTCGGATTAAACCGATGGCTTTAATACCCAGCTAACTTAGTACAACCATCGAACAACGTTTTTCAACACATTTGCGATTAACATAAATTAAGCAATTATGATTGGTGTAAGGAAAAAGGGCCTAGTTTATAAAATACAACATAATGGTCCAAGTTTCGATCTTATAAGGACCATATTAATAGCAAACGTACAAAACCACCATTATTGACAAACTGCCAACAACTACGCAAATAAAACTATCACAGAGATTTTTCCATACAGTTCATTACCCTATATTTAACAAACGAATAATTTTGACTTCATGCAATACAGAGTTTATAAAAATAGCAGCATTCATACATACGTTGCATAGCCGAGTGTTTTAAATGTAGGTTATTTCAGCGAAAGACCATCGCTCTACTTTTCATTTATAATTAGATTGCATTGTAGAGCACGGGTTTGATTTAATGCTCTTCCATACGTTCATTATATTTTGTTTTACTTCATGTATATACGGGCGGAAAAAGTGCGTAGAATGCAGTTCTTGGCAAGTCCCAGTTAGTGGGCAAGGGTCGCTACCAAGTCGCTACTGAATGGGTACCTGCTGGCTAGCGTCGCAAAGCCCAAGGACAAGATGGTCCGATGATCGGCTTCTGACCCAAATCGGCAGCAGAAGAGATGAGTGGCGACGTAGAGGGGATGCCTTTGCCCAGCATTCGGACAGTATAGGCTTTGGAAAAAAGTATTTATGTTTGACCTTTTAAACAAAATAAGTATTGTCAAGAGTTAACGTGGATCACAAGGTTTACTTAAAAGAAGGTCAGCCCAAAAAACGAGAGAAGTCGTGATTACCGCCAAAAACAGCCGCTTTAAGCGTTAATCAGTAGTTCTCCTATTTATAAACCTATTTGATGAAACTTACACTATTACCTAAGTTGGACTTGCCGAGACAAACGAAATAAGAATTTTTGTACAACTTATAGTTTTTGAGATATACGCGGACAACTAATTGTATATATACATGCATACAAATATTACATATATATGAAATTTGGGATACATGTAAAATGTGGTACTGAAAACATGGTGCAAAAAATGTGCAACCCTGACAATATTACACACACATGTGTCGAACTATTAAACTCCTTTTTTGAAGTCGTCTTAAAATATGTAGGAGACGCACCATATAAAATTTGCATAAGTACCTAATTCGTATAATATTAATTATCAGCTACGCATAAAATGTTTACGACCACCAGATTCTTGCTTTGAAACTTCTGAAAAAATGGAATAATTTAGTTATACCCAGTAAGAACTTGAAACGCAATTCTCAAGTTACAGCGGGGTCTAAAATTAGCGCTTGCGAGTGGGCTTGACTTAACGTACGGCATGGCCTAATTTTAGCATTGAATCACGCCAATCCTTATCCCAACAAATAAACGGAAAACGTTCATCACTTGTTCTCCAGCGAAAAGGATTTTTTTATAAAATTGCATTTTTGTGACCAGGTTTTAATATTTTAGTCTAGATATTGTAAAATGCTTGTCAGGACTCAGGACCAATCGACTTTTTGTCCAAATCGTCAGTTACTCGAGCTCACATAGGTTGGGTATATATATTTATGTATTCCTTAGTTTAGGAGTACCAATGGCCATATTAAGAGTCCATCATCAGATCGGCACATAATATTGCATTATCATCCGATTTACATGAAATTTTAGCCATATATTGTGTTTTAGCTCAATCTGTTATGGATAAGAGCTTCAAAATGGAGTTACAAGATTTGATTCTCACGGGCAGAAAAACTGAGATGTCAAAATAAAAGCTTGCTATAATAAAATTAGTTATTATCGACCGTTCGTACCTAGTGGTTATAAAACACGGACAAATATTAGAATAGTTTGTATTTTTAACAATGAAAATATTATTAACTTATTTCATAGCGTTAAATTAAACTAATAAATAATTAAGTATATACGGACGAATCACACGGATCGCGATAGCTTCAAAGTAAGTTCGAGACTTTTGTTATGGGATATTAACTCAACGATACTATAGTTTATTACAAATGCATAATACCTAATTTGTCTAAAAGCTTTTGTCGCCAACTGAATCTAATGCCATTAAATTCCCCAACTCGTGATTCGTAGCTCACAAAGAAAATTAGCTTTATTGTAATGTTTTAGTCTAATTAACTGTCTTAGCAGACCTATTAGTTTTAGTTATATATAATTTTAGTGCAGTAGTAACATAAGACTACTGCACTGAAATTATAATAACAAGAAGTGTAAGTATATTCTTTTCATATCATCACGCCTTCTCTTAAACAGTGTTTTCAAATACATGGACTGGATGGTGTTTATTATGTATGATCTAGGGCTATAATGGAATTATATTAATATAAAATTCCATTCCTTTTCCAGACAAAATATAACAGGCATTATACCCTAACATTTAATCCTGTAACAATCTCCGTCTGAGTTTCTATACCGCTCGTACTAAAAGCACTCGGCTTCGCCACATGCTTTTTAGTAGTCACTCGTTTATTGAAATCTTTTTTTACAGCCCCTCCTACACAACGTAGTAAAAGGAATAATAGAATAAACTATTGTCCGTAAAACTATATTAATTAAGGAGCGGTAATATACAATGGTGGAGGTGTCACACGCGACGGCGGTCGGATGATGACTGAGGTTCGTTCCTTAAGTTCATGGGATACATTTGTCCCGCAAGGCACAGATACAGCATACACACAAAACTTTAAAGCTAACAGTAGATACTATTTCAAATTGAAAAGCAAAAACAAGTCGAGAACTCTGCTAAAGCATAATCTGCTACCCTTCTCCGTAATCATGTGATCTTTGATTGTATCGCAAAATATAGATTTTAAGCTTGTGTGTAAAATGGGTTAAAGTTATACGCAGAAAATGTACTTATATGTGTCGCAGTCATCTGGTTGAATTTGCTATTTGATTGAATGACTAGCGCGTTCATTGAATGGCGACGTTCAATTGAATGACTGAAGGACAGCTCGTCAAGTCATTGAATGTAACGTTCAACGTCTTGACTGAATGAATGTCATTTAGCGAAGTCGTTGAATCTTAGCCGACTTTGTAATATTTGGTGGTAGCATAATTTCATTTTTCTTAGTTTTTAAAGTAGCCGGCGGCGGCGTTATAATAGGTAAATCCATAATGTCATACTATTTTATTACAAAGAACGCACTTATAAGTAAATTTAATCGAAAATAATATCAACATCGTGCCATCTGTTCGAGCTGTTTGACGCCATATTTGTTTTGGTGACTACTAGCGCCGCAGTGGGAAAAAAATGAACTTAATTTGAATCACCTGACTGATTCTATGTCCGCTCTTTCCAAAGGGCTATGTCTATCCGCTAACTAGTTGGACGTTGAGCGACGCTTATTTGTTCAACGTTCGGCCTAGTCATTCAATTAAACGTGGTCATTCAATGAACGCGCTAGTCATTCCATCAAATAGCAGATTTAACCAGATGACTGCGACATATGCATTTCAAGAGGTAATAAGTTGAACCATTTTACAGCGCCACCGAAAACACATTAGGAACTGAAACTTATGGCAAGATATTTCGGTCAGCCGTTTTGGCTCGCCGCGGTAACGTTAAGTGCGTTCGCAAAGTTCAGTGCATCACTAATTACTGGGGTAGTTAGCAGTTGAGAATGCGGTACTTTTGCGGTGCTTTATTATAATTGGCTATTGACCTCCGACATAACTTTTCTTTTACACTTTTTGCAGATAATTTTTAACCAACCCGACTGACCAGCGTGGAAAGTGTAGGCCCAATCCTTTGTCTACTCTGGCTAATTTATGGCTCTGGTAGTACCACAGAACAACATGTTTGTTGTTCTGTGGGTAGTACAGACAGATAGAGTCGTGCTTCTGCAGTAAAGACTAAAAAAGATGATGAGATAATTTTTAGCTTGATAGGAAGGCTTCTCGTCGCTTATCAGTAGAACTGTTAGTACTCTATTCAGATAACACAAGCTCTTATCCGTAACTTCGTCCGCATATATACCTATTTCAATTTGATTACGCAGATTATTTCACTGTTTTATTAGTTACTAGCTGATGCCCGCAACTTCGTTCGCGTGGACTATATGACTTCGGCGTATTAATTTACCTTAATACGAACTAAACATACATAAGAAAATACTTGTAGCAGTGTTATAAAATGGTATGCATTGGCTACTGCTAAATACTGGAGGGATAAAATAAAGGATTATTTTAGACTTTTTGAGCCACCGACACGATAAGAAGAAGACTATATAGCTAGCTCCAAGTGAGCTTGCGCTACTTCACCAAACTTTGAGGTATGGGCAGAGCGTCTTCAACCTATCGCCTTCGGAAGGGACGGACCTCGGCTTTAGGTGTTCAAGGCTTGGAGAGAAAGCAAAATATCATGTTTTGCCGTATGGACTGAAAACTACGTTGCCAAAAGGCGGCCCGCTGGGCGGTCACCAGTAATATGAGCTAATTGTACTCTACGCACTCTATCCCAGAGGAGAGTGTGACTCTGTAAAATTGTCGATATAAAATTTAACATGGTACTTAGTGTATCAGATGTTCTAAATCTTCGATTTTTTCACATAAAATTTGTGCAAAAATGCGGATTTTTTGAGGCTAATACTGAAGTTGTTTCTCCAAATTTTGATTTCTCGTTTTGATAGAAACCTAGATATAGTGCACAAGATACCATAGTTGAAAAGTTTCAAAGAAAGATTTGTTACACCGCCATAATCACGTACGAGCGTTTGTATGAAAAGATAGGCGGGATGGCCGCCTTTAAGACTGTATGTAATACTTACTCGTACTTTCAATATTTGTTGTCTTGCAGGCAAAGATACTTTTAACAACTTCTTCATCCGAATGTTTTTCCCCTTTGCGTCTTCAACCGTCATACGTTTTATTCCGGGATAAAGTAACATTGTACCAACTAACACCAAATATATGGTACGTAGTACTACCACCAAATATATGGCACGTACCTACATGTCGCAAAATTTCATTCGTTCCGGTATATAAGCGTCATTAGGAGAATAATACCAGTAAACACTATGCTTTTGACAAGCCACCTAAGTATTAATTTAACAATGAGTTATTAATATTTTGTCGGCTAACACTTGTACTAACATCACTTTACCGTGTCAAGCGTCAAAGTACTTTATTGACTTCTCTGTTAGATTTTCTTCATCCCATTTATAAAACTTGTAAAGTCCTAACTTTATAATATAAATGCGAAAGTGTGTTTGTTTGATTGTTGTTTGTTTGTCACGCTTTCACGCCCTATCTACTGAACCGATCATCACAAAATTTTAAATACACGTTGTCTGGAGTAGGTACGTAAAAGGTCATAGGTTTCTTACATCCCGGAGAAAAGCAATGCGAGCGGAGCCGCGGGCGTAAGCTAGTTCTATATAATTACTAGGAGAAGATCTCGCGACAAATCATCAAAGTAATTTTAGAGGACCACCTTAGAACAACGCAAAATAGTTTGAACAAATGCCAAGCAAACGGGCAAATTTCCAACGTTTTTAAGATTTTAATCTAAGAAGAAAATTCTTATTGCAGGAAATCGGAGAACATTGTGTTTACACCATGAAGGTAATACCGACATATTCGGTCGGAGAAAAGACTTTTCGTATTTCATATGAAGATTTTATCTTTCCATACAAAAGACCTATAAAACTATGACCTCAAAATTCTCAGACAGTAAATTCTTGAATCAAGTGTGTGCTATTCTAACTGGAAGTAATTATTTATGACGTAGTAATTATTTATTAATCTGTGGCAGTATGTCCATAAACTTATTTATTTACTTTTTTACTTATTCTGCATTATTTCCTATATTTAAAAATAAAATGATTTTTTCTTCCAACTACGCTGCAATTCTATCATAACTGCACTACATATCCGGCACAAAGCGGAACTTTGCTGCACTAGAAGTAAAAAAAAAACTAAACAGTGCAGTAAAGGATTTCCATACATTTTTGCTGCTCTAGTGCAGCAAAAATGTATGGAAATCCTTAACTGCACTGTTTAGTTTTTTTTTAAATCGTGGATAATAGTTGTCACCTGTCATACAGAAGGTTGGCCAACCTAACGGCCGTATGGAGTTAACAAAGGGACGTGTGTATTGCCTTGCCTATAAAAAAATACTGGCCATAAAGAAAAAAAGCGGGAATGTGAACAACAAATTTTTAACTATTGTAATTTGTCTTCAGTTTTATTTTTCAACTACTTTTATTGCAGTAGTTGAAAGAAAAGCAGATTATGCACCTCGCATTAAGTAAGTTAAATTGCACTCGTGCTTTTTAGAGCCCTCGCTAGCGCTCGGGCTCCAAATAATCACTCGTGCAGCAATAACTTACTTTCTGCTCAATGCAACAATCTACTATTACCTAATCAGTTTTATCACCGAACAGAGTGGATAAATTTAAAGGGACTCAGTCTGTCAATATGGTAAATTTTTCCTACGAGACAAATGCTGGTAGCACAAAAAATATTCGACATTTCCTTACAAAAGTATTCGGCCGACCCGGCAAATTGCATGAAAATGTTGAATTTTTTTGTTCCCAGCATTGGTCCCATAGGAAAAGATGTACACGTTCACGGGCCGAATCACCCGTTTAAGGGATTGTCGATGGTTAATTTACACAATGTTTTTGTCCTTCTTATGTGTTTTTAGTATGGAATTGCAGATTCGTCAAACGAAATTCGAACCCGTTACACTAGTTTCAGACGTAATATGTTACATATTTTCTCTTCCACGCTGGTTTGGGAGAAAAGAAAAAACATAGAATATACCAGCTGCTTTTCTTCCCGCGCAGACCGTAAAAGCCAGTCAAGGAATTGGGCGAAGATCTAAGGAATCACATTGATAGGCGATGCGGCTAGCAACCCATCACTATTTTGATACCGCTTTCCACCTTTAAGCCCACTACGATGCTAAACGTGGCCTGTAGGTTTTATGACCTTGGGCTCTGACTAGCCCGCAAGGGATAAAGGTGTGATAGTTGTATGTATGTATTTTTTCATGCAGACCGAAGGTCGAAGTCGTCGCGGGAAAATACTTATAATAGGTTTCCGACAGAACACCCTTGAGAAATTACAAGCCAGTGACGTCACGGGAAAACGAAATCATAAAAGCCTGTCGCTGCGGTTAGATATTTCTATCGTCTCACTCAGATGTGTGGTTCACCTTTTTATCTTTAAAAAATTTAATGTCCTCTCTACCACATGTGAAGGTGCTTGCTTGCTATTTTTGATTAAGTAAATACAAAACAAAATTTGTATTTCAAGAGAATAATATGGGTAGGAATCTTGATTGATGAGTTTGGATTGTGTTAAATGTTTCTGATGATGTAGGAATCCAACTGAGAAACACTGTTAATCAAATTTAGAATTTGAGACCGCTGTGTAAGTTAGGTTAGTTAGGCAAATCCATTTAAATGATTTATAAATAAATTGTCAAAAGAAAGCCCTTACAATTAAAAGCAATTTATAATATAAAGTAATTTTAATGCAACATATCTCTACCGATTCTGCCCGAAAAGTTCGCAATATGTGACGTCACGACTGTTTAGTCTGATGAAAGGATATTTTTGGGTGAGTCGAACAAAATCACTTTGAAATGTATGTATCATTAGCTGTAACTCGCGGCTTCGTCCGCATGATATATAGCCTATGTCCTTCCCAGTACCCTAACCTATGAGTATGCAAAATTTCATGATGATCGGTTTGGTAGATAGGGTGTGAGCGCGTAACAAACAAACAAACTCACTTTCGCATTTAAATTATCGTTTTCTTTTAGTAAATGGGTCTTTCCATAGCACAATGGAAAATAAAACGTTGAATTCAATTGATATTGTTATATGAAAAAAGAACAAAGCAGCTTTTCCGTAGTGACTTGTCATCTTTTACTGAAGTTATTGTTTTTTTGAAATTAAGATTCAAAAAACACAACTCAACTGTGACAGATGGACTGACAGCGAAGGCTTAGTAAAACGGTCCGCTGGCACCTTTACGGTATGAAATCCTGAAAAAAAAACCCTAAAAACTCTCCTCTCGTTCAAATTCGTATATCTACCGATGATGTTTATTTTTTTTCATCGCATTCAAGAATTAGCGCAACATTAGAAATAAGATGTCGTTTCTGCCATCACAACGTTTGCGAGACAGGTAGGCAAACGCATCGAGAAGCCGAGTTATTCTTGGCGGGCTTCTAGAAATGTTTTGTACAGGTCGAACCAGCTATTTTCGATGAATAACAAACATTTTCGTAACATTTTGTAATAGTGTGTACCTAATGAAGAGCTCTCTCATTGTTTACAATTTGTTTGATGCTTTACATTTGACGATGACGAGCAAAAACACACAAAAGTGATGTTTTAAATTAATTGTATAATATTTACAGCGTAGTTATTGTATCATCTCTTAATATATTGTCGGGAAAAGCTGGTAATTAAGGTAGACACAATATAAGTAGATCTGTAATAATAAAGTTTTTGATCCAAGGTGTCGTCCTCAACTGCCTGTCCCGTGGATGCAAGCATAGCATGGCACGCACACCCGGCTTCCTGAACTGCTAGTTTCTCATCCTCAATCTATCCGAGCAAGTAGCAGCCCTTTATCCTGTTCCTTTGCCGTGTAGTTCCCGACAGAGTAGAATAGGACCACTACAAGTCATCCCGTGGATGTCGTAAAAGGCGACTAAGGAAACACAAGCTAAACAAAGCTTATTAACATCAAAGAGACCTCTCCAACCCGGCTGGCCAGCGTGGAGAGTGTAGGCCAAATCCTCTGACTACTCAGCTTATACGTATATGGCTCTGGTGGTACAGAGAGGGTCGTGCTCCTGCAGTGGAGACTGGAAAGACCTGATGATGATGATGATGATGATCCTGTTCCTCCAGTGCCACCTATCATTCTTTCGCTAACAAAAAGACGATTTCGATGGGCATCAGCATCTCTATGAAGAAAATCCTTAGGGGAGACTAATGTCCAGCAATGAACTTTTTGCGGCTGACATGATCCTAATGACAAAGTTGTTTTTAAGGGTGAGCCAAGAATAAGAATTGCAATAGGATTCAAGCCAAGATAAAATTTAAAGCTTACGTAATTAGGTTAAATTACGACAATTTTCAAGTTCGTTGAGCTCAAAACAATTGTTTGATTGACATAGTTTGTGCCGGAATCGCCGGAATTTATATAAATAATAATCTTTTTTTGAAGAGAATCAGTAGGTATAACTGGTTTAGTGAACATGGGTTTCATACAGTTCAAGGGTCAATTAATTTTAAACAATGTTATGTCAATGTAGAACAATAATAGCAATCAGGTATTATAACAATCATACTCGTTTGACAAAGCATTGAAATTGACAATAAATATATATATATATATATTGATTTACATAACTGCTTAAAAACTTTCATCAATCATTCATAGAGTCCGCTCGGAATCATATCACAGCATGAATGATGTGATATGATTTTGAGCGGACCCCGGCTTCGACGGATCACAGTTGAGGACGCAAGCGGAAACGCTCAAAATCATATCACATCATTCATGCTGTGATATGATTCCGAGCGGACTCTATGAATGATTGATGAAAGTTTTTAAGCAGTTATGTAAATCAATATATATATATATATTTATTGTCAATTTCAATGCTTTGTCAAAACGCTCTGTTGAAGATAAAGATTTACTATTGCAATTCATTGAACAAAATAACATTCGCCTATATTGAACCGATTTCAAATTTTTTATTTAATTTAAAATGTATCCTTTTGAAGTCGTCCTTTTCAATTTTCATCAGAGTCGAGTTTTTTTTAGTTTAGGAGCTTGGATTTTTTATTTTTTTTTGTTGAAAATTTTACCTGAAGTCGGTTGAAATTTACCTGAAGCGGGACCACCATCCGCGTCGAAGGCAGGCGTGCCACCGCTGCGCCACGAAGTCTTCCACGGAGTGTTACAGGGTATATGTAAATTCAGCAAAAAGATCAATATGACGGACGTAAACTGTCACAAACAACAGTTGGGTTTTATTTTTTAAAACAATACTTGTCCATGAAGAAGTTTAGGCCGCAAGAAAAAATTGTGACTATGAAACTTTATCGTAATTCCTATTTTTAGAGCTCTTTCATTTAAATTGTGTGCAAGTTTCCCATTAAATTCTTATGCTATGAGTAATATTGGCAAATAATGTGTTCAATTTACATGTATTAGCATTTTTTGATGGCCGAGTATCTAATTTTTTGAACAACTGCGTGTACCCTATTCAGACGCAAATTAATCATTTTACGCACGTATTTTAGTGTAATTTTTATTCGGTCATGCCAATGATCACCTAGGTCTTAAATAAATAAAATGCAATAAATACAATAACATATATTATATTATACCAATGTAACGTTAAATATCTATATCGTAAATATATCTTCCACGCTAGTCTGAAAGAAAACGTAGAATGTACCAATTGCTTTTCTTCTGTCGCAGATCGTAAAAAATCTATCGAGGAAATGGGCGAAAATCTGAGGAATCATATTAATAGGCAATGCAGCTAGCAAGCTGCATTGCCTATTAATATGATTCCTCTAATTTGGTTCCGTTTTCCACCTTCACGCCCACCAACATGCTTAACGTCGCCTTTAGGTTTTTTAGACCTGGGCTCTGTCTACCCTGCAAGAAAGAAAGACGTAACAGATGTATGTCATCATCAAATTTAAGAGGGGTGTGGTGTGGCGGTGGAGCTTCTTTCTTCCGCCAGTATTTTTACTTCTCTGTAAGTATGTAGCAACATTATTTTGTTCTATTATTTGTTTCATGAAATATGTATGTACGTAACGTTAAATTGCAACAGGTACGAATGCGTTGTTGGCAGCTCTCATCTGTGGGTGGGCAAGTATTCTGAGCGAAAAACTGAAAAACAGTATCGCCCACCGCACCTGTGACTAACCGGAGTGTTTTGCGTAAGCCACCTCCGTGACACCATTCCCGAGAATTTGGCTTACTGTTGATTCTCCTAAAATATTTATCTAAGTAATTACCATCATTTTGACCTACTTGTGTCTGTCAATAGGGGGAAATATAAAGAAAACTATTCCTAACAAAAAACTTTCACATTTTGGCTTGAGTAGGGAGACTTCTTTCGGCGCTGTAGGTACGGGTTGAGAGTGCGGTCCATCTCATCCCTCTCTGCCCCGCGGGGTAAACAACTCCCACCGCTTCCCATCGTAAATACCTGGATAACGGCCTCTGTAGCGCAGTGGTCAAATCAATGAAATAAGTTTCCAATGGGTACTTAGTGCCGACAAAGGCTTCAAAATGTATTTATTTATTTATTTATTTATTTAAACTTTATTGCACAATTTAAAAAAAATGTGTACAAAAGGTGGACTTAATGCCATATGGCATTCTCTCCCAGCCAAACCTTTGGACCAAAAAGAAAATTAAAAATGGGTGGTGGGTGGTGCGATAAAGTGCCAGAATATAAAAAAAAACAGTGTCATAATATAAATACGCTAAAAAATAATATAATATAAATCAATATACCAACGTGCAATACAACTAAAAATATACCAACATAAATATAATAAAAATATAACATATAATTAGATACATATCTATAAAAACATAAATATATATAAATATATACATATAGGGGATGATTACTTATCAACGGGAAAGCTAAGAAGAGGAAAAAGACTTTTCTAAAAACCATTTGTGTACAGCCTCTTTGAAAGTGAACCTATTAGGGGCCCTACGGATATTTTCGGGGAGAGCATTCCAAAGGTGAATAGCCTGTACCTGAAAAGAGTTTGACATGAATCCAGATCGGTGAGAAGGAGTAGCTAGAATAAGACTATTGGTAGAACGAAGAAACAAAGAATGAGTGGAAGACAGGAGTTGAAATTTACATTTAAGATAATCAGGAGCAAAACGGTCATTGAGAATAGTGTAAAGCATGGATAGGATTCTAGCATTGCGACGCAATTGGATAGGCAGCCAACCAAGCTGATTACGGAAAGAAGAAACATGGTCATATTTCCTTAACCCATAGATGAAACGGATGCAATTATTAGCTAATCTATCCAGCCTTAAGACGTGTGACTGATTTAAATCAGGATAACAAACATCTGCATAGTCAATTAAGGGAAGAATTAAGGTTTGGGAAAGTAAAATTTTAGTTTTTAGTGGAAGGAAATTCTTAAATCTATAGAGGGATCGCAAGGTACCAGTGACTTTTCGACTCACTTCCGAAATATGAGTAGACCAACTGAGAGTGCGATCAATGTGAAGTCCCAGGTCCTTGACACTTGAACAGAAGGGTATCACACTATTTTCAAATAAAACTGGAGAAACAGTGTTAAGATTAAGTTTACAAAGTTGGCCGGAGCTTCCTACAATTATGGCTTGACATTTATTGGGATTCACCTGAATACCAAATTCCTTAGACCAAACAGCAATTTGGTGCAAGTCATTGTTGAGCCGATCAATAGTCAAGTCAATTTCATCGCATTTACAGGATTGATAAAGCTGAAGATCGTCCGCATACAGATGGTGAGATGTTGAAAGCAGGTGAGTAAGGGAGTCAATGAAAATAGAAAATAAAAGAGGCGAAAGGATTCCACCTTGAGGAACTCCAGACAATAGATCACACCAACGAGAAAGCGTCTGATCAATTCGAACGGCCTGTTGCCGATGACGAAGGTAGGATGAGAACCATTCCAAGACTGTTGATGAGAGATTGAAACGAGACATCAGAGCCAGCAAGACATCGTGGTCAACGGTATTAAATGCGTTAGAAAAATCTATAAGTATAAGTACAGTTACCTTACCACTGTCCATACCAACTCTAATATCTTCAGTGACTTTAAGAAGCGCCGTACTAGTGCTGTGTCCAAGACGGAAACCCGACTGAAAATGACTCAAGAGGTTGTTAGGAAGAATAAGTGTAGACAATTGAGTTAGAGTGATAGATTCAAGAATTTTGGACAAGTACGGCAGAATAGATATTGGACGAAGGTGATTTAAAGTACTGGGGTTATCGATTTTTGGCAATGGGATTACATAAGCATTACGCCATGAGGAAGGAAATACCCCAGAACTTAATGAAAAGTTTATGATGTGAGTTAAAACGGGGAGGATAAAGTCAAGAAGAAGCATCACCATATGTCTATTAATAGCGTCACATCCCATAGATGTGGATTTGATGGATAAAATAACTTTTTTCACCTCATCAACAGTAACAGTGGAGAAAGAAAAACACTCAGACCGAAGAAGTGGCGAGGAAGCTATATTAGAAATGGTACTAGATCTGGTAGCATCGTCAAGAGTAGAAGCAGAGGAAAAATGACAGCAAAGTTCGTCAGATGAAAAAGAGGAGTAAGAGATATTAGAATGACTTTTGCCGAAACCGAGACTTTTAAGGAACTTCCAAGTATCAGCAGAGGAAGAGTTGGAAATATTGTCGTGAAAATAACGACGTTTAGCCGATCTCACCATCTGGTTGCAGCGATTCCTTGCTATTTTATAGAGATTCCAGTTTGTATCGTTACGATCTCGCTTGAATTTAAGAAAAGCTCTGTTACGCTTTGTCATAGCCATGCGTACGCCTCTGGTGATCCAAGGAGAAGGGGGTCTTTTAAGCTTAACTGAGCGCAAGGGAGCATGTCGATCGAAAATTGAAATGATGGTTTTATTAAGGAGATCTACCTTGGAGTCGATATTGGCAGCATCAATAACCGAGTCCCACTCAGCGTTAGCAGCATCTTTATACAAAGCATCATTATCTACCTTGGAAAAGTTGCGTATTGACACGGTGACTGGGTGTCGCTTTGAGGTATGAATATTGTATGACGTATAGATGAGATCATGCCGAGAGAACTCAGGAGCTGGATGCTGGCCATGCATAAGAATGTTAGAAGGAGAGGAAGTAAGAATGAGATCAAGCCAAGTGTCATCTGTGTCATAATTGAAATGTGTGGCATTAAGTGGAAGAACAGAGAGATTAAAAGAATGAGTAAGGTCATAAAATTTAGAAGATAAAGAGTCATTTAAAAGGTTGTTATTGAAATCACCGAGCAAAAGAAAGTGAGGGTAACTGGAAACAAAACGGTCCAACTCAGATTCAAGTGCAGCATAAAAATTAATACCAGGGGCCGAATAAAAAACACCAAGGAATGCTCTAACCCGATTTACCTCAACTTCCAAAAAGAGATGCTCAGGAGAAGCAGAATAAACTGAAGGAGACTTGCTGAGTACTTTAAAGGAAATATTGCTGCGGAGGTACACGGCAACACCACCACCTCGAGCATTCTCTCTGTCATTCCTAATCAGTATAAAGCCTGGAAGGGAGACTAAGGAGGATACCAGACTAGGCTTTAGCCAAGACTCAGATATCAGAATGACATCAAGGTGTTCAATAGAAGCGAGTTCTAGAAGAGAGGAATAATGGGCCATTACACTCTGTGCATTAACATGACACACATTGAAATACTTTTTAAATGGGGAAAGGTCTTTGCTCAACAAGTTATGAAGAGATTCTGAATCATGAAAAGAAATGTCAGTATTCGAGGAGAAACTACCACTACCATCAGTATTACTATCACTAAAAGCCGTATGAAAAGAATCATCCATCACTCAGCAAATTAAATATAAATAATAAAAAAAAAAAAAATATATATATATATATAAATATAATAATAAAAAAAATATATGCAATATTCAAGTTAGAATTGAAAAAAAAAAAAAAATAAGACAAAGCACTTATTTACCAAAAACTACTTTGGTCTGCCGGCTAACAACATAGACTTAAATTAAAATAACATTAATTGCTTACAAACAAGCGTACACTACTTCATGTTTATGAGTATTGAAATTATTGAAAATAAAACATACCTAGCTAAAATAACTCGAACACGTCGTCGTCGAACAATATGAGAAAAAAAAAAACTAATGTCAGTGTCAAAGTGACATGACATGCATGACAGATGAGATTTATATAACCCAACCAAATAAATTGTTGATAACTGGTGTAAAAAAAATGCGTTCTACCTTGATTATGTGTACAAAGTAAGATTATAAATGGTCAGGGGTACTTCTAAGAATCCTAACAACAAAATGAGAAAAGCTATTTAGCTTTCGCCGCCGCTCCTCGTTTCGGACGTTGCTGTTTGTCGCCGGACGCTGCGGCAGCCCCACTGCGACCCTTTGAGGGTGCGGATGACTCTGGCGAACCAGGAACAGCGGGCGCAGATGAGGCCGATGACTCAAAGGCTGTTGCAGCCCGCTCCAGATCCTCTTTAATGATAATGTTGATAGGCTTCCCAGATGGAGGCTTGACATAAATGGAGCCATCGAGCGTCCAACACTTAGTCATTCCGAATCTTCTCTTCGCCTCGACAAAGAGGTCTTGCCGATGACGCGTAAGGAACTCTGAAACCACCATGGATGACCCTTTCAGTGATGACTTCTTGCGCCAGACTATGCTCTTCATTGTGTGGGACGCAAAGTGCACTAAAATAGGTCGGGGTCGGACATCATTTTTAGAGCCAAACCTATGGCAGGCTTTAAATGTAGAAGCAGAGATCTCCTCCAAATGAAATTTGTCCACAAGGATGGCAGAGACAACGCTGATGACGTCTTCTTTCCCACCATCTATAACTTCAGGGACACCGCTAAAGAGAAGACATTTCCGCCTGTGTCTCATTTCAAGCGAGTCTGTAGACAGTGCTAACTCCCGGATCTGTTGTTGCAGCAGCTTCATCATGACCAAGACATCCTCCTTGAACCGATCATAGTCCTTATCAAGTCTCTCCAATGTTGCAGGCTCAGACTTGGACGCCTTAAGTTGATGTTCAAAGTCAGTCATCCTTTGAAGAATAGTAGTCTGGATGGATTTCTGCATCTGGTGTACATCTGCGGCAGACGTCATTTTGGTGCAAATAGACAGTAATGTAGGCAGTGGGAGTGTATGTTGTTCAAGCCGGCAGTAGGTGTTTCAGTGCAAGTGAATCACTTCATGAAAATGGTTGCAAACACTTCTTGTGAAAAAATGGAATAAAGGCTGCAAATTTATGTTGAAATAAAGGTAAAATATAACTTTAAACTAATTTTATAATAAAATATATGCAAGAGTAACTTGTCAACTTTTTCTTCACCTACCCGAAAAAAACTATTTACACGAATACATCTTCTATACTAACATCCCTTTTTTATACGATAATGATTTTTAGGGTCTTTGTTAATTTCGGTACTTTGTTTACAAAGTGTCCAATTTCGAATTATCTATGCATTTAATTATCGTCTCCAAGACAATTACCGTGATATTTCTGTTACATTATTATGATGTTGTTCTCTGCCAAATTAGTTAATGCCCCGAAGAGACTGATTTACAATCTTTACACGTTATGATAATGTGTCACTATTTTATGACTAGACGGGCAATGAGCGAGCATACCCTGCCAGATCTCCGGCGGTCATATATTAATAAATAATAATAAATAAATAACGCCCTTAAAGGGGTCAAGTGTTCCTACCCCATGTAATCAAAGGGGTTATTCAAATACAGCAGTGAAAGGGGGTGGGGGGTCGAGGCTTGTCTTATTTTTGATGACATGGGAGACTGGGGGGTTGACGGGGTATTGACATAAGCAACATTTCGCAAAATACACTAACATTTTGTGTAAAAATTATTCCACTGTTTACGTAAGTTAAGGGGGAGACGGGAAGTATTTTTCTTACTTTTGCTGACAAGAGGTTTACTACTTACGTAAAACTTGAATGGCCCCTAAATGGTTGTTAAATAATACCTGAAAAGTTCAGAGCAGCAACATATAAGTAAAACAAAGTTGAAAGGAAAACTATCACAGCTATGTACTCGTAGAAATAACGAGTCAAAGAATTGTAGTCGACAAAGTTATAAAATGACGATCAACTACGGAACTCTACACTGCGCGCGGCCCGATACGCACTTGGCCGGTTTTATTCTATAATACAAGTGCATCCATAAATTGCAATGAATGGAAAAATGAGGTGTAACACGATGCGGCCCGTGATTCACAGAGGTTTTAATATAGCACGCTTATTAATACCGCACTCCTAGCAACCAAGAATTACCTGTATGCCGCTCTGCCTGTTACGTCCCGCCCGAGTTTCTATTTTTACAATCTTTTATCTTGTCCTGTTTGTTTGTTTGTGGATCAAATCTTGCAACTAAATTTCGAAGCACTTGAAATTTTGTATACTTATGTAAGATGGATTACAATTGAATATTGTTTACCTTTCATCTGGACTAATTTGGAGTTGGAAGGTGGCAAAAGCAACTTTTTAACTAAAGAAGTTAAGCCCGATCTGTCTTAATATAAAACGCAGACAAACGATAAATTAAGGTCTAAAAAAAGTTTCAAGTAACTAGTAAAATTGTATTATAACAATGTTTATCGTTTATAGCCTTGGATGATTCTAGGTCTAAAGATAAACCAACAATTCTTACATTTAACTATAGAAAAACACTAGAAAGGGCGTATCAGCAAAAAAAAATCTTCCATTACTGACAGAGTGACGAAGTGACTTACAGACAGACAACGTAAGCCAAAACCGCAAAGCCTAAAATATGAAAATTTTGGTCATATATCCCTAGAGTGACGTTAGTGAACACTAAGTAACGATTTTTGGAAATTCGAAGGAGGTTGGTTATTATGAAACTTCGTCATTTTTGCAGTGAGTGCGTGCACACGAGTCACGACGCGGCTAAACGGCACGGCTAAATTGCTTTAAAGAACAATACATCGAAGAAACAAATTGAAAAGATTTATTCGAATAAGTAAAAAAAAAATATTTACTGATAATTTTCATACGGAACTTTTTCATAGGGTACCACTCATAATTTCGAAAATAATTGAACCATTTTACAGCTTAGCTGTAACTAATCAGAAAAAAAAAACATTTTAAAATTTTCAAGGGCACTTTTTGTTCCCTTTTTCGGCTACGGTCTTTGAATATTCGATAAGAAAACTACCTACGAACTCTTGGGTGTAATGGAATTGGCCGTGGTGGTCATAGTGAACGTCCAGCCCACTTTGCTTGCATTTACTGACACTGTATATGAGTTGGTGTGATAAAAAATATTTTTGCTCAGAATCATTTTTGAAAATTTATCTTAAAATCATACATACTCTTACGCCGCCGTTTCGAGCGTGAGATAAACAAAAATCGCGGGCAAATGCTAGTTACCCATACAAGATATTATTTGCAAATACAGTCCGAATCAAAGTTTATGGCGGTTCGGAACATCGCGCGAATCAATCCGCAGTAAGTATACAATATGAGGCTCACCGTGGCGCGCGCGGGGAGGTGGGGTGGTGCGCGTTCTGCGCAGCTCGCAGCTAATATCCGAGTCGCCATAAAGTTTGGTTCGGACTGCACCATGGTATAAAATATCTGATAAATTGTCACTCATATGCCATGCCAGTCAATATCGACATCCAACATTGCAAACGCGCATGTATCGGCGATTTATATATATATATATAGACCAAGGAAATAAAGTTACAACTTTGCAACTTATTCAAAAGCACGTCCAAAGCTATTAAAAAGGATTACCAAGATTACCGCAAAAAAATAATTTCGCAGAATCTTAAACGCTACAGAAGCACAAAACGTGCATTTAAAGAATTGAGTACGCACAAGACCTGGATACAAAATCTTAAATACAAGGACCAAATAGCCATTACCCAAAAAGGTATTCTAGAGTGCGCTACGAAATTTTATAAAGATCTGTACAGCATTCCGAAGAACTCTACCCAACAGACACCGACAAGTACATCTCAACACCAGGCTTGCATACAGGAAGTAAATGAAATCGAAGAAAAAGAAGTCGAATATGCCATAAAAAAACTCAAAATCGAAAAAAGCCCCGGCCCTGATGGGATCCAGAATGAAACTCTTTAGATTGGTAGTGCTGAATTAGTACCATATTTAACATGTCTTTTCAATCGGGTCATCAGTGACAAACAGGTTCCGAAACAATGGCGAAGTTCCGACATCATACTTCTCTATAAAAAAGGCAATCCTAAAGACATTACAAACTACAGGCCGATCAGTTTGCTCTCGAGTATCTACTAGCTGTTTTCAACAGTTTTGCTGACTAGAATTAGCCAACAAATAGACACTCTGCAACCAAGGGAACAAGCAGGAGTTCGTACTGGGTACTCTACCATGGACCATATACACACTATGGAACAAATCATAGAGAAGTATAAAGAATACAACGAGCCCTTATACATCTGCTTCATTGACTACACGAAGGCGTTTGACAGCGTATCTCATGAGGCAATTTGGAAGGCTCTGCGCTTATGTGGAGTTAACAGTATATATATCGATGTCCTGAAAGACATATATAAGAATAGCACGTCCCGAGTAAAACTTGAAACTAGAGGCAGCGAAATACCTATAGCCAGAGGAGTGAGACAGGGCGACCCCCTGTCACCAAAATTGTTCATAGCAGTTTTAGAGTATATCTTTGGGAAGCTAGATTGGCATTGAAAAGGCATAAATATAGACAACCAGTACCTCAGTCACCTCAGAATTGCTGACGACATAGCTATCTTTGCAGAAACTAATCAAGAGCTCGAAGAGATGCTTCAATCGCTGGACAGAGAAAGCAGCAAAATAGGACTTAGTATGAACGTAATTAAAACCAAGTTACTTACGAATCATAGAAAACTACCTGTTTCCCTTTACGCAAAACCATTAGAATATGTAGATAGCTACATTTATTTGGGCAAGAGAGTTTCTTTCAGCGAGAAAAACACGGAAGAAGAAGTAGATAGACGCATAGCAACAACATGGAACAAGTTCTAGGCAACAAAAGAAATATTAAAAGGCAACTATCCAATTCCCATGAAGAAGGTAATCTTAGACACCTGCCTCTTACCGTCTTTGAGCTATGGCTGTCAAACGTGGATTTTCACTAAGAAAATTAGGAAAAAAATTAACACCTGCCAACGTGCCATGGAAAGAAGTATTCTCAACGTCCGAAAAATACATAAAATCAAAAGCAACACAATAAGGAAGAGAACCAAGATGATAGCTCTTAAGTACACACTCAAAATGAAATGGCGTTGGGCAGGACACGTATCGAGGTACAAAGACGAACGTTGGACCATTTTAAGCACGTGCTGGAAAGGCCCTGAAGGCAAGAGAAAGCCAGGGAGGCCGAAAACTAGGTGGTTTGACGACATCAAGGCGGTGGCTGGTAAGAATTGGAAAATCAAAGCGCAATCGAGAGAAGAGTGGCATAGGTTGAAGGAGGCTTATACCCAAGAGGGGTCCATTCCCAACAAATAAAAAAAAACAGTAATATTAGAAGTCAGAAAAAAAAATACTAACTCACATAACTAAAAAGAAAGGATAATTTAAAATCAAACTAAGAAAAATAAAAGCATCTAACAATAATAATAAACAACAAACTAAAGTGACAATAGACTAACACTATTATATAAGTTTATAATGAATAATTGGGATATGGAATCAATAAAGGCTTTTTTATTTTTATTTTTATATAGACCACAAAGAATGGCCTACAACCGAGTTTGCAACTTTCTTAACCCTGTGCTTCTCCTGGAAGCCCGAAAGTATAGGACTTTTTTCAGTTTTAACGGAAAAAACTACCTTAAGGATGCCTCTTTCGGTTATCTTTGTGGTAAGCTTTTATGAAATACACTAAATTATCTACCGTTCGAGTATAATTTGAACTCTCTGTGACTCATAGTCATTGAGTCATAGCTTGTCAAACTATGTCAACTCTTTCCCAAATTTGGTACAATTTGGGGTAGTTTTGATTTCTGGGCCCGTACCAACGAAATTAAAGACCTTATAGGAAAATTGTACTGAAATAAAAGATAAAAAACTATATAAGCTTTCAAATAAGTGTAATTTTATCTCTCTAAGTTTTTTAACAGTAGAGAAACAGTCTCTTAAACATGATCCTTTCGACCTAAGTATGGAAAACGGTATTTTTTTTTCATTTTCGATGATCAGTTGAGTGATACTCACTCAACTCAAACAAGCGTAGCGAACAAATTTCAAATTACTTTGATCCAAATGTAGACTACCCAGCTCACATCCTACATTAAATTTTACTTTTTGGTCGAAAAAATCCATTTGTGAGAGTCTGTTCCTCTACTATTAAAAATCTTTGAGAGGTGAAATTACACTCATTTGAAAGCTTTTATAGACGTCTATATTTTATTACATTACAAATTTCCTGTAATATCTTTAGGTTCTTTGGTATGGGCTCGAAAAGGCAAAATAGTTTGACAAGCTATGACTCAATAATTATAAGTCACACAGAGTTCAAATTATACTGAAACGGTAGATAATTTAGTGAATTTCATAAAAGTATACCACAAAAATACCCGAAAAAGGCATCCTTAAGGTAGTTTTTTCCGTTAAAACTGAAAAAAGTCCCATACTTTCGGGCCCCCAGGAGTAGCACAGGGTTAAGAAAGTTGCAAACTCGGTTGTAGGCAATTCCTAATGGTCTCTGCGCGTTTGCAATGTTTGACACTTTTTGTATCGATATTGACTGGCCTATCAATGTTAGCAGAAATAAAAACTCTTCAAAAAAAAATCACAGAATCTTTTTAATAGCAAAGGGTACAATATAAAAATATTGCGTAATCATATAGTAGGTTTAAATCGTATTTTTAATTAATTTTGCTAAACAGTTTGGCTATAATACTGATTCCTAATTGGTACCGAGCGGGGGGAGCACCTGAATAGGTATTTATATACTTATTCTTAAATAGGTGTGCGCAACTTATAAAAATACCTATTTCAAATATACAGAGATTTTGAATGGAAGAGTTTAAAATTATACAATTGTTAACGTTTGAATTTTCACATAATTTTAGGTTAAAAGATCCTGTAAACAACAAAGTTTGTTAATGTATCCTACAAATTTACCTATTAATGTTTTCTACCCATTCGCACTCGGATACCATTCCAGACAGGTGTTGAAATAGCGGAGATAGGAACATTCCGAATCCAAAATAGCTTACCAGCATACATCTCCAGCTGCTATTGTGATCTGGCTGTTTTGGCACGTCTGCCTGAAATTGAGTCATTGTTTTATGGGTATGTAAAAATGAAGGACGGTCAGCCGATGTCAGCCACTGGGCAGAGGCCAAGCTAACCTACATCAATTTGCTCTCTTAGAGATAGATGATTACGTATGTACAATGACAAAATAAATAGGATATTTTATTCGGCAAACAGGTAAAACAGGTAGATGATAGATAGATAGTCGTACAAAGATTTAAAGGTTCAAATCCGAATGTGTGGAGTTTTTTTTTCATGTCTTATTTCTTAATTTATCATCATCATGATGATGATGATGATGATACATACAGGGTGACTCTCAGAAAAAATAATTTAATGCCAGAATCAGAATCGCTAATAGAATATACATACATATGCAAGAAAAAGGTAACATTAGAAGAAAATTTGATCAGATGGTCAAATTTCTATGGGAAGTCCAAATATTTTTATTTTTCGTTGTTTTT
Organism: Rhodophaea formosa; assembly: GCA_963082605.1. NCBI lineage: Eukaryota > Metazoa > Arthropoda > Insecta > Lepidoptera > Pyralidae > Rhodophaea > Rhodophaea formosa. The sequence continues at coordinate 13,412,055 of OY720203.1, read as the reverse complement.
GCACGTGTATCCCAACTTCCCGATTATTATTTTTTATTTTAATAATATTATAAATGTGAAAGTGAGTTTGTTTGTTTGTTACGCTTTCACGCTGTATCTACTGAACCGATCATCATGAAATTTTGCATACACGTTGTCTGGAGTACGGGCAAGATTATTGGCTTCCTTTCGTCCCGGAGAAAAGTACTGTTCCCGAGGGAAGAACACTAACGCGAGCGGAGCAGCGGCCGAAAGCTAGTATTCTACAAGGGATTCTGATTCCATTATTAAAATATTGCCAGGTTGTTCAGACACATCCTGTATATTAACACATTCGCCCCAGCATCGATTATCAATTTCAATTTCAATTTCTTTATTGCGTTTCGTATTGTACATTACATCAGCTCTTACAATAATGTCACTGCACTGTAATTATATTAAATATGTACAATATGAACCCTGTCGGGCATTGCATAAATAAAATTTGGAATGGCAAACGGGTTTTGTACTATAAGATATTAAAAAATATAATTATATTTAAAAAAATTAAAAAATAAGAAATAATAGTAATTTATCGTATATATGTTTAATATGTGTTACTTACTTGATTTTTTGATTGCTCTTTATGGTTATATAATTAGTTACTTGTCATTTTTTTTTTTTCTTAGATAGATTTTATTAACATTTATTATTTGAAGTCACTTTAATGTTAAATATAAGGCAATTTTTAATGTAGTTTTATGTCGCATTTTTATGTGAGTATATATAGAATTATTAGTTGTATTGTATGTCAAGTATTTTACAGTCACTTTAATTCAGTATCGTTTAAAAACTCGTCAATTGTGTAATAACTTTTATCTAAACATAATTCTTTTATCTTTTTAATAAATATTGAGTCCTTTTTTTCCGCTCTTAAAGTATCGGGTAAAGTATTATATATTTTTGTTGTCATGGCTAATGGGCCAGAACTGAAAATTTCCAATTTTGATATTGGCATAATAAGTTTATTTTTCTTCCTTGTAGGATAGCGTCGCGGCAAGTCTTCTTTTTTTGTATAAAATTGTGGATTTTTCCGGACAAATTTACATGATTCTAAAATATATATAGATGGTAAGGTTAAAATTTTTAAACTTTTGAAATGTGGCTTACAACTATCTGCTCCTTTAATGTTTTTAATAATTCGGATACATTTTTTTTTTTTTTTGGAGGGTAAGTAATCTACTTGCATCGGTGCTGTTGCCCCAAAGTATGATTCCATACGTCAGCCAGGAGAATGCATAAGCGTAGTAAGCGGTTACTGCGGTTTTTTCATTGGTCGTTTTTTTCAGTTCCCGGAGTGCGTATGTGAATTTTGATAGTTTTATCGCTATCATGTCGACGTGGGATTTCCAATTTAAATGTGTGTCCAACACTAAGCCGAGTAACTGGAAAGTGTTAACACTTTCAAGTGTGGTACCGTCATATTTAATCTGTATGCCGTGGTGCACATTTTCTCAATACAAACGTTTTAACGTTTATAAACTTTTTTTTTAATATAATACCTTCGATGTATCTTTTAATGGCACTGACTTCAATATACGTCAACGTATAATAAACATGCTGCTTTATATTAAGAACGTCTTATCACGTCAACGTGTCGTTCCTTTCCAAAACATAGTTTATAATTTTGTAAGTCATAGGTATCAAATATATCAACGTTACATGACGTCAACGTTATAATACGTTGTGAGATAAAGTGTACGTAATATATCACTCAAAATAACTATGTTTACCCATGTCAACGTTAATGCACACTCTACCTCTTTTTAATATATGTATAAGGTATTTATGCGCAATTATAATGGCAATGTCGAAAAAAGGAAGCGACTACGTAGTACATATATCTCCATGGAAGCGACCGAGTAAAGAAATAATGAAGAAAATCCAGATGACGGCTCAATACGTGAATCGTCATCTGGAGAAACTACGTAAGATCCTTTAGTGATGGCGGTGAGAGGACGAACAGACCTTTTTTACCCGACTGACTTTCACACCTATGTATATATATACATCATAATTAAGAGGAAGATTATGGAAGTTTTAAATAAAGAATGAATGACGTTTTCTTTATCGAAGAGGTGAAAGAGAGATGCGAGTCGCACGCCATCCGCTATGAAGATAAGATGGTTATGTTTAGTTCAAGTTGTAAATAATATATTTTATTAACGAGTTTTCTGGATTGCCTTCATCTACTCCCATCCCACAAAATATATGTTTATCGCTTCCGACCGATGTCCCCTTTTGTAGGATAACAGTTTGACAGATTTTAAAGTGTGAGGTGTCATTATATTCGTTATCTCCTCCGGAGTGCCACAGGCTATGTGACTTGCTGAGTCAAACATCAATATGGCGGACGTAAACTATCAAAAAGGCAATCAAGATTTTTGTATTGAAATAATTCCTTTATCAAAGAATTCACGGAATTTCACTTACATCTAAAGTAAACAACCTTTTTTTTTCGAAACAAAAGTCTCAATTTTTTTACGATCTCAACGTCAAAATCTATTTGGACGTTATAGTGCAACTATATTCTACTATAACCTCTAACTACCACCTCTTTTGGCAATCGTGCGTATATAAAGTTATTCCACAATTTATTTCGATAAATTGCGAACAAAGCTATATAATATTTTTGTGTGATAAAAAACTGTAGTAAATACAGGCTTTTCGGGTTACTCATTTGAATAAAAATCTTGTAATTCATAGTATACATAGCATGCCTAAACGTACGTTCTTCTGTATAAAAAGATTTAGAGCCCCGGCTTGTATAAAGAGTTCAATCTATAGGTATATTGTATTAAATTATCGCGCTTAATTAGTCCTTTATCTCTGTCGTTTGCAGTATCCCAAGTTTTTACAGGCGCAAAATATTAAAATATGCTTTTAAATAGGTGAAAAGGCAATAATAAACGAAGTCTGCAAGATACTAAAAATACATACACATAGGAAAAATATGCAGACGCATCAGTGCATGCGGCATCACACTCTGCTTTGCATCATACTCTGCGGCTCATGCAGTGCCCAAAATAACTGCTAAATATGCGTCAGCGAGTGACTGATCCCACTCTTACTTATAGGAATAATTTCGTTTTCTACCGCGACATTGTGACCGATGAATCAATTACTGCAAGTATATTTCATGCGTTGACGCATAGATATTTTGGGACATGATTCTGTATTCGTGGCTAAGGGCATGTGAGTGGACACAAATAAGATCTTATTGTTTTCGTTTTGTCATTTAATGTATTGGCCGCAGCCAAATAACTTTATGAGCCATTTAGTTAACTCTTATACTTATGGCGTCGTTACAAAATGATGTTCAGCCATTTAAAACTGCCTTGGAAGAAAATGGGCAGATTCCGTTTGCTTTTTACTTTTCACGAATAAATAGACAGGTTAAGCTAGCCCTACAGTACAGTACTGACAACTTCAAAAATCTTTAAATTATTCTTACCTATTAATTACACGCCACGTTGCTTAATTACTTATTTAATTGATGACCTTAAAATAAAATAAATCTTTTAACTATGCAGATTTATTTTATTTTAAGCCCATCAAAAAAACGATAAGTTTTTTTTAACTCCGAGGTAAGGATTTACAAATTAATTAATTGTCACGTTATTCTTATTGTCTGATATTATTGGATCCTTCATTTCATTTCCGTTGCAATGTCATTTATATGCTTAACACAGGTATCTCGCCGGGATTATTTTTAAATAATAAAACGGGACAACTTCGAGTCGTATTCGCAGTCGCAATTAATATAATATTGTATTTCTACAGAACCACGTTTCTGCATCTATGCACATGAAAAGCCTTCCAAGCGACCTCTCCTACTCAACTAAACGATTTTCCTAGTTGCATCATCGCTGCCGTGAGACGCAGGCCTGCTGTGCTGTAATATGATTCGGCATATGTTTACGACGCTTCCTCTATTGGAAATCTAATGCCGTTTGATCAAACATGATTTGCTCGAACACCTTTACTCAACTGTCTATAAGATCTACAATCAGTGTGCTCTATAGTTTGCTTTTTTACTGTTCCGTGGCTTCATCAATGCATTAAAATCTCTAACGGTTAAAATAACTAAACGCAAATTCTCGAATAATCGAAAATAAAATGATTGGATTGTTTTTAAATGCATCAAAGACCAAAATATTAACAAATAGTATTTTATAAAATGTCAAAGCCGATGATCAACTGATTGAGTACCTATATTTTAGAATACATTTACTTAGGACAGTTAATATCATTCAATAATTGCACAGTAAAGGAGGTACTCAGAAGAATTGCACTGGCATGGAAAAACTACTGGAGCCTAAAAGAATTAATGAAAAATAGAGACGTAGGTATTAAAATTAAAAGAAAACTGTACGAGGTTGCAATTTTACCTAGCATTACATGAAATGCTAATGAAAAATGGAGAGAAGCATTCTTGGCATCGAATTCCTCACAAAATTTCAAACAAGAAAATTAGAGCAAAAACTTAATGAACAGACGTCTAGTTTCGAACTTGACCACCCAAATGGAAGTGGGCAGGACACATACAGAATGGGAATTGTAAGAGAAGTTGAGGAAGACCATGAATGAGATGGCTCGATATTTTCAAGCAAAGGGCAGGACCATACTGGGTGCAAAAAAAGCAGAGAACGAGATAACTGGAGAGCGTTGGGGAGGCATACGCCAAGGAGGCGATTTCTACTTCTTAAATAAAATTTTAAAATATTTAAGTTCCTAAATATGAATATAAATTAAATAATAAGATATAATTTGCAACTAATCTAATTTGACAAAAGTTTATTATTTGACATAAATTAAAAACTAATTTAATTATAATTAATGCAATTTATGACCAAAATTCCTACGCGAATTTGTAAAATGTTTAATTTATGAATTACTAGCTGTTACCCGCGGCTTCGCCCGCCTATAAAGCCTATGTCCTTCTCAGTACCCTAGCCATGTGTATGCAAAATTTCATGATGATCGGTTTAGCAGATAGGGCGAGAAAGTGTAACAAAGAAACAAACTCATTTTCGCATTTAAATATCAGTAAGGAAGTAAGGATAATCATGTAATTCAAAGTTAGTAGAATAAATGGCTATTTTACTTTTTATTGTTGTTAGGACGGTAATAGATTGACACATTCTGTTGAGTTTTCTAGTATTTACCTATCACAGTTCAAAGGACACAGCTCTGTGACGAAAGCACAAACAACGGAAGCTTATAATAATTGGGTTCCGTCGGCACCCTTTGGGTACGGAACCCAAAAAAAAAATAACGAGAAGTAAGGCAAAATTAGCGAGATGGATGGCGTGCATAGATAATTCCTTATCCAGCACGGCATATGGAGTCACTGCTATAAAACGTTTTCCGACCCAGTAACCCCAGACTCTAGATTGAGTTTAGGACTAAGAGCTTTTGAGTCACTCTAAGTCAGCTCAGAATAACAAACGGAAGGCTGGCGATAGTTTAGTTTTTATTACCTAGTTAAGAGGCCAATACCGATTCGTCACTGTCACTGTATTTCTTTTATAAGGTTCCGTAATCAAATGGTAAATGGGATCCTATTACTGAATCTCCGACGTCCATCCCTTCGTCCGTCTGTCCGTCTATCACAGGGCTGTATCTATTGGGCTGTAATGGGTAGACTTAAAATTTTCACAGTATGCGTTTTTGCGGTTATAACAACAAACTTTGGAATATGCAACAAACAATCAAATGGAAGGTAGACAAATGGAAGTAGGTCAGACTAGATGCATCTTACATGGTTTAATTAATCTGGAATGACTATGGATATCGTGATACCAATTTTAGTTTGAGATTATAAACGCCCTGGTTAAGATAATACTATGTTGTATACCTATACTTATAGACTGCGTGATTGTTTTGAACTTCTTTTATTTCCCAGATTGATGAAGTTTTAATTATGAAGAAAAAGTGTGTCTTTCTTTAGTAGGTTAGGCAAAAGGCACAAGTACCTAAGTAACAAGCCCATTAGAGCTCGTGCCTTGTGCTTGATAAATTTTTTGTAAAGTAGCGCTATAAAGTTTCTGTCACTTCGCAATTATAGCATCGATTCCCTTACCCGTCGTTTGCACCCATTGCACCCATTGAGGCTCACTGCATGCTGATTCCAATTCAAAACATACAGGAAGAATTTCAATTTCCTAATCATCCATTCGACATGCAAATTAACAAACAGGAATGCTTCTGAAATTTAATCAATGTATTGCGAAATAGAATGGCTGGAAAAGTGGAAGCACAAATAACTCCAGGTTAGCGGGGAGGAGGCATGCGAAATTTGCGGGGCGCGGAGAGGAGGGCGGGCATACGCGGGTGTGAGGGCGGGTGTGCAGGGGACATCGCTGGAGGAGGGCGCGCGGAGTGCGCTCGTCTCGAAATAACCAGCGTATTTCGGTCGATGCGCCCCCCGCCGCCGCGAACGCCGCCGGCGCAGCGCGCGCTCCTTCAGCTGCGCACTATCCGCTAACTATTCGCAATCGACCGACGTCTTGGTTGTTGGAATTGGGTTATAATGACTTGACTTCTGCTAAATGAACCCGTGGACTAGTATAAGTTTATCGCAGTGGCGTATTTATTACTTATTGGGCGAACGCCGTTACGACGTTTTTATAAGGACCAGTAGCGTCGAGTGACAGTTTTTTTTGTGCGTTGTGCTGCGGTTGCGGCGTGATGGAGAAGCAGTCGAGGTGGTCGGAGCAACGTTCGGAGCAAAGATCGGAGCAGCGCTCCGAGCAACGCTCCGAGCGGCGCGAGCAGATCGTGCAGCAGCAGGAGCGCGTACAGCGCACTGAGCATCACTACACCCGGCAGATGCTCACGCAGCAGCAAGGTTGGTCCCTTAACATACTCTACTATCAGCTTCATTTTACATTCATGAAACTTTCATCGTTATAGCAAAGCGAATGTATTTTATGTAAGGGTAGGACATGCATCATTCAATAATCCAAATAATAGTGCATGGTAGAGATGTAAGTCGGTGGCTGCCGGCGAGGTAGCCCGCCCGGCGAGCCGCCTGCGAGTGACTTTGGTTTCCTGGTGCGTAACTTTATTTGTGCATAGCGCTTTTCCTCCTCGAGCGAGATAGTGCGGCTATTCTGGGGCGTGCGTGGGCGCCGGCTTCGCTCCGCCCGCCGCCCGCCCGGGTAACAGGAATGCGTTCTCGCTACCATTCGCATATTTTTCACACTTTTATTCACTTCACTTTGAGAAGTGATCTCACTGTCTCCGCTCGACGTTCATAAAATTGGAAGCGAATTTCTCCTACACTTCATAAACATCAAAACGAGAGAACTCGCGATTCTCAAAATAAGAATCAAGGCTGTTGATGCGGCTTGACTCCGAATAAACATTTTTATGGAATATTTAAATCCTAAATGGTCACCGCCGAGCCTGCATCGCGAGTCCTCTCGACCTCCTCCATTAAGGTTGCACCGCGAACTCACACATTGACAACATGTTTACTTATAAGGTGCAAACACGATTCTTTTTATGGTAGTAGAACGAATTGTGCCCATTCAAGGATTAATTTTTATAAATTTATAATAGAGGTACTTAATTTTACCGAGGCAAGAAATTAGGTCAACATTGAGATCTTGAGACGCAGATAACTTTAGATGATATGATAACTTTTTCGATTTATCGTAGGTAAACCTTAATTTTGAACGAAGGAATCATCTATTTGATGGAAGCATCTATTTTATTAATTAATAAAAAAAAATAGAAGCTCAAATAAGTATCGAACGGTCGCATGTTGCGATGCAGCTATCCAACAAAAACAACGATGGAAGAAACCGCGTCCAGCCGTGATTCAGTGACGCTATGCAAGAAAAAACACGTCACGAAATGCCACAAGCGCTAATTGTCAAACAAAATGCATCAGACCCGAAACATAACATTTAAGCCACTCCATACTATGGAAAAAATATTATGATACCTACCACGGTCTACGGGCACGCGTGTAATGGCTGTTCATTTCGATCATACCGAATGCCTCTTTCTCTGCATTCCTCTGGAGATCCGATTATGATTACTCACATCAACAATATGTAATTTACTAGGGACTTTATACAGTTGATATTAACTTACTGAATAAGATTTGATCGTAAGTTAATTTTACTCTGCACTATAAACCAAAACAAGTTTGATGTTGCAATACATAAATAAAACTTTGGGGGTTTATAACCAGAAGTTTTATTCAATAGAGAGATAGAATTAAAAACAAAAAAGATAGTGTTTAAGTGCCAGTATATATCCTACAAACATAATGGCATTCAGAATTAAACACTTTGATTCTGAATAACCAGGCAAAATTGATTTAATGATGAAATCAGAATCTTTGGAATAATAAACCCTCATGAAAGAAAGAAAATATTGGTCCTCCTTTAAAAGTCACAGATTTAGTCAAATTTCTATCGGAAGTCCAATTTCTTTCCTTTTTTTCTCGCATATTTATCTATATTCTATTAGGGATTCTGATTCCATGATTAAAATATTAACAGGTTTTTCAGAATCACCTGAATTCTTTTTATTACACCTCTTGTTTAATATATTCTACAAAATAAAAGCGAGAGGATTAATTTAAATATTTCGACGCAATGAGTTGTAACAATGCAACATGGTCGACTGCAAACAGTTGTATAAACTATTACTAAGCCAGCGACAGATCGCGTGAGTCACATTTGGTCATACAAAAATTAGGCCAACTATTCCTATAAAGGTATTAATTAATAATATTTACCTTTTTATATTAAATTCTTTTTGTCAGATCCGATGGGTTATAATGAAATTATAGAAAAACTATGATTATCAGTAGTTTTAAATAATATTAACTAATGTTTTGTAATTGTCAACTTTGTCAACATTTAAAAAGTCATATTATAAACAATGATTTAACCAGAAGTAATTAAAAAAACCTCACTTCAACTTTTTCTAGTGAACGATACACCTTCATACTTAAAACTCGATCTCAAAAGCCACTGAACCGATTTTGATGGAACTTGAACGTAAACTGATTTCACTTATTGCGTACAAACATACATATGACACTTAATAATTGACTCTCATGTTTAGTATTTAGTGACTAACAAATATAAAAACAGCGTAATTCTGAAAATATTACATACTTATGGGTCGGACTGATAACCTCCTTTTATAAAGTCGGTTAAAAAGAAACAAAACAAGTCATCTACTAATTAGACTGTCATAAACAAATATTTTAACGTACAGTCTCATCTCATTCAATAGAGCTGTTAATTGATGTTTATTCCTTATAACAATTCCAATTTAAGGAGCATACTTCAATAGAAATGTTGACTATTTTAGGGTTCCGTACCCACGGGTTAAAAATGGGACCCTATTACTAAGCCTCCGTTTTTCATTCGTCTGCCGCGCCCGCCTGTCACAGAAAGGCTGTATCTATAGAACCATATAAGGCAAAGACTTTAAATATTCACAGAATTTGTATATCTTGTCTGTATAACATTTACCAATAATAAACCTAATTATTATAAAAACCTAAAGGGGGCCTTTAGTTTATTTCAAGTAACTTGTGTTTTTGATGTTATTTCTCGATTGATACGGAACACTTAGTGTGTACGACTCGCACTTGGCCCATAAATTCATAAATATACATTAATGCAAAAATATTACACAAAATTCTTTCTTTTTATGGTTCCGTACCCAAAGGGTAAAAACGGCACTTTATTACTAAGACTTCGCTGTCCGTCCGTCCGTCCGTCTGCTACCAGGCTAGGTATCTCAAGAACCGTAATAGCAAGACAGTTGAGAAATTTTCACAGATTGTGTATTTTTATTGTGGCTACCACGACAAATACTAAAATCAAAATAATAATAATAATTAAGGCCCCCCCTTAATTATTATTATTATTTTGAGCTCCCATACAACAGAGTAGTTGTTGGCGTTTTTTGCTGTATCTCATGATTCATCAAATTTTCACAGATGTTGTATATTTATTGCCACAATAATAACAAGTACTAAAAATTAAATAAAAATAATATTTAATGGGCTTCCATACAACAAAAGTATTTTTTACCGTTTTTTGCTGGTACCGAACCGAAGTCCGAGTCGCACTTGGCCGGTTTTTTTTTATTTAATTTATAACTAGCTGTTACCCGCGGCTTCGCCCGCGTAGTATACAGCCTATGTCCTTCTCGGTGCCCTGACCTATGTGTATGAAAAATTTCATGATGATCGGTTCAGTAGATATTGTTTATTGATTATTTTCATAACATTCGTAACATGTCAACTCTTCACAATTATCACATTATATTAAATTATAAATCACATTAAATCATTTCATTACATTCATTAAATCATTTGATTGAAGAAAAAAACAAAGCTTATTAAAATTAATTATATTACTTTAAACCTACATTTGACAAAATTCCTCGTATGAGTGTGGTGCCAAATCAATGAGCCAGTTTTTCAGCTTTAATTTAAATAATTTTACATTTTTGGCCAATTTGATCTCCAGTGGGATGTGGTTGTACACTATCGGCCCCATGATGTGCGTTAATTTGTCAGATTTTTGTAACGTGCATGGAGTAGAAGCTAATTTGTCAGCGTTCCTCGTTCTCCTGGTCAAGATACGGCGTGAAAGCGTAACAAATTAACAAACAAACTCACTTTCGCATTTATAATATTAGTTGGGATTTTTATTTTAAATAGGCCCGCCTTAAAAACACCAACAAGTTTCCTTCTCTGGAATATAACAAAAACCGCATCATAATCGGTTCAGCCAAACGCGAAATAATCGCGAAAAAACATACATACAACATACAGGGCAACGTGAAAACCTCCTTATTTTTTTGAAATCGGTTAAATACTTCGACGGTGATTTGATTTCAAATGCCGCATGATGTCATGGTTTTGTACTTACAATTTCTACAACAAAGCGCAACTTATTTCTTTCTTATTGTGACAAAAATACTAAGTTGATATTTTTTTTTATTATTATCTTATTGACAGACTAAAAAAATTTTATCCACTTCATGCTTTTTCATCTTACCTATCAATTGTACATAATTGTACTAGAGATGCGAGTAGTGCAAATCCTTTAAAATATTTCTTTATCTTATTTTGAATATAATTGAATACCTACTTGCGAATTGATTACACCATAGATATCAGAATATTTACTAGATTACACTAATACAATCGGTTGCTCGAGTAAAAACTTAAACAACGCGGTGGAAAATTGATCGTTTCTTTTGAATCGTGAACCTAGGAAGCAACGAGGAAATGAAAATACTCATTCATAGACATCGGTGGATGTCATAATCATAACAGACAGCTACAGCGCACAAAGCGGGTAATACAAGAGGTAACGGGCGGGCGTTCGGGCTTTTTGCGCTCCATCGGCTTAATTGTCAGTTTTCTATTTCTATGTTAGACTGAGAACTGCACAATAATAGCGCCATTACACTTCGCAACGTGAAAAACGCACGCGAAATGACATTGGATACGTTTTCACTCTTTCTTCACGATCAGCTCGGAATAGAAACGGTATAATACTTATTTACGTATCACATTCACTTTTTGCATCTTTGAATAATCAGTTGTCATTGAGGTGCAATCACTTAAAAGAAAAATTAAAATTACTTTGGGATATTGTAAGCATTGAAACGGATAAAGCAAACATATCTGCCAAAGTATGTAGTAACGAATTATTTAACTCTAATATTTTAAATAATAAACTATTATCTTTTTTTTGTGTGAAAAGAAAAGACGCATGCGTTTTACTTGCGTGTTAGAAATTATTTTAAAACCGCTGACTATTTTAATAGCTACACAGTAATGAGTAATTTTCCTAGTGAACTACATAGATCTAATGAAATTATGTTGTGCGTCATGGGCAACGGCCGGTAAAACAGCTAGATGGTCATCTTGGTGCGGTTCCGTCTAGCGCGTAGCTGGGGCGGCGCTCATTAAAACATAACACTAACTGTAGTGCGTCGCGGTGCCTGCCCTCGGCTTATCTCTAACAAGAAAAATGTAACAACCTAATCTGCAGACTCGTTTACTGCTTACCCACCGAGATTTCATGCTTGTCGACGTTGCAAACCAGAAGAACGTATGCGAATTTCTGACATCATGTCGCATTGATAACCTTAGCCAGTGGATGCCAATCAAGTTTCAAAATGAAAGCGCAAGTCAAAACTTTCGGCCACGCTCGCGCTCGAACAAAGAGCAATTATCCATCAAATACTCTGAACTAAAATGCTGAGTCATGGGTTCAGGAATGCTGCGGTCAAAAGTTCGTTGAGTTGAATGCAGCTTGTGAACTAGCGATATTCATTTTCCCTATCTAATGAGCCGTGTAGAAGAACTAAGTTTTTGAACATACGTATCACAATTACTTAGGTGGGATCGAAGCTCTATAGTAGTCTTTGAAAAGGTAGGATTTGATATAAGTAGCAGATATAGGTATTTTATTGTAATCTTTGTTGATCGTGCAGTAAAAATGCACGAGTGGCTACTTTCCCCAGTTGCAATACGGAGAGCCGGTTCAAAACGAGTTGTACCTTTTTGTTCCGACGGCACAATGTGCTGGCGCCCCCAGCTGAGCGTCAGATTACGACTGCGTGTATAATTAGTATCAGACTCCAGCTGAGAAACACTTACCACCGGATAATATGTGTGTGCATAAACATAAAATTTTCAGAAACCATCACACTGAGCATAATCGATTAAGAGGTTTCTCTTGTTTTACGATGAATTAAAACTTATGTTGATGGGTGCAGACCAAGTGCACACTAATAAAATGTTCATTATAATATGAGTCATTATTATTGTTACTGCTTATATTTCTTTGATTACAGTGGTAAAAGTTTAGTAAAATAAAGACTATAAAATGTGGACTGACCCAAATATGTACCAAGTACAAGTCATGATCGAAATCAAATTTGATATATCCGTTCTATACAAGCGGAATTAAGTAAAGCGCGATACAATGTTATTGGGTACGGTGGGCATGACACAACCTCATTCAACATCGAAATCACCCTTGACTAAGGCATTAGATTTTCTTTCTAGAGAAGTATGTAAACTATTATTAACACTAGAAAAACCTCTAAGTTAAGTTCAATTATATCTTTAAATTCACTTAAATTATCGTTTAATCAGTTGGTAAAAAACTTAATTATACTCGTAAATGGGGCAGTAAAACAAACGTCGGTAGTACGTGACATGGACATCTGTTGAGTCAATGCAAGCTGGTCTTTGAGACTCTGGGTCCACAACCTTTTTTGAGATCTCGATCCGCTGCTGGACACCTGGTTGTATCTAACGGTGACCGGCATATCTGCCGCATCTCCCGTCATTACATCGTAACCTTCCATTAAACCTGCATCTACAAGTGTTTTTGCTGTCTGTAATTATCGGTAAACACAGGTTTACATGAACTGTTTAATGCAATAAAAGCAATCTCAAATGTCAATAACCGACATTTGTTACCGTTTTATAGATACGTAATATTTGGGACCAACATGCAAGAAAATTTCATAGTACCAATCATTGTATTTGAGATAGGACTTGGGTAGGTTTATTTCAATAACTACGTAATACAAAGATACATTTAAAAGAATTTGAATGTTACTAAAAATACAACAAAATTACTAAAACATGAGTTATTGTTAACATGTGATAATTATTACAATACAAAGTTTATTAGTAAATTTTAACGAAATTCGTCTGCGCATTTCGTCTTCTCTATTTCCCGATATATCTTCAATACCTAATTCAATAGACTTGTTGGCCACTTACACACAAGAAAAAATAGGATTTCAGGCATTGTTTAATACGAACCACATTCTTAACTTAATTCCTCTAATATATTCTATATATTCATAGGCGTGTAATATGATGAGGCATAGCTAAAACATGTAAAAATATGTTCGTAATAGCGTGCATGTCATAGATACATTTTCATTTCATCGATTACATGTACGAGTACGCATGACTGCACAGATGCTAAAAGGCATTATAACTTGTGCGTCAGAACATTTCGTGTCTGCCAAGTAATTAGCGTAACGTAAATTTGATAATCTTCGGCCTTGTCGACGTAACTGAAGTTTTATACAATCTTTTCAATATTAATATCGGCAATGCAGGCAACTTTCGAATGCTGTAAATGGCTTGACAAGCAACTTGCTTGCGCAGTACTTTCTTACATATTACACATCTTATTCTTATATAGTACTTAAGTAAAATAAAACTTTCTTGTAATGATAAAATTGTATGTGTTTAAAAAAAACTAGTCTTATAAAGAGATACCTAAATAATATTATCAGAGTTACATTTGCATATTGTTTATAATCATGCTCGTGCATTTCTTTTTCTGCATATTTCTGAAAGTTGTAAATAAATACTGTTAACTATGGTGATAGTATGATAACTTAAATCTCATCTTATGAAATTGGTCGATACTCTAATCTTACACCTGCAATACCTATGGTAGTTAGTGGCGTATCTTGATGTAGCAGACCCTATAACGGTGATTCTTTGGAGCCCTTCATTCTGAATCTTTTAACCTTTCACTGTTTTTTAACCAAATTAATATCATAAATGCGAAAGTGAGTTTATAGTACGCTTTCACACGGCCTGTACATCAGGCTCTCTTTACCCCGCGGATAGAAACGTAATAATATTTATGGATGTACCGATCATCATGAATTTTACATATTGTCATAAAGACAGAAGACTAAGAACTAGGTTTTTTTATCGACTTTAAAATGAAGATTATTAATTCGATCCGTATGTATTTCATATTGTCAAAATAAAACAGTTTTTGTTAATGTACTAATGTCTTTTCTAGCTTCTAAACATGTGCGCCAAATTTCATAAACGCATTTTAGTATATTAATTGCACGTTTTCCCGAAAACAATGTCTGATTGTAAAAAAAACTGTTACTTGTATATAGGAATCTCTTTGCTCGCCCTGATAAATAAAGGTAGACTGTTCACAAAGAAAATAGGCGTGGTGTATAGCATAAAGGGAACTACGGTATAACTTTCATAAACGCATTTTAGTATATTAATTGCACATTTCCCGAAAAAAATGTCTGATTGTAAAAAAAACTGTTACTTGTATATAGGGATCTCTTTGCTCGCCGTGATAAATAAAGGTAGACTGTTCACAAAGAGAATAGGCGTGGTATATATAGCATAAAGGGAACTACGGTATAACTTTTATAAAGCAAAGCAATCCGATTCGGCCGTTAATCCGATTAAATATGTTTTCTTGTTAATCTCATTTTTATAAAATCAGTGTTAAAAGTGGTAAAAACTTTAAACAGTTCTACGATAGAAACACCATTACCTCCAAAATCTCTGCCTATCATCTTTTTGTACCTACAGAGTTCTATGTGATTTCATGCGCAAATCTCATGCAAAGTTACTACCTAATTTTACTATTGTATTCTCCATATTATACACAAAAGAAAATAAGTCTAAAAGTATGCGGGTTTCCAGACATAGTTCTACGATGGTTCTCTGTTCGATGTTCAGTGAACTTCTCAATTTGTACCTATCTACTTAATCGAAAGCGTCTGTTGGAATGTCAGCATTCGGAAATCGTGACTACAGCAGGCGACCAGACACGTTTATGGCCAACTTTGTATTGTATTGTACTCTTACATTCACATGGCAACAATGAATTCCAATTTCAGTATAGTACATACCTATTACATATCGTAATTACATAACTATGATGTTATTACCCGAATGACACTCACGTCAAGAAAACTACGTAAATATTGAAACAGTTTTTAGTTAAACCAGAAACTAATTGATAGTAATTTAACAATTAGCATTTATTCTTACAATTCCAATGAAATGGAATTTCACAATGAAACGTATGTAGTTTCTTGTGGAGAACGTATAGAATTCCGATCGTTTTATAATTCACATATTCCAGCGGCAACCGCAAAAAACAATTCATCTTCGAAAGACATCTTTCGCAACTCTCGTGCGTAGAAATCAATTTCTCTATTAATGTATCTGAATGAGTTATTTCACGCACAAGAGAGATATATAGGTGTATATATACATCTCTAAAAAAAGAAATGCTTATTTAATGTTCGTGTTTGTCGACAGTGTACTAGGTAAATAATAAATAACATTGTTACATAACAACACGCGCTCAAGTTTTATTGGAAACTGTTGGCGTACTAGATTTGTGATTTGATTAACTTTTTGATAATAGCTAAACTACTTAAAAACACAAAATACTAAAAATATAAATCCAATATCCTAGCTTAAATAATTTTTTTTCTATCTAAACCAAACGAGTAAATCCTAATTTTACTATATTTAAGTGATCGGGTCAACTATGGGACCCTCAATGCGAGTCGCACATGTGCACTGAGGGTTCCATAAAAACAATAGTATATTTCGGGCATAAAAAATCACAGACAGACACACGAGTTATCGAAAAGAAAACCAGAACTTTGGTAAATTATTATTGGTCATTTTTATATCAATAACAATCCGATAAAATTTGAATCTATTACCTGAATGCCTTCAATGCTTTATAACGGCAATATGTCAATTTAACAGATATTCTCGACGAACTGTACAATACATGTATATTTTTTTACCGGGTTTTAACTATCTGTAACGATTGTAATAAGTAATCATAAGCCTGAATTTAACCAACTTGTAGTTACTAACATGTGCAAGAAATTATTAGTATAACGAAATTGGATATACATTATACATGTATCGGCAACGATAATTATAATAATTATAGCGGTCGGTAGAAAGCAACTGGCGCACAAGATGAATACAAGTGATCGAAGATGAAAACACTTATAAAACAACGAATAAATTGCCTCGAAACGGTTTTCCATTTCTTGCAGCAGACATACCCGATCGCTTCAAATACTTACTAGCCGATTACATATATTAATTTGCTTATAAAAATCATGATGTTATTCGCAAGGAAACCAGGAAATGTGTAAATATTTTTTAAATTTATTTAAAAGAGGATAATTTTCTTTACTTCTTCGGAGCACCGTCCATAAATTTAAATTCTGCACGATAACAATGAATTACAAACCTGGGTTTTGTCTACCCTGCAAGGGAAAAAGACGTGATAGTATGTATGTATGTATGAAACAATGAATTTGGATAAATCTAAAATATTACTATGATAACTTTCCGTCTAACTCTATCATCAGAATGGGGCTTAATAGTTCGATGCCGACCTTAAATTTGTATTTTTTTACAATTTTGATCAGGCAAAAATTTGTTAAAGAACTTAATAAACTAGCAAATAAACTAGCAAAGCAACATACTAAATAAACTAGCAAATAATAGTATACAATAAGGTAGTTTTTACTAGTTAACCATGAGTTTATTTGTATAGCGCATGAAACGATTCCCGTTGTTGTGCGTCCACCGTGTCTTAGCGCTTCGGTGAATTCTAAAGTGTAATTTATGATTTAATTAATGGCAGCCATCAAAGGATTTCAAGTTCTACTCTGTCTTTATGGTTTTTTATTTATTTATGACGATAAATAAATATAAATAAATTTCTTTATCACATTTCGGCTACGCTAAAAAAAATCTATTTTATGTATCTCAAAAGGTAACTTTGTTGGGGGCAATTCACTAGATGCATTGAAGGTACTCCAGCTTTATAAACCGATCCAGTGCGAAGCGAAGCTTGGGTAAAAAAAACTTTCGTATGTCCGCTGTTCTTTTCTATAGTTCCCATTTCTCGACTAATTTTCGTGAAAATTTTGTGATCAAGTTCGATTATTACTAATATTTTATGTCAATTCAGTCCTTTAATTTTAAATATGCTGGAATAGTTGTAATAAGGTTCGCGAGTTTTAAAGCTCACAAAGCCAATTACTAGTGGCTTTACTATATTAGGTATCTAATGTTATTTGAAGGTACCTAACCTACGGACACATATCTTTACAACACTACCCAAAAAAGGAGAGTAATTTTTTTTAAAATTTAAAGTATAAGTCTGTATTAATATTACTTACATTAAAACTTATATAACCTCTGCGATGCGAGAAATGTGTTGTGTACTTAAATGAAAGTACCAGAGAAAGCGTTGATGTAATGTGATTATTTTTACAGGATTTTATTTCAATTACAGGTATCTTGTACTTGTGTGCTGTATAATGTTGATCAAGTCAAATCTTGCAACTCAAATTTGAAGGACGAATTCGTAACCAATAAAGCTGAAATTTTGTGTATTTTGTAAGATGACGATGAAATATTATGGCATTTAGAGCTGATCAGATGATAGAGTCAAATGACGAGACTGACCATGGGAACTTCCAAACTAAAGAAGATACACCCATGTTTGGGGTCATTTCATTTGCTTCGGCAGTTTCTAATGAATCGCTCATTAAAAAAAGCCTCTCACGAAAATGTGTAATTTTGTGTTTATTTTTAAAACAGACTATTACAGACTGATTCTGAACCTGCTAGGGCGTTCACATTTTAATCCCATAATCACAATCGCTTATACAATATGTTAATAAAACCTGTCCGACCCTTAAAGGGGCGACTCAGCCCGTCAATATTGAACTAAATTTCTTATGGAACTGATGCAAAAAAATCGAAAAATAATTGACATTACCAAACAAAAGAGTTCGGTAGACCAAGGCCAATTTTTATGAAAATGTAAGATTCTTTCTCGAATTTCTAGTAGTAGTCCCATAGGAAAAGTACTTAATTCATATTGACGGGCTGTTTAATCCCTTGGAAAGGACTGGGTTCTATTAACAAATTGTTGAGCACTAAATGGTAAGAAAAAAAAATCACCACTATTATTTATCTTTTATATTTTTTTTCGGTTTATTTTGCGATTTACAAAATCGTAATAATTTTAATTCTGACAATATTGGCTGGAGGTTTATTTTATCAGCCTATGGACTTATATACGCTTACTTAATTAACAAATTTCCACAACTTTCTCAATTTACCGAAAACTTATTTTATTTATATATAAAATGTAACCTCTTATATTTTAAAATGTACTTCCCAATTGTCCCTATTAAAATTTCATTTAAATTGGCTCAGTAGTTTGGCATAGGCCGATTTTTATCTGGAAGATAATCAATTGTCTTTTTAATTAAAAACGTCCACATAGTACTTATGGTGAAAGCCTCTGAAATGATCCAAGTGGAAAGCTATTTGTGTCATTAACATTCGATACAGCTGCTATTGCGCCCATGCTATAAGTATATGGAATTACGGATGTAAACCAAGAAAGTTACAATTCATAAGTTAAAATATTGCTACCAGTAAGATAAACTGCATTTTTTTCCAACAAAATAAAAGAAAACTATATGCGGTGGCAACAATTTTATAACCTATGACACTCGAGAGGGTCAGGTTTCTAACGATGCTCCATACGTCCTCAGTTGAGGCCTTTAAAGTATCAAAATCCATAAGTTATAACATTCAAAAAAGTGCATATCTACTTTCAGTAATTAAGTACAATGCACGTATATTTATGTATGCCTCGCCGTGTGTGACTTGAAGGCTGTAGTGGCTATGTGTACATCGACATGATTCATAGAGGTACTGACCATATGGCGCTAGTGGGTCATGCTCATGCGCAGCCAGGGCACGACCAACTGGACACTACACAATTCTACAAGGTGTAAATCTGCAACCTTGCCATATCTCAGATATATACATGGCTAGCAATTTTCCTGCGATTTCGTCCGCGTAAATTATAGCCTATCACCTGCAGATAATTTAGATTTCTATAGGTGAAAGAATTTTTAATATCAATCCAGTTTATTCGAAACCAATGCAATGCATAGAAACAAACAATCAATCAAATTTATAATAGATTATATTAGAATAGATGAACAACTTTCCCAAAGGGCAGAGGTCGAAATAAGAAAAAAAAAAGACATTAAATTTGTTTAAAATAAGTAATCATCTGGAGTGCTATTTTTGAAATGGTGATTCACCAAAACACAAGTCGTGTACGTTTAGGTACAAGTCACACCCATCTTCCAAGTCACGAAATGCCATTTTGCCATATTTTTGAAACCATCCCTTGAATTGTAGTGCTGCCAACCTTCAGCGAAAAATATTTAATTTCTTTTTATTTCAGGCAGAATTTTTATAATTTTTTTAATGTTTATGAAATGTAGCGTGAAACGGAACGTAAAATCATGACACTTTGACATAAAGGAGTTCGTCGCCTGAGGAAACGAGCGGTCTCAACCACTCATTGCAATCACTCGTCAACTAACGATTCAAAAATGGGGCTTTTTGGAAACACTCGCCTCAATCACTCGTTTAGTGAGTCATGCGTTCAAAAATAGCACCCCTGGTCGATTTAGTAAGTAAAGTCCATTTTTCATATTCCGAGAAAGTTATTCAGTATGATCAGAATAAGTATATCTAAGAATAATATATGTAGCAAGATACAGATTTACACTTTGTATAAATACGGTCACTTTCATTTACCCTCGTGTAGACGTTATTCATATAGTTACACGGTATTAAATATAAATATATTATACGGACAAATCACACAGATTGAGCCAGCCCCAAAGTAAGTTCTTAAGACTTGTGTTATGGGATACTAACTCAACGATACTATATTTTACAACAAATACATATTATGGTATTTTTAAATATGGTGGGACTCATAGTTTGCTCATAATTACTTTTGCAAATAAACCAAATTAAAAAAATTAGGAATAAATTAACGTTTTTTACAAAAAATGTAATTTTTGCGTCTTTAATTAATTAATTTTATATCAGAGACGTCAAATATCCGATAATTAATATTTTTACAATTTAAATACGAAAGGCCCATACAGCCAAATCTTCACACAAGTTTTTTGTCAGACAAATAAAGAAGATAATCACAAATAATTAAGAACAATAGTGTTTAGTGTCTATAGATGCAAGAAAGTGTTTGGTTCATTAACCTCACAAAAGAGGTCGTATAGAAGAGATCTTATTGTGTGTAGTGAGTTGTCCTTATTTAATATAATTTTGTTGTGGTTTGGAACCCTACGTGTGTGATTCCAACGAGCACTCGTTGGTAGGGTTCCGTAGTAAACTAGGAACCCTTATAGTTTCGCCATCTCTGTCTGTCTGTCTGTCTGTCCGTCCGCGGTTTTACTCAGAGACTATAAGTACTAGAAAGCTGTAATTTGGTATGGGTATGTATATTAATCATGGCAAAAAAGTGGTAGGAAAAAATCTCGAAAAAAAAATTTTTTTTAGTGTAGCTCCCATACAAGTAAAGGGGGAGTAATATTTTTTTTTCTATACAAACCCATCGTGTTGGGTATTGTTTAATAAGTCTTTAAAAAATATTGTGAGGTCGAGAACACTATTTTTCGATTTAGGGATTCGTTTCGGAAATATTTGGTTTTAAAGTGCAAATTTTTATTAGAGGTAAGTGTCCATCTGCTAAACGGTTATATATGGATACGTGAAAAAATTTACAGCAGTAGTATACATACTGAAGTTGAAAGGAAAACTATCAGAGCTGAGTACTAAGTACAAACTAAAAAGTTATAGGCAACCTACTTATAAAATATAAAATTGCATACAATTTTCATTGTTAGATGTTTTTGGTCGGTAAACTGTGAGGTGCGAGTGTGAACAGTGTGAACTCAAAGTTGTTATCCGCAATTACGGAACCCTACACTGCGCGTGGCCCAACACGCACTTGGCCGGTTTTTTTTATCGTTTAACTTGCATTTACCCGTGATTTCGGTTGCATTAAAGAGGATGCCTCGGGAATATTTTTCTGAGTAACTTTCCTTACATCCTTCTCAATACCCTTCACCTTAACTGATTTTCAAGGCGATGAAATAATCAATTCAGTTTTGTTGACATTGGTCGAGGACTTTCGACTTTAGGCACTGAGAACTTTAGGACGAGAAGGCACTGCGGAGCTTACCGAACGCGGCCTAGCCGAGTGAACTTTCAACCTGGATCAATTGACCCTTGTGAAAGACCTTAAAAATATAGTTTTTGAGATATAAGGTATTGCGTAAAGTCGCTTTTCAAAAGTAATATAGTCCAACTTAGGGAGTTGTTCTTGGTTCATCAAATCAGTTGGGCAGTTTCTGAGATAATACATTAAAGTCGGTTGATTTTTTAAATTATTCTTGTAAGTATACGTTATTGTTGATATTTGTTCCAATGAGTATTTTAAGTAATTTGTCACTAATTTACAACAAATTCACGGATAGTTCAAAATAATGAAAAAAAAAGTGATTATAACTGCGGTACATGGCTACAAGTAGGTATGGGCTACCGGTGAAACCAGGTACGATGTCTAAGACGGGATACGCGAATATTTTTCGGTTTATTTTTATTCCAATATCAAATTACATTATAATCTTAGCAATATGGGCTATATAATCCTTAATAATGACACGCTACAACGGATACAACAAGTTATGTAAAACTAAAAAATATCGGTACCTCCCTAACGAAAATCCCTGTGTTTCAAACGGCGGGATAAACTATGTGCTGTTCATCGAAATCAGGAGCTGTTTCCGATAAACTTTACAAGATTTTCAGGATTTAAATTAAAAAAGTCATATTTGCCTGGCAGCCCTGTGCTTGGCAAATATGATTTTCATTTTGCGGTAACGAATAAATAATGAAATCACATGAAAATAAACCGTGTGTAACCAATATGCGGTGTTGTCAGTTCGATATTGTCTGCGGTTTTACACCTATGTCGCGCCGGGTCCGTTTCGAATGTACTGTGGCATTTCGTATAATCACAATCTTGTAGTTTACAATGACTTCCGTGGTGTAGTCAGGTCCAATTCTTCAAAAAATTACTTCCATAGTGTGGTCAGGTCCAATTGGTCAAAAAATGACTTCCGTTCCGTAGTGTGGTCAGGTCCAATTGGTCAAAAATTGGAGGGCGACAGGTGGAACAAATCTAGGTATCTTGAAACACCTTTGAATGCTTTAGATATACTTAGATCTTTTCCTAAGGAACTAGTTCGAAATAGGAAAAAAGATGGGGGTCCCCACACAGACTGCTAATCAGGTGATCAATATAGTATGTCGAAGTTTTTTTTTTCATGTTTCGACCTATGCTTATTGGGGAAAGTTGTTCAGTATGATCAGTATAGGTTCGTTCGAGAATATGGCAAGGTTACAACAGGTTTATGCCTTGCATAGTTTCAGTTCATACTGTATCCTTCCTACTTACATTTTTCGGGGTCCAAAACCTACTTTTATAATAGTAGATTCTAATTCCCCATAAAATTTTAGTAGGATGAATAAAGTTAATAACGTTAATTAGGAATTACATTCCTTCTGTTCAAAATGTATGAGCAGCTGAGTGTTTCATAACCATGATTTAGGGTGTGACCCACTGCCTGCTTAAAATTGGTCGGCTGCCAGACTCACGAAATGAGACTCATACATTTGTGTAATCGAAATAAACCAACTAAGCTTTGCCAAATCATGTAACATCATGATTACAGTCATAATAGCGGACCCCGGGTTTCAACACACTACAGCTAAGGATGCTACCGGCAAAATCCTCAGATGTAAGGCTCCGTCCGTAGACGCCATTTTAAAATCCAAATTTTCATCTTTACTTAGCTTAGAAAACACAACTGATTACGAATGAACATGAGAATTTTCCTCTTTCTGCGAATTTTTTATCATACAGATTATGGGTGTGTCATATTGATACACAACGTGATACATAATTCCCCATGAAAATATAATATTTTGTTTTTTGTTTGTAAATAATATAGTAATCTTTTTTGGTTGTTGTTCTTTACTTGTCAGAGAAAATTACGCACTTCTCGAGTACTTACTTTCGTTATACGATATCAGAGCTGCGTTTCAGTAAGGATAATTTTATGTTTCTTTATTACGGTTTTCAAATATTACCAATAGACTATTTACAACGACCTTTTAATACCTTTCAGTCTGAGAGGTATTTTTTGTTACACCTTTATATTTAAAGTGCTAACTAACGTGACCTTGACCTACAAACAGACTAGTGTTTGCAAACAAAAGCAATGATGTGGTGCAGTATTCTTTCTTTTTGGCGTTTGTAGCTCAAATGTCATCTGGTACTAGTCCCTGACTTCTAAACATCCTAAAAGCATGATTCTTCTACTACTAATAAACAGCTTATTAATGAATAGGTGTGTCCTATAAAGGAGTACAAAAAATATGAGCTACGCCAAATAAACCTAAACTAAGTATAGGTAGTTGTTACCTCGCACTGGTGACGATAGAACCGGTCTGTGGTCCATGCGTTTGTGCGTTTAGTTCAGGTTGTACATACCAATGAAATATAAGTAGCATAAGAGCATAGCATATGCGAAAAGTTGCAGGACTCATCCATTTATGAATTTTATATACCCCTACCCTATAATGACTTTTGGACCCTAAATTTTTTGGTGCATGTTCTAATTCATACATCTACACTTTAATTCTGGTGACGTTTTTTATTTAAATAGAAAATCACTCAGGTGACTGATTTTGGATTTAAATTAAGTCAAATATAATGTTTCCTTTATTTCCTAAAGGGTTGCCTGTAAAGTCAACCAAACTCCGCAACGGCTATTCAGAGAACTGTTAAACCCGCTTGAAATGGGCGCGCTACGCGCATGAGATAAGACGATGTTGATACCTTAACTCGGAGCGTTGATAAATAATTTTCAAAATTCCTTTTTCCCAAAGGATAATATTCATATTTCACTATAGTATTTATTTACCTCAAATGTTGGCATAGAGATGGCGCTTAAATACGAAGTTTTTCGAGGCTTATAATTTAAAAGACTTTGTTTTTTTTTTTAGTAAAATTGATACCTATTAAATAAGCACGTACGTTGATAATGATAAGATAAATTGATTTAAAGCTTAGCTTTGTTTTAACATTATAAAATATTGCCAGAATCTCCCTCTTGCCGTTTGTATGGTGCCGATATTCGGTGCTCGTAAAAAGTTAAGTATTTTTATATTTTTGTAAAATATTACTAATATTGTATTATTATAGATTTTCCAGTTTTGTATTTTCTACCTAAGTTATAGTTTAACGTCTCATTAAGAACCTTGTTCAAAAAATAGTTTTTTAATTCAGCTCATAAATTGCGGAGGAAATATACCTATAAGGTATCAAAACCAAACATACAAAAAATACAGTCGAATTGAGAACCTCCTTGGCAGTCGGTTGAAAACGGTTTATCATGATATGAATCTACTAAAGAACTAGCAACAATCAGCAATCATTAACATTTCGATAATTTCGGAATTCGATTCATATACGTAGCTATAACCTTCGATCAAGTATAAAAAACGGTATAGCAAATAGCTGAAACATGATGAAGATTAGCCAGTCTTCATCATGTTTCACAGCGTCATAACTTCATCATGTGACCCAGCCGCGTTGAAAAAATTTGAATGTTTAGGGATTACACAATTAAAGTAGGTACGAGTATATACGATATTTATAGAGCGCGATGGGATAGAACCATTGAATCTAAAATGGCCACCGTAACAAGATCCCGATCCCGAGTGGTGCGTACTAAAATAACAGCGCGAAAACAACGCGCGTGCCAGCCCGCTGTGAGTCACGCGTGCACGCTGGAACGCGAGCCACATTCCGACTCCATGTTCCAGGACACCGGGTGACCTTCCCGGAATCTGATATTAACCGCATGTAACATTATTATTGGTGACTACCTGTTACCCGTGGCTCCAACCGCTTGATATATAACCTATGTCCTTCTCAGTACCCTAACCTATGTGTATGCAAAATTTCATATGATCGGTTCAGTAGATACGGCGTGAAAGCGTAACAAACAAACTCACTTTCGCATTTATAATATTAAGTAAGGATATAACGACACGTGCATTAAAACAAAAATCTTATTTTGATGAGATAGATATATGTCACCGGAAAATTACAAGAATCGTTAGTTGATAAATTTGCGAGGTAGTTAATCAACGTTCGGAAAATCGTAACGGAGGTTGAAATGTATTATTGAACGTATGTATTTGAGTAAATTGATAAATTTACGGCCTCTTGCAGTTAAATGTAATCGGAACGTAATGTGATTTACCTTTGCAATTTAAGATCGCTTAATCTTGCCACGAGCAATGTTTATAGGTAATAACAGTGGCTTTGGAAGATCGTCCAATTGAAGCTATGCTCGTGCCAAATGGCATTGTTTAATTCAAAAATGCAAGGTTTAGCCAACAAGACAAACAGTTAACTAGAGAAATGTAGAGAGAGATTTCCACAATCCACATCCCTAGTACTAGTAGATTTTGAAAAATGTGTGTGATTAAGTGAACATTCAGCTGAATATTTTACTAGTTTGGTGACGATGGTGGTATAAAAACCTGCTCAAATGCGTGTAGGGCCAAGCGCAGCGTAGAGTTCCGTGGGAGCATGTAATTTTAATAATTGGTCGACTAATAAGTCTTTGACTAGTGAACCCTACTTAGCTAAGTTTCCTTGAAAATTTGTTTTATTACGCTTCTGCACTAAATTTTTCAACGTTTGTATAAACAATCGTTTTACTGATTGTTTATACAAACGTCAAAAAATTCAGTGCTAGTAGTAGCTTGGAGTGGGACACATGAAGGCTCGAAAAAAAAAGTAGCTTGGAGTGTCCTACACTTAACTCCAACAAATTTTGCAATCGATTCCCTGAATCAAATAATAACGAATTCCTTGAAAAACAAAATGGTGTACAAACAATGATAACATTTTTAAAATACCTAAGTATCCAACGACATCTCACAGCAAGGGATTATCGAGAAAAATAAATATTTCCCTACGTTTTTTATGGACCCCCCAAAAATAAAATTACCATGGTTTTGTTATGTACCCATATATTATATGCCTATTATAATTCATATTGTGTGTGGTATGCATATTATATTTTTGAGGATGACATTTTCCAACTGGCCGAATTGCACTTGGCCGATTATTTCAGTCCTATAAATAAATAAATAATAAATATAATATAAAAATATACTTTACACTTTCTATATTTTTGGAGTTTATCCACACTTAAATCTTTATTCTGAGTAGGTATTATTAGTCTAGATTAGTACGAGCCTTTCCTTAGTGGGGTCCCGCACTCGCCTTGAAAATTGACTTATGAAGAGTTCGAAACTATAGTCGTCAGTCCGAAAAAAATAAACGTGCGTGACTCGTTTTATAATATAGGTATATTATGGTGTACTACTGGTACGAGTAGGTCAATCTGTAGTACCACTGGCAACAGACGTATTTGAACAGCTGTTAATTTAGAGCCAAAATACGTTACTTTCACTTTACTTAATAGTTACCAAAACAAATAAGTATAAAAAATATTACATTATTAAGTACCTACCTATATATAGAATGTTTAACTATAATGTAACCTAGACTAATATTACCTATATAGATTTGTGTTTGTGTGTTTCCAATAGATAAACTCAAAAAGAACTAGACCGATTTTAGCAATTCTATCCTCAATACCGAAAGCTTCATAATCCGTTGATATGCAATTTCTTACTTTCAAAAAATTAATGATCCAACAAAAAATTGCATGAATGTATGTAATCTAAAGTATCAAAAATTTGCATATAAATGTTACTATAAGTCTGCAAAATTTATTGATGTCTCAGTCATCTAAGCGTCTCGTCTCTGGGGTCCGAAGGCATCTGTGTGATAACTGATAAAACAGCTAGTTACCAATCAATATTATATTAACATATTCAAAATAATACGTAACTTACGTACCATTTTGAATATGTTACTTTGAAAGTCCAAACCACGGTAAATCCTTAGATTTTCCATTTGGTAATGTTAACAATACATTATGATACAAGTACGGCTGGATATTATAGTCGAGGTGTTTATTGGCACGAGGCGAAGCCGAGTGCTTATAATAAACCGACGACTATAATAGACAGCTTACCGTACGAGTAGAATACGACGTTTCTCAATACATTTGCGATTACCATAAATTAAAACAAGATTGCAGTTCAGCAAATAAGGAATTTATAAAAGTTAGGAACTAAAGCAGTGTGTAAAAATACATTAAGAATAATCAGGTATTTGTGATGATCTTAATTTACATGTACCCAGGGCGTTTAATAATTATATTGTATGAATATAACGTTACTAAGCTCATTCGGAAACCCTTAATTATTTTTGATTGTTGTCGGTTCCATGAATTTTAGCGAACTGCGAATGTTAAGGATATACCTACATAACAAAACTGTTCGTTTTAAAACTCTCACCTAAATAGTTTTTTTTTTTGTTACAGTGGAGAGCACTGCTGGCGATCGCTTGCCTATCACATTGGGAAGACCCGGTGATCCCTCGCCACCAATCTTCGAACAGATTTTCAAAAATGCAAGATTCGCGCAAGGCGGTAATGCTAAATTCGAAGGAAAACTAAGAGGCAACCCAACACCCGTAGTGTCATGGACGAGAAAGAAAGCACCACTGGTAGAATGCAATAAGTATAGTATGAGTTACAATGAACAAACAGGTGACGTGTCGTTGCTTATTAAACAAATAGGTCCTGGTGATGAAGGTGAATACACATGTACAGCCCGCAACCAGTACGGCGAAGCAATTTGCTCAGTTTACATACAGCCTGAGGGTGTGCCCGTACCCGCTCACCAGGCTTCACAACAACAGAGCTACCGACATGTCAGTGAAAGTGTTGAACACAAATCTTACGGCACACAGGGGTATAGTACAGAACAGTCCCGACAGACTCAGAAAATTGCTTATACAAATGGTACTGACCATGCATCCACAGAAGATTTCAAAGTGGATACTTTCGAATATAGACTACTGCGAGAAGTTTCTTTTCGAGAATCTATTACTAAAAGGTATATTGGAGAGACTGACATACAAGTAAGCACGGAAATCGATAGATCTCTTGGTGCTGTGGCTCCACCTAAAATTTCACAAAAACCCCGTAATTCAAAACTTCAGGAAGGAGCCGACGCACAATTTCAGGTACAACTGTCGGGCAACCCCAGGCCGCGAGTCACATGGTTCAAAAATGGGCAGAGGATAGTCAACTCGAATAAACACGAAATCATAACGACTCAAAATCAAACGACACTTAGGGTAAGAAATACACAAAAGTCTGATTCTGGCCACTATACATTATTAGCCGAAAATCCAAACGGATGCATTGTAACTTCGGCGTACCTCGCCGTGGAGACACCTCAAGAAACATATACTCAAGATAAATCACAATATGTCATAGATTCACAACAGACCGGGATCGAAGAACGAGTAGAAATAACAGAAAAAGCTCTCGCTCCGCAATTTGTAAGGGTTTGCCAAGATCGTGATGTAACGGAGGGCAAAATGACGCGATTCGATTGCCGCGTCACCGGCAGACCTTACCCAGAAGTCACGTGGTTCATTAACGATAGACAAATTCGAGACGATTATAATCATAAGATATTAGTAAACGAATCTGGTAATCATGCGCTTATGATTACAAACGTCGAACTTAGAGACAGTGGTGTGGTAACGTGTATCGCCCGCAATAAGACTGGGGAAACTTCGTTCCAGTGTAGACTGAATGTTATCGAAAAGGAGCAAGTAGTCGCACCCAAATTTATCGAGCGCTTCAGTACATTGAGTGTCCGTGAAGGAGAACCTGTGTTACTGAACGCGCGAGCAGTGGGTACACCAACACCACGTATCACATGGCAGAAAGACGGCGTTCAGATTATACCCAATCCAGAGCTACGAATTAATACCGATGGTGGGGCCTCGACGCTGGACATCTCGCGAGCCAAGGCGTCGGATGCGGCATGGTACCAATGCACCGCCCAGAACGTCGCAGGTTCCACCGCTACTCGGGCTAGGCTCTATGTAGAAGTACCAAAAGAGCCTCCGCCCGAGCAAAAGCGTCTGCACTTACCTCGGCCTACGAAGATCATTGAACCAGAGTAAGTCAACAGTTTTACTTGTATTTCAATGGTTTTATATAAATATGGACAAATCACACAACTTGAGCAAGTTACACTAAGTTGCGAACTTAGTCGTAGAAAATTAACTTAACGGCACTATATTTTAATATAGATACACCAAAAACATCCAAGACCCAGGCCAATTTAAAAAAAAAATAGATTTCCATTTTGACCTGACTGTCTTCAACTCACAAAGCCTAGTACGTCATAATGAACAGCAACATCTTGAACTTAGAAAAAAGAAAAAATATTAGTTTAATAGTTTTTTAAACATATAGATATCTATACATATATTAAAATGAAATAAAATATCTAATAAATAGTCACTATTGTCTCTCGACTATTATGCATACATTTGACAACATTTTGTCAAATCCAGCAACCCTAACTGTGAGTAATTTGCTAAACTTAGTCAAAATTTGCATACAGAGAAACAGTGAATTACTCTGTTTTCAGTTCATTTATTAAAAAATAATAATCGTTAACGTCAGCGGAAAGAAATAAATAAAGGGTTCGTGCTATTGCTGTTTATACACATAATTATCTGTCACTATCATCTGAGCGTTTACCCAGCTGGGGCGCGTCAAAGACCGAGTTCCTCTATTATGACAGGATTTATGCCGTAATATTATTTGGAATACTTTTTACGGTCAGCTTGCCCTGCCTGAGATCAACCCTCGTTGGCTCGTTGGCAATGTTGGCGACCTCATAAAAACGACATTTTCATTGGTTCAATAGGAGAAGCTGTTTATTTTGAAAAATGTTTTAATTTTACACTAAATACTTAACTAATAATAACAATTAACTAATATATTTATTTTTTAATTATATTTCTGCCTTACATATTTTATAATTAAATCATGCAAGCCTAAGCGGGTTTTGATTTTCAAAATATTTATTTTTATCCATCTCCTTACAGGCCTGCTCCTGGTCCTGAAATTATATATCTAAGGCACGTGGAAAGAGCAAGACCTTACGTTCCTCCAGGAGAGGAAGACCGAATTTATCCTCCACCACAGTTTATTGTGCCACTGAAAAACGTAACACAGATGGAAGGTGGCAAAATTCACTTTGAAACGAGGATAGAGCCGGTCGGCGATCCAACGATGAAAATAGAATGGTTGCGAAATGGGCAAAGTATCGAAGCAAGTGAGTAATTAGATTTTTATGACATATTAAATATATGTGTTGTATTATGACATAAGTTTTTGACATTTTACTCTAGGCGTAGATACCTGAGACGCAACGCGTTATAATTATGATACACGTCTTGTTTGTTACAGGTTCTAGGTTTACTTCAATATTCCGTTTTGGTTACATTTCGCTTGATATGCTCAGTCTAAATATACAAGATAGTGGAGAATATACATGCAGAGCTATTAGCGCAACTGGTGTTGCAGAAACGAAAGCTGTTTTGCAAGTGACTCCAAGAGCAACAATCGAGAGGACAAGTCAACATCCAGAAAGTTTACAGTATATTCAGCAGCTAGAAGATTACTCCAGGTATCAACATCAAGAATCAATCGAAGAGCAATCTTCGCAGAGGCCTCAGTTTATTAGGCCTTTACAAGACCTAGGTGAGCTTCAAGAGGGAAGAAATGCTCACTTCGAGGCTCAGCTGACTCCGGTCAGTGATCCTACTATGAGAGTTGAGTGGTATAAAGATGGTAGACCAATTACAGCCAGCTCGCGAATCACGTCAATCTTCAACTTCGGTTACGTCTCCCTTAACATCATGCACCTACGGGCTGAAGATGCAGGTTCGTACACAGTGAGGGCTGTTAATAAATTGGGTGAAGCTATCAGTACCGCTTCGATCAGAGTCGCTGCTAGAAGTACTGTAACTGCTGATCTGGGTATACCAGAACAGCGAAGATACATTGAGAAGACTGAACAGCTAGAAGCTTATCAACAGCAACAGCATCAAAAATACTACCAGGAAGCTCCTGAGAGTACACAGCGACCAGAATTCAAAACGCCAATAAGGGATCAAATTAGTATTAAGGAAGGAGGATTCGCTCATTTCGAGGCTCGTTTGGAGCCAGTAGGAGACTCAACATTAAGAGTAGAATGGTTAAAGGATGGACGCCCTGTAGAAGCTAGTTCGAGAATAACTACATTCTTCAACTTTGGTTATGTCGCTTTGACTATAAAATCGGTCACTGTTCATGATGCAGGCCACTATACTTGCAGAGCATATAATGCACTAGGTCAAGCCACAACTAGTGCCAATCTTTCAATTGTTACTAAAAAAGATATAATTGCGGAGTCTCAACATCCTGGCGGATTAGAAAAGATACAACATCTTGAAGACTCCAGCAGATACATGAGAAAAGCTGAGGAAGAAGTCAGAGTTACTCAGAAGCCTCGGTTCTTAGGACCATTAAAAGGTACCAATAAAATAGTTGAAGGGCAAAGCGCTCACTTTGAAGCAAGAGTAGAGCCACAAAGTGATTTGACTATGTCTGTTGAATGGTACTTCAACGGAAAAGTTATTAAGACTGCAAATCGCATTCAGACATACCACGATTTTGGTTACGTCGCATTGGATATTTCAAGTGTAAGATCAGAAGATACTGGTGTTTACACAGTGGTAGCTCGAAACGCTGCCGGTGAAGCTCAGCTCAGCGCATCTATGACAGTGGAAAGTAAGTATTTTTCATCAAACTTATGGTAAATGCAAGTAAAGTGGGCTGGATAATCCCTATTAGTGCCGCGGACTTTGTAATTCCATACAAATTCCATTATAGTCAAAAGTGTGAATAACAGTTTTTCATTCTATTCAAATTTGGAACAGTTAACAAACCCGTTAAAAATAATCATTTTGTTACTACAAATAATATAGATATGAAAGGTTGACTATAAAGTTCGGCGGCAGAGCCAAATATAGCTTACTTGCAGCTGTGATGACAAACACTGACCGTCTTATTATAAAACGAGGACTAACATTAGTAACTGGTTTAAACGATTATCCGACCAAAATAAGTCGGCTGTTATCTCTTTAATGTTTTTTCAGCTGTTTATGTCCATTCATTTTGGTCGGATAATAGTTTAAACCAGATACTAAATTTAGTCTCCGTTTTATAATAAGACGGTGTGTTTCATGGGTGGTATGGAAATTACAAATTCTGAGTGTCAAATTAAGCTTTACATCGTTATTGTTAGTAGTAAACACTCGTTGGTTAATGTTTTTTTGCGCCGCCCCTCTTACACAATTTACTATTTAAGTAGTTGTTTGAGTTTATACTAAACTAATTTCATTTTGTAAAATTTCTACTTCTTTCAGCACGATCGAGTATCGATACATCAAGCATTCATCGAGGACTGTATGAGAAAACACGTCAAATGGAAGAATCAAAGTTTGTGGAACCTATGTATCAGATTGAAGAGATCTCAAAATCTAAACCAGTTTTTGTACAACCTCTTTCGGATCCAAAACCCATTTCTGAAGGAAAGAATATTCATCTGGAATGTAGACTGGAGCCTATGGGTGATCCAACTATGAGAGTAGAATGGTTCCATAATGGTAGAGCAATTACAGTTGGCTCTAGATTTAGAACATATTATGATTTTGGATTTGTAGCATTAGATATCATTCACGCAACATCCGCCGATACTGGTGAGTATACAGTTAGAGCAGTCAACCATCTAGGTTCAGCTCACACATCGGCCATGGTTCGCGTTATCGAACGTTCTGATATTTTAACTGAAACTCAAAATGAGCAGGCCGTTGAACAAATACAAATGCTGGAAGATGCGGCACGAAGAGGCAGGCAAGTCCAAGAGGAAATAACAGTTATGCAGGCACCCCAATTCTCAAGAGCATTGCATAATATCGAAACAGTCGAAGGAACAAATGTTCATTTAGAATGTAGACTACAGCCAGTTGGTGACCCAACGATGAGAGTTGAATGGTTCTGTAATGGCAGGCCTATTAAAACAGGCCATAGATTCCGGCCTGCATACGAATTTGATTACGTAGCACTTGATTTATTAAGTGTGTACCCCGAGGATTCAGGAGTATACACGTGCCAAGCTACTAATCAGCTTGGAGAAGCCGTAACATCTTGTGCTCTACGTGTTATCGCAAAGAAAGATTTGATTTTTGAATCGCAACATCCATCTGGACTCGAGAAAATTCAATATTTAGAAGACGCTTCGCGTTATAAAAAGTCCGAGGTTATTGATGAATCTATCAATACAAAACCTCACTTTGTGACAAAACCCAAATCAATAGACAACGTCATTGAAGGTAATCACGTGCACTTTGAATGTAAGCTTGAACCAGTGACAGATTCCAACCTGAAAGTAGAGTGGTTCAAAAATGGCCAACCTGTCACTATTGGCCACCGATTCCGACCAATACATGATTTTGGTTATGTTGCACTAGATATCATAGATTTGATCGCTGAAGATTCAGGAATTTATACATGTAGGGCTGTAAATCTAGTAGGTACTGACGAAGTAAGTTGCAGATTAACTTGTAGAAGCACAGCTGACATTGTAAGGGCAACACAAAATGAAGCTGGTCTAGAACAAATCCATCATTTGGAAGATAGGTCCAAATACCACAGAACAGATGTAGTTGATGAAGTAACAACGCAAGCACCGATATTTACTACTTCTTTGAAGAATGTTGAAATTAAAGAAGGTCAAAGAGCTCACTTTGAATGCAGACTGATACCTGTTTCTGATCCAACTATGAAAGTGGAATGGTACCACAACAATAAACCGCTGAAGAGTGGTTCCCGATTCACAGAAACAAACAACTTTGGATTTGTTGCCCTAGATATTATGTCTTGTTTGCCGGAGGATTCTGGCACTTACACCTGTAGAGCTATTAATGCTCTCGGTGAAGCCGTTACTTCAGGCATTGCAATTGTACATTCCAAGAAGTCTATTTACTTAGAATCGCAACATGAAGGTGCCCTTACAAGGTTAAACCAACTAGAAGATAGTTCTAGATATCAAAGACACAGTGCCCAAGATGAAATGGTTACTCAGGCACCTGTGTTCACAATGCCGATGAAAGATATCAGAGTGGCAGAAAATCAAGCAGCACACTTCGAGGCAAGACTTATACCAGTTGGAGACCCGAAACTCCGGGTAGAATGGTTACGTAATGGCGTACCAATTGAAGCTTGTAAGTAACGTCAGATATTATAATATTAAGATATGGTGATTTTTCTCAGATGTGCTTTTTAACGTCTTTGTTTTCTCCTTATCTAGCAAACCGGCTTACAACAATGCACGACTTTGGATACGTAGCTCTTAATATGAAGTACGTGAATCCTGAGGATTCCGGAACCTACACTTGCCGGGCTATTAATGAACTAGGAGAAGCCGTCACATCTTCTACACTCTTTGTACAATGTAAGTACACATTTAAAAAAAAATATGACAATATGCCTAGCATATTAAATATATTCAAAAAATGATACATTTGCTTTTCTTTTCTCCGACAGCTAAGGCATCTCTTCAACTGGAATCACAACACGAGAGTGCATTAGAGAAGATTCAACAATTAGAAGATTCATCACGTTATCAACGAAGAGAAGATGTCGATGTTGCCGTTAATCAAGCTCCTCGATTTATAACTCAATTAAATGGACCTTCGAGGCTTGTAGAAGGCCAGAGCGCCCACTACGAATGCCGTATTGAGCCATATCCAGACCCTAACATGCGTGTGGAGTGGTACTTCAACGGCAAAGTCTTACAAAGCGGCCATCGGTACCGCACAGCATACGATTTCGGGTTCGCAGCCCTAGATATCCTCACAGTTTACGGAGAGGATTCTGGGGAATATACATGCAAGGTCATCAACAATTTGGGACAGGCTACATCATCAATCAAATTAAATGTTCAATGTGAGTAAAATGGTACTAAAATCATATCAGTATGAACACAACGACACGGTACACAAACCCATAGACGCAGTCAAAGTACAAATTACATCCATACCATCCATTCCGTACTATCACGTTTCTTTCTCTTGCGGGGTAGACAGAGCCCAGGTCTATAAATTATTGACATGATTCCTGACACCCACTCCCTCGATCGGCTTTTACGATCTGCGCGGGAAGAGAAGCAGGTGGTACATTGTACGTTTTTTCTTTTCTCCCAGACCAGCGTGAAAGAGTAACAAAATATGTTTGAAGTAAGAGAAAGGAAAAAATTGAAAATCAAAGTAATATTTTGCTATTAATATTTTCTTCTTTGTTCAAGAGTTTGCCTTTCCTTACATACTAACAATTGCCCGCGGTTTCGGTTGCGTTAATAAAGATCCCATGGGAGCACTTTGAAATTAATGTATTTGATTTCAATACTGATTTTTAAGGAGACAAGCGACTACTTGGTAAATAATTAATTTTCTATAGCAAAACTTAACCCTTATTAAATCCTTTTTAGGGATGAATTTTCGTAATTTTTTGTTGAGGTCTATATTGTATTTACCCAAGACGATTTAATATCAATGACTTACAAAAATAACAAAACTGTTATACTATTAACCCTTGTTTGAGTCCTTAAAGGGATGAATTTTTGGGATGATAAATAGCGACTTTACCATTACAACTAATTTGTAAATCCTTTTGGGGAATGTTCGATATCCTTTAATAAAGTAATTTTTTTAGCAGTTTTACAGCGATGCCTCATGACGACTTAACTAAATAACAATAAATCCCTATTTTACTTTCTTTCAAGTTAATTTCATATTTATCTAAGTTAATCACGTTTATACACAGTGATTTAACTACTACATAATAAAAAATAATTTTAAAAAATATACCAGTTATTAAGATATATATTTTTTAATTACAGCTAAGGAATCCATCATACGAGACACGCAGCATGAAAGCGCATTAGAGAAGATCCAGTATCTTGAAGATGACAGCAGATACAGGAAGGTTGTGCGAGACGAAAGCTTTGTTGCTGAGAAACCTCAGTTCGGGAAACCTCTCAAGAACGCTGAGGTTGCTGAAGGAAAGCCAGTGCATCTGGAAGCGACGTTGACACCAGTCAATGACCCAACCATGCGTGTTGAGTGGTATTGTAATGGGCGACCTATTCAGCAAGGTCATCGTTTCAAAACAACCTACGACTTTGGCTACGTGGCTCTCGATATATTGTATGCGTACGCTGAGGATACTGGCACCTACATGTGTAAAGCGACAAACGCAGTGGGTGAAGCTGTTACTACGAGCTCAGTCAAAGTGAATGGTAAGTTTAGTAAAAATAAGATAACTAACAATACAATA
Organism: Rhodophaea formosa; assembly: GCA_963082605.1. Classification (NCBI taxonomy): domain Eukaryota; kingdom Metazoa; phylum Arthropoda; class Insecta; order Lepidoptera; family Pyralidae; genus Rhodophaea; species Rhodophaea formosa. The sequence goes on along the minus strand of OY720203.1, from coordinate 13,374,783 downwards.
GTGCCATATTGATCATAATGAATCGAAAGTTATGCTAGGCACGAGCCGCGACGGCGAGAATCTCTACATAAGCTGTGTTTATTGATCAAATAAAACACACAAGTATAAATTACGTTTTTCCATACACATTTGAGAATAATTTAATAGTAACAAACCTCTCCTTTTAAAAATGTACGACTACCTTGAATGTATAATGTATATTGTCCCTTGATGGCACGGTGTTTTGAATGCCAACTATATTGTATCTGGCAAATAATTTATCGTTATTCATTTTTCAGCAAAATCTGGACTTTACCTTGACACTCTGGACGAACAAAGATTAAGAAAGATCCAAGAGCTGGAAAGATACGAAAGACCGAAAGCAGTTGATGAAGAAAGACCAGGACAGAGGCCTGTGTTCTTAACTGCATTAACAAGTCTAGAAAACTTAAAAGAAGGCGAACATGCCCACTTTGAATGTAGAGTCGAACCAATCAACGACCCCGATTTGAAAATTGAATGGTTCCTCAACGGACAGAAACTTAGAACTGGTCATAGGTACAGAACAACCCATGACTTCGGTTATGTGGCTTTAGACATTTTGTACTCCTATTCTGAAGACTCCGGAACGTACATGTGTAAAGCTACTAACAAACTCGGAGAAGCTGTTAATACATGCACGTTGAAGGTTGCAGGTACGCTATGTATTTTTTATTAAATGTTTGTTCAAAGGTAGCTTTGTAACTTAATTTATTTAAAATTTATATTATTTGTAAGGTTTTTTGTGGTTATTTGTGTTTTTAGGGTTCCGTAGTAAACTAGGAACCCTTATAGTTTCGCCATGTCTGTCTGCCTGTCTGTCTGTCTGTCTGTCCGTCCGCGGTTTTACTCAGAGACTATAAGTACTAGAAAGCTGTAATTTGAAATGGGTATGTATATTAATCATGGCAAAAAAGATGTAGGAAAAAATCTTGAAAAAAATATTTTTTATAGCTCCCATACAAGTAAAGAGGGAGTAATTTTTTTTTTCTATACAATCCCATCGTGTTGGTTGTTGTTTAATAGGTCTTTAAAAGATATTGTAAAGTTGGAAACACCATTTTTCGATTTAGGGATCCGTTTCCGAATTATTTGGTTTTAAAGTGCAAATTTTTGTTAGAGGTAAATGTCCCCCCCCCACCCTCTATCTGCTAAACAGTTATATATGGATACGTGAAAAAAATTACAGCAGTAGTAAATATACTAAAGTTGAAAGGAAAACTATCAGAGCTGAGTACTCAGTACAAACTAAAAAGTTATAGGCAACCAACTTATAAAATGCACTCAAAAATGTAAAATTGCATGCAATTTTCATTGTTAGATGTTTTTGGTCGTTAAACTGTGAACTGCGAGTGTGAACAGTGTGAACTCAAAGTTGTCATTCGCAACTACGAAACCCTACACTGCGCGTGGCCGGACACGCACTTAGCCGGTTTTTATTTTATTTATTGTTAGTTGGATTATATTCACCTACTCATACCTAGTATAAATTATGAGCCTAACAATTATTGATTTGGTGATCATAGGGTCAGCAAAGCATCTATTAAAGTATATATGTTGACTCTACTTTAGAAATAGCTTAAGCCCTTAGATTATAAGCTTTAGCCCTATAAGTGTAAGCATTATAATAATAACCGAACAGTTTCATTATTTTCATACTGGTTTTCATATTTACCTAGCCGGATATTTTGTATGGGAATGTATTTTTTTCTCGTAAATATAAATACTTGATGTTGGAAGATTAACTTTTTTGATAATTTTGAGTTTTTTTTTTGTAAATATCACTATATTTTATATTTTTTACAAGCGGTTGTCCGCGTTGATTTTCATTTAATTTTTAAATTATGATAACTTCTTTCCATTTAACGGTTATAATGAAATAAAGTTTAGATACTGTTCAAAGCTACATATGGTAAATCGATTTAGTTTTATATAGTGTAACTAATTTCTCCGGTTGCCCGTAACAGGCTGACAAACAGACAAAAAATTATGAATACTTTATTGGCGTAATTAGTTAGTATTTTTTTTGGAAATGAATTCAATGTATCGACACACGAGTTTCGCAGTTTGTTGTATAACTGTCGCTTTTTTCAGGGCATAGAAGCATAATTCTCGATACTCAACATCCTAACGGTTTGGAGAAGATAAGACAATTAGAAGCACAGGGTCATCACACCAGATTAGAAGTAGAAGAACCCAAGATTACTCCACCTAGGTTTGTCACTGAGTTGAGAGGTACAACTCATGTCTTTGAAGGCAAGACAGCTCACTTCGAATGTCAAGTCGAGCCTGTGCAAGATCCTAATCTCCGCATAGAATTTTATCATAATGGAAAAGCCTTGCAATCTGCGTCACGGTTCCATATCACTTTTGATTTTGGTTATGTGTCATTGGATATTCAGCACTGCGTACCTGAAGATGCCGGCGAATATTCTGTTAAAGCCATTAACGCTCTTGGTCACTGCACTTCAGCTATATCCATGACTGTAACCGCAAAAGGTAGTATAATATCGGAATCTCAACGTCCTGAAGGTCTCGAGAAGATCCGCGAATTAGAATCGGCTGAACCATTCAGACGCCCAGAAATACCAGAACCTGTTACAAGGCAGAGGCCAGTTTTCACGCAACCTCTTCAAAATATCGACAATATTCAAGAAGGACAGACTGCACACTTTGACTGCAGACTTATTCCTGTTGGAGATCCTACCCTCAAAGTGGAGTGGTTTAGGAATGAGAAACTTATTGAAGATAGTTCGAGAATCACCAAAACGCATGACTTTGGTTATGTGTCTATGACCATTACCCACGTGCGCGATGAAGATGAAGGCGTATACATGTGTAGGGCCTCTAACTTACTAGGAGAAGCTGTTACCACGGCTGCCATGAAAATCAAAAGTAAGTGATATTTTACAGAAACAAAAAGAATATATCATTAATTTATAATTTATGCATATTGTTTCTATTGACATATTTCCATGATTATTCTTAACATTTACTTTTGTTTTAACAGCTAAGGCCGCAATTCAGATGGACACACAGCACCCAGAAGGTATGAGAAAGATTCAACAACTAGAGGAACCTCAACTTAAGAGGCGCGAGGAGCCAGATCGTGAATTCGAGAAACCGATTTTCACTCAAGTGCTCACAGGACCTTCTGAACTGTGGGAAGGGCAGCACGCTCATTACGAAGCTCGTGTTGTACCCGTGGGTGATCCAAGCTTACGATTTGAATGGTATATAAATGGCGTAGAGCTTAAGATGGGTAAGACTACATCATTATATATTCATATAAGACATTGTACACATTAAATAAAGATAAAGATTTTAACGTCTTAATATATTTTCAGGTTCCAGATTCCGCACAACACATGACTTTGGTTTTGTTACATTAGATATCAATTCTGTGGTTGCTGAGGATGCTGGTGTGTACATGTGTAAAGCAATTAACAGAGCAGGAAGTACAGTATCTTCAACCGCTCTAAGAGTCAAAACTAAATCGACTATTGTGGATCAGGCAATGAGACCTGAATCTTGGGAACAGATTCAACTGAAAGAGGCGGCAATGAATAAAGTTCCAGAAATGTTTGTTGACACTGGTGTTCAACAAGCCCCTATTTTCACAACTCACCTTAAGAGTTACGATAAATTAGTAGAAGGGCAACATGTGTACCTTGAAGCGCAGGTAGAGCCTCGCACGGATCCCAATTTGAAGATAGAGTGGTTCAAAAATGGAATATCTCTCACCACCGGTGCAAGATTGAAGAGTACTTTCGATTTCGGACTGGTGACACTATCAGTTAATGGTTTAAGAATTGACGATTCGGGCATTTATACCTGTAAAGCTACGAATCTCATGGGAGAAGCAGTTTCTACGGCTTCAATAAAGATCGAAGATCGCCATTGGCTACTAGGAGAATCTCTTCACCCTGAATCTTTGGATAGAATAGGCGCCTTGGAACAACCGAAACCAACTAAACCTGAGTCTCCCGACCCAGTTTACGAGACACCGGTGTTTATTTCTCACTTAAATAATATATTATGCAAAGAAGGCGATAATATACACTTCGAATGTAACGTAGAGCCGTCTAGAGATCCTACTCTAAAAATCGAATGGTATTTCAATAATAAACCATTACCTTCAGGAACAAGATATAAAAGTACACATGACTTCAGTTACGTGTCCCTGGATATAACGCACACATACGAAGAAGATTCCGGTATTTACACTTGTAAGGCGACAAACAGTAAGGGTTCGGCCACCACTTCTGGTTCCCTTCGGTGTACCGGTGATAAACACATTTACTTGGATACACAACATCCGCAGGGAAAAGCTGGCTTAGATGCTGTTGAACAAGCCGAAGAAGCTAGGTTATCTAAAGGTAGGAGAGCCTCCGTACCAGATGCGGAATATCCGAAACCGGAGTGGGTGGTTCCTATTGCAGCCGAACATCAGTTAGTCGAAGGACAAGCACTTCACCTAGAAGGTCAAGTTGAACCAAAGAATGATCCAAATTTGAAAATAGAATGGTATTTCAATGGAAAGGTATTAGAACAAGGATCTAGATTTAAGTTGACAAGTGACTTCGGATTTGTGACTTTGGATTTGATCGATGTTTATGAAAGAGATAGCGGCATTTATACTTGTAAGGCATACAATAAGCGAGGAGAAGCTTTTACTTCCTCAACAGTATATTGCAGTAGCAAGGAAAATCTTATTGAAAGAACTCAGCATCCGAAAGGAACAGAAGGTTTGGAGAAAATTCAAAATCTCGAAGACTCTCTGCGTAGAGAGCCTGGCCAGAAACCTGATGATGACACTGGCAGACCACCTGAATTCACAAGTGTCTTCCAAGATATTGTTGACATAAGTGAAGGCCAAATAGCTCATTATGAAGCTTCCTTAATACCAACTGGTGATCAAAGTATGGTGATTGAATGGTTCTATAATGGAAAGACCATAGAAGCTAGTCATCGAATTAGAACTGTGTATGCATTCGGTATGGTAGTTCTTGAAATTCTTGGAACCAAAACAACCGACTCTGGAATTTACTCTTGCCGAGCTACTAACCGATGGGGACAGGCTGAAATAAGTGTTAAACTTGAGTGTGTTGACAAAAGTAAAGGACAGAAACCGAAGTTCACTACACACATTCAGAGCATTGATGGGCTCAAAGACGGTCAATCGGCTCACTTTGAATGCACCGTTATTCCTGTTGATGACCCCGATATGAAAATTGAATGGTATCACAATGGTCAACCGTTACGGCACTCGAACAGGATAAAGACAGTATCAGATTTTGGTTTTGTAGTACTCGACATAGCATACACTCAGAATCATGACACAGGAGAGTATGTTTGCCGTGCTTACAACAAGTATGGAGAGGACTTTACTAAAGCTACCATTAATTGTTACGGTCGAAGTGGGGTTTATTATGACAGCTTACAACCTGATTCACTGACCAAGATCAGGGAGTTAGAAAGTATGCAAGGAGTGCAACAGCAAACTCCATCTGCTGCTTCAGCGGAACCACCTAAGTTTTTGACACAAATACAAGATGTCACGAAACTAGTTGAAGGACAGAGTGCTCACTTCGAAGCTCGATTGATACCTGTAGATGACCCTGATCTTAAAGTTGAATGGTTCTATAATGGTAAGAAATTACCTCATGGACACAGATACAGAACCTTCCATGACTTTGGCATTGTTATCTTGGATATCCTTTATTGTTACGAAGAGAACTCGGGTGTGTATGAATGTGTGGCAACTAACAAATTGGGCCGGGATTCAACAAAAGCTACCCTGAAATGTACGTCGAAGGAAAATCTGATCTTGGACTCGCAGCTGCCGCGGGTGAGTTTTTTTAATTATATCTGTTTAATTGAGAACTAGCTGTTACCCGCGGCTTCACCCGCGTGATAAATTATATTTAGATATATTTAGTAGTATATTTAGATAGTATTTAGATATAGCCTATGTCCTTCCCTATACCCATACCTATGTGTATGCAAAATTTCATAATGGTCGATTCAGTAGATAGGGCGTGAAAGCGTAACAAACAAATAAATAAAATCACTTTCGCAATTATAATATTAGTTAGGATTAGGATGAGAACATATGAAAATGTGTGATCTTAACATCATCATCATCATCATCAGGTCTTTCCAGTCTCCACTGCAGTAGCACGACCCTCTCTGTACTACCAGAACCATTTATTAGCTTGAGTAGTCAGAGGATCTTAACATAATATTTCCAAATGTATCATGACAACGTTAACGATCTATTTAATATTTTTGATCTATTTGATTTGGACCTTGGAGTCTATTTTATGATTTGACATTAATGTGAACGTTTGTTGTTATAATTTATAATGTTAAGTCATTAAGTGCCGGTAGTCTCACTGGTACTAAATTAATATTGTTACGAAATATCAGCAGTGAATGTATTAGCAGTGAATGTATCAGCAGTGAATTAACTTTTTTTTTTAGTTTTTGAGATTGGTTATACAAACAGAGTCTATAAAGTGTTAACTTGGTTATTTTTTATTAAAGGGCATGGAAGGCGGATTGGAAAAACTACAAACCTTAGAAGATTCAATGGTTCGTAGAAAGGATACTACGGTAGAAGAAGAGCGAGGCAAGGCTCCTGTTTTCACTGTTCCCTTGTCCAACATCGAAAATCTTAGGGAGGGCGAAAATGCACATTTCGAAGCTCGTCTGACGCCCACCGATGATCCAAACCTGAAAGTACGTTCATTTTTATAATTAACTAGCTTTCACCCGCGGCTTTTCCCGTCAAATCACATTTAAAATGATCTTATAAAATAATAGATACTATTTAATTTATTGTTGTTAAAAAACAACATACTAGCGTTCCGGAACTGACCACAGTAGAGAAAAAATGCCGATAGAAACTCTTTTCAATAATATTGGTCGCTTAACTGGCCTAAAAGGCCAGTATGTATAGGTATATTTACTTCTTTTAGTTGGTGTCGATCCCTTGGGAACAGTACTTTTCTCCGGGATGTAAAGCCTTTGTCCTTCTCCCTACTCCAGACAACGTGTCTGCAAAATTTCATGATGATCTGTTCAGTACACAGTTCGTTGGGATAGGATATACCGGTTTATTTATGCTCGGATTTTTTTTCTACCACATCATATACTTCTTCAGACTTTTTTTGACTTCTGACTTTTAAGTACGAATAATTTGTTAATACTTCATTTGTATTTTTAGGTGGAGTGGTATTGGAATGGGAAGTCTCTGAAGGCCGGTTCTCGATTTAGAACATTCTGTGACTTCGGATTTGTCATCCTTGAAATATCACCAACTTACCCTGAGGATTCCGGAGAATACTTATGCAGAGCATATAACAATTATGGGGAAGCTGTAACAACGGCAACAATGAAAGTTCAAGGAAAACGCAATATCATACTAGAATCTCAACTGCCCAAAGGAATGGAGGGAACTATTGATAAGATTGCTGCTCTAGAAGGCTACACTGGCGCGGTCGATTCCTTGACACCTGAAGCTGAGACTGGTAACCCACCAGAATTTACGACTACACCATCTGATCTTATTTTGTCAGAAAATTCTTCAGCTCACTTTGAGTGTCGCCTTGTGCCAGTGAATGACTCTAGTATGAGAGTAGAATGGTTCCATAATGGAAAACCCTTATTAACAGGGTCTAGAGTAAAAACCATTAACGATTTTGGCTTTGTCATATTAGAGATTGGTGGAGTCTACCAACGTGACGCCGGTCTTTACACTTGCAAAGCCACCAACCGTCATGGCGAAGCTACGGTATCCTGCAAATTGCAAGTAAAGGGTAGACAAGGCATCATTCTTGAACCACAACTGCCGTCTCACTTTAAATCGGGCACGGAAAGCATTCAGAAATTAGAAGAAACATTGCATAAACGTGAAGAAATTACAATCGAAGATGAGAAACCGAATCCGCCTAGGTTTACGGTTGAAATTAAAGACAATCTCGACGTTCCAGAAGGTGGACCAATACACTTTGATTGTCGCGTTGAGCCAGTCGGCGATCCCACGATGCGAATCGATTGGTTCTACAATGGAAGACCGTTTGCCACGGGATCCCGCGTGCACATGCTCAATGATTTTGGTTTTATAGCTTTAGACATAGATTACATTTATACACGTGACGCAGGTGAATATACTTGCCGCGCTACAAATAGATGGGGCTCTGCAACCACTACTGCGAAAATTACATGCAGCTCTAAGCGTGACATTGTTTTGGAGTCCCAATTACCGCAGGGAATGAGCGGAGAGAAGATAAAGGAGCTTGAAAGAGGACGCATCAGTGATGCTCCTAAAGAAGAACCTGTTGTTAGTTCTCCGCCCAAATTCATAACGCAAATTCAGTCACACACCGTAGAAGAATCTGAAGGCGTGCGTTTTGAGTGCCGCGTAGAACCAAAGGAAGATCCTAAATTACGCATCGAATGGTACCGTAATGGAAAACTTTTACCGTCTGGGCACAGATATCGCACTGTGTATGACATGGGATTCGTTTCCCTTGACATCTTATATGTTTATGCAGAGGATTCTGGTGAATATGTGTGTCGTGCTGTAAATGATTTTGGTGAAGATTTTACTAAAGGAACTGTTTCTTGCAAACGTAAGTTAACTTACAACTATACACATATTATATGTCTTTTTAAAGGTTGGCTCTTTCCTAACTACCGTGTTTTTTTACAGAACTACCAGACATTATTCTGCAAAATCAAGTACCGCGTGGTATGAAGAGATCTGAAGCTCTCACGCAAATGGAAGCTACCATTAAGAAATATACCTCAGAAATATTTCTCACTGAAGATGACCTCTATGATGCTGATAAGAAACAGCCACCTCGATTTGTTACTCAGATCCAAAGCCAAACTACACTGGTGGAAATGGAGTCCACTAAGTTCGAATGTCAGTTGGCACCTGTTGGAGATCCCAATATGAAAGTAGAATGGTTCTTTAATGGAAAACCATTACTCCACAGTATGTATTTGTTCAGTCAATATATCTTTTGTTAGTACTATGAACATTCAAGGAGCTTAAAAGTTAATATTCACTTTCAGAAAATCGTTTTACACCGATTTACGACTTCGGCTACGTAGCAATGAACTTTGGCTGGGTGTACCCAGAGGACAGCGGAGAATATGTATGTAGGGCCACAAACCTTTACGGTATGGACGAAACTAGAGCCGTAATAAAAACCGCTGGCAAACCTGGCATCGTCTACGACTCTCAGCTACCCAAGCATATGAAGAGTATTGAGAAGATAAGAGAGATGGAAGCTTCTTGGCAAATGTAAGCAGTTTGATTAAAATACCGATTTTTTTTTATTTATTTATTTAACTTTATACACAATACAGTGTAAAGGCGGACTTAAAGCCAATTAATATACGTTTGTTTTTAATAGCATTTAAATTCTACATTCGGGTTTTTTCTTACTTAATATAGAGCTCCTGAACAAGCAGTCGAAGCAGAAAAGGCTAGATCAGCACCAGTTTTTGTAAGTCGTCCTGATCCAGTAACTGTTGAAGAGGGTGAATGGGCCCGTTTCTGTTGTCGTGTAACCGGACATCCTAAACCGCGTGTAATGTGGCTTATTAATGGAAACACAATCGTCAATGTAAGTAATTTATTGTTTATAATGTAATAAAACCGTGTCAGTAGAAACATATGACTTACTGCAACAGGTTTATTAGTGATTGTAACTTTATGATTGTTTCTAGGGTTCTAGATATAAACTTACTTACGATGGCATGTACCACTTTGATATTCCAAAGACTAGACAATATGATACTGGAAAAATAGAAGTGATCGCTAGGAGCTCAGTAGGTGAAGCATTAGCGACGACTGAATTGAAAGTCATCCCACGGCACGATGATTATAGAGGAGTATTGAAAAACGCACCAAGACGTAAGTACTTCGTAACTCATACAGCAAACACATTTGATAACATATCACTACAATGCTTCTTATCCACCATGGCAACAACCACAGTTTGAATAATGTGCCTAACACTTAATTGGTTGATTTCACATCTTACTCAATCTTATAAGAAATTGCTGTCAACACTGCTGTTTAACACACATCACCAACTCACGCAAACACCAACAAACCGCTTAAGCACATATAAACCCCATCTTGCCCCATTTACCCTTCCTCTTTTTAAAAAGAAGTGTGCAGCTATATCACCTGCTTCTACCGGCTTAACATGGGAATCTTAAAGGTATGTCATCATATTTTATTGACTTGTATAATGAATCATGTTCTAAAATGATTTGTTGATTCTATACAGCATGGTACGATGAAACGACTCAGTACCAACGTTCTGAAACAGAACTGGAAAAGACATTTGAAGAAAGGCAAACCTTACAACGACAGGGGGTCATTGATCACAGACCGGAATTGAAACCTAAAGTAATCAAAGAACCAGAAACGGAATGGCAACAGAGCGTAAAGAAGAAGAAGAGCGAGGAGTATTACAACAAGCTACAGGAACTTGAAAACGAGCAAGTGGTAAAAGAGAGTAGATTGAGAGAATCAACACACCAGTATGCTATTCCGGGTGAAAAAATTGCAAGTAGCTCTTTGGCTAAAGGCATGGCTCAAAAATACGAGACCACCCTGTAAGTATAATTCTAAATTTGTGGGCCCCATACTAGGCACACTAGCGACGCAAATAATTTTATTCCTAATACTTTACAAATAAGCCTTTAATATAAGCCTTAGTAAATAGCCTGAAGTATTTCTGAAATCATGTTTTAATCCTAAGAGAATTAGTCAATAAGAGAACTACTGATTACCGCCTAAAACGGCCGTTTTTGGCGGTAATCAATAGTTCTCTGATACACATAATATTAAAACATGATTCCAAAAATACTTCAGGTTATTTACTAAGGCTTATATGATTTACATTCTTGAATTTCCTTCTATTTATAAAGTATTAGGAATAAAACTATTGGCGTCGCTAGTGTGCCTAGTGTGGGCCCTTAAATCTGTGTTCTTGTACTTACATACTAATCACCTCTATTTATTAAAATCAAATCAACAACTCAAGAATTTACTCCTGTTAATTAAATAAAAAAATAAGATATGACGAAAAAATCCATAATAACTCTTTACTTCTTACTTTTTCTTAAATTAAAAGGAGTCAAATAATGACGGATAGGTAGCTGCTTTGTCGATAACCATTCTTGATATATTAACACGGGACGAGAGGCAGCTGGTGCATTCTATGTTTCTTATTTTTTTCTTAGACCAGCATGAAAGATGAATGTAATTTTAAACAACGTGCAATACGAGTATGTTGCAACATACAATATGTTTTCCTACTTGAAATATAATTATAAATGGTGTTTGGCGGTGGATGCATAACTTTAAAATGGCAATAGCCTTTTATTGTACCTTTTATTGTAATAAATAAAAAAAATAAAGGGCCATTATGAAAACTGCCAAAAAACTAGGTATCTTTATTAATATTAGGGCATAGAACTTAACACGCGTCTACTAAGTTAAAATTTTTGGCCCCCAATAAAATTCTAACCTAATTGTATTGCACTTAATCATCTTTACCCTCACTCCAATATTTATCTATTGTCTGAAAATATAAGGCAGTCGGCCGTCTGATACTATGATAATATCTTCTTCGTAGTCTGTGATTGAGGCTTTCAAATAGCCAGATATATCTTAGCTGGAGAAGGATTTTTCTTTGTTTTAGTTAGTTAGTATACTTCTTCACTATATAACCCAATATATCCACTACCAAACACCCTATAGAGGTACAATCTCTAATACTCTTTCGATTATACAACAGTAAACTTCTTTTAGTACAACGTGGAAAATCTGAACTAGTCATTAATTAACTACAACAAATGTTAAATATTCATTGAAGATATAGTAGATGTATGATTGCAATTCGTACGAGGCGTATTTATACAAAATTTACATTTGTTTATAGGGAGCAGAACGAGGAAGTAATTGAACAGCAAGTTCACAAAAAAGTAGCGCATAGGCCTAGGATTCCAGACCCATTAGAGTCTACAGTTCATGGGAAAGAAGTACATGTAGCCAAGCAAAAGCAAGTACAAAAAGAAGTAGTCGGCGATACGGAGATAACACGAAAAATTACATCAACAGAAACAACAGAGGTTGAACACAAAGCTCAGACGCAAGAAAGAGTGGTTGAAGGTCCGGTGAAACCATCAAAGCCTCCAGTATTCACTAAGAAGATGCAACCTTGTCGTGTCTTCGAGCATGAACAAGCCAGATTTGAAGTAGAATTTGACGGTGATCCATTGCCTACTATTAAATGGTATCGGGAAAATTTCCCAATTAAAAACTCTCCAGACTTCCAAATTCACACATTCAGCACAAAATCTATTCTTATAATTAGACAAGTATTTATTGAAGACTCAGCCGTCTTTGCGGCTGTTGCGGAGAATAGAGGAGGCACTGCAAAATGTAGTGCCAACCTGGTGGTAGAAGAACGCAAACGTCAAGGAAGAGGTGGAATTATACCACCTAGCTTTACACTTACAGCGCAAAATGTTAATGTTACCGCTGGGCAATTGGTAAGATTTGATACTAAAGTTACGGGTACAAAACCAATTGATGTGTATTGGCTAAAGAATGGAAAGAAAGTACAACCAGACATCCGAAACAAGATTTTGGAAGAAGATGGAACTTACACGCTTCTAATACTGGAAGCTTATCCACAAGATTCAGGAAAATATGAATGTGTAGCAATCAATAGTGCTGGTGAAGCAAGATGTGATGCTGAATGTTTGGTTAATGCTCCAGCAACTAAAGAAAAGCCAAAACCACAATCTAAGGCTGCCAATGCTCCTCCTGAAATTATTGAACCCCTTAAAGACAAAGTCGTCACTGAAGGACAAGCTATAGAATTCAGCTGTAAAATTGTTGGTAAACCGACGCCTACAGTACAATGGTATAAAGGTGACAAACTAATTAAGCCATCGAAATACTTCCAAATGTCTAGAGCAGCCGACGAATATACTCTACGCATATCCGAGGCTTTCCCCGAAGACGAAGGCGACTATAAATGTGTTGCATACAACTCAGCAGGACGGGTAACAGTCGCTGCCAAGCTAAAAGTAGCTCAACCAGATCAAGGAGATAACCTGCCTACTCTGACACCTCTTCGAGACGTCGTTGTTTACGAGGGACAACCAGCTCAGTTTAAGACGAACATAACCAGCAAGACCAAGCCGACCATCCAATGGCTTCGTGAAGGCGCTCTTATTCCCGAGACTCCTGATTTCCAGGTACGTAATATTTTTAAAATTTATAGTAAATATAATTATTCAAATATAATAAAATCTATGGCCTTTACGGGAGTCAATAGATATAAAGAATATTCGTTTTGTAAAGTAGCAAAAACATAATCCCAAATTTAAAAAAATCAATCAACGAGTTCAACGAGTCTATATCAAATAAAAAAATTTCATAACGTCAACAGATATAAGCACAGTGATATGAGTAAAATCTGAAATATGTTTTTTATATGTACAATCTCAACATCAGCCCAATACCGTATTGACAGTTGGTAATTTGTAAACAGTTGAAGTTATTTGTTGGAATGTCATTGTTTGAAACATGCGTAGGTCACACTGAAAATATTAGACTAAAAGAAGTATTAAAAAAATTACCTACATATATTGTACAACTGTTTGTTAATTATTTTACCTGCAACTTCGTCCGTGTGGGCGTAGATTTTTATCACACAATCTATCCGGGCCTCAGGTCGACCGCGGGCCTCAAACTTTTTATTTGACTTCTCAATAATAAATTAACAGCACATTCTAATATAGGTTATCAGAATGTAGAAAGACGCCAAAAAAGTTTTTCTCCCAAAAGGTCCCGATAGAACTCGATGGAACCCGATGGTTCCATACCAGGTGGTGGCACCACCTGGTATGGAACCATCGGGTTCCATATCGGTCGGGTTCGGGTGTGAAGTTAAATTTGTTATTTTGTTGTACATGTCTTTTAATCCAAGTGTTCTCGTGCGATCATTCAGAAAATCTATTCGAATTATGATTCAAAAATAGAGCTAATTAAGATTCCCCACGCGAATGCTTGATAATGAGTGGCTGTTAGATTCCACCATTTCAAAAATTGTCTCCCAAGTCTGTGGTGTTTGTAAAGGACGGGCGAGGGTGGACAAAAAAAAATTTGACTATGAAACCTTTGAATCTCAAAGATATTTTGGGTTAAAAATGTAAAAGATTTTTTTTTGCTCATGTACATATTTTTGGGAGATCTATTCAGAGCACAACGTATAAAAAAATAGTGCAAGTCCCCATTAAAATATTTTCATTATGAACCTTGTAATTTCATTTTGAAAAATTGCCATTTGCGATGATTTTGATATCATGTACTTTATTTTGATTTATATTTTATTTCAGATGATTCACGAGGGCAACAACGCAGTGCTTCTGATTGGTAACACGTACGAGGAGGATACTGGAATATTCACGTGCCGCGCTACCACTGCCGCCGGCCAAGCCGAGACCTCGGCAAAACTAGTCGTCAAAAGTAAGACATAGATACAGGCAGCGAGCTCGCGTCGCGCACTTTTAATCCATTAATGTAGTGTTTCTTTGTTTCATCTCTATACCACTATGAGATCGGGTGAAAACTACTATTAAGAAATTCAAAAGTTGACAAGCGAATACAACATTTTCAAGATGGCTTCGTAAAATCGTAGCGGTTACCGCAATAACGACTTTCGCCCGCTTCCTAGATACACCCCGTGATTGCAAGTCATGATGTTATGGCACATAGACGACGAAATTTACCACATACTCCTAATCTGAACGACTCGCCCCATAGTTGCGGTATAGCTCTAGGACATACTCGCGCGGACGTTAGACAAACACCTGCGCGCACAACCTAACATAACTTGCAACTGAAATAAAGTGTAAACTTAACTCAGTAGTATATTTTGGGCGAATTTCCGCATCTAACAATGCTGTACATTGAGCTTTTTTTGTAAATAGTCTCCTAGTCGTGCGTCGAGACTGGCGGCACCTGTGGATCAACGAGCGACGCGCCAGGAGCTCCCTAATTCTGGACAGAGGACACACGTAACATGTGATTAACACGAACACGAGACATTCTACGACTGTTTTGTTTTGCTTTACCGCTACGATGTTTACTAAATAATGTATTTATTATCGATCATGTTGTTAAAGAACATTGCGTAAACAAGACGCGTCCTTTGGCGAATCGTCAAATGTATTTTTCACCCAATACTCTTTCTTTGAAAAGTAATTTTAAGCCTGCGCTAAAACTTAATGAATTATTTGGCCTATTAACCTTAAGAACAGTCACTAAGCTTTTTGTGTTGAGATCTGACCTGTAAAACTTATGCAACTGATCTCACTTATGTCCGTATAGACAACTAATTTTAGCGAAGTTTATCAGGTGGTCGTAATATTGGGACTTGCGTTCGCTTCTGTGGTCTATGCGATGTGGATTCTGCTGTTTTGCTACAATGTGTAAATATAGTTCCGATGGACCACACAAGCACGCTACAAATTCTGAGAGTCCTTGCTTTATTAGCTTCATCCTTAAGCATGATTATTGTTTGTATTATCCAATTGAGATTTTGAGTTTACTGTTAAGATCCGCCACACCTAACATATAGTGCACGTAGGTTGCGGTGCTACATCGTCACTCGTTGTCACCTAACAGCTACGACTAACTTTGTCAGCATATCTTCCTTATGCGACGTTCCGTTTCGTACGTTGGGTGCCCGGGCTCTGGGTGGGTCGTTCTCGCAAAGTTAATCGTGGTTGTACCGCGCGGTGCCTCTCGTTCCGCTGTCAACTCTTCTGTGACAAAGAAACATTCGGTTAAGGCGTCGACAAGCCTCCACACTTGAAGTACGCACGCAATTCTTGCCTTGCCAGTTTCTATGTTTTGGTAAACACTGCCTATGTTGATGACCTAATTGTTTTCTGCAAGTACAAATCCGAATTGAATGAGATTTTTTTAGTTTAACGTACAGTGATCTTTAACTTAGTTTTTTCTTAAGTGCACGATATTGTTAAATTAAATTGTGTTGTATGTTTCACCTAATTGTAATAAGTTATTAGTTGTGGCAATATTTTATCACTAAATATTTTCAGTGCCTATCCATATGATTTAATATATTTATGATTTTTGTATGTTACCTTTATGTGTAAACTGTTTAATAAACGCTATAAATTATTGATTTATTCGCATTATTCAACACATAATCGGAAAGCTATAAAATTTATCCCAACCGGTGAAAGTTTCAGGGATAGGTTTTGAGAAAACAGGTTAAAATAAAACAAAAAGGAACGATGATCATTTACACACATCCAACACAACGCACTGACATTAGGCGACTACTATCCATCATAATCATTAAGGGGACGCATACAACTTTAAAAAAATGAAGTGTTTTGGATTCTGCTTAACATATTTTATGCAATTCGAATGAGTCGAGTAATCATCTATTTCACTTAATAAATCTGGGCTAATATTTTGAAGAGGGACTCATTCCGTTGATGGATAGTGATGTCGTCGCAGATGCTTTGATTCATTGACTGGCACACCCTCTATCTAAACTTCTACTTTCTTCATACCATAGAGGTTGACTTGTGATTCACTAGTCAAACTTTCTTGCTACTGTTGTCACTAAACAGTTGATTAGCTTTTATTCTAATATGTTTTTATTAAAACAGTGAATGGATGTTAACTAATTTTGCTGAAGTTTTTTTATTCACGATTAAATTAGTTACTATTTTAGAATATCATTTATCAATGATTGATAAAAATATTAAAAGTAGGACAGTAAGTAGGTAACACACATAGGTACACAAACATTATAAAACTTAGGGTTATTTTTGGCGTAAGGGTCAACTTATTTGATTTACCAAATACATTTATGACTTAAACTTCTAAAACAAAATTACAGTGAATTTTATTATAGTGAAGCTTCACATTAAAGCGTGTATTGAGAGCTTTAGTCAAAAATATGAAGATTTTGATTTAAGTATAGTATACAGCGCGCAGTTTCAACAGAACTTTGACACCTTGTCGTTACATTTCAGAATGATGTAACAAAATATTTACACAAAGATGTAAATGTAAGTTGTATAAAAAAGGCGCAGAAAAGAGCGGTGTTGTAGTTTCACGCCTTGGAGGTTTGTGCTTCGTAGCCGTCAAATGGCTTCGTCGCAAAATGGGACATTTTGCGACGAAGCCATTTGACGGCTACGAACTACGACTACGACTTTGATGATTTTGCGACATTTAAGCAAAATGTCCCCTAAACGCAAAATGATTCTTTCGTAAAATGTCCCTTTCGCAAAATGTACCTTGCGCAAAATGTCCCTTTAGCAAAATGTACCTTGCGCAAAATGTCCCTTTCGCAAAATGTTAAGAAGAAGAAGATAATATCTTAAGTAATATTATAAATGTGAAAGTGAGTTTGTTTCTTTGTTGTTTATTTGTTTCTTACACCTCCAATCCGTAACTATTGAACCAAATATCATTAAACTAGCTTTCACTCGCGGCTCCGCTCGCGTTAATGTCGGTCCTTCGGAAACAGTAACTTAAATTTCATTTAAAATCGGTTCAGTAGTTTTGGCGTTAAAGCTCGACAAAAAAACAAAGTTAGGAACTTTCCCATTTTAAATAGCAGTATGGATTACTGGTACTATCTTTAGTAAGACGAAATAATAAGTCCTAACACAAATTACTATGACTGCCTATATTACATCTTCATCACCATCTGAGCGTATTTCCCGGTTGCATCCCCTATAGTGAATCGGAGTCCACTATTATGTCTGCATTTATGCGGTAATGTGATTTGGCACTATTACAGCCAGTGACTTTTTAAAATATTTGACCATAACTTTTTGATTTTGCAGAACACATTATAAATCTTGTAAAAAAAAAAAATTATAAATATGAGACCTTTTGTGAAAGGGACATTATGCGAAAAGGGACATTTTGCGACGAAGCGCGTCAAACAGGTCAACAAATCAAAATGCGATTTTCGTTACCTATTCAAAATTAAATGCCGCGGGCTAGAGTCGTACAAGAGAAGCTATAGTTGATACAAGTTTATTACACGTAAGTTTCAGGATTATTTAAAGACAATGACAAAAATACGGACGGTAGTCTGCACCGCCATACTTGGCTACACATACGACTCGTTTTCGCCACCTTAATTTGGTTCAATATTTTTGTATGAAGTGGGCAGTCTATACGTTAGTATTGAAATAACGCATCTTTAATATCTATATATTTTTTCTGATGTGTATGAATATGAATTAAAATAAAGTTGATACTAAAAAATTATAATCAAACAGAGTATCTACATACCTAAGTATATTACGATGTAATAATACATATATAAACTGCTTATGCCATAATCTATACAATAAAATGTCAGTTTAAATTTGTCCTGTGAAGCTTCGCCATAATGAGTTTCATTCTGTAGAAGTAAGTACTAGACTAAGGAACGTCGGAGAGATAATCAAGAAATGTTCGCGGTAAGTACATTTCCAGGTAAGCAAACAAAAGTTAAATTATAAATTGTATAACAACCCTATATACTATATGGTGTGTACGAATAAATAAATCAAAAGGGATCTAAAGTATATAAAGGTTTACTTAAAAATATTATTTGTATGTATACTTCTATGTATATTTTACAAAAAAATAGCAACGGTCCAATTAATGTTAAAATTTGCAACGTAGCTTTTATTTTGACAATACTAAGTAATATAATATCATACAGGACTTAACTCAGTACCTAACTATTAAGCAAGTAAATGTATTTAAACATTGAAGTTATTAAGACTACTCAAACATTTATTAAATCCGAGTAGAAGTGGGACTTAGAGTGTAGAAACGTATCGTAATCTTTTATTTATTTAGATTGAGATTAGAATAAAAGAAAAAAAAACAATTGAAACGTTACCCTTGATACTTACAGCATTTTCGTTACAGCAATCTAATTCCAGGGTCTGTAATGGAGATAGATCTGAAAAGATAAGTAAATTATAAATTAAACATTTTGCTAACTGTGTTTATAATGGTAAAAGCGTACAAGTGGCATACGTTATGTTGATGTTAAAGGGGCCACGGTCACGATCACTTTGACATGGTGCATCAATACAAAAAAATCTTTCAAAAATAAAATGTCCTATCTAACGGAAAACTTACGGAATAATAAATAATTTTGGCCACTCAGTCGTCAGTTCAGCTTATAACAAGATCGAAGAACTAGTTTGGCGGAAACCCGATAAAAAATTAGGTAGCTAGGATTTTTTTTTCAAGTAAATAAACTGGAATAGCAGTAATGAGCTATTAAGCATATGTAAAAAAAGGGAGACTAATTAAATTGTGATAATAAATTGTTAAGCATCGAAAAAATAAATATTTGGATCTCAAAAAAGCTTATTTAATAGTGTATATTTGATAATAACACTGAGGCTTCCTAAAAGTGTTAATTAAACAAAAATAGAGAACAAATACCCTCATAATTTCAATAATCTCATAATTTAATTTTTATTTTTTGACATTAAGAATTTTTTTTATTACAAATCAATTTAAATTGTTATTATTACAATATTTGCGAAAATAAGTTCCTTTTTCAAATAAAGGTAGTTTTCCCAAATCTAAAGAGCTTCCCGCTCCCTGTGTATTTTGGAAACTAAAAAGAAAACGTACTTGTATTAAAATAAGAAAAATGTTTTATATTTAACAACAAATTTATTTGAAATACATATTGATTTTTATACAAATATATTAAATACATTAAATATAGTATACTTTATAAACTGTAGTTTAATTTAAATATTTTTATTAAATTTGTGTATGAAAAATACATAAACCAAAACCAATCGAGTAAGCCAGCCTTCAACATGAGTGGTCCCGGGTTCGATCCCCGGTCAAATCACGATGGGAAACGATCATTTTGATTGGTATGTATCTATATTTAAGTATCTATTATAAAATATAGTATTTATCACAATATTACGACACAAGTTCATAATTAATACCGTGGGGCAAGTTCAATTTGTGTGATTTGTCCCTATATAATTATTTGTTACCTAATGCGGTATCGGACTGATGTTGAGATTAAATATAAGTTATGATTTATGACAAATATAACTAATATTTATCAAAAAATACTACTATAGACACTTTCAATTTAATATCTGAATGCTCTTTAAAGTTGGAAAAGACCATTTTTTAAAGTATGAAAATCTAAAAATATAATTTTTCCATAACATTTTCCACTTAATTTAACCTTTCTTAATTTATCCTTTAAACACACAAACAAACTTTGTACTCCCGTTTCACCCACTTTGGGGTGAATTTTAAAAAGTTCTTGTATGGCGAACGCCTTCGTCATCAATAAGCATGTACTGGCCAAATTTCAGCGCAATCCATCAAATACTTTGAGCTGTATGTTGATAGTCAAGCAACATTGTCTTTCAAAACACAAGAGGATATAAAGATAATCGAAAATAAAGATCTCGGACGATATTTAGTTAGGGCATTAGAGGGGCAAAAAATTCAAATATCTAGGTAACATTTTGTTGTTCCATTACTCTTTTTTATCGCCATCTATCGATAGATAATAGTACATTGTGTATTATGGGCGGTAAAGACAAACTCGGACTACTAAAAGCACTCGGCTTCGCCTCGTGCTTCTTAGTAGTCACTCGTTTCGTAATATCTGTACCGCCCGAGATACACACAATGTTTTTATCACACCTTTCACAACAAAAGCGGTGGTAGTTACGAAGTCTTTAGAACATACGTTGGAATCTCAAGTCTGACTCTTCTTTTATATTATAGCGAAATTTTAATAGTTTTGGACCCTTAAAGGGGTGATTCAATCCATCGGTATGAACAACTTTTTCTACGGAACCAATGCGGGGAACTCAAAAACAAATTGACATTCACATACAAATGACTGGGCGGCTGAACATTTTTGTATGGAAAAGTCAATATTTTTTTGAGTTTCCATTTGTCCCATAGGAAAAGTTGTTCACGTTGGCGCGTTGAGTTACCCCCTTTAGGGGTCCAAAACGATCAAAATTTCGTGTATCTGTGTTCGTATTCTCTCGGTTTGGCTTATTTATAGCCATTTCATCGACCACTGTTTGGTGATGAAAAACACAGTGTGCTTAAATAAAGAAAAAACAGGTTGATAAAGAAAAAAAATATTTATTGAAATTTATAGTAACGTTACAATTGTTAAATGTGAGAGAGATATTCTTTTCTGGCATTTTAATGGTTTGAGATAAGTTATTCGTAATAGTTGATGTTTCTTCGGCAGCTGTGGTGGTAAAGGAGGCATCTGATTCTTGATGGATATTAATTTTTTATTCACTATTAGCAAAGAATGACGTTGATGCAACTGGTTCTGGGTTGTTATTTGATGATGATGCAAACTTGGCATTTCCACAAGATTTAAAAATGGAGTCGGTAATTCGAATTTTATTATTAACAGAATCGTCTATATACCCTTCGGCAACATTGGTAGACTTCCATCCTCCATGTCTTTTTAAGATCAAAATCTCGGCTCCAGAGTCAGCGAGTAGAGTGGCCGACGTTCTGCGGAATGAATATGCGGTGTAACTGTTAGGATCAGTTAGATTTAAAAACTCTGCTATTTATTTCGGCATGTTACCAAATTTATTTTTACCGATGTTTTGCGCTGTACATTTGCCATTCCGAAACTGTTGAAAAAACCGGTCGCTTTGACCTTTTTGAGAACGTAGACTTTGGTATTTCTTTACTATAAAATAAATAAATAAATAATAAATAAATATATAGGGATATCACACAAATTGAGCTAGCCCCACAG
This sequence comes from Rhodophaea formosa, assembly GCA_963082605.1. Taxonomy (NCBI): domain Eukaryota; kingdom Metazoa; phylum Arthropoda; class Insecta; order Lepidoptera; family Pyralidae; genus Rhodophaea; species Rhodophaea formosa. The sequence goes on along the minus strand of OY720203.1, from coordinate 13,352,854 downwards.
TAAGTTGTGAACTTGTGTCGCAGGATACTAACTCAACGATACTATATTTTATAATATATACTTATATAGATAAACATCCAAGACCCAGGTCAATATGAAAAAGATCTTTTTCCATCTTGACCTGACCGGGGATCGAACCCGGGACCCCCGTGTCGCAGGCTAGCGTGTTGACCGCTGCGCCACGGAGCTCGACAAATATAGAATAATATTTTCCATGAAGAACAAATGATCGGGGGATTTTGTTTTTTGTATTTGGAATTTTTATCAGCAACATTTCACCTTGATTTTCTATGTCCTTTGTTGTAATATCGCATAACTCCTGTTGTCTAAGCGCACCAGTGACTCCAAGAATAAGTGCAACCTGCAATTAATGTAAAAACTATCAGCTCGATTGCCCAGAGCGTATACGCATTATTAGCAAATATGCCTTTTATGCTACCGGAACCACTTCGATTGGTAAACACAAGCGGAACAACGAACAAAAGTTAATCATTTAAGAGCCGGTTATTAGAAAAATAAGTGGAATAACAAAAAAAACCTGTCCTGTAGTCTAGAATATGGTTACATACATATTACTTTTTATTTTATTAAACTAATATATACCTGCTGTTGCTTGCCAATGCAACATATATTAATAACTATATATATATATATTAGTTTGTTTAGGTAAATAATACCAAAAACAACAACTAATTCTAAATAATTATATTATGTATTAGTTTAACACACCAAGAAAGTAATTCTAACATCATAATAATACGTAAAATGAATTTGGGAATTACTTACTTTTGTCACTAAATATTTATCATCTGGAGCTTCATTAATAAAGCGCTCGACTTCTTCTCCCGTCAATACTTTCGATTTTTTATATACATGTCCATCAGACTGTCGTTTCATAAATACTTTTAATTTTACAAATTCTTCAATATTTATGCAATTGTTGCAAATAAGCGTACTTTAAAGCATCGAGTGAATAGCCCATAATGATGACGGCTTGTATTTTTTTGCCATTTCCCCAAAGTATTTCAGAGAATGAACTGGCTTTTTTCTCATTTTTCCAATTGATGAAATTGTTATAAGCGGTCATATATTTTTCTTTTGCTTTTGCCGGTAATAAGTTTTCCTTTAATAAATTTGCAGCCTCTGTGATATTTGGTGGCGTTAATTGTAACGATTCCTCTGACGAAGACATAATTATTAACTAAGAACACTTTACTGGCAGAAAAGTAATACGTAGTCCTGAAAAACGGCGCCAAACTACAGTTCAGAAGGTACACAGAAAATTAATCCTTAGATTCCACAGATAATGAAACTGTATAATCCAGTCAAAAGCCGTTAAATACATACAGCCAGTCACGACAATTCACTGTTCCAAATTTGAATTAAGGAGAAAAATCTCGCACTCTATTCATAATTATTTTTTTATTGTTTATATTTGAAGTTCCAAATTTAAATATCTGATTTGAAACCCTTTTGGATCTAGTAGATTTGACACTCGTGCGTGATATCGTGATACATGAAAATTAAAAAATTTGTTAACGAGCTCACGGGTTTAATGGAATTTGTATAGAATATTATAGACCGCGGTCATAATAGAGACCATCCAGCCCACTTTGCTTGCATTTAATGACACCATTATGGAGAAGGTGGGATGAAAAATTAATAAACACGCGACTTTTACTGTTTTATGATGTAAACAATATACTTAATCGGTGACACTAGTTCTGTCAAAATCTTATTATTTAAAATTTTCGAATACTGGCTAGATGAACTTCACCAATTTTAAAAATAGCACGTTTACGCTTGCCCAAAAAAAACATGTGTTGCACTCCGGGCTATAATACTATCACTTAAAATGTAATACAGAGTCTAGCTAACGAAGGATGGATTTCTGCACCAGTTCCTAGGGCACGAAGCACGCGAAAGTAGTAGACTGCCCGTTGAAGTGACTTTATCGGACATGACCCTCTTCTAGGGCAGATTTAAACCCAGGATTACAAGATGTGGCAATATTTGGAGGAGAAACTCTGCGCTAAACCTTTGGCTAAAGCTGCGGCAAAAATAGATAGGAATGTGGTGCGTGCTGCGATTTATGTATTTAAACTGGTAACCTATCATAAACAAGAAATTTGTCTCTTCGAATTTTAGTTGTTCGAAAACGGTACGACGACATTTTAAATGCCAAATGGCTTCTTTACCATATTTTCTGCTTCTATAAACTTAATAAACATATTTTTCGTCTTTTAGAAAAACTGTTGACCGAAAATCGAAACATGTAATTTTAGTTTGACAAATTTTTTGGTAAGAATAATTTCATTTTGTAGAAGTATTAAAGATCTAACTTTTTCCATATTATTATTTACACGGATTTTCAATAACTACTTATAGTCGACAAATCGAGATTAGTAGTAAGTAAATTCGGTTGGAGTGTCTCAAAGGATGCGCAAGGTTTGGGCCTTAAAAAAAATTTGAACGTGAAATTTAGAGGTCTATATTTTTAACTGTTGTAATGGTTAATAGTTCTCAAAATAAGCCTCTTTTATTCTTTTCAATTCTGCTCTATGACTCATGGTTTTGCAAAAATCGTCTCTGAAGGTTAGAAATATGGTGTTAGAAAGGAACTGGTTAACGGAAACTAGGGGTAGGTTGCGAGGAGCGAAGCGACGAGCGTTAGGTTCAACATGAACCAAGCACGCGCGAGGCGAACGAGCGAAGCGAGAGTGCCGCGGCAGCGGCCGCCAAAGCACCAGAAACGAAATTGCCGCGTTATTCTGAAGTGATTTTCAGCCAAACTAAGCACCGTACTTATTCTGTATATGCAAAAAAACATTATGGATTTCAACATTATGATTTTATTTATTTATCATATGAAATGTTCTCTTTTAATAATATGGAAATATTTTTTTTATTAAATAAAACATTAGCAATAGTATCTGCGGATTAACGTTGGGTTGCAATACAAAGCATATAGTTTTATAAAAATAATTATCAAAAATCGGAATATCAACAATATAGCAGCATTTTCGGTCAACTGAAACTATAGAAAATAAAAAAATTACGAAACCTTTTTGGTGTTTTAAAATTCGTACAAAACCTATTCTTGTTTATGATAGGTAACCATTCGAACTTTATTGCACAAATTGGAACAAAAGTGTACAAATGGTGGACTTAATGCCATATGGCATTCTCTGCCAGTCGACCGTAGGACCAAACAGAAAAATTGAGAATATACGATAGAGCGAAATTGATTAAATATATCTATTTAATTTAATTACTTAGAACATAATTAAATAAAATATACACATTATACATACATACACATAAGCATGACTTTTCTCTTATTTAAATATAAACTGTATGGAATAAAGATATTTTAGTTTTTTGAGGAAGGCAGTTTTTGTACCCACCGTTTGTACCTCTAGAGAGAGCACAGGGTAGCAGAAACTTTACGGCTAATTTCAGTGGTATGGCAAGACCAACGGAGAGTAGAATCTATGTTCAAACCCAGATCTTTGACACAAAATCTTTGACACAAAATGGTATCATTATTAAACTTAATCGACGAGATAGCTTCAGTGTTAATGTTGCTGAGCTGACGGGAGCTGCCAACGATAATGGCAGGTTGATGTGCGCAAGCGCCCCTGTAAAATTTTCATCATTCAGTCATCACACTTTCATGTAAAAGATTGACGATGTATGGCAAGACCAACGGAGAGTAGAATCTATGTTCAAACCAAGATCTTTTCACAAGATCTAGACACAAGAACTAAATGGTATAGCAACATTATTAAACTTAATCGACGAGATAGCTTCAGTGTTAATGTTGCTGAGCTGACGGGATAATGGCCTGCCATTATCGTTGGCAGCTCCCCCATTTGTTGGGATTCACTGCAATGAAGAAAATTGTTCGGACCAATCTGAAATTCGGCTAAGGTCGTGTTTAGGGTTCCGTAGTAAACAAGGAACCCTTATAGTTTCGCCATGTCTGTCTGTCTGAGGATTTACTCAGATACTATAAGTACTAGAAAGCTATAATTTGGTATAGGTATGTATAATAGTTATGCCAAAAAAGTGGTAGAAAAAATCATGAAAATTTTGTTTTTAGGGTAGCTCCCATAAATTTATTTTTCTCTATTAACCCATCGTGTGGGGTATTGTTAAATAGGTCTTTAAAAAATATTGTGAGGTTGAGAACACCATTTTTCGTTTTAAGGATCCGTTTCCGAAATATTAGGTTTTAAAGTGCAAATTTTTGTTAGAGGTAAGTGTCTCCCCTTCTATCTGCTAAACGGTTATATATGATACGTGAAAAAAATTACAGCAGTAATATATATACTGAAGTTAAAAGGAAAACTATCAGAGCTGAGTACTCAGTACAAACTAAAAAGTTATAGGCAACCAACTTATAAAATGTACTTACTCGAAAATGTAAAATTTTATACAATTTTCATTGTTAGATGTTTTTGGTCGGTAAACTGTGAGGTGCGAGTGTGAACAGTGTGAACTCAAAGTTGTTATTCGCAACTATAACCCTACACTGCGCGTGGCCCGACACGCACTTGGCCGGCGGCCTTATTTTATAAAGCAGTCGAAGACTCCATATAGCTATGATTGCTATATATATACTACCTTTTGCCCGCGACTTCGTCCGCGAATAATTTACTTTGAAATACTTTTAAAATGTATTGTGTTTGGTCTCAAATGAATGGTATTTTTCATATAGATTACAAAAATATGTAATTTATATACATAATATACTAACAGTGAAGTCCCATGAATAGGGTCCCGTTTTTATCTTTGGGTACGGAGCCCTATTATATTTATATGGGTGTATTTTATCAGTCCGTGTGTCTGTCACATAAACCGTGACAGCTAGACGATTGAAATTTTTACAGATCATTTATTTCTGTTGCCGCTATAATAACAAATAGTAAAAATAGTATTTAATAAATATTTAAGGGGGTTTCAATACAACAAACTATGTTAATCGCTAGACTAAATTGTATAGATAATGGTAAGGAACTCTTCATGCGCGAGTACGACTCGCAATTCAACGATTTTTATAATCATAGACTTTAATGAATTACTGAATATAGTCATAAGTCGTGCTGGGATTTCTTAGTCTTCTAAGAAACCAACGCCCTAAATTTCAATCAAGCATCTACCTACCCATGTATACCTTCCTTAATTTGAACTTACAACTGTAAAAAACTCCGGTTTTACTGTTCCCGTAGTAATTTCGGGTAGTACCTTCAAAATACGCCTACGTTCTAATTTCATAAAATCTCCCACCCCCACTTTACGCCCTTCATCATCATCATCATAATGAAAGAAGTCCACTGCTGGACAATGGACATGGCCCTCCTTAGGATTTACAAAATGACAGGTTGGAAGCGGCTTGCATCCAGCGTTTCCCTGCGACCTTGGTCAGGTCATCCGACCACGTGGTCGGTGGGTTTCCGACGCTGCGCTGACCTATTGACTTTCTGCCCCATCGGTTCTACACGCTATGTGCCCCGCCCACTGCCACTTTAAAGAACGTGGAGCCACGGCTACTTTATGGTGGGGTGCAATTTTAAAAAAATAAAAAAAGCCCAGTGCGCCTCGGGTTCGCCCATGAAGGGTTCCGTAGAAGCAAGCTTAGATAAGCCAAAACTTGTATAATTTTTCGCCAGCAAAGATAAGTTTGTTTTTCAGTGTTTGTATAAATGACATTTCCATACGTGGGAAGCCCGCTTAATTTTTTTTTTGTATAGAAATCGTAAATCACTTCACAAAATACATGTACTTTCCAAGTTTCAACTGTGTAGTCTCAATTGTTTCGGAATAAAAAGTTTCTTTTTTTTGCCATTTGGCTACGGAACCCTAAAAATCAATAGTTTTCAAAACCAATTAATGCATTACTTTTTTTTACTAATCCAGGACGTAAATCTAAAATTTCAATCCCCTTCTTCTCGGTAAAATTTTAATGTTCACATATTGTATTTTATTTTTTATATTCCACGGGATTGAATATAAAATTTCATGTCTCTCAGTTTAAAAATGACGAAGATTCATACACACTTGCAACCCCTATTTCACCCCAATAGAAATATCTTTGCCAAAATCTTATGAATGCATTATTATTTTCTAGTACTTAACTACTAAGATACACTTAAAATTACATGTGTTGCGACACTAAAAATTACGAAGTTTCATACAAACTGCCAACCCCTTTTTAACCCCTCTAGGGATGGAATTTCCGAAAATCCTTTTTTAACGGACGTCTCTGAGTCACAATCTAGATATATATATATCAGTGGTTTGAGGTAGATAGGCGATGTGCGATGGAGTCTTTAAATACGGAGGATCAAAGAGGGGATGTAATCCCACCTTGCCGAATTCCATTGTGGATATTAAGCCGGGATGAAAACGAATGTTAATTGCGGACGACTTCATTTCGGTCGTGAAGGTAGGAGGAAAACCAATCCTGGACTGATGACAAGAGGTTGAAGCGGGAAAAAAGAGCAAGAAGAAAGTCATGGTCTACGATGTTAAAGGCGTTGGAAAAGTCAATGATGACAATCACAGTTACCTAGCCATCCTCCATACCGTTCCTTATGTCTTCGGTGATCTTCAGTAGCGCTGAACTAGTGCTGTGTCCTGGGCGCAAGGCCGTTCGGAAATCACTTATGAGATGATTGGGATTATTACTTTTTGGTAGAGGAATAACTAAGGCTTGGCGCTATAAAAAGGGATACATCCCAGTGCTTAGCGAAAAGTTGATATGGGTGAGGACAGGGAAAATGTAGTCGAGGAGAAGAGTAACTATCCGTTGACCGATCCCATCAACTCCAACAGCTTTCGTTTGAATCAAAAGAATATTTTTTTAACATCGTCAACCAACAGTCACAGAATTTTATATTCATCAAAAATATTTTTAACAATAAACAAAAACCGAATTCGACCCTATCAATTTGTTAAATTACGCATCAGAATAAAATGGAAATTAGTGTAATCCGAACGGCATTCTTGTATAGAGTTTTTTGTTTTGGTGTATATTTTCAACAAGCACTCAACACATTTCGATAAAAATTTAATGGGACCATCTGTAAGGTATAATAACCTATCGAACAAAAAAGATTTTTTTTAACGGTCCAGGCGTCTTCGAGAAATCGGGGAACATACATAATAAAAAGATTCCAACGCATTGCGAACCTCCTCCTTCTTTTTTTGAAGTCGGTTAAAAATGAAAAGGTTTCGGGAAAATCGAAAGGCAGGGAATTTAAGCAAGAAACAGTTTGTTGTCTAATAGACAGATCTAGACAAGAAGAAGAAGAAAAATGTCTATTAAGATCATCCAGGGAGAAAGAAGAAGAGTTAGGTCGCAGGCTTTGGAAAACGTCATAGTCTTTACCAAAGCCCAGACTTCTGAGAAATTTCCAAACATCCGGTGGGGAGGAATTTGAGTTATTGGCATGGAACTAGTCCCGTTTAGCTGTTCTCATGCGGATTATTGCTTCTTTAAGAAGATTCCAGTTGACTTCCTACCGATCACGCTTAAATTTATTGACTCTGACTGCCCTGTTACGTTTTCTCATTGCCATGCGCACAGTACTAGTAATCCATTAGCAAGGAGGATATAAGTGTCCTTGCTCATGGATTACTAGTACTGTGCGCATGGCAATGAGAATGTAAGCATGTCAATCAAAAAGAGAATTTATGGTGTCATTGAGCATTGAGCAATCTAATAGGCGTTAGCCGCGTCCTAAGCTTTTACGTCCAACCGCATGTAATAGAATATCACAAGGTGAAGAGGTAATTATATAATCTATCCAGGTGTCTGGAATAGTACATTGTGTAGCAAGGGCGGGATAGAAGACATTACGTCAAACGAGCGACTACTAACAAGCACGAGGCGAAGCCGAGTGCTTTTAGTAGTCCGAGTTTGTAATGTCTAATACCGGCCGTGATACACACAATGTTTTTCATCTCACCGAGTAAATAGTAGAGTAAAGAAATAGTACATTGTGTAGCAAGGGCGGGATAGAAGACATTACGTCAAACGAGCGACTACTAACAAGCACGAGGCGAAGCCGAGTGCTTTTAGTAGTCCGAGTTTGTAATGTCTAATACCGGCCGTGATACACACAATGTTTTTCATCTCACTGAGTAAATAGTAGAGTAAAAAAATAATATTTTTCATATTATATTTGGTTGAAATTGTATAGTATGAATATTCTATATAGTTTACCTTGAAAATTAATATTTATGCGTCTGCAAGCTGGCTGATTATATTATCTATATAAACATTATTGACCATGTATTCATTAATCATAGGAAATGTATTTCATGCAAATTAATGAAAATTACGAAAACTTATAAATATTATGCCTAAAAATAAATAGCGGCAAACAGTAAAAATGTATCCGAGGATTACACAATTTACACAGATAACGAAAATGTTTTATCCAAAAAGTGGAAGTCAAAGATCGATGAATACAAACAGCCAGCCACGCACGGCCATTAACAATTCCAAATTTGAATTAAGGACAAAAATCTCGCAGAATAGTTCAAATGTTTTTTTCATCGGGTTCACTGGCAATTCCAAATTTGAATATTCATCTAGAAAACTTTTTGGATGTAGAAGATTTGACGCTTGTGCATGGTATAGTGCCCTATTAAATTTAAAAAAATACTTTATGCGCTCTCGGGCTTTATGGAATTGGTATGTAATCTTATAGCCCGCGGTCGTAATAGCGACCATCCAGCCCACTTTGCTTGCATTTAATGACACTGTTTAAGGGTAGGTGAGATGAAAAATATTTTTCATAATATATTGGTTGAAATTGTATAGTATGAATATTCTATATAGTTTACCTTTAAAATTAATGCGTCTGCAAGCTGGCTGATTATATTATCTATATCAACATTATTGACCATGTATTCATTTATCATAGGGAATGTATTTCATGCAAATTAATGAAAATTACGATTACTTATAAATATTATGCCTAAAAATAAATAGCGGCAAACAGTGAACAGAAAATGCATCCGAGGATTACACAGATAACGAAAATGTTTTATCCTAAAGTGGAAGTCAAAGATCGATGAATACAAACAGCCAGCCACGCACGGCCATTAACAATTCCAAATTTGAATTAAGGACAAAAATCTCGCAGAATAGTTCAAATGTTTTTTTCATCGGGTTCACTAGCAATTCCAAATTTGAATATTCGACTAGAAAACTTTTTGGATGTAGAAGATTTGACGCTTGTGCATGGTATAGTGCCCTATTAAATTTAAAAAAATACTTTATGCGCTCTCGGGCTTTATGGAATTTGTATGAAATCTTATAGCCCGCGGTCGTAATAGCGACCATCCAGCCCACATTGCTTGCATTTAATGACACTGTTTAAGGGTGGGTGAGATGAAAAATCTTTAACACGCGCAGCCTGGAGAGTGCGATTGACGATTGGCCGCGTTTATTAAGGGCGTGTATTCAAAACAGGGGAGGACATTTTTAATAATGTAAATAAAATTGTATTTTTAATTAAATTACCTTTCATTTCGTATAATAGTTTATATATTATCAAAAAGAGTATCATTAATTTTATAAAAAGTTTTTGGTAGAACATATGATGTGATAAAGTATAGATAATTTAACGTATCATCATCATCATCATCATAACGTATATAAAGAAAAAATAAAATCTGGCAAGTGTGAGTCGTAGACACGAACGAAGGGTTCTGTACTATTATCTATACAATATTAGATCGTCGAAAAAAAAAAAAAGGCAAAACAATCACGTTTGTCGTATGGGAGCCCTCATAAATATTGATTTTATTCCGTTTCAAGTATTTGTTGTTATAACGGCAATAGAAATACATCCCTGAGAAAATTGACACTGTCTATCTCGATACTTTGATATACATATTGTAGAAATGCATTAAAATAACTATTTCGCCATCTTGGATGGTGCGCCATATTAAATTAAGAATTACGTCACACACCATATCGCATCATCATCAATCGGTTGAAGATATTCACTGCAAAATTGAGTTCAAAGATTCCACCCGGACAAACATACTTACATAACTTAGAAAGCTATTAAAAATGAAGTGTCTGAAGTTTTGCGTTTTTTCATTATCACGTTGCTTATACGGCCTAAAATGCAAATTTTTGATGGAGTCAAATGCAAGCTAAATGGTTTTTTATGGATACGTGAAAATTTCAGGACAGTAGTATATACTGAGTTAAACACCAGTAACCTCGCAGAAGTAGATAGATCATAACCAATAATGACCTACGATTTCTGATATTTTTTATTATTTTGCTTTCATACTTAATAAGTATTAATAGGTACAATTTCCTGGTTGAATCTCTCCCACTCTAAATGCAGCGCTAGCGCGCGCCTCGATCGTGCTTTCGTATGAATAAAACACAAACGTATAAATGTCACAATAGGACCATGTTCGTACTTCCATAGTCGTATTGGTCATACGTTATTTTGATAATCTAAGCGTATGCGTAAAAGTAAATGTCACTTACCGCCAGAAGGTTGCTTTGAAGAGAGAAAACTTGCTCTTTAAGCCCCGACGTAAAAAAAGAGTGTAGTGTTACAAGTCTGACAGACCCATTGATTTAAAAAAAAATCCTCATGGACAGACCAAAGCTCTAAAACGTGTGAACCGATTTCGATGCGTGTTTTATTTTATTTGAAAGAAGGTTCCTTGGTGATAGATCTCAGACATGTTTTATCAAAAACCGGCCAAGTGCGTGTCGGGCCACGCGCAGTGTAGGGTTCCGTAGTTGCGAATGACAACTTTCAGTTCACACTCGCACCTCATAGACCGAAAACATCTAACAATGAAAATTGTATGAAATTTTAACATTTTCGAGTACATTTTTTAAGTTGGTTGTCTATAACTTTTTAGTTCGTACTAAATACTCAGCTCTGATAGTTTTCCTTTCAACTTCAGTATATATACTACTGCTGTAAATTTTTTCACGTATCTATATATAACCGTTTAGCAGATAGAGGGGGACACTTACCTCTAACAAAAATTTGCAACGGATTTCGGAAACGGATCCCTAAATTGAAAATAGTGTTTTCAACCTCACTATATTTTTTAAAGATCTATTTTACGATACCCAACACGATGTGTTTTTGTATAGAAAAAAAAAATTACTCCCTCTTCACTTGTATGGGAGCTACCCTAAAAAAATCTACCACTTTTTTGGCATGATTAATATACATACATACCCATACCAAATTACAGCTTTCTAGTACTTATAGTCTCTGAGTAAAACCGCGGACGGACAGACAGACAGACATGGCGAAACTATAAGGGTTCCTAGTTTACTACGGAACCCTAAAAAGGGTTCAGTCCAAGATGGAGTAATTTACGTGTCGAGAGTTGCTTAATTGTTTAAGTTTTATTAAACTTCTTACAGTTATTTGACAAATTGAAGATAAAGATGTAGTCTATAAAAATGCGTTACAACAAACTCTACAAACTAAAATGGATATTTGTCCTTTTCCGAATAAATTATACTATACATGCTGTAAATTGAAGATGTATGCGTAGGTAAGTTATAAGACAAGGCCTAAGGTTCCATAATTTTACTTTTCATACCATTCGTTCATCAACATCAAAAGTGCTGTAGCATGCGTCCGCTGCAACACTTTTAATTCAGATAACCAAATATTATAGCATCAACTTGCTATAATAATAAAACCAGTAAATATTATAATCAGTGTGAGTTTAAATAAATTAATATTTGAAGATAAAGATGTAGTCTATAAAAATGCATTACTACAAACTCTGCAAACTAAAATGGATATTTAAGTTCTTTTCCGAATAAATTATACTATACATGCTGTAAATTGAAGATGTATGCGTAGGTAAGTTATAAGACAAGGCCTAAGGTTCCATAATTTTACTTTTCATACCATTCGTTCATCAACATCAAAAGTGCTGTAGCATGCCTCCGCTGCAGCACTTTTAATTCAGATAACCAAATATTCTAGCATCAACTTGCTATAATAATAAAACCAGTAAATATTATAATCAGTGTGAGTTTAAATAAATAAATATGGTACGGACAAATCCCACATGTGAAGCTAGTCTCAAAGTAAGTTCCAAACTTGTGTAATGGGACACTAATGCAACGATACTATGTTTTATAACAAATACCATTCAAAAGTATCTGTTACACTCAAAGACTTTTTCATAACAAGTTACATTTCAAGTCATCATCATCAGGTCTTTTTCTAGTCTCCATTGCAGGAGCACGACCCTCTCTGTATTACCAGAGCCATATATTAGCCAGAGCAGTCAGAGGATTTGGCCTACACTCTCCACGGTGGCCAGACGGGTTGGAGAGGTCTATTTGATGTTTGCGATGAAACACAAGCTAAACGAAGCTCCGTATAGTTTGTGTTTCTTAAATCGCCTTCTACGACATCCACATGAAGACTTGGATACATTTTGAGTAATTCTTTTTAAATCGAAAGTTTTAACCATTAATTATTTTTCTAAGCTACGGACTACTAGCGTTTCGGAACCGACTACTGCACAGATAGCATAACTGTGTAGTACTTGCAAAGATATAACAAACACATATACAAAATTCTTATGTTTTCTTTATATCTATTTCAGAATCACGTCGAACAGTTATGCAAAAGAAATATCAAGAAAAAACTGACATTGAATCATCGAAAACTGAAGAAAATGAAACTATTTTGAATAGACAATTATACCAAACTACTGAAGAAACGAATATAATGCGATTAAAGAACGTTGAAAATATCGAAACGAGAACTACAACAGTCCCTTGGCGTAGAAAGAGTCAAACAGAAATAAAAGAAACGGTGAAAGAAGAAAAGACAGAAGTGAAACATTGGCGTAAACCTCGCTCAGAAGATAATAATATTCAAAAACTTAGAACCACAGAGGACACAACAATTTTAAAAATTGATGATAACCAGGTAACATCATTAGATAGAAAGGATCAATCTACAATTCCAGAGAACATTGAAGTAAAACATTGGCGAAAGCCCAGGGTAGAAAAAGTTTCCAATAAAGAAGATAGTAGTATTCAAAAAGAAGTTACTGAAGAGAATGCAAAAGATGAATCCTTTACAACAAAAACGTGGAGAAAGTCTCGGGAAAAGCCAGACACACAGACTATAACAGAGGATTCCGAAATTCTGAAAATCAATAAAAACGAACAATCAGAAATTAAAACCCACAAAACTCCAGAGACTAAACATTGGAGGAAGCCAAAAATTGGAGAGACACTACTATCAATTGAGAAAAAAACAGCAACTGAAGACAATACGCTATTGGAAGTACAGCAAAACGAAACAGTTGATCAAACAATAGTGGATGAAAATTTGGAGACAAAATCGTGGCGAAAACCAAGACCACAAAAAAAACCTAATTTGAGTGAAGATGAATCTGATAGAAAACAAGAAAATGAAGAGGATACTATTCTTACACAACACTGGAGAAAACGTCATAGTGAAGAGAAGCAAGGAAGACGATCCATAGATGAACAAAAGGAAGTAACTCCTTGGACTGAAGAATCGATAAAATTACGACCTACCAAAGTGGAAAAGATCCATATTCAAAAAGAAAAGCTAGAAGATGTAAGTCTTAAACCAGTAAGAAAAGAATCTATTCCAAAAGCAGAAACAATTATCATTGAAGAGTCAGTGACCCGTGAAGAAGACACAGTCATTTTAAAAGTTTCCAAAGACGTAGATATTAGTAAAATTGAAATGTCAACAAAATTGCAAAAAGAGGACGAAAGTGACATTCAAGAAATTAGAAAGTCACAAAAACCAACATGGAGGAGAAATTCTAGAGAAAAGCCAGTAGAATTTCACCCTAAAGAAGAACAAAAAGAAGAAGTTGTTCTTAAGCCCGTTCCCAAAACAAAGGCGCCTGAAGAAAAGAAACCAGAAGAGATAGCACTGAAACGTGTCAAGAAACAAAAGCCTGTAGAAGAGGCTCAACCAGAAGAAGTCAAATGGCCCACAGGAAAGAGGCGGCCAAAAGGAGAGGAACTGAAAGAAGAAGTTGTTCTTAAGCCTATTCCAAAGCCAAACGTGCCTGAAGAAGAGAAACCAGAAGACGTTCAACTGAAGCCTGTCAAGAAACAAAAGCCTGTGGAAGAGGCTCAACCAGACGAAGTCAAATGGCCCACAGGAAAGAGGCGGCCTAAAGAAGAGGAACCGAACGAAGAAGTTGTTCTAAAGCCTATTCCTAAGCCAAAAGTGCCTGAAGAAGAGAAACCAGAAGAGGTACCACTAAAGCCTGTCAAGAAACAAAAGTCTGTAGAAGAGGCTCAACCAGAAGAAGTCAAATGGCCCACAGGAAAGAGGCGGCCTAAAGAAGAGGAACCCAAGGAAGAAGTCGTACTTAAGCCCATTCCAAAGCCAAAGGCGCCTGAAGAAGAAAAACCAGAAGAGGTGCAACTGAAACCGGTAAAGAAACAAAAGCCAGTAGAAGAGGCTCAACCCGAGGAAGTTAAATGGCCAACAGGAAAGAGGCGGCCTAAGGAAGAAGCACCGAAAGAAGAAGTTGTTCTTAAGCCTATTCCTAAGCCAAAAGTGTCTGAAGAAGAGAAAACAGAAGAGGTACAACTGAAACCAGTCAAGAAACAAAAGCCTGTAGAAGAGGCTCAACCAGAAGAAGTCAAATGGCCCACAGGCAAGAGGCGGCCTAAAGAAGAGGAACCGAAAGAAGAAGTTGTTCTTAAGCCTATTCCAAAGCCAAAGCTGCCTGAAGAAGAAAAACCAGAAGAGGTGCAACTGAAACCGGTAAAGAAACAAAAGCCAGTAGAAGAGGCTCAACCCGAAGAAGTTAAATGGCCAACAGGAAAGAGGCGGCCTAAGGAAGAAGCACCGAAAGAAGAAGTTGTTCTTAAGCCTATTCCTAAGCCAAAAGTGCCTGAAGAAGAGAAACCAGAAGAGGTACAACTGAAACCAGGCAAGAAACAAAAGCCTGTAGAAGAGGCTCAACCAGAAGAAGTCAAATGGCCCACAGGAAAGAGGCGGCCTAAAGAAGAGGAACCGAAAGAAGAAGTTGTTCTAAAGCCTATTTCAAAACCAAAGGCACCTGAAGAAGAGAAACCAGAAGAGGTGCAACTGAAACAGGTAAAGAAACAAAAGCCAGTAGAAGAGGCTCAACCCGAAGAAGTTAAATGGCCAACAGGAAAGAGGCGGCCTAAGGAAGAAGAACCGAAAGAAGAAGTTGTTCTTAAGCCTATTCCTAAGCCAAAAGTGCCTGAAGAAAGGAAAACAGAAGAGGTACAACTGAAACCAGTCATGAAACAGAAGCCTGTAGAAGAGGCTCAACCAGAAGAAGTCAAATGGCCCACAGGAAAGAGGCGGCCTAAAGAAGAAGAACCGAAAGAAGAAGTTATACTAAAGCCTATTCCAAAGCCAAAGGCGCCTGAAGAAGAGAAACCAGAAGAGGTTCAACTGAAACCTGTCAAAAAACAAAAACCTGTAGAAGAGGCTCAACCCGAAGAAGTCAAATGGCCAACAGGAAAGAGGCGGCCAAAGGAAGAAGAACCGAAAGAAGAAGTTGTTCTTAAGCCCGTTCCCAAAACAAAGGCGCCTGAAGAAGAGAAACCAGAAGAGGTACAACTGAAACCAGTCAAGAAACAAAAGCCTGTAGAAGAGGCTCAACCAGAAGAAGTCAAATGGCCCACAGGAAAGAGGCGGCCTAAAGAAGAAGAACCGAAAGAAGAAGTTGTACTAAAGCCTATTCCAAAGCCAAAGGCGCCTGAAGAAGAGAAACCAGAAGAGGTTCAACTGAAACCTGTCAAGAAACAAAAACCTGTGGAAGAGGCTCAAGCCGAAGAAGTCAAATGGCCAACAGGAAAGAGGCGGCCAAAAGAAGAAGAACCGAAAGAAGAAGTTGTTCTAAAGCCTATTCCTAAGCCAAAAGTGCCTGAAGAAGAGCAACCAGAAGAGGTACCACTAAAGCCTGTCAAGAAACAAAAGTCTGTAGAAGAGGCTCAACCAGAAGAAGTCAAATGGCCCACAGGAAAGAGGCGGCCTAAAGAAGAGGAACCCAAGGAAGAAGTCGTACTTAAGCCCATTCCAAAGCCAAAGGCGCTTGAAGAAGAAAAACCAGAAGAGGTGCAACTGAAACCGGTAAAGAAACAAAAGCCAGTAGAAGAGGCTCAACCCGAAGAAGTTAAATGGCCAACAGGAAAGAGGCGGCCTAAGGAAGAAGCACCGAAAGAAGAAGTTGTTCTTAAGCCTATTCCTAAGCCAAAAGTGCCTGAAGAAGAGAAAACAGAAGAGGTACAACTGAAACCAGTCAAGAAACAAAAGCCTGTAGAAGAGGCTCAACCAGAAGAAGTCAAATGGCCTACAGGAAAGAGGCGGCCTAAAGAAGAGGAACCGAAAGAAGAAGTTGTTCTTAAGCCTATTCCAAAGCCAAAGGCGCCTGAAGAAGAAAAACCAGAAGAGGTGCAACTGAAACCGGTAAAGAAACAAAAGCCCGTAGAAGAGGCTCAACCCGAAGAAGTTAAATGGCCAACAGGAAAGAGGCGGCCTAAGGAAGAAGCACCGAAAGAAGAAGTTGTTCTTAAGCCTATTCCTAAGCCAAAAGTGCCTGAAGAAGAGAAAACAGAAGAGGTAGAACTGAAACCAGTCAAGAAACAAAAGCCTGTAGAAGAGGCTCAACCAGAAGAAGTCAAATGGCCCACAGGAAGGAGGCGACCCAAGGAAGAAGAACCCAAGGAAGAAGTCGTACTTAAGCCCATTCCTAAACCAAAGGCACCTGAAGAAGAGAAACCTGAAGAGGTTCAACTGAAACCTGTCAAAAAACAAAAGCTTGTAGAAGAGGCTCAACCAGAAGAAGTCAAATGGCCCACAGGAAAGAGGCGGCCTAAGGAAGAAGAACCGAAAGAAGAAGTTGTTCTAAAGCCTATACCAAAGCTAAATGCGCCTGAAGAAGAGAAACCGGAAGAGGTACAACTGAAACCAGTAAAGAAACAAAAGCCAGTAGAAGAGGCTAAACCCGAAGAAGAAGTTCAGCTAAAGCCGGTAAAGCAAGAAAAAACAGATGAAGTATCCAAAAAAGAAACTAATGAAGAAAAACTAGAAGTTATAAGCCTAACCAAAGAAAGAACGAAGAAAAAAATTAAAAAAGAAAAATCTTTGGAAGAAATCATTACCAAAGAAGTAAAGATTGAAGAAACTCCAGAAGAAAAATCTCTTGATGTACAAGAAGAAATAGTTACAGTCAAAACGGAAAAGAAGATTACGGAGAAAAAGAAATCAGTTAAGAAAAAAGGTAACGTCATTTTGTACATTATTTAATTAAGATATTGTAATATAATATTCAATGTTAAATTTATTGAAAACAGATGCATGGTTTAAACTGAACATTCACTTAAAAGTTCATCACACTTTTTCTTTGCATTCCAATGTAAATATGTAAAATTTATTCATATTTATTAAAACTTCAACGTGGCTTCATGGATGACAAATAGGTAGACTTTATAATATAAAATTTACTTTTTTTATTTTATAACAAAGCCCCAATACATGAAACTAACTTATCATGCGTGAAAAAAACTTTGTTTATTGTATTCACATACTTCATATCTTTGAATATTAATGTCACCTTACACCATTATAAATATTTCTGATGTCTTATATCACCTTTCTCCTCCTTTTTCGATATTCAAATATGGAAAAATAGCCAAGGCGTTTATAAATCACAAAACTTGCATGTTTTAATCATAAAATATTTTACAGAAGTCGGACCATTAATTTTGGAACCGATAAGAGCGATGAATGTATTAGAGACATCTGATTTTCAAGTGATGGTTACATTTGATAAAGAAGAAAACGATAAAGTAACATGGTATCGCAATAACCAACTTCTTGAACCTAATAATGACTGTGAAATTGTAACAAAAAATGGTAAATCATGTATAAAAGTCCACAATGCAGATAAGAAGAAGGTTGGAAAGTATGAGGTGGTCATTGAAAGAAATAATATCATTGCCAAATCTGCAAGTACTGTAAAGTTAGTAAAATCTCCAAATGAAAGTGAAATTGTACCACCAGTGTTTATAAGACCCCTAAGACCCAAAGAACGATACTTAGGTGATATAGTATTACTAGAAACGGAAGTAATTTCTACTCCATGTGCTTCATTCCAGTGGTTTATAGATACTAAAGAGGTAGTTTCGTACGCGAAAGAAAACAAGTTAAAGAATTTATATGTAACGAATAGAGGTAACATATCATGTCTATGCATCGAAAATATTACCAAAGATCTCGCAGGAGTCATAACTTGCCGTGCAGAAAATTTTGCTGGATCAGTTTCATGCTCAGCTTCAATAATACTATTGGAAAAAGAAAAAGGTCTGCCTGGAAAGCCTCCGTATTTCACCAGGGAACTAGTTTCAACCACAATAATGGATGGAGAGCCTATAGTACTTTCGTGTGAAATCAAGGGGGAACCGTGGCCTAATGTTGTTTGGGTACACGAGGGCAAAAAAATTGAGCAAGCAAGAGATATTACTTTTGCACGACAGGAATCGGGGTCATGCGAATTATGTATAAAAGAAGCTTTTCCAGAAATGTCAGGAATGTATACTTGCATAGCAACAAATGAATTTGGAAGCTGTATGAGCAAATGTATTTTGAACGTGGAAGGTAGAAAACGAGTCCCTGTTTTCATAATTGCATGCCCTGCATGAATGAACGATGGACAATATAGGAATATCTGACTACACATCTATCTCACCGAAACAAAACTTTTAACTCATATTTCTTACATTTACTTATTCACACTTGCCATGCATCTGTAGAAAATTTTGAGGTTTGCCAATTAATTTAAGCAGATTGAAGTTGTGAAGCACTTTAGAGTTTCGATATCCATTATAACTATTTATAACAGCAAACTACTAAAATAAAAGTCGTTCAATATTATCAGATTGGATTAAAAATCAAATATTATCAGAAATAAATTGATCATTTTTTGCTTTTGTACACAGCATTTTAAATTGTTTTTAAGCACTAGTTTTTGTTTTTGCAATTTTCCAACATTTGTGTAAAATGATATTTTACATTACCTATTTTCTTATGTTATGTACAAGATATGTAAGATGCTTGTGATAGAGCTTGTTGAATGTTAACAGCGTTATATTTATGTTTTGTACAAGAATATAATTACCTACCAAGATGTATTTTGTATGTTCCTGAAAACATAGATTATTTTATGTACAGTAGTATTAGCCCAGTAGCCCATAAGAGTAAAGTGATAAAGGTTTACTGTGGACTTAATTCACATTTGATTTACATAAATTTATAACCAATCAACTATGTAGATACTATTAGATAAAACTATATATATTAAAAAAATCTTATTTGCTTTCAGTAATGTGACAATTATTGAAATAATGAGGTGATTATATTCTTCAAAATTTTAGGTTAAGCCTGTTGATTTATTTTTTATATAAAATTATATTCATGTTTTTATTTTCTAGCGTACGAATATGTTCCAAGTGCATCAGAAGAAGATATATTAAGTGACGAGGTAAGTTGTAAATTACCGTTAGTAAATATATATTTACTAGCTTTTGCCCGCGACTTCGTCCGCGAATAATTTATTTTGATATACTTTTGAAATGTTTTGTGTTTGGTCACGAACTAAGAGTAATATTTATACTCTGGTCACGAATGAATGGTATTTTGATAAAGATTACAAAACTATAAAATTTATGTACATAATATACTAACAGTAAAGTCCCATGAATAGGGTCCGTTTTCATCTTTGGGTGCGGAGCCCAACTAAAACCCGGCTACTAATACTTCTGGGTGTATTTTATTAGTCCGTCTGTCTGTCACATAAATCGTGATAGCTAGAAGATTAAAATTTTTACAGATCATGATTTCTGTTGCCGCTATAACAACAAATAGTAAAAATAGAATTTAATAAATATTTAAGGGGGTTTCCATACAACACACTATGTTAATCGCCAGTCTAATGTTGTATAGATAATGGTACGGAACCCTTCATGCGTGAGTATGACTCGCAATTCACCGATTTTTATAATCTTATACTTTAATGAATAATAGTCATAAGTCGTGCTGTGATTTCTTAGTCTTCTAAGAAACCAATGCCCTAAACTTCAATCAAGAATGTAGGTACCTACAAGTTCGCGAGGCCTAAGCTGAGCTTTGCATTTGTGTGAGTGCACATAGATAGTGTAGGTGTGACATCGGCTTATAGCGCGGCGCATCTCCGCCGCGCACCTGTCACACTTCACCCTTGTACTGGTAGCAGTGTGACGTATTTAATTCTTAATATTTTGTTCTTGTGTCCGATTTATTAGTGAAATGGCTGCAAACAAAAGTAAACGAAGAATAGGAAACTCTTTAAATAGCCATGTAATAGAAATATTTTGTAATTTAAACAGTTATTTTAAAAACATGAACGATAAAGACGTGTCAAGTGTCAAATTTATTTTTAAGAGTTTTTGGTCTGACTCTACTTTTGGTGATTACTCACACAAATGCAGAGCTCAGCTTACGACTTCCAGACTGTACCTATGTTTGTATACCTTCTTTAGTTTCGAAGTTTCGACTGTAAAACAAAAAACTCCGATTTTACTCTACCCGTAGTATTTTCGGGTAGTACCCTCAAAATACGCCTACATTCTAACTTCATAAAATCTCCCACCCCCACTTTACGCCGTTCATCATCATCATAATGAAAGAAGTCCACTACTGGACTTGGCCTCTCCTTAGAATTTCCAAAATGACCGGTTCGAAGCGGCTTGCATATCCATCGTTTCCCTGCGACCTTGGTTAGGTCATCCGACCACGTGGTCGGTGGGTTTCCGATGCTGCGCTGACCCAAATCGAAAGAATGGGGCAGCAAGTCAGTGGACTTTCTGCCCCATCGGTTCTACGCGCTATGTGCCCCGCCCACTGCCACTTTAAGGAGCATGGAGCCACGGCCACTTAACGTCTATGGTAGGGCGCAATTAAAAAAAATTTATATTATAAAAAGCCGATTGCGAGTCAGATTCGCCCATGAAGGGTTCGTAGAAGCAAGCATACCTAGATAAGCCATGGCAAAGTTGTATTTACGGCTCATAAAAAAATGCTTTATCTTAAAAACTCCGATTTTCGTTGAAAGCGTGTATTGAAATTAAAAACATTTTTTTTTTGCTCTCTTATCTTAAAGATTAGTGAGGGGCACATTTACACTTTGGCGGCGCCTATCTTTTAAGTTATTGGCTTTGAGAATCAAAAAATCAATTCACAAAATACATGTACTTACCATGTTTCAACTGTGTAGTCTCAATAGTTTCGGATTATAAAAGTTCCGTTTTTTTTGCCGGCTACGGAACCCTAAAAATCAATAGTTTTCAAACCAATTAATGCATTACTCATTTTTACCAATCCAGGACGTAAAACTAAAATTTCTTGTCGTTCACTTCCAAATCCAAACCCACGAAGTTTAATAATAAATTCCATCCCCTTCTTTTCACCCCTAGCGGTAAAATTTTAAAATTCATCATTGTATTTAATTTTTTATATTCCAAGGGCTTAAATATAAAGTTTCATGTCTCTCAGTTTAAAAAATGACGAAGTTTCATACAATATTATTACCCCATTTTTACACTTTTAGGGGTGCAATGTAATTCAATTATGGCATTATTTTTTATTATTAAACAAAAAAATAAATCTAAAATTTCATGTGCCTCACTTCAAAAATGACGAAGATTCATACACACTTGCAATCCCTATTTCACCCCAATAGAAACGTAATTGTCAAAATCTTATAAATACATAATTATTTACCTTTCTACTAAAATACACTTTAAATTTAATGTGTCGCACTTTTTAAATAACGAAGTTTTATACGAACTGCCAACCACTTTTTCACCCCTTTACGGATGGAATTTCCAAAAATCCTTTCTTAACGGACGTCTTTGTGTCACAATCTACCATCCTGCCAAATGTTATCTTCATTGGCTAAGAAGTTTTGAAGTTTTAAACAAAATGTCAACCCCTATTTCACCCTTTTAGGGATGGAATTTCCTAAAATCCTTTCTTAGAGGACGTTTCCTAGTCACAGTCTGCCTTTCTGCCAAATTTCATCTTCATCGGCTTAGTAGTTACGAAGTTTCATACGAATTGCCAACCCCTATTTCACCCCCTTAGGGGTGGAGTTTCCAAAAATCCTTTCTTAGTCTAGTCACAATCTACCTTTCTGCCAAATTTCATCTTCATTGGCTAGGTAGTTTTGGAGATATCGTGATGAGAGAGTGAGTGTTTTTCGCTTTTATATATATAGATAGATAGAAGATAAAAGTAAAAATATTCAAATGCCTCAAAGAAATAACACAGCAAGCGCTGAAATATCATATAAGACATAAAGTAAGACCCAGGTAGCTCTCACGTCTTAATTTTCTATAGTCCTTTATTCCTCGACCAAAAAATGGGGTGTTATTAATGACATGTAGGTTTATCCGTTTTTCTTATTATTAAAGGCATAAGCTCTAGTCAGTGGAGTAACAAATGACCTAAATTTTTCCCTTCCTTTACTTCTTAGTAGGTTTTAACGTTAAAATACTTGTTGACCTATACTAGAAGATGCCAAATAACTTGAAGAAATGGTTCAAAGTTTGGATAGCATGTTAATGATTGCGGCCTTAAAATTGCGTTAACCAACAAGCCCGATTTAAAAATGCACGTAGACCCAGTGGAGAATCTTCTCCTTAACAGGAATTCAAGAAATAGTGCGTGTTCCCTTTTTGTAGAGGAGTTTATTTTAAGGTCGAAATCATTAAAAACAGTATTCATACCAGATATGGGACAGTCAATAGCGACGAAGCGAATAAATATATTAAAAACCGGCCAAGTGCGTGTCGGACCACGCGCAGTGTAGGGTTCCGTAGTTGCGAATGACAACTTTGAGTTCACACTATTCACACTCGCACCTTACAGTTTAGCGACCAAGACATCTAACAATGAAAATAGTATGAAATTTTACAGTTTATAAGTTGGTTGCCTATAACTTTTTAGTTTGTACTTGGTACTCAGCTCTGATAGTTTTCCTTTAAACTTCAGTATATATACTACTGCTGTAATTTTTTTCACGTATCTATATATAACCGTTTAGCAGATAGAGGGGGGGGACACTAACCTCTAACAAAAATTCGCACTTTAAAACCAAATATTTCGGAAACGGATCCCTAAATCGGAAAATGGTGGTCTCAACCTCACAATATTTTTGAAAGACCTATTTAACGATACCCCACACGATGGGTAAATAGAGAAAAAAAAATTACTCCCTTACTTTACTTGTATGGGAGCTACCCTAAAAAAAAATTTTTTTCAAGTTTTTATTCTACCACTTTTTTGCCATGATTAATATACATACCTATACCAAATTACAGCTTTCTAGTACTTATAGTCTCTGCGTAAAACCGCGGACGGACAGACAGACAGACAGACAGACAGACAGACAGACAGACAGACAGACAGACAGACAGACAGACAGACAGACAGACAGACAGACAGACATGGCGAAACTATAAGGGTTCCTTGTTTACTACGGAACCTTAAAAATGGTGGGATGATAAGACGAACGTTTTCCTTTAGATTTCTCCTCTACTTTTTCTATGAAAAACTCTTCTTTATATCTGTCTCTATAAACATGCCATATGGACTTTATGACAAACTTGAAATATCGAAGGCTTAAGCACATAAATAAAAAATATAAATTAATATTTTTTACAAAAATTGCACGGATCGTCAAAATTGGGCTCAAGTGATAAGATAGTAGATGGTAAAATGTTTTCTTTTAAAATTTGCAGAGAACAAGCGACATCGAGGAATTCGCACCGCGTATCGTCAAAGCTTTACCTACGGTTGTCTCTACTACTGAAGGAGAACTTACGAGGTAGGTTATTGCAATATCTAACTGAAAATGTTCTACCATAAGCAAATCAGCACAAAAAGCATTATATTTCTTCAGGTTGGAAGCGAAAGCAATAGGTATACCAAAACCGCAAATAAGATGGCTTAAGCATGGAGAGGAAATAAAACATTCGCAAGAATATCAGATAGAAGAAATGGAAGATGGAACATCTATTTTAATAATTCCCGAAGTTTATCAGGATGATACCGGTGAAATCAAATTTGAAGCATTCAACCCCTTAGGCGTGACCTCAACTATCGCAGCATTGTCCGTTGAAAGTAAGTTAATGAATATATTGCTTTCAAAATGGCTGAATTATTTCTTAAATAATTTATTTCAATTAACGTCAACACTTGACAGAAGAGTTACACCTTAAAATGGTGTTTACAGCCGAAACTAAAGGGTCTTTCAACAAGGACGGGTCGAAGTTAAAATTGAATAAATAAGATGTGTGTGAGATATTAACGAAATTTATTTTTTATTTGTAAGGCCCATTTATACCATTATGGATGGAATATGACATCGTTCAAATGTCCGCCGCGACTTCGTATGGTGGCACGAATTCGAGAGGTCCAATTTTTAATGACTCTGTTTTCTGTTTCTTTTTTCATTTTCATTTCATTTCATTTTCATTAATCTGAGCGATGGCCTGCGTTATGTCGGCTTTCGGGGCAACGGTTGATTGTGGCTTATTGGTATAGACCTGCGACTTCAGAAAACCCCACAAGAAAACGTCTAGCGGAGTCAAATCACACGATCTTGGTGGCCAATTCACGTCACCTCTGCGAGAGATAGCTACCCTCAAACCGTTCATGCAGAATGTCCATTGTGTCGTTCGCTGTGTGGCAAGTAGCGCCATCTTGCTGGAACCACATGTCGTTCACGTTCATATTGTTCAATTCAAGCCAAAAGAAATTGTTTATCATTGATCTGTAGCGCTCGCCGTTTACGGTGATGGCCTCGCCAACGTCGTTTTCGAAGAAGTACGGACCAATGACGCCGCCAGACTAAAATCCGCGCCAAACAGTAACTTTTTGTGGATGCATTGTCACCTGGTGAACCTCAATGTGATTGTTGTCATCCCATATCCGGCAATTTTGCTTATTAACAAAACCTTTCATCTAAAAATGTGCCTCGTCGCTAAAGATTATTTTTCGGCTAAAATCATTTTTTTATAATAAAGTTTTACCATTAAAAAAAAATTATTCATAAATTTTGATAATAAAGTTTTATCATTTGTACATGCTGCTCAACCGTGTAACTTGCCATGATGATTTGGCATCAATGACTGAAAAGAAAAAACAGATTTGACAGATGCCACCAAAACAAAATGGCCGCCACAGATTATTTACATCGATCGACCCGCTCTATTTGAAAGACCCTTTATAATAGGAAATTTTTCTTCAGGATATAGTCCATATACATAACAAATAAATATTTTATGTAGTTATTTTGTTTATTGTAGTATAATTTAAATTTAGTGATGATATGATTTCAGTTGCTTCTGCAGGAATCTTCGCTGGAAATAAGTTTGGGGAAATATGTTAAAATATAATTTGTACCCTTACCCTATCCTGAAACCATGTTGCCTTTATTTAAAGCATGTACATAACGATCATCAAAAATCTCGACACATGTACACAGTACTTCACATAGTAAACACCAAATAACTATAGCAATACTGGCGGTTTCAGGCTTTATAAGCTATACATGTATCAAAGGAATAATGCCACCGATTTTATAGAGTTATTAAAACTGCATTCATTGATTTTCACATATACCTATTCGCAATTAAAAAGCGGGTCAAAAAATACATTTTTTTATATTTGTTTAAATTATTGTCTCAGTATCAAAGAAATTTGGACAAACTCGTAACATACCAACCTTTTCTTCAAAATTGACAAGCCCAGGTATAGGTATCTTTGAATGCACTTTTTTTTTATTGAATAAAGTTCCTTTGATCACATTTGTATACGTTGGTACATTGTAAAATTAATAAAGATCTGTGAGACACATTGAATAAGTAGTACAAATGTCACTGCCAATGGTAGGCCAGAATAGTTAAAGGTTTAGTTTGGGTTACCGTTGGTGAGTCTTCACTATTTAAGCTTAATCAATTTATTTTTTAATTTGTATGAAAATGTAAACACTAGGTTTCCCAAGCCGTGTCATTTGTTTTTCACCATCCTCGCCCTTAAGCATTCCCAAAAATTCAACATGTATTTTCGGTTAATTTTTCTGCCTGGTGCATTGCATATAAATAAATATTTATAACGTCGATCGAAATAGTATATTGTGTTAGTAGACATTTAATTGAGGAAAAGGAAGGTTACATAATACTGTTTTATTTTTTCTTTGGTCGTATACTAGAAAAAACACAATAACTGATGACAATCTTTTAAACCATGTATTTCCTGCCCGCGTGCAATTTGTTCCCATATCTTATTTCATTATTTTAATAAGACTATGATCAAAATCACTGTGAATGCAAATTAATTGACTGTGTTCAGACTAGTGATAAAAACTGATTATTAATTGTGGACGTCCGTGGGACCGCTTTAGGCATCACAATTTTTTTTTTTTTTCATTTTTTTATTAATTGCAGGAAAAAATTTGGGATTGGAGATGATTAATGCGCTCCCTTTTTTTTAATTTTTCTAAAACAAATAATTCTAAATGAGTGCTTGTTGATGTCTTTTTAAGGCTTGTTCTCTGCTTAAATATGTTATTGCTTAAGTTGTATTAAAGATACACGAGATTTCTAATTGTTGATTTGAGGTGTACTCTTTTGAATATCCTTAGAATTTTATTTTATTTTAAAGACTAGCTTTTATTGATAATTAGTGGGTCGATACTATAACATTTTTGACCGGACTGTTGAACATTATAATATGTTCTCACAAAAAATTTAAAAATGCACACCTTATTTACCTAAAATGGGTTTCGGAATAATGGGAAACACTAAGGGCCAGGAATGCAAAAAGTCACTGTTTAAACCAATGTTGTGTATAATAATTATTTTTAACAAAAAAGTAAAACCGACTTTAACCCTATAAGTACGTAAATGCACAAACTGGAACTTTAGTGTGGTAGTTCAATCAAAATAGAGGAACAACGGCGTCATCAACTTGGCTGATTTGCGAAAGAATTAAACAGAAATAAAATTAAACCAAACGGCATACTTGTACAATTTTTTGTTGGTTTTTGTTGATTTTTTCTTAAAGCACTGGATACATTTGTATAAAAAAATAAAGGACCACCTTTGAAGTTCAGTCAATACAGAGGAGTAACGTTCTCATCAATTTGATTCGCTTGATTCGCATAAGAATAAAATACAAATAAGTTTAAACCGAACGGCATACTCTTACATTTTTTTTTTGGTTTTTGTTTATTTTTTCAAAAAGTGTTCGATGCAACAAAAATTTTATGAGACCACCTCTGGAGCATTACCTATAGAACAAAAAAAAATCACTAAAATCGATCCATAATTGACTGAGTAATCGCGTAACAAACATACCACACTACATACATTATGTGTATTTTTATAAAAATATGTACATTGTTTTGATGTTTATAAAACATAATTATGCAAACCAGCTTAACATATTAAGTATCACTTCTCAACGAGCAACAACACCAATAGCGTTTAGCTAAAAGGGCTTTTGAGGTGGAAAACAGAATTAAAAGTAACGACAGGTCACTAGCTAAGTTATGATAAGTCCTAAAGTTCGTCATTCACCAGGACGGCACTTGGCGATCACCTTATTTTGAAAGAAGTTAACAATGCCTAATGTCCGCGAATAAGAAATAAGCCTAAAGTAAAAACAGCGAGTCCCGGGGGAAAAACAGCCGCGAGAAGTCTGAGGCGATCATAAGATGCTATTGATATATAAAGTATATATAATTCTTTCACACTATAAATGTTCGCCACACCGCTGCCATTCGGGTGAAGACCAAGCCTAAGGTTACGTTCAATATTTTTAATCAAATTTATCTATATGTGCAGCTGGAGTAATTTATTATTTATATAAAGTAAATAGAGTAAGTAAAAACTAACAATGTGTCGGCACTAAACAGCGTAGAAAGAAATACATACAACTTAATGAATATGTACATCAAAACATCATGATAGACATATAAGCGACACAACATGTTCTATATCAATGATTCAAATATAATGCGGTTTTAGGTATAATTGGCACCAAAGAGTACAGGAAGCCTGAATGGGTGACCCACATGGAAGAATTACAAGCTGCTCTAAAAGGTAATACATGGATTTATTATTACCACTAAAATAAAAGGAATCCTCCTTTATTAGGATCACTTCATTTTCTGTCTGTCTGTCACGGTCTTTTCCTCAGAAAAGCGAGATAGTATGAACTTAACACTAATTAGTGCAATTATTTTTTTCACAAGCTTTCACACAACAGATCAAAGGCTAGACAACCGAGTGATCCTATTACCATCCAGGAGTCTCTTTTTAACTTTTGTATCTCAAAATGTAAACAGGAACCCAATAATCAAATAAAAAATGTCTTTTTCTCTTGGATTCGGCAGGATAGTGTATTTTTTTTTATGAAACTCTTTCAGCAACTCAATCTGTACCAACGTTCGTCAAGGATATTATGGGTGAAAGAGTCCACGAAGAAGAAACAGTAACATTTGAGGCTATTTACAGTGGAAATCCAACCCCAGGTAAGAATCTTATAAATTACCCTACCTAAATACTTAATTAATAGCAATATCCTTTAAAATTTACAAAAATTACAAAATTTTTGTTTATCATAATATTTTCACATCACTTCTGAACTAATGAGCAAAACTGTGAGTTGCTGTGGAAACGTTCACACACAGTTTAACCGACCAACAAAGCTTCCACGTATGTAGCATGCAAGTGACGATACGCATACGCTTTTCCTTTTTAGGGTTCCGTACAAAAATTGAAAAACGGAACCCTTATAGGATACTCGTGCGTCTGTCTGTCCGGCCGTCCGTCTGTCACAGCCGATTTTCTCCGAATCTACTGAAGCAAATTAGGTGAAATTTGGTAAGATGGTGTAATCCTATGACCCAAACACGGATGTGCAAAGTAAATAAAGATTTTTTTGAAATAAGGGTCATTTTGTGGGGCCCAATTACAAAATTTTAAAAGAAAGTTTTGCAAACTTTACTGTGTCATATATCAAATGAAAGGGCTCATTATGAGGATCTCAAAAATATTTTTTTTGTTCGGGTAAAATCAATACTTTTGATTTTATTCCCGAAAGAAGGCAAAAATTGACCATTCCCCCTCCCCTGATCTCCGAAACTACTGGGCCGAAAATTTTGAAAAAATTACAAATTGTAGTTCATTCCTTGAAGATTACAGGAAAAATAATAAGAATTCTATCACTTGAAAATTAAGTGGTAAACTCACAATAATAAGTTCATCTAGGGAAATAGTTCACTAAAACACCACTAGATGGCGCTAGTCAATTGAATAAAACATTTTTTGCACATTGTGCGTGTGTTCACGAAGCATATTG
This sequence comes from Rhodophaea formosa, assembly GCA_963082605.1. Classification (NCBI taxonomy): domain Eukaryota; kingdom Metazoa; phylum Arthropoda; class Insecta; order Lepidoptera; family Pyralidae; genus Rhodophaea; species Rhodophaea formosa. Next base: position 13,323,362 of record OY720203.1, on the reverse strand, counting down.
TACGGAACCCTCATTGCGCGAGTTTGACTCACACTTGGCCGGTTTTTTTTTCTTCTTCTTTCCTCAAGTGATTCAATTCAGTCTCGTACGTGTCAACTCTGCTGGCTAAGATGTCAGATACTGTACATTGTATTGTAGTATTGTATGTTGGCGTCGTGTCTTAGGTTTGCTGGCGCTCTCTAGAAAATGCAGTTTTAGAATCTCAAGTATAACCTTCCAAATAACCAAAAATTTTTCTCAAATCTGTTCAACAATATGGAGGTATGATAAAATACAATGAAAAAGTAAAAGATATTCGCGAATTGAAATACTCCTTTTTTGTGTAAGTTATTGAGTGCTGACTTATAATCAATTCTAAAGATTTGCAGTCTAAAACGATATTTTTGTTGCAGAAATACTTTGGTATAAAGATGACAAAGTAATACGAACAGACGAACGTTTTACTATAGAAATTAAAGACAATCGTACTTCTTGTACAATAAGAAAAGCTACAAAAGATTTAGAGGGTACATATACATGTAAAGCAGTGAGTGACATTGGTATGGCGTTAACTAAAGGTAAATTGCAAGTATTTAAGGAAGGGGAGAAAATAAAGAAGGTGAAAGAAGTAAAAGAAAAAGTTAAATCTGAAAAAGTCACGAAACGTGATACAGAAATTATTAAAAAAGAGAAAGCCAATGAAATTATGGAAGATAGTCATGATTCTGCAACAGTGATTGAAGAAGTTGAAACAATCCATCATGTGTCACCTACAAAGAAAGTTGATAAGGAAAAGGCAAAGGTTACAGTCAGTGAGGCTGAGCATGTCGAAACGATAGATGTGGCATCATATAAAAAGGTTGATAAAAAGGAAAAGCCAAAACCAAAGCCAGAAAAGGTCGAGCCAGTAGTAACTCCCCATGAATATTTAGTATCATCTCAACAGCAGAAAGAAGAAACTGTAGTACCCTTAGAAGAAACACAATACGAAAGACAAAAAGGGATAATAAAAATGGTTGAAAAAGATTCAAATGTAGTTGCAGAAATAAATGAACTACTTGAGGTTATCAATGCTAAAGAATTTGGGCCTGGTGAATCGCCATTAAGAGAGCTAGCCAAAATCGGCTACATGTTGAGAAGTGGCGTGACAACTGAACAAATAGAAAGTTTATATGATTCTGAATACTTCCCAGCTTTACGCGTACCTCAATCGCAATCAGCTTTAGTTCAGTTGGTGGAGCGCCAAGGGCATGGTACACTTATTACGGAAGTACTAACAGAAGAAACGGCACAAGACGAGGATGTGATTGCAGCCAAAGTCGGATTCAGAGCATTCTTGAAAATGGTTGAAATGAAACACACATCGGTTGAGGAAGTAATAGCTCACTTCTACCCAGAAGACTTTAAACCACGTTCATGGGAACAAAGGGAAGCTCATGAGGTAAGTTTTTCAAAAAAGAATGCAGTGTGAAGTAGTAAGTTTCAAAAAAGAAGCATTTTTTCTAAATTAAAAACTAGGTTTGCAGCTCATTCAAGCCGTCAAATAAGGAGGGACGGAGCCATCGGACACTAAGTTCTATACGGTTTTTAGGGTTACGTAGTAAACAAGGAACCCTTATAGTTTCGCCATGTCTGTCTGTCTGTCCGTCTGTCTGCAGTTTTACTCAGAGACTATAAGTACTAGAAAGCTATAATTTGGTATGGGTATGTATAAAAGTTATGCCAAAAAAGTGGTAGATAAAATTTTTTTTTAGGGTAGCTTCCATACAAGAAAGACTATTTTTCTACTATTTTTTATTATTCTCTATTATCCTATCGTGTGGGGTATTGTTAAATAGGTCTTTGAAAAATATTGTGAGGTTGAGAACATCATTTTTCGATTTAGCGATCCGTTTCCGAAATATTTGTTTTAAAGTGCAAATTTTTGTTAGAGGTAAGTATCCCCCCTTTATCTGCTAAACGGTTATTTGTATATGGATACGTGAAAAAAATAACAGCCGTAGTATATATACTGAAGTTGAAAGGAAAACTATCAAAGCTGAGTACTAAATACAAATTAAAAAGTTTAGTTTATAGTTGAAGTAGCTACTTACAATCCATTGCAGTGTTGCTTTCATCACTGAAACCCATTTTGAACGGGTTCATTTCGAATAAATAACCAACTTTGCACATATTTATCGAAAATAATCAATGTTTACTGCAAATTGTATATAATGTAGATCTATGATCTACATTTACATTACATTTTTCCTTTTTTCTCTCACAACGAAAATTAAGCATATTTTCATATGATTGCATATCAATATTTTAATAAAATTGTAGTCATATTCATATATCATATGCATTTTTTTTAATGCGGTGGTACCAATCGGCTGTATGACAAGTGACATAATTCAAGTTACAAAGATTACTTAAAAAGTTTTGAGCAGCGGCCAGGTATGAATTTTCATACTTACTTCCTGGCCTAGACCGGCAATGTAACGAATGAGCCAAGAAACTTCGTGTCTTCTTGTTACTTCCTACATTTCCGAGCATGTTTGAGAAAAATAGTTTTGTTCCAAAGGCCCGCATTTAAATTAAAATATGGTCTCTTTTATTATTAAATTGGGTTATAACAGACTCATAATTTTTTGTAACGTTGATTTTAGGTCGTCGTAGCATCAACGGCTGAGCATCGAGCACAAACACATATAACAGAAGTAAAGAAAGGTAACCAAATCTTATTTCCTATATAATATCTCATGCATATATTTATATAAGACGATGAATATACAACGCGTTACATAGTTCCTCATGATAAATAATAGTACTTTATGTAGGTCACTGTTGTAACGATGCGCATGATAACCTTCATGCTGCATCTTGCTTTTCACCTCATTTCCCAATCATCATCATCCTGTCCACTTTTATTTCGAAATTCATTTTAAATTTCAAATTATATTCCAAATTCCATTTTCAAATCTTCTTCGCAGTCCTTCCTCATCAGTAATTCATTCTATTCTATTCCTTTCCTAAGTTTGGTCGTGATCTCTCGACCCTAGCTTACAGGCACTCGCCTACAATATTATTTTACTAATTGTATTTTAAACTACTAACCGTGTAACGCATTTGTGAAACTTATTAAAATCCGTTATCTGTGTTGTGTTGTGTTGTGTTCTTGAACTCTCTCTCTCTCCGCTGAGCATTTAATGCACAACATACCTTCCTTCATATTCATGTTGGGCCTACTCTAACTAGCTGGGTGAGTAGGACCCGACACTGTTAAGTAATAAGGGTCCTTAAAACACGAATGTGGTTTATGAAACGAGCCGCAGGCGAGTTTCATAATAGGATCACATGAGTATTTTAAGGACTAATTACGAACAGTTGCATACAATACTTTATCTACAAACACACTTTATAAAATATCTATAATGTTTCAGAAACTGTTCTAAAATCTTTTTCATATGTGCTTCATTCTTATCTGGCAAATTATGTTCGGTGCCCTGTAGAGAATTTTGGGCAGTGTACATAGCTGCTTCCTCATCACTTTTTCGATTGACTATCATTCACTTTTTATTACAAATAAATCTACCTGCTTTGCAATGGCGGCAAATCAAACTCACGTCAAGAATGCGTGCTGTGGACGACCGCGCTCAGCGACGTCACGGGCGACGTAGCTCTATTTTCAAAAAATTTACCGAAATTCCTTTTCAAATGAAGGTATTCGAAATTTGAAAGTCATTACTTAATCGAAAAACGATTTCGTAATGAAAATACGTAGGTACAATATTACCTATGGCCAGAGACAATTTAATTGTTGTTATAAATGTGATTGACGTAATGATTAATTGACATTTCTGATATCGTTATAGACATTTTATAGACGAACCTAATAATAACCTGTCAAATTAATAGAACTAAACTTCCAGAGATTATTTTAAAAGAGATCTGTTTACTGCCTCGTTTCATAAATAAGGTATAATTATTTTGCATTTTAACGACAGTATTTTTTGTTTTAACCAATTTATTTTTGGTCCATGCTACAATTTTCAAAGTGTAAGCTTTAAGTGTGCGAATTGTAAATATTAGTATTTTGTTTAAAATAATTACACGTTCCACTTACATTCACTACCTTCACCTTATATTCCTTTTTCTTTTCCTTGTCATGTTTTCCAGAGTAATTCCATAACTCGTCTCACATGCCTACGGCCCATTTGGGACGAATTGCATAAAAACAAAATTAACTAAAATATCATTCTGCAATTCGTCCCATGTTTATTTATGATACATTCAGTAGAAAATGTGTTAGTGTAGAAATAATTAACATTGAATTTATCGATACAAAAATATTTTTTTTCCACATCTACTGATTAATGTAAACAGTAGTTCATAAAATAGTTTGAAGGGGTATCGAGAGCGTTGCAGAACAAATTTTCATTTCTGTTGTCCTAGATAAAACATTTAGTATAAACATTTTTTTTCATAAATAATGTTTTTTTTAAATTTATCTATGAACAAAACCACAGCAAAAGGGACAATCCTAAAAAAATGTCTTGTCTCACTGACTATACTTAGCGTTGATAAGGTTTAAAACTCCATATAAAAAAATAATGGGACGAGTTGGAGAATGAAAACATTGTAAATTTTGATTTTCTGCTATTCGTCCCAAATGGGCCGTAGGCATGTGGTACGAGTTGTGGAATTACTGTTTTCCAAACCGTACAACTGTAGTTAAACTATTATTCGAAAACCTTAAACGTCCCTTTTAAAATGCCTCCATTTATCACTTGGTCCATATACAGGGTGAATTCGAATTTATTGGCATCCGCAAGAAATGTTTACACATGTAAACATTCTTTGCATCAAGCGTCAACAAATTTTTGGTGTTGTGTGCCGGATTAAAAAACATGTTTTGCGTAAATGCCGCTTTCCGACTACTTTGATACTGTTCAAATTAATTATTTTTCGGCGTCTTTTTGTTTTAATTAAGGCGAGAAATGTGAAAATGTGTTAAATTAAGAAGTCTTCTTTTATTCATGCGTGTAATCTTTATTTCAAAGGATCGCATTGAATACAAAAACAACCTGTATGTATTTGACGAGCTCCGTGGCGCAGTGGTTACCAAGCAAGACTGCGACACGGGGGTCCCGGGTTCGATCCCCGGTCAGGTCATGATGGAAAAACGATCTTTTTCAGATTGACCTGGGTCTCGGATGTTTATCTATATAAGTATTTATTATATTATAAAATTTAGTATCGTTGAGTTAGTATCCTGCGACACAAGTTCACAACTTACTGTGGGGCTAGCTCAATTTGTGTGATATGTCCCTATATATTTATTTATGTATTTATAATATGTCGACGCCAAACTTAACGCCCAAATGAAATTAGTCCCTGCGTAATAACGACACGTAATGAGGCGCTAGTAACTCAAAATGCTTTGCAGGCGTAATTCCATAAGGCTTATATTACTCATATTCTTTAAATGAAAACGAGGTTGTAGGGCTTTTGTTGAATTGACATAAAGTTTTAAAGGAATGGGTGGTTAGATCTATTACAAACGACCACCAAGGAGCAGCGGTTAACACGCCAGGCCGACACCGGGTTCGATCCCCAGTCAGGTCAGGATAGAGATTTTTTTCTGTTTGACTTAATTCTTGGATGTTTATCTATATAAGTATCTATTAAAAAATAAAGTATCTATATATATTTTTTCTTAGGCAAACAATACCTACCTTAAATTACAAATTCTTAAGAAATACAACATCATCATCATCATCAGGTCTTTTTATTAGTCTCCACTGCAGGAGCACGACCCTCTCTGTACTACCAGAGGCGAATATTAGCCAGAGCAGTCAGAGGATTTGGCCTTCACTCTCCACGCTGGCCAGACGGGTTGGAGAGGTCTCTTTGATGTTTATAGCTTTGTTTAGCCTGTGTTTCCTAAGTCGCCTTCTACGACATCCACGGGAAGACTTGGAGAGGGTCTATTCTACTCTGCCGGAGACCACACCGAAGAAATACAACACAAATAGTTTATTCCTGTTAATCTATTACTATCTTTGGCCTGGTACTTGAAGCGCGTGATTTTGTTTTGATTGTATTTAATTTTCCAGATACAACAAAAATAACTAAACGCGAAGATATGCAAGGTGAGTACATTGAATTTTATTTAAAAACTGAATTTATTATATTTTATACTTGGAACTTAATTGAATTTGTTCTAAGTATTTTGATAATTAATATTTTAACGCTTCGATTTGAAAGCAAATTAACTATAAAGGTCGAACTTCATTAAAGAAGGTTTCTGTGCACAAAGAAGAATATAATTCAGATTTCTGGTGTATTTTTGTACTATAATATAAAGCAAGGCGCGGCTCAGAAGCAGTATCTACAATGCAAGTACGACCTTATCGCAAACTTTTCGCTCTCGCTGCTCGTACTATTAACCTACAAAAAGCAAATAAACGAAAAGTAATAAGTTTGCCATTTAACGCAATATACCCAACGGAAGATGTTCCGCTGTCTTTGATAGGGAAATAAAAATAGCAATATTATATAACTTTAAAAATATGTACTTATACGATGTTAAATGTTATAGACTTACATAATGATCTAATGTCCTGTTATTCTGTGTCCTGTCGAAGTGACATTGCCGATTTTTATGCGCACGGACATTCAAACAGACAATTAACTGGCCATACATAATTCCGACGATTGTTGCCTTTCAAATTTAGCTTAGGTATAAATACGTACAAATGCCACTAGATAGCATTATCACTTTGTTTTTGCATTTTTTATGACATTCCTTGTTTTTCCCCTGCAGTCTTATATGTAGTAGGCTATATTTTTTTATATATCTTGTTTTCGGTAGCGCAAGTAAGAATTTTTCATTACAAGTCATGGTCCTGTGGTATCAAATCTAATAGAATAAAAATCAAATAAAGATTGGTTTATAAACTGGTTGGTTTATACAACATGTAGGTATAAACCAACCAGGGTTATTTTATTTCGTGCGTTATACCTATTGTAAATATGATAAATAGATAGAACCAAAACAAGTGCAATTCGGATTGACATGCAAAGGTCCGTGCCATACTTACCATAATTTTAAATCTAACTAGCAGTCCGCCCCGGCTTCGCCCGTGGTACATACGAAGCATATGGCACTCAGGATTCAGGAATAACGTACCAAGCCAACTTTGTTTTTAGGGTTCCGTACAAAAAATGAAAAACGGAACCCTTATAGGATCACTCGTGCGTCTGTCTGTCCGTCCGTCCGTCTGTCACAGTCGATTTTCTCCGAATCTATTGAACCAAATTAAATGAAATTTGGTAAGATGGTGTAGAGCTATGACCCAAACATGGATGTGCAAAGTAAATATATATTTTTTTAAAATAAGGATCAGTTTAGGGGGTCCAAATAGAAAATGTAAATAAAAAGTTTTGCAAACCTTACCGTGTTTTATATCAAATGAAAGGGCTTGTTATGAAGATCTCAAAAATATTTTTTTTTGTTCGGGAAAAATCAATACTTTTGATTTTATTCACAAAAGAAGGCAAAATTTGACCATTCCGCCCCCTGATCTCCGAAACTACTGGGCTTAAAATTTCGAAAAAATTACAATATATAGATCATTGCTTGAAGATTACAGGAAAAATAATAAAAATTCTATCAGTTGAAAATAAAGTGGTAAACTCACTATAATAAGTTCACCTAGGGAAATAGTTCACTGAAACACCACTAGATAGCGCTAGTCAATTGAATAAAACATTTTTGCACATTGTGTGTGTGTTCACGAAGCATATTGTACGGAACCCTCATTGCGCGAGTTTGACTCACACTTGGCCGGTTTTTTTTTTATATCGGTGCAGTTGTTCCTGAGATTAGCGCGTTTAAGCAAACAAACAAACTCTTCAGCTTTATAATAGTAGTATAGATGATACTTGTATGAAGGCCTTAACTATATTTTGTTTATGTTATTTGTTTTTATAGCGGCAACAGAAATATAGTCTGGCTAATAAAAGCTGAACCCCGTCATTTTTTGAGTTGCAATACTTATACACATGACTTTGACATTACAATAATTGTCAAATCCTGATTTATTTCAAGAAGAATGAAAATGGGAAAAAATAAAGAAATCTAAAATAAATAAATTTACCTACACTTGGCACTGTTTTTTTGTTTATTATGGACTTATAAGCATATTTTTTATATATTTTTATATCTTTCCGTAGAAAAGTTGTGCGGATCGATGAGTAGGTACCTCTTGAAATCACTTTTTTGATTGATTTAAGGTTTTAGAATGTCTTCAATTATACACGTAATTATAAATACAGTACGTAATTGTAAATACAGCGAAGGTAGGTAGTATTTAAATAGCATGGCCGACGGCCGCAGTGGCATCACCAGATATTAAAAGTGTAATAATTAGGTATATTGAAACGAGTCTTTAGAAGTTAGCATGGAACAAATTCACTTACATACTTTTACATTATCATAAATTCCTAAATCTTTACATTATTTGTTTTGGGCAGTCATGTAAGAAGTATCCCACCAAAAACATAAATGTTAAAAAGAGCGAAGTTCAATACAAAAATTATGCTTGGCTATGGGCTTCGCCGAAAAAAGAATGGAGATCTACACGAGTGCAAAGTTCTATGCAAAATCCAAATATGTATTTATAGGAACAAAATAACATTATGAACCAGTAACGCAATTTCTTTGCTTTATTGGATACCTATTAACAATTGCTGTTATTTAAAAAAATGTGAGATCTTAAAGTAGGTTAGATTAGACCTGGCCAGTTTTCATTATATCAGTCCGAGGTCGGGAATACTAAACAGTTTAGTGTGGAGGTAGGCCTACACCAGGGGTCAGCTTTAAGCCCTTTCTTATTTCTCGTGTGTGTATGGAGTGACACGAATGGATGAAATATGGAATGAGTATATAAGAGGAAGTATAAAAGTCGCGCCAGTAACATAAAAGTTGACATGTGATGAGGAGAAAGAAACTCTCTCACAAGAAAGGCATTAGATTTGAAAGTAGATGGTACGCGGAACAGAGGAAGACCTAAGAAACGATGGATCGATGGTGTCAAGGAGAGTATGAACAGGAGGGGAGTGACAAAGGCTATGGAAGATGATAGATCAAGGTGGAGAGAGCTAACATACTGTGCCGACTCCACATAAAAAATTGGGATAAGGTAAGGAAAGAAGTTTTCATTATATCAGTCATTTTATAAAGTTATTCAACACATATATATTCTTTTAAATCTGATAAAAACTAGCCAAGTCAAATCTAACCTACTTTAAGATCTCACATGTTTTTTAGCCAGTTCCTGTGCTTGAACTTGGCTTGACACGCTGCCGTGTGTATAGATAAAACTATTTTTTCCTACTGTAGACAGTATTGCCCGCTAGTGATTTTTTAAATTTCCCGCGTTTTGCGAGGTTCAGCTTTTGTTGACCAGACTATACAATCATATTCTGAAAAAAAATAAGCGTTTCAATACTGTCATAGACCGTTACGGGAGGCTAAGCAATATGGTCCAAGGCACATATTTTGGCGCAGACAGAACTGTTAACTAACTTTGATTTAAAAAGTATAAACTGAATGTAGCAACAGGATACAGGATATTCATAAATGCTATCTGTACTCATATATCAAAAAGACAAATTCATTACATATAAATAATAGCTATGTAATTACTTTGGCTTTTTATATATGGTACCCTTAATACAGTCATAACGGCTTACGGCTTGGCTTAGTGACGTGTGCTTTATTAATACTTCTTACAATCTGATGGCCATAACGCAAGTAAGTGTGTTTTTATATAATTATTTTTTCATTAATTTTTTACACAACAAATCTAAACCACAGATACACTGTTAAATTTCTAATATTGTTGTAGTATCGAATAACAATATGCTTCTTTTAAAAATGCGTTAATTATTTGCTAAAAGAAACAAAGCTTAAATAACTGCGAAGAATATTACTTTTGAAAGCTTTGCCAAATCATACAATTTACTGTGGTTTCACAGATGTCAAAGAGAAAAGTATGGCCACACGAACAAAACAGTTCAAAGAAAAATATGAAGAATTAGAAGTAGAAGAAATAAAAGAAGATGTAATAAAAATACTAAAAGCATATCCCAATGAAAAATTAGAAATCAACGAAGAAGACCAAACCAGCATTTTAGAGACCGAACCTTTACCTTATATGTCAACGATTGCAACCGATGTCCATCAAAGTAACATTGAAGTTATAGCTGCTAGTCAAACTACTCATATTATTTCTGATAAATTTGATGACACGACCGCAAATATCAGAGTAGACGCTAATTATCCCTTAATTAACGATATACGTCAAACTCAAGAGAAAGAGGAACCATTGCAAGTTAAACAAGGTACAAAAGCTGCAATTAAGCCATCGGTAGGTGGATTAGAATCATTTATGGTGACAGAAATTGAAGTAAGCAGTTCTTTAGAAGAATTTCAGGCTAAGAATAATAAAATAGAAAATAAAGCTAGTGAAGCTTTTGTTCCAGCGGAAGGTGTTTTAACTTCGGAAATTGAAACGAACATTGATGTCACAGAAATTAAGAAGGATGAAAAGTATTTAGATAATGCAAAGTCAGCTTTGGTATTAAAAGATGCTTTGAGTGTATCGGAGCATATGGCAACGATAAAAGAAACACCCTTAGAGACACAACCACTAAAGAAATCGAACGCTGCAATAGCATTCTCTCCTTTAATAGGTGTAAATGTTACGGAAGTACAAGATGAAGTTAGAGAAACTGAAGTCGAAAGTACTGAAAAAGAAAAACAAGCAACATCAAAAGTTAATTTTAACCTCTTAGAATCTCTTCAGGTAGGCGAAGTTTTCGTTGAAGATAAATCTGGAAAATATTATCCCGAACAAATTGTACCAACTGAAATGGCAAGAAAAGATGTGTTAGTATCAAATCAATTAGTGACTGAAATTCATGATATAAAAGAAAAAGAGGGTTCATTATCAGCGTTGAAGTTGCCACCTATGCAAGAAGCAAATATAGATATAACATCAAAAGATAGTATAATTGTATCAATTAAGGAATTACATGAAAAAGAGGCTGATCTACCTGTTTTGGAAATGCCCGCCGAAATAACTGTTGATAAAGATGTAACGTTGCATTTAAGTTTAAATAATATTATAACAACTTCACAAATAAAGGAGTCAGAATTTGTTCCAGATATGTTTTTGACTAAGAATGCAACGGTGTCTGTAAATGAACATCAACATAAATTTAATTTAGAAGCTAATATTCAAGACTCGGAAGCGAGTTTAGAAAAATCAAAACCTATGCTTGGAACTCAAGCTGAGATTTCAGTAACATTACTAGATAAACATATCACTGAAGAAGTTCAGGTGAATGAAAGTGAAAAAGATCTTGTTATAAAAGAAGAAAAATTGAATGCGATTGCGAATTACGATGTTAAGGCTATTGAACCAATTATAACGTCAGAAACAATACAATTGACGTCGACTGATGAACTCAAGATAAAAGAAAAGAAGCCAGATGAAACTGCAACAGAAACAGTTATAACAGCAAGTGCCAAAATCGTAACATCTACAATTGTTCATGATCAGGAGGTCGCAGAAATGTATCCAACAAGAAAACCCGAAATGATAACGACATCTTTAGTTCCCAACATTTCATTAACCATATCCGAAACAGAATTGACTGAAACCGAGAGTAAATACATTCCAAATAAAGCTCCTGAACTTTTGAATGCCAAAAAAATGCCAACTCACCATATGAAAACATCCATTTGTGAAGAAGTTAATACAGCAGACCAAATAGAGTTTATAAACACTTCAGATAATTTATCTGAGAGAGCTTCAGAACAAAGAGAGTTACAAAAGGAAATAACAATACTTCAAACCACGGTTGAAGAGCAATTGCAAAAGTTAGATGCAACAAAAACTCCTCAAATCAAGGCAGCGTCAAGTTTCATAGGAAAAGAAAGCTTAAATGTAACAGAAGTAGTATCAAGTGTAACCGAAGACACATTTGAAGGGGATAAACCAAAACTAGGTACTTTTGCTAAAATTGATATTGACACTGATCATAAAGTAGCACTAATTTCTGAGGTTAACACACGAGACAGCTTAAATCAGTTTAATTTATCGTCACCTAATTACGAGGAAGCCAATATAACTTCTAATGTAATGACCTCACTCCAAATAACAGAAAACGAACCGTTTGATAGTCAATCAATACTACCAAAGGATATTCAACCAGATATAAAATCATTACAGCCTGAAATTGTACCATCACAGGAAACACTAAATGTTACAGAAATCATACAACACGAAAAAGAAAGTGAATATGAATCACAAATATCACCGGAAAAATACTCAGCATTTACAGACATTATTGGCCACCCGGTAGCGGTTTTATCAGAATTAATAGTTGATTCAAGCGTAGGATATTCTGAATCTGAGAATATCAAAAATCAAGAAAAAAGGGCAAACATAGAAAATGTGGCTTACAAAGAACTAGTAATCAGTTCAACTAATTATAGTGAAAAAGAGGATACATTTGATTCAAATATTTTACCAAATACTGTATCAGCTATTTTGAATATTGATTCTTCTCAAGCTGTTATTGTGGAAGAAAACAAACCAGAACTATTGCCTGCGTTATTTGAAACTTCCACCGACATGTCATGTGTCAAAGCAAAAGAAAGTAACATAATGAATGAAGCAATTACTCAACAGGAAACAATGGTCCATTCATCGGAAACTGTTTTATCTACAGACTCAACAAATAATCAAACAAAGCCTACAATAACAATAACAGGCCTTAATGCACCAGAATTAGCAGAAAAAATAACTATTGAAAGTGAAAATGAGTTGCAAATGCCAGTAGAGCCAGACCAAGTCACCGCAGAGGTAACAATTTTGACGCGACATGGATTAGAAACTACAGAAACAATAACTCATTCAGAAAATATTGATAATGTTAACCACTCTGAACAGATATACAAAAAAGCTTCCCTGAAATTAGACGATGTATATGGCAAAACAGCAAGAACTGAAGAGGTAATAATTAGCCAATCTATTTCAGACATTGACGAAGAAATACTAAACTTACAACAATCTAATATTTCTCCTATCGCTAATTTTACATTTGAACAGACGGAAATTGTTACCGGTGAAACTGAAACTAATATACGTGAGCAAAAACCCGTAAAAACACAATTGATTCCTGACTTTACAGAAGCTGAAGCAATAATGACGAGTACTATTCAAACAGTCGACAAAGAAAAAGAATTTGATACTAAATTTGAACTTCCAACAAAAGAAATTTCAGTACAATTTGTCCCCTTGAACAGCACCATTGATACAGAAATTATTATTACTAGCGATGTTAGTGATTACAAAGAAAAGGATATCAAAACATCGCAAGCTACGTTAGCACACACTGAATTGAAAAAACATTTACAAAATGTAGAAATACTCCATGCAGAAAAGGAATCAGATTTATTACATCAGGCAGAAACTTATCAAGAAGCGACACAAACACTAGTAGAAACGTCAGCAAAACAAATAACAGAAATTCAAACTGTTGAGAAAGAAAAAGACATAATAAGTTCATTTGAAACTCCCCACAATTTTGCTCATCCATCGATAAAAGAACAACAATCATTATTAAGCACTGAAGTAGTGTTAACTCATGAAACTGAAGATCTACATGTTTCAGGCTCTAATGTCTCCAGCGCTTTAAAGACACACGGTGTTCAGGAAGCAATTCAACATTCAGAACCATTTATTGGAGAAATTGAAAATACATTGATAAGTGAAATACTTACAGTAAAATCCCCAAAAGAAAACGTAGAAGAACAAAAATCTCTGGACATCACTGAAGTCATATTGACAGAATCTGAAACAATATTAGAAAATATGCCTGAATTAAAGAAGGAAAAAATTAAATCTCAATTTGAGCCAAAATATCATATAAACGTCTCCGAGGTTAATCCTTCCGAAATGGAAGAATCACATTTACGTATTGACCAAATACCTGTTACAAAAACAATTGAACCTGTTGAAAATTTGTCTTTACTTACGAGTATCGGAGTAAATGAAACAATTTGTAACGAGGGGCAAGGAATATTACCAGCTGTTTCTGACTTAAAAACTCAACAAGCAGAAATATTGATTGAATATAAACATCATTTGACAGTAACAGACACCGTAGCAAAAGAAAAAGAAGAAACTCTTCAAAGTGAGTATAAATCTGCAAAGGAAACGCAACGTGTCGATGTTAATACAATTCAGCACATTATCACCAGTGAAACCATCTTGTTTGAAGATGGACTAGATCTTCAAAGAGATAAAGTAAACAGAACAGAAATGGCAAAGGAGACCGATACTGTTATAGAAGCTCTTTACAGCCAACAACAGCAAGTAGTTGAAAGTGTCAATGTGCTATCCTCTGAGTTTAAACCAGAGATATCAAAGGCTTGTCCAGACATCGTTGATTTTAAATCTATAGAACAAACAGAGATTATAACAGAAGAGCATCCAGATCACTTCTCTGAACATGCTCATAAAGATGAAAAAGCATCTGAAACACAAACTGCTGTAAAGGAAATAGTAAACATTCAGCCACATGTCATAGAAAGCATAACTCAATTACAAACAAACTATACGCCCGAAGAAAATCAAATAAAATATGAATTGGAGCTCAACAGAAGCTATATGACATCGGAAAACACTGTTCATGAAATTTCAAATACGATGGATTTTGAAGAAACTCAGAAGAAAAAGGCTGATAAACAAATAATCGGTGCAACACCTTTGGAGCAAACTATAATCGTAGCTGTTGAGGAATTAGAATCGTTTTCAGAAAAAGTCCCTAATAAAACAGAGATAGCTAATAAATCACAAATTTTATCACAAGAAATATTAAACGCAAGACCGGACGTATTGGAAAGTATTAAGGAAATGCCTACTTTGTGTACTACAGAAACTAGTGCAGCTTGTGTTGATTTGGAACTCCATAAAAGCTATATTGTCACACAAAATGTGACGCACGAAGCATCTACGGATATCAAGGACGTAGAAGAAGGTAATTTGACAAAACAAATAACACAGCACATTTTAGATGTTAAGCCCATAGAACAAACTGAAATAGTTCTTGGAGAAAACACAACACAGCTCGAGGTAACTCAACTAAAACAAACAAACATATCCGCAGAATCTATTGAAATCAGTTCTTTGAGTCAAACTGATGTATTCGTGCACGAAACTGAAATTGAAACAGACTTTGCAAAACCAACAAATGTGGAAAAAGCCACCCAAAAACTGGACACAAAAGAGGAGCTAACTATATACGAAATAACACACGATGATGCACAAGATGACTTAATAATACATAGAGAAAAACCAGCAAAAGCAGAAAAAACTATATCGTTATTAACACATATACAATGCACTGAAAACATACCACAAAATAGTACAGATGAATTGCTAACACAAGAAACACAACTCAAGACTTCTTCAATTACTTCTAGTAATATACTACCTTTAGTAATTACCGACAATATACTTCTACAAGATGAGGAAAACTTGATTATTTCGCAACCAAAGGAACAAACACTAAAAGAAACCGTTACGATCTCAAATGAAGTCGAAGTTTCTTCAGAATTTATAGGAGAGCAAATTTCCCCGCTACCAGATACTTATACTGCTTACCAAAAAAGTAAAATTGTTGAGGGTGACCAGAAATTTGGAAAGGTTTCGATATCAGAACAAGAAACGCATGTATACGGTAAGTTAAATGAAATTTTACACAATAAACACACACACTCATATACATCCTTTTTTCCCTATTATTATAATAACATTTTTAATTTACGCGATTAGTTGTGAGACGTATCGCGCATTTGATATTTTATATTGTGGGTTTTGGATATGTTTATAAGAGTGTTCAATACCTTCTTGGCAGATGAGTAATAAAATATTTAAAGAGGTAATTACATTAATTTTTCAGATATTTCGTATGAATAGATCCTAACTAAGTAGAATCTTAGTTCAACATTTGACTATTTCTTATTGTTTATATAATATCTGAAATTTTCTAACATTGAATAAAAGTAAAATTTTGGTGTAAGGTTATTGTGTATAGGTATGTTACTATCTACTTATTATAAAGACAACCAACAAACAATGCTTAGAAAGACATACGCAATACAGTCTAAGACTTACGGTCACCAATAACATCACAATAAAATTTGCATATTCAGTAGTATAGTAAAAATAAATAACTAAATAAGTCAAGCACATATATGGCTTTGTGCGAAAAATATAAAAGCACAGTAAACTCAATTATACATAGTTACTTGTCCAATATTACACTAAAACAAACAAACTTTTTCAGAAAAATCTGAAGTTACATCAATTTCACCAAAATCGTCGGATATTGAAGAAACAGAAGAAATAATAACAAAATTTGTGCAAGTCCCTGGAAAAAGAGAGCCCATGCAAGTTAAAACTAAACGAACTATATTACGTAAAAAGAAAAAAAATGGAGGAAAAGATGAAGGGGATGTGGTGATAGAAGAAAGACTAGATGAAGATGAAAGAAGATCTCCGATAACCGAAACACCACATGAAGTAAACATTGAAGAATATGAAGGCGATGAATCTATATTGCTTGAGGATTCCGAGAAAAGCACGATAGAAATGCCTGAAGAGCCTTTGTCTATACCAAAATTGCCAAATCAAGTACAAATTGAAGAAGTAATTGAAGAAGAAGAAGAAGAAGTAACACCTAAAACACAGACAAAACTGAAAAAATCAAAACGCACACAAAAAACCACCCAAAAACAAGATACTAATGACATTAAGGCGATCATATCGGAAGAACCAGTTCTTGATAATACCGAAGCTTTAGTTGAAACAGATGCACCAACAACAACAGTGCAAATAATAAACGAAGATACCACTCGAGCCGAAATAATCGAACTGCCTGAAGAAATAACTTTTGAAGAATTTGAAACTCCAGAGGGTACACCTATACAGAAAAAAGTAACAAAGCGCATTATCAAGAAAAAAAATGGCTCGAAGGTTGAAACAATGCAGATAACAACCGAACAAGAAGACGAGAAGCAACCTATCGTATCTGTTCATACAATGGAAGAAACAATAGACAACGTCACAACACCATTAGAACTTGAGTTGTACCCTCAAAATGAAGCCAAGATCATTGAAGAAGTTCCAGAAGAAGTAATAATTACACAAGAGCACACTGACAAAGGTGAATTACAGACTGTAAAAACAAGTAGACGCGTTATAAAGAAGAAAATAGGCCAAAAGGAAGAGGTGACTGAAATCACAACAATCCAAAAAGACGACGAAGCACCAACAACAAAAGTGCATATTACCGTAGAGGACATTTCACCTTTAAAAATAATTGAACTTCCCGAGAAAACCACTATTGCAGAAGTAGAAACACCGGACGACAAAGTTAAACGAAAAACGATAACAAAACGAATTTTAAAGAAAAGAGATGGCTCAAAAGTTGAAACAACACAAGTCAGAACCGAACAAGAAGATGACAAACAACCAACAATTTCCGTACACACAACTGAAGAAACAGAAGACGACACCATAAGGCCTTCAGTATTAGAATACCCTCAAGATGAATGTAAGATAATTGAAGAAATACCGGAAAAGATTGAAATCACACAGGTGCTCACTGACACAGGAGAAACAAAAACCATTAAAACAAGCAAACGAGTTATAAAGAAAAAGAAGGGAACAAAACAAGAAGTGACCGAAATCACCACTATTCAAAAAGACGATGAAGCACCAACAACAACAGTACAAATACTTAAAGAAGATACCACTCCAACTAAAACTATTGAACTACCTAAAGAATCTGCGATTAAGGAAATTGAAACTCCAGAGAGCGAACTCATACGGAAAAAAGGCATGAAGCACATCATCAAGCAAAAGATTGGATCGCAGAAAGAAACTACACAGATAATACCCGAGGAAGCTGAAAAACAACCTATCATATCCTTGCATACGACTGAAGAAACAATTGATGATACCACAACACCTTTAAAATTTGAAATGTTCTATCAAGACAAAGTTAAAATCATTGAAGAATTACCGGAGAAAATTGATGTTGCCCAGATGCGCACTGAAACAGGTGAAATAAAAACAGTAAAACGAGTAATAAAGAAAAAGAGAGAACCTAAAGAAGGATTCACTGAAATCACCACTGTTCAAAAAGAAGACGAAGCAGCACCAACAACTGTGCGGATAATCGAAGATAATACTTCTGGAGTCCAAATAATTGAACTTCCTAAAGAAGAAGTTACCGAGATGCCCTTAGCCGAAAAAGAAGACGAGGCTCCAATCAGGATAACGGAAGTCACGACACAAGAAACAGAGGCGACAACTGAGGCAATCGAACTACCCGAAGAAACAACAATTGAAGAAATAACGTCCCCCGATGGTAAGATCAAACTCAAGAAGGTTTCGAAACGAACTATGAAGAAGAAGGTAGGACCTAAAACAGAAACGACACATATCACCACTGAACAAGTCGGCGAAGAAAAATCCATTGTTTCAGTACACACGTCTGAAGAAATCATAGATGATACTTGTACACCATTCGATGATACACCAACAAAACAAGTCAGCGCTACACCTCTTGAAGAAATTCCTGAAAAGGTTACAATTACACAAATAAAAACTGAAACAGGGGAAATAAAAACCGTAAAAACAACTAAAAAAATTACTAAAAAGAAAAAAGGACCCAAAGCAGAAGTCACAATCATCACCACGGTCGAAACAGAAGACGAGGCTCCAATCACGACCGTGCAAGTCACTGAACAAGAAACGGAGACGCCCACTGAGACTATTGAACTACCCGAAGAAACAACTGTTGAAGAAGTGGAGTCTGCAGATGGTAAGCCGAAGCATAAGAAGATTACTAAGCGAACAATAAAAAAGAAGGTAGGATCTAAAGTAGAAACTACACACATCAAGACAGAACAAATTGACAACGAGATACCCATCATTTTAGCACACACAACTGAAGAAATCACAGACGATACCACGACACTACTCGACGAAACACCAATGAATCTAGACAAAGCTACAACTGTTCAAGAAATTCCCGAAAAAGTCATTGTTACACAAGCCAAATCTGAAACAGGGGAAGTAACAACTGTTAAAACGACTAAAAGAATTATAAAGAGAAAGAAAGGACCCAAAGAAGAAATCACCGAGATAACAAAGGTCGAAAAAGGTAACGAGTCTCCAGTAACGACCGTGCAAGTCATAGAACAAGAAATAGGGACGCCCACGGAAACTATTGAATTACCCGAAGAAACAACAGTTGAAGAAATAAGATCCCCGGATAGTAAGCCCAAGCATAAAAAGGTTACTAAGCGTACGATCAAAAAGAGGGTAGGATCGAGAGTAGAAACGACACAAATCACATCTGAACAAATCGAAGATGAACAACCGGTTATTTTCGTGCACAAATATGATGAAATCTTAAGTGATACAACTGCACCACTTGATTTCCCTTCAGTCAATGAAGACAAAGCTCAACTCTTAGAAGAGATACCAGAAACATTAACAATCACACAAATAAAAACTGAAAAAGGCGATGTCAAGAATGTGAAAACTACAAAACGAGTTATCAAGAAAAACAAGGGACCCAAAGAAGAAGTGACCGAGATAACAACTGTAGAGAAGGAGGACGAGGCCCCAGTCACGACCGTAGAAGTCACAGAACTAGAAACCGAGGAACAAACTGACACTCTCGACCTGCCTGAGAAAACAACTATTGCAGAAGTGGAATCCACATATGATCAAACTATGCAAAAGAAGGTAACTAAACAAACTACAAAAAAGAAGGAAGGACCTAAACAAGAAACGACAAACTTGAAGACCACTGTGCCAGTCACGAAACAAAACAAAGAGGCAGCTGGTGAGACTTTTGAGCTACCCGAAGAAACAACCTTTGAAGAAGTTGCCACTCCTGATGGTAAGACTAAGCACGTAAAAGTAACTAAGCGGACTATCAAAAAGAAGGTGGGACCTAAAGTAGAAACAACTAATATTACCACTGAACAAGTAGATGACGAAACACCTGTAATTTCTGTACAAACAACCGAAGAAATCACAGACGGTTCTACTACACCACTTGATGATATTCTAACGAAATTGGACAAAGCAGAGCCCGTAGAAGAAATACCAGACAAAATCACAATCACACAAACAGACACTGAAACTGGTGAGGTAAAGTCGGTTAAAACTACGAAGAGAACCATTAAGAAGAAAAGAGGACCCAAAGAAGAAGTAACTGAAATCATCACGGTCGAAAAAGAAGACGAGCTACCAATTACAACCGTGCAAGTCACAGAACAAGAAACAAAGAAACCTACCGATATAATCGAGCTACCCGAGGAAACTACCTTTGAAGAAGTGGAGACCCCAGATGGTAAGCCCAAGCAAAAGAAAGTTACTAAGCGAATAATCAAAAAGAAAGAAGGGCCTAAAGTAGAAACGACACATATAACTACTGAACAAGTAGACGACGAAACACCTGTCATTTCTGTACACACCACTGAAGAAATCACAGACGATTCTATAACACCACTTGAAGATATACTAAAAAAACTGGACAAAGCAAAGCCCGTAGAAGAAATACCAGCTAAAGTCACAATCACACAAATAAAAACTGAAACAGGCGATGTTAAGACGGTAAAAACTACAAAGAGAACCATTAAGAAGAAAAAGGGACCCAAGGAAGAAGTCACTGAGATCACCACAGTCGAACAAGAAAACGAAGCTCCGTTTACGACCGTGCAAGTTACAGAACAAGAGACGGAGACTCGAACTGACACTATTGAGCTACCCGAGGAGATTACCGTCGAAGAAGAGAAATCTCCTGATGGTAAGCTAAGGCACAAAAAGATAACAAAGCGTACTATAAAAAAGAAGGAAGGGCCTAAATTAGAAACCACACAGATCATTACCGAACAAGTAGATAATGAAAATCCCGTATTTTCTGTACACACCACTGAAGAAATCACAGACGATTCAACTACACCACTTGACGACATACTCACGAAACTGGACAAAGCACAAACGGTAGAAGAAATACCAGACAAAGTTACAATTACACAGATAGAAACAGAAACAGGCGATGTCAAGTCAGTTAAAACTACTAAGAGGACCATTAAAAAGAAAAAGGGACCCAAAGAAGAAGTCACCGAGATAACAACGGTCGAAAAAGAAGACGAAGCTCCAATTACAACCGTGCAAATCAAGGAACATGAAGTAAAGTCACTTACTGATACTTTCGAGCTACCCGAGGAAACAAACTTTGAAGAAGAAGAGACCGCAGATGGTCGACCCAGGCAGAAGAAGATTAGTAAACGAACTATCAAAAAGAAGGTGGGACCTAAAGTTGAAACGACATACATTACCACAGAACAAATTAATGACGAAGAACCTGTCATATCTGTACACAAAACCGAAGAATTCACAGAAGATTCTACTATACCAATTGATGAAATAATAATGAAACTGCACAAAGCAAAACCCGTAAAAGAAATACCAGAAAAAGTCACAATCACACAAATAAAAACTGAAAATGGCGATGTAAAGACTGTTAAAACTACAAAACGAGTCATTAAAAAGAATAAAGGACCAAAAGAAGAAGTCACTGAGATCACCACCGTCGACCAAGAAAACGAAGCTCCAATTACGATCGTGCAAGTTACAGAACACGAGACAGAAACACAAACAGCAACTATTGAGCTACCCGAAGAAACTACCGTCGAAGAAGAGCAGTCCCCAGATGGTAAGCTGAAGCACAAAAAGATAACTAAGCGTACTATAAAAAAGAAGGTAGGGCCTACATTACAAACCACACAGATCACTACCGAACAAATAGATGACGAACAACCCGTGATTTCCGTACACACTACTGAAGAAATCACAGACGATTCTACTACACCACTTGATGACATACTAACAAAACCGGACAAAGGACAGCCCGTAGAGGAAATACCAGACAAAGTCACAATCACACAGATAAAAACTGAAACAGGCGATGTAAAAACCGTCAAAACTACAAAACGAACTATAAAGAAGAAAAGGGGACCCAAAGAAGAAGTCACTGAAATCATCACGGTCGAGAAAGAAGACGAGCTACCGATTACAACCGTGCAAGTCACAGAACAAGAAACAAAGAAACCTACCGATATAATCGAGCTACCCGAGGAAACTTCCTATGAAGAAGTGGAGACCCCAGATGGTAAGCCCAAGCAAAAGAAAGTTACTAAGCGAATAATCAAAAAGAAAGAAGGGCCTAAAGTAGAAACGACACATATAACTACTGAACAAGTAGATGACGAAACACCTGTCATTTCTGTACACACCACTGAAGAAATCACAGACGATTCTATAACACCACTTGAAGACATACTAACAAAACTGGAAAAAGCACAGCCCGTACAAGAAATACCAGACAAAGTCACAATCACACAAATAAAAACAGAGACAGGCGATGTAAAGATGGTAAAAACTACAAAGAGAACCATAAAAAAGAAAAAAGGACCCAAAGAAGAAGTCACCGAGATCACCACAGTCGAAAAAGAAGACGAAGTCCCTATTATAATCGTGCACGTCAAAGAGAATGAAACGGAACCGCCCTCTGACATTGTTGAGCTACCCGAGGAAACAACTCTTGAAGAAAAGGAGCACAAGAAGGTAACTAAGCGAATTATCAAAAAGAAGGTAGGACCTAAAGTGGAATCGACACACATTACTACTGAACAAGTAGATGACGAACAACCTGTCACTTCTGTACACACCACTGAGGAACTAAAAGACTTCACCACATTACCACTCGAAGACGCAGAAATAAAACCTGACAACGCAATACCAGTCGAAAAAATACCTGAAAAAGTCACTGTAACACAAATCAAAACTGAAATAGGGGACGTAAAGACTGTCACAACATCCAAAAGAGAAATCAAAAAAAAGAAGGGTCCCAAAGAAGAATTCACCGAAATAACCAAAGTCGAAAAAGAAAACGAGGCTCCTATAACAATCGTCCGAGTCACGGAACATGAAACAAAGACACCTACTGACATTATCGAGCTACCCGAAGAAAGTACAGTTGAAGAAGTGGACACACCAGATGGTAAGCCCAAGCACAAGAAGGTAACTAAGCGAACTATTAAAAAGAAGGTAGGACCAAAAGTAGAAACGACACATATTACTACTGAACAAGTAGATGACGAACAACCAGTCATTACTGTAAACACCACTGAGGAACTCAGGGATAACACCACCACACCACTCGAGGACACAGAAAAAAAACCTGAAAACGCTACTACTGTCGAAGAAATTCCTGAAATAGTCACTTTTTCACAAATAAAAACTCAAACAGGGGATGTGAAGACTGTAAAAACGTCTAAAAGAATTATCAAGAAAAAGAAAGGCCCCAAAGAAGAAGTCACCGAGATCACTACGGTGGAAAAAGAAGACGAGGCTCCTATAACAATCGTGCAAGTCACGGAACATGAAACGGAGGCACCTATTGACATTATCGAGCTACCCGAAGAAACGTCTGTTGAAGAAGTGGAGACCCCAGATGGTAAGCCCAAACACAAGAAGGTAACTAAGCGAACTATCAAAAAGAAGGTAGGACCTAGGGAAGAAACAACCCACATTACTACTGAACAAGTAGATGACGAACAACCCGTAATTTCTGTACACACCACTGAAGAAATCAAAGACTTTACCACTACACCAATCGAAGATACGGTAATAAAACCTGACAACGCTACACCTGTCGAAGAAATTCCTGAAAAAGTCACTGTTACACAAATTAAAACTGAAAAAGGGGACGTTAAGACTGTCAAAACATCCAAACGAATTATAAAGAAAAAGAAAGGCCCCAAAGAAGAAGTCACCGAGATCACTACGATCGAAAAAGAAGATGAGGCTCCTGTTACAATCGTGCAAGTCACGGAACATGAAACGAAGACACCAACTGACATTATCGAGCTACCCGAAGAAACAACTGTTGAAGAAGTGGAGACCCCCGATGGTAAGCCCAAGCACAAAAAGATTACTAGGCGCACTATCAAAAAGAAGGTAGGACCTAAAGTTGAAACAACACACATCACTACTGAACAAGTTGATGACGAACAGCCGGTCGTTTCTGTACACACCACTGAGGAACTCACAGACTTCACCACTACACCACTCGAAGACACAGAAATAAAACCTGACAACGCTACACCTGTCGAAGAAATTCCTGAAAAGGTTACTGTTTCTCAAATAAAAACTGAAACAGGGGACGTTAAGACTGTTAAAACATCTAAACGAATTATTAAGAAAATAAAAGGTCCCAAAGAAGAAGTCACCGAGATCACTACGATCGAAAAAGAAGATGAGGCTCCTGTTACAATCGTGCAAGTCACGGAACATGAAACCAAGACACCTACTGACATTATCGAGCTACCCGAAGAAACTACTGTTGAAGAAGTGGAGACCCCCGATGGTAAGCCCAAGCACAAAAAGATTACTACGCGCACTATCAAAAAGAAGGTAGGACCTAAAGTAGAAACAACAAACATTACTACTGAACAAGTTGACGACGAACAACCCGTCATTTCTATACACACCATTGAGGAACTCACAGACTTCAACACTACACCACTCGAAGACACAGAAATAAAACCTGACAACGCCACACCTGTCGAAGAAATTCCTGAAAAGGTTACTGTTTCTCAAATAAAAACTGAAACAGGGGACGTTAAGACTATCAAAACATCCAAACGAATTATAAAGAAAAAGAAAGGCCCCAAAGAAGAAGTCACCGAGATCACTACGATCAAAAAAGGAGATGAGGCTCCTGTTACAATCGTGCAAGTCACGGAACATGAAACGGAGACACCAACTGATATTATCGAGCTACCCGAAGAAACTACTACTGAAGAAGTGGAGACTCCAGATGGTAAGCCCAAAAGCAAGAAGGTTACTACGCGAACTATCAAAAAGAAGGTAGGACCTAAAGTTGAAACAACACACATCACTACTGAACAAGTTGATGACAAACAACCCGTCAGTTCTGTACACACCACTGAGGAAATCATAGACTTCACCACAACACCACTCGAAGACACAGAAATAAAACCAGACAACGCCACACCTGTCGAAGAAATTCCTGAAATGGTTACTGTTTCTCAAATGAAAACTCAAACAGGGGACGTCAGGACTGTCAAAACATCTAAACGAATTATTAAGAAAAAGAAAGGCCCCAAAGAAGAAGTCACCGAGATCACTACGATCGAAAAAGAAGATGAGGCTCCTGTTACAATTGTGCAAGTCACGGAACATGAAACGAAGACACCAACTGACATTATCGAGCTACCCGAAGAAACAACTGTTGAAGAAGTGGAGACCCCCGATGGTAAGCCCAAGCACAAAAAGATTACTAGGCGCACTATCAAAAAGAAGGTAGGACCGAAAGTTGAAACAACACACATCACTACTGAACAAGTTGATGACGAACAGCCGGTCGTTTCTGTACACACCACTGAGGAACTCACAGACTTCACCACTACACCACTCGAAGACACAGAAATAAAACCTGACAACGCTACACCTGTCGAAGAAATTCCTGAAGAGGTTACTGTTTCTCAAATAAAAACTGAAACAGGGGACGTTAAGACTGTTAAAACATCTAAACGAATTATTAAGAAAATAAAAGGTCCCAAAGAAGAAGTCACCGAGATCACTACGATCGAAAAAGAAGATGAGGCTCCTGTTACAATCGTGCAAGTCACGGAACATGAAACCAAGACACCTACTGACATTATCGAGCTACCCGAAGAAACTACTGTTGAAGAAGTGGAGACCCCCGATGGTAAGCCCAAGCACAAAAAGATTACTACGCGCACTATCAAAAAGAAGGTAGGACCTAAAGTAGAAACAACAAACATTACTACTGAACAAGTTGATGACGAACAACCCGTCATTTCTATACACACCACTGAGGAACTCACAGACTTCAACACTACACCACTCGAAGACACAGAAATAAAACCTGACAACGCCACACCTGTCGAAGAAATTCCTGAAAAGGTTACTGTTTCTCAAATAAAAACTGAAACAGGGGACGTTAAGACTATCAAAACATCCAAACGAATTATAAAGAAAAAGAAAGGCCCCAAAGAAGAAGTCACCGAGATCACTACGATCAAAAAAGGAGATGAGGCTCCTGTTACAATCGTGCAAGTCACGGAACATGAAACGGAGACACCAACTGATATTATCGAGCTACCCGAAGAAACTACTACTGAAGAAGTGGAGACTCCAGATGGTAAGCCGAAGCAGAAAAAGATTACTAAGCGCACTATCAAAAAGAAGGTAGGACCTAAAGTTGAAACAACACAAATCACTACTGAACATGTTGATGACGAACAACCCGTCATTTCTGTACACACCACTGAGGAACTCACAGACTTCACCACTACACTACTCGAAGACACAGAAATCAAACCTGACAACGCCACACCTGTCGAAGAAATTCCTGAAAAGGTTACTGTTACTCAAATAAAAACTGAAACAGGGGACGTTCAGACTGTTAAAACATCTAAACGAATTATTAAGAAAAAGAAAGGCCCCAAAGAAGAAGTCACTGAGATCACTACGATCGAAAAAGAAGATGAGGCTCCTGTTACAATCGTGCAAGTCACGGAACATGAAACGAAGACACCTACTGACATTATCGAGCTACCCGAAGAAACTACTGTTGAAGAAGTGGAGACCCCCGATGGTAAGCCCAAGCACAAAAAGATTACTAAGCGCACTATCAAAAAGAAGGAAGGACCTAAAGTTGAAACAACACAAATCACTACTGAACATGTTGATGATGAACAACCCGTCATTTCTGTACACACCACTGAGGAACTCATAGACTTCACCACTACACTACTCGAAGACACAGAAATAAAACCTGAAAACGCCACACCTGTCGAAGAAATTCCTGAAAAGGTTACTGTTTCTCAAATAAAAACTGAAACAGGGGACGTTAAGACTGTTAAAACATCTAAACGAATTATTAAGAAAATGAAAGGCCCCAAAGAAGAAGTCACCGAGATCACTACGATCGAAAAAGAAGATGAGGCTCCTGTTACAATCGTGCAAGTCACGGAACATGAAACGAAGACATCTACTGACATTATCGAGCTACCCGCAGAAACTACTGTTGAAGAAGTGGAGACCCCCGATGGTAAGCCGAAGCACAAAAAGATTACTAAGCGCACTATCAAAAAGAAGGTAGGACCTAAAGTTGAAACAACACAAATCACTACTGAACATGTTGATGACGAACAACCCGTCATTTCTGTACACACCACTGAGGAACTCACAGACTTCACCACTACACTACTCGAAGACACAGAAATAAAACCTGACAACGCCACACCTGTCGAAGAAATTCCTGAAAAGGTTACTGTTTCTCAAATCAAAACTGAAACAGGGGACGTTAAGACTGTTAAAACATCTAAACGAATTATTAAGAAAAAGAAAGGCCCCAAAGAAGAAGTCACCGAGATCACTACGATCGAAAAAGAAGATGAGGCTCCTGTTACAATCGTGCAAGTCACGGAACATGAAACGAAGACACCTACTGACATTATCGAGCTACCCGAAGAAACTACTGTTGAAGAAGTGGAGACCCCCGATGGTAAGCCCAAGCACAAAAAGATTACTAAGCGCACTATCAAAAAGAAGGTAGGACCTAAAGTTGAAACAACACAAATCACTACTGAACATGTTGATGACGAACAACCCGTCATTTCCGTACACACCACTGAGGAACTCACAGACTTCACCACTACACTACTCGAAGACACAGAAATAAAACCTGACAACGCCACACCTGTCGAAGAAATTCCTGAAAAGGTTACTGTTTCTCAAATAAAAACTCAAACAGGGGACGTTAAGACTGTCAAAACATCTAAACGAATTATTAAGAAAAAGAAAGGCCCCAAAGAAGAAGTCACCGAGATCACTACGATCGAAAAAGAAGATGAGGCTCCTGTTACAATCGTGCAAGTCACGGAACATGAAACGAAGACACCTACTGACATTATCGAGCTACCCGAAGAAACTACTGTTGAAGAAGTGGAGTCCCCCGATGGTAAGCCCAAGCACAAAAAGATTACTAAGCGCACTATCAAAAAGAAGGTAGGACCTAAAGTTGAAACAACACAAATCACTACTCAACATGTTGATGACGAACAACCCGTCATTTCTGTACACACCACTGAGGAACTCACAGACTTCACCACTACACTACTCGAAGACACAGAAATAAAACCTGACAACGCCACACCTGTCAAAGAAATTCCTGAAAAGGTTACTGTTACTCAAATAAAAACTGAAACAGGGGACGTTAAGACTGTTAAAACATCTAAACGAATTATTAAGAAAAAGAAAGGCCCCATAGAAGAAGTCACCGAGATCACTACGATCGAAAAAGAAGATGAGGCTCCTGTTACAATCGTGCAAGTCACGGAACATGAAACGAAGACACCTACTGACATTATCGAGCTACCCGAAGAAACTACTGTTGAAGAAGTGGAGACCCCCGATGGTAAGCCCAAGCACAAAAAGATTACTAAGCGCACTATCAAAAAGAAGGTAGGACCTAAAGTTGAAACAACACAAATCACTACTGAACATGTTGATGACGAACAACCCGTCATTTCTGTACACACCACTGAGGAACTCACAGACTTCACCACTACACTACTCGAAGACACAGAAATAAAACCTGACAACGCCACACCTGTCAAAGAAATTCCTGAAAAGGTTACTGTAACTCAAATAAAAACTGAAACAGGGGACGTTAAGACTGTTAAAACATCTAAACGAATTATTAAGAAAAAGAAAGGCCCCATAGAAGAAGTCACCGAGATCACTACGATCGAAAAAGAAGATGAGGCTCCTGTTACAATCGTGCAAGTCACGGAACATGAAACGAAGACACCTACTGACATTATCGAGCTACCCGAAGAAACTACTGTTGAAGAAGTGGAGACCCCCGATGGTAAGCCCAAGCACAAAAAGATTACTAAGCGCACTATCAAAAAGAAGGTAGGACCTAAAGTTGAAACAACACAAATCACTACTGAACATGTTGATGACGAACAACCCGTCATTTCTGTACACACCACTGAGGAACTCACAGACTTCACCACTACACTACTCGAAGACACAGAAATAAAACCTGACAACGCCACACCAGTCGAAGAAATTCCTGAAAAGGTTACTGTTTCTCAAATAAAAACTGAAACAGGGGACGTTAAGACTGTTAAAACATCTAAACGAATTATAAAGAAAAAGAAAGGCCCCAAAGAAGAAGTCACCGAGATCACTACGATCGAAAAAGAAGATGAGGCTCCTGTTACAATCGTGCAAGTCACGGAACATGAAACGAAGACACCTACTGACATTATCGAGCTACCCGAAGAAACTACTGTTGAAGAAGTGGAGACCCCCGATGGTAAGCCCAAGCACAAAAAGATTACTAAGCGCACTATCAAAAAGAAGGTAGGACCTAAAGTTGAAACAACACAAATCACTACTGAACATGTTGATGACGAACAACCCGTCATTTCCGTACACACCACTGAGGAACTCACAGACTTCACCACTACACTACTCGAAGACACAGAAATAAAACCTGACAACGCCACACCTGTCGAAGAAATTCCTGAAAAGGTTACTGTTTCTCAAATAAAAACTCAAACAGGGGACGTTAAGACTGTTAAAACATCTAAACGAATTATTAAGAAAAAGAAAGGCCCCAAAGAAGAAGTCACCGAGATCACTACGATCGAAAAAGGAGATGAGGCTCCTGTTACAATCGTGCAAGTCACGGAACATGAAACGAAGACACCTACTGACATTATCGAGCTACCCGAAGAAACTACTGTTGAAGAAGTGGAGACCCCCGATGGTAAGCCCAAGCACAAAAAGATTACTAAGCGCACTATCAAAAAGAAGGTAGGACCTAAAGTTGAAACAACACAAATCACTACTGAACATGTTGATGACGAACAACCCGTCATTTCTGTACACACCACTGAGGAACTCACAGACTTCACCACTACACTACTCGAAGACACAGAAATAAAACCTGACAACGCCACACCAGTCGAAGAAATTCCTGAAAAGGTTACTGTTTCTCAAATAAAAACTGAAACAGGGGACGTTAAGACTGTTAAAACATCTAAACGAATTATAAAGAAAAAGAAAGGCCCCAAAGAAGAAGTCACCGAGATCACTACGATCGAAAAAGAAGATGAGGCTCCTGTTACAATCGTGCAAGTCACGGAACATGAAACGAAGACATCTACTGACATTATCGAGCTACCCGAAGAAACTACTGTTGAAGAAGTGGACACCCCCGATGGTAAGCCCAAGCACAAAAAGATTACTACGCGCACTATCAAAAAGAAGGTAGGACCTAAAGTTGAAACAACACAAATCACTACTGAACATGTTGATGACGAACAACCCGTCATTTCTGTACACACCACTGCAGAACTCACAGACTTCACCACTACACTACTCGAAGACACAGAAATAAAACCTGACAACGCCACACCTGTCGAAGAAATTCCTGAAAAGGTTACTGTTACTCAAATAAAAACTGAAACAGGGGACGTTAAGACTGTTAAAACATCTAAACGAATTATTAAGAAAAAGAAAGGCCCCAAAGAAGAAGTCACCGAGATCACTACGATCGAAAAAGAAGATGAGGCTCCTGTTACAATCGTGCAAGTCACGGAACATGAAACGAAGACATCTACTGACATTATCGAGCTACCCGAAGAAACTACTGTTGAAGAAGTGGACACCCCCGATGGTAAGCCCAAGCACAAAAAGATTACTACGCGCACTATCAAAAAGAAGGTAGGACCTAAAGTTGAAACAACACAAATCACCACTGAACATGTTGATGACGAACAACCCGTCATTTCTGTACACACCACTGAGGAACTCACAGACTTCACCACTACACTACTCGAAGACACAGAAATAAAACCTGACAACGCCACACCTGTCGAAGAAATTCCTGAAAAGGTTACTGTTACTCAAATAAAAACTGAAACAGGGGACGTTAAGACTGTTAAAACATCTAAACGAATTATTAAGAAAAAGAAAGGCCCCAAAGAAGAAGTCACCGAGATCACTACGATCGAAAAAGAAGATGAGGCTCCTGTTACAATCGTGCAAGTCACGGAACATGAAACGAAGACATCTACTGACATTATCGAGCTACCCGAAGAAACTACTGTTGAAGAAGTGGACACCCCCGATGGTAAGCCCAAGCTCAAAAAGATTACTACGCGCACTATCAAAAAGAAGGTAGGACCTAAAGTTGAAACAACACAAATCACTACTGAACATGTTGATGACGAACAACCCGTCATTTCTGTACACACCACTGAGGAACTCACAGACTTCACCACTACACTACTCGAAGACACAGAAATAAAACCTGACAACGCCACACCAGTCGAAGAAATTCCTGAAAAGGTTACTGTTTCTCAAATAAAAACTGAAACAGGGGACGTAAAGACTGTTAAAACATCTAAACGAATTATAAAGAAAAAGAAAGGCCCCAAAGAAGAAGTCACCGAGATCACTACGATCGAAAAAGAAGATGAGGGTCCTGTTACAATCGTGCAAGTCACGGAACATGAAACGAAGACACCTACTGACATTATCGAGCTCCCGGAAGAAACTACTGTTGAAGAAGTGGACACCCCCGATGGTAAGCCCAAGCACAAAAAGATTACTAAGCGCACTATCAAAAAGAAGGTAGGACCTAAAGTTGAAACAACACAAATCACTACTGAACATGTTGATGACGAACAACCCGTCATTTCTGTACATACCACTGAGGAACTCACAGTCTTCACCACTACACTACTCGAAGACACAGAAATTAAACCTGAAGACGCCACACCTGTCGAAGAAATTCCTGAAAAGGTTACTGTTTCTCAAATAAAAACTGAAACAGGGGACGTTAAGACTGTTAAAACATCTAAACGAATTATTAAGAAAAAGAAAGGCCCCAAAGAAGAAGTCACCGAGATCACTACGATCGAAACAGAAGATGAGGCTCCTATTACAATCGTGCAAGTCACGGAACATGAAACGGAGACACCTACTGACATTATAGAGCTACCCGAAGAAACTACTGTTGAAGAAATGGAGACCCCAGATGGTAAGCCGAAGCACAAAAAGATTACTAAGCGCACTATCAAAAAAACGGTAGGACCTAAAGTTGAAACAACACAAATCACTACTGAACATGTTGATGACGAACAACCCGTCATTTCTGTACACACCACTGAGGAACTCACAGACTTCACCACTACACTACTCGAAGACAAAGAAATAAAACCTGACAACGCCACACCTGTCGAAGAAATTCCTGAAAAGGTTACTGTTTCTCAAATAAAAACTGAAACAGGGGACGTTAAGACTGTTAAAACATCTAAACGAATTATTAAGAAAAAGCAAGGCCCCAAAGAAGAAGTCACCGAGATCACTACGATCGAAAAAGAAGATGAGGCTCCTGTTACAATCGTGCAAGTCACGGAACATGAAACGAAGACACCTACTGACATTATCGAGCTACCCGAAGAAACTACTGTTGAAGAAGTGGAGACCCCCGATGGTAAGCCCAAACACAAAAAGATTACTAAGCGCACTATCAAAAAGAAAGTAGGCCCTAATATACAAACAACATACATCACTACTGAACAATTAGATGACGAACTACCTGTCATTTATATACACACCACAGAAGAATACACAGACTTCAAAACTACACCCCTTCATTACACACCTTTAATACTTGACAAAGCTACACCTGTCGAAGAAATTCCTGAAAAGGTTACTGTTTCTCAAATTAAATCTAAAACAGGGGACGTGAAGACTGTCAAAACATCTAAGCGAATTATTAAGAAAAAGAAAGGCCCCAAAGAAGAAGTTACCGAGATCACTACGATTGAAAAAGAAGATGAGGCTCCTGTTACAATTGTGCAAGTCACGGAACATGAAACGAAGACACCTACTGACATTATCGAGCTACCCGAAGAAACTACTGTTGAAGAAGTGGAGACCCCCGATGGTAAGCCCAAGCACAAGAAGGTTACTATGCGCACTATCAAAAAGAAGGTAGGACCTAAAGTTGAAACAACACACATCACTACTGAACATGTTGATGACGAACAACCCGTCATTTCTGTACACACCACTGAGGAACACACAGACTTTACCACTACACCACTCAAAGACACAGTAATAAAACTTAACAACGCTACACCTGTCGAAGAAATTCCTGAAAAGATTACTGTTTCTGAAATAAAAACTCAAACAGGGGACGTAAAGACTGTCAAAACATCTAAACGAATTATTAAGAAAAAGAAAGGCCCCAAAGAAGAAGTAACCGAGATCACTACGATCGAAACAGAAGATGAGGCTCCTATTACAATCGTGCAAGTCACGGAACATGAAACGGAGACACCTACTGACATTATAGAGCTACCCGAAGAAACTACTGTTGAAGAAATGGAGACCCCAGATGGTAAGCCCAAGCAGAAAAAGGTTACTAAGCGAACTATTAAAAAGAAAGAAGGCCCTAATATACAAACAACACACATCACTACTGAACAATTAGATGACGAACTACCTGTCATTTATGTACACACCACAGAAGAACATACAGACTTCAATACTACACCGCTTCATTACACACCATTAATACTTGACAACGCTACACCTGTCGAAGAAATTCCTGAAAAGGTCACCGTTTCACATATAAAAACTCACACAGGGGACATCAAAACTGTTAAAATATCTAAAAGAACTATCAAGAAAAAGGAGGGCCCGAAAGAAGAAATAACTGAGATTACTACGGTTGTAAAAGAAGACGAGGCTCCTATTACATTCGTACAAGTCACGGAACATGAAACAGAGACGCCCTCTGACATGCTCGAGTTACCCGAAGAAACAACTATTGAAGAAGTTGAGACTCCAGATGGTAAGCTAAAACACAAAAAGGTTACTAAACGAACTATCAAAAAGAAGGTAGGACCTGTAGTCGAAACAACACACATTCATACAGAACAAGTAGATAACGAACAACCAGTCATTTCTGTACACACCACTAAAGAAGTCACAGACTACACAACTACTCAACTCAATAACACACCAATTAAATTTGACAACGTAACACCTCACCACCAGGTAGGACCAAAAGTAGAAACAACACACATCACTACTGAACAAATAGATGACGAACAACCCGTAATTTCTGTTTACACTACTGAAGAAATCCCACACGATACAACCGCTCCAATTGATAACACAGAAATAACACTAGACAACGCTAACCCCGTAGAAGAAATACCAGAAACAGTAACCGTTACCCAAATAAAAACTGAAACAGGGGACGTGAGCACTGTTAAAACTACTAAGCAAGTTATAAAGAAAAAGAAGGGACCTAAAGAAGAAATCACCGAGATCACCACAGTCGAAAAAGAAAACGAATCTCCTATTACGATAGTGCAAGTCACAGAACATGAAACGGTGACGCCAAAAGACAGTATCAAGCTACCCGAGGAAACAACTGTTGAAGAAGTTGGGACGTCAGATGGTAAGCCCATGCATAAGAAGGTTACTAAGCCAACTCTAAAAAGCCAGGTAGGACCTAAAGTAGAAACAACAGAAATCACTAAGCAAGTTGATGACGAACAACCTAATATTTCTGCACACACTACTAAAGAAATTATAAACTATACAATCACACCAATTGATAACACACTTATTACACTAGGCGAAGCAAATCCCGTAGAAGAGATACCAGAAAAAGTTACTTTTACTCAAATTAAACCTGAAACAGGGGATGTCAAAACTACTAAACGAGATATGAAGAAAACGAAGGAACCTAAAGAAGAAATCACTGAGATCACCAACATCGAAAGAGAAAATGAAGCCCCTGAATCCATCGTACAAGTCACGGACCATGAAGCGGAGACGCTTACTGACATGATCGAGCTGCTCGAGGAAACAACTGTTGAAGAAGTGGAGACCCCAGAAGGTAAGCTCCAGCACAAGAATGTTACTGAGCGAACTATCAAAAGGAAGGTAGGACCTAAAGTACAAACAACACACATCACTACTAAAGAAGTCGATGACGAACAACCCATCATTTTTGTACAGACTACTGAAGAAATCCCAAACAACACAATCACACCAATTGATTACAAAGCAAAGCCCGAAGAAGAAAAGCTAGAAAAAATTACATTTTCACCAGTGAAAACCGAGACAGGGGATTTGGAGTCTATTAAAACTACTAAACGAGTTATCAAGAAAAAGACGGGAACCAAAGATGAAATCACGGAGATCACCAAAGTCGAAAAAGAAGACGAGGCTCCAATGACGAAAGTGGAAGTCACGGAACATGAAACGGAGACGCCAACTGATATTATCGAGTTACCCGAGGAAACAACTGTGAAAGAAGTTGAGACTCCAGATGGTAAGCCAAAGTGCAAGAAGGTTACTAAGCGAACTATGAAAAAGAAGGTAGGACCCAAATTAGAATCAACACACATAACTACTGAACAAGTCGATGACGAACAACCTATAATTTCTATTCACTTTACGGGAGAAATCACACACGACACAACTACACCAACTGATCACACCTTATTTACACTAGACAAAGCTAAGCCCGTAGAAGATATACCAGAAAAAGTAACTGTTACACAGATTGAAATCGAACCAAGCGATGTCAAGACTTTTAAAACTACGAAACGAGTTATCAAGGAAAAGAAAGGACCCGTTGAAAAAGTCACCGAGATCACCATGATTAAAAAGGAAGATGAGACTCCGAATACAACTATGCATGTCACGGAACAAGAAAGTGAAACGCCCTCTGAGAATATCTTGCTACCCGATGGAACTACCGTTGAAAAAGTGGATTCTAATGATGGTAAACCCAAGCACAGAAAGGTTTCTAAGCGTAATATTGTAGAGAAGGTATGGCCTAAAACCACTGAACAAGTCAATCACGAACAACCCATCCTGTCTGTACACACAACTGAAGAAGTCACACATGACACAATCACACCACTTGATCACACACTTATTACACTACACAGAGCTAAGTCTGTAGAAGAAACACCAGAAAAAGTGACTGTTACACAAATTAAAACTAAAACAGGGGATGTAAAAACTACTCAACGAGTTATCAAAGAAGTTGCCGAGATCACCACGATCGAAAAAGATGACGACGCTCCAATTACATCCAAGCAAGTCACGGATCAAAAAACGGTAACGCCCACTGAGACTATCAAGTTACCCGAGGAAATTACTGATGAAGAAGTGGAGTCCGCAGATGGTAAGCCGAGGTTTAAGAAGGTTATTAGGCGTATTATTAAAAAGAAAATAGGACTTAAATTGGAATTTAGATTCTACCACCCAATTAGTCGTTGACGAACTACTCATTATGTAGATCTGTTCACACAACTAAAGAATTAACATTTGAAACAATCACGCTACCCTAACCTAACACAGACCAGCATTGCGTATGCTCACTTTTTTGGTAAGTCAATATCGACAAACATTGCAAACGCGCATGTAACGGCGATGTTTCATATACATATACAATATATATGTATATACAATGTATATATATAATTATATATTGCAGAGGCGACTAAGAATAGTCTATACCCAAGTTATGGGACTTTTTTCAGGTTTTACGAAAAAACTACCTTGAGAATGCCTTCCTCGGGTATGTTTGTGGTGTGATTTTATAAAATACACTAAATTATCTACATTTTCAGTATAATTTGAACTCCCTGTAACTTATACTTACTGAATCATACCTTGTCAAACCATGTCCATTTTTTCCCAAATTTGGCATAATTTAAGGTAGTTTTGCTTCTCATGCCCGTAACAACAAAACTAAAAATCTTGCAGGAAAGTTGTACTGTAATAAAAAATAGAAGACTACATAAGCTTTCAAATGAGTATAATTTTATGCTAAGTTTTTTAACAGTAGCGAAACACTCAAAATGGGCCTTTCGACCGAAGTATGAATAATTGTCAGTATCTTTGAAGTGAAAAGAAAACTTCTTTATCGGCGCTGTGCACTTTTTGTGATGGGGAAAAATGCTAAACTCGCGACAGGTCACGTTACCGACAGATTTTTCAGATTTAAAAATTCGTAAGACGGCGCAGAGCGCTTGCGCGAATGTGCGTTCGTTGTTTTTTTTTTTTTTCATTTTTCTATGATCAGTAGAGTGTGAGGGTTAACTCAAACAAGTGTAATAAACAAATTCCAAATTGCTTTCATCCAAACGGTGACTATCCAGCCCACATCCTACATGAAAATTTACTTTTCGGTCGAAAAGACCCACTTTTGAGAATCTGTTTCTCTACTGTCCTCTCATCAACAAAGTGATCCACGTTGAGTAAGTGTGTGTGTGTGTGTCAGCGAAGGTGGCGTACGTCATACTCCGAATCACCAGTCGATACCTATTCGTTGAAAGTGTGTGTGTTGGTTTACGCGCCAACGTCGACATACCCAGACACGGAAGTGAAGGCTATGTATGAGGACATCTTCAGAGCCATACATGCGTCCAAGACCCACTACACGGTGTTAATGGGGGACATTGATGCCAAAATCGAAGGTGTGATAACGAAACGGTGACGAGATGAGAGTGGGGCAATTTGGAATTAGGCAGCGAAAACCTAGGGGGCAACAGATGGTTGGCTTCTTGGAGAAGGATACTCTTCGTGATGATCTCCTTCTTCTAGACGAAACCCCACAAAAAATAGACCGGAAAAGTCCGGATGGTGCAGTTAGAAACGAGACAAACTTTATCATTTTTGATAAAATGCAGTTATTTAGCGATGTCTCTGTCATGTGATCAATAAGGTAAAAACCAAAAGTGAATACCGCATGGTAAGGCGCATGCTGAAAATAAGCTCTACTCTGGAAAGGTCGACATTGATGAAGTCGACGCTTCGTCTAAAAACCACCGATATCCGAAACCCCAAGCACTTTCAGCTCGAACTCCAAAATCGGTGTCGGTACTCGACACTACACTGAGGATATTCCGGATGTCAGCCTATGCAAGATTAGAATTACCAAAGACAATAATTATAATACTAACGTAAGAGACTGCCCACCTCATACAAAAATATTAGACCAAATTAAGGTTGCGAAAAGCAGGCGAATGTATGGCGCAGGAGAGTTGCTTGGTAGTCGATACTAGATGGCGGTAATCTGCGTTAGCCTTTAACTTACTAAATATACGGTTTCATTTTAAAATATTATGCCTAAAATACTGTTTTTAGGTGTATATTTTGTGAATCATGTTTTTATATTCTCATAATACGGTGGATACAATGTTGTGTAGTTTCGAGTGGCGCCATCTATACGAGTCTCTGAGAACAAATCGTACGATTAAGGCGTTGAGACCACATGGAATTACTCTGAAACAGCTCAAAAACAATAAGGTACCGGGTGATGACGGAATCACTTCTGAACTTCTGAGAGCGAGTGGACCCCGTACTTAAGGGTCTTCAGAAATTGTTCAATGCCGTCATACGGGTACAACACCTGAAGCATGGAACAAGATCGTGGTGGTATTATTCTTCAAGAAAAGTGACAACACCCTATTGAAAAACTACCGACCTATCTCGTTTCTGAGCCATGTGTATAAGCTGTCCTCCAGAATCATTACGAATTGTCTCGCGCATAGGTTTAATGAATTTCGGCCACCCGAGCAAGCAGGGTTTCGGATGAACTTTAACACCATAGAAGACATACATACGCTGCGGGAGGTTATACAGAAGATCCAACCAGTACAACTGGTCACTATGCTTGGCGTTTGTGGTCTATGAAGAAGCCTTCAATTCCATAGAGAAATGAGCTTTCAGTTTCTTTAGCGATGCCGCATTGATCACCGATACATTGAATTGCTGAAAAGTCTGTATAGGAACGCCACGATGTCGGTTCGAATCCAGGAACAGAGCCAAGAGCAACGAAAAGTAAAACGTTATCTCTCCGAAATTGTTTACAGCTGCATGACTGCTTCAAGCTACTGAATGAGAAAGAACTCGATATCAATATCAACAGCGTAAACCTTACATTCGGTTAGCTGAACATGTCGTGGTCATGGTGGAGTAGCTGAAGGAACTGAACTCTATGCTCGGTGACCACAGCTGAGTTTCTCGACAGGTCGTTCTCAAGATGAACATAGACAAAACAAAAATCTTTACGAATGTCCGGATGTCGTACCTTTATACCCAATAGTCGTGTTCGGAAGCTTTGCTCTCGAAGTTGTCGATGAGTATGTAAACCTTGGAAATACAGTTCAATTGGGTAAGTCCAAGTTCGAGAAGGAAGTCATTCGTTGAATCCAACTCGGCTAGACAGGGTTTGTTAAACTGCGTCACATCTTCTCATCCAATATTCCTCAGTGCCTGAAGACAAAGGATTCCGAACAGTGCGTGTTGCCAGTAATGACTTATACATCCGAGACGAGGTCGTTCACAATGGGACTCGTTAGAGTTAGTGGCAATGGAACGAGCTATACGTGCGATGGAGCGAGCTACGCTGGGAGTTTCACTGCGCGATAGAATCAGAAATGAGGACATCCGCATAAGAACCAAGCTAACAGACAGCTCGCAGAGTTGCACGTTTAAAGAGCCAATGGACCGTACACATCATCGCTTTCCATCAGGCGAGCCGTATGCCTGTTTGCCAACTTAGTTGTATAAAAAAAAAAAGAAATAAAAACATGCCCGGAGAAAGGATGGCGATAGGGGTATTAGTTCTGAAGTTGCGACCACGAACAGGGAAGCGCAGCGTGGGACGACCCCGACCAGGTGCACTTCGACCTCATCAGGGTCATCGGGAGTCGGTGGACTTAGCATGCACAAGACCGCAATTCGTGGCGATATAAGCAAACATTATATTATTTTAATAGGGGTTAGCAAAATCGTCGATCTACGAATGATATGACAAAACAAGAAATTTATTTTATCTCATAACTCTTTATAAATTCTATTTATATATTTTCAATCCGTAATAGGTAACAAAAACAATGTTACATGAGCAACTTAAACCCGAAATCATAGATTTAAAAAATGTCGTTTCGCTGCTCGATATATGTTGAATTAACAATTAGAAAAAATATAAAAAAAGTAAGTGTTACACGAATAATAAATAAAACAGGGATGAAGGTCCACATAACGTCTTAAGTCAAGAAAACAGTTTAGCAAGAAAAAAAATACCTTAGTATTATATACCTAAGTAGAGACGACAGAAAGATTCGTCTCCGAGAAAGAGAATAGGTAAAACTTTTGTAACAAAAGAACTTGAATTCGAAGATAAACGAATTAATTAATGGAAGACTCAATATTACATCAGAAAAGTCAGTCGTCGGTTTAATACTCAAATTCATGATGCAGAATTCAAGTCACTATACACTTACATACTAACAAACAATACACACATCATTTGATAATTTCGAAACCAATTGACTAGGTTTTGGGAACAAAATTTTGAATAAGTATTTTTGTAATCTTTAAGTTTTACTTAAGTGCTGCAAGTTTCTCTCTCTCTTGCTACTATCTTGTTGCATCCTTTGCTAAGCTACGCAGACTGATTCCATATTTAAAAACGTAATATTTAATAAAAGTTTAGTTTTTACTATGGATATAAATAGTATCCATAGGACAAAATTTTAAGGTACAATAGAAGTTTGCATTAGTAGTAATACAAGCACAATGGTTGTAAAGTAATTAAATCTTGCTTAGTAAAGTTAATGCAGCTTTCCTACTGTTTAATATGTACAATTCAACATGCACATTCGAAATATTACTTTTATTATTACGGCCAGACATTTTGTCGGTAGGATCAATTATTAATAGAAGACTAATATCTTAAATTGCCTTCTTACACTTTGGTAACAAAACTTACGTAACCAGTTACAAGAGAAGATTATTCTATCACTTAATTTTTTTTTTTTGATAATTAATTATTGTATTTGCAGATATTAGTCAAATGCCTACTGATGACTCTGTAGACAAGCCTAAAAAATATAAGAAGAAAAAAGAAGAACCTAAGCTCGTACCCAATCATGAAGATATTGAAAGAGAAGACGAGAGTATTCCTGAGAAAAAAGAAGAATCTGAAGTTTCTCTTAATCAAACTGATACTAAAAAGTCAAAACTAACTCCTTTAAAAATTGAAAAAATGACTGTTAAATTAAGCGAACCTCAGCATGCACAAAACATTGAAGGCCCTCAGTTTACCCAATTAAAACTCAAAAAATCATCACAGAAGCCAAAGCCAGACGCAACTGTCGTAACACTACCAAAATTTCAATTGAAGAGCCGTATAAGATATATTAATGACTGGCCACCGGTAGAACACAAACCAAACATCACATTTTTAGGTAGTGTAAGACAAAATGGAGAACTATCTCGAAACATGAAGGAAGCTGCTAAGATTAAGAAGAAACCTCTAAAGTTAGTTGCTATTCCAGACCTGGAACCAGTACAATTAGAAAAACCTGAACAATATGAATTCACTCCACAAAAATCTGAAATAGTTTTGTCAGAGATGAAACCGGTATTAATTGATAAAACTGATACAAAAGAATTCAAAGAAAAGAAAAAAGAAGAACCTGAAAATGCAGTTCTCAATGAAACTGACACAATAAAGATTATTCAGCAAGAAAATAAACAACCCGAAATGCAAGTCACAGAAGATGTACATAAATACCCCGAAGAACAAGAAGAAACAGAGAAAACTGATTCGATCACAATTGATAAAAATGAATTACCTCAACCAAAAGAACCACAGACCACAACTAATAAAGATAAACCGAAAAAGAAAAAGACTAGCGAAAAGCTATCGGAACCTTTAAAACTTACTCCTGAAAATAAGGTGAAAACATCTGAAGAAGAATCACAGGAATCCTCACCACAAACTCAACCAGAAATTATTTTAGATGAAACTTTACCGAAGCAAATAAATAAGAAAGAAAAACTCCAAGACAGTCTTATTCCAGAAATAAATGCAGAACCCAGACAGGACGACATTAAAGAAGTTTTACCAGATGGTACCCCAGAAGACGCCCCAACAGATATTATCCAAGAGGCAAAGATCATAGAAGAATTACCTAAATCTAATAAAAAGGTCAAAAAGAAAGCAAAATCTAAACAACCAATACCAGATCATGAAGAGGAGAAAATTGAAGAACCCAAACAGTCAACAGAAATTTTTGAGGAGCCACAAGAAGAAGTACCTAAAGTGTTGAAAGAAATACCGGAAAAGACTAACACGGTAAAAGAAACTAAAATCGTTGCACCCAAGCAAAAAGAAATGCCGTCCGCTGAAGAAAATTCTTTATCCGTCGAACCCTTAGAAATAAATGACGTGCCAAAAAGTTTGAAAGTTAAACTTACGCCTATGAAAATAGAAAGGAAAACTCTTGAATTCAGCAAGCCACAACATGCCGAAAATATGGAAGGTCCTCAATTTTCAAAACAAAAACTAAAGAAGACTGTTACAAAACCAAAGCAAGATACTTCTTCTGTTACACTACCCAAATTCCAATTAAAAAGTAGGATTAAATATGTACATGATTGGCCTCCACATATAATACAGCCTACACTCAGCTTTTTAGGAAGTGTACGTCAAAACGGCATCTTGTCTCGAAACGTAAAAGAAGCAGCAAAAATTAAAAAGAGAGTATATAAACAACCTGAGCTGCCAGAAATAGAAAAAACAGAATTAGAAAAGCCGATGTTTGGTTATGAGGACATCATTGACAGTAAAAAAGAAACCATCGAAGAAATAAAAGATACGGAAGATAACGAAATCGAGGAACCTGAACAGTTTACTATAAAACCTAGACGTCCTAGTGTGAAAAAGACTGAAGAGATTGTGGACGAAATAACAATAAAAAAGAAACTCAAGCCCGTAAGGAAGGCTTCTGTAACACTGCCAGAAGTAACTGAACCGGAAAATGTAACATTTAGGCCCAAAACTACAAAAACTAAGGAAGACGTTGAACAAGAATTTAATATACAATTGGATTCATACGCTGAAGAAGAAATATCTATGTCAAGCAAAGTAAAGTTGAAACCACATAAACAAC
The DNA here is from genome assembly GCA_963082605.1 of Rhodophaea formosa. Classification (NCBI taxonomy): domain Eukaryota; kingdom Metazoa; phylum Arthropoda; class Insecta; order Lepidoptera; family Pyralidae; genus Rhodophaea; species Rhodophaea formosa. Next base: position 13,280,074 of record OY720203.1, on the reverse strand, counting down.
CTACGTTTAACGAAGAGGCTAATGAAGCTTTAATTAAATTTTATGAAGAAAATGAAGGGCCAGATATAGTTGAAATTATTGAAAGTGATGTTGAGGATAATGAAACATCAAATATCATGATGTCACTTAAAAAACCTAAACAAAAACGAGAAATTGTTTCCGAAGAAATAAGCTCTGATATAACTTTGGCAAAGCCAAGACGCGAAGATCAAATTCAGGAAATAATAGAAGACGTTAGCTTTAACATAGATAGAAAGCCTAAATATGTCATTGATGACCAGGAAGAGGTCACGTTTGATATAAAGTCGCAAACAGACCAGTTTATTCAGGAAGATATGTCACTTTCAAGTAAAATAAGACTTAAGCCTAAGAAAAAGATAACTATGGCTGAAGCTGCCGACGAAACTTCCATTCAACTAACACAAGAGATAGAAGATGACAACCAAGCAGAAGAAATCATTATAAGTGAAGCTGAATCAGAAGAAAATATCGAAATGGTTATAAAACGCAGACCTAAAAAACCAACGTATGAAGTTAGTGAAGTGGAGGAATTAAGTGTCGAGCTTAAGCCAAAGAAAATAAATGATGATAAGTACCAAGAAGAAAAACTTACAATATCCGCCAAGCGAAAACCTCGAAAGCCTTCTGAACTACAAGGTACAGATGGATGGTCATCAACTGTTGTGAATGAAAATGATGCTTTTTTTTGCTCCTAAGGGACACGAGTATATGCTTAGCTAATATGATAGAAATATTATGAATATTGTAAAATGCTACGGCTAAAAATAAAACAATACATATATTATGTGCTTAACTCATATTTTATTGCTTGTTTTTCTCCGCTAGTTTGGTTATGAAAGAGCCAATTATAGATCCAGCAAGATGTAACCTAAAATTGTTGTTACTTTCAGAAGCTGACGTTTCAATGAGTATAGCCCGGGAACAAGAATTTCCAGGTAACCTAAAACAAATGTTTTTTTCTGATACGAGTACGTCTCTCTATCTAAAATATCTACGTATATATTGAATCAGAAACATCATTTTTTCCCTCTTAGTCTCAAGTCACATATAATGTCGGTTCGTAATATGATTTCGCAATACGGTAGGTATTTAGTCCATATGAAAAAGAATCTGTATATTATTTTGATAGTTTAGGGGAAAAGGAATTAAAAAATGTTAGTTTTAGTTCATTAAATAACTAAATAAATTTTAAAATTCATTTCCAAGGTTTCAGTTTTTATAATCTGTTCCCTAACACCACATAATAGTTGCTGCCGTTGCTGCCATATTATTACGTCAAACGGCATGCAAACTAAAAAGTGTCAGTGTCAATGTCAACTGATCAGCGTATTTTTGTATTTTTTATGAGTTATTTTCGTAATTATTATTTCGTAACCAACATATTTTCTATTCATTTAATACCATGGAAGACGGTTTCGTAAAAAAAGATGAAGATCAGTTGATATAAAAAACAAAAATCAATATCGTACATAATATGCGCGCTGTCTGTTTACTTAGCTTATTGACGTCATGACCACAGAGCTACCTGGGGTCTATTCCGTAAAGCGTTTTCGTATGGCTGTAATACCCTATTGACCGAGCTAGCGCGAAGTGCGAGAGAAGCGCCTCTGTTTCGGATTGGGCAAATTGTCTTCGGTGTGTCGGTCCGGCTATTCTCCTTTGCAGGTTGCCTTTCTCAACCGATTCTCATGAAACTTTGTAATATAAGCATAATAGTTACCTATAGTATGAAAAATGGTCAGTATTTTGAAGTGAAAACTTCTTCACGGCGCCGCTAGCCGTGCACTTTTTGTTATGGGGAAAAAATATTAAAATCGCGACAGGTCACGTGACCATCAGATTGAAAATTCGTAAGACGGCGCAGGGCCCTTGCGCGAATGTGCGTGTGTGTGGAAAGGCGATTAATTATAAGTGATAGCACTTAATTTTTCACTTCTGCCGGCACGGAGTAATGTAAACTTGTTGGTGGTCATTTACTATTTTTGGATTACCTACATACATAATCATAATTTGGAGATAGCTGATTTAAATAGGATCGCAAGTTGTATCATTTTTTGTTCTCATTTTACGCTAAAATGGGGATCTTATTTTGGTGATCATTTACTATTTTTGGGTATCAAAAGTGAATTTGGCGTTATAATTTACTGAATCTGGTGGTCAGTTAAACATAAGCCATTGATAACTGATATGGAACTTTCATTATATTTAAGAAGTCATCGCTGCGTAAATCAGTATTTATATTCTTGGGAAAATATTAACATGACGTTATACCAAACATTTTAGAAAATTCATCATTTACCCCGGTCAAATAGGAGTTGCAATTGCGAACGGAAAAAAGAATACTATTTTTGAATAGCGATGAAAGTTGCTTTTAAGGTGTTTATTAGGTAAATATTAAAAACAACTAACCAAAACATCGCTTAATGTAGTCAAATGGGGGTTGATAGTTTAATACAAAAGAAAAATTCAGCATAGCAAATTGATAATTTAACAGTAGGCTTTTAATTATTATAAATAATTTTCCAAAATGTCATGTGGTAGTGTCTATGTCAATGTGATAGTGAAAGCAATGATTTTATAATGATGACGCCACCAAAAATGAAAATTTACTCAAGATGTCTTATAGAACTCACTTCCTGAGTATATCTCGAGACAAGTACAACAAATCTTACACTGATTTAATATTGTGGAAACGTAGCAAAGTGCACAATCGTATACTCAGCCTACATTTTTAGCGAACAAACTTCCTGGAAAAAACGTCACCATTGTAATAATTTGTATACAACGTTAATTAACGAAATATTGTCATTTATTTTCCTCGTAGGTGTAAGTATAAGTTCGAGAAGAAAACTCGGGAAGATCGTTTCCCCTTTCGACGTACAATGTACTATTGTTTTGTTTCATACTCTGTGAAATTTAAAGAAACTCTCAAAATGACCTTGTGACGCCTTCGATTTTTGAAAAATTTCCAATTAAAATAGTGATGATGAAATCGACAAATAAATTATATGTAATTATTCAACCTGCTTATAAAATTTTACGGAATCGGTTGAGAAATGCGACCTGTAGAATGGACCAGCCGGACAAAGAGATCAAGAACATTCTGCCCAAACCGAAACAGAGACGCTTCGCGCTCGCTCGGCCAATTACAGCTTTATATATCACTTTAGCTTGTTTTATAACAGTTGCTCAAGTCACTTTAGGGTGTTTTATATGTGTCCTTTTATCCTATGTAAGACGTCGGAAAACTAATTTAAGTATTTAACCATCATTTTTCGAAATGAAATCTTCTTAAGCGGCGCTGTGCACTTTTTGTGATGGGGAAAAAATATTAAACTCGCGACAGATCACGTGACCGACAGATTCGTCACGTGGAAAATTAAGAGGGCGCAAGGCGCTTGCGCGAATGTGCGTGTGTAGTTGTGTTATAGCGTGCTACATACATCCATGAATGGTGACTGCTGTTAGGAGGATTAATTCATGAGTATTTAAGTTTTCACTTCTGCCGGCATTCACGGAGTGCAACCAGATATAGAGTTCGAAACATTTGACAAATTGTTTTAATCGAAAAGATGTCCCTGTTTTCTCAGCTTCTGCTCGTTAAGCAGCGTGAACATTTACAAACGACAACATCTATAGGAAGGAACTAATTATTGCTTTGATTTCAGAAACTTCATTTGATGTTCGGAGTGGGGACACTGTTTTCGCGGTGTATTCATATGTGGCCGAAACAGATGAGGCGATAAATCTCGTTGAAGGAGAACGGCTTTATATTCTAGGTATAATAAACAAACATATTTTTTTTACAAAACCGATAATAAATAGTAGACTGCGAGATTTCTCTCATTACTCATTTCCGGCAACACTCTTGTCACACTCCTGGTGTGTTGTCCATGGGCAGCGGTGATCATTTACCATCAGGTGATCCGCTTGCTCGTTTGCCGATACATTTTGAAATTCGGCGCACATCATCATCAACTATCGCGTTTCAAGACTGAAAATAAAACCCAAATAAGCGTTTGCCCTGTATCCAGTAGGAAATTTATATATTAATATTATTTAATATTTTGATTCTTTCTTTTAGAAACCACAAATCAAGACTGGTGGTTTGTGCGTAAACACCTTACCGAAGAAAAAGGATGGGTTCCAGCTCAATACCTTATGGATGAGGTTAATTATACACTGTACTTGCAAAAGAAACTTAATGAAAAAATTGATAAGCTTCCCGTTTTTGAAAGTAAGTAAAATATTTATGATTTCTATAGGTTCTTACATAATAACATATCACATAGCCACGAAACATAACATGTTTTGTTGGTCTAACTAGAATCAAATTTTAATAAGTAAGTACTTTTTTAAAAGCAGACTGCTGAATTTTCAGTTTAAAAATGAATCACTGGCGTCTGGCTGTAATATTTTATTTATTTTAAAGTGGAATGATTTTTAAATGATCATTTTCGTATGCGTTACTCCAGCCGAAAAGTATCTCTTTTCGAAAATTTACAATGGCAAATAATTAGAGCCTAACGTAGTATAAAAGTGCCTGAAAGTCTTGAATTTGTGCCGCCAGCCGTTTAAGAGATATTCGAAAAAACAATTTCTGGCTGGCGTAACGTTACTCCAGCCGAATTTTTTTGATCCAGACTACCTAGGTCTAAATGAAGTACACACACGGATAGCTTCAATTTGTGCTCAAAAGTGCCTTATATTTTCAAATTTGTGCTCCATACGGTTTCAGAGGTATTCAATTTTCGGCTGGAGTAACGTTTGCTCAGTTGCTGTATCTCTGAAACGGCAGACCAATCAACCGTCGTTTTTTGTATAGATATAGAACGCTATTTGAGCCAATTTGTGCCATAGGTTTCATAAGTATAACTATTATGGTTAAGGAGTTATGATTTTTTCTCTAAAAATCGAAAATAGGCTCTAGCTCTTAAACAAAGAACCCTTACCAATTCAAACTGGTACCAACATGTAGTTCTTATACCACCACACATAATTAGAAGAAATCATCAGCCTATCCCACAAATTCGGTGAGTTATGACGATATTCCTTATTTCGGAAAGTCAAATCCGGTCCTGTGATTTTGAATAAAGAATTCACTATTTTCCTGTGAGCTGACTGATTTCATATTTATACATTATTTAGAGCTTTCATTTGAGAATATACCCTCAAAAATGTAGATAGAAATACCTACGAATTAAATTAATAATAATTGAAATCTATACTTAACCATTCTTACGCGATTACCCGACCAAATTCAAACGTCTATTAAAAAGCGGCCGCGCGGTACCTAATGCATCACTTCTTAAATATGTACTCTTATATTATGTGGCGGTGTACAATCGTGTAGAAAAAAAGTTTATATATATTTTGAAGGCTTGTATTATTTTAAATAAAAACAATAAGATCAAAAATTTATTAAGATGTTGTTTGTTACACACATGGACCAATGTCATGCGAACTATGAACACCAAATTTATGTAAGTAGGTACGTCTTTCATTTTTGTTTTAGATGATTAGAACATATGCTAAAATATTATAACATATGTTTATGTATTAGATATTTTTTATTTGTTCTGTTGACTCATATTCATAGTATTTTTCATTCCGTATCAAAATTTGTAGCTGTTTGTTTACTTTTTATTCTCTTGTCTGTATTCTCCGAAATTAATAAAAAATATGTTAGCAAATTGTATAAAAAGTAATTTAATTCATATGATAATAATTAAGTCACCTAACCCACGTCTTCATGGCACCAGCTGAAAATCAGCGCTGTAGCACCCCGCTAGCAACATAAAGCTGAGCTGGCCACCTTTTCGACAATTTTTATTTTTAATTTGCTTAGAATTGCTAATGATTCATTTGTTGTTAGATATGTATTTGTCGAATAAAGATTTTCTTTCTTTCTTTCTATTTATATTGAAGACCACACAAAAATTGAAGCAAATGAAAGAAATTCCTGATGCATGGAGGTGAAACATCACATGCATCAGGAATTTGTTTACTCGTAAAATATACAGTTTCGTGGGTATCGGAAATAGGTTATCTTATTCCGGACCAGATCAAAGGTTACACAAGAATTACTAGGGAAAAGACGGTATTCGTATTCTCTATATAATAAAATTATGCGGAAGAGAAAATTCATCATCATCATCATCAGGTCTTTATTAGTCTCCACTGCAGGAGCACGACCCTCTCTGTACTGCCAGAGCAGTCAGAGGATTTGGCCTACATTTGGCTTATTAACATCAAAGAGACCTCTCCAACCCGTCTGGCCAGCGTGAAGAGAAAATTAAATGAACTCTTTCACTTTTGTCCCATCTTTATTGTGTCAATAATAGAAAACGAGTTATTTTGCCATGTTCATAGTTAGAAAGTTTTTGAGCTAGGTACCAAGAATGTAATGAATGACCTATGGATAAACGCATAATAATAAATAGCAGCTACGGTATACGGTAAACACATACAAAGTGTTCGCAACGAACAAAAGAACGGATTTCTTAAAACCGGTACATACGTTGCCATCATCATCATCATTTCGTGTAGGTGACACGGTCAGTCGACCATGCATACCCTGGTGTCAGAGTTCTTCGGAACCGCCTCTCGGCCTCTGACGTGGTGACAGTTAAGGTTATATGAGCTAGACAATTAAACAATAAAATGACGAACAAAAGAACAAACACAGCTGCAGTTCCTATTAATTTTAGCAACTTAAAAAATAAGCAAATCAAAGTACAATAATAAATGTCACAGATTTTACACTGTATTTTATTTCTCCGACTCATAATAAGCTAACCTTACTTGAGATTTAAGGCTGCCCCTACAATTTTTTTTTGTTATTTCCTTTCAATTTTATTAACCATTAATAAGTCTAACTTATTAATCTAACCGCTGCCCGCTGCTGTGACACACAATGCTTTGGTATACATAGAACACAGAAGAACATAGTAGCCAATATTTATTTTAGTAAAATATTGTTATGACTTAACATTTTTCACCTCACCTGTACTGACTAAATTCGATTATAATACCGCCAAGTGGGAGTAAATGCCTAGCAGTATGCCACGGCCGCTTTTTAATAGACGTTTGAATTTGGTCGGGTAATCGCGTAAGAATGGTTAAGTATAGATTTCAATTATTATTAATTTAATTCGTAGGTATTTCTATCTACATTTTTGAGGGTATATTCTCAAATGAAAGCTCTAAATAATGTATAAATACTAAATCAGTCAGCTCACAGGAAAATAGTGAATTCTTTATTCAAAATCACAGGACCGGATTTGACTTTCCGAAATAAGGAATATCGTCATAACTCACCGAATTTGTAGGATAGGCTGATGATTTCTTCTAATTATGTGTGGTGGTATAAGAACTACATGTTGGTACCAGTTTGAATTGGTAAGGTTTCTTTGTTTAACAGCTAGAGCCTATTTTCGATTTTTAGAGAAAAAATCATAACTCGTTAACCATAATAGTGATACTTATGAAACCTATGGCACAAATTGGCACAAATAGCGTTCTATATCTATACAAAAAACGACGGTTGATTGGCCTGCCGTTTCAGAGATACAGCAACTGAGCAAACGTTACTCCAGCCGAAAATTGAATACCTCTTAAACCGTATGGAGCACAAATTTGAAAATATAAGGCACTTTTGAGCACAAATTGAAGCTATCCGTGTGTGTACTTCATTTAGACCTAGGTAGTCTGGATCAAAAAAATTCGGCTGGAGTAACGTTACGCCAGCCAGAAATTGTTTTTTCGAATATCTCTTAAACGGCTGGCGGCACAAATTCAAGACTTTCAGGCACTTTTATACTACGTTAGGCTCTAATTATTTGCCATTGTCAATTTTCGAAAAGAGATACTTTTCGGCTGGAGTAACGCATACATCATTTTCCTTAGTTAATATAGGTACCGCAAACTTTTCAGACTTAACCGCTTAATTTTTTCGACAAATTCCAGAACCAGCTTCTGAAGAAAGAGCAATAGCGCCCATATTTGTAGAGAAACTGCGACCTAAGCATACACCAGATGGATCAACTGTCCAGTTTGAATGTCAAGTAGAGGGCTACCCTAGACCACAAATTACTTGGTTTAGGCAAACAGCAATTATTAAGCCTTCGCAAGACTTCCAAATGTACTATGATGATGACAACGTGGCTACCTTAGTTATACGCGAAGTTTTCCCGGAAGACGCAGGTACATTTACTTGTGTAGCAAAAAATGCAGCTGGTTTTGCATCCAGTACAACTGAACTAATTGTTGAAGCACCACTTTCTGATCATGGCTCGGAAATGACAATTCTATCGAGAAAGAGTCTTTCTAGGGAATCTTCCTTAGCTGATATCTTGGAAGGCATTCCTCCTACATTCTCAAAGAGACCAAAAGCACAATACGTTGATGAAGGTTCACAAATATTCCTCGAGTGTAGGCTTGTGGCCATACCAGAACCTGATATTGCATGGTTCTTTAAAGGAGAAGAAATATTTCCTGACGAGAATATATCTGTAGCTACGGAATCAGATATGCATATGTACTGCAGTGTACTTAAAATTTCAAACGTCAAAAAAATTCAAGAAGGTACCTATACGGTGTTAGCTGTCAATAGAGAGGGTGAAGCTAGTTTGCCTATCGTATTGAAAATTAAAACTGGTGAAAAAGAGAAACCTCAAGTAATTGAACCATTGAAGAGTATGACTATAAGAGAGGGAGAAAGTGTAGTTCTTACCACACAAGTAGTGGGTAATCCACAGCCAACAGTGCAGTGGTTCAAAGATAATAAACTTATAAAATCATTAGCAATGAAGTCAGATGGTGAAACACATACTATTACTATAATAAAACCAAGAAAAGGGAAAGACGATGGAGTTTACACTCTGAAAGCATCTAATTCTGAAGGTTCTACAGAGACAAGCGCAGTCATTACTATAGAAGGTATATAATAATTTATTTGTATATATTATAAACTAGCTGTTTCCCGCGACTTCATCCGCGTGGAATTTGGTTTTATCCAACAGTCTATCTGGTCTCCCAGGCTGACCCTACGTCCCCAAACCCTGGGTTCCGAAGCATCTCAGGTGAAGATGTAACGGAGAACACGCTAGAGACTTCTTTTTATCATGCAGTCTATTGTGGCCTTCAGGCCGACCACTGGCCTACGGACCCCGGATTCCGAGGCTTGTCAGTTGATGATGTAATTGGGGGACACACTTAGATGTCATAGATTTTAGTAGTTTTCGTAGCGCTCGCGCAATAAAGACGTAAACAGACATTTTTATTTTTTGAAATAGAATCCAAGGTATCGAACCTTGGCTTTATTAATGTAATTTTTGGATGAGTCCCTAATTTTGTATAATAAAATATAGCCTTTGCCACTTGCTGATAATATAGCTTCCTATTGGTAATTGACAAAATCCGTCCAGAATTAATGAGTTTGTCCATTAAAAACTAAAACACCCGTACACAAATCTTTCCTCTTCATAATATTAATAATTAAAATATTAATCTACTCAAATTAAGTATTATTTATTATTAAATATTTTTGTGACTAATACTTTATTACTTTTTACAGAACCAACTGAAGAAAATGCAGAACCACCTCTGTTTATAAACAGGTTCCAAGAAATTACTGTAAAAGAAAAGGGAACCATTAAACTAACAGCTAAAGTAACTGGAAATCCTGTACCAACTATAACATGGTACAGGAACAATGAAATTATAATACCTTCAGAAACGGTCACACAAACATTTGACGGGGAAAATATAGAATTGATTATTACAAATGTCGATTCTGAAGTTGATTCAGGAGATTATAAATGTGTTGCTTCAAATACTGCAGGTAAAGCTTCGCACGGTGCAAGGGTGACAATTGATGTCGATAAAGTAACATTTGTAAAGAAATTGAAAAAATCTTATGAAACTGAAGAAGGGAAAACTGTGGTATTAGAATGCCAGACATCTCACACTGTATCAACTAAATGGTATCACAATAATAAAGAACTCAGTGGTATGGACCACAGAGAGATAATACAAGAAGGACGTACACATAAACTCAGAATAAAGAAAACTAAGCTAACTGATATTGGAAACATAAAATGTGTAGTAAAAGACCAAGAAACAAGCACCAAACTAATTGTCAATGAAACTGTACCTGAATTTGTTCGTAAACTACAAGATTTTGAAGTAAAAGAACGAGATATAGCTATTTTAGAAGTAGAAATATCATCGGAAACTGCAGACGTATTTTGGGAAAAAGATGGTGAAAGGATTAAACCCTTGAAAAGTAAATACGAGCTTGAAAAGCGAGGTAATGTTAGAAAACTTCTTATTAGGAATACTTCAGTTCATGATGAAGGAGAATATACCTGCATATTACGCGATGAAACCTGCTCAGCAGAGGTCACAGTAGTAGAATTACCTCCAGAAATTATATCACGTCTTCAAGACCAAAATGTTAGCAAAGGAAGCAAGGCTACTTTTGAAATAGAACTAACGAAGGGCGATGCACTGGTAAGATGGTTTAAAGACGGATCTGAAATTCAGTTTTCTAATCATATACAGCTGACAATAGACGGAAAAAAACAGAAGTTGAAAATATATGAATGTCAACTATCGGATGCCGGAGAATATGCATGCGAAGTAGGAAGTGATAAATGTACAGCAAAACTAGTTGTAGATGAACCCTCAATAGATTTTACATTACGACTTCCGGATGTAATTGTGGTACCGGCAAACACGGACGCTTACTTGACAGTAGAAATACCCGATGAAACCATGGAAGTAACGTGGTATAAAAAGAAAACAATAATTGAAGACACGGAAAAATTCACATTAATATCAGATGTTCATAAACGTACACTTATTATTCGAAAATGTATTGAGGAAGATCAAACTGAGTACTCATGTGTATTACTGGATGCCAAATGCTCGACTAAATTGAAGGTTGAAGGTAATTAGAGTTTTATATATTAATTTTTTTAAGTCAATTTTCTAAATATATACCTTAATATAAAAAAATATACGATGAGAGTTATGTGATCATCACGTCTTACCATCATATATAAATGCAAGTCTGGACTGGTATATATAACAGTTTTAACTTGTTCCTTTATAATTTTCAGTTCTGGAATGTCCTCCGAGAATAATTAGCAGTGAAAATGAATATAGAATAAAGCGAGGAGCCGACGTCACTCTAGAAGTTAATTATGAAGCTATTCCTCAACCCAATGATGAATGGGTAGTCAATTCTAAAATAATAAAAAAATCAAAGCACACAAAACCTTCAATTGATTCTAAAACAGCAAGTTTAAGTATAAAGAAAGTGGACACTACTGATGCAGGCACATATAAGCTTAAATTAGAAAATAACTGTGGCGAAGCAGAGGTCGAGATTAATGTAATCGTTTTAGGTAAGTAGTTCCTAGTATATTATGTTACTGTTACGCAGTACGGACGGCTCCTTAGATTCATCATAAGAACACATGAGCACGCATGAATTACCGACCTTATCTACACGAATTTACTAAATGGTTCAATAGCTATGAAGAACTGCTAGAAAACTGAGGTAGGAAGTAAGTTCCTTCTACACTTTTTACCTGACTAGAAATCAAAAGGACGATTGTGATTTTAACAGCTAGTATGAACGTATATATGTATGTTCTAACCAACGTAACTTGACATATGAGACATCGTTAGATGCGTCTTAATCAATCACTAGTGATTAGTGGACAATCAAGACGCATCTACTATTCGTGTACATCACATAACTAGTGGCTAGTTATAGGCTACGTGACGTAGATCAAAATGGAGTCCTCTTAAGTACTATATAATGAAGGAAAAAAAAAGGTTTTAGGAACCTCAATATCATTTTTAAAGATCTATCGAGAAGACGTACGACGGGGAGCATCCCCAAAAAAAAATTTTTTTTAGCCTGTTTGTGTGTCCCACTGCTGGGCAAAGGCCTCCCCTTTCTGCTTCCACAAGCTCCTGTCAAGGGCTACAGTCCGCCAATCCCTATTTTGTGCGTCCAAATCATCACGCCACCTTCTCCTAGGTCTGCCTCGTCCCCTGCGGCCATCCGGTATCCACATAGTAGCCGTTCTGGCCCATCTGTCTTGTGGCATGCGGCAGACGTGTCCCGCCCAATCCCATTTCAGCTGTGCTGACTTCACACCGACATCCTTTATCTGAGTTTTGGAGCGCAGTGTGGCGTTCCGAACGCGATCTACGACGTACCCCGAGTATACTACGCTCCATTGCTCGTTGGCAAACCTTGAGCTTGAACTCCTGATCCTCAGTAAGTGACTAGGTCTGTGCACCATAGGTTATAATACCATGGCATCCGGACAGTGAAGTAAAATGAAAAAAAAAACATGAAAAAAAGCTTAGCATCGTTGTTTTTTTTTCTAAATTTGTTTTTTTTCTAGCCTACGTTTTAGTTCAATTATAAGTTAAATTTGTATAATAAATCACACGTCGTCCGTCACACCTCAGCGTCACAAACACACCACAACTGCACTAAACTAACTACGTTCAAACAAACAAATCGAAAGGGGATTTCCCCATGCACAAATATATGATTTGGGGATTTCCCTTTCGTTGATGTTAATATCAATGAATGTTGCCAATATTTTTATGAAATTTTGGTACTATTTTATCAGAAAAGTATCGTAGAATTCAAGAATAAACCTAAGACTCTATTATGCACTCTTTAAGTATTAATTTTAATTGTTAACGGTAAATGCCCTAACAGTTTTAGATTTCATACTCTTCTATATATATATATATATATATATATATATATATATATATATATATATATATATATATATATATATATATGAGGAAGTATGAAAGTTGCGCCAGTAATAGAGAAGCTCCATAGTCATAGACTGAGTTGGTATGGGCATGTGATGAGGAGAGAAGAAAGTCATATCACAAGAAAGGTATTAGATTTGAAAGTAGATGGAACGCGGAACAGAGGGAGACCTAAGAAACGATGGATCGATAGTGTCACAGAAAGTATGAACAGGAAGGGAGTGACAAAGGCTATGGTGGATGACAGATCAAGGTGGAAAGAACTGACATACAGTGCCGACCCCACATAAAAAAGTGGGATAAGGTAAAGGAAGAAGAAGACTCTTGAAAAAAAACATGGTCCAGAAAAAAAAAACAGTTTTTTAGCAGTTTTTTAGGCTTTTTTTTTCAAGGTTTTTTTTTTCACATTAGAAAACGGTTTTTTTACAACACCGGACTCCAAGCTTAGGTAGGAGTTGACTTTGTCCGCCGAAGTCGTTGCTTCCTGGTATCACATGTGTATGCCAACACCAAGTAACTAAGTAATTTTCGAATTCAACTGATTATTATACTTACTTACATACATTCATAGTTAAATAAAAGCTTTTCAATGTCATATTTGTTATTTTCAGATATTTCTTCACCACCGGGAAAGCCATCTATCTTGGAAATTGACAATAATTCAGTTAATATTTGTTGGGAAGAACCACAAAATAAAGGCTTTACAGATATAATTTGTTATATAGTGGAATATCAAGAAATGAACACTACTGAGTAAGTGAAAACTCGCTTCTAAAAATCTTTTGTACATTTTAAAAATCAGAATTACATTACATATATGTAAATACAACCGTTACATTATATTCGTTATGAAAAACGTAATAGTATATAGTAGTAATTTATTTAAAATTATATTCTCTTGTTTTAAGAAATTCTAAGTGTTCATATACCTAGTTAAAAATAAATAATTGTTCTACTATATTTCAGGTGGTTGTCTATTGAAAATGTTACCAAAATGCAATACTGTGTCGAAAATCTGAAAACGAAACAATCGTATCGATTCCGAGTATTTGCTGTAAATGAAGTTGGTGTTAGTGAATCCTCAGAAGTTACTGACTATGTTTACGTAGAAAAGATTGCAAAATCTTTACCACCAACTGTTGAAAAACCGTTAAAAGATATTGTTGGTAGACCAAATGAAGACGTAGAGTTAACTTGCATATTCGGAGGTATTCCACAACCTAAAATTTCATGGACGAAAGATGGAAAAAAACTAAAGACCGCTAAAGCTACATACGAAAATAGAGTAGCCACTTTAGTTGTTACGGCAACAGAAATTACGGAAGGAAAATATGTATGCACTGCGTCCAATGAAATCGGAGAAGCTGAAACTAGCTGTCAACTAGAAGTACAACTTAAGCCAACAATACATATTTCTGAAAATGAAATCAATCAAAAACACAGAGTGGGTGAAGGGTGGTCTATAACTGCTCATATTCAAGGCATTCCGAAACCAGACGTTATATGGTACAAAAACGGCTTAAAGATAGAGAGATCTAAGGATTTGGAAATAAAGACTGAAAGCGATTATTCAACAATAAATATATTACAATTAGAACGATCCGACTCCGGAAAATACATGATTGAAGCTCGAAACAAAGCGGGAACAAGTTCCTTGGAATTGTCGCTGAGAGTTTATGGTATGTAATATTTCTCTTTTTTTCACGACAATTTAAGGACTTCGATGTCCTCGATGGCCCAGCAGACCTACGTATTATTAGCACTACCACACGTTAAGTATCCTCTAGAGAGGTTCCCATAGGAATTTCAAATATATATCGATCTCCTACGGTCTTTGGAGAGCACGTTAAACCGGTTACTAAATTAAAACTTCATCGAGCAAGTTTCAAAAGAACAAAGAACAAATCAACAAAATTTTAAAATAACAATGGTCATTTGCCCAAAAGTTCAACTGACCAAAATTTTTAATATCAACGTTTAAATATAACTCTAACCTAACTTCTTTTCTGACCTCAGTAATTTAGAGTGGTCGTTAAAAAAAAAACTCTAACCAAACTTCTTTTCTGCGCTCAGCCGTAGCGGGCGGTCATATAAAAGAATAACTCGAACCTAACTTCTTTTCTGCCCTTCGAATCATTTGCAGTTATGAAAAATTACTAGGAATGATTTGGTATTTGAAATTTATATCTAGCAACTTGTGGTCAGTCGTCCATTTGATGACATAAACATTGAGGTTATAAAATTTTTCTAAATAAAACATTTGGTCTTTTAAATTTTGTTATTTTATATATTGTTCTTTTGAAATTATCTTTATAAACTTTTGGTTTATTAATATGTTACCGTTAAACCGTTTGTTTTAGACGTCTTCATTGGTGCTTTTCGTTAGGCTTAAGCTTGAAAAATATAACACCAGTTTTAAGTTGCCACTTACACAAAAACAAATTTAAATTAGTTATTAATAACACGATGCACTTTCTGTCAAGAATTAATCAATATATTCTCTTGTATAAGTATTGAGACAGCCCCTAATGACTGTCTATTCGTTATACAGCGTGTAAATTGACCCTCAATATTTCCTTAAAGGGGTGAAAGAGATCGCCAATACGATATGAACAAGTTTTCCTTTAATCAATGGAATTGAGAGTTTAAAATGTTTTAAGAGGTATAAAATAAAAAACCGGCCAAGTGCGTGTCGGGCCACGCGCAGTGTAGGGTTCCGTAGTTGCGAATGACAACTTTGAGTTCACACTGTTTACACTCGCACCTCACAGTTTAACGACCCAAAACATCTAACAATGAAGATTGTATGAAATTTTACATTTTCCAGTACATTTAATAAGTTGGTTGCCTATAACTTTTTAGTTTGCACTTAGTACCCAGTTCTGATAGTTTTCCTTTCAACTTCAGTATATATACTACTGCTGTAATTATTTTCACGTATCCATATATAACCGTTTAGCAGATAGAGGGGGGGACACGTACCTCTAACAAAAATTTGCACTTTAAAACCAAATATTTCGGAAACGGATCCCTAAATCGAAAAATGGCGTTCTCAACCTCACAATATTTTTCAAAGACCTTTTTAACGATATCCCACACGATGGGTAAATAGAGAAAAAAAAATTAATCCCCCACTTTACTTGTATGGGAGCTACCAAAAAAAATGTTTTTCAATATTTTTTTCTACCACCTTTTTGCCATGATTAATATACATACCCATACCAAATTACAGCTTTTTAGTACTTATAGTCTCTGAGTACAACCGCGGACGGACAGACAGACAGACAGACAGACATGGTGAAACTATAAGGGTTCCTTGTTTACTACGGAACCCTAAAAAGGAATACCTCCATGAAAACGAATAATTTAGTTGCGCTTTATTAGGTTCGCTTCAAAATGGTTGCGCTTAGAGGATATGTAGTGGCAATTTATTTAAACATGTAGTCCTTTTTTTAATACAAAACTATTTAAGGATACTTGGGTTTATGCCCAGTTTATGAGACTAACGATATCTTAACTGCCGAAATCAATCCAGCCGAAAGACACAATAAGGTACATATTTGCGCGTATCTTAAATGTTTGTTGTTTATTACAACAAACATTTAAGATACGCGCAAATATGCCACTAGGGGCAAAAGGAGGCACCATTTTTTTATCGAGATAAGTACTAGTCGATTTTAGTTAGTTTAGTTTGCAGAGATAAGGGTTAAAATTCTATCACAAAGTAGGTACACGAAGGGTCGCCGCCGTTTCTGTATATATTTACGCCTAAGGTGCGCACACAAAAATACTGTGACAAAGTGTCACATTACGAAATTTATCAGAGAAAAATTTAATTTACACCAATGCTATAAATCCTCTATAAAGGTATTTTAAACAGTAAGCTTATTACCTACCAACATTAAAACAACAAATGTATACCAAAATATCATCAAATTATATTCGTAATGGACGCCTGGCTCGGGTTTGCGCGAAAATTGACTATTAGGTACTCTTTTAGTTTCGTAAACACTTATACAGACGTATATAAAAAACAGCGAAGTGTTAATCGGACTCGCGCACGAGTTTTCCGTACATTGTCTATAGAATATTAGACTATGGAGCAAAAACCGGAAAAAATCACGTTTATTGTATGGAAGCTCCCTTACATGTATTTTATTTTGTTTTTATTATTATTAGGGTTCCGTAGTAAACAAGGAACCCTTATAGTTTCGCCATGTCTGTCTGTCTGTCTGTCCGTCCGCGGTTTTACTCAGAGACTATAAGTACTAGAAAGCTGTAATTTGGTATGAGTATGTATATTAATCATGGCAAAAAAGTGGTACAAAAAAATCTTGAAAAAAATTATTTTTAAGCATAGCTCCCATACAAGTTAAGTGGGGGAGTAATTTTTTTTCTCTTCTTACCCATCGTGTGGGGTATCGTTAAATAGGTCTTTAAAAAATATTATGAGGATGAGAACACCACTTTTCGATTTAGGGATCAGTTTACAGACGTATGTGTGCCCCCCCCCCCCTCCCCCCTCTATCTGCTAAACGGTTATATATGGATACGTGAAAAAAATTACAGCAGTAGTATATATACTGAAGTTGGAAGGAAAATTATCAGAACTGAGTGCTAAGTACAAACTCAAAAGTTATAGGCAACCAACTTATAAAATGTACTCGGAAATGTAAAATTTCATACAATTTTGATTGTTTGATGTTTTTGGTCGGTAAACTGTGAGGTGCGAGTGTGAACAGTGTGAACTCAAACTTGTCATTCGCAAGTACGGAACCCTACACTGCGCGTGGCACGACACACACTTAGCCGGTTTTTTTTTATATAGTGGTAACAGACAGACGATGTAAGTAATTCCACATAGTCTGAATTTCAACAGTCTAGCTATCACAGTCCAAGATATACAGCCTGAAGTCAGACAGACAGATAGCGTACGTAGACCTATTTCTAATAGGGTCCCGAAATGTTTTTACGACTAATGCCTTGATTTAATACGAGTATTTCACCAGCTTTTCTACAATCTTAAAAGTACATTTTTAGATTTGGATCTGTAGGTAGTTTCAACACATGGAAATCCTCAAGCCTTTTTATTTGGTTACTTTGCAGAAAAGCTTGTAGGTAAATAATAAAGTAGTTACCAATATTACTTTTATCACGAATCTTATACTAGGCAAGCGTTATTTTTCGAGATATCTAGTACTCATCCTCGAAACTATAAGTTATTTTTTCGTGGCACACTTTTGAATTAAATGCTATCATGCATTTTACGTTACTAGTAATGACATACTTTATCTATTAACAACTTCTAGATGACAGTGAACGCCGTAGCAAATCTAGATCGCCACAGGAGGAATATTTGGGTAAAACAAGTTAGAATGGTCCTAGCATTGAAACCTTTCAATTAAATCACCTGACCTAATTATGGGATAATTTTATTAATTAATAAAAGTATGGGATAGTACCCATTAATTTAATGTGTTTACACTGATTAACATTACTACAATATTTCTATGATATCAAAAATATACTATAAATCTTAACAAACTACAACCAATGAATGTCCCATTGAAGAAACCCTGTTTCAGCATGACCCGATAATTATCGAGAGGACGCATTCGCAAAAGTTTTACGATTTTTGCATGTACTATGAAAAGTTACTAAGTTCTCGTACATAAGAATAGTATAATTCAGAAAATGGTGTTTTGTATACTCTTTATCAATTCTCTAATGATTACGTTTGTTTATAGATAAACCAAGCAAACCAGAAGGTCCAGTAATCATGCGTGAAATCAGTCGAGAATCCGTGACAATCGAATGGAAACCACCACTCGACGACGGTGGGTTAGAATTAACGAAGTATGCGATAGAAAAACATGAACCCGAAATAAATCAATGGATTAAAGTGGCAGATGTAGATAAAGATGTGGAAACCTACTGCATACAAAGACTGAACGAGAACTGTGAATATATGTTCCGAGTAATGGCACAAAACCCTATTGGATTCTCAGAAGCATTGGAAAGTGAACCGATTGTGATAAAGACAGCTCTAGGTACGTACTTAAACTGAGATTACAATTGTAAAAAAGAATAAAAGAAAAATTACAATATAATAATTAGGATTTCTTTTTAAAACGATGTTTATGCGAGGCCATTATAGAAGAACTTATTAACTTACTACAAAGCGTCACTAAAAAACTCTCAGAGCCAGCTAGCATACATGCATGCACGCCATGCACTATGTGCATATAAATAAATAAATAAATAATCATTAAGAGGTTTACATCACCGTAACTAGCGACACCCGATATTTAATTCTTGTTCTCAGAAATAAGAACAAATTGAAAAAATCTACGTAAGTACTTAAGTTAAGTAAATTACTTGTAGTATTTTTAGTAGAACTTTTCATCAGCATTTCAAATTTAGAGAACTACTCATTACCGCCAAAAGTGGCTGCTTTTGGCGGTAATGCGTAGTTCTCTTGAATTAACAAATACAAAATAATGAAAAGCAATACAAAAGATACTAGAAGTTATTTACTAGTGAAGTATTTACGTCGATTTTGTAAATTTGTTTAGTAGTAAAAGAAATAAAACCAGGGGTGGCGCTAGTTGGCTGGTGTAAGCGCCTTAATGGCCAAGATGCGATTTACTTGCTTCAATTATTTTAACTCGGGGTTATTTTTAAAAAAATTGGTAATATTTATAGGTAGATTATAGTCATAAATATCTGTTACAAAGAAAATGTATTTTTTTAAAGTAAATAATATAATATATATAATATAATATAAATATTCATAAAACTTACATGTACAATACAATACAAGATATACAGTACAAGATCAATGCACTATTTCAATTTAATCGACTTAATTTTTTTTTCATATACGACTACATATCTGCAACATCGAATGAGTAACAGTGATGAAAAAGTAGAAATAAATAGGTATATGGGTCTTTCGTAGTCTTTGACAGTGAATGTGTAGGAAATTAAAATATGTCGAATGAACAATATGGGAGTCGGTATCGAAAATGAACGACAGATCCACTATTTGCCCATGGGACGGTAATAGTCCAGTCAATATCGACACAAAAAAGTGCAAACATTGCAAACGCGCATGTATCTACATACAAGTTTGCAACTTTCTTAACCCTGTGCTACTCCTGGGGGGCCCGAAAGTATGAGACATTTTTCAGTTTTTATGAAGAAACTACCTAAGGGTGCCTTTTTTAGGTATCTTTGTGGTATGCTTTTATGAAATACACTGAACTCTCAGTCACTTATAATTATTGAGTCATAGCTTGTCAAACCATATCCATTTTTTCGCAATTTGGCATAATTTGAGGTAGTTTTGCTTTCCGGGTCCGTACGTCAACGAAACTAAAGATCTTACCGGAAAGTTGTAAGGAAATAAAAGGTAGAAGACAATATTATAAGCTTTCAAATCAATGTCATTTTATCTCTTTGAGTGTTTTTAGCAGTGGAGAAACGAACTCTCAAAAATAGGTATTTCGACCGAAGTATGAAAAAAAATCATTATTAATGTTGAAATTTTCAGATGTACCGTCGCCACCGCTAGGTCCGCTTGGACTTTATGGTATTAGCAGCGATTCCTTGACTATTACGTGGTACCCTTCAGAAAGAAATGGTGGTTCACCAATTATAGATTACACAATTGAAATAAAACAAGAAGGCAAAAAGTGGAAACAAGTAGCAACGGTTACTGAGACCAAAGCCAAGATAGAAAAATTATCAGAACATACTATGTACCAGTTTAGAATATGTGCAAGAAATGAAATTGGTACCAGCTTGCCTTATATGTCGGATGAGGAAATTATTATTGGAAAAACGCTATGTAAGTTACTTATATAATCTACGTTATTACATAGCCATATCTACCTACTGATATAGGCTAGGTATCTACTGGGAAAATCCCATTCGTCATTCGAAATGAAAAATATTAAGATACTGAAAGCTGAAAATTATTTTACAATATTACCTATGAACCTTTAATACCTTTTTGAAATAGAGTCGAAAATCGAAAAAAAGAGATAACGTAGTGTCGGTTTGTTATCTTATTGCGTCGAGCTATTAAAAAAATAAAGTGGAATAATAGACTTATATACTACAAAACAGCACTGCTTTTTTGGCCAGTCATAAAAATTCGTTTACCTAATAAATAATTTTATACCTATATAATTGTCTTTCTGAAGCCTCGATCTGTGAGTTCGACATGCATGATAAACTAATGTGTTTTTGTGTTTTAGCACCACCTTCGCAGCCACTGAAATTTGTCGTACGGGAGATGACCTCCAGGTCAGTCACTCTACAATGGTCTGCGCCAGAAAGCGATGGTGGAAGTGTCATTACGAGTAAGTTGATTTAGTACAAAGTACCTGAAATTTAAATGCAACCAGCAAATAGGTCAAGTGAGTCAAATTTTTTATTTCTTTACAGATTATATCATAGAACATAAGACTGTAAAAGGCAAATCGTGGACCAAAGCAGTTACTGTTGGTGGCTCAGTATACGAACACTGCATTGAGAATATCAAAGAAAAAGAAGAATTAATTTTCAGAATATCAGCTGAAAATGCTATCGGCATTAGCTTACCAACAGAATCCCAGACAGTCCGATTGGAAAAGCATGCAAGTAAGTACTTATCCCAAATTGCCTTGTGATATGTAGATGCGTAGCTAGTTCAGCAGGGCTTCATCAGTTTATGGATGGCAGCTTTAGGTTTGTTTGCGACTAAAATACCCCAACTGGCTGGAGGCAGTTTCTTCTTCCGAATCATAATACTCGTATTAGTTAATGATCGAGGAAGCGCGAAGCGCGAGTGAAGCGTCTGTCTTTGCCGCTTGCTCGGCTGTTCTCCTGTACAAGTCGCTTTTGTGCACAGATTATTTTGAAACTTTGTGAGCAGATTCGATAATGAGAAAATTATAGAGATTTTATTGTCTATCTAGTTACATCCAATGTCAAAACTTTTTGTAGGTTGGTAAATTGTAATGTAGGCAAAGACAAGATGAACAAGTAAAGATGTTTTAACAAAGAAATTCGGCGAAAACGGAACCCTTATAGATTCGTCACGTCTGTGTGTGAACTTTTAAAATGAGAAAGTGAAAATCCTAAAATAAATGCTGTAGATGTTAATAAAACTTTTCTCCGAAAATTAGATCATAAATCGCAATTTAACTTTGTTATTTATAGGTACAAACACTCATCGTGTAATCTATTCTATAACGGAATCGAAAAATAAAATATTGGGCTCCCCTGTATTACATAAAATGGGTGGAATTTATATAACTACTTATTATTATTTAGAAAATGAATAAGGGTATAACGCCTCCAATCCATTTTGCTGCATTTTATTTTTCGCCCATATACGATTGTGCTATTTAATAAATGGACATTATATTATATATAAATAAATAAATTACAGCCGTACCATCACCGCCAACGGCTCCGCTGGAAATCCGAACAGTGGGCAACAACATCGTCATGACATCTTGGGGCACGCCTGAATGGGATGGAGGAGCACCTCTACTAGGTTACAATATCGCCATAAGAGACGTCACCAAAACTATGTGGATGGAAGTTGGCAAAGTCGACACACATACTCTGAAGTTCAATATTCGCGATTTAAGTGAGAATCATACCTACATGATAAGGATATACGCTCGCAACGAGATCGGACTTAGTGAGCCGCTTGAGTCTGATGAACCTTTCAAAGTGCTTCCTGGAGAAGGTGAGTCTTTGTGACATGACCCCTCTTAATTAATTAAGTATAAACCGTTTTAGATTAAGAGCAAATTAGACGAAGTCTCGATTTCGAACCCCGGTACCGAATCGCTTACGGACAAACTAGTTGCACCGAATTATTTTCTTGTCATATTGATAAGTCATTTGGTATCTATCAGGACTAATGTTACGCACACTCTTCTTGGAGTTAAATTTATTTGTGTGCTTTCGCCGCCAGTTAGTTAATACAAACTATTTCTGGCCAGCGCCTAGCCCAAATACTGTTAGTCCATTCATGCCCGCCACTAATAGTTAATGCATGCGACACTTGCCCACGTTGCTGCATCCGTTCGAGGCTGCAGTGGCATCAGCTGTCGTAGTCGCGCGCGACACGTCTTTCGCCTCTACACGAAGTGTTTCCGTGCAATGATGTTTATCATTAGAATTTGTTTGTTTTTCGTATGTGTAAGTGGCCAACACTGGTGTCAGATTTTTCAAGCTGCCTTAAGGCATCTGACATAGCTTAACGACTGCCATCAACGATGACAGCCGGGACCAACGGCTTAACGTGCCTTCCGAAGCACGGAGGAGCTCGAGATATTTTTATGCCACTTGCGGTCACCCATCCAAGTAGGGACTTCACCACTTGTCATTCGAATGACAAGCAACGAATGATACTATACTCTTCTAATACATCTACTTCCACGGGCAGATTCTCATGCAGACGAGGAGCCGGGCGAGCACACCGAGGCAACAGAGCCGACTTCTTTCAGCACTCAAACGACCACTTCCTGGCTGCGGGACCACAATATGGATGCTGACATCCGATCCTACGCCCGTGGCTCATTGCTACGACGTGACGAATATTTCTTCAGAATATGGCACTACGCTAAACAACTGTTCAAGTGATGCGACTGTGCAGCCACACAAACTTTACCTGTGATATTTACCATGAAAATAATTGTTTATAGTTGGCGGATAGCTTTAAACATGTTCTATAAATGAGACAGTGCGTCCAACCTCGAACTCTGTATTTTATAATTTACTAAATACGATTTATACTACACATGATAGGATTTCATATATTTATTCTAGTTAATAATTAAATTATTTATTTATTTAATTTATTTCAGTCAGTTAAGTGATAATCAGTTTAAATCTCATTCAATGTTTAACGGGAGACGTTTTAAATATAGGTGCAAAATATTTATTCGATAAATTGAATGAGTTTTGAATATGATTATCAATTTTTACCAAACAAAAATGTTTAATAATAATAATTTGTACTAAAAATACTATTTTTTGTTTTATTTATATATATAATAAAGTCCACCCATTTCAGATCCGAATACAAGGGGATACAAATATATACTTAGTCTGGCCATAAAACCTGTTACAATTAAAAATAAACAAAATATTACATTTGAATATTCATTGTGTTACTCAATTTTGCGCCAATCGGTCGTCAAATATATTGTGATATTAAAATAGAGTGGGGTGATGATGAGAACCGAATCGTTGTGATTGCAAACATACAAAGTATGCATGGCGCGAAAGACGAATTTTTTTAAATCTATGCATGGCGACAAATACGTAAAATTTTTGAAACTCTCCATTTGCTTGGTATTCGTCGAATGTTTGTGTACCGGGCTATTGATAGGTACAATGAAAACTCCTCTGTTTGTGACAAAAAGGCGATCAAAATGAAGCAAGGGAAAGAATTCGAAGAAATCCTGCCTTTTGGGTAGAAATCATGCGAGATGAAGATAACTCCTAGTACCTTGTCGCATATTTTAAACGATAACTTAGGACTTGCAGTTTATAAGAGACGCACCGGTCGATACTTGACTGACTTAAAAAGAATAATGTGGTAAATACCCGTGGATACCCGAAAATGATCTTCGTCGTAGGGGCAGGCCAAGAAAACGATGCCGCACTGATCTAGACGCTTTTCAGTACAATTGGACAGAAGTGGCTCTAAATCGTGATAAATGGATGATGGGAGAGACCTTTGCCTGTATCTATATACCTATATCAGTAACATTCTCACCTGAAATGCGTATAAACAGGGGTTCGCAGCTGGGGATTGTTCCGAGGCGAGCGATAGACTTTATAAAATAGAAGTCTCTTGTCCACACAATGGGCCCATTCAAGAGGGCCAGATGAACCACGTGAAGTCTTTGTTATCTAAGCACGGTCCCAGGCACATGCTCATCTGAGATGCTTAGGAACCCAATATCCGGGGACCGGGGGCCAGGGATGGGCCGGGGGCCCGGAGATGGAAAACCACACGGACTAAGTTGCGGGAAACTCCTAGTGTCCTAATAAAAAATAAATATGTGAAGGATAATCTGAGCAACTGCTAAATGAATGCTTACACAGTTTAAGAAGCCCCTTATTTAAACGATAAAAAAATTTTAGTGTGTTACTTAATTTAATAAAACTTAATTTAATAAAGCGAATTTATAAGGCCGTGATTTTTAAATTAAAAGAGTACATCTACATTTAAATGTTTCTCTTGAACTTGAACTCAGTAACATTGTTATGTTACTGAGTTCAAGTCAAAAATTTTATGATAGGTAAACATAATTTTGATTGATATAGCTTTTTTTTCACCCTCATAACATTTGTTAGGCATACATAGTAAGTTTCATTTGATTTTAATTATATGATTGGTGCAATTATAATTGCACAAAAATTCTATAAATAGAAGTTTTGTCAAGTCATAAAGCCTAGTGAGTTACTCTATCGCATCTTTGTTTTGATTGCTTTACAGGAAAAATAATGTGGTAACTGATGAGTAAAAAGCACTTGTGCCAAAAAGATTTTTAAATTTTTATTTGTCAAAGAAATGTGAGTTTCTAAAATAATCTAGAAACATATTCAGAAAGTAAGAGCACTTCGCTCAGCTGAGTTTAAGGCATTGCATTTTGTTACAATAGTGTGTACTATTTTAATATTGATTCTTTAGCGGATTACTCACGGAACAGTAAAAAAGGCGTAGGCGTGGCGCGGTCGCCACAAGTAAGCGACGTATCGCTAACGGCTCGTTGCGCTTACTCGTGTTCTGAAGACTTTCTTCATCAATATGCCATTTTGTTCAATTTTAGAGTGCAAATACAATAGTAGAAGACATAATCATAAAAACCGGCCAAGTGTGAGTCAAACTCGCGCAATGAGGGTTCCGTACAATATGCTTGGTGAACACACACACAATGTGCAAAAAATGTTTTATTCAATTGACTAGCGCCATCTAGTGGTGTTTTAGTGAACTATTTCCCTAGATGAACTTATTATTGTGAGTTTACCACTTAATTTTCAAGTGATAGAATTCTTATTATTTTTCCTGTAATCTTCAAGGAATGAACTATATTTTGTAATTTTTTCAAAATTTTCGGCTCAGTAGTTTCGGAGATCAGGGGGGGGGAATGGTCAATTTTTGCCTTCTTTCGTGAATAAAATCAAAAGTATTGATTTTACCCGAACAAAAAAAATATTTTTGAGATCCTCTTAATGAGCCCTTTCATTTGATATATGACACAGAAAGGTTTGCAAAACTTTTTTTTTAAATTTTGTAATTGGTCCCCTCAAAATGACCCTTATTTCAAAAAAATCTTTATTTACTTTGCACATCCGTGTTTGGGTCATAGGATTACACTATCTTACCAAATTTCATCTAATTTGGTTCAGTAGATTCGGAGAAAATCGGCTGTGACAGACGGACGGACGGACAGACAGACGCTCGAGTGATCCTATAAGGGTTCCGTTTTTCAACTTTTGTACGGAACCCTAAAAATGGTGTTTGTTTTATACCATCTGTGAATAATATTACGTTTGTTTTCTTTAATATTATTTCATTACTTAAAAAATAAAAATAGCTAAAATACACGTTAGTGCCCTCCACATAAAGTCTATTTTTTATTTAATTGTATTGCACCCGTGCTTCTAGAAATTTCTATGCTACTCGTTAAGTGATGTAGCTAGGTGATGTTTTGGATTTTATCGATAAACGTTATTTAAATTGTAAAAAAAAATAAGTAGCGATTGAACATGCGCATGTGACGCTAATTCAAGCCTTATTTGTGCTCAGTTACGGGTCATAGTTGCTCAAAAATAATAGACCGCCATCTATTGTCGAATAGCGCAATTTTTTCGTCAATCGACCTTTCATTGTGAAACGTCTTAAGTACTTTCTTGTACAGTATAAATTAAGTCGTATGTACAAGGCATAATATTTTTTATTTAGCCGTGTGGTTCCCGGCAGAGTAGAATAGGACCACTCCAAGTCTTCCCGTGGATGTCGTAGAAGGCGACTTAGGAAACAAGCTAAACAAAGCTTATAAACATCAAAGAGACCTCTCCAAACCGTCTGGCCAGCGTGGGGAGTGTAGGCCAAATCCTCTGACAGCTCTGGCTATATGTATGATATATAATATATATGGCTTGGGAAGTGCAGAGAGGGTTGTGCTCCTGCAGTGGAGACTTACAAGGACCTGATGATGATGACAAGGCATAAGGCGCGTAATTGTCCGGTGTAGGTTCAATGACTTACTCAATACATTGTGATATGAGTTGACCAATGAAGCTCATTGTTTATCTGTGTGTAGTTTATGACTATCATCTTACGAGTATATGTGTGAGTTTGGCGACCACGGTTCCCTTACTAATTTTGTCGTATGCCACTTCCACTTTTTTTTACTGTTACGTGGGATTAATCATTTTAGGGATCCGTAGAAAAATGAAACAAAAACCGGCCAAGTGCGTGTCGGGCCACGCGCAGTGTAGGGTTCCGTAGTTGCGAATGACAACTTTGAGTTCACACTGTTTACACTCGCACCTCACAGTTTAACGACCAAAAACATCTAACAATGAAGATTGTATGAAATTTTACATTTTCTAGTACATTTTATAAGTTGGTTGCCTATAACTTTTTAGTTTGCACTTAGTACCCAGCTCTGATAGTTTTCCTTTCAACTTCAGTATATATACTACTGCTGTATTTTTTTTCACGTATCCATATATAACCGTTTAGCAGATAGAGGGGGGGGACACGTACCTCTAACAAAATTTTGCACTTTAAAACCAAATATTTCGGAAACGGATCCCAAAATCGAAAAATGGTGTTGTCAACCTCACAATATTTTTCAAAGACCTTTTTAACGATACCCCACATGATGGGTAAATAGAGAGAAAAAAATTACTCCCCCACTTTACTTGTATGGGAGCTACCAAAAAAAAAATTTTTCTTCGAGATTTTTTTCTACGACTTTTTTGCCATGATTAATATACACACTCATACCAAATTACAGCTTTCTAGTACTTATAGTCTCTGAGTAAAACCGCGGACGGACAGACAGACAGACAGACAGACAGACAGACAGACAGACAGACATGGCGAAACTATAAGGGTTCCTAGTTTACTACGGAACCCTAAAAAAAGGAGACCTTATAGGATCACTTGCATTCGTCTGTTACAGCCAATTTGCTCCGAATCTACTGACCAAATCAAGTGAAATTTATCCTACGACCCAAACTATATGCTAAGTATATATATATATTATATTTATTTTAAACTAGCTGATGCCCGCGACTTCGTTTGCGTGGACTTTATGACTCCGGCGTATTAATATAAACATACCTACATAGGAAAATACTTGTAGCATTGTTATAAAATTGTACCTATAGCATTGCATTGGCTGTTGCTAAATACTGGAGGGATAAAATATAGGACTCTTTTAGATTTTTTGAGCCACCGACACGATAAGAAGACTATATCCCCTTAATGCATGATCTCTTTTTTATCCTTGTTAAAAATATATATTGCAGAAAATATATCATAAAATACAGGAAAAATAATAAAAAAAATATATCTTTATAATTTATTTATTTAGAACGAATTAAATAGATTGTGCCGTTTTCGGCACTTCATGCATTACAGGCATAATTATTGCGCGGTTTAAATTTTTTTATGCAACTGGTTAAAACAGTCCTTATTTTTTTTTGCGCATAAGTGCACATTGCATTTACTGCATTTTACAACAGTTTTTAAGTTGCATGTTGGGAACATGCATCGCATCCTATCTGGTGTTCTTATTTGTTCGTGCCCCACGCCGTCAAGTATAACATCCATCGGAGGCAAGATTTGGCATTGCTTACCCTTACGTATTTTAGGAGAAGGCTGGCCTTCTAAAGAACTTGATCTTGGACGGCCTCTAGGGATAGGTGTGCTGTACTTACATAATGTGTCTGCCAGATCAGATCGGAAATCTGGAAGGTTCATCATGTCTTTACTGGCTAAACCTTTTTGGATCATTACTTTCTTGTAAAGAATCCAAGCGTTGATTATGCTCAAATCTAAAAGGTGATAAAAAATTCGTAAGTGCCACTTTCTGCTCTTTATCCTTATTTTATATCTGCCGAGGTGGGCATCCATCAAATCCACCCCTCCCATGTGGGCATTGTACTCTTTTACTAGTTTCGGGCATGTGATGTCTATTTTGCGTTTGAGTTTTTTATCATACCTCTGGATTTTCTCTGCAGGTTCAGCGCCAACATAAGTTGATGCCAAAACTACCTGTTTGTTGTCCTTCCACGATACTGCAGTTATTTCCACATTATCATAATTGGTAACATATTCCTCGTACGCTCCTCGAGGTACAGAGCTTTTCATAACGTCATGTTTGTTTGGCAATTTACACGTTCTCCCTAATCGATTTCTTTGAATCGTACCCAAAGAATATATCCCCTGGGTTGCCAAATAATGCATCAAAGGCAAAGAAGTGTAAAAATTGTCAAAATAAACGATGTGGTTTCTTTGACGAGGCACTCCTCTTACAAGTTTCAAAACAGTTTGGCCGATCACACCCATTTCAGGTTCACAAGATAGCTTTTCGTCATCTTTTTCTTTGCCCGCGTATATAATAAATTTATACGCATATCCAAGTAGGCTACACAAAACAAATAATTTGAAGCCCCATTTATGGGGCTTGTTGGGCATGTACTGCTTCAAGAAGTGACCCACTTTCGTAGAACACATCTGCTCATCGATCGACAAACGTTGGTCAATCGTAACACTCGAAAATCTTTGATTTAGATGTTCAATGACTGGGCGCAATTTGTGAAGCTTATCATGGTCTACATGGTTCACAGGTAGGTGTTTCGAGTTATCATTGAAGTGTAGATATTTTCTAATTTTTTCAAATTTGTTTACAGGCATGGTGTCTTTTATTGGGGCGAAACCAAATTTTCCCCAGTACGAGCGAATATTAGGATATCGGTAAACAGACATAAAAGTAACGATCCCTAAATATTTACGTAAATCCTCTACCGTTATTTTTTCAGGCTTATCAGGCTGTTGCTGGGTTGAATACAAATTTGACTCGTGAACAATTGATTCCAAAAAATCATTCGTAAAAAAGTAACAAAAAAACTGATACGGTGTCTCCAGCGCTTTTATATCCGAGGATAATTCTTCAGAGCCTAAAAATGCAATTTTCTCCGGTGAATAGGTCAGATTTTGTTTTTTCCAAAGTAAATTTCTACCGCCATACGGTAAAGGATTAGCAGTTTGTGAAGTAGTGGGAATGTCATGTACTAAAGGCGGATCATCATCGGAGCTAGCACGAACATCACCAAAAGTATTTTCAGATGTATTGGCATTATCATCCAATAAACCAGGGCCATTATCTTCATCAATATTATCTTCTAAGTCTGAAGGACGATTCTCCAACTCGTCTAGAAGAGCTTGGCGACTTGGATAAAAATCTAAATCTTCACCATCAGATTCCATGTCGTCTTCGGAGATTTCTCCGTTTTCTAACATGCAAAGTATTTTTTCTATTCTATCGTCATCCATAGCTGTAAAGCAAACCAAGAACCAAGCTAAAACCCATCAACCAACACCAAATAATAACAGAAAAAGCTTTTACAATGACAAGTGAAGGTATTAGAATGTATTCAGCAAACTTGTGAAAAGTTATAGCTTCAATGCATGATGTGCCGTTTT
Source organism: Rhodophaea formosa (assembly GCA_963082605.1). Taxonomy (NCBI): domain Eukaryota; kingdom Metazoa; phylum Arthropoda; class Insecta; order Lepidoptera; family Pyralidae; genus Rhodophaea; species Rhodophaea formosa. The sequence continues at coordinate 13,249,485 of OY720203.1, read as the reverse complement.
CGGAACATACACATTTTGGCGTTTTTAGAGCCAAATTTATGTCAAATCAATATAATTTCCATAAAACATATAATTTGAATGACATACCTGAACAAAGAATATTTTTCCTTGGAGTAATAAATAAAATAAAATTAATTTTTACTCCGACGAACTTCTAGTTATTCACGTTGCGTCAAAGAATTGGCGCGCTTTTACAACTTGACAAATCTGTCAAATATGACAACGTTATATACAATGACAAGTTATTTTTTTTATTGTTTATAGATCATAGACTATAAATTCGTCCTTCAACTGTTAGAAATAGTGAGGCAACGCGCGTGATTTAAAAAAAAAGTCATAGTGCCGATTTCGGAACTCTATGCATTAAGGGGATATAGCTAGCTCCAAGTGAGCTTGCGCTAAATCACCAAACTTTGAGGTCTGGGCAGAGTGCCCTCAACCTATCGCACATCTCCAAAGGGAGCCTTCGGGAGGGACCGACCTCGGCTTTAGGTGTTGCCTGTGGGTTCAAGGCTTGGAGAGACAGCAAAACTCTCATGTTTTGCCGTACTTATGAGCTGAAAACTACGTTGCCAAAAGGGCAACCGCTGGGCGGTCACCAGTAATATGAGCTAATCGTATTCTACGCACTCTATCCCAGTGGAGAGTGTGACTCTGTAAAATTGTCGATATAAAATTTTACATGGTAGTGTATCAGTGCTAAATCTTCGATTTTTTTTACCTCAACAAAAAATACTAATCAGGCTGAACAACTTTTGCTACAACGTCATTTTTATATTTTATAGTACACCTGGACCATTATGGTTTTGCGTCAGGTGTTCCAAATCTTCAAATTAAGTATCTCAACAAAAAATGCACATCAGGTTGAACAACTTTTGCTAAAGCGTCATTTGTATATTTCTTATAGTTTACCTATTATGGTTCTGCATGAGGTGTTCCAAATCTCAGAATTTTTATACCTCAACAAAAATGCTCATCAGGCTTAACAACTTTTGCTAAGGCTCCACTTTTATATTTCCTATAGTTTAGCTGGACCATTATGATGCTGCATCAGATGTTCCATTTTCCAAAATTATTTCTATTCTATATGTTGCCCCCGCTTAATAGCTATATAGCAAAAAAAGTTTCATTCGAATCCGTCCAATATTGCCGGAGATAAAGGTGATCATACATACAGACAGACAGACAGACAGACAAGAAGTTCCAAAAATATTTTTTTGCGTTCTATTATTCTTTTTAAGTGCCCCTCTATCCATTTCAGTCAAAAATACTAATTGTACAGACAAAATATTTTTACTGTTTTATTATATGTATAGATATGGATTATTTTTGGGGACAAATCGGGAAATTTAAAATAGGTTTTGCAAGCCTAGTGTTATATGGTATCAAATGAAAGGGCTTGTTATGAGGATCACAAATATATTCTTGTTATTATGTAACATACTTAAATATTTTATTTAATTTTTAGGGTTCTGTAGTAAGTAAGAGGTAAGTGTCCCCTCCCCACCCCACATCTATCTGCTAAATGGTTATATGGATATGTAAAAAAATTACAGGAGTAGTATAAATAACGAAGTTAAAAGGAAAACTATCAGAGCTGAGTACTAAGAACAAATTAAAAAGTTTAGTACTTTTTCATAAACCGCATTAATAACTTTGTCATTAATTCCAATACTATGAAAAACAAAGTTATCTTTGCTGACAAAAAATTATAGAGGTTTTTGGCTAATCTAAGCTTGCTTCTACGGAACCCTTTTCATGGACAAGCCCGACTTGCACTTGGCCAATTTTTAGGGTTCCGTACAAAAAATTAAAAACGGAACCCTTATAGGATCACTCGAGCGTCTGTCTGTCCGTCCGTCCGTCTGTCACAGTCGATTTTCTCCGAATCTACTGAACCAAATTAATTGAAATTTGGTAAGATGGTGTAAACCTATGACCCAAACACGGATGTGCAAAGTAAATATATATTTTTTTTAAATAAGGGTCAGTTTAGGGGTTCCAAATATAAAATGTTAAAAAAAAGTTTTGCAAACCTTACCGTGCTATATATCAAATAAAAGGGCTTGTTATGAGGATCTCAAAAATATTTTTTTTTTGTTCGGGAAAAATCAATACTTTTGATTTTATTCACGAAAGAAGGCAAAATTTGACCATTCCCCCCCCCCCCCCCCCCCTGATCTCCGAAACTACTGGGCCTAAAATTTCCAAAAAATTACAATATATAGTTTATTGCTTGAAGATTACAGGAAAAATAATAAGAATTCTATCAGTTGAAAATAAAGTGTTAAACTCACTATAATAAGTTCACCTAGGGAAATAGTTCACTAAAACACCACTAGATAGCGCTAGTCAATTGAATAAAACATTTTTGCACATTGTGTGTGTGTTCACGAAGCATATTGTACGGAACCCTCATTGCGTGAGTTTAACTCACACTTGGCCGGTTTTTTTAACATATCCCCCACCTAATCACCAAAACTACCTAGTTGAGCCTAAAATTATGAAAAACATTCATTCATTGCTTGTAGATTACAGGAAAACTTAATTCTATCAATTGAAAATAAAGTGGTTTGACTTTGCCATTTACGGAGCCTTCTCCACACCAGTTTAACTAGCAATTAGCCAGTAAACAAATATGGTTAAATACAAAAACATTTACTTAATATGTATTCCAACATAAGGCTATATAAGAAGTTATTTGTGCCACACAGCATTATTTACACACACAGTATTTTATGTAAAAAAATCTTCTGGAAAAGAACATGCAGTTCCATATATTGTCACTGAGTTTTCCTGGTGAATATTGATATTTTGTTAAATGATAAATGTTGTATGTTTTCTCATGAGCTGTATTGATCATAACAACACTCATATTTTTATTCAACTTGCTTGGTCCTCAAGAAAAAGACTCCTGTCTGTTGCAATGATCAACTTAGCTCACTTGAATCATAATTCATAATGTACTATTGTATGTATACAATAGTACATTATGAATTATGATTCAAGTGAGCTAATCTTGATACCATGCACATAATTATATATCCATAGTCAGGTCATAAGTTCTGTCAAAAACTTTTTATAAAATGAATGATACACTTTTTGATAATTATAAAGAAATTATGTATGAAATTAAAGGTAATTTAATTTAGAATACAATTTTATTTACATTATTCAAAATGCCCTCCCCTATTTTGAATACATGCCCTTAATCGACGCGGCCAATCATCAATCGCAGCACGCACCACATTCATATCTATTTCTGCCGCTGCTTTAGCCAAAGATGCTCGTAGAGATTCCAAATTCTGATGAGGTTTAGCGCAGACTTTCTCCTCCAAATGTTGCCATATCTTGTAATCCAGTGGGTTTAAATCTGGACTAGAAGAGGGCCAGTCTTCATGTCCGATAAAGTCAATTCCACGGGCGGTCAAGCAGTTTTGCGTGCTTCGTGCTCTATGAGCTGGTGCAGAGTCCTGTTGGAATATCCAATGTCTGTTTTTGAACATTGTTCGCGAAAGAGGTTCTACTATGTTTGTTAGGACGGTATTTTGGTACACCTCGGCACTGGTTTTTACACCTTTTTCACAGAAAAACACCTCAGTTAAGCCTGAATAAGAGACGCCAACCCTTGAAATACGCGTGCTGGCTTCTTCACTGCTGTGGGCATACACCTTATCATTTTGTTTATTATAACTTTCTTCGTGGTTAAAATTTATTTATCTAATAATTTTCAAACGCTCATTCAAAAAATGTCCGGTCTCCTTACGATAAGCTCGTAGTCCTAGGTCTTCATTAATCACTCTTTTGACCATGGTTTTGCTTAGGCCCATCTGAAGAGCTAAGATTTTTTGTTTACGAACAGGATTTCGTTGGATTCGCGCCTTCACTGCTTTGATGATCGCTGGTGTCCTAACTGTACGAGGTCGGCCGGTCCTCTTACGATCTTCGAAGCTTAAATCTTCAGTGAATCGTTTGATAGTGCGATAAACAAATCGTAGGGTTATTTTCAATTTTTGTAGAATATTGAAAATTTCTTTTGGCGCGTAACCACAGCGGTGCAACGCAATAACTGCTATTCTATCTTCTTTCTTCGACCACTCCATATTTGAAAATGAATAAAAATTTATGTATTTTGTATTTTCGGCAAGTGCAAACGTTCTATTTTTTAAATTGGTGAAGTTCATCATGCCAGTATTAAAAAAAATTCAATAATAAGGTTTTGACAGAACTTATGAGCCGACTAAGTATATATATATATATATATACTTATGTGCATGGTATTAAGATCAGGTAAAGTCAAACCCCTTATTCATTAAAATTAACAAATTTTAGTTAATGTATGTTAGAGTTTGATGAGCTCCGTGGTGCAGTGGTCATCACACCAGTGACACGGGGTTCCTGGGTTCGATCCCCGGTCATTGATGGGTGAAATGATGTGAAACGATCTTTTTCAGATTAACCTGGGTCTTGGATGTTTATGTATATATTATAAAATATTGTATCATTGATCAGCCGTGTGGTTCCCGGCAGAGTAAAATAGGACCACTCCAAGTCTTCCTGTGGATGTCATAGAAGGCGACTTAGGAAACCCAAGCTATACAAAGCTTATAAACATCAAAGAGACCTCTCCAACCCATCTGGCCAGCGTGGAGAGTGTAGGCCAAATCCTCTGACTGCTATATATAATATGTATGTAACAATGTTGGTTTATTTTTTAGTTTTTCCTTTGGAATGTATGTATGTATATTAAAGTAATAAAGCAAAGTAGGTAGGTACTTAGTATCTTAGCCTTTGAAGTTGAACTTGCTACTCCCACTGTTTACCGACTTTGTAATTTACAAAATGGTGTCAAATTTAAAATATTCTGGACAATTGTTATGTTGTACATCCCCATAGATTTGTGTGGGATGGGATCCACAGCTGCTGTCCCAAACAATTAATAAAAAATAATGTTCTTATGGTAACGTGAACCATGTTCAGTTATGTATACGACCATTCTAGTTACATTGGCATTTCAATTAATAAAAAGAGATATAAGTGTGTCTAGACTCTAGTTACACCACTAACAATCTTACCTTGCAAATGGCTCTGTCTCAGTGACCTTAGAGACATGTCTCTTCAGATAGTACCACAGAACTATAACTTGTTTTAGTTATTAATCTGAGGATAGTACCTATGTCAGACTTTATGTATATTAGGTATCTTCTTCTTTTCGTTTCGATGGCTTTTCGAGATTGATCTTGTCTCTTCGAGATTGATCTTGTCTCTTTGGTGGGTAGCAACTCGTACGCCATTGTCTGATGCACAGTAAAGATGTTCTTTAGAGCAGCTTGTTGGGCGGTTGGGCATAGGGCAGTACGAAGATGCACCATGGTTTGGTCGACATGACCACTTTAACATTTGTATCGTATTCCAATAATGTTGATTGGTAGGTATATCACCGATTTTCAAAACCACATCTCACAAAACCTCTGTACAAAAACCCAATCAATACTTCTTTTTTCCTTAGCAATATTTCTGAAACCCGAAAAACAGACTACAAAAAACATGTAAACATTTGGACGTAACATGTTCCGACTGACATTCAAAATAAATTTTCGCGCGACAATGTTTTTTTTTGTGTAAAGCCCGTATTGCCCGTAACACACGTTCCAATTTGGCAGGACGCCGTGCCGACCGTCGGAACCGACCAAATCGGACCGTGTGTACAGTGTTGCCGTTTAATAAATATAAAAGTCCCCAGACATCTATGAAAAAGTCGCCAGTTTTTAAAAAATATCATCAAAAAAATCCGCTAGAAGTCGCTAGATCTATAATTAGAAATTCAGGGTTCAAGGTTGTAATTAATAATAAATCATTTAACCATAGAAAATAAACATAAAATCAAACTAATATTTAATAAAATCAAAGGAATAAATTATTTTTTTCTTCTTTGGAGGTACATCCATTTCAATTGACAACATGTACTTTACCGGAAGTGGTACTTTTTATATATGCCATCGAAAGTACCTTGTATGTATATACTTCCATATTTATTATAATTTTTTTGAATCATAATTAATTTTTTTATGAATTTTTGAAAATACGACACAAACTTAAGTTTTATAATAGTAATATCTGTGCCTTATGTGTCATTGTCAATCTGACGTAAAAGAATGACATTGACAGTCTGAGTTGCCAGATTTGGGAAATTTTACCCGAAAGTCGGGAAAATCTCTATCAGGCCTCTCCCAATGAAAATGATAAATATATGGTTTCCACTCTCACTGTTTTTTTTTTTTCATTGTAAATGCCGGCCAGAATGTTTTTCGATGTAATAATGAATTGGTTTTGCTTATTTCTCTTACCTGATAACTATGTTTCTTATATTTTTATTTGTTTCTTTTACGTTCAGAAAATACTAAACCACGTCTTTTATTTTTTACAGGTTAGACTGAACCGTATTTTTACTGATATTTTTGACGTTCAGAAAAAACGAAACCACGTCTTTTACCCCCTTATTCATAAATTCGTATTCTTCTTCCTTTACCTTATCCCACTTTTTTATGTGGGGTCGGCACAGTATGTTAGTTCTCTCCACCTTTATCTATCATCAACCATAGCCTTTGTCACTCGCCTCCTGTTCATACTCTCCTTGACACCATCGATCCATCGTTTCTTAGGTCTTCCTCTGTGTGTGTGTGTGAACCTTAAGTCGTATGATCAAAATAAATAATGGTGTAAATAAAATTGATCGCATGTAGATTATGAAAATCTCTAGCGTTTGCGTAAACAGTCATTTGGAAAATTCTTTAACTATAGATTATATCATTTATGGAAAGTTAATTTGGTATCAAATAGTTAAATGCGATTAAGTTTTTCACCATTTAAAACAATCATAACGACGGAAAGTAATGTGCTACACATTTGCGATGTCTTATTATATTGAATTTTTTGGTATTAAAAGTTATAGGTACCTACGTTCAAGTGACCCTCGCATAGTAGTATATAAATAGCACGTTTAGCGAGTTTTCTATCAACAGCAACGCACCGATTATCTTGTGCTTTAGAAGGTATACGAAAGTAGAGGTTTTCCGATAGCGTTATGAACTTATGACCCTGTTTCGACAGTTTTGTAGGAAACATGTAACAATGGCATCAAGTCTGTTTTCACTAACAATGCCATGATTGTTATCTTGATGCAAAAATCGTTCTTTCTATGTCAAACATTAGAGAGTGGGATAGAGACAAAACATATTATAACTAATGCGATTATCAATGTAAAAGACGTGGTTTCGTATTTTCTAAACGTCAAAAATATCAGTAAAAATACGAAAAATATAGTTAACAGGTAAAAGAAATAAGCAAAACCAAATCATTATTACATCGAAAAACATTCTGGCCGACATTAAAAATGAAAAAAAAAAACAGTGAAAACGGAAACGATATTTATCATTTTCATGGGGAGAGGGCTTAAAGAGATTTTCCCGACTCCCGGGTAAAATTTTCCAAATCTGCCAATGTCATTCTTTTACGTCAGATTGACAATGACAGGGAATAAGGCACAGATATCTCTATTATAAAAACTACGTTCTTGTCGTATTTTCAAAAAATCATTAAAAAAATTATAAAAATATGGAAGTATATTCGTAAGTACTTTCGATTGCATATATAAAAAGTACCGGTTGTCAATTATTGATTTACTTAGAACAAGTCTGAACTATAGCAATTACGGTAAATGATATAGGTAAATTATATTTCGCGGTAATGAAAGAAAAGCGAGCGATACCTGATTATCAATTAAAAGAGTCTGAATCATCAAGACAAGAGACAGTTATTATGATAGAGGGTTACCCGTAAATTCCGTCACATGGTCGCTTTCACGGGAAATCCCCTATATAATCATCATGTAGCCAGTCAGTAACCATTTGGGTGATTATAACATTTTGATTACTTATAATACCATTAAAGAGAACTTTTGAAAGAAAAAAGAAAGACTTTATCAGCAGGGGGATACATTAAGCTAATTAAAAAAAAACCGGCCAAGTGTGAGTCAATCTCGCGCTTCGTGTACACACACACAATATGCAAAAATGTTTTATTCAATTGACTAGCGCTATTTAGTGGTGTTTTAGTGAACTATTTCCCTAGATGAACTTATTATAGTGAGTTTACCACTTTATTTGCAAGTGATAGAATTCTTATTATTTTTCCTCTAATCTTCAAGGAAAGAAATACACTTTGTAATTTTTTCAAAATTTTCGGCCCATTAGTTTCGGAGATCAGGGGGGGGGGGGGGGGAATGGTCAATTTTTGCCTTCTTTCGTGAATAAAATCAAAAGTATTGATTTTACCCGAACAAAAAAAATATTTTTGAGATCCTCATAATGAGCCCTTTCATTTGATATATGACACAGTAAGGTTTGCAAATCTTTTTTTTTTTAATTTTGTAATTGGGGCCCTAAAAATGACCCTTATTTCAAACAAATCTTTATTTACTTTGTACATCCGTGTTTGGGTCATAGGATTACACCATCTTACCAAATTTCACCTAATCTGGTTCAGTAGATTCGGAGAAAATCGGCTGTGACAGACGGACGGACGGACAGACAGACGCACGAGTGATCCTATAAGAGTTCCGTTTTTCAATTTTTGTACGGAACCCTAAAAATGAAAAAAAAACTTTAAAAAAATTAAACAAATCATAAAGTTGCATAAGTATACATATAACACAAACACCATAATAAGTCTATACTCTATTCTTCATAACAGTACGGCACAGCCGTACTATAATGTAGCTTAGAGTATAAATATTAACTATAGAGCACGCGTCTACGAGTGTGAACCGTAAGCACGGGTGTGAAGTGAACAGGGGTACTATTTTTGAACGCGGGACACTCGTTTTCGAACGATTATTCCATACAAAAATCGTTCGAAGACGAGTGTCTCGCGTTCAAAAATAGTACCCCAGCTTCAAAACAGAGCGAACGTCGCGATTAGTCACCCGAGGTCACGCGCACGGATCGTTTCTCCCGCCATTATTTTACGTATTTACAATAATTATGGTGAAATGTGCAGTGCCAAGTTGTAAACATGATTCCCGGAAGCAAACGAAAAAGAAGAATGATATTTCTTTTCATCGGTGAGTAATATTTTGCCTCTAAAACACTGATTTTATTGTAATTAACTAGGGGGTGAGAGGGTGTTGCGGGAGGCGCGCGGGCGGGTAAACACAGCACATGGTTCCACGTCCCCCGCCTTACTTCTTCCCGCATTAGATTTAGTGTTGTACCACATCGGATCCGAATATTTGTAGTTTTACTCGTATATGTATTACATTTACTATGATAAATATTGATTAATTTTCTATATGCATTTTTATTATTTAATTCCTTAATGTTTAACAGACTTTGGATGCTTTTTAGGGTTCTGTAGCCGAATGGCAAAAATCAGAAGAAACCTTCGGCTCTTTCACGATATTTATTTAAAAATTTAATTGAAATTTGATTTTTTGATACATTTTATATTCTTGTTATTTTGTAACCGACTTTAAAAAGAAAGAGGTTTTGTATTCGACTGTATGTTTATTACCATTTGTTTGGTTTACCTACTACTTTTGTTTGGATGTTAGGAATATTTTTTTGTAGTAGAAACATGGAAGTGGTAGCTCAATGGAATTCGATGGGAACTGATGCCACACGATTGTAGTCGATGGTAGCCGATTGTAGGTACCCGATGGTATCCGATCATGCCTATTGGTACCTAGTGGTGCCTGGCTGTACCCGGTTGGAAACACCCGGGTACACTCCCAGTCAGTGGTAATAATAATGATAGCGATGAGGTTGACGATGACATGGATGATGACGATGATGACGACGATGATGATGACGATGATGATGACGTTGACAGGGTAGATGATGAGGATGACGGTAAAGGTGACGATAACGAGACGATGACGATGATGACGACGACGATGACGATGACATGGATGATGACGATGACATGGATGATGACGATGACATGGATGATGACGATGACTATGACATGGATGATGACGACGACGATGATGAGGACGACGATGATGACATAGGGGATGACGATGATGATGACGATGACGGTGACGATAACGAGACGTTGACAATGACGAGGACGATGACGATGACATGGATGATGACGATGACGATGATGACGAGGACGATGATTAATTTCATATCTAGAAACCAACTACAGATTCAAAGATCCAAAATTTATTAAAAGTGATTTACATCCAAAGACGCCCTCGGATGTAACTCATTTGCGACGTTTCGCACGACGCGATGCACATCACTACCGACCGCGCTACATCTATAGATACAATCTATAGAACATCTGCTTACGCTCTGCACAACGACGAAAAACATTAGGAGCGCTCTATAGTTATATTGATACTCTAAGATAATGTAGCTATAACGATACGGCCAAATACGGCTAGCAGCCACAGACTATTAAACCTAGATTTCGTGATTGCAAAAGAAGTTTTTTTGAACTAAATGCATTGCTGCCAAACAAATGACAACACGTACTTTACCGGAAGTGGTACTTTTTATATGTGCAATCGAAAGTACCTTGTATGTATATGACTTTCATATTTTTTATAATTTTTTAAACAAGAATTTATTTTTTTATGATTTTTTGAAAATAGGACAATCGTAGGATTTGTAAACAATTATCTGGAGTGCTATTTTTGAACGCGTGACTCACTAAAGCGCAAGTCGTACACGACTACAAGTCACACTCGTATTCCAAGTCAGGAAAAGCCATTTTGCCATATTTTTGAAATCATCGCTTGAACTGTAGTGCTGCCAACCTTCAACGAAAAATATTTCATTTCTTCTTTAAAATGTTTAAGAAGTGTAGTGTCAAACGGAACGTAAAATCATGACATAGGAACTTCAAATGACAGGAAGTGACTTTGACATAAAAGCGTTCGTCGCCTGCGGAAACGAGCGGTCTCATCCGCTCGTTGCAATCACTCGCCAACTAACGATTCAAAAATGCGGCCCTTAGAGTATCAATATAACTATAGAGCGCTCCTAATGTTTTTCGTCGTTGTGCAGAGCGTAAGCAGATGTTCTATAGATTGTATCTATAGATGTAGCGCGGTCGGTAGTGATGTGCATCGCGTCGTGCGAAACGTCGCAAATGAGTTACATCCGAGGGCGTCTTTGGATGTAAATCACTTTTAATAAATTTTGGATCTTTGAATCTGTAGTTAGTTTCTAGATATGAAATGAATCATCGTCCTCGTCATCATCGTCATCGTCATCATCCATGTCATCGTCATCGTCCTCGTCATTGTCAACGTCTCGTTATCGTCACCGTCATCATCATCATCATCGTCATCATCTATGTCATCATCGTCGTCCTCGTCATCGTCATCATCGTCGTCGTCATCATCCATGTCATCGTCATCATCCATGTCATCGTCGTCGTCATCATCGTCATCGTCTCGTTATCTTCACCTTCACCGTCATCCTCATCATCTACCCTGTCATCGTCATCATCGTCATCATCATCGTCATCATCCATGTCATCGTCACCGTCACCGTCATCGTCAACCTCATCGTTATCATTATTATTACCACTGACTGGGAGTGTACCCGGGTGTTTCCAACCGGGTACGGCCAGGCACCACTAGGTACCAATAGGCATGATCGGATACCATCGGGTACCTACAATCGGCTACCATCGACTACAATCGTGTGACATCAGTTCCCAGCGAATTCCATTGAGCTACCACTTCCATGTTTCTACAAAAAAATATTCCTAACATCCAAACAAAAGTAGTAGTTAAACGAAACAAATGGTAACAAACATACAGTCGAATACAAAACCTCTTTCTTTTTAAAGTCGGTTACAAATAACAAGAATATAAAATGTATCAAAAAATCTAATTTCAATTACATTATAAAATAAATATCATGAAAGAGCCGAAGGTTTCTTCTGATTTTTGCTATTCGGCTACAGAACCCTAAAAAGCATCCAAAGTCTGTTTAACATTAAGGAATTAAATAATAAAAATGCATATAGAAAATTAATCAATATTTATCATAATAAATGTAATACATATACGAGTAAAACTACAAATATTCGGATCCGATGTGGTACAACACTAAATCTAATGCGGGAAGAAGTAAGGCGGAGGACGTGGAACCATGTGCTGTGTTTACCCGCCCGCGCGCTTCCCGCAACACCCTCTAACCCCCTAGTCAATTACAATAAAATCAGTGTTTTAGAGTCAAAATATTACGCACCGATGAAAAGAAATATCATTCTTCTTTTTATTTTGCTTCCGGGAATCATGTTTACAACTCGGCACTGCACATTTCACCATAATTATTGAAAAAACGTAAAATAATGGCGGGAGAAACAATCCGTGCGCGTGACCTCGGGTGACTAATCGCGGCGTTCGCACTGTTTTGAAGCTGTTATACCTGCATGCATATCCGTGCTTACGGTTCATACTCGTAGACGCGCGCTCTATAGTTAATATTTATACTCTAAGATGCGGCCTTTTGGAAACACTCGCGTCAATCACTCGTATAGTGAGTCACGCGTTCAAAAATAGCACTCCTGGAGTGCTATTTTTGAGTGTTTCCAAAAGGCCGCATTTTTGAATCCTTAGTTGACGAGTGATTGCAACGAGCGGTTGAGACCGCTCGTTTCCGCAGGCGACGAACGCTTTTATGTCAAAGTCACTTCCTGTCATTTGAAGTTTATCCGTCATGATTTTACGTTCCGTTTGACGCTACACTTCTTAAACATTTTAAAAATCCATAATAACCTTAAAATTTTTTATAAAAAATTCTGCGTGAAATATGGAGAAATGAAATATTTTTCGTTGAAGGTTGGCAGCACTACAGTTCAAGCGATGGTTTCAAAAATATGGCAAAATGGCATTTCCTGACTTGGAAGACGAGTGTGACTTGTAGTCGTGCACGACTTCCGTTTTAGTGAGTCACGCGTTCAAAAATAGCACTCCTGTGTTTTATCACTTGTCACTGTCAATCTGACGTAAAATAATGACATTGACAGGACTTTGGCAGTCTTAATTGCCAGATTTGGGAAATTTTACCCGGAAGTCTGGAAATTTTCTATAGGCCTTGCCTCCAATCCAATGTAAATGCCGGTCAGAATGTTTTTCGATGTAACAATGATTTGGTTTCGCTTATTTCTTTTACCAGTTAACTTTATTCCTACAAGCCTACCCCCTTATTAATAAAAATTAACAAACGCTTATTAAACCTATTATAGTTAAAATATGTTTCGCTATATTGTTTGACCTTGAAAGAACGAGACAAAACGTATTTTAACTAAAATAAGTTTAAGGACGCGTTTACAAAAATCAATAAAATGTGCCGTTTTCCGGTTCATTTTCTGATCAATTCGTTGAACTTCACAAAGTGTTACCGAAGAGTAAAAGATACAGTAAACCTGTAACTATTACTCTCTTAAATTTATTTTGTGTAAAAACTAGTACTTAATGCTATAAAATTAGTTTTTCCAAACCTCTATTCGCGAAAATAACGAAAACAGGGTAATGTTTGGTAAAAAAAAACGATGTAATTTAAAGTTTATTCTTGAAAAGAAAAATACTCACCTACGAGTATAATACAGATAGTCAAAATTTCATTGAATATTTTATTTTTTAAGATTTCCACTAAATTTATACATAATAAAATTATCAGAGTCACTGTTTCGTTTTTCTATAGTATAAAGTGACGAACATTTCGACTGAGGCTTCAGACAGCGCCTGTGCGCCACTGTGAAAGGACGTCTCCGTGTCGCTCGGTAGCAAGTTCTGCGGACGAATGAATACATCGCTGTACAGATAGGAAGACATAGTTGGATCAACTAGTTTTGATACGGAAAATTGAGTACCTACCTGGTAATTAATATTTTTGTTAGTATTCGACTGTGTTTTGAAAATTTAGCTTTTGGTAAGTGTTGAATCTGAAAAAACTGCTCCGCATCAGGGAGGTAGGATACCGCCCGCCAACACTATGTTACTTGGAGCTTTACTTTTCAAAGGAAAGTCTTGTTGAAAGTAAAGTTTGTCTTCACTAGTACTCTTGTTCTAGACGAAGAGCGAGTCGTGATGATGGAGCTGGAAGGTTGCCATAGGAACTCTGAAACTAAACCAAGTAACCCGGTCGAGTTTGGGCTTGTTTGGTTTGTCTTCACTGGTACTCTTGTTCTAGATGACGAGCTGTTAAAAAACAGTTAGTTAAAAAAACCGGCCAAGTGCGTGTCGGGCCAAGCGCAGTGTAGGGTTCCGTATTTGCGAATGACAACTTTCGAGTTCACACTGTTCACAAAGCACCTCACAGTTTAACGACCAAAAACATCTAACAATAGCAATTGTATGAAATTTTACATTTTCGAGTCATTTTATAAGTTGGTTGCCTATAACTTTTTAGTTTGTACTTAGTACTCAACTCAGATAACTTTCATTTCAACTTCAGTATATATACTACTGCTGTAATCTTTTTCACATATCCATATACATACAATCGTTTAGCAGATAGAGGGGGAGGGGGTAGGGGGGCTAGGGACACTTACCTCTAACAAAAATTTGCAAATATTTCGGAAACGGATCCCTAAATGAGACTAATTATGGTGATCTCAACCTCACAATATTTTTAAAGACCTATTTAACAACACCCAACATGATAGGTTTATATAGAAAAAAAACACTCCCTCTTTGCTTGTATGGGAGCTAAACTAAAAAAAAATTTTTTCATGATTTTTTTCTACCACTTTTTTGGCGTGACTAATATACCAAATTATACTATACCAAATTACAGCTTTCGGGTACTTATAGTCTCTGAGTAAAACCGCGGGCGGACAGACAGACAGACAGACATGGCGAATCTATAAGGGTTCCTTGTTTACTACGGAACCCTACAAAGGCATATTATTGTATAAATGATTGCTTAAATGATAAAAACATGCGGTAGTAATTTTATTAATTGAAATTAATATAAATATCATTAAAAATAAATAAATAATTGTAAAATATTGTTATCGGAGCCCTTCAGGCACGTAGGGACCAAGTCTGGATTGAGTTTCTTTCGGCGTATTCTTCTCACCATCGGTTATTCCGAAACACTAGTAGTTTTTCGATATTGCATATCAAAAATTAAAAATAATAAGATTTTGAATAAAAATCTTAGACTTTGACTTGACTTTGTTTATTTTCACCATCTTGTCGAGATGCCAAAATATTATAAAGTGGAAAGATTTGTGTGTATTACTTTGTAATGGATTAACTCAAAAACTACAGGTTTTAAAAAAAATCACAGACGCAGATTCATACTTAATTCACAGGTACAGATTTAAAAAATTCTTTCAACAATGTAAAGTTATATTATCAGCGAGTAACATATTCACATATTTTCAGAAAAAATGGTTCCATCCGAATTTTAGCATTATGTTACCCAAGGTTTAGAAAAATTTGATATAGTCCTCATTTTATTAGAGCGCTGCGAAAAAAGTATCTTTCATCTTAGCGTGTTCACGGACATATTCTTACCTGAACCCCGGGGTCCAGAGGTCAGCCCATGGCCTAGACAGATTTTGATAAATTATGCTGTTATCTAAAACTGTTCTTGGTTACATTCCCACATGAATTGCTTCGACACCCGGGTTATGGATTGTACTGTGTGAACATCGAATCCCAGACGGACAAAGTCTCTGAACCTACTAGTGCAAAAGAAATTAAAAACAAATATAAAAATGAATACATTACAAAAAAAAATACAATGAAAGTATCAGGATGTGTTAGTTCTCTAGAAGCAAGCGTCGCTGTGTCTGTGTGCTCTGCGCATGTAGTAGTACGATTCAATACCTAAAATTGGAGCGCGTCTTTTCGTAAATGCGTCCTTAATAAGGGATTGTAAATTTTTATGAAATGGAGGGGTTAATATTCTACCTGTTTATTGAATCACTTTTCATTCACGGCTGCACAATGCCATGATTGTTATCTTGGTAAAAATTAACGTCCTGTGTAAAAATCCAAGGTCTGTCAAAAGATGACGAAATCGGAGTCCAGTGTCTTGAGAAGCCAAATTCAGCACGCGAGGAGATATCGGTGTCTAGAAGTCAAGCTAATGTTATCAAGTTGCGATTGAGAATGAAAAATATCCAACGATATGTACAAACAACAACAAACCAACGAACTTTTTTTGACATAGCAGCCTTTTTTCCTTGCCTTGTAAGGTAAAGTCAGTCCATCCATGTATATCATAAAATTGTACTGTGCAATAAGTAAAAAGGGACGCTTTTGGGTGTGCTGGCTGGCTGTTCACTGATTACAAAACTAATGTCATTCTCAAAAGAGCATAAAATATTTAAAAAACTGAAATACGTTATTAATTTCAAATGAATAGTTTTGAGCGCCATGGCGAAGCCCAAAACTGACGCCAATCCATTATTTATTGCTTTGAACATACGACTTTAGGTTCTGTCCAGTCTGTAAGGAATAAAAGACGTGGTTTCGACTTTTGTATTTTCGGAACGTCAAAAAACAAGTAAAAAAAACAGTGAAACGGATACGATATTAAATTTATTATTGACATTGGGAGAGGCAAGGCCTTTAGAAATTTCCAGACTCCCGGGTAAAATTTCCCAAATCTGGCAACTCAGGAGGCCTACTCTCTCTGTTAACTTCGATGCACGAACTACGTATTTCTTTCGAATCTTATGTCAAAACGACACTTTTGACAACGAAAAATGCGAATCCGTTGCGTAATCATCAAAAACCCTACTCTAACGGACTTTTCGTCGTCTGATCTCTCGCTCTTTCCGTAGCTACTTGTCTCTTTCAAAGTGCCTACGAATTTGTTGCGGATTCGTTTCGAATCTTGTTCGTCGATCCATGATTGGTTAACTGCAACACTGACAGCGACTTTTACGAATTTTTGCATTTTTACCTTACTCTGAGCGCGCTTTTGACAACGAATTTAACGGACGAACGACCTCTATTCAAGGTCATTCCGACGTCAACTACCGAGGTGACGAATCCGTGACGGATTTCTAACGTATTGCTTTGTGAAGCATTTAAAATAATTAATTCATCAAAATATGTTACTTAAACTTTGGATTTTTTTTTAATTTTGGCATAATTGTAAGTTGTAGTTGTAGTTAAAATGATTAAATCTTTACTTATAAATGTATATACTTATCAATCGTAATATACCTATCCTTTACGATAATGGCTTGTTAGCTGAATTCTGTGATCTGTCCCTATATATATAATTATTATTGATCTGCGCTGGAAGAGAAGCAGCTGGTTCATTGCTTCGCTGCCACTGCCTGCTTGTGAGCGAATTTTGTACCATGAGTAAAAGAAAATTGTTGTTTTTTTTTTCAAGAAAACCTATAGTGCTTTTGAGTACATTGAGAGATTGAGTGATACAAATTATATGATCGGTACAAAATTATGCATTATCACTAGAAATGTTTGAAAAACAGCGCGGAACGGAATACCGCTTTTGAGAAATATGTGTCATCCGAGCTTCCGGGGCCTGAGGTATAACGATATGTTTATTTGTTTTTCATGTGTGTAAGTGGCCAACACTGGTGTCATTTTTCAAGCTGCCTAAAGGCAACTGTCATAGCTTAACGACTGCTATCAATAATGACAGCCGGGACCAACGACTCAACGTGCCTTTAGAAGCAGGAAGGAGCTCGAGATACTTTTATGGCATGTTAGTTTATATTATTGTATGCAGATAAATGATTTAGCAAATATCGATGGTCGGCTGCATGCCAAACGCTAACACACATTGGGTATGAGAGATAGGCGAGATGTAAGCTTGTATTATCTACCGTTGTAATTATCATTGAAACACAGTAAAACTTTCTTCTAGTATAGATTTTATTGATGTAGGTATTATTATCCTTTAGATCTTCGTGAGTTATTACGTTGGAAATGTGCTTGTTACCGGAAATCTTGAAATCAATAACCTAGGTAGATCTTGTTTTCGTTTTTCTTTTTTTAAACGCAGAATTATAAAATCTGTAAGAAAAGGCCATTTTTTATACATATCGTAACATTTAAGTCAGTGAATATCCTAATCCTAACTTCCTAATTAATATTATAAATTCGAAAGTGAGTTTGTTTAGTTGTTACGCTTTCATGCCAAATCTACTAAACCGATAATCATGAAATTATGCATACATATATAGGTTAGGGTACTGAAAAGGACAAAGGCTATATATCACGCAGGCGAAAGCTGGTAAATATATTATTTATGTATATATTGGTCTTTAGTTATTAAAATAATATCTCCACTGATTATCAAAATCAGGCCAAACTATCACTACTTCACGAAGGGAGTATTATACCTATATCCCATACTTATTATATACATATAAATTCGGTAGCTTACCCTTTGCAAATGATTATTATATATAAATATTAGAGTCTCGTCTTGTCGCGGCCAATAAAGGGCTGTTAATAGCTGTACAAGTAACCATTGCGGTTGTCTTCTTGGCGAGTTGAAATATTTTCTTTAGATGTCTTATTAGTCAATATTTGGACACGCTAAGCACCCTTCCGTTAACCTCATTGAGATATTGAAGTGTGCAAGTAGTGCACGACAAAAGCTAAGCCATGGATTAGCACCGCGTTCACAAAGTTTGTCTCTGGAGGAACCCCACCTAGCTCGGTGTTCTTCGCATCTCCCGTGCGAGCATGCTCATAAGGTTCTTGCATATTCTCCAGCCAAGCAAAATTGTGGTAAAATTGTACAAACTGGTAGGCAATCACGTAAGTAAAAATCAAAAATTGCATTCATTCCTTGCTATGAAATGTAAGCTTCACTGCTTTTCCGCTGTTTGCATATACTTTAAACACATTTTTAGTCTCCGAAATTCTGAATTATAAATAATCCACAAATTGTCACGTCACATCACGTTTTTTTGGTTAAGCCGACCATGACATCTATGTGTTTCAGCCATGTGCCGATGTTAGATTAATTCAATGATGCTAAATAAATTGTAATTTAATATTTTGAAATTATAAATAACATTGAAATAATATCTTTTCTCATAAAATAACGAAAATTCATTAATTTCCATAGTACTTAGCGAGAAAAGTTGATTCGATGAAATTTATCGACAGCATACACGAATTTTATCGCTATTTGTATACGTCACTGGTCACGGACGTTAAATTATCGTGATCTCTATGGATTCGAAGTTGCTTTGCGGAGATTCGTTTGCACCGGAGAGTAGGGTGTTTTGAACATATCGAAAGACGTATGTACCAAAAACTTTGTACGGCGGGCAGGGGTTCATAAAGTGCTGCTCCATGACAATTGTAGAAAAGGAAAATGTACATAACTCGAGTATTAAATATTCATTCTGCATTTGTTAAAGATGAAGATTGGAGTTAAGAATACAGCCTTAAAATATATGGGTGTATGTATGGATGCACCTCTGTGTATCTACACATAAGTACATCATGAAATGTTTAAATTTAAGCTAACATAGTATTTTGTAAAAGACTTTCCGGTTAAAAGTTAATCATTTATAACATATTTCATTATTACATGTTTAATTTTGCACACAAAATAAAATATAACGTAGTGTTTATTTTTGCCGCTCCAGCTTGCCTCAGACCTCAGGAAATATAACACATAAAATACGTTATCTGAAAAAAATATTGCATGTCACCTTTCACCTTCATAGTCGTTTCACCTTCTTACCAGCCGACTTCAATAAAAGAAGGTTAACAATTCAATAGGTACAAATGTATGTGATAATTTCAGAATTGTAGTTTGAGTATATATTAGCCTATAATAGATTTTAATATTTTGTGGAACATGTGTGCCAAAATTCTAAAGAGTATGTTTGTACGCGCATAAATAAAAAAATATTAGATGGTTATCACTTTATTTGGGTTCCGTTGTAAACTAGGAACCCTTATAGTTTCGCCATGTCTGTCTGTCTGTCTGTCCGTCCGCGGTTTTACTCAGAGACTATAAATACTAGAAAGCTGTTATTTGGTATGGGTTAAAAATTTTTTTTTTGTCTTGCTCCCATACAAGTATAGAGGGAGTTATATTTTTTTATCTATACAAACCCATTGTGTTGGGTATTATTAAATAGGTCTTTGAAAAATATTGTGAGGTTGAGAACACCATTTTTCGATTTAGAGATCCGTTTCCGAAATATTTGGTTTTGAAGTACAATTTTTTGTTAGAGGTAAGTGTCCGCCTCTATCTGCTAAACGGTTATATAAAGATACGTGAAAAAAATTACAGTAGTAGTGTTTATACTGAAGTTGTAAGGAAAACTATCAGAGCTGAGTACTAAGTGCAAACTAAAAAGTTATAGGTAATCAACTTCTAAAATGTACTCGAAAATGTAAAATTTCATACAATTTTCATTGTAAGATGTTTTTGGTCGTTAAACTGTGAGGTGCGAGTGTAAACTCAAAGTTGTCATTCGCAACTACGGAACCCTACACTTCGCGTGGCCCGACATGCACTTGGCCGGTTTTTTTTGTTGATCTTGTCCATATTAAGGAAAGTGCAAGTTACTTTGAATCCAGTTCAGTAGTTTTTTTTTAGGATAGATAGTGTGTGGGTTCAAGGTCGAGTTTTTTTAAAATAGTTACATAATATATTTACGCGCGAAAAACATTTCTTTCTTTCGAGTTTTTGATCTAGTCGGGTAAAAACGACATCACTAATAATTAATACCTTAAAAAAATTATAGTCTGTGGAAAAATATGACACTTTTTTTACTTTGTCATTGAAATGAATGTTTGTCAGGATCAATGGAGATATACCTACAAGGATAATATATTTTTAGTTTTCTGATATGTTTGAAAGGAAAATTATAATTTTTATCATCAAAACGAGCAGTACTATTTATTGAACGTTCCAAAAATATATATGGTATGACGAGGTATATACCATGTATAGTGAAACAAAAGGTTTTAGAAAAGGGCGCAACGTATATTTTATTCTTTTACACGTAATATTTATATGTAAATCTCTGACTAAAGACTTTTTTATTCTATTCCTGACGTATAAATACAAAATAAACATGTTTTATCAAAGTAAATATGGTTTCTGTTCATTTGTGTTTTATTATTCTGTACCAATCAACAATTTTATAAGTATAATAATACGTTGTCTACGTATGTTTGTTCTTTACTGTAATCAAAATAGAAATTGCTTAGCATTTTCTCGCTTGGATCAAGGCAAATGCTATATGTGGAAGTGAGACATCTCTCTTGAATTGCCCTTCCTCCGTGGAGCATATTATCTTCAGTGACGTCGAATAAATATGATTAAATTGTTTTGTCGTGAATTAAGCTTCAAGCAGCCGAAGATAGATCTCGACGGCGTGCAATTGGGGAGGCCTATGTCCAGCAGTGGACGAGTATAGGCTGATGAATATGATAAATTAAGATTCAATATGGATTATCTTTCAAATGCGAGTACCTATACCTACTCTGTGCTATGAGGTTTACTTACACAAAGCTTCCACTAATGTAATTGGTCAATAATTTCACCCTTTTTTTTCTAATTTTGGCAAAGGACTAAGACGTTAAGATCTCTTGATTTATGATTTTAATAAATTAAGCAGGTAATTATTTTTATTTTATTTCTAACTAGACCAGAAAAATATTATTTGACTCATCATAGTATTATTTTATTCGGTTTCATTCTGAATAGTGAAATAACAGCATTCAAGTCATTTTATCGATAAATATCAAAAATTTACGTCTTTCGTAGGTAAGAACTTCACTATTATCGTAGACTTTTGATGACTATGGATCCGTCCACGATTCGAACGATAAATTCGTTCGTGACCTTTCGAGGTCCTCGTCTGAAATACGAACTACGTCGCGTGTCAACTTAGAGTAGGCCTCCAGATTGTCAAAGTGTCTGTCAATGTCATTATGTTACATCAGATTGACAATGACAGAGAATAAGGCACAGATATTTGATAAGTCCGCTTATATAAGTACGTTTGCGCGCTTTTTTCAAAAATTCATAAAAAGTAAATACTGATTTAAAAAAATTACAAGAATTTATTTTTATATGAATTTTTGAAAATACGACACAAATGTAGGTTTAATCTAAGAAATATCTGTGCCTTATTCCCTGTCACTGTCAATCTGACATAAAATAATGAAATTGACAGTTAGAGTTGCCAGATATGGGAAATTTTACCCAGGAGCCGGAAAAATCTCTGGCTCGTATCCATTTTCACTTTTTTTTTGTTAATGCCAGCCAGAAGGTTTTGCGATGTAATAATGATTTGGTTTTGCTTATTTCTGTTACCTGTTAACTATGTTTCTTATATTTTTACTTGTTTCTTTTACGTTCAGAAAATACAAAACCACGTCTTTTGTTCTTTGCAGGCTAGACAGAACCAACCATAAGTCGTATGATAAAAATAAATAATGTTGTAAATAAAATTGAATACATGTAGATTATGAAAATCTCTAGTACTGCGTTAACAGTCATTTGGAAAATTCTTTAACTATAGATTATATCGTTTACGGAAAGGTAAATTTGTATCAAATAGTTCAATGCGATTAAGTTTTTCACCGTTTAAAATAATCATAACGACGGAAAGTAAATGTGCTACACATTTGCGATGTCTTATTCTATTGTAATATTTAATGTAAAAAGTTATAGATATTTACGTTCAAGTGACCCTCGCATATATATAGAAAGCACCTTCAGCGAGTTTCCTATGAACAGCAACGCACCGATCATCTTGTGCTTTAAAAGGTATACAAAAGTAGAGGTTTTCCGATAGCATTATGACTCTGTTTCGACAGTTTTGTATGAAACATGTAACAATGGCATCCAGTCTGTTTTTACGGCTAGCAATGCCATTAATGTAATCTTGGTAAAAGTCAACGTCCTGTGGGAAAAGCCAAGGTCTGTCAAAAAATAAAGAAATTGGTGTCCGGGGTCTTGTAAAGCCAAACAAAATTAGTCAGTACAGCTATAGATTGGAGTCCACGGTCTTAAGAAGACAAGGCAACGCAACAGGTGAGGAGATATCGGTGTACAGAAGTCAAGCTAATGTTGACAGGTTGCGATCGAAATGAAAAATATACGAATGTATGCATCGAAAACCTAACAACAACAAATCTACGAACTTTTTTGCACATTGACATTTCCTTGCTTTCCTTTTTTTCCTTGCTCTGTAAGGCAAAGTAATATAGCCTATACAGCAAGTCAGTCCATCCATGTATATCATTAAATCATCATTTCGGGTGTGCTGGCTGCACACTAATTACAAAACTCATGTCATATTGTGATCTAAATACCCAAAATATTTTTAAAAAAGTAATTTATTATTATTAACAATCGCTTATCAAACCTATTTTAGTTTAAATATATTGCGTGGGATAGAGACAAAACATATTTTACTAAGATAGGTTTAAAAAGCGTAATAAGGGGGTAAAAGACATGGTTTCGTATTTTCTGAACGTCAAAAAAAACCAGTAAAAATATGAGGAATATAGTTATCAGGTAAAAGAAATAAGCAAAACCAAATCATTATTACATCGAAAAACATTCTGGCCGGCATTCACAATGAAAAAAAAAACAGTGAATTCGTATTTTTTATCATTTACATTGGGAGACCTTATAGAGATTTTCCTGACTCCCGGGTAAAATTTCCCAAATCTGGCAACTCAGACTGTCATTGTCATTATTTTATGTCAGGTTGACAATGACAGAAAGTAATTGTACGTCAGATTAACAATGACAGAGAATAAGGCACAGATCATCATCATCAGGTCTTTCTAGTATCCACTGCAGGAGCACGACCCTCTCTGTACTACCAGAGCCATATACTAGCCTGAGTAGTCAGAGGATTTGGCCTACACAGGATTTATAAACAAATAACTGTGCCTAATTTCTATGTCATTGTCAATCTGCCGTAAAATAATGACATTGACAGGACTTTGACAGTCTGAGTTGCCACATTTGGGATATTTTCCCCGAGAGTCCGGAATTTTTCTTAAGGCCTTGCCTCTTTCAATGTGTATGATAAATATCGTATCCGTATTCACTGTTTTTGATTTTCAATGTAAATGCCGGCCAGTATGTTTTTCGATATAATAATGATTTCCTTATTTCTTTTAGCTGTCAACTATGTTCCTGATATTTATACTTGTTTTTTTGTCGTTCAGAAAATACGAAAGTCGAAACCACGTCTTTTATTTTTACAGACTGGACAGAACCTGAGGTCGTATGTTCAAAGCAAAAATAATGGTTTAGCGTCAGTTTTGGGCTTCACCATGGTGCTCAAAGCTATTCAGTTAAAATTAATGATGAATGTCGTTTTTTTTTAAATATTTTAGGGATCTTTTAGGCATAACATCAGTTTTGTAATCATTGAGCAGCCAGCACGCCCGAAAACTTCCTTTGCCTTGTACATTATAATTTTATAGTAAACATGGATGGACAGACTTTGTCTTACAAGGCAAGGAAAAAACGGTTCTATGTTAATCAATGTCAAAAAAAATTCGTTGGTTTGTTGTTGTTTGGTGTTTGTTCATATCGTTAGATATTTTTCGTTCTCGATCGCAACCTGATAACATTCGCTTGACTTCTGGACACCGATATGCATTAACACCGACCTTGGATTTTCACACAGGACGTTGATTTTTACCAAGATTACAATTGACACCATATACTTTACCGGAAGTGGTACTTTTTATATATGCAATCGAAAGTACCTTCTATGTATATTCTTTCATATTTTTATATTCTTTTTAAATCAAGAATTTTTTATGAATTTTTGAAAATACGCTACAAACGTCGGATTTATAAACAAATATCTGTGCCTTATTACCTGTCACTGTCAATCTGATGTAAAAATAATGACACTGATGACTGAAGATTTTCCCGACATCCCGGTAAAATTTCCCAAAGTGGCAACTCTGACTGTCAATGTCATTAATGTTACGTCAGATTGACAGTGACAGGTAATAAGGCACAGATATCCCAATCCCAACTGTCATCCGCTGAAATGATGTGCACGCTTTGTCAAGGCGACGCCGGCCGCCGACAAAGCAGTGTCGGCGCCCGTCAAAGGCGGTATCGGCGGCTTCAAAGACGCCGTATAGACGCAGTGTGCGTTGGTGCGTCGCGCGGAACGAACGTTTAATTTTATTAGTAAATTACACGAATAAAAATGTTTTTATTCGTGTAATTTACTAATCAAATTCACGAATAAAAAAAGTATGTAATTGACGAAATGGCGGCAAGGAATGGTTTCGAAGTTTTGCTTCTTCCGCCATATCATTGTATATTTAATCTAATAAAGCAAGTTTGGTCAAAAGTCAAACATGACACAAGGGCGCGCAATTGCAACCCGACTAACAGTAATGCCGTCAGGTTATGTCAAATGTGACACCCGATTTAGAGCGGCCGCATATTATCAGAAATCCCTGTTAGAAAAATTCTGACGCTCGCCGGAAGCTTGCCGGAAGCACCCCGCATACTATCAGAAATTTTGATCCGGCAGCTTTTGAGCCCAGTCGTGTTTCATCTGTATGCTTACGCACATCTACCTATATGAATGAAGATACGTATGATATTGCTCTTAGCGCTTTTTTTATTTAAATAAAACAAATCGGCCAAGTGCTAGTCGGACTCGCACATGAAGGGTCCCGTACCATTATCTATACAACATTAGACTATCGGGCAAAAACTGCAACGAAAATCATGTTCTTAGTACGACCGCCATTAATATTTATTTAATTTTGATTTAATTATTTATTTTTAAAGCGATGAATAAACAAATAAATATTTTGTGAATATCTGAAGCGTCTACCTGTTGCCGTTATAAATAACGAGCAAAAGATGGCAAAAAAATCACGTTTGTTGTATGGGATCACCCCTTAATTATTACCTATTTTATTTTGATTCTAGTGTTTATTGTTATAGCGGCAAAAGCAAATAAGTACCTACATCATCTATGAAAATTTTAACTGTATAGTAATCACGGTTTATGAGATACATCCTGGTGACACACGGACATCGAAATCTCGTAATTAGGGTCCCGTTTTACGCTTTGGAACCCTAAAAACCTTGATATTGAAATATGGATTTCAATACTTAATTAATATTTGGCATATTCGCTCCATATCTAAGTCTCTGTGTATTTTATTCTGGTAATTTTCATCATCGCGTTCCACAAACATGGATATTTTTACACATCGGCAATTAAATCTTGAATTAAGCTCATTTTCGTCAAAAATGTAGGTTCCTAAAATACAACCAAACACGTGTGGAGCGTACGGCGGCGGACGGTAAACTGACGCGAATTTCTGATAGTGTGCGGGGCCTAGTACAAAATGTATGGAAAACACGCCTTCCGCCATTTCTAACAGAAAAAATTCTGACGTCCGGCTGAGGTGCCATACGGCGGGCATCAGAAACGGACGACCCGTTAGAATTTTTCTAACAGTGTGCGGGAGCTAATACAAAATGTATGCAGCGAGTGCCTTCCGGCGAGCGTCAGAATTTTTCTAACAGAAATTTCTGACAATATGCGGCCGCTCTTATGGAATAGATATGTTGAACATGCAAAATAGATATTTCTGTGCAGACCACGATGTTGATCTCCACCGAGAATCATTTATTATAAATACAGGAAGTGATTCGGAAGACTAATTAGGAAGCAATTTTTTTAAATATTTAATTTTCTGATTTCGGACTAATAAGTTTCTAGTTACGTACGAGGTACGTACCCCAAGGAGCTGAATCTGGCTGGAGGATAGTAAAAGTTTTGGTTAAGTACTTAATTATTTATTTTAATATCAAAGATTTGTCTTACCAGTGATAATAAAATGAATATGTACCTACTTATCATTATTATTTATACAGTTCAATGTTAGGAGATAAATTGTACTGTTATATTGTATGTAGCTAATTATTGGCTTAAGAATAAATTGAAAATAACAATTACATCAATTAATTGTTGACACTATTTTTGGCACTATTAGGTACGTAAATTAGAACCAAAGAACAAACACCTTCTTAAGAATCAATTTTAAGCTTAACTGATTTTCATGAGGCGCTTACTGACGATTTCGGCGACCTGAAACAAAATAAGTTTAACACTTTAAAAAATATCATCGCATTCCTAAATGTATAGATAGATGATACATGATAGATACAACGAAAACTAAAATATTATATAGGTACACTTAAGTAGTACTTAATATATAAAGAATGAGAGATAAACTAACTCTAATTTTTCCCCAAAAACATTATGACCGTAGTAGTATTTTGCATCTGATAGCAGCTACTTAGCTTAGGTAATTACATAATTAAAAGTGCTTATTAAACAGGTTTCTGTTTAATAGCATTATGCGCCACTAAAAAAATAGGTACGTTGCCTTCTAAATTACTAAGTCAGCCACAATAAACGAGCATCTAAATAATACTATCTTAGCCACTAGTTATCTTCTATGTAAGCCACTCTTAAATCAACTTAGCATGATGGTTATTTTTTAGCATCTAAATTTATGACATGCATTCTAAGTGTAAACTTCAAAAATACTAAAATATGACATCAAAAAATATATTCATTGAGCTTCTAATTTTTTAACTCAATACGTTTAAAATATAATTCACCCCATATTAATTGATCGTCAAAATTTTGCTAAAATTGTCATCAATCAATCATCATCCTCCACATTACGTATATCTATCTACGCCCGTCTTAAGATATTAATTGATCTTAACATTTTTAATAGCTGATAGTCCATCATATTAAATTAAATTAGTATAGCTTTCTCTTCCTCCCTCTTTATTGCTCGCACGTTACGTGCCTGTGTCCCGTTGTACCATAATATCTATCATAAGGGCGGAATGAGCCTGGTGACCTGTAATACAGGTGGGTCTAACCTACCTATCTAAGGCACCAGTTCTCTCCACTTATTTTAGGTAATATGCTGCCATGCAAACTGTGATGCAAACCTTGTGTAACCTAGTGAGTATTTGGAGAGAAAAATAAACGATCTATTTATTATTATTATTATCATCAATTGTCATCGGTCGGTGGGTGTCCAACGCTGCGCTTGCCGGTACGTGGTCGCCATTCAAGAGCCTTTCTGCCCCATCGGCCATCGGTTCTTCGCGCTATGTGACCCGCCCACTGCCACTTCAAAGATCTAATCCGCTGAGCTATGTCTGTGACCTTTGTTCTTCTACAGATCTCCTCGTTTCTGATTCGATTTCGCAGAGAAACTCCGAGCATAGCCCTCTCCACAGCCCTTTGAGCGACCTTGAGCTTTCTTATGGGGCCCATTGTAAGGGGTATACTTGTGATAAAAGTCTGGACAATCACAGCAGCCAGTAATCCACTTGG
Source organism: Rhodophaea formosa (assembly GCA_963082605.1). Lineage (NCBI taxonomy): Eukaryota > Metazoa > Arthropoda > Insecta > Lepidoptera > Pyralidae > Rhodophaea > Rhodophaea formosa. The sequence goes on along the minus strand of OY720203.1, from coordinate 13,221,090 downwards.
TCTGATTCTTTAGTATTACGTTCCAAGATGAAAAAAAAACCCTTTTATTGTATTCGTCTAAGTGCCTGAATTTATGATTGGTGCAAAATGGCCTGTCGTCATCTCGCGCACTCACACCAAATCATGCAGTGGCTATTTTCACGATAAAAGAATATGATGTATTATTTTACATGCTATGGTAATAATAAATGCTGCTGTCTGTAGAAGCTTGAATTATATTTTTTGAGGACATATTGTTGAAGATGCAACACGTAAAATGGTGACAAGATCGTAAAATCCGTGGCCGAGTTAGTAAATTAGCTGGCAATGTATAAATAAGAAGGATTGATGATCTATACTTGACGCTTTCTATAAAATAATTAGTTGGCGTTATAAAAAAGTCGAATTAGTTTATAAGAGGCTATATCATTTTGCCGTTGCTTAGTTATAAATTAGAAGTTCGATCACTTGGCCAATAAATAATTTTGTGGCTTGACTTATAATTTCCCTCATGAAATTTACTAATTTGTTTAATTTTTATTGTTAAGTAAGTATATAACAAATATGAAAATTTGTGAGTACCTATAGACGTTTGCGCAATAAACGAAAATGGTCGAATTTTAATGAAATTCGACTCACACAAGGTTACGTATAGAAACCTAAATTAAGCATCAAAATTTTAACGGCTTAAAAGTTTTGGAACTTATTGGCACTAAGATACATGTGAAACATTTTGATTGTGAAGATGTTTATCCAAAATCTACTGCATGGGTTTTGATAACCTGATACCTATATACCTAATACATAAAATAACATACAGAGCTATCATCATCATCATTTCGTGTAGGTGACACGGTCAGTCGACCATGCACATCCTGGTGTCACAGTTCTTCGGGACCGCCTCTCGGCCTCTGACGTGGTTCCTTTAACGACTACCAGATGGCAGCCGGGACCACCGGCTTAACGTGCCTTCCGAAGCACGGAATCATCTTTCTTATCAGACAATTAATCAGGTGATTCATGCCTGCAATGTCCTAACCAAACTGGAAAAAACTTAACAAAGTATGCTTCCCGTGGGAATTGAAGCCACGACCCTCGGGTCAACAAGGCTAACGCCTTAACCACTGGACCACGGAGGCAGTCAGAGGCACAGAGCTATAAATTAGAATGAAGAAAGAATCGGTAAAAGGTAACTACTTAAACGGGAAATGCACACACACAAGCATGTTCCTACAAACCCTTGTCTTTGTTGGATTTCACTTGTTTGTTTTTGTTGCATTTCTTGGTGATTCGCCTGCTTTGGTCACAACTGGGGTCGCTGTTGGCTTTCAGCATGTCAGTTCTCGACATCTCTCCGTTGGGGCTGCACTCGCTCCATGTCGACTTCTCGTAGCGACATGCTGCAAAAAGATACTGGTAAATCTCTTAACATCAACATACCGATCAAATGTTCTATCACTGCATATTACAAAAGACCTTCGCCACGTGTGTCAGTGTGGCTGTCTGTTCGCGATAAATTCAAAGACTTCTGCAAGGTTTTCACCAAGAGATAGTGATTTAAGAGGAAGTACATGCCTAGGAGCAGCCGGGGAGGGCTGTTTCTTATAAAACAAAGTCCTCAACCGCGTCAGTCTGTCTATTTGTTTGCAATGAACTCAAAAACTACTGCACGGATTTTTATGCGATAGCTAAAGTAATTTATGAGAAAGGTCTATAAGTATAAAACATGCCCGGGCGCAGTGAGCAGAGCTGCTAGAATTATTTATTTTAAAATGTAGGTCTTTATCGTAAACAAAAATCATTATCTAAACAAGGATAAATACATTTGTAACTAGGCTAGGTACCGGATTTATCATCATCTCAACCGTAAAGGCTGATTTTCACTACATACATCCAGCAGCTACATATCCAGCATCACTGATTCCCAGCGCTGGATCGGCACTGGATCACTCGACGTAAACATGTTACAATTCAGTACAGAGTCCAGCTGGATCGGAATAGACCATATATGTTCCTATTATTCCATCCAGTGTCCGCCCCCCGCCCGCCGTTCACCCCGTGCCAGTGGCACTGGATCTATGTAAACTCAGAGTCCCAATGCCCAGTCCAACCCCTTTTTTTAAGCGAAGTAAGGGTAAGAAGTCTATTGGACTAAGGGAAATGGGATAAACCCATTTGGTGTGCTCCTGGCTGGATCAAAGAATAGTAATAGGTTTTTTTTTTATAAAAAACATACCTCTTCCTTTCTTGAAGTCAGATAAAAATAGACCTTTAATTTGGCGTCAGGTTCATTCAAATTATACAGTTCTAGTCTAGATTATGTATGAGGCCACCGTCGTACGTACCTTTTTTGCATTTCTTCTGGATGGTCTTGGTGCGTTCGCAGCTATCCGGATCCCCCTTCTTGAGAGTTAGCATTCGAGAGCGCACGTTAGTTTTTGAATCGCATTCTGACCAGGCTCCCCTGTTGTAACGGCAGGTTTCTGCACATGATAAAATATAAAGCTTAGGTATGTGATGTCGATGTGTCAGTTAGACAATATATAGGATATTAATCTTATTGACTAGTCTTGCCGAAGTACTGTATACAGTAAATAAAAATCGTGTTGGGTCACGCGCAGTGTAGGGTTGGATAGCATGTTATCCCTGAGTGCTATAGGCTACGTATTGTACCACGGGCGAAGCCGGGGCGGACTGCTAGTAATAAATAAATAAATAAATAAATACGGACAAATCACACAGATTGAGCTAGCCCCAAAGTAAGTTCGAGACTTGTGTTATGGGATACTAACTCAACGATAGAATATCTTATAACAAATACATATATAAATATTTAAACATCCAAGACCCAGGTCAATCTGAAAAAGATCGTTTTTCATTTTGACCTGACTGGGGATCGAACCCGGGACCATCCGTGTCGCAGCCTGGCGTGTTGACCGCTGCGCCACGGAGCTCGTCAAAACCTAAGATAGAAGCGTGGCTAGTATGACGGCCCATGGCCGATACGCAACGCGCCATCTTCTTATATCTCGATGCAACGCGCGAACATCTTTGAGAATCTTCATTCCTCATGATAAGATTTTTGTGTCCTCATGGGGTTTCGGAGAATTCTGACTTTACCAACATTGAAAGCCTTTGTAGTCCTAACAGCACGCTGCCGTCCGATGTTTTATAGTCTTCGATACATAGTGCGTTGGCATAAATAAAGATACTACTATACTTGACCCTCAACATTCAATACGATCTACTTTTCTTATGGGGTCAATGCTAGGAACTAAAAAAACCGTCATTTTCATACAAAAGTGTTCAGCCAGGGCAGTTAGTATGGGGAAGTAAAAAAAAATTCGAGTTCCCACCATTGGTCTCACATGAAGTTTTTCATATTGAAGGTCTATAAAATTGGGGATAAATAAGAAAATGAATATATTCAGTACTTATACACTTATATCACTATACTCACTACAGCACTTACCTCTATTTTTGGCACCTCTCTCGTTCCGCACGAGGACCTCGTGGTCTGTCTCCTCCCACACTTCTCCATCAGCGGTTGCCACCGACAACCACAGCAGGATGAGGCTGGCCGTCAGCCAAAACCACTGCTTATTCTGCATACAAGGTAAACCGAACGTGAGACACTAGGTAAACACATAAAAAAACCTGCGACCTATCACCTTTTTGAAACCAAGCAATATCTTTTATTTTTCACGAATTTTGACGGTAGAATCTACACACCTATTATGAAGTTACTAAAAATGTTGTTTAGTATATGTGTACAATTACAATTCAAAATTAACTTATTCAATACCTAGTTGACAAATTTTAGTAACTACTTATGTGTTAACAGGACTTGCTTTTAGGTTTATATAAATAGTTAATCAATTAATTAAACAAGTTGCATCTCATCTCCCGGGCGGAGTGTCTAAGCCTCTGGCCGGCTCAGTGGCGACAGCGGCAGAAGACCTCAGCGACGCAAGTATAGTTAGCCTAGGAAACAGGGTTTGAAACTATCAGACCGTGTGGGGGCCCCATCATAAGGTAAGGTTGATTTTTTCTTAAAGCACTGAACACTTTGAAGTTCAGTCAAAACAGAAGAGTAACGTTCTTATCATCATCGTCTTGATTCGCATATGAATAAAATACAAATAAGTTTAAACCGAACGGCATACTCTTACAATTTCTTTGGGTTTTTGTTTATTTTTTCAAAAAATGCTCAATGCATCGGGACAATTTTTTTATGGGACCACCTCTGGAGCATTACCTATCGAACAAAACCGGCCAAGTGCGTGTCGGGCCACGCGCAGTGTAGGGTACACGTACGTCTAACAAAAATTCGCACTTTAAAACCAAATATTTCGGAAACGGATCCCTAAATCGAAAAGTAGTGTTTTCAACCTCACAATATTTTTAAAAGACCTATTTAACGATACCTCACACGATGGGTAAATAGAGAAAAAAAAATTACTCCCTCACTTTACTTGTATGGGAGCTACCGTAAAAAAAATTTTTTTCAAGATTTTTTTCTAGCACTTTTTTACATACATACATACATACATACTATCACGTCTTCATCCCTTGCGGAGTAGACAGAGCCCAAGGTCATAATAACTACAGGCCACGTTTAGCATAGTAGCACTTTTTTGCCATGATTAATATGCATACCCATACCAAATTACAGCTTTCTAGTACTTATAGTCTCTGCGTAAAACCGCGGACGGACAGACAGACAGACAGACAGACATGGCGAAACTATAAGGGTTCCTTGTTTACTACGGAACCCTAAAAAGAATCACTAAAATCGATCCATAAATGACTCAATCAATGACTGAGTAATCGCGTAACATACACATACAAAAAAAAAATATGTGTCTCTCTCTCATGAATTTTAAAGCTACTTGAGTTTCGGGATTCTAATTATGGATTTTTCACAAATCTTTGATTTATTTGTTACTTCTCTTGTTTTATTTTATGGTGGAATTCATTCATCGTGGTCGCAGCGACACTGCTGGATTACTGCGATGTCATCCATCATATGGTGGTAGATGCAGTTTAAACTAATAATTTTGATAATTTTACTAACCACCATGGTTTTTTAAGCTCTGGCACAGTTTGTAAAGTCAGTATACCCGACGCAAGCGGGAAGAAAATCTGAGGTGGACAGGCAACCAGTATTTTCCCATACGTAGGTGAAAGGAGTTACGGATAATGTAAGAGCAGCACTTCGAAATTACTCTATACTACCAACTGCAAGGATTGGACTGAATTACATCAGTCAAAAATACTATTTATACTGATCGGCACTATTACAAGAGGATACCGGCGGGAGCTATTAAAATTAAAAAAAAAAAAAAAACAAATTTTCAACAGGGAAGATGGATACGAATTGGTAAAATTCAACCACGTCTTCCGGAGTCGAACAAAAGTCGGACAACTGTTAGTTTAGTGTGTTTGTATGGGGGCTAATAATGCCTAAATAAAAACCACATGCGGGTAGTGAAATTATCAAACTATTACTGTAACTGCGTCCAGTATGCCGTGTGGCTCCCGGCAAAGAAGAATAGGACCACTCCAAGTCTTCCCGTGGATGTCGTAGAAGATGACTTAGGAACACAAGCTAAACAAAGCTTATAAACATCAAGACCTCTCTAACCCGTCTGACTGTTCTGGCTGAGATATTGCTCTGGTAGTACAGAGTGGGTCGTGCTCCTGCAGTGGAGACTAAAAGGGACCTGATGATGATGATGAACTGCGTCCAGTTTCACTGCAACCACGATGGATCTTAAGTCCACTGAAACGTCGGGAAAAAAAATAATAAACTGTTCGTGCTAAGTTCCGCTTATAGTTATACATAATTATGTGTTTAAAGCGCGAAAGTTTAAAAACAAGTTTTGGGTTTTATTTCATAGCTTTATTCCCTCGACTGTATTTTTTTAAATCGGCGTATTTAATTACCTAGGATATGTAGCTCCGTCCGGTACGGAGGCCGTGTACGGAGGCCGTGTTGCTCGAAGTATGTAGCGGACCACGGGCTCTAAAGCATTACCGCTGTGAGTGTGTCCGGACTAGTATAGTATCTTCTTCTTAGTTTGTGGTAACCGGGCATACACTCGGATGATGATGATTGAAATAGGATAACCTAGAGCTATCTTAGTAAATTACTATCTTAGGGACTGTCTAGTACTGACCTAACATAATAAAATTTTGTAAACAATGTATTGATTGTCATTGAAATTCCTGTCTTATTCCTACAATCACAAGATTTACATGCCATTGCGATTTCACTGAAGATTCAAATGGTAGGGAACAGTCAATGACTTTAATTATATCCAGTCAGTCGCTTCTTCTAATTTTAACTCGTGGGGTCACTGTATTCCAGTGCCGACGAGATAAACTGACCGGAGCAGTAATACTGTTTTTGTTTACTTAACGTCTGTGCAAAACATAAAAATAAGTAACTTCGATAACAGGACTGTTCTAATTTTATTCTAGATATATTTGGTTCAGACTCAGAATCATTTATTGTCAAACTGGTTTGCAAATTTCCACATTATATTAAATTAAATCCACAGTTCCACCTTTATATACTTCAGGCATTTAATATTAAGAACATAGTGACCAATGTAATTGTTAACGTAAGAGACTTGTGGAAAAGTAAGGGGGAGGCCTGCTGTGGGACACGGCAACCATAGACTAAGAAGAATAATATAAAGTACAATTTTTGCATATTAGTAATAAATGAGCCCATTAATCTTTGTGTGGAATTAATTTAAATCATAAAATTTATTATATAAAAACCATTTTAAAGCACTATTAAATAGGTTGTTTAATTCCTTTTGGTAAGTATTAGTACTTTATGTAATTGTTAAGGAATAAGGGTCTATGAAACGAGCCGCAGGCGAGGCTTTATGAAACTGCGGCTCGTTTCATAAACCCACAATAATATTTTTTTTATATTATTTTATAATAATTTACTATTAGACCACATGAGTATGTTAAGGACTAATTACGAACAGTTGCATACAATACTTTATCTACAAATACTATAAAGCGTCTATAATGTTTAAGAAACTGTTCTTTACTTTTTCACTACATTATCGACCTAAATGGCAACAAATGGATGATTATGTTCGCTGCCCCATAGAGAATTTTGGGTAGTGTACCTACTTAGTCATCACTTTTTGACTCGTTCTATTTTTGAAATTGACTGAATGAAGGTATTAATATACCTTCATTTGAAAAGGAATCTTGGTAATGTAATGAATTCCAAATTTAATAGTAAGCTGGATATTATAGTAGAGGTGTTTATAGGCACGAGGCGAAGCTGAGTGCTTATAATAAACCGATGCCTATATTAGACAGCTTACTGATACGTGCATCATACGACGTTTTTCAATTCATTTGCGATTACCATTAAAAAATACCTTGATAACAAAGGGGTTTTATACAGTTTATTTTTTACAAAAAAAAAGTACAAGCAACCGAATTGATAACCTTCTCCTTTTCAAGTCGGTTAAAAAATCACATCTCACGAACCAGAAAAATGTAATCATGTTGAACATGAAACTCTTTGCTCGGATTCTATGAAAAAGAATCAATTGTGTATCTGTGGCATTGGGCTATTGAGTAGCTATAATTGGTGGAAACTAAAAAGACCTAGTCCCGTAAATACAACATTACGATCCAAGTTTCGATGTCATAAGAACCGTATTAATAATGTATTGAAATAGTACATTATGATACAAGAACGGTAAGCTGGATATTATAGTCGAGGTGTTTATAGGCACGAGGCGAAGCCGAGTGCGTATAATAAAACGACGACTATAACAGACAGCTTACCGTACGAGTATCATACGACGTTTTTCAATACATTTACGATTACTATAAAGGAAAACAAGATTGCAATTGAGCAAATAATAAATAAATAATAAATATATAGGGACATATCATATCACACAAATTGAGCTAGCCCCACAGTAAGTTGTGAACTTGTGTCGCAGGATACTAACTCAACGATACAATATTTTATAATATATACTTATATAGATAAAAATCCAAGACCCAAGTCAATCTGAAAAAGATCGTTTTCCATCATGACCTGACCGGGGATCGAACCCGGGACCCCCGTGTCGCAGTCTGGCGTGGTAACCACTGCGCCACGGAGCTCTACAAATCGATAAAGAATATATAAAAGTTAGGAGCTAAAGCAGTTTAAAAAATACATTTATAATAATCAGATACATTTACTCAGGTTTATTTTCTCCAAAAAAGTACATTGATAATCTTCTCATTTTTGAAGTCAGTTAAAAAAATCACATCGCACGAATCAGAAAAAAGTTTTCATGCTGAACTTGAAACTCTTTGCTCGGATTCTATGAAGAAGTTTAAATTTTGCATCTGTGGCATTGGGCTATTGAGCGGTTGTGATTGGTGAAAAGTAAAAATTACCGGCCAAGTGCGTTTCGGGCCACGCGCAGTGTAGGATTCCGTAGTTGCGAATGACAACTTTAAGTTCACACTGTTCACACTCGCACCTCACAGTTTACCGACCAAAAACATCAAACAATGAAACTTGTATGAAATTTTACATTTTCGAGTACATTTTATAAGTTGGTTGCCTATAACTTTTTAGTTTGTACTTGGTACTCAGCTCTGATAGTTTTCCTTTCAACTTCAGTCTATATACTACTGCTGTATTTTTTTCACGTATCCATATATAACCGTTTAGCAGATAGAGGGGGGGACACTTACCTCTAACAAAAATTTGCACGGATCCCTAAATTGAAAAATGGTGTTTTCAACCTCACTATATTTTTCAAAGACTTTTTTAACGATACCCAACAAAATGGGTTTGTAAAGAAAAAAAAAATACTTGAATGGGAGCTAACCTAAAAAAATTTTTTTTTCAAGATTTTTATCTACCACTTTTTTGACATGATTAATATACATACCCATATCAAATTACAGCTTTCTATTACTTATAGTCTCTGAGTAAAACTGCGGACGGACAGACAGACAGACATGGCGAAACTATAAGGGTTCCTAGTTTACTACGGAACCCTAAAAAGCACTAGTGGCGTAAATTCATCATTACGATACAGATTTCGATGTTATAAGAACCGTATTATTAGCAAATGTATTGAAAAAGTTTTTACCTATTCGGAAAATGATGTCATCATGAAAATACGTGCAATATCACCTACGGCCAGAATCAATATAATTGTGATTGAAGTAATAATGCTTATTAATGGCCAGTTTCTGATATCGTTATAGACACTTTATAGTGTGTGTGTGTAGATGACAGGACAGGACAATCCAAATCTCTTAAATTTCTTAAGGTAACATAAGCTACTTGAAGAAAATATTCGTTTACATTGTGTTACAAATTTGCATATTTGTATTTTGATAATCATATCCTTATGTATGGTTTTGGTTTCCGGAACTATTGCTCAAAAATTTTAAACTCAAAACGTCTATTCAGAAAATAGGCACTTTTTCACGTTAAATGACATTTAAAATTATACTATTAAGTGTTATTATTTTATGAATTATTGTTCAAAAGCTATGCAGACAACAAGCGTTTCGGAACCGAACACTGCAGAGAAGTACTCGTACATAATAGTTCATAATAAAAACGCAAAACGAAACTTTTCGAAACTACCTTTTCGAAAAAAACTTATTTATTATTCTTACATACATATATGTATAGATACATATAGGTATCTCTATGTTAAAAATAATTTAGAATTTGGAATAGGAGTACATGAATAAAATTGCAGAAATGCAAGAAATTAACTTTTTGTCTATCTCTTACTGTAGGCGCCTGAAAATCTATGTCTAAGTTTCTCACAATAAGACTAAGTTTTCCAATGATAGATAAAACAAGCAGATAGGTAATTGGAGACTCCTACCTAGTGTTTCTCTTTTCTGGATCATTTACAAAGGAATATTGATCGATATATAGGTCATCTATTTAATGTTATCGCAAAGGAGAGGACAAACCAATATAATAATATAATAGTCCTTGAGTGAGACTGATAAATATGAAGATCAAGTCGCGCACACACTGCCGCTGCTAACTCTAGGACATAGAGTAAAATATTGGTTTGGACGGGGTACATTGCATAGTTACGTAAACAAGCCCATCTTGTGTTGACGCACGCACACCGAAACAATGGCACTCTCACTCAACACGCCCCTGTCTGTACCTACTCCTAATGGCGATGAAGCTGCGCATCCATTATGTAAGGGTTTTTGATACTTAGTTAGGTATGCATTTTTATGTACTTATTTTCAGTTCGAAGCCAAGATAAAATGGTAATTTTTAATCATTTGATTGATGAGACACTAAAATGGAGTAAGTTTGAATTTCGAACGCAAATATACACAAACAAAAATTCCTACCTATAAATATGTAGTCATTAACTGATTCAGCAACTGATTACAAAAGTACAAAAGAAAGATGGAAATGCTTAGCTTTTAACAATAAAAACTTGAAAAACAATGAAGTTTTTGCTGCGTAATACAAAAAAATCAATTCGCTTTATACTTTCAGCTAGTTACACACTTTTTACATGAATTCTGCTGCAGAAGCTATATCGATATGTTAGTTTAGAATGACTTACCTCCATGTCGCGTTGTGTTGATGACTTGGTGTATAGAATCCGGGTTCGGGAGAGCGTGGCGTCGTGGCGGCTAGCGGGCGGAGAGTGGTGCGCCGCGGCCGGGATAGCAGGACGCCCGCCTATTGATCTGGCTTGCAACTCCACTCCTGTACGCATACCCCCCTCCTCCGCCCCATCTCTCTATCTGCGGCTAGGCAAGATTTATTGCTTTTTCCGGGAATGACCGGATTTCCTATACAGCGCCAGATTTTTTTGTTTAGCAATATTAAGTACCGTGCATTGTAAATTTGTTTTGCAAATATGCATGAGTTTCATGTTCCTCTTTTTTAGGTACCTCCTCGTAGGCATTCCTATTAAGTAATTTAAATTGTATATGTAGGTACGTATTTGTTTTAAAATACAGTTGTTTTAATGGCTGTGTTGTTATTTTTAACCGACTTAAAAAAAAACCGGCCAAGTGCGTGTTGGGCCACGCGCAGTATAGGGTTCCGTAGTTGCGAATGACAACTTTGAGTACACACTGTTTACACTCGCACCTCACAGTTTAACGACCAACAACATCTAACAATAAAGATTGTAAGTATAGATAAGTAAATTTTACATTTTCCAGTACATTTTATAAGTTGGTTGCCTATAACTTTTTAGTTTGTACTTAGTACTTAGCTCTAATAGTTTTCCTTTCAACTTCAGTATATATACTACTGCTGTAATTTTTTTCACGTATCTATATATAACCGTTTAGGAGATAGAGGGGGGGACACGTACCTCTAACAAAAATTTGCACTTTAAAACCAAATATTTCGGGAACGGATCCCTAAATCGAAAAATGGTGTTCTCAACCTCACAATATTTTTCAAAGACCTTTTTAACGATACCCCACAAGATGGCTAAGTAGAGAAAAAAAAATGACTCCCCCACTTTACTTGTATGGGAGTTACCCAAAAAAAAATTTTTTTTCAAGATTTTTTTCTACGACTTTTTTGCCATGATTAATATACATACTCATACCAAATTACAGCTTTCTAGTACTTATGGTCTCTGTGTAAAACCGCGGACGGACAGACAGACAGACAGACAGACATGGCGAAACTATAAGGGTTCCTAGTTTACTACGGAACCCTAAAAAAGGAGGCGGTTCTCAATTCGTCGTAACGCTTTTTAGGGTTCCGTACAAAAGTTGAAAAACGGAACCCTTATAGGATCACTCGAGCGTCTGTCTGTCCGTCCGTCCGTCTGTCACAGCCGATTTTCTCCGAATCTACTGAACCAAATTAGATGAAATTTGGTAAGATGGTGTAATCCTATGACCCAAACACGGATGTGCAAAGTAAATAAAGATTTTTTTTAAATAAGGGTCATTTTCAGGGGCCCAATTACAAAATTTTAAAATAAAGCTTTGCAAACCTTACTGTGTCATATATCAAATGAAAGGGCTCATTATGAGGATCTCAAAAATATTTTTTTTTGTTCGGGTAAAATCAATACTTTTGATTTTATTCACGAAAGAAGGCAAAAAATGACCATTCCCCCCCCTGATCTCCGAAACTACTGGGCCTAAAATTTCGAAAAAATTACAAAATATAGTTCATTCCTTGAAGATTACAGGAAAAATAAAAAGAATTCTATCACTTGAAAATTAAGTGGTAAACTCACTATAATAAGTTCATCTAGGGAAATAGTTCACTAAACCACCACTAGATGGCGCTAGTCAATTGAATAAAACATTTTTTGCACATTGTGTGTGTTCACGAAGCATATTGTACGGAACCCTCATTGCGCGAGTCTGACTCACACTTGGCCGGTTTTTTTTTTATGTATGTTCCCCGTTTTCTCGAAGACGCCTGGACCGATTTAAGAAATTCTTTTTTTGTTCGATAGGCAATACTTTACAGATGGTCCCATTAAATTATCGAAATGTGCCTGATCGCTTTTTGAAAAAATACACAAAAACCAAAAAAATTTTTACAGGGTTAGGGTTAAAGTCGGTTTTTGTTTTTTGTTAAAAATATCTTAAATTATTTTGTTCATTAAATAATAATAATTATTATTATTATTTATCCCGTACCGGGAATCGCACCCGATGCCCCCATATGTCACAGGCTGGCGTGCTAACTGCTGCGCCACGGAGGCCGTCATTACTGTAATAAAATATATATATATATAGGTGAAAAGGGTGAGCATAATCATATATTTTTTAAATACTATCATTACTATACAAGACTATATTTTGGTCGTTAAAAATAATTTATCCGAAAATTTTGCTCGTGGGACACGACGCGATTTTTAAGAAAATCTTAAAGCTAAAGATACTGACCTAATTAAAATTTCATGTTCATCTCATTACTAGGATGTACAGTCGCGGGCAAACAAACCTCACTCCCTGTCCCTACAAACTGTTTTTAAATTGTAGGGGGACAGGTTTATCTGCCCCCGACTGTACACCGAACAAACGGTCTATTTAAATAATAAATAATTATTTTTAACAAAAATTAAAACCGACTTCAACCCTATATGTAAATATACGAACAGGAAGTAAAAATTAGGTTTTAGTGGGTGTGGTAGTTCAATCAAAATAGAGGAATAACGTCGTCATAAACTTGTCTTATGTCGCGAAAGAATTAAACAGAAATAAAATTAAACCAAACGGCATACATGTACATTTTTTTTTAGTTTTTCATTATTTTTTCCAAAAGCACTGGACATATTTCTATAAAAAAATTATAGGACCACCTTTGAAGTTCAGTCAAAACAGAGGAGTAACGTTCTTATAAATTTGTCTTGATTCGCAAAAGAACATAAGAATAAAATACCTACAAATAAGTACCGAACGGCATACTTTAACAACTTTTTTGGGTTTCTGTTTATTTTTTCAAAAAGTGCTCGATACATAGCGACAAAATTTTTATGGGACCTCTGGAATATTACTTATCGAACAAAAAAAGAATCACTAAAATCGATCCATAACTACCGAGTTATCGCGTAACAAACTTACAAAAAAAACATACAGACAAATTGAGAACCTTCCTTTTTTGAAGTCGTTTAAAAATAGGTCTTGCTTCAAATGTGCAGGTGCAGGATAATCTTGATTTTCAAACGTGAAAACAAGCGAAAATTGCTTTCAGAGAATGACGTTAGGAGATTTCATTACTCTGTTGGTCATTTTTAGATCTCCGCATCCCAAGTGGGTAAAAGGGAAGGACCTGATTAGGACCACACTTGACGTCAGCAACATTTCCTTAAATAATCTTTTTTTGCGACTGTTCAAGTATTACGTAACCAGAATATGCAAATAAAGCTCTTACGACCCGCAAGCTCACGTAGCGATTCTCAAATATTACACACAAACCAAATAGAAACAATTACATTAAACTAAAAGTACCAAGCTAAATAACAAAGAGAATATAATATTTTATTTTTGCACAGAAAATACCAGTATAATTGTACCTCAATGTAACGTGGGATTAAATATGTAGGTTTCACAGTCAACGAAGCGCTACACGGTTTGATTAAACTTGAATTATATTTACTAGTACTCACTGCTGAGCTACCAGCATGAACAAATTAGCGATTGTGTTTTTTCTCGGTAAATATGTCTACTATAATAATTTATTAACGTAGCGTAGATAATTAATAAATAGGTAGGGTTTCTTCATCTTCGTAATAACTGATCTTCTGCCCAAATATGACCTCTAAAACATTTTTATTAATTAATGTTCATTTTTAAGGCTTTTATTCTTTAGTTGATAGGCACGGTTGCCTTCATTTTATTTTTTGTTCAAAATGTTTTTGGGTAATATACTTATTTTTCAATACATACAGTCTTTATGTTTGTAATAAAAACCTGATAATAATGTTGTATAATTTACTTAGGCAATTTTCTGTACACCAATCACAATGCTCAATTCATTGTAAGGTAATTACAAAAGTATTAAAAACTTCGTATGATGCTCGTACTCCGTAAGCTATCAGTATAGCTTGACTTCGTCTCGTGCCTTTATACCCCGACTATAATATCCAGCTTTGATTATAAAAATGTTTACCTATACGTTCAGTTTCTAAACCATTTTAGACGCTTTAAAGTATGTGTGCAGATGAGGTATTGGGAGAGTGGGGGAATTACGGACGGCGGGTAATGGCGAACACTAAGGTTTTAGAAGTTAAAAAGAGATAGTAGATATCTCAAATGACGCATTCGCACGTCGGATCCGACCTTAGTGCCGAACAGTAACTGGTGACGTGAGACTGCGCGCAGTGTCAAAGTTAAGTGATTTTTTATGTTTTCTAGTAATTTTATCTAATTTTGCAAGATAAATTGTATGCATGTAAAGTACTCCATGCAAAACGTAGGAATCTGACATTTTTGTTGTGAAGTAATGACCAAATATGTAACTTATTTTAAAAATCACCACGTGCATTGCCAGTTTCAAACCTCGAAAAATTAAATAGTTTTACTTTTTGGTCCGTATCGGGTAATAGCGGACGATTTAAGTGGGGCAATCTCGAACGTCCGTGATTACCCCGTGTTATAATTTACTATATTTACTGACTATAGCTAAGGACTTAACAATTTTTCAAACTCCAAAAATATTTCAGTAGCCGCGCCGAACTTAAAAAAACCTTTCAAGAAGTTAAAAATAATATATAAAAAATATAATATAAATATGAATATATACGGACAAATCACACAGATTGAGCTAGCCCCAAAGTAAGTTCTTAAGTAAGACTTGTGTTATGGGATACTAACTCAACGATACTATATTTTATAACAAATACATATATAGATAAACATCCAAGACCCAGGACAATCTGAAAAAGATCATTTTTCATCTTGACCTGACCGGGGATTGAACCCGGGACCTTCCGTGTCACAGGCCGGCGTGTTGACCGCTGCGCCACGGAGCTCGTCAAATGAAAAATAAAATCTTTTAAAAATAAGACGCTGTCGTTAGGAAAAGCAACCACTGCATATGCTGTTCCAAAGAGCACTATTCACAACTATCTCAATAAAGACATTGTGTAGATGCCACAAACTGGCAGGAAAGCCATATTTACGGCCTTCTGCAAGAAAAGGATTTTTTTATTGGATTATTAAAGGATTGATTAGAAGATCATAGATATAGATTTTTAAATGCAGGAAACTATTTCGCGTATTCATCTATTCCAAAACGCAATGACACCTGATGCTCACATGGAACTGTCACCATCTATGACATCTGAAACTCAAATAGCACCAGCCGAGCTTTATATGCATGAAATAGTTGCCTGTGATGATCAGCTAGTTTTGTCACCATCTTTTCATGGTAACACCCAAAGCGCAGATTGTTCAGGGCAAATCAGTAACCCCTTCAGCTTCAACAGTATTTAATACATCAACTCCTCTTCAAAATATTGTCAGTATTCCACAGCTACAATAATCAAAGAATATGCGAAAGTCCAAAGAGAAAAAAGAGGAAGAAAGCAGAACAAAGGAAACTATAATAAAGTACATACGAAAAAAGTTAAGACTGAAAATACAAATAAAAAAAAGCTGTTATGAATTTTAAAGTACAACAAGAAAAGAAGAAAAAAGAGGAAAAAGAGAATTTAGGACTAATCGGCCCAATAAAAGAAAGAAAGGTGTTAAGAATTTAAAGGATTTCAAAGATGACCATGTTTCACATAAGAAAAAGAAACCCACCAATCAATACCCGGAGGACGAAGAAGAGTATTATTGTTTGATTTGTAATGAAAAATATGAAACTCCAATAATCTAAGACTGGATAATATGCTTTAATTGTAAACGCTGGGCCCACGAAAATTGTACCTGTGGTGAAAGAACATCTAGAGGATTTCTCAGTGATTTCTGTGCCCATTAGGTTATGTTCGTGATTACCCAATAAGCCGTCCGCAATTACCCGACATGTTTCGGGTAAACCCGGACAACAAACTTTTTGTTTTTCCCCCAAATTTTGATTTTATAGTAAAAATTTATCAAAGTTAATTATGAGAGTTTATGAATGATTAGTTGACATTTATCAATAAATGGCTTTTGTATCTTTGTATTTTTTTGTTTTATTACAATTTTCCCTTAGATGTTCGCAATTACCCCACCTTCCTATATGCTACTGTTCGTAATAGAATCTTAAAATACTCGCGTATTTTATACGCTCATTATGAAACTCACTTGCGGCTTGTTTCATAAACCTTCACTCGTGTTTTAAGGACTTATTCATTACTTACAAGTTACGTAAAGCACTATTTCATTTATGTAATTTTAATAGTTTATCAATAAAACGAAAAAATTGTATATAAGTAAGAATTATATTACAGAAATCAGTCTTTCCTTTGCCCTTATAAAGATTAACGTTTTTGCAGGCAGCCCAGTATGCAAAGGTGTACATATGATATTAATAATGACATTATTTGCTATGATTACTTGAATAAATATCAGAAATGAGCTTATATAAACAGTGCTGAAAGCTTACAATACAATGCGATGAATACCTGGCATTGTATTGTGTCACACACAAACGCAAAACGTTTCCATTGTCAATAAGTAGATACTTATGAATTCCCTTTGTCACAGGAGCTTGCTTTGTGCCCGCCCTCGCGCGAGAGCCTTTCACGCCCCGCCAAGGCTCGATTCCATTCGTAGTAAGTATTTATAATTATTTGTAAAATACAGCAAAGGATGTATTGTAAGAATTTACTCCTTATTTAGGTCGGTATTAAGATTTTTAGTAAAAAATACCACGCAAATTTACTCATAATTAATAATATCGTATATTTTAAGTTTGTAAGTAAGTAACTCCTTTTAACGAAAAAGGAGGAAGCTCTCAATAACTTTTAAAAGTCTTTACATTCTAATATAGGATGGTAGAATAAAGGTGATTAGATATAAGTAAGATATTAGTACCTAATGACCCGCCGACCGATGTCTCTCTGAAAAAACTATTTTTGAAGAAACCACATAGTATTTGGATTTCCCAGAGCCCTTAACATCAGCCGGGAATCTGATCAAAGAGATCCTTTAAATTCAAAATCCAGGTCATTGAGTTAAACAACCGATGTTCAAGTTGTAGGTTAGACCTTGGCGAAGTTAATACACCAGGAGATCAAAGTACTTATAATAAATTACATAAATATACAAGATGAAAATTTTAAAAATACCACAAGTTTTTTAAAATTTTCTTTTTTTTACTTGCAAAATTTCTAGCTGCAATTTTAATAGATACCTACGACCCTGGCTGCTCAAGGCTTGTCATTCACATTCGTGTAGCCTTTGGCGCTTCTTACATTGGCACTTTGCCAAACTTCTTCGCTTTACTTTCGGTAGATGTATCGCTTCACTTAATTCCTACTGAATACTATGACAATACAATAAACTATGCTCAGCAGTGGGCGGATGATGGGCTGAGATGATGATAGCTCAATTGACTGATTTTTCAGACTTTCTTTTTTAATCCTAATTTTGATTTTTGTGTCACAGATTACTAATATGGCCCAAAAAATTTTATGTCATTCATATCAAAATCTATTTTATTAAAATATGTCCCTCTTAAAAATACATGTGCCTTAGCAAGCCTTATTTCAATAAAGTTTTCTTATTTTAAAAGTATTTTTACTAAACCGTGAAAATATTTTTTCGCAGTTGCCGGGAAATACAATTAACATAGCTGCCGAACTGTGTCGCTACATCTGTTCACATTTTTGGGAGAGTTCATTGCAAACCAGGTAAGGTCTGCTTTGAGCTCTCCCAAAAATGTGAATTTGTAGATTTTTTGTGTCAACTACAAACAAGTGATGTGTAAGAGTTTATTGACTGAAAAGGTATTTTAATGGTTCTGTACCTCGATATCATTGGTTTAGGTAGTATCTTGTCAAGTACATAAAAAAACATAGAACCTTTTTCCTTTCCTTTCCTTTTTGAAGTCGGTTAAAAAGGAACCATATGATACAAAACGCTGTGACAAAACGTTACACAATGCAATTGATTTATTTGAACGCCAGTTAATTTGTATAAAGGACCGCAGGGAAATAATCGTAGACGACGGCTTTTCCAGTTTTTTTTTTCCAATGCGAACTACGCCTCAATACGTAGATACCAAAGTTGACTAATTTAAAAATTACACACAAGTCTTTTTTCACATTACTACGGTTCAGATAGATACATGTCGTGCCCCATGTGCCCCACTACCTGCACAAAGTACGACCTCAACTATGCCTCAGCAAGTGACGTGGCTGTTGCAACATACTGGAGGGATAAAATATAGGATTATTTTGACATTTTGAGCCATCGACACGAAAAGAAGAAGAAGAAGATAGATACATATATTGTACATTGACATTACGATGATACAGAAGACTCGAACCAAAAACTAAACTCAAAATTCAACTTTCCGATTTCTTCATCATCAAGTCTTTTTTAGTCTCCACTGCAGGAGCACAACCCTCTGTGACTACCAGAGCCATATATTAGCCAGAGCAGTCAGACGATTTGACCTACACTGTCCACGCTGGCCAGACACGAAAGGTCTGTTTGGTTTATAAAAGTAAAAGCTTTGTTTAGCTTGTAGTAACGTTGTTGTAGACCATATACCAGACTTAAGCCATCATGCCTTTGTTACATTTGAAATAAATATTAAAAAGCCCAGATTGAAACCACGTTGGATAACATACAGACCACTTAAAGACATCAACTTGGAAAAATTTAATAAGGATGTGAATTCGATATCGTGGGAAGAACTATTGAATGATGATGTAAATATTACAGTTTCTGATTTTAATACACAACTTCATCACTTGTTCGATCGTCATGCCCCTATTAAAAAATCCTATGTAAGAGAACAGGGCTATCCCTGGATAACCCAGACCATAAAAGATATGATGAAATTGAGAGACAAAGCATATTCAAAATGTCGTATAACTAAGTTAGATAAAGATAAGGAATCATACAAACAGCTGAAGAAACTTGTGAATGTCGCATTACAAAATGAAAAAGCTGCTTATTTCTGCTATAAGATAAACCAAAATTTAAAAAAATAGTCGTGATCTTTGGAAAAATATAAAGCGAAATGTTGATTTTTATAAACAGCACAGTGATTTGCCTTACAACATTAGTACTAACTCACTCTCACTAACTCTCCCGATCATTACCGCTATTGTAAATAAATCAATAGAAACAGGCACCTCTCCTGACTTATGGAAGCATGCAATTGTTCTACGACATCCAAAAACTAACAATCCAAAAGAATATATAAAGACCTTCGCCCGATTAGCATTCTACCATTCTTGTCCAAAATTTTAGAAAAAGTTGTTTGTAAACAATTAGTAGAATACTTAAATACAAATAAAATATTGCCATCTAAACAATCTGGATTCCGATCGGGCAGAAGCACCACTACAGCGCTTTTAAATGTAGTCGAAGATATATTGTCTGGAAAAGATGTGGGTGAGGGATCTATTCTTGTGTTACTGGACTACTCACGAGCGTTTGATACAATAAACTCGACGTTACTGATGGCTAAACTGGCATACTATGGGTTTGATGGTCCATCCCTGAAATGGTTTTCAAGTTATTTAACGGGTCGGTGTCAAAAGGTAGAAGTTAGCTCCAGTGATGGTACTAAATTTTATTCTGATAATCTTCCTGTAAACAAAGGTGTTACTCAGAGGTCAATACTTGGACCTATACTCTTTATTTTGTATACTGCAGATTTGCCTAATTTTATTTACGAGTGTGAATATCATTTGTATGCGGACGATGTTCAGATTTATAAAAACTTCAAGCCTTGTGATACTATTTCTGTAGTAAATAATATAAACGAGGATCTTACACGTATAACTGACTGGTCAGATGCAAATGGCTTAGTTTTAAATCCATCCAAAACCAAATTTCTTACTTTAGGTACGAAAGCTCAAATTTCAAATATCAAAAGTTATATGCCAGACATAAAAATACAAAATAAAAAAATTAAATTAGTTACTGAAGCAAGAAATTTGGGAGTTGTGATGGACAGTCGTCTACAATTTGAGAAACATGTACACGAGTGTGTAAAAACCAAATTCGGGAATATTTAAGTGTAGAGTCACGAATATACCTATGTGAATCTCTGATATTGTCTAAGTTGAATTATGCAGATATTGTAATTGGTAATTGCTTATTAGCTCGTACAAAGAAATTAATTCAACGTGTTCAAAATTCTTGCGCAAGATTTTGCTTCCCCGTCCCCCGTAGAGCCCATATAACCCCATATTTGAACAGAAATGACCTACTTAATATGGAATCCCGGCGTACTCTCCACTTAGCAGTGTTATTGTTTGGAGTTATCAAAAAGGAAACACCTTCTTACTTATTCAACAAATTAATTTTCACCCAACGTTCAAGAGTACCCGATCGTTTAATTTACCCCACACACAAAACTGCAGCATTTCGCGGCAGTTTCAGATATTCTGCTACTAAATGCTGGAACGTTATTCCGCCGCCCATAAGAAATGCGCATTCTATCAAAACTTTTAAAAACAAGTTTAAATCTCATATTTTATACATCCAAAAATCGTAATTCGCAGCTTAGGCATTATATACAATAGTTTTTCTTATTTTTTAAGTAGTTGTATTGAACTGTATTGCACTGTTCGTATTAAGTACCTAAGATGTTATGTGCGACGCAGAGCCACAAAACATTATCAATGTAGTGAATTGTTACTTGTTGGTTAATGTGTCTATTACTTTTACTTAACTTTGATTCATAATATTATTTGCTTTGCTATATATTTGTATGGCGTCCGCGGAAGACCAGGGGTACTATTTTTAAACGCGTGCCACTCGTCTTCGAACGATTTCTCCATACAAAAATCGCTCGAAGACGAGTGGCCCGCGTTCAAAAATAGCACTCCAGCGTTGTGGTTCAGCCGCAACATATGCTGAGCGGAGACCATTTTGGTATAAACATAAAGGTATATTTTTTTTCCTTGTATCTTTCTGGTTGTTATATTTATCATTTTATGTTTTATACTAAATAAACGATTTTCTTTCTTTCTTTCTTGTGTTCCCTAGGTCGCCTTATACGACATCCACGAAAACACTTGGAGTGTTTCTATTCTACTCTACAGAGAACCACACGGCGGAATTCCTATTTATTTATCTCCGATTCTAGCGGTCTTCAGCATATTTTTTCATTGTGTGCTTGTCTGTATATCAAGAGGCGAACAATGCACACAGTTTAGTAGTCAATGGCTCATGGACCTAGAGCCATTGTCGACTAATTTAGTAAAAATATGATTGTGTGCGCGACTGCCGAGCATTTCTTTCGTTGTATCATGGCTAAAATAAAAGTTAGCAGTGCTAGGACTGCAAAGTTTTATTCTGATACTTCAACTATATAGTTATATCAGGTTTCAATATCTACTAGTACTTTCAGATTGACCTCGATCTTGTATGATTAAATATGTACTTTGCCATCCCACAGCCCTTACACTTTTCTGGTCTATAAAAAAATACTATCGGACAAGCTTTTATTATGAGCCAATTAGTATTGCTATAATTTGGTGACTGTGCTTAGAATCCATGATTGAGGAGCGGAGTGATCATCAGACCAGCAGGTTTTTTTTTCACGATTTGATTGTCTCTTTAGCATCCATTAGGGTTTTCATATCTTAAATTAAAATAGTCATTCATACCAAAGCCGTAATGAATATTAAAGTTACCATGAAAATGATGTACACCGTAGTTGTCAAAAGTTAGCAAATAGGCCTGCAGTTCGTCGACAAAATATATAATAATAAATTGGGGAAGTTTTAATGTAACAAGTGGTATATTTAAAAAAATAAAATTCGACGTCTTTTTCACAATGTACGCCCACCATATCGATTTTTTACACGTCACATAGCCTATGAATCTTTGGGGAAGAATACTGATCTAATATTACCTCAAACTTTAAAATTGGTTAATCCTTTGGGCCTACAGGAGGCAATAATGAAACTCACATTCGTACGCACTAAAATTTTATCTTCCTTCAAAATGGGTCAGTCGAGTAAAACCCTGGCAAGTGTTTTCTACTTATAAAGTTCTTATACCGGCAGTTAATAATTTACCCTCGACACCCTTGAAGAGTTCATCTTTTCTTCTCATACAAACACAACTCTCAGCCGCGATACTGTAACGGGAGTATAAGTAGATATTTTGGGGCGCTGAAAGGAATATACACTGCTTCTTTTCTTAAACTAGGTATATTTATTGCAGTTCAATTGGATAATTATTACCATGTATGTCGTCGTGCAAGCTATGAAAGACAACTACGCTGTCAAGCAATCGTTTCTTTATAAAAAAAAAATCACAGACAATATTTTCTTTTGGAATGCATCAAAATCGTTTAAAATATCGTAGACAAATCTCCCTACTACAGTATCAGTAATCAGTTACTCATAAGTCGTAACACATCCACTATACGAGATACACCGAGAATACGGATAGGAAAATAAGTCGTTGAATTAATAGAATCGTATTTGCAAAATAGGCTTCAAACAATAGAAATAAATAACACATTGATACTTCATAGCACCAGCTGAAAATCAGCGCTGTGGCACCCCGCTATCAGCATAAAGCTGAGCTGGCCGCCTTTTCGGCAATTAGGGACCATTTTATTTTTAATATAATATAGTTAAGTATTGCTAATGTTTCATTTGTTGTTAAGTATTTTGCCGTTGTTTATGTCCTAACTCCTAAATAGTTAGGACCTATTTTTAAATAAATATGAAGTAAGAGTGAAATTTTCTTAAACTCGCTAAGTTACCTACACTGAATAAAGTGCCTACGTGTTCGTGGTATAAGTTCTACTAGGTATTATTAGGAGCACAATATACCTGGTAATTCAAATTCATATCTAGATGTGATATGAATCATTAAAAATATGTAGTCAGTATTTAGGCAGGCTCCCACCATAACTGTACGCAGGAATATTCCTGTCTGAGTCTGGACACGCCACGTCATCGTAAACAGTTATTTGGGACGCAAGCTGTATGTAAACACTCTCACAAAGAACACTAGACCTAATAATTATAATTATGGTATGTTGATGTTGCCGAACTGGATTCCAAATTTCTGTCGATATTTTTATTATACCATAATACCAGCTACTGATTAGAATGCTAGTTTATCTCACGGATATTAATTTTATTTTCATGTCTGTTTTATGTATACTAATATTATAAAGAGGAAAGATTTGATTGTTTGTTTGTTTGCATTCCAGTAGTTGCGGAGCCTATTCGACTCCGCAACTACTGGACTGCTTATCAAAATTATTTCACCTATAGTAAGCTGATTTATCAGCGTGTGTCAAAACGATCAATATTTCACCGTGTTTAGCTAAGTAGGTACCTACTCGTAAGATGTCATACTATTCGTACTTACAATGGTCACTTGAGTAAAATAATTCACCGTCACAACTTCACAACGCTTTAAGAATTCATTTTAGCGATTCCAAAGCCAAGATCTAGATAGTATTTTCCTGGCCATACTAACTAATAATTAGTTTAGGCCTGTAATTATTCAACCATTTAAAACCTTTCAGGTATATTTCGCCTCTCGCTACAGAGGAATATGTATGGGCACTCTAATATCTCGCACAGCTGTGATCACAGCGGCCGTGTGTGTGACAAATCCTATTACTACCGTCCCCGATACGCGCCCCATCAACGTGGTCACTTCCACCTTTTACAGACATCCCAGGAGAGGGATTAGAGTACAAGTCACCAAGATACTTTTGCCTAATTGTGAGTATTATATTAACACCTTCGTTATCACAATATTTGTCCCATGAAATTCTTTCGTACGTAACCCCTAAAATGGCTTTGTCAATGAGAACCTTCAGTTTTCCGGTCAGGTCAGTTTGGAGCGCTAAGCCAAGACGCTGATTTTCAAGGAAAACCAGTTGAGTGACATCAGATATGTTTTTATTATTTTTAAGTGATCCACTCATCAACCAGTGGCACATTGCCTGATATATACTGACTGAGGACAAGGGTACCTTTTTCAATGCGACTATTGTTGTTCTCTGATATCGGCGCCTATGTTTGCGATGGTAGTAAAATATATTTTTTTAAGTATCTAAAATATTATCTTAAACATTTAAATAAAATTATTTTAATACGGTTTTTATCGCGTTTATTACATTATTTATACACCTAACGTGATGTCGTGATGACGTCGTGAGGCTATTGAAATTAAAAAACATCCTAATTTCAATAGAGAGGATGGTTGGCAGTTACCACCAGCTTGGGATCCAGTCATCAATTTAATCAAATCTCAAGCTAAGCAGAAGACTGCAAGACCTTCAGACACCGTGAGCCAATACTGCGTACATCCGGAACGTTATCAATAAATAAGTATTTTAGGCGGTAGATTTTGCAGTTCTTATAAAATACTAGACAAATGTCAACTTAGTCTACCTGCGACCACGAACACTGTAAAGTGCTCGAAACGTTAGGTGTATAAATAATGTAATAAACGCGATAAAAACCGTATTAAAATAATTTTATTTAAATGTGTAACAATCGCGAAAACATAAGAAAACATTATATTATCTTAAACTTTAGCCATCGATGGAGAACCAAGACCCGATCGTTCCAGTTCTTCCGTTTATAAGCGCAAAGCAAGCACCTATAACGAATTTACATGAAAATTTTAAATGACACGGCCCGCTTTCCTGGGAGTCCGTGCCCTGAATAAATGCAAGGCGGAAATTCGCCGTATAACTGTATTTCGTTTCAATTAGCAGTGGTTGCAGTGCAGCCGCGCTCGGCTTCTGTTTGCTCACACAATTTAATTTGAGATTCGAGTGTCGCCCAAGCCAAACTTCTAGTGCCATTCAGGCTATCAGGGGTCTGGTGACTAATACGAGAGGGCTTATAGTATATTGTATATAATTCATTAAGATTTGGATTCAGCCTTTCGTGAAAAAATCATGAACCTGGTGAATATTTAAAAATAATACCTGAACCTTTTTAAAAGAGTTCAAACAAATGAACAAGCATACAATATTTTGTACATGTATTTTCAATTACAAAATTTTAAAAGAAAGTTTTACCAACCTTACTTTGTCATAATTTCTCTCCCCTCTGGGGAGAGAAAAATAAAAGGCCGGCAACGCTCCTGTGACACCTCTGGTGTTGCAGTTGTCCATGGGCAGCGGTGATCACTTCCCATCAGGTGACCCACTTGTTCGTTTGCCGTCCTATGACATAAAAAAAAAAAAAATATATATATCAAATGAAAGGGCTCATTATGAGGACCTCAAAAATATTTTTTTTTGTTCGAGTAAAATCAATACTTTGGATTTTATTCACGAAAGAAGGCAAAAATTGACAATCCCCCCCCCCCCCCCTGACCTCCGAAACTACTGGGCCGAAAATTTTGAAAAAATTACAAAATATAGTTCATTCCTTGAAGATCACAGGAAAAATAATAAGAATTCTATCACTTGAAAATTAAGTGGTAAACTCACTATAATAAGTTCATCTAGTGAAATAGTTCACTAAAACACCACTAGATAGCGCTAGTCAATTGAATAAAACATTTTTGCACATTATGTGCACTATGTACCGTACAATATGCTTCGTGAACACATGTACGGAACCCTCATTGCGCGAGTTTGACTCACACTTGGCCGGTTTTATTTAAATACCATTCTTGTTTTTTAGTATCGAACGAGACCAACAACAGGCAGTATCTGATGCAGAAGTCGGTGGCTGTGCTCATCCTGAAGCGGACGGTGCCGGACGTGTTGGCTGAGGTTCCGATGCGGGCTATAGAAATAGACTACTTGGGCGACACCAAGCTGTCCACGGAGCAGGAGTGTCTCACCATCGGCTGGCACTACTTTTATAAAGGGGTATACCCACTCAACTTAGATTTCAATTATGCTATTTAATTATTAATTCATTTTGACATCAACCCTCCTTGGCACGTTCTTGGACGTGATTTAAGTGATAATAGATAGCAGAAGAAACAAAAGAAGACACATACGAAAAGGTTTTTGCTGCGCTCCCTACAAATTGAGCACGGGGGTGAAGCCCCCGCCATGACAAAAACAATTTGATCATGCTAAACTGGAGCAGCAAGCCCCCGGCAAAACAAACCAACTTGGCCACAGAGGAAAAGTTAAATAACGAACCTTAGCTAACTTGTACTGTGTGTGACCAAAACATGAGCTTCCCAAAATTTATAAATCTAAATTTTAATTATTTGCGCCTTTAAAAATATGTTTTAGTATAAAATGTACGCCATTTTTATACTTTAGAATGTAAGGTATGCTTTGAGATGTTATGTTCAAATGCCTAAATATCACAAAAGCTAGAAAAGTATGCCATATCCCTACTATGCGTCAAAATTTTATGCAAATTGATAGTGAACAATTACCGGCTCGATAAGTTAACATCAGTTTGTCGAATCATCTGAATTTACTATTAAATCGTCTTACGCAATCAAGCAAAACTATACAACAGGTAAGTATTATCTCTCACTTGATACTCTAAGTCTCTTACACATTGAAATGATCATAATCTGTTCAAGCACGTTCACTTTTAAATAAGACAATCTCTACTTTAAGTAAGTAAAGATTGTCTAATTTAAAACTGAATTAAGAATTGAACCCTTAAATTAATTAATCAAAGAGATGAACAAAGAGCTGGAGATGTATGATTTGGGGATTGATTAGTTCCCGAGCCGCACCCGACACATGCTTCGCAGAGGGGGGCAAAAAATAAAACGGTATTCAAACTGGAACATTCTGTAGCCCCAACACGTGCTACGGGCCCGTTAAGGGTGCTCCTTGGCCATTTCGACTATCTTTAACCTCTATAAAAATGGTCAAACAAAGCACAATACCCAAAAAAGAAAACATATATTGTAGAATGGTTTTTAATCTTTACTTGCTGAGGAGGACTTTTTTCTAAAGTTCATAGTTTTTTAGAATAAAAAAGTACCGCGTACATCGATTTTTATTGCAAATATTCATTACGCATCTAGACTTGCTTGCGTGTAAGAGGAATGGGATATGGTGGAGAAATTCGGCGCCGGGCCGGGGCTTGAAGCGCGGTGGCGTAATAGGCAACGCATAGATCGTACTGAGATCTAGACGCAGGTTCAAGTCCTGCCCGCGTGGAATTTTTTCACCATTTCTTATTTTCTTTATTTAATAAATAAGGTAAAATAGCATTTCGAATGCAAAATAAAATCCCATATAAACTACGTAACTCTTTGTCTTAGAGTCACGCAATTTTTATGTTTAATACAATACCAATCAATCTACAAACTCTCCCGAGGAATTTTTATTTTATAGATTATTCTTCTTTTTAATATTAATTTTATGTTTTTTAATAATTAGAATGCGCGCGGGCGACGGGCGGCAGTCGACCGCTGACTTTCTGACGGGGAACTAAGGTTCAAAACTCGGCCCATATCCTGAAGGTCATTAGCGCATGTACGAGCTTTAACTGAGCAGCATGTGTTCCAAATTCGCCGTGTCTGCCTGACACATGCCTTTAACATCGTCTGTAAAATAAAGAAACGTGTTCATTTGCTTGTACTTATCTATCTATACTTAATATTATAAAGCTGAAGAGTTTGTTTGGTTGGTTGAACGCGCTTATCTCAGAAACTACTATATCGATTTCAAACGTCCTTCACCATTGGGTAGGTAGGTACCTACTTACGTTACCCTTGAGTGACAAAATCGTAACTGTAAAATAAAGAAACGGGTTCATTTGCTTATTCATAATAAATCTGGCAGTTTAAGTATAGACAATGCAAATAGATGTTCATTGCATTCCGCCTTCTTGGCACCTGCCACATGGTGATTTGCAAGGAAACTGTTACGTAGGTAAATTTTGGTCTAAAAAAAGTACTTTTTTTAGATGGAATAACAAGAAAAAAGAACAAAAATTTAAGCAACCCTCGACACTAAGTTCCTTCCAGCTGTTAACAAGATAGAAAGATATTAATCTTACTATCTTGTTAACAGCTGAACCGATTTCAATAAAACATACCTATCTAAGAACTATTGCTAGAAAACTTGCTTTCAAATAAAACCGCAACCAAATCGTTGTACCACTGACAGACATCAAAAAGACAGACAGACACACACTGACCAAATTTGAAGCACCCCTTCTTTTGTATTGGGGGTTAAAAAGAGACGCCTGAGATTCTCCCTCAACAAATCCGTAGTTTTGTAAAATGCCACAGAAAGTAGTTTGATACGTTACATTTGTTCCATAGTACTCTGAAGGATTTGGTAACAAATCACAAAATAGAAATGGATTTTCATCTCAAGTTCCAAGCGCGCCGGAGCAATGGACTCACGAGTAGTCCCACTATATTTATAGTCCAACGCGTCAAGTTGTACCTGATCGTTGGCATAAATGCAGTTTACAAACGGCAATACGCAGTTAACTAGAGTTGGTTGCGATAACAAGTGAGTCGAACCCTGACGTACCTATAACCTTGCATTTATGCATATGACCTATTCTACACCAAGCAAATAATTTGACCAGGCCGAGCAGCGCCCCGATTGAAATGTAGCTATCCATATGTAGCTATTCGTGTAAGTTTGAAGGAAAATGCGAATATTACTGATATTACTGTTGTCTGTCGTCTAGTTGCGAACCGCGTTAGTCCGATTTGATACAAGTCCTGTTTGACTCAAATCATTATCATAGACATTTTACTTTTAGATTTCCCTAAAATATTTACTTCACATAACGTAAATACTATAGGGAAATCTAAACACTAGTTCTTATAAACTAGTTGTAAAATTAAGACTACGGTTTGAGATTTAACCGCTCTATAAAACCACGCTATAAAAATAGTATAGAGTGCATTTCGTTCCGCACAATAACACTGACAAATGCGTTCATCTAGAAACAAAATGTCGTTATGCCGCACGGCGACGTAAAATGGCCAATTGATTGAATTTAAATGAAATACACAACTTATTTTATGCGAATTATGCTTGACTGGGGAACTCTATAAATGCGCTACTTTCAGTCAATATTTTTTTAAATATCTACGTGAAGAGCTGGAATTGGACAAAACTGAGGGTTTATAATTTCAGATATTTTTAACAAAAAACAAAAACCGACTTCAACCCTATCAATTTATTTAATTAAGCGTAAGAATAAAATTTAAAAACGTGTAGACCGAACGGCATGATTGAAAAATTTTTTTTGTTTTTGTGTATTTTTTCAAAAAGCGCTCGTCATTTTTCAGTAAAAATTTAATGGGACCATCTGTAAAGTATTACCTATCAAACAAAAAAAAATTTCTTAAATCGGTCCAGGCGTTTTAGAGAAATCGGGGAACATACATAAAAAAAAATAAAGATTATGACGAATTGAGAACCTCCTCCTTTTTTTAAGTCGGTTAAAAACTTAAATTGAATTAAAATTTAATCTAAAATAGGTATAATTTACCGTGTAATTTGACCCTTGACATTCCCTTAAAAGGGGTGACTCAGACCGTTAATATAAACAATTTTTCCATTTTTTGACCAATGCTAAGAACTCGAAAAAAATCAAATTATCCGACAACTAGGGGACGATGAGGAATGTCCTAGTGGGCGTGAGCATTATTAGCGCTTTCGAATGTTTAGCAACCCCAGGCGCAGTCCCCACTTGGATGGGTAACCGCAACTGGCATAAAAAATATCTCGGCTCCTCCATGCTTCGGAAGGCACGTTATGCTGTTGGTCCCGGCTGTCATCATTGATGGCAGTTGTTAAGCTATGTCAGATGCCTTTAGACAGCTTGAAAAACAAAAAATAACATCTGACGACTGAACACATTTGTATGAGTTCCTAGCATTAATCCCACATATTCACGGGCTGAGTCTCCCACCCCTTTAACGGTCAATTTACAGTGTATAATATACAAAAAATCTATTGACAATAATAGGTATTTACACTTACCCTTAACAAAACCGTGCCCTTAATAGTCCAGTCATTAGAAGCTGCAAAGTGATTTCCACTCCCTCTACTAATACTGCAATTGTCTATCTAAGTAAATAAATGACGAGCTCCGTAGCGCAGCGGTCAACAAACCAGGCTGCGACACGGATGGTCCCGGGTTCGATCCCCGGTCAGGTCAAGATGAAAAACGATCTTTTTCAGATTGACCTGGGTCTTGGATGTTTATCTAAATATGTATTTGTTATAAAATTTACTAAGTATCGTTGAGTTAGTATCCCATAACACAAGTCTCGAACTTACTTTGGGACTAGCTCAATCTGTGTTATTTGTCCGTATATATTTATTTATTTATGTTAATTTTGTAGGATAAAATCTACCCGATCCACAAATTCCTTCTTCAGCGCAACTTGCGCGCGCAGTTCGTGATCCTGGCGAGGAAGGACACGTGGTGCGAGGCTCTGTCCATCAAGTTCCAGAAGGCGCTGACCAACATAGGCTTCCACGGGTACATCGAGAAGGCTGGTAGCGTTTGTGGTCGTGATGTAAGTAACAGAATTCTTTTTTAGGGTTCCGTAAGGGTCAATTCATACTACTTAGTGCAGAGTCCAAGCGAAGCGAAACGATATTAATATGGCAAACTCACCTTTAACATCATCATCATCATCATCAGGTCTTCCCAGTCTCCACTGCAGGAGCACGACCCTCTCTGTACTACCAGAGCCATAATACTAGCCTGAGTAGCCAGAGGATTTGGCCTACACTCTCCACGCTGGCCAGACGGGTTGGAGAGGTCTATTTGATGTTAATAAGCTTTGTTTAGCTTGTATTTCCTCAGTCGCCTTTTACGACATCCATGGGATGACTTGGAGTGGTCCTATTCTACTCTGCCGGGAACCACACGGCTCAGCATTACGATCTTTGGTTAATTCATCCAACATCGTTTCGCTTCGCTTCGACTCTGCGCTAGTATTAATTGACCCTTACGGGATAGAAATCGTAACGAACCTTTAAGGGCGGCCAACCGATTATGGCGGTGTAATAAATATTTCAAGCTTTTCAACTAATAGGTATTTTGTGCACTAAGTATATCTAGGTTTCTATGAAAACGCGAAATCAAAATTTGGAGAAACAACTTCAGTATCAGGTTCCAAAAATCCGCTTTTTAACACAAATTTTATCTGAACTTTGAGCGTTTATAAATGTAGGTACTCATTAATTGTAACAGTAAAGAAAATATTTATGTAGAAACCTTGCAAATGTAATGGAGATCCTAAAAAACGTTTTTTTCATAAACTTGTAAGGCTTACTAATAAACACGTATTTCTTGAAACAAGTTTAATGAAATTTCCGCACACTATTTTTCGTTCAATGTCTTCGCGTACTCACTAGCTTAATACTATGTCGCAGTAAGAGGTGTGCGGGGAACGAGGGCAAGGGTCTCTTTTCGCTTTAACTCTTTATATGACATTGCGCTGGACGGAACAAGCTTTTCGTTCGACCATGCTCGTGCTGACGATAGTCGGTTGGGGAAGGGCCCTCTTAAGAAAGGTTCACGCACCACCATTTTTCAAGACCATCGATACCTGCCTACTATATTATTTTCCCTGTCGTAGTCTCCTTTGAAATGGACACAGACGAAGTCGATAGGTATAGACCATTTG
This sequence comes from Rhodophaea formosa, assembly GCA_963082605.1. Classification (NCBI taxonomy): domain Eukaryota; kingdom Metazoa; phylum Arthropoda; class Insecta; order Lepidoptera; family Pyralidae; genus Rhodophaea; species Rhodophaea formosa. The sequence continues at coordinate 13,188,894 of OY720203.1, read as the reverse complement.
AGAATACATTGCTGTAAAGTCTATCTCTTATATACTCCTGTAGGACCGCATTTTTAAGCTATTTATCTGTTTCTAACGTTCAATTTGTTTTAGCCCGATCGGGCAGCTCAACCATGTCACGTAAGTAGCACTTTTTTGTATATTGAATTCGGCATTTGTCTCCCATCTTACATGGTGGTAATTGTCCTATATGCTTCTAAATGAAATTTTATTAAATAAACAGGCGGAATGGTAAAACAACGTAATTATAATGTGACTCAGTCATACATACCTTTTTTTCTATGTCATCAATGATGGGAATTAAAAAAGTCAGCCAAGTGCGAATCGGACTCGCGCACGAAGGGTTCCGTTCTAATCTATACAACATTAGTCTATCAAGCAAAAATGGCAAAATCATGATTGTTGTATGGGAGCTCCCTTTTAATATTTATTATATTCTTTTTTTAGTCGTCATCTGTGAAAAGGGGGTTGCTTAACATGCGTAAAGTGCTAATAATGCTCACGCCCTCAAGGACTCATCCAAATACATAGTATAATTAAATAAATAGTGGCAAGCTCCTCAGACATTAAATCCAATGCAATGCATCACGTTGCAGGGCATGTATGGATCGCCTCTGGTTTGCGAGGGCAAGGTCGTGGGGATGTTGATGGCCCCAGACGCGCAGTGGACAAACTGCACCGGTTTCAGCAACATTTACCATCTGTTCTCTCATAAACATCTCCGAAATTTTATGACTTGCGTTAGCCGGTGAGAAACTTTTTATTTTACAATTAATATCTGGTAATGATAATCATTCAGAATATATAAAGCATGCGGGGCAGTCTTTAGAGAATAGAATCCCGCCGATAGAAGTTTTCCATAAATTCTGTTCACCCACAAAAAAAAATCGGTTTAAAAACGACATTAACCAGACTACTGAACGGTTTTAATTCAACTTAATCAGTTTTGTACCAAATCGATCCAGGTGTCTTTCTTGCAATCGGGAAAATACATATAAAAATAATAAACGATTCCAAAGAAGCTCTTCCTTTTGAAGTAGATTTAAAAGACAAGGTTTTTGCCTTCTCAGCCCCTGGGAGTCAATTTTTGAACTAATAGAATCAATCCACCACTCGTTGTGACGTCAGCACTCGGTTCGTATTCACATGTGAATAAAATCAACGAGCGGGCCTGTTTACGTATTTTTGAACCGTGCGAATGGTTCTATTGCTTAGAATTGCCAGCAAAAAAAAAATATTGTTACGGTTGCCAGAATAATTGAATGCACAGCAAAACTAGTAGCTTAAGCTGGGAATACACGTCCGATTTCAATCCAACAATCGGACGGTGTTGCCATTTTAGGTACAGTGTCTTTAATTCTAGGGGAATTTAATTGTCTTAGGGCCATTGTTTTCCGTAATCTTCTTTCGTAGAAAAACCAGTTAAATATGAACAAGATGATACTATAGACGAAGTCTTCTCAGTAAATGGCGTAATAAAAATAAAATTGCAAATTGTACAAAAGCCTTCTTATTTCTTAATTATGTTTTCTGATTTTCTTAATACAGTGACTAAGGCATATCTAGGGGGTTTTTATTGCAATTTCTTTTAAAATCTTAATTTTTTTCATGTACGTGTAAGAAATTTCTTATTTTTTAAAAGGCAACGCTGCAATCGGATCGGAAGCAAATCGGACGTATATTTCCACTTTTTGTAGACAGTTGTGGCAAAAACGCTAGGATCTAACGACGAGAATTTAATAAAAAATAAAAATTTGGTCAAAGTCAAATTTGACATTTTGCACGCGTAGTCCGTTCCGAGTGGTCTGCGACGACCATTCGGAAATTCCATTCGAATAATGATTCAAAAATAGAGCCAATTAATATTCACCATGCGGAAACTTGACAACGAGTGGCGGATCGATTCTCTTGGTTGAAAAATTGACTCCCAGGTCTTTCCAGATGAAAGACCTGGGAGTCAAATCCGGAATTAACTAAATAATGAAATTTCTCATCTGTATCTATACTCATAATATAAAAGAAAGATTGAATTGTTTGTTTGCATTGAATAGGCTCTGAAACCACTGGACCGATTGTTAAAATTCTTTCACCTTTAGTCAGCTTTCTAAATTTTTATAATATATTATCCGCGGAAGACATGGGCCATAATTTACGCGGACGAAGTCGCGGGAAAATTGCTGGTCTGTAAATTAGAAATCTGTCACTGGCAGCTCAATGTGGATAGTCAACGTCAGCCATTCTCAAAGTGTCCGCAAACCTCAGGGTAGTATCTGTAAGGTAAGCATCTGTAAGGGCTCCGTGGGCCTTTCATCAGCCATCTCCACCACACGCGAAACTTTTGACGGCGTTTGACCTATGTACTTATACAAGCTTTGCTTTCCAAAAGAGCACGCCGCAAAAAAAATTTAAACGCGTAGAGTAAGTGGTGGTGGATTACGCTAGCCTACATCTAGCGTACTACCTCTCGACATTATTCTTGTTGGACATTTCTCGTATTGGACAATATATTTGTACGTCATTTTAAAATCCTGGACAAAATTCGAGAACATCGCCGCAGTTGTCTTTACTAAGCTTTAAACCAAAAATTGGTAAAATACATGGTAGAGTGAAGGCAGTAGCGGTAGAGTAGCTTCCCAAGTTGTTAGTCACTACCAATTTCTGGTACTCTACCGATGCTGTTTACACAGATTAAGTTAGTAGCATAGTGAGCCTACTCTACCGTTAACTCTACGCATGTACTGGAAGCTAGGGTAAAAACGAAAACCGCATTCCAAACCCTCCATCCGTTTAGCAGCTACGAACGATCATAAACTTTACCACACAGCCCGATTACGAGTGAAACTTATCAAGTTATCATTTACGCGCTCTTTCCCGTGACTTCGTCCGCATAAATTAAAGCCTATGCTACTCGCTGAAAATATAACTGTCTAGGTATAGGTAATGGAAAAAATAAATAATTAAAATCCCCATTAAAAACAATAAAATCTTTCCTCTTAATAATATAGATACTAGCAGTTCGCCCGTGGTAGGTACATCATGGCACACCTGGTAGCCATAGCACTCAGGGATAACGTACCTATCTAAGGGTAAAAGAATTTTTGAAATCGGACCAGTAGTTCCTGTGTTGAGCGCTTTCAACCAAACAAACTCTTCAGCTTTATAATATTAGAAATAGAAATATAGCTTATGGATGAGCGCATACTGTAGGATGTAATTTTTAATTTTTTGTATCTTTATATAACTCTCATCACTGAAATAATGAATTTTCAGTCTCTTCGATGCAACTGTTATCGAGTGGAATACTTTCAAGACAGCTCTCTACGAAGACATCGGTGAGGATCACTACGACTACGTACCCTACGTGTACGACAAGGTCATACCTAACCTTGGAAGCTCTTCCTCTTCAGAAACTGAATATGAAGACGAATAATAGGCATTTAATTTGATCAAAATATCTGTGGGCCTGTGAATGATAACAGTGTTTTCTGAAGAAATGTAACACTTTGCGGCAGAAACATAAACGAACGATTAGAATATCTATAATTTTTTAAAAATAGCCTTGGGAAGTTAATGAGTTGGTACCTACCTAACTATAAGAATTTCACAAAAATAAATAATTATGTAACATGCTACTCAAATAAGATAGGGTCTAGTTATTATATTATAGATATTTTATTTATTTTTTTATAAATTATTAAATTAAAATTGGAATTTTTAAAAAATATATCTTAAAATAAATAAATAAAACGAAAATTAACATCCGATATGTTTATTTATACCTACTTGTAGGATGATAATTTTCGTATAATTTTTTAATTTTCTCAAAAAATAGTAATAGCAGAAACGACGCCTATTATATTTATTTTCAAGAACTGTACTTCTGCCGAAAACCGATTCTACCGTACGCCGACAGATTGCTTCTAAGATTTAAATTTGGGTTAATCAAAATGTTCTTTTAAAATTCTTGATATTGGCCATAAGAGCCTTTTCCAGTGCTTCATGCATATGATAACTCAACTTTTATTATCTTGAGGAGTCTTAACTTCATTATTTTGAAATGTTTTGATCGATATAAGGCAACAAGTCATTTTAAATTAAGTAAATTTAAACCTGCCACCCAAGCCTGTTCACGTAAAAAATACGCAGTGCTATCAGTCTATGCTGACGAATTGAAAAGGATTTCTTTCATACTTAAACGCAAATTTTTCGATATTATTTTGTGACAAAGGAATCACATGAAGCGGAATACGCGTAACAGCAAAGATGCATCTTATCTAGGGATGACTGAGCCTTTCCTTTTGAAGATTTTTCATTTCCATATACAGCACAACTTATTCGTAAACAATGCAAAAAATAATGTATAGGTACTTGAGAATCTTTATGTACAAGTATAAAGTTATTACTTAATTTATGTAGTAAGTTTGTAGCGTGGGATTTACAGAATTAACCAGTATTTTAAAATAAAACATTGTGTAATATTATACTGTATAAAATAAATAGTTTATTACATTACCAAAGAGATTTGGAAGGACAGCTAGAACCATAGACAAAAAAAATGTTACAAAATACGGACTCTTAGTAGATATACATCTTACTTATGTAAAATAGCTACAACATACCTACTTAAACGAATAAAGCTACAACTAAATCAATATTTAAATAAACTAATTTACAATATTTTACAGAATGTATTTAATAGAATAATCTAAAAATAAATAGATTTCAAATAAAGGTACTGTTTCCTTACTTGCTCAGCCGGTTTAGGCCAATATCTAAGATTTTAAATTATAAAATGTGGTGCTTGTCTTATAGCACAAGTTTTTTCACAGCCCACTACAATTACATGATTAATACAAAAATACATCGCTAAGCCTACTTAGATTCAGGATAATTAACAACGGATTTTACTACAACACACTCTCATACTAAAGTGTACATGGTTTTATTGTTCACGCGAAACCATCAGAATGTCTTAGGTAGACTTAACAGAAAGAGACTAGGCGAGGCGTTAAAAAGCCACTAACACTGTAATTTTTACACAGCAACCCAATATCACTTTAGTTAATGTTAACATTTTTTACCACATTTCCAACGACCAAAAGGACTAAAACATGCCTGTTTTTGTATGTCTATACATCTGGCACAACGTAGCTTACAAACGGATAAGTTTGTTCTTTGGATATTTATCAAACTATCAGTCAATAATTTAAGATATTTTAACAAAAACAAAAACCGACTTCAACCCTATCAATTTGTTTGAATAAGCATTAAAAAATGGAAATAAGTGTAAACCGAACGGCATACTTGTAAAAATCTTTTTGGTTATTGTGTATTTTTTTTCGACAGATTTCGATACAAATTTAATGGGACCATCTGTAAAGTATTCCCTACCGAACAAAAAATGAATTTCTCAAATCCGTCCAGGCGTCTTCGAGAATCGGGAAACATTCATAAAAAAAAAATATTTGGATTGAGAACTTCCTCCTTTTCCTCCTCTGGGCCACGCGCAGTGTAGGGTTCCGTAGTTGCGAATGACAACTTTGAGTTCACACTGTTCACACTCGCACCTCACAGACGACCAAAAACATCTAACAATGAAAATTGTATGAAATTTTACATTTTCCAGTACATTTTATAAGTTGGTTGCCTATAACTTATTAGTTTGTACTTAGTACTCAGCTCTCATAGTTTTCCTTTCAACTTCAGTATATTACTGCTACTGTACTACTACTACTACTGCTGTAATTTTTTTCACGTATCTATATATAACCGTTTAGTAGATTTTTTAGAGTATAGAGTAGAGCCGAATTTTTGTTAGAGGTAAGTGTCCCCACACTTACCTCTAACAAAAATTCGCACTTTGAAACCGAATATTTCGGAAACAGATCCCTGTATCGAAAAATGGTATTCTCAACCTTACAATATTAGACCTGTTTATCGATACCCCACACGATGGGTAAATAGAGAAAAAAAATTACTCCCCCACTTTACTTGTATGGGAGCTACCCAAAAAAAAATTTTTTTCTACCACTTTTTTGGCATGATTAATATACATACCCATACCAAATTACAGCTTTCTAGTACTTATAGTTTTTGCGTAAAACCGCGGACGGACAGACAGACATGGCGAAACTATAAGGGTTCCTTGTTTACTACGGAACCCTAAAAAATAAGTAAAGTCAAATCTTAAATGACAAATAACACTAATAATAGTATAAAATCACACTGAGTTTTGTAAGTCATCGATACACATTACGTATACAAATCAAAACATAACTGAGTAATAAAATTTAAACGTCATGTAAAAACAGGTTTAGTCCAGGTAGAAAAAATACCTTATAATATATTTATTTACTGTAGCCTTTAATAAAAACAATTTAACATATATTTTTACAAAAACAGAAACCGACTTCAAACCTATCAATTTGTTTGAATAAGAATAAAATGGAAAAAAGTGTAAACCGAACGGTACCTGTAATAATTATTTCGGTTTCTGTGTATTTTTTCAAAAAGTGCTCGAGACATTTCGTTGAAAATTTAATGGGACCATTTGTGAAGTATTACCTATCAAACAAAAAAAGAATTTCTTAAATCGGTCTATGCGTCTTCGAAAAATCGGGGAACATACATAAAAAAATAAACATTATGACGAATTGTAAATTTCCTCTTTTTCTTGAAGTCGGTTAACAAATTCGTAAATTACAGGTTTGAGTTCATTTTCAGTTTTCTCATCCAGTTACGAGTTCTTAACATCCAATTGTGAGCTCTGTAGACACAGATAGATTTTCAAACGAAAACGGGTGCGATACAGGAGTAAATAATAATTAGCAAAATCGATATTTTGCGCCCAAGTGACATTCGGCGAAAGTGACAATCTACGTCACAACCTTCAGTTCTACGAGAGAAACAGCAACGCCCAACATCCCATACCCATTCTCGACCTGCACAGTCTTGAGAAGGGACGTCATGAAGTACAAAATCGATTATGCCTGAAAAGAACGGCAAGTATTTTGTTCGATTGACATATTATAAGGCGCCAAACTTTAGTATTGCAGCGTCACTGTCTTATGTCAGTTCACACTTTAAATCAGCTTCTTCTTCTCGAGTCGTAATGTATTTTAAATTACAATATTTTCTAAAAGTATGCGGCCACAGCGACAGCACTGTCATTTACCTCTCGAGGTCTTTTTGAGTACAGTAAGTGGGGCATTTAGGGCACTATAAAGGCTCATTGACTGGACGTCACCGCAGTCACACGTGCTGTTGCCGGAGAAACCCCATTAAGAGCGTATACTAGCAGTATTTTTTCAATATGGTTTCCATACAAATGTATTTCTCTATTTTCTCGCTGAAAACTGATTCTAGAGCCACAATTTTTTTTCATAAAATCTAGTACAAAAATAGGAATGCCCCTATTTTTATTTTTTTAAAAAAAACTGTTTTTATACATTTTTTTCCTTTTAAACAGCTTTTTAGAAAAAAAAATAAAACATAGGGACATACCTATTTAAGTAATAGATTGTATGTAAAAAGAATTGTGCCTCTAGAAGCAGTTTTCAGCGAGAAAATAGAGAAATACATTTGTATGGAAAACGTACTGCTAGTATACCCTCTTAACCTGGTTTTCTTGGCATTTTCCTACACCAGCCCGGAGTCGGTTAAGCGACTTGCAGATTGACCAGGGAAGATTGCTGCCCGGTGGGAGTTTCTCGGCTACCGGTAAAAAAGATGATGATTCCGGATAAAATCTTTTCCACTGCTCCAATCTGGCCTTAGAGTTTTCCCTGATATCAAGTCTCTCCTGCCTAAGATAAGTGTGAAGAGTCTTGAGTCGCGATGGTAGAGGATTTTGACCATGCAACAGGGATCTGGGATCTCGTACTTTTCCATAGCGCAGGCAACGTTGCGTCTCACACTTGACACCTGTAGCACACAGCGTCACAGCTGCGAATGCGGAAGGGAAGCGTTCCGGAACGAAACACTGGCTTAGCCGCGCAATGCTGTTGTATGATTCCGTTTCGGCTTCGTTCCGCTTGCGGTGTGAGACGCACCAAACAAAATCATACTAGACAGCGTTTCGCGGTTTCGCCAATGTTCCGTTCCGCATTCGCGGCTGTGTGCTACAGGCGTGAAAGCGAATGTAAGTAGGTAGTAATATTGGCTTTAAGGTATCCGTGATTATCCGGCAGGAGGAGTTTAGGGCAACATCTACCTCTCAATCAGCTATACAATGCTCAAAAAAAAAGTGCCATTACATGTGTCACTCTAGAAGCATATAATGGACATATGTATTAAGAATTGCATATTATAAAATATAAAATTTGGACCTAGAATAAATTTTGCTTTGGCAGTTCCGCTACTCTACGCTATACAGGTTGGTAAAAAAAATATTTTCATGAAGTTATTTGTTTCTGCTAACACACTAATTCCTACCACAGTTGACTGTGGCGGTTTGTTCTATAAAAATACTGTAAAAAAATATGATACTGAAAGATGATACTCTCACCATAATAAGAACATAGGTGAACTGAATGAATGTATTTCTACAGATATTTTCCGAGTATAATTAAGTATTTATTACTAAAAAGGTAAGTATCCTGATTATTAAGTAGGTGTTCCGAAAAAACCCTTTATATTGGTTAATATTATCATCTGTATTTATGTAGCAACACGTTTAAATAATTTGCTAAATACGCAACTAGCAAGTCTCGGCCTTGCACTCGTTAACACGAGTTTATTGATATACCTTTTCATATAGATCAAACGCTGATAAAAAAAATTGAGTAGGTCTTTGAAAACTAGTTTACTTAATTAGTCTCGAAGGACACTTAAATCTTCCAGCTTTTACCTGACAACTCTCGTGTGCAGTTATTTAGGTAACAAACATTTTGTTTTCATTTTAATTAATTATTGAATTAAGCGTTTGTCTCCCATCTCACCTGATGGTAAGTGACGATGAATAGCATGGCTATCAATATTGAAGAAAACACCTAACGTGTCAGCTTTTACTTTATAGTACTCTCTAGACTCCGTCATGCCTTTAGTCTTTTTATAAGTGAAACTTATTAAAAAACTGGCCCATTCCCAATGCTTGTGTGCGTGACCACTTTGTGTTAGCACTGCGTCAAGTCAACTTATTTCATCAAAACGATATTGTAGCCACATTGTAGCCTTCGATCACAAAGATTGTAGCTATGTGTTTGCATCATAGTCTATGCATTGGACACTTTTTATTTTCTACGCTTTTAGGCTAATACCGTCCTTTTATATAACGAGGACCAACTTCAATACTTGGTTTAAACCATAATCCGACCAACATAAGCACTTAAACACTTATCACTCTGACGTTTTCTCAGTTGTCATTTTGTTTCAGGTGGCCAATGAGTAATAGCTTTAGTCCACGTTTTATAATAAGGCCGAGTCTATCTAGACATTATTTATTCTAAGCTATTTGGTGAAAATCACTCAACATTTACAACAAATAGAAGAAATAATTCACTAACATTTTCTATTGGTCAACAGTTTTAACATTTGTGACCCCACATAACAGATAAAGCAAATTCACAAATATTATCTAGCTTACTAAATTATTTAATGATTATTTATTCATGATCAATCAGTACTTATTTATCTTTAAGATCACCAATTCATAATGGAGTTATTGTTTATTCTAAATTTAATACGGCTAATGCTAGAGCTAGGTTTAGGTTAGTTTGGCCGCCCATAACAATTTTACTATTATGTATTAACAGACAAAATATAAAACTGGTACGTATTTAATTGTTTTGGGTGAGAAGTAATCTAAAGGTCTAACTCTAAACCATGCCTATTTTAACTCTGCGTTAATTATAAGGGCCATCGGTTGCGCGATGTGAACGATCGTGCTACCCTCAGAATACAGAATACAGAAATCTGAAAATCGAAGATATCTATATTCTGAGGTATCACCGTACTGGCTATACGGTCTGCAACATACTGTTTTTTACTGACTTTCCTTTTAAACGGACATACAACCCTTCAATGCGATCATTATCTTACGATGAAATCGGGTCTGCACTTTATAGCAGAACTGTTTTTCTCATAATATTATTATACATAACGGGGGATAGCATAAATTACATTACTTAGAAAAATCGTTTGGAATAACTCATTTATCAAACACTTAAAATTTGTAAGTAAGAATCATCTTTACTTCATGTGTCCAAGTTCTTTTGCTACATAGGTGGGTTCATCTTAGTTGGAGTCGCTCGCTCGTTGAACTAGCTTTTGGTATAGAAATCTGCTGGATTGGATATGACAATATGTATGCCTAATGAACTTATTACATATTAAATGCTGCTATCTTCGTAGAAGGCCCAATTAAATTATAACAAATAATCGTCGAACTAAATAAACATTATTCCGGATTCCGGACGATATTATGCTAAAATTCATGTATGTCAAAAGTGATGATGCCAAATAAAATTCTGCCATCAAGCATGCCATTGTATATTCGGAAATATAAAATTCGACCAAACAATAATTATATTTATATAAATATATTTTTTTATTATATAAAAATATTATTTTAAAGAAGATAATGTTAAGTGTGTTATACCAAATAAAATTCGGAGCCTCAAAATTTTGCCAGATAGAGGAAACCAGATGAAATCTCATCGCATCTAATAACCAGTGATAAGACGGTTCAGAGTCCATTACCACACGCTCTTACAAGTAGCTACGTCACAAACAAAACGGCACGACAATATAGTTCACGTTTGTGGTCCCTAAGGATAGTCTATGATTATCTAGGCCTCGAAGCTTAATACCAAGTGGTGTAATCTCCATTATAAATTTGCGCCCTTAGTGCCCATTCTTAATTTTGTATAATTATTATCAAAGTAGACATGGAAATAGCTATGTGGTCTACACTTGCCAGAATAATGCTATAAATTTGTCACAGGAAATGTGAAGTGAGATGACAGCTGAACTATTAAACGTATTTTACAAGAATCGACGATTGGGTGGTACAATAAATAGCTTACTTACGACGTAGAAGTCATGATGTTCAAATTATGATGAACAATATTAAAATAACTACTAGAAGGCCCACTAGAACGCCGATTGCGAGCCACTGGCGTCGATCTGGAAAAGATATAATAAACACATAATAGGTATATAAAAAATCAATAATATCTTTTGTAAAGCCTTGCAAGCCAACTGATAACAGAAGTATGTAAAGTTGTTCACTAACCATTATTCATATGTAAGACCTTTGCAACCTTCTTTATCGTCGAATCAAGCTTAGAGTCTGCATTTTCCAGTTCTGTATTTAGATCGTCCAACATTCTGAAAATGAAAACAGATTATACGTAAATTTGATAGCCGACAAAACTTTCAGCCTAAGTCGTGCATCATAGATAGCCCCATAAAAAAACAATTATCGCTCTCTATGTCGTTTTACGTTATAGAATAACAAAGTGCGATTAAGTAAAATAAATTTTGTCGGAGCAGTAGTAAAAACGCCAGCCTGACACACACTGACACTGTGAGTTGTCGGGTTTATGGGTCAGGTCATGATGGAAAATGAAATTAATAAAATATAGTATTGTTGAGTTTGTATTCTACGACACAAGTCACAACTTACTGTAGGGCTAGTTCAATTTGTTTGATTAAAAAAGTAAACATACGTATATAATATTTGTCGATTAACGGTTAGCCCTAGATTAAGGTGTGCTAAATCAAATGAAACCAAAATTTCCTCATTTCGTAAAGGTTTCGGGGGGTGGAAGAGTTATCGCTTTTTGTATAAAAATTTACTGATAGTCTATCCTCATAAGGAAAATTGTAAAAACGGCTGCACTGCCTGCAATTTTTAATTATATTGAAATAAAGTAATGCGCTATTTGTTTTGAATCCATGGATTTCTAATTGTTATCGTATGTCACAAAATAATATCGTACATAAATTAAACAATTGGACAAATATGAAAGTAAATAAGAATAATAACAAGATAACATACACAGACTGCTCGTCCAGTTCAATGCCAATCTGCTTGGACACCGTCTTCAGAGAGCCCACAGAGTTACTTATGACCTGTAGCTGCTCATTCTGCGAGTTCATCATCTTCTCTTGCATAGACATGATGTCGCTGTCATATGAGTCAAACCGGTTGGGGCTGTCCGTCTGGTTGGCAAGTTTTGAGTACTTGGAGTATTTGGGTGTGGATGTCCAATAGTTGCCAAAGTGCATAGGGCTTTCTTCCCCGAGGAGGGGCTCCCGAGCCGTCCCATCATTGTCACGGTTTCTATTAAGACTCATTTTTCCTTTCATAACCTGAAGAAGAATAGCAATTAATGCAATAGTTGATTTTATATTAATTTTTTTGTTTATTTATTTCTATTATTAATTTATGAATGACAGTCCAAAAACTATGAATGATAAATACCAATCAATTACCTTCACTTCTTGTTTAGTAGCTTCAATAAAACTTCTTCTGTCACTAATTTCTTTATTGTCGATTTTGAATTTTGATGAGTTTTTCTCTACTATGCTTAAGTAAATTAGTTAAGGAACTAGAGTGTAAGAAGTATTAGACATATCACAAGTAGGTACTCTAGTTAATGTATGAAAAAAATGTGCGCTAAGTGGGTATAGGCTATAAAACGCGAACTCATTCATAATAAGCCTTAACAGGATTTTCTTTTTGCGATGCAATTGGGTGTAAGTAAAGGTGGAAAATAGAAAAAAATACTGCTGAGTTGCGGTTGCGATCTACTCGAAAAGAAAGCAGCTAGTACATTCTATGTTCTTTCTTGACTCCCCAGTTATGGCAGATAGACCAGCTAGCAACCAATCACTATCTTTATTCCGTTTGACACGCCCAACTCAACTACATGCTAAACTTGGCCTTAGAGTCCCACGTAAAGCCGAAATCCCATACAAACGTAGTTTGGTTTTAGTTTTAAAACAGTTAAGCCAATCTCAACCAAAACAAAATTACAGCGAGTAGAAGTTTCGTATCGAAAACTTCTACTCGCTGTAATTTTGTATAGGTATTGTTTTTAAAATTGAAATCTGATTATAAACATCAATATGCCTTATCCAGTCGTATGTACGAAATTTGGTTGAGATTGGCTTAACTGTTGTAAAACTAAAACCAAACTACGTTTGTATGGGATTTCGGCTTTACGTGGGACTCTTTAGACTTGGGCTCAGTTTGCAAGAAAAAAGACATATGAATGTACATTCATATATCTTTTTTCTTTTTGTAACATTACTAAGTAAGTACTTGGTAACATTACAAACAGCCTCCTTTCAAGTCGCACTTGGTAGGGTTTTTTTCTCTGATTCTGTAATTACAAGACCAATTCGCATAAGCCTCTGAATAAAATTCGCCTCACGCTTAAGGTTTCAATCAAGTGCAAATTACTAGCTGTTACCTGCTTTGCAAATTTTCATCAAGTATGCTTATATATAAGTTAAATAGTTCCTATTTTAATATAATTTAAATATATTTTCCTAATAATTAAACTCAGCACTTTTTATTAAGTATTCATAATCATAACTATAAAAATTTAAATGAAGAATATGGAACACATAATGAGGTGTGTTATTAAACTGGCTTCCTGTGTGACAAGATGTATAAAATGTAAGAAAATTATTCTTCCAATAATAGCAGTTTAAGATGAGTTTACTGTGGGAACTTTTGTCTCTGCATTTAGGGTGAGGTCTGGAGGTTCCAGTCAACAAATTCTTGCTTTTGATGTGTGTGACCCAATCAGACTTAGGTATGTGGTTTTTGTCATATTGGGATGACTTGTTACGTGTCTTGCTGGAATGTGGTCAGTATTGCCCTTTGATACAGATTCTAAGCTTGAGTACCTATGGAGAATGGATTGCTGAACACAGTGTTGAGCAATCCATTGTCACATACAGCAAAATCAGTAAACCTGTTATGGAGGTATAATGTTGCTAGATAAATTTTATGCTAGAGGTGACCGTGGGGCTGGCATAGTCACATCAAGTGTATGGAAAAAATTGATGTGTTAAACAAAACTATCATATTTGTATAAATATGACATCGTGAAGTTTTTATTGTGAGAAAGCTGACTATATTTTGCTGTACATAATAAAGTGTAATGTAAACAAGATAACATTGAAAAGGATATTGATAGTATCCTCCAGATCCTCCAAGTCCCATTCAATGCTACGGAGCGCATTCCTCAGCTCGGTTGATGTCCATTCCACTTCAGGGCTGTTGGGGAATGTCGGAGTACGGGAGATTTCTTGCCAGCGCAGATAAAGACCCCTTGTCTTGTTTAATGCTTTGAACACCTCACTGGGAAGAAATAGCAATATGTTTATCGTAAAGTAGTGTCATATTTAGATATGAGTTGTTTTACTACTAGACCTCTCCTGTCTGACTGAACTAAGAAGAAAAGGTTGTTTCAAAATATACGCAAGATTCGAATTCACCTGAAAATGTCATTTTTACCTCTTTAGACTTATAATTTTTTAGAGAAGTTTTCTCCACCATGCACACTCTTTAGTGATTTTTTTTCAAATTTTAACTCATGTCATGCATAAATCATACATGCGTCTGAATTTTGTTGATGATTATGGCTTAACATGTATATAGTACATTATCTCAATGCTTTTCATGCTGTTAATGACAGGCAGTGACCCTGGCGCTCAACATTGTGACATGTTGTTAAAACAGTCCTTTTGGCCTTACTTGGACAATTTTGGTGTGACCAATATGTCGTTTCAACAAGACAGTGTCTCTGCTATTTATATAGTGAAGTTGTTGCATTATACATTTATTATTTGTGTTCATTCTTGTAATTCAAAAGAATCACATTCCTTAGTAGGCGAAAATATAAGGAATCACGTCAACACTTTCCACCTCAACACCCACTAACACACTAAACATTGCTTATAGGTATGACCTGTGGCTCTGTCTAACCCACAAGAAATAAAGACGTGTTAATATGTATACTGTATCAACGGAATTCAGACACATTTAAATCAAAATTATTCAAAAGACAAAATAGCGTCCATGTATCAGCAAAGGCCTGGAGACTATTTCCTTGTTGAATTTTCCCCTTAATAGCCTATGTACTTTTAAGAAATCCTTTATCACAAAGAGTAAATGTTTGTGTTTATTGTTGTTTTGAGACCAACCCATTACTGTTCATCAACACTTGCACAATAAAACACTGTTATAGAATAAACAATACAAAAACACTGCATTTTTCAATCCACAGAAACCC
The DNA here is from genome assembly GCA_963082605.1 of Rhodophaea formosa. Classification (NCBI taxonomy): domain Eukaryota; kingdom Metazoa; phylum Arthropoda; class Insecta; order Lepidoptera; family Pyralidae; genus Rhodophaea; species Rhodophaea formosa. The sequence goes on along the minus strand of OY720203.1, from coordinate 13,173,640 downwards.
ATACACTGAGAAAATTTAGTTCAACTGCCTTTACAATGAAGTTAAACCAAAATCAATAGGATACCTAGGGTTGGATATTTGTATATTGTAGGTATTAAAATATCTATAGTGATGCCCTAGGTTTTTAGGGTATTATGTACACTATTACAGGGTTCTCAACACAGGGTTGGTTACTAAGTAAATGCTTGTTACTTACTCTTTGACGACGTAAAATGGGTCCTCTAAAGTCATGTCCAAAAAGAAACACAACGGATTAACTCAAGGTGAGGCATGTGACGGCGATTATATTAAACGAATGGAAGTAACTTATAACACGCAGGTGCCTCCAGACAATCCTTGGCCTATCCCACAAAATATCGACAACATGATACCTACCCTGTCTATAGGCCGTTCGATGAAATCTATTCTCCGTCCTTTGCTTACTCACGAGAAACACGAACTGCGCGAGCTAGGTGATAGTGCGCAATCGCACGACGGCGGCTTTCAGTGCGGACGACGTGATGCAATAACAACATAACACCACAAACCCTCACCACTCCACCTCCCAAAACTACCCTTACATACAATTCACCCCCTGCTGTCTGTTTGCTTTTTATCAAGCAAGCAGACGAAGCAGACGGACGTGCCAAGCCAAACGTCATGCACGTCAGGAATGACAGGCTATGTCAATGTCAGAGAACTTTTTTTATTATATTGGTTCTCCGGCCCTGGATACGAGTCCTTTAGAGCCTTACTTACTACCTAATTTATTTCGCCAGTTAGCGAGCGAGTTATTCTTGTTTATCAACGAAATGATGGTGTAATTGATTTCATTGGTTTCAAGGAGGTTCCCCTGGCGATAACTCGTCGTAAATTAAGGCGGACAACCACCAGCCCGCTAAGGAAATCCCATCTCAGCCGCACCATAACAGTCAATCTTAGTTACTTATTCCACACATTGTTTTTAAATATTCGCAAAACAATCTAAAACACACACCATAGAGCCCGCTAAAACTCCCGCCAAGAGCTCCTCAGAGAACGTCAGATTCCAAAAATGTCTGTGCTGTGCTGTGCTCTTACGGAAAAGCCGTGTTGCTCGAAGGCTGTGCTGTGTCATGTACGTAGTACTTAAATCTCCATGGTCATTCTCTATTTTGAGTACAAACTCGTCTTCGAACGTTTTTTGTGTGGAAAACAATGGTGGAAAAACCGCTCATTTGCGAATTGCGAAATTTCAAAAATCGTATGCCTGAAATACTATTTGTGAACGTATAACACTCGTCTTCGGACGATCGTTCGCTCGAAATTTCAAAAATCGTATGCCTGGTTTATTATTTGTGAACGTTCGACACTCGTCTTCGAACGATTTTTGTATGGAAAAATCGTTCGAATACGGGGACTGTGGACTGTGGACTACCGACTACATTACTCCGGTCTGTCTGTGTCTGGGTCAGCCTAAGGTGGAAAATATTCCATCCCGGAGCCATAGTGCCACGGTAGGTATCCGAGTTGATCCGAAAAAAATTCAGACAGAACAGCAGCATGGTTGCCCGCCTAAGAAATTCTCCCCTCATTTTGAGGAAAAATAATTTGTATTATATTTAACGCCTATAGTTTACTCTGTTTGTGTAAATATTCCTCAATCAATATAGTAGTTTTTGTGTCAATGGTGGCATAGTGGCATCATACAAAAAATGGGTTCTCAACCGAGTATGTATACAAAATGGATAATACTTAATAAACTACCGTTTGCAACACAGTATTTAGAATAGAAACATCTTTATTCAGTGATTTACAAATGATACAGTACAACAATAGTTAACACTAAAGTTAATACAGTTCACCAATTAACAACATATACTTTACGGGAAGTGGTACTTTTTATTCATGCAATCGGAAATACCGTGTATGTATATATTTTTATATTTTTTTAGAAATTTTTTTTTTTTTGAATGGACTACGTAGCTAGCTCCAAGTGAGCTTTCGCTACTTCACCGGACTTTTGAGGTGAGGGCAGAGTGCCCTCAACCTGTAAGGCAAACATCACCAAAGGGTTCCCAGGAGGGACGAACCTCGGCTTTGGGCGTTGCCTGGGGAAAAAAATGACACAAACGAAGGATTTATAAACAAATATCTGTGCCTTATTCCCTGTCACTGTCAATATGACGTAAAATTATGACATGACGGTCAGAGTTCCCAGATTTGGGAAATTTTACCCAGGAGTAAGGAAAATCTTTAAAACGCTTCACTGTTTTTTTTTTCATTGTGAACGCCGGTTGGAATGTTTTCCGATGTAATAATGACTTGGTTTTGCTTATTTCTTTTACCTGCTAAATATATCCTTATATTTTACTTGTTTCTTTGACGTTCAGAAAATACGGGACCACATCTTTTATTCTTTAGACTAGACAGAACCTGAAGTCGTATGATCAAAACAATAAATAATGGTTTAGCGTCAGTTTTGGCCTCGCGATGGCGCTCATAAATTTTCATATAAAATTAATGATGTATGTTGTTTTTTAAATATTTTGGGGATATAGATCACAAATATGACATCAGTTTTGTAATCAGTGAGCAGCCAGCACATCCAAAAACGTTGCCAGGTAAGGTTGCTAAGGGTGCTCTTTATATACCCTATGCGAGGATCACTTGAAAGTAAGTAACTACCTATAACTTTTTAAATTAAATAATATAATATAACAAGACATTCCAAATACTTATATGTAGCACTTTTAATTTTCGTTATTTTGTTTGTTTTAAATGGTGATAAGCTTAATCGCATTTGAACAATTTGATACTAAATTAACTTACCATAAAGTATATATCTATTGTTAAAAAATGTCTAAATTACTGTTTACTCAATACTAGAGATCTTCACAATCTACATGCGATCAATTTTAGTAACACCGTTATTTATTATGCCGTGGTTTCGTATTTTTGAATTTCGAAATAGATCCAAGTTCTAGTGTTTATGTTATGCTTGTAATTGGTTTATATACCTACCTAGTTTAAGAAACCATTTGTATGGGTGAAGGGGCACTGGAGTACTGTGACACAGGCTCTGCCTTCTTCAGGCTCCAGTCTCCTTTAATCTTACAACATGGATACCTATGTATCCTTATTTTAAGATTAACAGAGAAAATAAATATACTTTTTACTTTACTTTTACTTTACTTTAACTTCGAAGAAACAAGAAAAATATAAGGAATTTAGTTAATAGGTAAAAGAAATAAGCAAAAGCAAATCATTTTTACATTGAAAATCATTCTGGCTGGCATTTACAATGAAAAAAAGGCCTTTCAGAGATTTTCCCGACTCCCGGGTAAATTTTCCCAAATCTGGCAACTCTAATTGTCGTTGGTCAAAATTTTACGTTAGATTAACAATACAATAACAGGGAATAAGGTGCAGTCACGCCTGCAAAAATAGCAACCTGAGTGTTATTCTTGAACGGATGCCACTCGTCTTTGAACGATTTTGTATGGAAATATCGTTCGAAGATGAGTGGCACGCGTTCAAAAATAGTACCCCAGATATTTATAAAGACCTTCGTTTGTCTCCTATTTGAAAAAGTATTAAAGTATATTCAAACAAGGTAGGTACTTTCGATTGCATATTATTATATAAAAAGTACCACTTCCGGTAAAGTATATGTTTTCAATTACATCAATATTTGTCATATACTACTATTGAAAACTATTACCGTACAATAAATTTTTGTTTACAAAAAATATTTTATTGTTTTTTTGTTATACGAATCCTTTCATTACCTTTTATGGTTAGTGTAAGGAAGGAGTTTCTTAAAGGCAACACTGCAATCGGATCGGAATCGAACACTTTGTATTCCGTACAAAAGAGTTCATTTCATTCAATCAGGACAGTGGACAGAAGAACAAGAACGAACTAACTAACTTCATCATAATTTCACATTTCACTCTGTCACCTATCCTATCATTCATTCTTCACAGTTCGTACTTTATAGTTTTAGCAAACTGCTTTATATTTTTCAACAAAATGCATTCCGATTTAAATCCTGAAGCACCCGAATTTTATCCACATCTGGCATCAGTGACAAAGGTGCGTGTTTATACGTTGTTGAACCAAATCGTGCTCGGTGACGAACAGCAATGTCAACAATCAGCATGTGTTTTCAACGATTTCTAATTTTATAAACTTCCCAAATTAAACTTTGTAAACATGTTTGAGTCTGATAGAAGGTATTTATTATGCTTGTAAACAAAAATACGCTTATCGTAACTCATACATGTGATTTCGGTGCATTGCAGTTTGTGGTTGTGCTTTCATGAACAGAGATAGTCAGATTGAAGAGTAGAGCACGTTCATTGCACGCAGAACGTGCTGCGCGTGAGCTCTTGGCAGGGGGGATAGGTTCGGCTGCGATATAGTTTTGAAACAAAGAAGTTTTCACAATATACATTCTGAATGACCTCAGTATATCTTCAAGGATATAGGATAAGGTATCAAGTTAATGTAAATGAAAACTGGTACATGCAATTGCTTTGTATGCCTTCTGATAACGTCCCTTAACCTTTCCTTGTATCACAAAAACAAATTAAGGTAAATTACCTACTATGTTATTGGTACATGCATATGTATATGAGGAGTATTTAAAATTTGATACAACTAAAATGTTACTTCATTGTAGGGGTATTTTCATGTGATTAATTTTGTAGGGTTTAGTCTCTTAATTATTCAAATCAGTATTTCTTTCAATTTGAAATACTATTTCAGCTCAAAAATATAATATATGAGGGTAAGTGATAAATTTGTGTATATTTTGTTATCATAGGTATTTAATATTAAAAAAACCTGCTCACGATTCCAATATTCTTATTTATATTGATGTGAAAAATACATGACATTATTATCAAAAAATTGCTTAAGTGCGATAAGCATGGAAAGGGGTCTGTATGATGATGTTTTTTATTTATTTGTAGCCCATTTGTACCACCCATAATTATAACATATTATTTTAAGTAGGTTTTTTCAATATCTTTAGACCTGTGGTTTTGTAGTTAAGGTAGGGGCATTGTTAATTTTCATCTTTTTGGTTGCATAACTTTTTTACTATATTGTAAAATTATGAACAGGACATATTAAGGACCGTTGCTACAAGCTTTTTCATTTAACATGTTACATTGTATAGGTTCCAGTCATAAATTCTCTTTATATTTTGTGACCTTCAAAAGAGTGCCAAAACAAAATTTAATTTTATTTATACAATAACTTCATATTTGAATAACTTCAACTTAAATCCTAAGTCCTAACTAATATTATTAATGCGAAAGTGAGTTTGTTTGTTATGCTGTCACACCGTAACTACTGAACCTGATCATCATGAAATTTTGCATAATCATAGGTTAGAGTACTGAGAAGGACATAGGGTAAAAGCTAGAAGTCTGATAAATACCAAGCAGATTGGATGATAACATAATCACACACATGACAGTGATGATGACAGACAGGCAGACAGATTTGTAAGTTATCCAATAAGGGTTCCAATTGGTCTTGGGATTGGTCGATTGGAAGTCTTGTTTATTATTAAATATTCAAACAGTTTAAAAAATATGTTAATCTTTTGTTACCTTTAATTCTGAAACAACTCATTTTGTTTATAACTTTTTTCAATTCTTTACTAAGTTTAAATAATATTATATTATTAAGATAAATATAAAATTGGTTTAGTGAACATGAAAATAAAAAATCATATTTTTGGGTTCTGTCACTCTTTTTTATCACCTTCTATCAATTTCTGTGAAATAACTTGCCGCTAATTTGCCGCGGATTTTACTGTTTTATTGTATGTATAGATAATAAGTAAAATCATAAGTAAAACCACAGATTATTATGGCCATGGGCCATTGCCAACAACCTCTAATTTTATAACATCAGAAGGATTCTAATAAAATAATTCACCTTTTTCAAACTACAATGTTTAGTGTGAATTCTCTAGTGTAACAAAAACAAATTGATCCCAGAGGGTAGGTTAAGTTTGTTAAATTTCCTTGTAAACAAAACAGGAGAACGCAAGCAAAGTGATAGAGCGTCCCAGCTTAGGGCATAACAGTAGCTTACTTTGAAGATATAATATAACAAGATAATATATTACTAGGCTGACTAAGTAATTAACAGGGCAATGTAAATTATTGAAAGTGAATAGTGGTATTAAATAGAAGTCAGTTTAATATACCTTATTAAATTCATTTCAAAGAAAACCTATATTATGTTTCCTAGTAAAACACCAACTAAATTGTGAGAGTAACTTTTAAGGTGTTAAATAAATTATCAGAAACATCATTTGTTAGCAAAAAGTTAATCATGAACCTTCAAAAGCATTACTCAAGTCACAGGCAACCTTCAGATTAACAAGTTAAAGTAATCAAAATGTTAGCCACAGCTAAGTAAACATAAGAAACAAATATTGCCTTTTACAAAAATAAAATTTATTGAATAGAATATAAGGTTAATTTTTAGGGTTTTGTAGCCAATTGGCAAAAAACGAGCACCCTTATAAATTCGTCATGTCTGTCTGTCCGAATGCCACAGCTATTTTATTCTAAAACTACTGTGATATGTATTTTGTGAACCGCTTTAAGATTTTTATACAAAAAAAGAAAAACTAAAAGAAAGGGGCTCTCCATACATGAAATTGAAACAAAAAAAATATCAACTATACATACTTTAGTCCTCTTTAGTCTAATGATAGGTCTTTAAAATTGATACTAAGAGTTCTAAAATCATTTTTCTCAAATTCTTCTTCATCTGCTTTATTTTACGGCTTTCACCGACATTTCAGTGATTCTGCCAATGTCCAGTTTAATGAGATACCAAGTATCGAGTTGTATGGTGCAGTTTTAACAAGTAGCAAATAAAGATGGTGTAGGCTGTTTCATTGCCTTGTGAGAGCTTCTGGTGACAAATCTATACAAGTTCATAATATAATAGTCTACTGTAACTATTTCACAAATTTATCATGAGCGCGAGCGCTTATAACACCGAACTACACCTATTTCATAATATAAAGTGCAATTTAATCAATTTGCAAAATCATCTTAAGGCAAACCTCAACTGCAGCCCTTGATTCCCCACCACAAACTCCTTTTTCAAAGTCAATTGTTTGAAAGATAGGCGCTTCTAAAGTGGTAAAATGCGTATCTCCTTCCCCTCTAACTTTTAAAATAAGAAAAGTAAACAAAAAAATAATGCTGTAGATATCAATAAACACTCAACGAAAATTGGTTTGAAAAAAATATATCCAGCAGTTTTTAAGATACAAATCATAAACCGCAGATATAACTTCGTCGTTCATACAAACACTATGAAAAAACATATTAATTTTTGCTGGCGAAAAATTATAGTGGTATTTTAGTTTGCTACTACGGGACCCTTTATGGCCGAGTCCGACACGCAATTGGCTACTTTTTTACATAGGTGAGCCTTTGGTATAGTTAAACCATCCAAGGAAAATATTTTATAGTAACCGCATATACTTATTTAGAAAATTAATTAAAACCTTTGGTCTATGTTCAACAGTACAAAAGAAAGTGTATGTAAATTTAAGAAAAATTACAATTTAAGTTTTGAGTATTTGTTAAAATCCTATTCATGGAAAAAGACGACCTCGATTTAATATCTGTCTAAATACAGTTGTGCCCAATTTCACAGCTGGTCTAAAGATTGGAATTACACATGTCTAGGGTTTTTGTGTCTCATCTTTAAGGATTTCAAAAGTAAAAAACTATCCTAAGGAATCCAATTTAAATTAAATACATATTTAGGTCTATGGACCTATAAAGTTAAGCAGTGAAAAAATTAAAAGGACGTGCGACTGTGTCACATAATCTGAGAATTTACTAACTCGTAATGAAATCGAATCCTAATGTAGTGTTGATTCCTTAACCAAACTTCGCGTTACCAACCATGAAATTTGGCAATAAGCAACGTATTGACCAAAAACTGAACATAAAAAAATACTGTACGGTACTAACTCGTAATGAAATCGAATCCTAATGTAGTGTTGATTCCTTAACCAAACTTCGCGTTACCAACCATGAAATTTGGCAATAAGCAACGTATTGATCAAAAACTGAACAAAAAAAAAATACTGTACGGGACCTTCGATCCGCGACCTACTCAGATTTTTCTATTTCATAGATATTTCAATTTTAATTATTCTGTTACCAAATCAATGCTGTTTAGCCAATAAAAATTGGAAATTGTGTAACCTGTAGAGATGGTGACTTATGGTCACAAAAAAACTAAATTGTCGTAGAATCCAAAGACCATAAAACCACGGTTTAAGTAGAATCTATCAAACCTTTCTATATTTTTTAAATTAAGTTTAGGCAACATAAACATTTATATATCATATAAAATTAATTAATATTATAACGGCTGAACTGGATACTATTTTTATCTTCGAAATACTCACGAATCTGATTATTCGTGAGCATAAGATGACATGTTTGTATTTGATGTTTATTGAGTAAAAATAACATCTGCTGCTGTTGCGCTTTTCACTAGAGCTACTTCAGTACTGAAGTTGCTTATCGTTAGTCTTGAGAGACTGCTTTCAGTCAGCCTACCCTTAGTTTAGAAATTGTGTAAATGTAGAGTAATAAAGTGTTGATGGTATGTCCTTTTTTAGGATGGATACTCCACCATGAGCAAGACAATCAGATGTTCGAACCAGTTGCCAGCCGGTGCTTCACACGAGATGTTCAAGACATTCACTAATTTCAACATTGTCAAATGCAAGTTAAGTGAAAATGTTGTTATGCAATCGAACCAAATCGTCATAACAGAGTTGCCGACTGTGAAGTTGAAAAGGTAAGTATTGTTTTACTAAATGTAGTATTTTGGTGTAAGCAGTATGTACGTAGATAAAATCTTATTGCATTATTTTTAAGTGTGCATTACTCTGCATCAGATAATATTAAGTAGGTCTATTTCTTCCTAACATTACGGTTAATCTAATAAATTCCTATGTCGCGATCAACTTTTACAAATGAAACAAGTCTGCTGGGCGAACATAATATCTACCTTCATATTTCATGAGCAAGTTCGAGTTTTCTCAATACATGTAAAACGACCTCGTGTGACAAGCAGCAGAATGTTATCTTTTTTTCATGAAACTATCAGGTTGAGTGTAAGCACAACAAACTAACAGTACTGGATCATTTACATCATCTAGATCAGCATGAGATTGTTTGATGTGCATAACTTCTTACCAGATTACAATGTCTCAACTTAAGAGTAGAAATAATTTCAGTTTTCACCATGCATGATCGTAGTGTATTTTTATTTAAGACGGTACTAACAATCTTCTAAATACTGGCCTTAAAGTTTGGATTATTATTCGGGAGATCGTTTTAAAATCTCTCCCGTCATACACAGTGCTATAGATTCCAATCGGGAGTCAGGAACAGGCCGTCACCTATTTATAATAATCTTCATGTATATCCTTGATATCCATATATCGACTAATAACCGTAAGTTTATTCAAAAAGAAAGTTGCTGTCACAACACGTGCGTTTTGTATACGCTCTTATAAAATTTTGTGATGTTGGAATATTTGAAATTCATGAGATAAATATACGTATACCATTACAAGTTAAGCACATAAGTTGCTTTGAGGAAGCGAAATAGTATTTTACATGATAGGTAATTAATTACTGTATATTTTTATATGTTACATAAGTAATATACAGGGTGGCGACGATATAGCGTAATAAATCGTAGCAAAACTCGTCTTAATGTATAATTATGGTATATAAAATATTATTATAGTCGATTCAATAGTATTCAAGAATTTAGAAATTAGCTGTTTTGAACCTTTTTTGGACATGCTATTCCAATTATAATGTTACATTAAAGTTCAATAACCCCTTAATTAACACTATTATAATAGTGATACTTTTAAAGTACGCAGTCGCAATAGATACAGATTGTTACACTATTTTTATAATTTCACTATACTATATTGATGTAATAGCCTGTACTTTGGTTTATTACGTAATAAACTCAGTAAACTATATAGGTAATACAATATGTACATTATTTATAGTTAATAACAGTCCTGGCTATGCTTCGCACTGCGAATTCATGCTTGTCATAATTTGTCATTAATTTATTTTTCTTCACATCATTTTAATTTGCTTTTCACTGTAGAGCATTGTAGAATGGAAATCATAGGGCTGGGTAGGCCTATATTTTGCAATTGATTTTCGCCGAACTGATGATGAGATTTTATAGAAGACGCCCGGAATACCTGTACGAACTAATTTGTGTATCCCCGGTATATACTCGTACGTGTATGTATGTAAAATTACAGAAACCCGTAGAAAACTATTAAAATTTTCTTCTGGCTTGGGAACCTAAATGTCCAGTGATTTAATATAAGATCATTTTAAATTAAAATATCTGCCGTGATTTTGGAGCCATACACGGCCAGAGCGGTCAGAGGATTTGGCCTACACTCTCCACGCTGGCTAGACGGGTAGGAGAGGTCTCTTTGACGTTTATAAGCTTTGTTTAGCTTGTGTTTCTTAAGTAGCCTTTTACGACATCCACAGGAAGACTTGGAGTGGTCCTGTTCTACTCTACCTGGAACCACATGTCCAGACCAATAAAAGCTTGTTATAAAATAAAAAGACCAAGATACCAGATATGGGAAGTATGTATCATGAAAGAAAGTACATAGTGAATCAGATTATCTAATCTCATTGATAAAGTGCTATTGTTCCTTAGGAAAGATACACAATGTATTCGTTTGGAATGTTGAGTGCATTCTTCCTTGTTACGAATCTCATCACATCTCAAAACATGGGCCGTGCTTCAGTCCCTCCAGCGACTCCTCATCTAACATCTTTATATCGAAGTTAAGAAGTGTTTATACAGCCACGCCACAATGTCAGTCCGAGTACAGGAGTAGAGTGCGAGGGCTATTCCACTGCAGACTGGTGAAAGACAGGGCGATGTAATATATCCGAAAATATTTACTGTTGATCTCGCGGATGCCTTCACGCTCCTGGAATGGAAAGGACTTCGCATTAACATTAATGGCGAGTATATCACTCACCTTCGATTTGCCGATGACATTGTCGTCATAGCGGAGTCGCTGGAGTACCTAAATACCAGGTTCAATGACCTCTTTGAAGTTTCCCATCAATTAGGCAAGACGAAAATAATGTCGATTGCCCACGTTTTTTCTTCACCAGTGGCTGTTGGAAACTTCACCCTTGAACCTGTGGAGCAGTACATTTACTTGGGTCAATTGATCCAGATGAACAAAGGCCACCGAAATAGGTGAACGGGTTAGCTGTTTGAAGTGGCAGTGGGCAGGGCACACAGCGCGTACAACCCATGGTCGATAGGGTTAAAAGGTTCTCGAATGGTGACCACGCACCGGCAAACGCAGCGTTGGATACCCACCGAGCAGGTGGTTGGTGGATGAGCTAACCAAGGTCGCAGGAAGGCGCTGTATTATCGATCGTATTGGAAATCCTTGAAGGTGGCATGTTTCCAGGAGTGGACTTCCTGCGGCAAGATGATGATCCTGGGGCTAAAAAATATCATACCCGTCTCTCCTTGATGACGTCGAAATTTGTTTATATGTCCTAGTCAAAAAAAAAAAATAATCGAAAGGTTTCGAACCTCAAAAAAGTGTTCTCAATTCGTTGGGAAGGTATGCTACCTTACAACCTCGTCATGAACCGATTAAATACATCTTTTTTTTATTCAAAAGGAAAAGAGCAAGGCATTCTAGCACAAATAAAGGAAAAATTTGAAATAAACACCTTTTCTTTCCGAAATCCTGGATGCGCGAGTTCGACTAGCACTTGGGCGGTTTTTAGGGTTCCGTAGTAAACAAGGAACCCTTATAGTTTCGCCATGTCTGTCTGTCTGTCTGTCCGTCCGCGGTTTTATGCAGAGACTTTAAGTACTAGAAAGCTGTCATTTGGTATCGGTATGGATATTAATCATGCCAAAAAGGGGTAGAAAAAAATCTTAAAAAATTTTTTTTTTGAGCGGCGCTCCCATACAAGTAAAGTGGGGGAGTAATTTTTTTTCTCTATTTACCCATCGTGTGGGGTATCGTTAAACAGGTCTAATATTGTAAGGTTGAGAATACCATTTTTCGATATAAGGATCCGTTTTCGAAATATTTGGTTTTAAAGTGCGAATTTTTGTTAGAGGTAAGTGTCCCCCCTTTATCTGCTAAACGGTATAACCGTTTAGCAGATAAAGGGCAAGAAAAAGCAGTAGTATATATACTGAAGTTGAAAGGAAAACTATCAGAGCTGAGTACTAAGTACAAACTAATAACTTTTTAGTTTGTACTTAGTACTCAACCAACTTATGAAATGTACTCGAAAACGAAAAATTTCATAAAATTTTCATTGTTAGATGTTTTTGGTCGTTAAACTGTGAGGTGTGAACAGTGTGAACTCAAAGTTGTCATTCGCAACTACGGAACCCTACACGGCGCGTGGCCCGACACGCACTTGGCCGGTTTTTATTTTATATTGTGATCTGACAAATATGTACGCGAATGAATAGTTTACCTTGCGAATTGTGTTTTATGTAATTAGCTGCAAATGCTTATCAAAATTAAATCCATACTTCCATATATTATAAATGCGAAAGTAACTCTGTCTGTCTACCTGACTCGCATTAACGCCAAAACTACTGAACCAATTCAAATTAAATTTGGTACAAAAGTAGTCCAGAGCCTTAGAAAGGACATAGGTTACTTTTTAATAACTCTCTTTTCCAAGCGGACGAAGTCGCTGGCACAGCTATTACTAAACATGAGACATTCAAGCCTCGATAGTAAACGAAGTATTCTTTACGAAAAATTTTTTTTTGTACATTTTTTGTGAGCGATCAATTCCATACTGTAAAGTTAAAAGTGCTTGTTAAGACAAATCAAATGAGTTCAAACACGGCTTTATTTTCTTTAGTTTAGAAGTGCCTATGGCCACCTACCAAAACATTGCATTTTCATTTGACTTGCATAAGCATACATAATTTCCTCTTAATCGGTTAAGGAAGTGCTTCTAAATTGAGTTTCAAGGTTTGACCCTCACAGACAAGCTAACAGGGCAAGTTAAACAAATGCATGTTATTATAAAGGTAATATATATAAAACTTATTTATTACTCAACGAGCACAGGTGGGCGAAATTATTTTTTTTTGTGTGAAGCTGATCCAATTGTAGGAGTTTCCATGTTTATCTTGTATGAAAGCTACACTAAACAAATATATCCCCATTATATGGAAAATTGTACAATTGGATAGTACAATTTTCCATATAATGGGGATATATTTAGTGTCATGTTGTCATGTATGTTATAATAACTGTATGCAAAATTACTGCGAAGCGAAAGATTATTTTTAGTTGTATTTCCATAAGGGCCGTGATCCCCTCGTTGGCGAAGTAAAATACCTAATTTCTTGGCGATGTAACGGAGTACTTTGCCCCTATTATTCCCATTCCGAGGGAAAAGCTAGTAATGAATACGACGCTGGTAATGCAGATTTGCTCATGAGCCGATTTGTCTCTATCATCAACAGGGACCTAAAGTTAAGAATTAATTTTGAAACTACGCTTTATTGATTTTTAATCTTAGTTATTTCATTAAATTTCGTGAATAAGTCAATAATATTATGTTCCAACTTTTATCTAATAGCTCTCTTTGCTCCACAGAAAAGATTTAGAGTATAACACAGAGAAAACAATAGACGTAAACGACTGCTTATTAGACAGAGTGAACATCAACATTGACAAGGAAACTGGCGTACTCAAGCCCGACATGGAGAATGTTTCATCGTGGAATAGCGGGCCCATCATAGCCAAAATACAGGTACAGTTTTGTCAGAACGCTATGGTGAAGTGAGAAATACAACACACAGTTTAACAATTAGTTGATGTATGCAGAAATATATGTGTAACTCCTACTTAACGCATATTTTTCGACTACAAAAGTAGTAGTAATATTCCATCAGTAAACATGTTGAGTACATATGGAGCCTATATGAAGTCTGCCGCCCTGGTTCCTTTTAGCTATTTCATTAGTGCCGCTGCTATCTACCCCTTGGTTACGTGACGAAGGGAGAGAACCTGCTCCCTTAAATGGGTTCTTTGCAGCACCTTGTTGTCGCTGACTGTCACCCAATATCGTGGTTAATAGAAGTATCAGGCAGGCAGTCAACTCATTAAACTAAAACGAACCCAGGTCCCAAAGCACCACAGCCGAAGTAAAATATATTTATTTTTGTTTTATAAGATTGGTGTGTTTTACTAACACAAGATTTAACCGGGAACACACTATGGTGAGGGCCATTACAGAAGTTATCTGTTTTTTTGTTTTAGTATGGCATGCATTAAGAGGATCGACTACCTGTAAATTTCATACAAAAAGCGATAACACTTTCACCCCCCCTAAACCTTTACGAAATGAGGTAATTTTTGTGTCATTCGATTTAGCACACCTTAATCTAGGGCTAACCGTTTTTCGTTTTTATTGATTCGGTTTAGAGTAATTTAAATAAATTAAAATGCCCGTGTATTTTTTAGTAATAAATATGGATATTTACTATGATGCTCATAACTTTTGTTGTAAGCAATATATCTTAAATATCAAAATGTACAGCCCTACTTCTCCAATTTATCAATATTGTGTAAAAAAAATACCGAAATTGGACTAAGTTTAAGGCGTGGGAAGCGTTATCGCTTTTTGTATGAAAATTTACAGGTAGTCTATCTTCTTAAAGGTGTCAATAAATTTGTACGTACGTTTGCATTGTTATTGCTGGCAGGTCTTCAAATAAAATATTTGATGGTTTTCAGATGGGTTCCACGACGTTTATTGGCGCTAAAAATATACCACGTCCGCAGTTATCATTTAAAGACACCATAGATAACTCCGAAAACTTATGGGTGCCAAAAATATCAGATAAACCAAATAACATCAAATCACTTGCTCTTAATATTATCTACAACGATGAAGGAGAAGCTATTGGGTAAGTTGCATTTGTCATTTATTGTTTAATGTATAAACCGATACAGTATTGTCGTCTTAGCCTTCCAGCTTACTATGATTATCGTTATTAATTGTAACATGGTTATAGAAAAATGCTAAACTGCAGTCAATTAATTTACTGTGGAATCCCAGCTATCATGGACTGGTCTTCTAATAAGTCAGATGTCCAAATTGTAAAGCAAGCGTAGTCATGGTTAATTTCTGGGTTTGCCAAAGTTATATATATTTCTTACTAGTAGGGACGGCTCGAATTTAACGTTACAAGAATTCGCGGTCGACTCTCCGTCGATCTTCTATTAGACTACAGACACATGATGATTTTGATATTATGTCATTAGGATTCGGGATTTGGAGTAAAATACGAATTTCTTACGAATGAAACCTAGACATACACTGTATGTTTGTAGCTTAGTATAGTTATGTATGAATCGTCTACAAAAAGACAACATGGGGACGTAAACTTTCAATTTTTTATTTGTTTATATAATGCAGCTTTTCGCTCAAGGCGAAAAAGATATAAGTATTAAAATCTAATATATCATTAATTTTTATGTCTAGCTACGAACACCCATACAAAGTGGAGTTGGACTTGTACAATCCGCCTTCTGAGTTCATTGATCCCGACCCCGAGCCGCCCAAGTTTCCACCGCCCCTGGAGGAAACCAGGTTTACGTACGTGGACACGGAGGCGCAGCTTGATGACCTCGTCAAGCATTTGGAGGGGGTGAAAGAGTTGGCTATTGATTTGGAGCATCATTCTTACAGGACTTATCAAGGTAAGTTTATGAGATTATTTTTTAAAAGATATAACTAGTTGTTCCTTAAATACTATCACAATTAAAAATTATTAGAAATTTTTATCATAGAGTTATATTTATTAAAAGTTTATTAAATTAAGATAATTATGACATGCACCTAAAGCATAAACATATGCCGTGTGGTTCCCGGCAGAGTAGAATAGGACCACTCCAAGTCTTCCCGTGGATGTCGACAGCATCAACAACGACAACATCAAACAGACCTCTCCAACCCGTCTGCCCAGCGTGGAGAGTGTAGGCCAAGTGCTCTGGCCAGTATATGGCTCTGGTAGTACGGAGAGGGTCGTGCTACTGCCGTGGGGACTAACGAAAACATGATGATGATTTCGTATAATTCATGTGAGAGTTAAATTCATTCAGAGCTTGAGGAGGGCAAGGCCTACTATGGTGTACAACTCCTAAAGTATAAAGCGCCACATGAAGCGCTGTAGCCTAGAGAGTTCTCACTGATCAACTGCGCTTAGTCAATGTAAACGGTGTGCTCGTATGTCCGTGTGCCGTGTGCACAATATAATTTGATAGCATACCTTATTAGAAACGAGTTCATTCACTCCATAATTAATTTTGTCTTACACCTCAGTCATTCTGTGTTACAAGAAATAAACGGACGTATATTCAGTATCTCGTATCATTGTGGACCCCTTATACCTACACTTACACACACCATATAGAAGTAGTCGGCAGCCGCTACATCCGCAATGCGCTAGGTTTTTTCACAAATATAATTGGTTACTTAATCCATATGAGAGCTCACAAGAAAGCCGAAAATTCGCCTGGTGGTCACCATGGCCGTATTCGGTCGGATGTTATCATCATCGGCCACTGCTCTCATCAAAGATGAATTGAGGCTCTCCAAATTTTTATGGGGTAAAGAGCACATTTTCTCCTCTTAAATTTGCCATATCTTATTATACATATGGTTGAGGTCAGGGCTAGAAGAAGGCCAATCTTTATGCTTGTCGTCATTTTGATATCCAAATCTGCTAGGGTAGTTTTTGCCTTATAAGGCTGTGCAGACTTTTCTTAAGACATACAAGAGTGCTCTTGAAAGATGGTCTGATACATATTTTTGATTTCATTAAGGTATTATAAAATAGTAGATTGTTGCACTGAGCAGAAAGTAAGTTATTGCTGCACGAGTGCAATTTAACTTACTTAATGCGAGGTGCATAATCTGCTTTTCTTTCAACTACTGCAATAAAAGTAGTTGAAAAATAAAACTGAAGACAAATTACAATAGTTAAAAATTTGTTGTTCACATTCCCGAATTTTTTTTCTTTATGGCCAGTATTTTTTTTTAGGCAAGACAATACACACGTCCCTTTGTTAACTCCATACGCCCGTTAGGTTGGCCAACCTTCTTTATGACAGGTGACAACTATTGTCCACGATTTAAAAAAACTAAACAGTGCAGTAAAGGATTTCCATACATTTTTGCTGCACTAGAGCAGCGAAAATGTATGGAAATCGTTTACTGCACTGTTTAGTTTTTTTTTTTTTTACTTCTAGTGCAGCAATGTTCCGCTTTGTGCTGGATATGTAGTGCAGTTATGATAGAATTGCAGCGTAGTTGGAAGAAAATACTTTTGTAGAGGAATGTTGGGCGACAGAAAGTTTGATTGTAAGTACATTAGTAATTCCCCTTTTTTTTTCAGGCATAACATGTCTCATGCAGATCACGACGAACGAAGGAGGCGATTTTATTATTGACGCGCTAGCTCTGCGGGAACACATTCACAAGCTTAACTTAATCTTCACAAACCCGAAAAAGCTAAAAGTAAGTAGTTTTATTCATATATAGTATTTTGTCAGGCTGCACATACATGCGCTGATATGTATCTGTAAAGGCCTAGTTTCTATATAGCTTCTGTTTCTGTGCAGGTATTCCACGGCGCCGACTACGACGTGCTTTGGCTACAGCGAGACTTCGGCGTGTACATCGTGGGCCTTTTCGACACCCACCAAGCTGCGCGGGCGCTCAACATGTCTGCCGTGGCCTTGAAAAACTTATTGATGACATACTGCCACATTAACCTGGATAAACGGTCAGTGTTTCCCAGGGCAGGAATCAAATATGGATCATCGAAGCGAAAAAGCTAGCGATTGGTTGAAAATCGTAGGAACCTTGTCTAGCGATATGCGGCTGCCAATCCATCACTATTTTCATTCCGACATACGTCCAATAGCTTTATAAAAGGCACTTGTGGAAAGAAAACTCCTTGAGCAAAGAATACTCGACGTACAAATGTTCGCTTTATTTTTTATTTTTCTTTTAATAGTATAAAGTGTTGAATAAAACTGATTTATATCGAGGGCCATGAATCACTCGCGTCGCTCAGGATTAAATCATTCGCTACGTTTGTGAATCATCTTTAGCCCTCGCTTTAAATCCGTCCTTTATTCACTAATTGTATAATAAACTGGTATGTATACAACGTGAAATTGACCCTCGACATTACGGGTGACTCAGATCGCCAATATGTACAGCTTTTCATATGGGAACAATGCTGGATACTTTAAAACGGAAAATAGGCTGAGTCTTGTCGAGGGTTAATTAATACGCTAACATATGGGAGGTAATTTTTTATCACAAAAAATAGGTGGAGCTAATCAGTATTTTTAATCTTTTTTTTTTCTTTTTTTTTATACAGATACCAACTAGCGGACTGGCGAATGCGACCTCTTCCAGAGGAGCTGGTAGAATACGCCCGCATGGACACGCACTACCTGCTGTACATCTGGCGTGCCATGAAGGCGGCGCTGCTCAGCGGGGCCGGCGGCAGCTCGCAGTTGTTACTGTCAGTGTTCGAGCAGAGCAGGCAGATTTGTGGCACGGTCAGTACACTTAAACATCTACATAGTAAGTGTCTTCTACTAAGACCGTTCCCCGAGGAGCTGATCGATTACGCCCGCATGGACACGCACTACCCGCTGTACATCTGGCGCTACTCATTGGGGTCGCTGCGGCTGTCAGTGTTCGAGCAAAGCAGGCAGATTTGTGGCACGGTCAGTACACTCAAACATCTGTATCGTGTATTCTCCTTAGTACCCTGCTATAATGCGACCGTTCCCCGAGGAGCTGGTGGAGTACGTATGGACACGCACTACCTGCTGTACATCTGGCGCGCCATAGAGGTGGCGCTGCTCAGCGGGGCCGGCGGCAGCTCGCAGCTGTTACTGTCAGTCGTCGAGCAGAGCAGGCAGATTTGTGGCATGGTTAGTACACCCAAACATCTTCATAGTAAGTGTCTTCTACTAAGTACCCTGCTAGAAGGCGGCCTCTCCTCAAAGAGCTGGGAGAGTACGCCCGCATAGACACTCACTACCTGCTGTACATCTGGCGCGCCATGAAGGCGCTGCTTAGCGGGGCCGGCGGCAGCTCGCAGCTGTTATTGTCAGTGTTCGAGCAAAGCAGGCATATTTGTGGCACTATCAGTACACCCATAGGCAACAAATTACCAAAGATATTATAATCAGGGTGGTATGATCATCATCATCAGGTCTTTGTTAGTATCTATTGCAGGAGCACGACCGTATCTAAACTACCAGAGTCAGAGCAGTCATTCACACACCACGCTTGCCATACAGGTTGGAGAGGTCTCATTGGAGTTTATAAGCTTGGTTTAGCTTGTGTTTCCTTAGTCGTCTTCTACGACATCCACGGGAAGACTTGGAGTGGTCCTATTGTACTCTGCTGGAAACCACACGGTCAGGGCAATAAAAGCTTGTTATAAAATAAAACTGGCCAAGTGCGTGTTGGGCCACGCGCAGTGTAGGGTTCCCTAGTTGCGAATGACAACTTTGAGTTCACACTCGCACCTCACAGTTTAACGACCAAAAACATCTAACAATGAAAGTTGTATGAAATTTTAAATTTTCGAGTACATTTTATAACTTGGTTGCCTATAACTTTTTAGTTTGTACTTAGTCTCACTATATTTTTCAAAGACCTATTTAACGACACCCAACACGATGGGTTTGTATAGAAAAAAAATATGACTCCGTCTTTACCTATATGGGAGTTTTTTTCTACCACTTTTTTGCATGATTAATATACATACCCATACCAAATTACAGCTTTCTAGTACTTATAGTCTCTGAGTAAAACCGCGGACGGACAGACAGACATGGCGAAACTATAAGGGTTCCTAGTTTACTACGGAACCCTAAAAAAAGACCAAGATACGGGAAGTATGTATCATGAAAGAAAGTACATAGTGTATCAGATTATCTAAACTCATTGATAAAGTGCTTTTGTTATTTAGGAAAGATACACACAAAAGCGCAAAGCTAATTGTAGATGTCGTTGCATACGATTTTTCAAACAATAACATGAATATCTTTATATTTAGCATTTTATGCTAGTAATTGGTGCATAAGAATAGGGATAAAACATTTGACATTTCATTTAAAAATGTATAAAGCTTATATTTGATCTCTTAATTAAAGATTTTTACTATAAATAAATATATACGGGCAAATCACACAGATTGAACTCAGTATTCTGCTAACATAACCTATATAATATTTTTTGTTTTAGTTTTTATACAAAAGACATGTCAATTCGTTGGAAATTAGCTAATATATACATCCCAATAGTTTGTTTCACGAGATTTTGTCAGATTATGAAGAGATTTTTTTTAAAGTCCATACATTTGACAGTTTGTTTTGGAACAACGGGAACAACCGTCAACAATGCCACCCTTGACAGGTGCCATCCCCATTCTACAGGAATAGATATTTCATCCGGTGGCTCGGCTCTAGCAAACGCTCTGTCGTGCTTAGTTTTAAAAAGTCACCAGAAGCCGGCAGTAGGTCCAGATTGATAGTTAACCAATTGGAATGTTAAGCGTGAAAAGGATACTAAACGTTAATTTTTTTCGCAAGTCAACTCCAAATGTAAATTGAATAAGTGTAAATTTTGAAAACAGTAACCTATCCTAAATGTCTACATGTTAATGGCACTCGTAGGTGTAGGATTCTAATGGAATCAATACTGACGTACCTTTTGAGCGTCGCTCCATATATATCTGTATCTTTGAACCCTGTTGGAACCCTGTAGACACTTCAGTTTATTACATGTCAACTATACATCCTAACTAATATTATAAATGCGAAAGTGAGTTTGTTTGACGCTTTCACGTCCTATCTACTGAACCGATTACCATGAATTATACAATTGTGGTACTGAGAAGGACATATGCTATATAGCCGCGGGTAACAGCTAGTAGTATAAAATAATTTTGTTTTATTCCGATGGTTTATCAGCTTTTGTGTGCCAGTTGCACTCACACTCGTTGTTTTCTCCAGACATACAACAAGAAGGTAGTGCACGAAGACAGCCACATACCGCTGTACGTGCGCTCGAAGAAGTCCTTCAACACGCAGCAGATGTCCGCTCTCAAGATGCTGTACAAGTGGCGGGACGCGCAGGCGCGGCTCCTCGACGAGAGCACCACGTGAGTAGCCTTACATATCATCATCATCAGGTCTTTTTTAGTCTCCACAGCAGGAGCAATTTAAGTATTTGGGTTCGTTACTCCAGAACAACGGAGATGTTGACAGAGATGTAAAACGCCGAATCAATTCAGGATGGCAGAAGTGGAGGCAAGTCACCAGTACCACGTGTGACCCGTAAATGCCGTTGCAGCTTCATTAGACCGGTCATGCTGTACGGCTCCAAATGTTGGGCTACAAAGGTTCAAGATGAAAATATACTTCACTCGGCTGAAATGAGAATAAGATAGATAAGAAATGTTTATGTACTGGGAAGTTTGATAGTAGCGCCGGTAAACGACAAAATAAGAAGTAATAGATAAATAATAAATAAAATAAATATATACTGACAAATCACACAGATTGAGCTAGCCCCAAAGTAAGTTCGAGACTTGTGTTATGGGATACTAACTCAACGATACTATATTTTATAATAGATACTTATATAGATAAACATCCATGACCCAGGTCAATCTGAAAAAGATCATTTTCCATCTTGACCTGACCGGGGATCGAACCCGGGACCTTCCGTGTCGCAGGCAGGCGTGTTGACCGCTGCGCCACGGAGCTCGTATATATATATAACGATAACCTAATCTATTACTCCTTATTTTGTCGTTTACCGGCCTGGTCTGGTTTGGTCATGTCATGAGGAGAAAAAATCAGCATATTACAAGAAAAGCACTGAGCATACAAGTAAGTGGAAATCGAGGAAGAGGGAGACCAAAAAAGAGATGGATTGAATGTGTAAGGGAGGACATGAGGGTGGCGGGAGTGGACGTGACTATGACGGAGAATAGAGAGAAATGGAAGGATAAGACATACTGGGCCGACCCCAGAAAATGGGATAAGGTAAGGAGAATGATGAGCAGGAGTAAGACCCTCTCTGTACTACCAGAGCCATATATTAGTCAGAGCAGTCAGAGGATTGGGCCTACGCTATTTACGCTGGCTAGACTGGTTGGAGAGGTCTCTTTGATGTTTATAAGCTTTGTTTAGCTTGTGTTTCCTAAGTCTCATTCTACAACATCCACGGGAAGATTAGTATGTGTGGTTCCCGGAAGAGTAGAATGGGAACAGCCGGCACATTATCAGAATGGGGAACCTACACACACTTTTTTTTCATAAAATTTAAAAATATTAAGAGTACCCTGACTGCCGTATTGACATTTTACGCCCGCCATGATTATTTGCTGTCGTTACATATCCTATGACACTCTGGGGAAGAATGCGAATCGAATGATACCTCACACTCCAAAATCGGCGAAGGTACTTAGGCTACATACATATTTGTTACCATACTACTTATCTACAATCTATACTATTTATACTTTATAATTTAAAAAAAACTGATGAGTTTGTTTGTTTATTTGGTTGAACGCTCCTAACTCAGGAACTATGAGTCCAATTTCAAAAATTCTTTGTGACGAGGCACGTTATCCTGTTGAGTGCCATAGGCTATGTACGTACCATAAGCCAAACCGGGGCGGACTACTAGTGTAAATATATTTTTTAAATCTATAATAATTTTATTTGGTTGGTTGAACGTTAATCGCAGGAACTACAGGATTTCAAAAATCTTTCTTCGTTAAATAAGTACGTTATCCCTGAGTTTGAAGTTTTGAACCTATGTATGTACTACCGGCGAAGCCGGGACGGACTGCTGGTCATTAAAATAAAATTACCCATTCCTGCACCACTGAACACCTGAACTGGACTGAGTTTTGTCTCTGCGTATTCTTCTCGGCAGTGGTCTTTCCGAACCGCTAGAAGTTTGGCGATTTTGCAAATATAAAAAAAATATTACTTTTAAAAAGCGATACTTGATATCCAAATTTCAATAAAATTTAATTTCATTTAATTTCCACTCTCCTGTACATAGTGCTGCAATGGTTGACTTACAAGCGATCTAGCCTTTCGCATTATAATCAGAATACTATCGCCCGCATCCTGTGCGCACCGCTTTCACATTGTTTTGTAGAAGCAGTTTACACGTGTTAAGGCAAACATCCGCGATATATTCTAGAAGTAAAGTAACAATTAACGGGAGAGATATCGATAATCAATATACTTATTAAGATTTAACAAAATCATCTGTCTTTGTACATAAATGAAATCAAACCTCCGAAATAATTTAAAAATCAAAATCCCTGATTTCGTACCATAAGTGTTTTTTTTTTTCAAATTTAGATATATACCAAACCAGCTTCGGGATATAACTTTGCAAAAAAAGTATGATCAAAATTTAGAGATTACTCTGTGAAAAGTTATGCGGGGTCAAACATAAAAAAAAATTATCGCTTCGACTTGAGAACCTCCTTCCTTTTTTTTGGCAACTGAAAAAAAAAAATATTACGATTATAGTTGAGTGTTGATGACGTAGTTACTATTTGTGTTTGTTATCAATACCTACTTCCTGCATATTCGCTACTCGATATGGCAAGGTGCTAATGAGGTCAAGGCGCGCGCCTCTTGGGCCGCTGTCCTTGTGTCCGATACGCCGATACGCGACCGTTGCAAAACTCATTGCCATTCTCAGTGGTAATTAATTCAAGCAGATATGTTTATTTGTATATTTGGATGCGCTGCGACTGTTATTGTCGTTGATAATTCAATAATTAGTACATTGTGATTTATGATGCAAGGACAGTAAGCTCGATATCATAGTCGAGATGTATTATTTATAGGCACGAGACGAAGCCGAGTGGTTTATATAAACCGATGACTATAATAACCACCTTACTAAGTACACATCATACGACGTTTTTCAATACATTTGCGAAAACTAATTGAGTGAATATGAATGTGTAAGTTAAAACTGCAATCCGATTTACAATATAGCCAATTTAGTTAGTAAAATCAATATTATTGTTCATACCTACAAAGGGGCTGATTGAACAGGTTACCTAACACATGGATCTTTTTATGATTTTTTTATTTTTTTCACTATTGTGTCACATTTTAATGTGTGAATTTACTAAAATAACAGCTTTGTAGACATGAAATGAAGCTTTTCTGTATCAAAAATAGCTATGTGAAAAATCCCAATTCATACAAAAATGTGTGCAAGTTACCCATTACTTTTATTAGTTTTATTTTTCTTTATATAGTAAAGGCAAAGAGATCTACCCCATTCAGCCAAATCTTATGTATTTTCAGTCTTGTCACCTTGTTACACAAAGAGACACAAGTGACCGAATTTAACTGTTTAAGTTCAGATCACGGAAGAAAATAATGACTGAGAGCCATGTTGTAATTGTTCTCTACGCATGCTGTAAATCATAACAAGCCAACAACGTGGCCATATCCATGTTAGTTTATTATGTAACTGTTTGAATGCTTAAAAACAGTGATCTAACACTAAGCGAAAATATCACCAATCTGCAACAGAACCATAATGAGACGTATATTGAAATTAAACATTAAAGAAATGATTTCAATAAAATTATTTTATTTTTTGCGCTTTGTTAAATAATCATAGAAAAATGGAGTATCCGATGTTTTTTTGGACACTAACACAACAGCTAGCATTGATCCCCCAGTAAACGTTGTTCCTATCGATGGGCTCAATTGCCGCTTCAAGCATGTGCTGAGGTTCCGACTATTTTTTTATTACCAAAGTGTACGCATTATTCAAAGTTATTACCTTGTTATTTTATAAGGCATAGGCCTTCGCAGACCCTTTATACTCGAGATATTTCACTTATTTTGTGCATGATTTCGGTTTTGAAAAGCATATTCTCGTGTTTCAGATATCTGCTTCCGAACCACATGCTGCTGTCCCTGGCGGAGACATTGCCGCGCGAGATGCAGGGCGTCACCGCGTGCTGCAATCCCATGCCGCCCTTCGTCAAGCAGAACCTCATCCCCATCCACAGGATGTTACTCTCGGTATGGCCGCTTGTTTTTTTGACAGATGAGAGATTTTGGAGAGACGTTTAAACCTTTTCCAGGCAGTGGCAAATATATAGCCACCATAAATTTAACCTTATGCCCCGAAGATAAGGTCCAAAAACAATGACTTTTAATATACCTTCTGCATTGTAAAGGTTTGACAACATAGTAAAATAATAAAATTGTTCTGTTTTTGGAGTCGTAATGTTTGTAGACATTACGTGGTGAAAGAATCAGCCAATATGTGTTACCGACTAGACTGTCCTCGCAGATAGTTGCCCAGGGTGCGCCGGACGAATAGGACGCGTCACTCGGGGAGGCTCCTTTACATGCACCCCAAAAGAAGAGGAAGAAGAATATAATAAAATAAATATATACGCACAAATCACACAGCTTTAACTAGCCCCAAAGTAAGAACTTATCAGGCAAACCCGCTTGCTCGTTTGCCGTCCTATGTCATAAGTTCGAGACTTGTGCTATGTATACGAACTAAACGTTCCTATATTTTATAATATCTATAACCTAATCCTAACTAATATTATAAAGGCAAAATTGAGTTTGTTACGCTTTCACGCCGTATCTACTGAAACGATCATCATAAAATTTTGCATACACATAGGTTAGGGTACTGAGAAAGACATAGGCTATAAATCACGCGAGCGGAGCCGCGGGTAACAGCTAGTTTTATAATAATTAAATATATCGGTATCTAAGACTCAGGACAATCTGAATAGTTTTCCATCAGGATTTGCCCAGGGATCAAACCCGGGACCACTCGTAACACTGGCTAGCGAGGCAGTATAGTTCATCGAAATTAAAATGTGAGACCGATGGATCAGTCCAAAGAGTACATTCCACGACTGATATCCGTCAGCAATGAAGGGGTTGCTGCTTTTCACTTTAGATGCAATTAGACTTTTGGCCAAACATCGTGGTTACATAATTTGTATAGGGATTGGGAAAATGTACTCGAGGTACTATTTTACGCAACGAAGTCGCTCCTTAAATAAACAACGACTTTTTTTCATCTTATTAAAAACGGCTGGCCGAAAAAGGGGTCTAAAATATTTTTCTATTCACAAGAGAATTGCTTCAAAAGATTCCAAAAAGGTCGGATCATATTTTTATAGAATTTTTAACTCGTTAACGGCGTATATTTTATGATGCATGCTTGTTTTATTCTAAAGGTCCTTTGTCAGGCATTTTATTTTGAGTACCTTTAATAAGAAAAGGAAAATAATAAAACGGTTGAATATAATTTCAGGCGTGCATCTACATTACTAAGTGAGCGACTAGAAATGCAGAGAGGGCGACTTTGAGCAAACCTCCTATACGACAAAACAGTTTGGCCACAGAGTGTAGATTAGGTTTGTAAGGTTTCCTTGTGACCAAAACAGGAGCGAGCGAGCGTCCTCAACTTATGCAAAACCCCAATATTACAAAACGACTTGGCCTCAGAGGGTAGGCTAGGTTAAATTTCTCGTCACTCTCTGTTAGTCGCACACCTATTAATACAATTACGTAAATTCATTATATTTGATACTTAAAATTTTAATTTCCAGTCTCTAGATAAGAAAATATTATGTATATTTGCATCGTGTATTTAAATTAGATCAGATCTACTTATTAACTTTTTGTGTTTTAATAATTAATTATAAAAATATGTGATGTGCAGTGCCGGGAACTGCCCGTGGAGCCGCAACTGTACCAGATGCCGTCCAGCATCAGCTCGATGCTGGAGATCACCCAGCAACACCTGGCCAACACCTACAAAGTGCACGACTTTTACTCCGAATACAGGTACTAAATTATATTCTATCGAAATTAACTCCGTCTGTCTAATACCTTTTGCAGCCTTAAACCACTTAACATTTAGATTGCGTATGTTGTACACGGTTATTTTTAAAACATCAATAACACAGGAAAAAAGGCGAAAATCGGAGAAAAAATAATTGGACCTCCTGTACAAATTCACCGATCAGCTGGTCGACTTTCTATGGGAAACCTAATGATTTTCCGATCTGGTGCCGATGTTAAGAAGTTATTGATGTTTTACAAATAACCAAAATTTGAATAACCAAATAACAAAATTGTAGGTTTGTGAAGGACACCAATGTAACTTTTTGTGTTTCGTATCCAAAATACAAGTCTGTTAACAAAAGCTGGCACGTTCACAGTACTCACACTTATGCAATTTCACTATACAGTATGTTTAAAAATAAATTGTTTGTTTCAAAATCTGCACCATCACTTTTTTATTATGATGCAGAAATCATTTTATTCTAACCTCCAAATAGGCAAATAATCACACGTGACTGACGCATACCACCACGCTGTATATATAAACAGTAGCAAAAGCAAAATAATAATTACCCCTTCACACTCATAAGATAGACCGCTGCGAGAGAGAGACGGGCAGACTTTTCATGATGCGCATGCAGTGCGACGTCACGCCGCGCGCTTATGCACAGACACTACACAAGCGCAATGTGTAAATGTGTTGAACGCGCCAGCTTTTGTTAGCCGACCTGTACAAACGGGACTCCGAAGACTACTATGTCCGTCCATCAGCCTGTCACAGTGCTGACAATCTATTGAACCGTAATAGGTTGAAACTTGGAAGTTTGTTAGTTACCATTAGCCGTAATAGATGTCACAGTGACAGTTGACCATCAAAACGTTGTACATCAGTTATCAAAAGTTAGCGAATGGGCCTACTGGCCTGATGATGAACATCTCCAAAATGCTGAATGGTTCAGTCACCAAATTTTTCTATACCAATTGGCTCACAATAAAAGTGTTTCCAAGTATTTCCGTGGATGACTCAGAAGGCCACTAAGGAAACGCATGCTTAACAAAGCTTAGAAACATCAAACAGACCTCTTCAACCCGTCTGGCTAATGTGGAGCGTGTAGGCAAAATCCTCTGATTGCTCTTTCTTAATATCTGGCTTCGGTAGTACAGAGAGGGTGGTGCTCCTGCTGTGGAGACTAAAAAAGACCTGAAGATGATGGTGAAAAGTATTTCAAAAATGAATAAAGTAATTAGGGTTTTCAGAATTGATTTTTCCCCCAGGTGGCGGCACTGTGTCGAGAGGTCGAGCCGTCAAAATACCACCAATCATAAAATTGATGATCAAACATGATTCGTGGATTTTGACATCGGCTGTCAAAAATACCACTCGGCACAGTGTCACCACCTGGATTTCTGAAAACCCGCATTGTGTAATTGTTAAATGATGTTTCAGCGACGAACAACGCACAAAGTACGAAACACACGGCAAACTGGAATACCAGCTGGAGCCGGACGTGCCGGCCTTCAAGCCGGCGTACAAAACGTACTGTGGTGTAGTAAGTACCTGAATAAACTTATTGTTTCTTACAACCTCGTATCTTTTTTATGACTTTTTTATTAATTTAGGTGTATATTAAATAATTACCCGGTTGCAGTCAAAATGTCTATAAGAAATACTGTTATTATTAATATTAATAGTACTTAGCACGAACTTTTTACTTCGCTGACGTTTTAATGGCGTTACCATGCTGAAACCATGCTGCTATGGGTGTGGTGCAACTCGATAGAAACGTCAGCGGAAATAAATGAATAAAAGGTTTCTGCTAAGTCCTGTTAATGTTAATAATTTTATTGAAGCGCGATAATTCTAAAATAATAGAAATACTATGGATAATTAGTATCTATTTCTGTCTGTAACACCGCGAGTGAGGTTAACAAATGTGTACAGTCCGGGAAGCGGGTATTTCTAGGCTCATGTAATGGAGAATTTTAGAAATACAAATTACACCTGGCAGCACTGAACCGTCGGATTTTGAAAACTGTTCATAATGAGGGTTTCCAGAATTGATTTTTCCCCTAGGTGGTGCCTGCACTGTGTCGAGAGGTCGAGCTGTCTAAATCCACCAATCATAAAAATAATGGATTGGAAGAATGGATTTTGACGGCAGCTGTCAAAAATACCTCTCGACACAGTGTTGACACCTAGATTGTTGAAAACCCTTATTGGCAGCCACAATGATGGTCAAATACGCTCTTGGAGCCATAGATTAAAGCATAGAAGTATTACAGTACTACAAGTTAAAATCATAGTTGCAAAGCGCTGGTTAAAACATATTTAATATGTACAAATATTGCCATTCTACGACTCGATAGAAGAAGAAGAAGTACTACAAGGATCTTTTGGTACTTGGCCATAATCGGAACTAAACGCTGCCATTGCCGTCATCTTGTAAAAGGGTTGTTTTGGAAGTTAGCTCGAATTGATGTTTGTTGCGGATATTGTGTCCTTTTAATTCTATTTATAAAACTAAGAATATTTTGTTAGCTGGTAGTACTCATTACATTTGTAATTACACCCAACACCCCATTTCAATGTCATCCAAGTGCCTAATGAACTTTGGCGCAGTATAGACTTTGAACTAGTGATGTGCCAGTCGATATAATTTATGTCGACAGCGATACTGGTCTTTTTGTCTGTGGTAAAAACATTTAATATAGTCAGTTTATTATGAGGTGGATGTAACAAAAAATAACACTTTATTAAACCCTCTGAATGTATTGTTGGAAGTCACTCGTACAATTAAGTTGCTCATAACGTGATAGGTTTCATTTCATTTCAGCAATGTATTTGAAACCGTCTAAAAAGTATGTAACTTTCTAAAAGTGTTTTGTTAAGATTTTTTTTTACAAAGCTCTTTTTATTGCGACACAAAAAATATTCAATGTGCCTATTGTCGACCAATAACAGCTTATTGGACCTGACGCCTCAGTGCTGCCATAACGTGTTGCAGAAATTCGTCATGCAAGTGACGCAGTAAGCAAGCGACGGGATTAACTTGTTCATCGCACTGAACTGTACTTATTTTTCCCAAAGTCAAAAACAAGCTCACACTGAGCTTTCTTGCAGCGTTAATTTTTGATCTGTTTGAAACTGGTTAATTTTCAAGATTCAAGTCGTTTATTCCTTTAGAACATGGTTGTTATAATAGTAGTAATTGTGTCAAACATATTCTACCAGAGTTGGCGTAGGAAATTTATATTATTAATATACTGTGTAAATCTGTAAACTTGCCATATTCTCCAACGTACCTATACTGAACAACTTTCCCTAAGAAACATAGGACGAAATATATTAAAAAATAGTTTTATTTTTTATCTCATACTAAATCGATCAGCTCATAGTTTTGTTTTGGGGTAAAGTTATTCAGTATTATCAGTATATTATCAGGGTGTATATATATATATATATATATATATACATACCCTGATATGATATATACCCTAGAGAATATTGCAGAGTTTCAATTTTACGCGGTATGTGCTTTCTGACATATAACAATTTGGCGAAATGAATAAAATAAATAAATAATGATGACCGTAATACAAAGAAAGCCGTTGTCGGTGAATTGAAATGAAATCTAATATATATAATATATTCAATAATTATTCGCAAATACCGAAAAGTTTAAAGTATAAACATTTTATGTGAATAAAAAATATGATGAAATATTCTATAAAAAGTATATGCGATGACACGCTGTTGTTTTTGCTTTAATATCAGTAATACGTAAAGCTTTATATCGTCATTCTACTTTATATCTGCACCAACCAAGAATATCAGCTATTACGTTATACGTAATAATTAAAGGGGATTTGGTCGGTCGTTAACTCGATATAATCTTTATCCACGGCGTATCGAAGATTTGAATGCCAAATGTAGCCGACAGGCAGATCTGTTTCTCATCATTATCATCATCCGAATATATTCCCGGTTGCATCCCCAGCGGTTATGATTCAGGGCCAAACAGTAGACCAGAGCTAAGCCTATTCTAAACAAACGCTAGATGTCGTTTGGGACCCACAGCTTAGCGTGACTTTCAAAGCACGGAATCTTCTCTCTTTTTGGATAATTAGGTAATTCAAGCCTGCAATATAATAAATCATAATCAGACTGGAAACAACAATCACAAACTATGCTTCCCAGTGGGATTTGAACCCAAATGCTCCGGTTCATAAGGCAAATCTTGACCACTGAACCACAAAGGCAGGTTTCTATCATCTTATTGCAGCCAAATTTTTTATGACTTACGGGCCGAAAGATCCTGGCATAAATATATGGCTGCGTTTAGATAGCTCTTCCACAAAGAACACTTCAAATTTGCGAATCCACGGCAGAGTACGTATAGTTATGGGTCCATATCTACCGCTGGGAACCGTGATTCGACGCACTATCCACCTAATTTACTACATTCCTTTCAAATTGTTGTTTTTTTCTTAGTATTTATTACATAACTTACCACTCAGGTAAGTTATGTAATAAATACTACGTAATTTATGATTAATGTAATAATAATCGTGTACGTGGATTGAAATATCTGTACTGTTCGCCCGTCTAGCTTTATGAAAATAGTCTATCTGATAAACAATAAGTCTATACTATAATAGAAGGAGGAAAGCCACGTTATATACGAATAATGTTCGATTGCAGGTGTCAGATTTGAACGTGGATGCAAAGTTGTTCATTCCACCGTATGACCGATACAGAAAGTATCGTTCGCTTGCTCAGGTATTCATCGTTATTATACTTAATTCCCATTTTGTTTGTTTTCGTTTTAAATCTTATTAGTAGCGACCGTGGCTCGGTTACTTAAAAATGCTCTTTCGAAATTAAATTAATTTTATTCGAAATCCCAACCAATATTGCCAAAGAATTCGTTTCATGATCCATGGACCAATTTGCACAATACAATTTTTTTTTATAAAATTTCGTACGTCCTTTTTAATGACTGCTGCTCCCTTTGCATGACCTCTCGACTTTTTACTTGTAATGTCACTTCTTTCTCTGATTTAACTGTACGCTTTGGAATGGAATATTAACAAATTAAAAATTTACAGATGGAAGAAATGAAAGAATTCAAAGATAAAGAAGCAAAGATTGCTGCTTTAGGAAAAGGCGACGAACTAATTAAAACAGAGGTCCTAGCGAAGCTGCAGCAGGCCAAAGCGAAAATCGAAAACGATGGCGAAAAGGGAGAGGTGAAGGCCGAAGTTGAGGTCGAAGACGAACAACCGCAGGAAAGTAAATCGAAACGCAAGCGTAAAATATCCACAGACAAGACGGACCGCAAGAAAGAATGCGTAGACCTCACCAAAAAAGATTTTAAATCTAACGACAAGAAGTCGGAAGCGAAAAATAACTTAAAAACTTTCATCTATAAGAACGTAAACTACAGGAAGTTTTTCAACGACAATGACATGGAAAAGGCTCGACCTAAAATGAAGTTTAAAAAGCACAAATAGTTAAGCCGTAAACAAGTTTTATTTATTAAGCGAAACTGAAACGATACATATAGTCCCTTTTACTATCGCAGCCTGCATTTCATTTTCTATCCTCTTTTAGACTTACCTAAATCAGTTTACTGCAGGTGTTCGCCATCTCATTATCCTTAGCATCTTTCTGACAAGCGTATTAGCGAATGGGGATTTTAAGGTTTCTATATAGTCGCTTAAGAAAAAGGCTAAGCAAATAAGTTTCAAATTTATTTATTTATGAAAAGTACGCAGCTAAACATAGCTAGAGAAATAACTATCTTATTAACATTGCAATTAATCTATTGGGCATTCATGGCACTAGTCGAATTCTTCTCCGATGAGTGTCAAAAATGTATTTCAGGATAACATTTGTCTAGAACAAAAAATATTTGAAGCTACCCTGAAATGTACCCTTTGAAATTTTACAGCCTAATCAGACAAATCTTCTGATATGTCTTCTCTTATTTTAATCTTGTTTTTAACTTGTCTACGGATATAGCCGGAATCATTTCGTTCTTTGATAACGCCTTTTCCTTCTGATAATTTTGTTTTAGGCTTGGGGTGGAACTTTTTCTTAGGGATTTCTTCTTTGGCTTTTTTGTGCCTACGGGCTGAGTGGACGTGCGATTCAGTGACGGCAACAGCGACTTTGTTCTCTTCTTCCGTCGGGATCTCTCTCTTTAAGACACTCTTGAAAGTCTGGCCGCGTGTGGGCTCGTGCAGCGAAAATGTGATTCTGTCGTGGTGGATCTAAAATATAAATTTAAATGTGTCACTTTAACTGAGTAATGGGATTCTATTAAAAATCCATCTTTTGTACTTGTTAATCAAACTAATAAAATTTGTAACTCGACTCTTGACTACTATAATGCAAACTTAATGGCGGATATTAGCTACGAACTGCGCACTACGCGCCTCGCCTCGCCGCGCCTTCTCGCAATACCTAAAATTGTTTATTGCGCATCGACTCGCGCGACGTTTCGAGCCGTCATAAAGTTTGAATCGCACTGCATGGCCTTAGTCAGTAAATCTGTTTACAATAAATATATTAGTTACGTTATATAACCTATATATTTATTTAAACCAGATTTACTGGTAACAAGTTTTAAAGACGTTTAAATACTTACTCTATATTCGATGGTGATGAAGCACTCCTCCTCGTCCTCGCAGATGAGCGAGTTGATGTCGGCGGGCTTGGCCGCGGTGGCGGGGCGGCGGCCCACGCGCGAGAACCGCCACAGCGACCGGATGCGCGGCCCGCACGCCCGCACGATTTCACTCACCTAGACATTGATTGATTTTTAAACTTTTATCAGATCTAATCCCTATAATATTCTTTTTTTATGAATTGAATTAGACATTTGTCTCCGATCTCATCCAATGATAAGTGACGATTAAGACTTAATTCCAGCGTTCGCAATGCTCTACTCCCAAACTGGTACAAAATGCGAAACTTCGTTAAAATGTGGTCCATTTCTATAATTGATCACTTATAATCAATCACTTATACAGCGGCCCTCTGTGTTTGCATCACATTTGTCGCATAAAAAACTAAATGCAGTGCGCGGCACGAGACTAGAACAAAAATGGCGTCTACTGCGCAGGTACAGTCGATGCGAAAATACTTAGTCAGCGTTTTTTTATATATATACCGCCCCGGCTTCGCCTGGGGTACATACAAATATCCTATGTTTCAAGTTGGATCAAACTGCACACAGTGTGAAAATTTTATTTAAATCGGTTTAGTACTTAGTTATGGAGTCCATCGC
The DNA here is from genome assembly GCA_963082605.1 of Rhodophaea formosa. Classification (NCBI taxonomy): domain Eukaryota; kingdom Metazoa; phylum Arthropoda; class Insecta; order Lepidoptera; family Pyralidae; genus Rhodophaea; species Rhodophaea formosa. The sequence continues at coordinate 13,139,290 of OY720203.1, read as the reverse complement.
GCGGACAAACAATGTGCCACGTAAATTATTTAGATATAGTAATGAATTGATAGACTAAGTACTGGTACGTTCTTGTTGATGTGTCAGTCACAGTCAGGAAAAACCAGTACTTCTTAAATGTCTAAATGTATAAAACCCTATAGTGTATTAGTGAAAGCAGAGAAAGTTAGAGATCAGTGTGTTTAATCAAATAAAAAAAAACCTTATAATGAAACAAAGAGAAAATAAAACTTTTTAAAATAACAGGAAACATCGTAAATCATTTTACGTGTTTGCCTTCTTAAAACTCTATTCATCTTATTAAAAATACTAAATGAAAATTAATAGATTATAATCGCTGTTGCTGCCTGTACTTGTGACGACAGAGGAGCATGCGCGGGCAGCGGGAGACGTGGCAGCACTGCGCGGGGGCACGCGTCCACCCGCGCCGGCGGTTGCTATAGTTACGCACTTCCCCCCGCGCTAACCCTACCTCAACCAGGATCTGTTTTTCGCGCACTGCGCAGATTCTACTTTCGTGCCGCGCACTGTACCTATATATAAGCAAGGACAAATCACACATCCGCTTTCTGAATACATGTATTTTTGCGGAGTCATTCGAAATTAAACAACGCAGACATCCTATCGTTATACTTGTCTAGGCCTGATTGCGTGCTATTTGTCCAAGTATAACAATACATCTAGGAATCGAAATCATGCATTTGTCTTTGTCCTGTTTGTTTAAATCAATAAGCCATGAACAAGGTGATGATTGGTGGTGAACAGAGAGGGTCGTGCTTCTGCAGTGGAGACTAAGAAAGACCTGATAATGATGGTGATGATGTAAATTAGATTATAATGCTTATTTCACCTTCATCTGTTCCCCTCCGTCGCACATGCTGTTCGTGTGAGGTTCCACGCCGAAAGTGTTGAGGCAAGCGCGGTCATCAGGCATTAGGGAGTCGATTTGGAATGCGCACTTCGGCGGTGTGTCCGTACGCTCCTGTTACGTAAATAAATAAAAAATACTTTTTTGCCAAAATTAGTTTACATGTACTTTCTTAAGTAAAAAAAGAAATGGCGATATATTGATTATGACACCTAGATTTACCTGTGGAAAAGGAATACCTCATCTTGTGTTAGGGCGGAGCAACGTCCGAGCATAACACTGTTTTTCAGGTACCCCTCTCCCTGAGATTGAGTGCGGGAGTGCATGCAATTTAGCATGCAGGCTTAGATTTAATAATTCTGAATGTCTTCTTAGAAAATACAATTTGTTTAAAATAAAAAAATTAAAGAGAATACTTTAACAACAAAGCATAACTAAGGATGCAATTAACACATTGAATTTTTATGACTTGCTTTTTGTTAATTTTTTGTTACGGTTAAATTTATTAATAAATTAAGGGCATCAAGAGTATTGAATAGTTATGTAAAATCAACAAAATGTTCTCTCAGCTAAGACCGACGGAATTCTATATACCTACTAGATATATTTTTTAATTGAAATTGTCTCCTTACCCATCCAATTTCATCGCAGCGTTTGGGTTCCTCGAAACAAATGTAATAGTTGGTCGCCTTCGATCCATCAGTCCTCTTCTCTGTTGACCAAGTGTACCAGTTTTCTCCGAATTTGAACATGCTGTTTATGTGGTTCTGGCGATAGATCAACGGGAAGATCATCTCGTTCGGATGCATCGAGCGTGGTTTCTCAGTCGTCTTTTCTTTTTCCTCATCGAATTCGGCTTTCTCTTCGACGTGCTTCCTAGAGCTCTTCCAGAATGGCATCAAAGTTGCATCCACAGATTTCTTGGGCCAGGGCTCTACGTGCGTTTCATCCTCGTCCATCTTTGAGTCATCTTGATCAGAGTGCATGACCACCTTCACCTTGACTGCCGCAGCTACTTGCAACAAGTATATTGCGAGCACAACTTTACTTATTCGCCTCATTGCGCTAAATGAATTCAAGTTCAATACAGTTGCAACTGTTTTACGATTTTCGCCGAGGAAGTTGTTAGTAAAGGGTTGATAAGAATATTTATAAATATTGAACGCAGGCCAATAGGAAAGCAAAAGAACTAACTTGTTGTTATTCAGATGTTTGACTTCAATAAGGCTAATTTGCTCAGATTGAAGTTTATTCTTTTTGTAGCTTTCCTGTTGCTTTATGTTTAGGGTTCCGTTCAAAAAATGGAAAAACTGTACCCATTATAGGATCATTCGTGCGTCTGTCTGTCCGTACGCTCATCTGTTACAGCCAATTTGCTCCGAATGAACGAAACCAGGTGAAATTTGACCTAAGACCCAAACGCAGGTGTGAATTATTTTCGATTTTGACAATATCGAAGATGAGGAAAATTAGAAATAAGTTTTGCAAACTATACTATGTCATATAAGACGATGTGGGCTTGCTATGAAGATTTCAAATATATTTAAGTTATTAAAGTAAAATAAATACTTTAGATTTTATTCATGAAAAAAGATAAAAATTGATCATTAGATCTCTGAAAATGTCTTAAAATTTAATAAAAAATCAATATTATTTTATTGCTTTTAGATTAAAGGAAAACCTTTAAGAATTCTATAAATTAACAATAAAGTGGTATATCGCAATACCACTTTAATGTAATCTCAATATAATAGTTTACTTACGGAAATACTTCACCAACTCGCGTCTGTGCTCTCGTGCCACATTCAGTAAGAATACCTATTGTAAAACATACCACAATCGAATAAAACATGGCATGCAACATGCCTTTGGCATCATCCTCCTTTGACGAGCTCCGTGGCGCAGCGGTCAACACGCCTGCCTGCGACACGGATGGGTTCGATCCCCGGTCAGGTCAAGATGGAAAATTATCTTTTTCAGATTGACTTGGGTCTTGGATGTTTATCTATCTATATAAGTATCTATTATAAAATATAGTATCGTTGAGTTAGTATGAACTTACTTTGGGGCTAGCTCAATCTGTGTGATTTGTCCGTACATATTTATTTATTTATCCTGAGGACTTTACCCTTTTTTTAAGCGACTTCAAAAAAGGAGTAGGTTCTCAATCCGTCTGTATGTTTTTGTTATTTTTTTTTGTATTTTTGTTACGTGATAGTTCCGTCAGTTATGTATCGATTTTAATGATTATTTTTTGTTTGATAGGTAATGCTTCAAATGGGGTCCTATAATATTTTTTATTGAAATGTAACGATAGAAAAAAGGCAAAATAAAATTATTTTTAACCAAAAAACAAAAATGACTTCACCCTTATACATAAGTGTACAAACTGAAACTAAAAAGTATATAATTACTAGAAACCAAGCGCAATTAAGAAAAATATTGATACTGTCATGGTTACCTATTTACAATTTATAATCAGTTTTTATTTGGAGGCGATGCCTTAAGGCGAGGTGAGTTCACACACTAGCGCCACCCAGCAATTAATTATATAAGTCCTAAATCACATCAAATTTAAAAAATTTAATAGCTGAATGTCCTAGTAAATTACTTGTAGTATGGCAGTAAAAATTCGTTCTGTTAAACTTAGATTGTAATAACTATGAAAAGTAATAAAAAGAATATTACAAGTTATTTACTAGGGCAATCAACTATTACATTTTTAAATTTGATTTGATTTAGGCTTAAATAGCCGTGTAGTTCCCGGCAGAGTAGAATAGGACCACTCCAAGTCATCCCGTGGATGTCGTAAAAGGCGACTAAGGAAACACAAGCTAAACAAAGCTTATTAACATCAAAGATACCTCTCCAACCCGTCTGGCCAGCGTGGAGAGTGTAGGCCAAATCCTCTGACTACTCAGGCTAGTATATGGCTCTTAGTACAGAGAGGGTCGTGCTCCTGCAGTGGAGACTAGAAAGACCTGATGATGATGATGATGAGGCTTATAGGAATTAATTGCTGGGTGGAGCTAGTGTGTGAACTCACTTCGCCTTAAAGCTTTCTCGTGCTGCCCGAAGGTTTGTTTTAAAAGATTAAACTATCTTTGTTATATTGGTTGGGCAGACGAAATTTTTTTTTTAAATCTATAGTTGGCACCGACCCCAAATAAAAACTGATTATAAATTGTAAATAGATATGAAAGTATTAATATTTTTGTTTAATGCGCTTTATTAGAAAATAACTTTATCATTGTGGGTAACCTATCACAAACAAGAATTTTTTCTCCTCGAATTTTAGTTGTTCGAAAACGGTACAACGACGTTTTAAATGCCAAATGGCTTCTTTGCCATATTTTCTCCTTCTATAACCTTGATAAACATATTTTTCGTCTTTTAGACAAACTGTCGACCGAAAATCGAATCATGTAATTTTATTTTGATAAATGTTTTGGTATGAATAATTTCATTTTCTAGAAGTATTAAAGATAGAAGTAACTTAGATATTAAAGATAGAAGTAACTTCGGCGGCCGCGGCAGCGGCCGCCGAAGCGCCAGAAACGAAATTGCCGCGTTATTCTGAAGTGTTTTTTAGCCAAACCCAGCACCGTACAGAGAAATTGTAAAGAAAAAAAATTTTTTTGATGTCTTTTAAATAGACTTTAAATATATAAAACAGGTAAGTATATTATACTTACTCTTATGGATTTCATTTATTTATCATTTGAAATGTTGTTTTTTAATAATATGGAAAGAATTTTTTTGATAAATAAAACATACAGCAATAGTATCTGCGGATAAACGTTGGGTTGCAATACAAAGCAAATAGTTTTCAAAAAAATAACTATCAATAATCGGAATTGCAATAATATAGCGATTGTATTTTTGGTAAAATGAAACTATGGAAAATAAAAAAATGCCGAAACGTTTTCGGTGTTTTAAAATTCGTACAAAACCTATTCTTGTTTATGATAGGTAACCATCATTTTGTCCTACTTTTTAGGATTCCGTAGTAAACAAAGGAACCCTTATAGTTTCGCCATGTCTGTCTGTCTGTCCGTCCGCGGTTTGACTCAGAGACGATAAGTACTAGAAAGCTGTAATTTGGTATGGGTATGTATAATAATCATGGTAAAAAATGGAGATAAAAACAATCTTGAAAAAAAATTTTTATTTGGGGCACAAGTAAAGTGGGAGTATTTTTTTTCTCTACCAACCCATCGTGTGGGGTATTGTTAACTAGGCTTTTAAAAGTTGTGCAAGGTCGGGAACACCATGTTTCGATTTAAGGACCCGTTAAATTTAAATTCACACAAACCCTGAAAATTAAAGTTATCTTACCTGCCGTAAAGAGCTTTTTGGTTAATCTAAGTTTGCTTCTACGAAACCCTTCATGGGCGAGCCGACTCGCACTTGGCCAAATATTAGTTTCAGTTTGTATACTTTACATAGGGTTCAAGCAGGTACTTGTTTTTTTTTTAAATAATTTTACTATAAATAATTTCCATTACGCTCAGTTTACGTTCATTGTTTATCCAGTTTAATTGCAAGATAGTCTTGACAATGTAATTCTTAAAACGAAAAAAGAAAATCGCTAAGATCAACTTTAGAGGTTTGTTTTGTTTTTCGTATGTGTAAGTGGCCAACACTGGTGTCAGATTTTTCAAGCTGCCTTAAGGCAGGCCTTATATTTTGGAGGTAAAAGCGTTTTTGCAACTGCGCTTAAACGAGAAGATTGCGTATAAATAAAAATCAATTTAAAGAAGTATAAATCGAATTTACGTTTATTTTCATCAATAGGAATCTGATACACTGACGGCTTTCCTGTGCGAAGAGATCTACACCCCAGTCTGCTACACGAGAGGCACTGAATTCCATTTCCAGCGCTGGCAAATGATTGTACTTAATTTTGAAAGTGTCTGCCATGCTGGAAACCTAAGAATGCTTTCCGATTCAAAAACTCAAAATAACTGCACAAAAAAATCTTATGTTTAGAAACTTAATATCAATCGAGTAAACTGCCCAAAATGAATTGAGCCTCAAGAACAATTTGCCTAGGCCTAAAAAGCTTACGAAGCAAATGCCTACTATTCATAGTAAGCAAATTGTTTTAAATAAAGTATGCATAAATTAATCTAAGGTTAATTTATGCATACTATTCCTATACCAATTCCAGCGGCCGCTCGCGCCCGCCTTTGCCCGATCGCGCCCGCTCCCACCCCCGGAGCATCGTGCGCGGATGCCGCTGGAGTGCTCGCGAAGTCGCGAGTATTCCCGCGCCGTTTTCCACTTTTTCAAGCAATTCCTTGTATTATAGTCATCGCGATAAGGTCTAAAATTATATGACACTGAAATAGCTCTCCCGCTAGCGCTTCTATCCCGGTGTGAATTTAGCATAAAGGTTAAAAATCCCAGAAAGCAAAATGCCTTTAAATAGTCTATACAAGTATAAACTTTTTTCAATTTTGCTATGCATTCAGCCCTACGCAAATGTATTGAACAAGATCGTATGATGTTCGTAGTCAGTAAGCTGTCTATTATAGTCCTTGGTTTATTGTGGGATATATATTACACCTCTGCTATAATATCCAGTTCACTGTACTTGCATCATAAATCATATGTACTATGCCTCCTATGCGGTCATTCTAGTACTAGTACTGTCATATGACCCAAGTATCTGTGCTAAGTTAAAGTAAAGTGCTAATAAAATAAGAAAGACTAATATATGTCGCACTGAAAAATTCTAAACTAGGTTTACGCAACTTCCTTGGTGACTACATTTATAGAAAAACTAATTAAGTATGTACCCAATGCCAAGAAATCCCTGCAAAATTACTCGCATCAAATGGCTGATTTCACTCGACTACGAAACCAGTAAAAATCTTCTCAAAATGATCCTTTTTCTACCTTTCTTATCATTGCATACACATTAAACACTGCAACGCAATACCTACACCACTACACTACACTCTTTTACGCCAGCCTAAACTTATTTTTTTGGCTAAGTAATATTAGACAGAATAGAGTCCCACGTTTGTGTTGCTCTCTCTTTTTCTTCCGTTTCTTTTTACTGCTCCCACATTTTCTGAATACATCCTGATGTGCAATCTATACTAATATTTGGTTAAACACGCTAATCTCTGGAACTACTGGACCGATTTTAAAAATTCTTTCACTTTCGTTATCCCTAGAAAAACTTACAGACAAGTAAAACAACTGGCGGAAGAAAGAGAGGAATGGAAGAAGCTCCACCGACAAGAGTCCAGCTCTTAAATTTGATGATGATGACGCTATCCCTGAGTACCATAGGCTAGGTAGGTACCACGGGCGAAGGCGGGGCGGACTGCTAGTCTATCATAAGGACGGAGTGAGCCTGGTGACCTGTAATATAGGTGGGTCACACCATGTGGTCTCAACGCCTTAATCGTACGATTTGTTCTCAGAGACTCGCATAGATGGCGCCACTCGAAACTACACAACATTGTATCTACCGTATTGTGAGAATATAAAAACATGATTCACAAAATATATCTTATTAAAAATCAAAACAATATTTTAGGCATAATATTTTAAAATGACACCGTATATTTAGTAAGTTAAAGGCTAACGCAGATTACCGCCATCTAGTATCGACTACCAAGCAACTCTCCTGCGCCATACATTCGCCTACTTTTCGCAACCTTAATTTGGTCCAATATTTTTGTATGACTTTGCTTGGCTTACTTTGAATAATTTACGTGTTTCTAAAAATGATATAATTTACTGATCTGATATTAATGATCATTTAAGAGGTTCCAAGTTTCTTGGCCATAGTTCTAGACAAATTTTATTAAACTCGGGTCTACTGTTAACTAAATAGTGGGATTTTTGTGTTGGGGGTTAGTTTAAATTTCATATAACTTGTAGGCTACATGATCAGAAAGGGAGTAGTAACTCTGTCGACGGGATAAAGATTTTACAGCCGGCTAACATGGTGACGTATCGCACCCTGGGCTTCTGGGCATCACAGCTGAGGATGGTTTGTGCACATCACGGAGTATCCATATATTATAGGTGCACTTATATGAATTTGGATTACTACTATTTATTTCTATAGAGAATTTATTAGTATTGAAATACATAAATAAAATATATATTTAAAATGTGCGAAGATTTATCGCCCTGAAAATATCGATCGTTTGTTGGGCAATAAATGGCACGTGTTTCTTTTATACATATAGGTAAAGGGGTTTAAGTAATATTGCATCGGCCTGTGTTGTTTTTATTTGTTGAATTATATTTCCGATTAGTATCACAATGACCTGGTCTACAAATTTACCAAATCACTAGAAAGACAAGATCTCAGGAATAAAAAGACTAAAAAGTCTTTATCTAAAATTTACAAGGTAGCAAATGACTGGTTATCTACACAACTTATAATGTAGAGTAACTGGATAGACTACTTTACTACAATGATGATAAAACAAAATTAATTTCCTATATTTTATTGTTCGACTCGTATTCATTTTGAGTTATTTTTATAAAAACGTAGCATCTAGGAGGATGCCTCAAAGATCCATTAGTATTTTAATCCTAACTAGGTAATATTATAAATGCGAAACTGAGTTTGTTTGTTTGCTACGCTTTCACGCCGTATCTACTGGACCGATCATCATGAAATTTCGCATACATATAGGTTAGGGTACTGAGAAGGACATAGGCTATATATCACGCAGGCGGAGCCGTGGGTAACAGCTAGTTTTCTATATTTTTGTTGGTCGCCTCATAACATCTAGGAGGATGCCTCAAAGATCGATTAGTATTTTAATCTACGAGTATGTACTAATATTAGTTTTGTTTTCCTACTATAATTAGCATTGCTCTTAAAAAATATCGCCCATCCAGCTGATTACTGCTCTTTTATATGTAGAAAACTCTTCCTCCTTTTCTTAGTTTTTTTCCCTTCGTGTCTGAAGTACTACCGAAAAGTAAAACTGATAGTATTCAGGTGCATCCTCAGCTGCGGTGTTTCGCAACCCGGGGTTCGCTATTATAACAGCATTCATGCTGTAATGTCTTGGCAAATATTTGACCGCCGGATTGGCATCCTTCTTGGGTCGCACCAGAACTATGGAGAACCTGTGAAAATGAAGTGAAAGTATATGCTCGCGTCGGGAAGCGAACCCGGTGCCCCTAGTGTAGCAGGCTTATGTTAACCACTGCGCCAATACAAACCTACCGTCGGTCATTTAGAAGTTACGGTGGAATGAATACTTTCAGGTCGATACACACATGAACCCTAAAAACATAACATTCCTTTTTAGTGTACAAACAAGTAGCATTATTTCAAAAATAAAATTTTTTTTTGTTTATCGTCCGCCATAATACTTTTTTTCGGACGTTACATAGCCTATGACACTCCAGGGGAAAATACGTATGTAATAAAATGGCACATCACACTTCGAAAATTCCTCACTGGTCCAGCCGTTTAGGCAACAGGCAGAAACAACGGAACAGACATACATATAAAGATTATTGTTGATACATACGCGCGAAAAACATTACCATCCTTCGAGCTGGGTCAGTCGGGTATAAAAGGGTAAGCACGATCATAAATATATGATTGCTTTTCTGGGACTGGAGAACATATGAGTAAGCTAATAGAGAAAAATACCTGATTTTGATTATTGCTTTTATTCGGGTACAAAGATGTAGAGTACAAAATAAAAATACTGCATTTGGTATCCACCTTTTTCATAAAAAACTTTGATTATGAAAATTAAGCATTTCGACAAATACATGTTTTACATCTATTAAAATAAAATTAAAGCATAAGTTTTATACTAGACTAATTATTATTTCTTTATCTAAATAGAGATAATTGTATAATCGTATAGTACAAATAAAAAAGCGAGTGAAGTTTGGACCATTGTTAGGAATTTAAGTTTTCCATAGTGCAGATATATTACACATCAGCATAAGAATTCGTATTTACAAGATACATTATAATTTCGTTCTAATGTGATATTTCGTCGTAGCATTAGGGGTAAGAATAGCATCACTAAGGCAGAGAGGGTGTTATTGTACATTATTATTAGTGCCTAACATTATCACTAACGACTATCTATTAGCTAGACAGTAATTAACGAAGGAAATAAGGCGAGATTTACGAAAGTAAACGCATACCTATAGTCGCTACTTACTTAGAAAGTAATTAGACCTCTATGATTCGATTAGCCTAGTAAACATTGGTTCCGTCTGTATACGATGGCGGTACCGCAGCGTAAAAACGGGACGCGTACTATAAATACGACTTCTCTACTTCAAATACGTTTAGTCTAATTGAAATTCACAATCACTCAATGATAAATATTGAAATACATCAACCTGTATGTCTGTCGCGTTATACATCGAAAATTGAAATAATTATGCTCAATCTATTAGAACTATAATTTGAATCCTTTATCTTCACGCAAAGTAATTGACATCTTCTTTTAATCGGTTCCTTTTCAAACATCCAAGTATTTCTCTGTTGCAATATGGTGTAGTACAATTTCAAAACCAAAAAAACGTATTTGAACTCAAACTGCTACTAAATCTGTTCATCATCTTTCTATTCTATATAATAATAATATCGACCTTAAACTTCTACAACTACATTAATAAATATGCTATTAACTGCATAAATATAAGCTTAATAGTATTGTCGTAGTTTGTGATTCCAGAAAAAGAAGTGCTTAAACGCTAAGTCAATAAAAACGGTCACTACACTGAAATGTATATTATATATAGGTGGAATCAAGTTAAAGCTGCAACAATCTTAATTGCGAAGAAAGTCCGCGTTCTTTACGCTACAGTAGCACAGTATCAAGATAAGTCAAACTTTACTACTTTGCAACTAAACGTCTTATACCTAGGTGCTTACTCATTATTAGGCTCTCAGATTAAGCCGTACGTTTCGGTCCACGAGTGGGAACGTAAGAACTAATGATACACTACAAGCTTTCGTCCAGTTCACACGAATCTAGTAAAATGTATGCTTAATTTTCTTCACAAGAACACGAACCTGAGCGAAGACTGATACATTTTACTAGCGTCCTGCCTACTGGACCTTGCACGCAGTTACACACGTTGGTCATAAATTTCTTCCTTAATCCTAGATATGCGTATGTCAAATTGTTAATAACTGACTATAATTATAATACCAACTTGATCGTTCAACAGGTTAAACTTATCTAACAATAATTCAAACGAAAGCGATTGATATTACAAGTAATATATAAACTTGTAATAAATTACCATTTGAGCTTATTTGCACCTATAAAATAGTTCTAATAAATATAGCAACTAACAATATTTAAATTAGGAAGTACAAAAAGTAAGTACAAAAGTAATTACTACAATTATTTTTGGTATTAATTTTTAAGCGCTGGACCCTCCACCGTGTGTAGCTGCGGCAACACCTACGCGAGAAGAGGTACATGATCTAATCGCGCGCTGTCATATTGTCAGAACTGTATACTCCACGGCAAACTACGGAAAATAGACAACTTCTCAACTATTTATTTAAATACATATGTAATTCTATTAAAATTTATTCGATTCAGATGCAACTATATCTAACGACTTATCATATAATATTACTAATTTCTGTTTCGTGAAATGTGAATACGAAAATAAATGACTATGGTTTGGTAACTTACTAGGCCTACACCGGACTTGCCTGGCCGTGGTTCAAACAGATGAATTTCCCGCGGTCCACTTAAATGTATTTAAATGTGGTCGCGTGAAATCAGAGTGATACTAATGGCCCTACCGCATCCGTTAGGCGACTGCTAACAAAGTCCTGCAAGTACACGTTCTCTCCTGCATCTGCAATAACTACAGCAGCATTGATCATTCGTGCCATGAACGAAAAATGTTGTTGAAGTTTTAATTATCAAGCTCCAAACCTGTCGTTCTGCGATTCATCTCTAACAACATGAAACTTTAGACCCTTGTCCTGTGCTATACAACTTGATATGTGAAATCACTTCTAAAGCTATCATATAAACGTATGGCCACGAATTCGTCGTTGTACTTGATATAAATGTTTCATAATGTTACAAGTAGCAATATGTGTAGTATATAAGTTTAATGAAATGCTTGAGCACGGCAGTGTTAGGTGATTCTTATTCTAAAACAATTTATGCCCATACAAGTAACATTCATTCAGTTCTATGAAATCACAACTTACATTTGATCCTATAAAGAAATAGTCAACCATTTTACAAAGACGTTTAATTTAGATCAAAGAGGACCCAATACATCTATAAAACACCACTCTTAATATGTACTGTGCCATATGGTGATTTTGGACAAGGGTGTAAAGTGACTCGAAGCTACCGATCGGTAAAAAGGCAAGTAGGGTGTAGGGGAACACACGAAGTTAGCTCTGAGGGAGTGTAGGAAGATCGGATTGCATATGTCTATTAAACGTAGCTCACGTGAAACTAAAATAGTAAATCTATGCATCGTAGCATGATGTTTCGATGATCACAAAATAACTCTATCGGCTAATTTACACGGGTATTAATCATATGTTACATCGTTAACGCTACAACAATTATGACCTTAAAGTTAGCGTTGTTTGATATTCCAATATTTTAATATCTATCTCACAGTAAAATTATTCAATTCTATTAACCTCTAGTAAATTCTAATCCATTGTGACAGGAGAAGTTTCGAAGCTGATTAAAGTGAACATCCACTGACAATATATTACTACGAACATCATCATATGTGATGAATTTTTCTACAAAGTTTACTGTTCGTGTAAATTAGCCGTTGTGAAGAAAAATTGTTATAAAAATATTTTTGATGTAACAATGCAATGCAACATCTTTAGTAAATATAAATAATTTGCACCATAACAACAGTAGTAAAATAAAATAATACATTCACACAATGTGACAATAAATACAAGAAAACTCAAAATGTTTTCACGATCACACGCATCAAATGAACGTTTACAGATATTTTTGATCACGAATTACGATTACCGACAACGATCTAGCCTATTTAATCATTGATAGAGATTCTATCAGTCTTTACAACAGTACTTAGCCTTTAAAATACAGAGTCAATTTAAAATAACGATAGTAAAGCTCTCAGCGTAGAATAAACTCAATATAAATGAAATAATAGCAGCCATGTCACGCTACGATGACAGATTTTAGCGTCCGCGTCACTTCAACGTAAAGTCGTCTCGTACGTTGAAGAGAGACGCGAGCGGACGCAGCGACAACTTTCGGAGCAAACGTTGAGGTCGGGTTCTTTCACTTCGGTCACTAGTTGTTGGTTTTCGATGTAAAATGAAAAACATTAATCGTAACTTTTTGCAACTTATGTGTGTCTTACGTATTTGGTTTAAATACATTTTTGCATTTAAAATTGACCACAATTTGAACATTGAATCGAAAACCAACTGAAAACTTACCAGGAACATACGCGGCTTTTGAAACTGCAGATATTTTTCTTGTTAAAAATGGAATTATTTCAAGAAGTTACGTGTAGTAACTATATTGATTTACGTATAATGATGAATAATGATCAAATGTGTTCATAATATTCGCGTATATTCCTTCCCATATGTAAGAGTCTGGATATACACGCATACAACTTATATCAAAACTTATGTCAAAATTACATTTTGTTTATGTAACACACGCAACGAAGATACGCTTTCAAAATAAGTATATAAAAATTTGTAACGGAATCTTGAAATAAAAAAAAGTAATTTATCGATAACAATAGAGAAGATGCATATATTTTATTTTGTTGTTGTATGACAAATGCACATTAGAGAAACAAGTACGTAGATAGTCCTAAAATTGTTAGGTATATAAGCTTTGCAAACTAATATTGTTTGGGCGAGTCTATTAATTCAGGCGCCGTTCGGCGTGATGAGGCTTTTGACGTCACACATGTCGCTTTTGTACGAGATATGATGGTGACATGAGATTTTTTGTTCGGCAGTTAAGTAAATATTGGGTGTATGAGAATGGCCTCATAATAAAAATTGAAGAAATATTTTTTTATTTATATTTAATTTACTTCTATTAAATAAACTAACGTACTAATATCTATTTAAAAGTTTACCGTTTTAGGTAGACGGTAACGATAAGAATAGATTAAAATAGGTTTTTCAAAACGTACACATTATGCAACTTCTATATTGTATACCTTTATTGCCCTTCGGCCGTGTATGATTTGATATACCGTCAAACTATTAAAAAATGCGTGTACACATCACCCTTCCGTATACCCGTTCAGAACCTAGTGACCGCCTCGTTGTAACAGTCGCACCTACCTCAACTGTTGCCCCGTCCATGTCGCTAATCCATGCCGCCGACAGCGGGGCATGCGGCGCGCCAGGATCACGTGGTGGCATAGTTGAGGCTCTTCCGCTGCAGGAACAGGTGGATCTCGGCGAAGGCGGGCCGCTCGAGCTCGTCGCGCCGCCAGCACTCGCACATTAGCTCGTAGAGGTCGCGCGGGCAGCCCGGCGCGCGGTCCATCACTTCGAACATGCCGTCGTCCGCTTCCAAGTGCGTTAGATTATCTAGCACCTGTAAAGAAATGTTTTTGTATTAAATCTTTCCCGTTTTTAAATTTGGAGTATTGGGTAACTACTGTATTCATTAAACTTCCAAGTGCGTTAGATTTTATAGCACCTATGAAGAAACCCTCCTCACCTCAGCCTCAGTCATATGCTCGTAAGGCCTCCGCCGGCACAGCGTGAAGATCTCGTGCAGGGTGACGCCGAAGGCCCACACGTCGCTCTTGGTGGTGTGCTTGCCCCTTAGCACGGACTCCCAGGCCGCCCAGCGCAGCGGCAGCGGGATGCGCCCGTCCACTTTGTAGTAGTCGCACGCGTACGCCTCGTTGTCCGTGCCGAAGTCGCTGATCTTCACTTGGAAGTTCTTGCCGATTAGGCAGTTCCTGTTTGAAACGTTATTACTGTTTAAAACGAGGAGAGTTTTCTAAACACTTGTAAACTTTTCCAACGAGAGTTGGGGCAATATTCCAATAGAGCTAAGTAAGTAATCTTTTTTAGGAAAGTTGACTCATTGGGCAAGCCTCGGGAAAAACTAGATTTCATAGGTTATTACCACAGAGCAAAAACAAACTACTTTGTATTTGCTCCGTGGTTATTACTGATCATAACAATAATATATCTTTTGGATTCTCTCTCTATACTGTCTACCATTCGCTTTTTATTATTCTATCGCATTCAGATTGACTGACCGGCTCGACTCTTGTGCAAATTACAGTTACATCATTAGTAGATTGTTGCACTGAGCAGAAAGTAAGTTATTGCTGCACGAGTGCAATTTAACTTACTTAATGCGAGGTGCATAATCTGCTTTTCTTTCAACTACTGCAATAAAAGTAGTTGAAAAATAAAACTGAAGACAAATTACAATAGTTAAAAATTTGTTGTTCACATTCCCGCTTTTTTTCTTTATGGACAGTATTTTTATTTAGGCAAGGCAATACACACGTCCCTTTGTTAACTCCATACGGTCGTTAGGTTGGCCAACCTTCTTTATGACAGGTGACAACTATTAGCCACGATTTAAAAAAACTAAACAGTGCAGCAAAGGATTTCCATACATTTTTGCTGCACTAGAGCAGCAAAAATGTATGGAAATCCTTTACTGCACTGTTTAGTTTTTTTTTTACGTCTAGTGCAGCAAAGTTCCGCTTTGTGCTGGATATGTAGTGCAGTTATGATAGAATTGCAGCGTAGTTGAAAGAAAACACTTTTTGGCTTTTTATTTTCTTGAAATCTCCCCGATACTAAATCCTGGTTAAGCTTGTGATCAGACATTTTAAGGTTCTTTAAACATTACAATATCTTGCGAAAAGAGTTGCAACACCGAGCCAACGGCGCAGATCGAGACTAGAGCAGCAGAGAGCGTTTTTTTAAGACACTCGAAAATACAATAAAGTTTATGCAATGAAGTTCATAAACCGCAAGCGTGGCCTCGAGACCGCGAGAAATTTTTGGTCATGATCAGCATGTGTGCATTTTATAGCAATAGCTTTAAAGTTTATTTTCGAGTGTGTATAAAAATGCTCTCCGCTGCGCTGTTAGGTCTGCGCTGTTATTGAGTAGGGTACGAAGAGTTATTCAAATTTACATTTGAATATAGTCTCTCTTGCGCTTGCTCGTACTCACCTAGCAGCAAGATCCCTGTGAACGAAATTGAGCGACTCCAAGTACTGCATGCCGGCGGCGATCTGCGTGGCGATATGCAGCAGCGTGGGCGTGGGCTGCGGCGCGGCGGCGCGCAGGAACGCGCACAGGTCGCCCAGCTCCAGGTACTCCAGCACCACGGCCAGCGGGGGCGAGCGGCACGCGCCCAGTACGCGCGCCAGGTGGGGCGACGACAGCGCGGCCAGGATGCGCACGTCGCGCTCGAATTCCTCCCTGTAAGGCACAGTATCAAGTAGCCATACCGAGATGTGAGCGGGTCATGCCCAATGAGCCGCGCTACACTGGATTGGCATGGGCCATCCCATCCCACGCGTCGCTTCCGATGCCATTCCAGTGTAGCGCGGCCCGTAAGTATTTCGGGTTTTTACGTGAACATTTCTATATAATAGTCTTAGATCCCAGGGCCCTCAGACGTTACTTATTTTCTATCCAAATATATGGGATAGGCCTATGTCCAGCAGTGGACACTGGCTGATAGATAGATAGATAGATATGGGATTAGATAGTGTAAGGATGTATTTTGATTGTATGTAATGTATTGAGCTGCAGGTACGCGCAGCTTGGACCGACGACTAATTGACAACATTTCATTTTCACTAAGGACACAAAATAAAAAAACCATTTGGAGATCTTAGCGTTCAAAATAATATATATTTTTTTCAGAATTTTTAGAACACTATTTACTGAAATAATAAATAATTTCTAAAATATATGCAAAAAATGGAAGCTCAGGCCAACATAATTTCGTCCCTGTTGCCTGGGGATCTAATAAAAAAGAAATAATTTTTTGTCAATGAATTATTGACAGTGACATGGACATTTAAGTTTGTTGATTTCTAAGAATATGAATTCTCATAGAAGGAGCTTCGATGGAACAAAACGTACACGGTCGTAGACAATAGAGTTTTTACTAGGGATGTGACAGTCATGTAATAGATTCTGGTCTTTTTGTCTATGGTGTAATAAAGTCAGCTTCTGATATGAATATGATGTCTGACAAAAACAATCAATTAATTCATATCTATATGATAATAGGCTATTTTCCTGCGTCAAAATATTAATAATAAAATTAGACCATCAGTTAGACAATCAAAAAATATTGGACTCGTATTTTTTCTTTCGCTAATTATACAATAAATTGATTTATTCAAGTAAAAAAATAATTTTACTTCATCACCTCCAACGCAGACGAGCCAGCGTTTTATACGAACGATTTAAGATGAATATAGCAATTGACAATTACCCTTTCAAAACTGTCTTTTCAAATTGGTCGCATAAAGATATCAAGGTATCAAAAATGACATTTGTCAAGTGTGTATTAGCACTTATTGATAAACCTTTATTTATTTCTTTCTTACATACTTTAAAAAGAAAGAGATGAATATATAGCTGAGAACTAGGCGATCTCTATTCTATTTTATACTCTAAGATTTAAAACACCAAGCGAAGCAAATGAACTGCTCACGTTTTATGCCTAGCTTTGCACTTACGCCCTTTTATAATGAGCAGCTTTTAATTATTAAAATTCCTGGCTAAATAATTTTTTAACAATTAAACGGAAAAATACGTGTTCCCTATTTTTGTATCTATTTTCAATCTAACTTAATATTTAGAGGGGTTCAAAAAATGAAATGTTGTCAATTTAACGGGTATCGTTATGCGTACCTATCATACACTCAAAGAACGTACTTACCAAATCTCATACATTTGGTTAGTAGGAAAATGGGTTACGTCTGGGGGCCCTGGAATCTTGCTCTATAACATTAAGACCAAAAGGAAACAAGGAATCGTTGTAATTTCTCCATGCGTGTCTAGTCCGCCAACTCTACATTGATTTTTTATAGGCACATGTGATTCGGACTGTGTGGTAGCTTTGTGCTCTTGCTATGTAACCTTTAACTATAATTATCATAAAACAAAACTGTAATAAAAGTTGCCGTGGACAGTGATGAACATTTAATAGAACAAAATGTTTAATTAACAGATAAGATAGAATGATCCTGACACGGTTTTTCAAATCGGAGTAAAGTTGGTGGAGCTAGGACAAGGGACACATTTTATGTATTATGCTAGTACCCAAAGGATGAACGGAAACAAATGCTAGTAAAATTTTACCCTCTATGGAAGTTTTGAATTGTAGAAAACAGAATACAACTTGCGGAAGATGTCGAAGAAGTCGAGTCACATAGACAGCTGTTTTGCGCCATACTTGTGTGAATTTTTTAATATGTACAGACGAGGTCATATTAACCCCCCTACAATTTTAAATCTGTTCTTAAGAGTCGCCTGGACGCGCATGTCTCCATACAAACGGAAAAAGGGAATTGTGGCAATATTTGATAATTTTGGAGTAAAATTAAGCATTTAACCAATTAATCTCATTATAATCTACGTACGTTGCTATACAGCTTGGTTAAAATACCAATGGTTTGAGAATAACAAGTCTTTTCAAATTTGTATGGAAATCTTGAGAGGCGTATAATTCTCTAACTATTGCTAATGTAACCAAACTGTATAGTAACGTACGTAGATCATAATGAGATTAATTGGTTAAATGCTTAATTTTACTCCAAAATCATCAAATATTGCCACAATTCCCTTTTGCCGTTTGTATGGAGACATGCGCGTCCAGGCGACTCTTAAGGTGGTCAGGTTTATCTGCCCCCGACTGTACACAGGAAACAATGCAAAATTCCATAAAAATAGCCTCATTATTACTTTTTTGAACACTCTATTTTATAGACTCATATATCGAGTTCGATCCCCAGTCAGGTCAAGATGCAAAATGCTCCTTTTCAGATTGATCTAGGACTTGAATGTTTGTCTATATCCGTATTATTAAAATATATCTACTATCCCTGAGTGATTTGTCCGTATATATTTATTTATTGTTATCATTATTATTCTTCTTCTTCTTTTCGTATCGGTGGCAAACCAATATAGAAACTATATTTTCTGTTCCCAAAATTTGGCTATTTGTATTGCATCATTAGTAGGGATCATCATGTCATCCAAAGTACACGAGGAGGGACACGTGGAGCAAGATAGAAGATGTGGCATTGTCTGGGGCTGTCCACACTCACAAAATATATCAGTGTTGGGTATAAAACCCCACCTGGACAGGTTCTCCTTGCATCGGCCGACCTGTGTCCGGAGTCGGTTTAACGACTTCCAGGTCTGCCATGGTAGTTCATGTCCAGGTGGAAGTTTCTCAGATAGAGGAACAAATGGAGGTGGAACATCCCATTTGTTTTGCCAAAGTAAGCACCTTGTTTGGTTGACATTCGACGACATGGGTTCAACGGATTTTTTAAAACTACGACGGCTTTTTAGTCTATTTGGAGCATCAGTGTGACTATGTAAGGGGTGGCGCGTGTCGTTTAGCATTCTAGAGAACTCTGTTGAGCAAATCACTGATCTACGAACTTCAGGCGGCGCGATGCCAGCTAGCGGATACAACATGCGTACTGGTGTCGGCTTTAAACAGCCAGTAATAATCCGGCACGTTTCATTTAAGGCTGTATCCACCAGCTTGGCATGGGCAGATCGGGACCAGACAGGGCATGCGTATTCTCCTGCAGAGAAAGAAAGTGCTAGTCCCGATGTCCGCAGGACTTGTGCTGAAGCACCCCATTTGGTCGATGTAAGTTTCTTTAGAATGCTATTACGAGACTGTACTTTACGTTTTATATTATTGCAATTGTGTCTGTAATTAAGTGACCTATCTAAGTGTACTCCAAGATATATAGGGGATTCATTGTGTGAGATTGGAACCCCTTGCCATGTGATATTAAGATGTCGGTTGGCCTCTCTATTGCGCAGGTGGAAGGAACAAGATTGCGTTTTATTTGGATTTGGTTTTAAGGCGTTCTCTGCATAATAATAACTTATTTGCTCCAAAGCTGTTTTGAGATTTTCCTCAACCAGCTCGAAAGATCGGTCTTGGGAGGTGAGGGCCAGATCATCGGCGTACAGGAATCGCTTGGTGTTGGGAGTAGATGGCTGGTCATTTGTGTAGATGTTGAATAGTAGTGGTGCTAATACACTGCCCTGAGGCAGACCATTCCTCTGACTTCGCCATCTACTCTTATCTGACAGTAAATGGACCTGGAACTGTCTGTTATGCAATAATTCCCTGATTATTTGAACCATGGTCATGTCTTCAATCGTGGATAGCAATTTCCATAACAGTCTTCTGTGATTGACAGTATCGTATGCTGCTGACAAGTCGACAAAAACGGCTCCTGTCACCATTCCAGATTCAAAGCCGTCTTCGATGTGCTTCGTGAGTTTCAATACTTGACTGCTACAAGATTTTCCTGGGCGGAATCCTGCCTGTTCGGGTATTAATTTTGGTTCGATATAGTTAGCCAAACGGGAAAGAAGAAGTTTTTCGAAAAGTTTATGGGTGTGACAAAGCAGTGAAATAGGCCTGAAGTTTTTCGGATCGTCTGGTTTTTTACCTGGCTTAAGGATGGCTATTACTTTAGATTTTCTCCAGGCTCGAGGAATTTGGGAAGATTTTAAACAAGTGTTAAAGAGATACAGAAGCCATGAAATCGCTTTGGGTCCTAAATGTTTGAGTTGGTCAATACAGATGTCATCAATACCAGGAGCTTTTCCATCTTTGAGTTGTCGAATACCTGTTATTATGTCAGTAAGATCAAATGGTCTACTTATTTCACTGCTTGATAAACTGATTTTTGATTTTGGAGTTTTTATGAGCCGTCCTAGAGGTTTACCATTCAAAATGAGTTGGTGAGCGATTTGGTTTGCAGATATGAAACCAGGTGCGTTTGGAGGGGGAGGGTCACTAGTAAGTTTTCTGATTGTGTTCCACGCCTTTTTGCTGTTATGCGTCATATCAATGTTTGTGACGGTATGTACCCATTTCTCTTTCCGGGCGTTAGAAATTTCGGTCATCAGCTGTTCACCCGCAATCGTAGTAGCCTCTGAGTATGGATCAGATTCGTAAAGTCTCTCGTAGTGTTGTAGAAGACTCGCTGACTCTTTGGATAGACCAGGTACATAAGACGTCCGGCAACCTCTGGGGATATGCTTTCGGGAGACTTTCGAAACTATTTCTACAAATGCATCGTAATTTTGAGGAATAGGTGGGATATCCAGGAGTTTAAGGTCAATTTCCTCAGCATATTGCTTCCAGTCTCCTTTTTTGAAATTGAAACGACGTCTGAAGGGTGTTTGTAACGGTTTAATTACAGCTTCTATTGTGCATTGAATTGGTCTATGTTGAGTTCGGGGAATTGGAGAACAAACTGTTTTGATGCAGTGAGGGCTATTAAGAGAGCTGACAAAAATCAAGTCTGGGTTATATCCACGTTTATAACGGCTGCTGTAAAACGATGGTGGGAGTTTAGGGGAGTGTATTAGATTAAGGTCGTTGACTTCGGCCCACTCTTCAACAGCATGACCGTCGTCATTGGTATCGTTGTAGCCCCAGTTTGAGCTGTGACTATTAAAATCACCAACCACAATTTTTAAAGGATGATTATTGAAATTTTTGGGGTAGTTAAAATGAAAAGGTGTTTTAGGGGGTTTATAGACGGATGTTACTGTGCAGTTACCCAAATCGACCATGATTATTTCAATTTCATTTTGATGAGAGATTTCGGTAGAGATGATACTTACGCCGGGAGCAGCAAACACTGCGTTACCGTGTTTTGGATGAGGGATCTCGGCGATAAGCGTAAGCCCATCTATGTGAGGCCGACTTTGTGTTACATCTCGGTGGGTTTCTTGGACACATAAGATGTCACATTGTGTTCGTCGATACAGTTCAGAGAGAATCTCAGACTTATTCTGTGAGAAACCTTCGATGTTGACCGAAATAATGCACAAAGCTGGTTTTTGTAATGGGCTTTCGATATTTTGGTTTGCCATCGTGGTGAAAGGATCTGCCAATCAGCGAATATAAATACGATATTCGTAGATCTATTCGCTGACTGCCCAGGGTGCGCCGGACGGAAAAGGTGTAATTTGCGTCGCTCGGGGAGGCTCCTTTCTCGCACCCCCTTATTATTGATAGATTATAAAAAAATGTCTGGAAAATATTATTGGTTATAATTAGAACAAAATTATAAAAAAAAAACTATTCTGAATGTGTTCGATTGTTTGTGAGTTCATTGAGTTACGTTTTGGCTTGACAATATTTTCGCATTGAAATTGCACTTTTCTATATGACTCGACACACCATGCAAAAGAGAAGAAGATAGTGAGTGTAGAAGCGTCCAGAGGTGCAATAAAACGGCTAGTAAAAGCATGTCATACATGATGTACCTCTCCTTAACCGTAGCGTCATGGCATAAGAACTTGACTGCGACTAGTCTCTTCTCTGAGGTAATGGTCCCGTTGTACTCTGGTACTCCGTCTGCCTCGGCCACATATACCTGGCGAGAAAACTAACTTTATGACTCCATTTGTTTTTTTAGCAAACACTTATTGAGGACATAAATAGAAAATAATGTTCTGTCTAAAATCGTTGCTAGTGGCAAATCCATGGTTGAACCAAAATATTACACCTATGGCACATATTATCGTACGGGAGGTTGGGACCACATGGTACAGTACTGACCGTGCCGAAGGCTCCCTCCGCCAGCTTGGAGATCATACTCAAGCGGCGCCGAGGGAAATGACGCTGTCAATAGTGCCATCTATATGCAACTGTGAGAAATAATCGTACGACTTAGAGGTTGGGACCACATGGTACATTACTGACCGTGCCGAAGCCTCCCTCGGCCAGCTTGGAGATCATGCGCAGGCGATGCCGAGGGAACTCGATCACGTTGGTCGTCTCCAGCCGCCTCTTCAGGTCGATGAACACCTCCTGCTGGCTTTGCGACTGTAACGTTAAGTAAAACAAGAATGATTATAGTATATTATTATGATTTAAGTGAGCTAGGTTGAACATTTTAATATGAGATGTTTTGTGAATAAAAATCCGAGTGTTGTTATTATCAAATCAGCTCACGAGATTAGTATTGTATTATTATAGTACTGACCCTGGTGCTGTGCTTGGAGCGCAGCGAGGGCGGGCGCGCGTCGCGCGGCATGTCGCACGCGAGCGTGCCGTGCTCCGACAGGCTGTCCAGCCGCCGCTTGGTCAGCAGCGGCGCGGAGCTCAGCTCCGGCACCGCGTAGTCATACGTGGAGCTGTCTGCTGGCCAAAATTAGCGTCACTTTAGTGCGGGCTAATCAAGCAATGAGGGGTTTTCAAAGTGACAAAAAGTTTAAGTTCGCTAGATGGAGGTTTATTTTATGTTACTTTGAAATTCTCTCATAGCAGGAACTGTGTGAATATTCCTGCACACAAATAGACCCTAACGAGGCAAACAACCGGGCAGTTACAGTTGCAGGTAAGGGCAAATATAAAACTAGCCATGTACGACTCAAAAGAAAAGAAGTGCAGCGGCAACATCACTCAAATTTTACGGCGGTTTATGATTCTAGAATAAAAGCGACAATCGCCCCCTGATTTGGATATGGCGAGTAACTAACTTTTAAATAAAACGTAAACGAGACAGAGAGAACTAAACTATTCAAGTAGGCAACAAAACCCACACAAATTCAACCAACCTGAAAGCGCAGTATTGGAGTCCTTAACGAAGTCTTTCATCTCAAGCAGTACAGTACTATAACTAAAGTAGGGCGCGCACTTGAGCGCCTGGTACGGCTCTTGGTATTCGTCCGACTTGACGTCCAGGCCGCAGTCTATGATCATCTTGTTGTCGGGCAGCATGGAGGTGCCGCAAGCGCTGTACGTGTCGGTAGCGCGCTTCTGCGTCACCGTCGTCTTGGCCAGCGGCGACGCGAAGCACTTCCGGTGCCTGTGTCTGTGCACTATGAGGAACACGGCCACGGCCAGTAGTATCACCAGAGCGGTCAGCACTCCGACCACGATGGCCATGTACAGAGGGTCTTCTTGGTGCGCGGTGGATATCGGCACTTCTTTGCTGGTTGTTAGCTTTGTTTTGTCTTTGGAAAGTGGCTTCAAGCTCTCGGGCGTGTAGTTTCCTTGGGCAACGTCTGTAAGAGTATTTTTGTTACCATTTAAACATATCTAACGTCTTTGATGCAGTGGCAAGTCATTCAATTTGGCAGTAAACTACATTGAAACGTACGACCATTTTACTTGTATGATGATTTCAGATTATGCTGTGCATATAATACAGATATTAATGATTGCAGGCTTTTATTTAGTTTCACCTGTTCCAGGGTCTATGTGTTTGTATGAGTGTCTCAGCCTGCAATCAAATCTTGCAAGTTAAATTTAATTGACATCAACAGTTCAAATTATCAAAAATTACAATATTAAGTCAATGAGCCGGTCTAATGATGGAGAACTCTTTAACACTAAACACTTGATCATCAAATTTCGAAGTACTTATTCTCTCTCTCATCTTAGTTAGCTAGGGGACCTCGAAACTACAGAGTTGACAGGAAACTTATCCAAAAATTATTATTTTTTAAATATTGTAGTAATGCCTTTTTATACTTAGATCAGAAGCCAGAAAACATTGCGTAGGTACCTGAGTCGAACACGATCTCGCTGATCAGGATCCACCTGGCCGAGAAGCGCAGCTCGATGCGCACCCACCGCCCGATGCGGTGGTGCAGCTTGATGCTCACGTTGCGCGAGTACTCGAAGATCTTGTCTTCCACGTACGAGTAATGGATCGGGTCGTTTTGGAAGTGCCGCCCGCCGATCGAGAACGATATTATGGCTTCGGAGAATACCTGGTACAATAATACATTGATTTGGTATTACATAATTTATTAATATGTAGAATACGGGTCAATCACGTATGAAGTCAGCTACAGGCCGACATGTTTCGGCCTCATCGGGAGACATTATTTATGATTTACTTTACATACTAAAAGTACGCTGTCAAATGTTTTCGATTTTGTTCTGGTTTGAAGTCTTGAGTCGAATATCAAATCGAACACGAAACATCAGGAGGAATGAAGAAAATTGTTAACAATATTCAAAAAGATGTAAGTTAAGAAAACTTCATTTTTCTAAAAAACTACTTGTCGTCAAAATCAGTCCAATCGGTAGTTGAACTATGTCTAGTTAAACCAAGAAGGAATTTTTACAATTTGGTTAAAAGTTTTAGTACACAAACATACAAATATACATACATACCTATCGACTTCTGAAATCCGGCACACAAGTTAATATACAAACTTATACTAATATCATCACTTTTTTTAGTCCGTTAAAAAAGGTCCACTTCTACAACTGAAACGAGGTTAGGTGTTTACTCAGCACGAGTTATTAAAATGTTTGTATAAAGTGGACAACACAACTACGTATATGTTAAACCTAATGATCTCAAAATACAACAATAAGGAACGAATGTTCGCGCTGGTTGCACCACTTAACCCGACGCCGACGAGCGGTGTCAACTCGCAAGTGCGTATAAGCTCAATAATTGACGACGCGCCAATCGATTACTACTGATTTGCAAACAAATTCATTCTTTTATTATTTGTCGAGTAAATGCACTTAGTTTTAAATCAGGTCTTGTTGTTGATACAGCTGCAAAAATCAAATAGGTAGTTATTATATAGGTATATCCAAAAGAAAAACCCTTTGTGATTTGGATTTAAAATGTGTTTTGTGCACCTTGTTTTTAGGCGAACAATACCTATAATTAAATGTCAAAGCTATTGGTTCAATCCCAGGTTAATAATAGGTTATGATTTTAGAACCCACGTTTTTACAGTCTGAAGTTCTCGATATGATTGAGGCATACTTCGAAATAAATTAAACACCACTAAATCAACTGATCTTAAAACGTTTCAGTTATAATACTTTATGTAACGTTAGCAAAATTACGTTTAACCCAAAAACCTCAAAAAGGGACATTTTACCACTTCCCACAACTGCAATTGACCACTTCCGGGCACGTTTATACCGTAATTATCACCTCCAGGAATGGCAAATGATCATGTTGCAGTCTCTTCCGTGTAAACCTATTCGCTGTTGAGTTCTCGATGTTTAAAGTACTCTAAATTTTCGTAAATACTGTAAATACCTATGTTTAATTTACTGACACGATTGCGTTTCGCAACATGTCGAAAGTAGAAACAAAGCATGCGGCAGTTGTCTCATTTAAAGATTCGCCGATGAGTTCTCTAAATTTTCGTGAATATATATGTTTTATATACTCACACGATTGCGTTTCGCAACATGTCGAAAGTAGCAACAAAGCATGCGGCAGTTGTCTCATTTAAAGATTCGCCGATGAGTTCTCGATGTCTAAAGTTCTCTAAATTTTCGTGAATATATATGTTTTATTTACTAACACGATTGCGTTTCGCAACCTGGCGAAAGTAGCAACAAAGCATGCGGCAGTTGTCTCATTTAACCCTATTCGCCGTACGAGTACGCCGAGTACGTAAGCTTGCTTAATTAACGACGCGTCCCGATATCATTAATCTGGCCGAGGTACATTTATCAAAATTATTTTGTCGCATGTTACGGAATATTAGCGCGTCAATTGCGACGCCACTTTGTCTTCTGCTGTTTGCTGATTCGTATAAATTGTTTCTGTCTAAATATTAAATTATAATATATTGTATAATTAAAGTAGCGTTTATTCACTCCGTCGAAGTTGCATTTTCATAATTGTTAATACTTTTTGGGACCCACCCTTAGAGTAATAAAATGGCTTTTGTTTCTATTTTATCTAGGATTCTAGCCTATCCGAGAAGCTTTCTAAACATAGTCATAAAAATGCGAGTTCACAAAGATAATGGAAAGAGATACTTGAGATTACAATTATTTGTTAAATACCATTTCAATTTACCTTTAATACCTTTTGTGAACTATTAGCGTTGGACGTGTGGAGTTTCGCGGTAAGACCGTGTAAGAATCTCCCGTACTATATATGGAGTGTAATATGCATGTAAGTTACCTGCACATCCCTCATGAATTTGTTGTTGCAGAACAGATGCACAGCGCTGAACTCTCGCACTTTGTCGAACTCGAACGTGATGACCGGCGGCGTCGGGCGGGAGTCGTTGCGCCAGCCGACCCACGCGGAGTTTTTCGCGGCCTCCCTGATTTCATCCCCGCCGAACTTCCCGTCAACTAGCTGCCCCAGTCCGCCCCTGAGCTCGTCTCCCCATTGTCCGTCGTAAATTATGTCAGTCAGCTCTACTCCGTTACTCCTCTTGTTTCCTTTTGGCATGGAGTAAGACACGACGCCCACTGAAAATAAATCCAAGTGTCATATTCGTAACTATCGCTTTAAATGTATGGCACAATCATGAAATATAAATGAAAGAAATTAAATATTCCCTTGAACCGGGTATTATCAGATGCAATCTTGAGCACGTTTGCGTAGGACTATAAACTAGAAGTATCATGAACATTTTCTATGAATTTAATAGTCCACAATAAAGCAGCGCGTAAGTTACGAGTTTCGAATGCGTCACCACGCGCCTACTGAGAACAAACTGCAACAAATCAATAAAACGCTCCGTCGGCGAATTTCAAAAAACATGCACGCATTTCAGAATGCATCTAACGTGTATGCTTAGCGACAACGCTACCACTGAGGGAATAACAAGAACAAGCCAGCTAATAAATCGTATGTATATTATATAAAGGCATGTGTCAGATATTAAATTTATTTATATTCCGCGCGCACCCGCACCTGGGCGCAATCCTTGCACAACGCATGTTTTGGTTGTACTATGAAAACAATAAGTCAGCCTGTTTGATTACAAACATACCCTTCTTTGTTAGAAGGCAATAATAGGGTTATATTTCGCCGGAGGACTGTTATGAATCGTTGTTTCGCCAGTTTTTTGTATCAACTCTTTTATTAAAAACTTTCCCACACGTGTTGTATTGGTAGGTATACCTACATTTATTATGTAATTGATTATCTCACATATAACAAGAGTATTTACTCATAATATTATAATTATTGTAACACAAGGCACGGGTCATAAACACACTCCTATAATCACCGTTATACACTCAATATTTTCTGAATCGATAAGTATTAAGTGCATTGCACCAGTTAGATGTAATAGCAACAGGACCTTATTAAAACTAATGATCCACATTAAAGCACCTAATTAGTCATAAATTCCGCAATATCAATTAAATATAAAGCTATGTATAAGTTAGCCACGTGCTCAGGTGTGAAGGAATTATACGTGACGCACCCTCTCTTTACCGTGCTACCACACGCTAAAAATGCATAAAAATGTTTGTCATTTTCGGTACATTAAAAATGTAACTACAAATTATACTGTATAATAGTTAAGGTCTTTTTTATTTTTCATCATTCAGTGAGGTTTTATTCCACTTTACATTTCATAAGTAAGGTTTGTAATTTAGCGGGCATTAGCCGTTCGCAGAAGCACTTTTAATAATGTTTCGAAATTTCAAAGCTCGCGTGTCGTCTACTAGAATTAGCGCAATCATTACATCCAACGTCGACGGCGAAATGTGAGTTAACTTGAGCAAGCAGTAAGTGTGGTCAAATTTGTGCCAAAGTCTATATGTAAGTAATCATGTGACACGATATTTGGGCATCAACTATAAATTCAGATCTGGAACAGAATACTAGGAGTCGTACTTCACCATCAGGGTTAATACATTCTGTTGATTTGAGACGAGCGCCGTGGCGCAGCGGTCAACACGCCTACCTGCGACACGGATGGTCCCGGGTTCGATCCCCGGTCAGGTCAAGATGGAAAATGATCTTTTTCAGATTGACCTGGGTCTTGGATGTTTATCTATATAAGTATCTATTACAAAATATAGTATGTTGAGTTAGTATCCCATAACACAAGTCTCGAACTTACTTTGGGGCTAGCTCAATCTGTGTGATTTGTCCGTATATATGTATTTATTTCAATAGTTGTAATACTGAAATACACAGTGGGCTCCTCCCAATGACACCGACAAATTTGAATTGCAAATCGACCAATCTATGTGTGATACAATGTTCTTTCATACATATACTGATAGATGTCACAATAGGAAAGTGTTAACATGGGAAAATTTCAAATTTTGATATCAGCCCGTTACACAGACCTCCTTAGATAAATATTAGTAAAAAGAGGAATAAAGTTGAAGTGTGGTTTCTAGGGGCAAGGATTGGCTTTATGAAAGGCGAAAAGAGCCGGTGAAGCGAGATGACAGTAAAGCTGGGCAAGACCTAGGTATGAATAGCAATATAACAAATGAAAAAACCATAAAACCTAAAGTCAGTGGAACCAAACTGAAAAAGAAATAATATAAATCTAAGATAGAAGTAGATATTCTGGAAAAGTAGATATACTCGTATAAACTATGATGTGATTGCCCATTATTTACAGTGTAAGAACGACGTGCATAAGCTTGCCGTACCCCCATTCCCATCACTTTATTTATTGATCATTTAGTGCTCATTTCTGCCATCGGTTTTTTTTAGGTTTCAGTTCGCACAGCACCAACACATGTACGAAAAAAAAACCAAATTTAAGTACGTTACGTTAAAATTATTTGATGTCCTGATCATACTTAACTAATAAAGGTCCCGCTGGCAGTGGCGTACTTGAAATTTAGATTTTTTCGTACATGAGTAGAACATTACATGATCAATTGTAATGTCATCATTCAAAGTAATAGGGACGAGGTTTTCGGCGGGCATAGGTATGTACATGTAAGAAAACCTTTAATAAGGTTTGGTACGAGGAAAATTTCTAAAAGCAAAATGAATGTATTCATCAGAAATGGCCAACACGATATAAAATCAATTAATCGCCATTATCATTAGATTACGTGACGTAACAGCGCTAGATTCGAAGCCGGCTATTGTCCGTACTTCAACCCTTTATAATTGCCACCTTGATACACTGGCACGCAGGCTACCACCATAAAATTCCTAGAAGCGATAATCCAAAACCTATTTCACACCTCGGAGAAAAGATTTTCTATAAAGCAATGAATAATTTTCCCTTGAAATATAATATACCAAAACTAATTATATATTCAAACAATAGATTTTTTTCTACTCAACATTTTGGAATACATGAGTGTACTCATTAAACGGCAAGGAGCTTGCTCGCCAGTCGCCAGCTAGTATTTCCTGGCCATAATTCATGGGTTTAAAAATGACGAGAGGCGAAAACTAAAAACGAAATGTGTGTGCGCTTACGGGTGGTTGTGTGTCAATTATACTTGTACTGAACCAAGCATGGCAAGGAGACACCTGATAGAATGTTTTCAATACATTTGCTAATAATACGGTTCTTATGAAATTGAAACTTGTATTGTAATTATGTATTTACGGCACTAGTGCTTTTTACTTTTCACCAATCACAACTGCTTAATAGCCCAATGCCACAAATGCAAAATTGTTACTTTTTCATAGAATCCGAGCAAAGAGTTTTAACTTCAGCATGAAAACTTTTTTTCTGAGATGTGATTTTTACCGACTTCGAAAAGAAGAAGGTTATCAATGTACTTTTTTGGAAAAAATAAACCTGAGTTAATGTACGTGATTATTATTAAAGTAATTTTACAAACTGCTTTAGTTCCTAACTTTTATAAATTCCTTATTTGCTAAACTGCATTCTTGTTTTAGTTTATGGTAATCGCATATGTATTGAAAAACGTCGTATGATACTCGTACGGTAAGCTGTCTATTATAGTCGTCGGTTTCGTCGTGCGTCGTGCCTATAAACACCGCGACTATAATATCCAGCTTACCGTACTTGTATTGTAATGTACTATTATATGCTAAAACGCATGTTCGATTTTTCAAGCTGGGTAATAGCAGTTTACCGACCATTATCTAGCACCAGCAGCCAGGCAGGGCCAACACATACTACTGAGCCTTTCGCAGCTATTTGTAGTGGTCACAAAATTAAATTACCCTGGTGCTGTTTTCCTTTACTATGAAACAGTCTTTACTCTTAGACGCCCTAGACTAAAACGCGGTCACGACACTTTTATCGCACTCAATAATTGGTGTATAATAGCCTTGCAATAACGAGCCAAATAATAGCTCGTTGCTCACATTTGTAAGACACATGTTAAATTCTATTTTGGTACCGAATTTTGCGTTCTGTGTAGCATAAGGCAAGGAAAAAATGTAGAGGAACATACAGGGAATCTGATACCATCACTAAAATATTGTTTTTTTCAGAATCTTAGTGAAATGTGTTATACGAGTATTTAAAATCATAATTTTTTTCAACACTTTATTGGCCCTTGCCTCACTTGTTTATCTCTTGATAGGATACGAAATCTGTACTGTCTTCTCTTAAAATTGATCAACGACACTTTTATTTGGTGCTCCAGGAACTCACGTTCATGCATGTTTGCATACATACATATAAGTAACACACGCAAAATTTGTATAATAGAAAGCAAAATCTTCGAAGACCTCGATATTAATACTAATTATTAATTTAAATAAATTAGTCAATTTGTGACCATCCCTCAAGATCATCTTCTCTGAATAGTAACGTTCAGGCGACAGGTTGTGAAAGTTTAAACATTTCATGCATATTTGAATTCGTTGGCATCCAATGAATTTAAATATACCCTGTGTAGTTGTACAAGTAGAAGCCCGGTAAACTAGTGAAGTGGTGAAACGGTTTGGGGCCAAGTTTCTGAGCGATAAATGTAGAAGAAACGGCTAATCAAACAGCTAGCTGTAAATTACCAACTTCCAGGTAAGCGAGCGCTCAAAGAAAAAGCTAAAATTAACTAACAATTGAGAAAATAATACAAAATTTACGAAAACATGCATCAAGGCATTCGAAGTGCGAGCTTTCGATCTGTGGAAATGAACGACGGAAGTACTTAATAATTACTGGGTTCTTTAATTACAAATCTGCTTAGTTATCCTGTGAAATCCAGTGTGGCCAGCCAGACCAGACCGCTTAAAGCATAATAAAACTTTTTAACGGATAAATTAAACTGACGGAAAGCAAAAATCAATCCTCTGTTTTCTACCCTTTGAGTTGTTTAATTATTTCCAAATTTATATGGGACCAACTACGGGGTATATCTTTCCCAATAAAAAAAGAAGTACGTATCAAAATCGGTCTACTCTGTAAAATGGTTTCGTGGTCATACATAAAAAATATATATACGCGTTGGCTTAAGAACCTCCTCCATTAAAAAATTGCAGCGGCGAGGCTGGCCATATCACACTCATCTCAAGGCATCATATCGCATTGAAAACTCACCACTCCAGTAGCACCCGTACAGCTCGACTCTCATGCAGACGGTTCTCCGGTGTGAGCTGTATGGGATGAACCGGATCTTCGAAGCCCAGATCGGCGGGTCCAGGTGATTTTTCTTTTCCAAATAAGTGTTTGTGTTTCCAGATAAAACCTGTAAAGGGTACATGTACTTTAGAAACACCCTTGCGAATTAAATTTGAAACAACACAAGTACATGTTAACACTGTTAGACGAATTCGTAAAACGGTAGTCTTTGAGTAATACGCGCGTACTGATAGTCTGGGCCTAAAAGCTTAAAATCCTTTTAAAATAAATTTCACATTGCCGAAACCACCACTGTTTAATGGTGAAACGAAATTTAAATCAACAGGAAATGCGCCGACAGAGTGATTGTGGTAGTTGAATTAAGAGCTTTAGATATGAAGTGACATTTCCAAAGCCTACTGACGAATCCATAAACATTAATGTTGTGATATTACCCTGCCGCACCCCCAAGGGGAATTGGTGACTTTCTAAACTTCGTGAAAATAATTATTTTAACGTCAATTGTCACCACAAAACATTAAATTCCACCGACAAAATTGTTTTTCGTCCAATTCTTCATTGATTTTAACTTTTATGCAAATTATATATATACATATATATATATATATATATATCGATTTATAAAATTGTTTTGCCCTTGCTTCCAAATGTGTGAAAACATATGAAATAATGTGGTATAATAGGTACTTAACAGCTATACATAACACACGGAAACGCAAGTTGAGGGAACTGGACCTAAATACATATTGGATGGCAAGCGGTACGGCAAACTTCGATTGGTCATTAGTGTAACGCAGACCTTAATTTCAACCCTGACACTTCCCGCAACATAAATCAATTTGATATGCTAGCCCTACTATATAATAAAATGTCATTAGTTTTAACCATATTTCTTGGTACAAATATTAAACTTACTCGAGTTAAAAAAAAAAACATTTTAGTGTTGAACTGGGAACAAACAAAATACATACATACTAAGTATGTGGACGAAACTTGGCACACCAGTAGGCCAGGTCAAGGCTGCACAATGCACATGTCGCAAGGAAATTAGGGTCACCAGGGATCTCTCGAATTCTCTAGGGATACCGCGAAAACACGGTAATGTGTTACTTTCGCATTTATAATATTAGTATGGCTTATCCCAATGCCGGGATACGCGTACAAGTTTGTGAGCAAAAGCATGTACAATATAAAATACTGTTTTATTTTTAAAGAAATGATCATAATCATCATCGCTACTGATCTTCTGCCCGCTGCTGAGCCCCGACGCAAAAATAAGGGTTTTATAAATTTGACCGCTAATATATGAATGTGTGTCTATGATTATGTGGAAAAAGTGCTCAAATGGTAAGAATAATATTTGGAGAATAAAGCGAACGGAAATTAAAATAATAGGGAAAAATAATTTCGCGGAATCCGCCTCTACGGTATTTTAAGCGATGGTTCAGAGACAAACATGTTTTACCAAAATCAGTCCCGCCGTTTACAAGATAGTAGAAGGAATTCGTATAAGGATATGTTAAAAATTATTAATTTTATGCTACTTGATTACTAATTAAAATTACTTTCTAACCTTTAATCGACAATTAAAGGTTATTAAATAAATAATTCAGAAGGAAATTTTGATCAAAGGCGGTAGGAAATCAAAGGAGGAATTCGTTACGAACTCTGTAATAACATATTATGTTCGCTTCTGGTCTGTAATTGTCACCAACATTACCACCACAGACAATTAACATACGTATATGTGTATACTCGGCTCGAATTAACGAGTAGGATGCAATTTCTTTACACACACTAAACTACTCTAAACGTGGCGTTAGGGTTCGATGACTGTGGACCTTGTCTACCCCGCAAGGGATAAAGACATGATAATATGAAACAATAACGATATATATTATAACAAACATAACTAATTATTTGTGGCGTCATAAATGTTCTTTTTGATCATATTAAAGATTTAAAAAAAAATACTCTTTGATTTACCACGGAAAGTATTACTATTAGCCAATTAATAAAATTTTATTCTAAAATAAGTTTTTCATATTAAATAGTTCGTCTTACCGGTACCTAACCAAATATTTTAGTATATTCAGAAGTGAGATTACTGACTGATCAATCAACACACAGCTCAACTACTTGACGGATTGTATAAAATTTGGCACGCAAATAGTTATTATGACGCAGGCATTGGCTAAGAAGTCTAAGAAGGGATAAGGACTTTCCAAAGGTAACAAAGGAGTAAACGAGGGACCAAAGTTATTATATAGTATTTTTTAACGCGAGCGAATCCGCGTGCAAAAGCTAGTATTATTTACTATCCATTTTCCCGCGATTAGTCCGCGTAAACCTTCACCATAAAGGATGGTATTTCTTAAAAAAAATTATTAGTGCTCGCTTACATCATTAAAGGAACCACTGTAACAAATTTTAAGTTTCTAGATACAGCTCATTCAGCTGTGCGTTGATATATGTATGAGTCAGTCAGGTTTGTCTTTGATCCCTATTTAATATTATAAGTAACTTTGTCTGTCGGTCTGTCTCGCTTAAACTTCAAAACTATTGAACAGATTTTAATGAACTTTGGTACTTAGATAGTCCAGAGCCTGAGAAAGAACATAGGCTACATTTTCCACGCGGACGAAGTCGCGGGCGCAGCTAGTATATATAGATTTGGGCTTACCTCCTGGCCGTCTACGGAGCGGTAGCGCACCCACTTGCCGAGTTTGGGCCGCCAGTACTCCAGCACGTAGGCCTCCGCGTACTCTGCGCCCTGGCCGTTGCCGAAACGGCCCTGCGTGCCGGTGCCCGTGATCACGTGTACCGAGTGCAGATCGATCTCCAGCCATTCTGTCGACTCAGTCGTGATCTGATTCTTGGGACACCAGGCGCCGCCCTTTATTTCTTGATTTAACCTGTTAAGTAATAATTTATGTGTAGTTTTAAGTTAAAGGTATAATAT
This sequence comes from Rhodophaea formosa, assembly GCA_963082605.1. NCBI lineage: Eukaryota > Metazoa > Arthropoda > Insecta > Lepidoptera > Pyralidae > Rhodophaea > Rhodophaea formosa. The sequence goes on along the minus strand of OY720203.1, from coordinate 13,103,947 downwards.
AAAAAGTAAGTATTCATGAAATATTTACATGACTACATTTTCGTAATGTCAAGGAATCGAAGAAGGCTAAAATAACTCAAGAGTATAATTACTGGCGACAATCTTCTACGACAATGGACAGTTTTCGTGCCGATAATCACGCAGCGTAATCACTCTTCGCCTGAAACTGGCTTTTAAATACTTGTCTAGTCCGTAACTATAACGTCTGCCACATACAAGGGTCCAGTCATACTGGCCAGTTATTTCCTTTTAATGGCAGTAAATAAAAAATAAGTAGATTGGAGAGTAAGCTGCAAATATGAAATGATAGTATAAAAAGAAATATAACCCACGCATCACTTATTGAACTGACGCCCTCTCATGCTCTCAGACATCAAATTAGTTTATTATCTGACAAATAAAAATCAAACAATTATTATTCAACAAATTCTTCTTGTTGTGACGATTGGCTCAAGTAGTCTTAATCTATATTTGTCCTTTGTAAGTGGCGACTCTTATAGCTCAATCTATAGCTGAAAAGGTTGCACATTAGGCATGACAAGACAGATATGGAAAGACCTGATCAGGATTATTCTACCTCTAAGGACCTGGTCGACTATTGACCAAACTGACACCAAGCTTCAGTTTGATAGGTATCGTTGAGTACCCTACGACTAGTGGGGCTAGCTTCATTTGTGCAATTTGTCCCTATGTAATTATATACCAATGAAACCGATACTCGATTAGGTAACAGTAAACCTTTTTTAATATCATATATTGTACAAATAAAGATATACCTAAAAAGTATTCAATAAAGTGGCAAAAATCGTCACCTATTGATTAAAAATTTGAAAATTAATTTAATATAAGTAAAGCTTATTCTAAGAATATGAAAGTTCCCTAGCAACCATAAAATCCGATTTAACACCAGGATAGTAACGTGTAAAGGGATAAAAAACTTACAAAAGTGTCACTAACGACCACATTGAGCTGGCCACAATCCCGTCAGCCACTCCAATTGTGTGGCATTGTTATCTCACAGAACTTCTCGTGTAAGTACCTTTTTATGATGTAAGCAATCTAGTACGACCACTGAACTCTACTTATTGTCAAGCTTTCATATTCCGATATTGCTGTCTCCATTGTTTTATTAGGATAGCTGGCAGTTTCAGAGGAGACGCAATTTTGATATAGTATGTGCAATTTTAAATTGGGCTGAATTGTGGGAACTTACAATATTGGCTTTGTATATTACAGTTGTACTGGCGAGACATACTCCGATGAGATGCGGACAGGGAGCATCTTGTTTGGTTATTTAAATTATTTGATTGCAAGCTTTGGTTATTAATAAGGTTCATTTAAAATAATTTTTGAATTGCATTTGGTATGTATGATACATTTTAGAGCCTTTATGTAATGATTCAGTAATATGATAGCCAGAAATTTTTGGTTTTAAGGTTTCGTAATTATAAATAAATAGGTAAAAAGAAACTCCTATAGGATCACTTCTTGTCCGTATGTCTGTCTGTTTTACATTGACGATAATTAGTTATTTTATTGAAGCTAATGATAAAAAAGCTTAAATTTTTTGTATTTAAATTTAATCAAATAAAACCCCTTAGTTTATCAATGTTTATCTTATGGGTTTTATTTGATAAGCAACAATCATACAACCTCTAATCGTGTAAGGGAACTTACAATGAAGGTCCGTTCACGACTTAATGTCTGTCAAGTCAATGACCCCATTCAAAGTTGATTTAATAGATATACGGAGCGTGGCAATTTCAAGCCCTTGATTGGTAGATGTCCTCGTAATAGGTATTAATTTAATAGATACCACACAGGTGTCTAGAGATTACAGATAGTGCATTTAATTATTATGCTATGTGAGGACGTGCCGACATGCACGACGTTGCATTTGCAAAATGTTATTGTACCAATTGTAACAATGACAATATTATACATCTCACTGTGCTCGTCTCGACTCGTCGAACATGGTCAGTGAGGACATTTTTTTTAACTAATGGAAGTAAAGACAAGTGGTCAAAGAAACCGTTTATTTAAACATACCCTGCCCGGGAACAGAACCTTGTCATTGTCGAAAAATATGTTGGTAAGGAATTTAATTTATTACCAAAAAAAGCAGATATGATTGTTTGATTCTATAGCGAAATATACGAAAATAAGAAATTGCTGTTTTTCGACATTTAAAATGAAAAACGTTAAGAGTCTTTAATCATCCCTGATCTCTGTAAAAGACGTACACATTTGTTGACTGTAAAAGACGTACACATTTGTAGACGTCTTTAAATAATTTGAATAAATACCACATTTTTTTTTATATTAATTACAGATATAAATCTTCTCTTGAAACCTTATCACGGAAAGATTTAATCATACATAACGCAACCTGCCCTCTCTTTTTTCGTTATAATATTTTTTTTGAAATTTTTCTGGACATTTATATAGATGTATATTTTTCAAAGATCGTTGTCATGGTTATTTTGACCACTATACTCTGTCTTTTATACTTTAATTTAAAAAAGCTCCCCACTGCTGCTTCAATTCGATGAGATAAAATATATTTTGGTACAGTATGTGAATGAGAGAGTGAAAATTTTATGTAAGTATGTATTATCATATTTTATCACAGGGTATTGCGATTTCATGGCATATCAGCGAAAAGTTTGACAAGTTTTGGTATTATACGAATAAACCGTGATTTGTGTTTTTTTATCATTTACAAAGTCGGATTTAATAACTACTTGTATTTAATTTAGATCGGAAACTAGTGGTGTGCTGCCAGTAGGCGGTGGTAGACCACGAAAAAAATTTAAAGCTTATATTTAGAAACATTGATCGGCAATTAACATATTAACTTTCTCGGCGTAGACAAGGGCATTTTAAACCTTCGGCAAGGATTTTTATTTACATTTGGAAAAAAAATAGAAAAGTAATACCATTAATGCAAGTAAATACTTGCATTAATAGTAGTATTTTATAATTTTTTAGCTCCCGAAGTAGGTACTGGATTAGACTTTATTTCCAATTTGATCTGATATGAGTAAAAGAATAAAATTATGGATGCCGCTAGTTTCGCTGATGTTATCCTCTTAATTAAAACAGGAATACTTTTTGACGAGTACGTGGTAGGTACTTACTGTTTTTTTTTAGTTACTTCAAAATAAACAGCTCAGCAAGATAATGTACTTCTTTTAATATTTTTCCAACAAATAGTCAAGGCAATCAAAATTGCAGAGTATTCATTTATAATGCGTAGCAGACGTTTGAAGATCTCTTCATTTTACGTCGGAAATATTTCAAGTCTGTCTGGAGGCGAGTACATACTGAGTATTGAGCTTCTTAGAGCGTGGGCTATGATTTTATTTTATTTTTGCGACGACTGGCAAGTAATTGGCAATTTAATATTTTCTTATAACTTTAATTTTACTTTCTAATACAATTATTACAAAGTAACTTGAAATTCTGAAGAAATAGAGGTGCCTTTCATCACTTTTTTGATGTTGAATTTTCGTCGAAAAGTCTGAAATTAAATTAAGTTTACACAGATATTCTATTGGTTTTAGAATTTATTGAATTCATCAATTAGCTTTCATCTATAAAAATTAAGTATTTTATTCAAATTTGTTACATTTTTGCCACCTTGTATGCGATGATACAAACATTCCTCATGCCTAAATGTCATGTATGGGCATTAGGGTGTCCCGAAAAAAACTTTTTTTTTATTTTCGCTACTCAAGACCATTCAAAAGTTGCGTTATTTGTTGTAGATTACTGTAAAAATAATAAAAAAAATATAAAAATATGTCTTGAGGGCTCTACCAGCAATTTTTTTTTTTTAAATCACTTATGAAGCCTTCCAGTTCATATCGTCTTTCCTAATTTATTTACATTTTCCCCACTTTATTTCTTTATTTTATTTATAGCAGCACCCTAAGTTATCATTTGCAGGCAACAATAGAATATTTTTACTCAGTAATTGGATTTGATCGCACTTGCAAAATTCATGTTCTGACATATATTTGTTACATTTTCTACTTCTACGGTGAGGCAGTTCGTGTCAATTCTATTAAGGGTTTTTTTTATTTTTTTTTATTCACTTCTAATCAATGTGATCTCTTACAAGCAAATTAAACTTGAGTGCTGTAAATACACTGCGAGAGTTGCTCTTTTCTGTTTCTCTGGCCTTTAATATTTTGCGAAATGCAAGTTATCGTACATGGTCTCTATTGTGAAATAACATTTAACTGATATATTATTTTTGTACAATTGCATCTATATATCAATTGCTCTGTTTTCTATTTATTTTTTCTTGTCAATAACAAGACAATTATCTTTGAAAGAGACCAATTCTACGTCAGCAAAGACCGCCAAAGCGACCGCTGCCGCAGATCGCGTTGATCACAGGGTTGGTAGATCATATCGATCACATTACACACATAGCCACTATTGGCTGCGCTGGAGTGTTGCAATTCAATTAAATAGCTATGAAAATCATTTATAAGCTTGCTTGTCACTATTCGAAGAAAGCTTTGCTGTAGGCGACTGCGGCCGAGGCAGCAACTCGCGCACTGCTCCAAGTTTGTTTTCTTTGATAACATGTGAGCTCTATCCACGTAATTTTTTTTTTGTCTTTGATCTGTCTTTGAAATTCTCGCCATTTTTTGCATCTATATAACTTATTGCCAATTTCCTATCACTTTCTTTGTTTAGTAAAACGACTGTTTCAGAATAGGAATTTCTTAGGTTTTATGCAGGGACAAATATAAAATGAAGTGCACTTACAAGTAGCAATATTGAAAAGCTTGTTTGTTTGAGGATTCCAAAAAGCACTTTGCTTTTGTAGTCGTCATTTTTTTTATTTCGTATCAATTATAATATATAAACAGGTATGTCGAAATAATATGATTTCATCAACTGGGTAACTTGTAGATAAACGATGGAAATCGAAGGTTTGGGCCAAATCGTGTCAAGTTATCTAAGTTGGAAGGAAATTGGCCATTCTTCTGTAGTTTTAATTTATTTTCATCAAAATGATTTTGATAAAGTCTCTTAAATCTGGTAAATAGCGATCGCCAAATTTTTAACATGATCCCAACACAAGTAATTCCTTTTTTCTTGAATCCATTATTGTATGTTGCCTACTTAGTTGTATAAAAATTAAAAATGTAACAATCACTTATTTTATTACAAGGAAGTGCATAGTAACATCATATAGCAAATAAAACCATAATAGAAGTGAGACAAACTGCTTCACCATAGAAGTAGAAAATGTAACAAAAATATGTCGAAACATGAATTTTGCAAGTTCGATCAAATCCATTAACTGACTGAAAACATTCTATTATTGCCTGCAAATGATAACTTAGGGTGCTGCTATCAATAAAATAAAGAAATAAAGTGGGAATAATGTAAAAAAAATTAGACAAGACGACATGAAGTGAAAGGCCACTTAAGTGATTTTTTGAAAATAAAATTGCTGGTAGAGCCCTCAAGATATATTTTTATATATTTTTTATTATTTTTACGGTAATCTACAACAAATAACGCAACTTTTGAATGGTCTTGAGTAGCGAAAATCAAAAAAAAGTTTTTTTCGGGACACCCTAATGGGCATAGCAATGACAGGTTCCGTTAACCTGATGATATCTTACTTTATAGTCTTGCAATTTTCACAGAATATGTATGTATATCTATTGCCTCTGGTGCATTTGACAACACGCCAGTCTGCGACACGATCGAACCCGGGTCCCTGGGCAAAGACAATATAATACTAACTGGGTAAGATCCCGCCCGAACATGGTCGAGACAACGATCGTTTTGACATGACAGATTTATTTATTTATTAGGCACACCAACAGTACATATACAATAAATTGCGTTAAAATAACAGATTGACCCGGGTCTTGCTTAAATATATGCGGACAAATCACACAGATTGAGCTTGTGTTATGGGATACTAACTCAACATTACTATATTTTTTATAAAAAGTAAGTTGACCTGACCGGGGCAGAACGCGGGACCATCCGTGTCGCAGCCTGGCGTGTTGACCGCTGCGCCACGGAGCTCGTCAAATTGAATGTTTATATCTCGTATACAAGTAGCTATGACAAACTGTATCGGAAAGTTAGATTATTTTAACAACGAGTTCACAACTTACTGTGGGTCCACTTCAATTTGTGTCAAATTTAGTTGTAGCTTTTAAATGATTCAATTAAAAAATAAGAGGCATTTAAGAAACATATTTAAGGCGCTCTTATAGTAAGACTAGCGCCACCCAGCTATTAAATTCCTTAAATCATAAATTGTATCGAATTTTAAAAATCTAACAAGTACAAAACTACTGAATTACTTAAAGTATTTTTTGTATATTACAAGTAACTTACTAGTGCCATATTTAAAGAGAAAAATAGATTAACGCCAAAAGTGGCCTGTTTTTCTCTTATTTTATCAAACGAATATTAGTGAAAATGAATACAAAAATATTACAAGTAATATAATAGTTATGTATTTGTTAGATTTTTAAAATTCGACATAAATTAGGATTACAATAATTAATTGCTGGTTGGCACTAGTGTTACTATAGGAGCGCCTTAAGGGCGTGTGCCGCACTAGGCCAACTACCGACACCAATAATTTTATACCTAATACTTTACAAATAAAATCAAATTCAATAATCTAAGTAACATAAGCCTTAGTAAATAACTAAAGTATTTTTGGAATCATGTTTTAATATTATGAGAATCAGTCATTAAGAGAAATATTGATTACCGCCTAAAACGGCCGTTTTTGGCAGTAATCAGTAGTTCTCTTAATGACTTGAATTAAATAAATGGTGGTAAGCAACACTTAGGGTGCGATGCTGACTCGCACTTGGCCGGTTTCTTATAATGAAACTGAAACCTAACAAAAAATCTTTAAAAGCATTCTTGCGTGCACTGACATGCATTGAAATATTATTTTTTAAATAGAATAAACAATTGTTTTAAATACCTTATTCGATTGCTAAGGGGTTCCTTACTTTCTTAATATCAACAACGATAATCTGTCTATGACATCGACATATTTGCCTACTCAAAAAAGTCTAAATTATACAACATTATTCTGGATAGACAGCTTTCTCTATTATTTATATTTACATACACACCCCGAAATACACTTGTGCACGGGCTTACGATTTTTCCTTATTTAAAAAAACCAGTCATTGGCTTAGTAATGTTAATGTACTCGTATTTGTGGACATATTTTTATGTAGATCACTGTTATTTATTGAATAAATTAAAAGTTTAAGTTAATTGTTTATATCTTGTCTTGTTTGTATGTCCAAGTACATACATAATAAGAGTAAATGATACAAACCCTGTTTATTATCCATTCCTATCTTTTTGATGAAAGAAAGATGATTTTTAGGGTCCCGTACAAAAAATGAAAAACGGAACCCATATAGGATCACTCGTGCGTCTGTCTGTCCGTCCGTCTGTCACAGCCAGCCGATTTTCTCCGAAACTACTGAACCAAATTAGGTGAAATTTGGTAAGATGGTGTAATCCTATGACCCAAACACGAATGTGCAAACTAAATAAATATTTTTTTAAATAAGGGTCTGTTTCGGGGGCCCAATTGAAAAAAAAAAAAGTTTTGCAAACCGTACTGTGTCATATATCAAATGAAAGGGCTCGTTATGAGGATCTCAAAATTTTTTTTCGGTGGGTTATAATCAATACTTTTGATTTTATTCACGAAAGAAGGCGAAACTTGACCATTCCCCCCTCCCTGATCTCCGAAAATATTGGGCCCAAAATTTTGAAAAAATTACAGAATATAGTTCTTTGCTTGAAGATTACAGTAAAAATTATAAGAATTCTACCAGTTCAAAATAAAGTGACAAACCCGCTATAATAAGTTCACCTAGGAAAATAGTTCATCAAAACACCACTAAATAGCGCTATCTACATTTTTGCATATTCGCATAGATGGGACAGCTGTCAATCAAAAAAACAGCAAGTTTATTTTATATAAAAGCACATTTCGAATTCAAAGCTCAGAAGATAGGGAATTACACACAAAGGAGTGAGTTCACGAAGCATATTGTACGGAACCCTCATTGCGCGAGTTTGACTCACACTTCGCCGGTTTTTTTACATTCATTGCAGTTCGGTATTTTTGTATTTAAATCTAGTGCTTGTTAATTATTTTTCATATTATTATTCATAGCATTCTTATATTATAAAATAGTGTTCTCAGTCCGCAGGCTTTTTTCAATCGAACCAATCAAAGTTAATAATTGAGCCCTCGGTGTTGTTATTAGCGCATTCACTTATGTGTCACACCACAGTTATCGTTCAGCCAATCAAATAAGATGGCCGGTCGTTAAAGCTATTGACGGAGGCGGCAATAACACTTATTGACGTCTCGTCCCAAAAACTCTACTTTTTCGCGTTTCGTTTTATGCAGGTGTCAACTTATATAATTTTTAGTGTTTAAAACTGTTATTTGGTATAGGTAATGTAAATTTACATGTGTTCGTTTTATCATCTTTGTGACTTAAGAGAAATAATTGTTGTATTTATATTCTATTCTTTATAACCTCGTATCTTTAAATTCCGGGATGGATATTGACAGTGAAGGTATTGTTAGGTTCTTCTCGAAAATCCGAGATTTCTTAGATAGTTTTTCGAGGAATTCGGATTTTTTGTGCTTTGAAATAATACCACTCATAAGTATACAGCCTGCGTAATGAGGTTTTCAGAATTGATTTTCCCCCAGGTGACGACACTTTGCCGAGGTATTTTTGACAGCTGCTGTCAAAATCCACTAATCATGTTTAATCCTCAATTTTGTGACTGGTGTATTTTGACAGCTCGTGTCATAAATACCTCTCGACACAGTGCCGCCATCTGGGGGAAAAATCAATTCTAAAAACCCTCATTACTATTTCGTGTAATTTTTCACTTCAGTATAGTCAGAATGGTAACCTACTATAAGTACATTCCTTTTTTGCCAGTCATTCGAAAAGTAAATACATTAGGCCAGAAGCAGTATAGCATGACATGCGTTAAAATATAAATGATTAAATAAGTAAATAAATGGGTGGGACAAATCAAATAAGCTGGCAACGAAGTTGGTCAGTTTTGTAATTGATGTCACACTGTAAGTCCAATACAGTGAGAAAGGCAAATAAATAAACATGACACTGCAACAAGTGCTTTGGTGAGCGACTCGACACATACGTGACATTTGGGCCAATATTACTGGGAGAAGTTTGTCTTGGAGGTAAGCTGTTCATTTAGAAAGTTTCGACGAAGACTCGAAATTGATATGAGATTAGTTAGTTTTAGAAGTAATATACTTTATTAGAAGTAATAAAGTCTTCGTACGTTTATTAAATTAATTAATGTTTATGAAACAAAAAAATCACAAAGTATTTTATGTTATATTACGTACCTATATAAAGTTCATACAGTAGACGTTCGCATTGCAGCTTCAAACAGTATCGAGGTAAATCAACAGGGCTCTTAGGAGGAATTGATAGTGCTACTCTTCTGCAATATCCGAAATAACCGGAGGTCCTCAGACAAACAATGAATCGCGTTCAGCCATTATTATATTCCAGCAAAAGAAGAAATAAGATTCCGTCCAACCAGCTTTCATAATACTAATAACGTAATAGCAACCGATATCGAAACGAGTGTTTTAAAGAAAGTTTCATTATTTTTAACCGACTTCATAAATAAGGAGGAGGTTCTCAATTCGTCGGAATCTTTTTTGTATTTTTTTTTATGTATGTTCTCCGATTTCTCGAAGACGCCTGGACCGATTTAAGAAATTCTTTTTTTGTTCGATAGGTAATAAAAGTGTTTACCGAAATGTGTCGAGCGCTTTTTAAAAAAATGCACAAAAACCAAAAAAATGTTTACAAGTATGCCGTTCGTTTACACTTATTTCTATTCTTATTCAAACAAATTGATAGGGTCGAAACGGTTTTTGTTTTTTGTTAAAAATATCTCAAATATTTTAATAGTGTATCATAAAGTGATTCCTGAAACACCAATTTTTATTTTATAGCCAAAATAATGCGGTAATGTAAATAACCAACCACTAGACCAGGAACAACGTGTTAGCAAGCGTATTTGGCACAACATTACATTTTGTAACGATTTTGTTCTATTTTTACTGATTTAATAGTGGATTACTCATTTAAATATGGTAAAATACAAAAAAAAATAACACTACTTTCTTTTATTTCAAGAGAAAACTGTAATGTGGTAAATCAGTGCCGCTTGGATATGTCTAATAATTTTGAATATTTAGTAGAATAATATTTAAAAGAATAAGACACTACTTTCGTTTAAAAGAAAATGAATACATTTTCAAATGTGGCGACACATTTAATTTGTGATTAAGATAATATGAAACAAGGCAAATTTTATGATCATTATTTTGACTGACCGTTGTGTTGAAAAACGTATGGTTTTGATAATAACAACACTCTCGTATTTTTTGTTCACCGTGCGAGCGAACGGTGTTACGATCAACTTTCACCAGGAGTCACCTTCTGACTCCATCATCAGACCAAGCCTATGGTATCATTATATTGCATTGTCATCGGACTTACATAAGTACACAAAACTTCAGTTCCATTAGTTAAGGATAAACAAAGAAAGAACAAACGAAAACAATAAAAAATTGGTCAAGTGCGACTCAGGCTCGCCCATGAAGGGTTCCGTAGAAGCATGCTTAGATTAGCCAAAAACCTTACACAAAACTTCAGTTCCATCAGTTAAGGATAAACAAAGAAAGAACAAACGAAAACAATAAAAAATTGGTCAAGTGCGACTCAGGCTCGCCCATGAAGGGTTCCGTAGAAGCATGCTTAGATTAGCTAAAAACCTAACTGTGACATACAGTCAGAAAGACGGACGTGACGAATCTATAATATAAGTTAAGTGATCCGTTTTTGCCAATTGGCTACGGAACCCTAAAAAGTAACTGGTAAACGAATTAAAAGAACTAAACTGCTATTATTTTCCTCTATTAGTCAAATCACGTTATTGTTTTCAGACATCCGTTACTAGGAGTGCTAGTCGTGAGGCTCTTAAAAACAAACACCGTTCCGCTTTTTGAAAGAGAGAAGAGTCATGTTATCGTGTTCCGATGAATGCGTCACTCAATCACAATGCACGTCGGGTGCATGTTGGAAAACTGTCCAAACATGTGGCCGTGCAATATATTAGCATATCGTTGGTAACCAGAGATCCTTTAGTTTAGCCGCATTGTTCACAGTAAAGTCAAATAGATGAAACTAGAAATCTTAACTAAACCACTAGGGATGCTTCCATTAACTTCAGCTGGACTAAGACGGAAGGAATGTCCGCATTATTTGAAATGTGGAGATTAAATTAGAACCGCATTCCCTCTACAGAATTCTATTTGTCTAACTGACGTTTTGTTTTTTCATGCGATTTAAGTTTACACTAAAATGGGGACGCCACCAAAGTACCGAAGTAGTGTTTTGAATGACGACTTCTTAAAGGGTTTGGCTCATTACAGGCCTCGCACCTACAAAAAATTGGGCCAATTCATTATCAGTTATTTTCGGAGTAAGTGCCAGCAGCTAAAGTAAAAAAAAAACCCTAATTCTGCCTCGCTTTGTCCAAATGTTTGACGTGAAGGCTGCATCCACTGACCTACCAAGATATCTGTGAAAATAAAGTATTAGTATTTGCCCGCGCCGGGAATCCAATCCGGTACCCCTCCTCGTGTCGCAGGCTTGCGTGTTAACCTCTGCGCCACAGAGGCCATCAATCCTCGACTTATATTATTTCTGGATAGATAAATCCAATAATCTTAATTTACACAAAATTTCATTTTCCTGTGCCACCTAAAAAGAATTGATGATTGTTTGAACCGAACGGCAACCGAGTATAATTATTTTTTGTTTGTTGATTTTTTCACAAAGTGGCTGATGAATTTCGACAAATATTTCTGAGATAACTTCTAGTACCTATCGAACAAAAAATAATCATATGAATCGATTCATAATGGGGGAAATCGAACGCATATTTCGTCACATCGTTGTACTTTGAAAAGAGCTCTCAATAATAGGAATATCAGTTAGTAAAAACTAGTTTCGACCAGACAACTGTCGCCACTTCATTGTGTATGGGTGATGTGAGTACTTCGTTTAGCAACTTTGTTAATTATTGCGTTTATGGAAATGGCTATATAACAAAAGTTGCAAAAATATGCTATCTTATGCTATATTCGATTTCTTCAATTTCCTTGCTTTTGAAGTGGACTTTTCCAAACAGTTTTTACCAAAATTATAGTATCAATACTTATTAAAAATATAGCTAATATAAACAAAAATATTTTTTAACAAATAAATCTACTCTTCACGCAAGTGACCCATTGGCTGAGTAGTCGGATAACAAACATTAAAATATATACATTCAAATTAAAAGCTCCTTCTTTTTGAAGTCACTTAAAAATATTGTTTTTCCGTGGCGTAGCGACGAATTGTTACCCAGGATATACCCATTTTGCAAGACTTACATATCATTATAAACAGCATATGGCTATACCAATACTTTTATTACTTAGACAGCTGCAGCACATTGACGTTCTCTGCAACAGCATCGGCGGCTGCATTTTAGCGTAATTAATTACATTACAAACGCAACGACACACGTTGCGGTTGCCTGTCCTGTCTAGCATTAGAGATGAACTTTTTCAAGTCTATGCATTCCCAAAGCCATGGCTTCTGTAGGAATCCTACTTTCATGTTTGTGACGAGAGATCAAATAAGGATTTTTATAGTGACATGTATAGGACCGAGCTTCAGCGTAATCATATTACAAACACAACTGTCTTCATCTCTAATGCTAACTTTAGTCAAGTCTATGCATTTCCAAGGCCATAAACCTCCGTAGAAATCCTACTTGTCATGTTTGTCCCGAGAGATCAAATTAGAATTTCTATAGTTACTTGTATAGGACCCGTCAGCTTCAGCGTAATTACATTACACGCAAGCAACATGTTGCGGTCACCAGTCCTATCTTTATCTCTAATGCTAACTTTAGTCAAGTCTATGCAATCCCAAAGCCATAACTTCTGTAGGATGCTTACTTGTCATGTTTGTCCCGAGAGATAAAATTAGGATTTCTATAGTTTCTTGTATAGGCCCCGCCCGACAGCCTCAGCGTAATTACATTACAATAGCAACGCAAAATGTTGCGGTCGCCTATCCTGTCCTCATCTCTAATGCTAACTTTAGTCAAGTCTATGCATTTCCAAGGCCATAAACCTCTGTAGAAATCCTACTTGTCATGTTTGTCCCGAGAGATCAAATTAGAATTTCTATAGTTACTTGTATAGGACCCGTCAGCTTCAGCGTAATTACATTACACGCAAGCAACATGTTGCGGTCACCAGTCCTATCTTTATCTCTAATGCTAACTTTAGTCAAGTCTATGCAATCCCAAAGCCATAACTTCTGTAGGAATCTTACTTGTCATGTTTGTCCCGAGAGATAAAATTAGGATTTCTATAGTTTCTTGTATAGGCCCCGCCCGACAGCCTCAGCGTAATTACATTACAATAGCAACGCAAAATGTTGCGGTCGCCTATCCTGTCCTCATCTCTAATGCTAACTTTAGTCAAGTCTATGCATTTCCAAGGCCATAAACCTCTGTAGAAATCCTACTTGTCATGTTTGTCCCGAGAGATCAAATTAGAATTTCTATAGTTACTTGTATAGGACCCGTCAGCTTCAGCGTAATTACATTACAGACGCAAGCAACATGTTGCGGTTACCTGTCCTGTCTTCGTCTCTAATGCTAACTTCAGTCAACTCTATGTATTTCCAAGGCCATAACCTCTGTAATCTTACTTGTCATGTTTGTTCCGAGAGTTCAAATACGGATTTTTATATTTGTTGTATTGGACCCGTCAGCTTCAGCGTAATTACATTACAAACGCAAGCAACATGATGCGGCCGCCAGTCCTGTCTTCATCGCTAATGTTAACTTCAGTCAAGTCTATGCATTTCCAAGGCTATAACCTCTTTAGGAATCCCACTTGTCATGTTTGTCCTGAGAGATCAAATTAGGATTTCTAACACTATTGTACAGGAACCCTAATGTACACATGAACCCTCTTCCATGTGACTGCTCTTGCCAGATTAACCAGACTTATTCTTGATAAATATTAAATTTCTTACATTCGGACAGGAAGCGTATTATAGAAGTTATGGCAGTTTGAACATTTCCAAATTTGTTATTTATTATCACTAATTAAGTGCGCAGTGCGCACCCATGTTTAATCTCCAATCTCGTTGGGACGACGGTCTATAAGGCCTATTCCTCAATTTCTTCAGTTTTTACTCAACTGGCCGACGAGGAGGGTAATATTTTCGAGCATATAATGTATGCATTTATGTAGGTAAATATGAAAGTTCGTTCCATTGTTGGTAGTCAGGATTCTCATTTTTAATGATAAAAGCTTATTTACCTATAGGCTGATGTATACATGACGAGCTCCGTGGCGCAGCGGTCAACACGCCTGCCTGCTACACGGAAGGTCCCGGGTTCGATCCCCGGTCAGGTCAAGATGGAAAATGATCTTTTTCAAAATGACCTGGGTCTTGGATGTTTATTTATATAAGTATCTATTATAAATATAGAATCGTTGAGTTAGTATCCCACAGAACACAGAAGTGTTCTGTGTAGTATCCCATAACACAAATCTCGAACTTACTTTGGGGCTAGCTCAATCTGTGTGATTTGTCCGTACATATTTATTTATTTATTTATATTTATACATACGTAGTGTTCCTTTTATATTTCATTATTTTCAGCTAGTACCTTATAATTTAGGTTTTCGGTAACAATAAATCATCTTTGAACGAGCGTTGCTCCATACTCCATAAACGCAACTGAATTTTTGTTCAGTTTGTTCATCTCCGTGGCTACTAGCTACTGCTCGTGCCTCTAAAATGCAGGCCAACTTCAATTCCATATAAAAGAACTGGGCTATCTAACAGATGGATTTATATACATATACCTTCAATCTAACCGCCATTTAGACCACGCTGCCGTTATGCGGGATGTCGGAATCAACGTCTTCGGACACGAGAAGAGATCCCAGATACCTATTTTAACTTGTCAGTCATTATTATATTGACCTTAATACCGCGGTAATTCCTACACTCTTGCACCGACCCCTTTCCTTTGAAGACTAGAGTAATCACTGAGCATCCACTGATCAGGAATTTTACCAGTAAAGAATGCGCAGTTGAAATGGTTGGTTAAGATGAAGCTTATCGACGATTCGCCATCAGCTTTCTGATCTTTCATGCGTCGAAAAGCTGAGACCGACGGACCGACGGAAAGTTGGAACCTAAGTAACGGGATTCCGTGGCCATCTTTTGTGCACGAAACTTTAAAAACAAAAATTAATGAGGTTCATCAAAATAGGGTAACACATATGACATCATCGAGACCTTCGGAGAACTAGCTTTCTTTAACTTGTAGTTGTAAGGAGTCGATGTCTTCTCACACGAGCGAAGCGGCGAATGTATACAAGTAGAAATTATAAAAGAGTAGTTACCTTCCATTCTGTGGTCCCACGTTTCCGTCGTTGAAGGAGGAGCTGGCGCTTACGTCCTTGTCCGGGATGAGGCCGCTCTCCATGCCAAGTGGCGCGATGCATTGAGCTGCAAAGAAAAGTATTATTAGCAAATATTATAAAAAAATCATATAAAGATTGATGACCAATATGAAGTATTACAAATATTAGTTATCTGAATAGATAATTCGTACACGTCAAAAATAGTAAGTACGGGTAGTCCCGCCCTGCTGATCTACTTCATTGTCTCGTCTACTTAGAAAATCCTAAAACGCATCTTTATGTTCCAAAGCTGCCATATCAACCGGCAGATATCGCAAATAATTTTTACAAAGAAACAAAATTACTTACTCATACATTCCCGAGACGGCACCGGCTGCACGTCAATATGAATTGGGTATTATTACCCGTACAAACTAAATATAAGGCGCGGAGCGTGCCCCACAAACCACATGCCATTGTTTCTGCCGACCTTCTACAAATGTTCAAACTGCACGTGAAGTCGTAAGATCCTGTGTATACGATGTTTTGGCTATTTTTGAATCTAAAGTTTAGCAGGCACAGATTACCCCCAATGTGGGTGATCTGTGTTAGCAGGGGAGGTTCAGATTTTCTAGAATAATGAAGCGTTAGGTATCATGAATAAAACCAAAATTTATAATTTCGATAGTAAAGTTAAAAAATCTTGTATATAAACATCATGCTTGATAATTATTATCAATGCAATCTATACTTACTAATTTTATTAAGGGACTTGATTGTATATTTATATTTATTTATTATGAATAAGCTACATTATCATAACAAAGACTTAATTACGAGGACAGAGTCACGGAAATCAGGTAGTCCAGTAAATGATAATATACCTTTCATTTCTACTGGACTGTCCAGTAGAAATGAAAGGTATATTATCATTTACTGGACTACCTGATTTCCGTGACTCTGTCCTCGTGATATTTATAGTTATTTTTTTCGGTGTCAGATTTATCCAGCTCTTTCAGGAATCTATCGTAGCTTAACGACTACCATGTAATGACAGCTTAACGTGCGAGGAAGTATGACTTTCTCATACTCCTCAATTCCCAACAGTTTGTGGCGTGGCTCTATTATGGAACTTTTTACTCTAATGGGATGGATTCCGATGAAAACGCGACTAGGTCGAGGGAGAAAGCTAATAAATGACACATGGGCACAATTGCGTTTCCATTAATCTCCTCTAAGTAAAATTTATATTTTTTTAAAAGCTTATTTGACGGTAACCGTCACCCATGGATATGGATATTAGCAACACCAGAGGAGATGCTGTTGGATTGCTGACTCTCAAAATACCTGTGAACAAGCCTTTAAAAGGACCTCAAATCACAGCACGCAGGAAAACCCACATGACACTCCGACATTTTTGAAGACCCAAGTGTCAAGGATGTGTAGGGATGGACTTTACGCCTATGGCGGGCGGTGCGGTGTTAGAAAGAAGACAGTGGCACCAATTTAAAAAGATCTTTAGAACAGGCCCCATTGTATAAACTTTAGAACACACACACAGAGCCAACGTCTCTCCGAAGACTGAGGGTGTCTAAATCGTCTGTGACTTAGGGATCGTCGATAATACGAATTGCTAGGCGTTGGATGAAGTCAATGAGTTGGTATTTGAAATGCACCCGACCAGATATGAGAGCAGTGTTCCATGTGAGGCCGGACTTGAGCTTTATATAACAGAGCAATCTTTAGATAACAGATCAAAAAAATCAATTTAGACTGATCAGCAGCCGGGGAGGACTGCAAGTAATTTTATATTTTAAAAATTTTGGCGCGGTCAAGGTTTGAACCTCTGCGTCTTAGTTTTTAAGAATTATAGTCAAAAGAACAATATACGCTGTACACAGTTACAACTTAGCAAGTGATTATAGATATATTCAGCTCCAGTCATGAATGAACTAGCAATGTGTATGTATTCATCCTAGGCTTGCATCCGTAAGTTCTATTAGCCACCTAATTGAGACAAAGGCTAGACACCATTACATTCGACAGCCGAACTGGATACATGCTAAGAAACTATTGTGTGTCTATCAGACAATACACATATTGTTCGGTTTGCGTCAGTCAATGTCCATTATCATTCGCGTGTTAGTCGGTGAGATAGGTAAATTCAATATAATCAGACTCAATGTCTGCCATTTTATAGCATTAACAGAAACCAAGTCTCTTTGACAGAAACAGATCTTGTCTCGCGGACAGTAACTGTAAGACTTCTTTGATACTGCTAAATAACAATTTGATATATGTTACTAAAAGCACCTTAAAACTAAAATAGAAATAAAATAACACCTCTTATATCATACCTCTGGTGTAGAAGTTGTAACTCGGCCGCGGGTGTCACTCACCATCAGGTGGAGCTTGCTCGTCTATAGTCTTATTTCATAAAAATAAACTTTATTCCACTTATTGGTTGTATAGTGTGTGACGCACAACTCTTTAATGGGGTGTGTGTGTGTGTGTGTGTGTGTGCGTGTGAGGTAGCCTCCCGCGATACTGCCTTACGACTCCAACGGTAATGTTGGAAATCGCACCACCAGCGAGAGTGTAAATTAACGCTGTGACGCGATTTTTGCTCAAAGATCCTTAAGATATGCATTGTCTGTTTAACTTACTCCGCCACATATTTACTTATTGTGGAGTAATAAATCGCGAGACAGTCCAAACAGACAACGAAGAGACATGTTGGGACCACTGAGTCCAGTTCTGCACTTGTTTCTGCGAGATGGCTTTTTTTGCTTTCTTTCTACTTTCGTAGCCCTAATTATCAACATATCCTTTCTCAGGAACTGGTTTGGAAGCTGCCACCTTTGCTTGCGCCTTTTCTCTACTTAGAGATGACCGCCGAATTCAAGGAGGTTGGCTTGCAGCAGTCGCGTCTCGACGAGGTGTTGGCGTACTTACATTCTTTACCATGCAGTCACTGCACGAGGTGCGAGGTGGAATGACACGTGTCATTCGTTGGCGATGACCGGCGATGAATCCAATTTAGCTGACGCGAAACTTGACTGCGATGCATCGAGTGTACTGCGGCACGGGTTGACGTTTGAGGCATCGGGTGACCTACTTACGGACTTGTTGCTTTTTAATTCAACCATTTCCACACGCCAATCATTAATGGTAGTTTGTTACGCCTATAATCTGAACTATATATCGGCCAGATTTGGCTTTAGTTGATTGATGTATTTTAACAATTTGGTGACATCAACGTGGTCGAAGGTAACAGTTGGAAGGCGATGTAGTTCCTTACAAACAAATGTCACAAGCCACTCGTCCGGATCAGTCATCATGAACAGTCTAATCATGACCTGAAGACTCTTCTCTCCCTTTTCATTCCGGCGGACGCCATTAGATCCCTGAATTCAATTGTCTCATACAGCAGCACTTTTGAATTCGTATCTCTTCTTGTAACTTACCTTGAAAAACAAGGTAAGTTGTGCAGATCTGCATGACACCAACGTCGTCAGTGCAATCCAGCTTCTTCACCAGGAAAGCCGTAAGTAGATCGTTACTTACAAGTTTTCCTGTGAAGAAGCTGGATTTTTTCGTATATTCAAGGTGCAGACGAGCAGCGGCGAAGCGTGTGACTCCATATGTCAGGTGAATTTTCGAAATCAAATATGGAAAATAAAAAAGGACGAAACGATATCGGTGTATTGAAAAAATCCGGCCAAGTGCGTGTCGGGCCACGCGCAGTATAGGGTTCCGTAGTTGCGAATGACAACTTTGAGTTCACACTGTTTACACTCGCACCTCACAGTTTAACGACCAAAAACATCTAACAATAAAGATTGTATGAAATTTTACATTTTTTTCAAGATTTTTTTCTACGACTTTTTTGCCATGATTAATATACATACTTATACCAAATTACAGCTTTCTAGTACTTATAGTCTCTGAGTAAAACCGCGGACGGACAGACAGACAGACAGACAGACAGACAGACAGACAGACATGGCGAAACTATAAGGGTTCCTAGTTTACTACGGAACCCTAAAAAGCGCATTTAAGATAGGCAACCACAGATGTTAAAGTAAAGTAGAAAAACTTGATTTAGTCAAAAGTCAAATAACAAGAACAGGTAAAAGCTAACTAAATTTATTTACATCCAAACAAGCAGCTAAATGCGTGCATTTATAATAGTGGCATTAATCCGGCGGGAGTAACATGATGAACACATAAATAATTTGGAACCGCGGAGGGAGAGCGACATTTCGTGACCTGCCCAGTTACTGTTACCTCTGACCTGTATTTAAACTGTGTTACATATTCTCTGCTCAATAAATATCAAACATTATTACTTAAATACCATTTTAGCACTACTTCTGAAACTAGCTGCAACACAATGCAAATATAGGTACTTAGTCTACGGAAGTTTAAAGCTAACTACATATTTTCGTTTTCAGAAGTATATATGATGCTGATATACCTAACCTATGCATTTTAAATTAGATTTTAAGTTAATTAGTTATAATTAAGCATCGCTCTACCTTCAAACTCTGTGCTTTCTGACCTTTTAAATCGAAAAATAATTCCTTTTCCTCACATTATTTAATAAACAAAAAAATATACTTACGGACTAAGCCAGAGTCAAACACATACAAAATATCTAAGATTCTCAATATATAATAATACTTACTTAACATTTTTTATGATAGGCTTCGTTTGGATAATCGCTAATGTACAACTACGCCGGGTTTTCGAACTACAAAGAGCACGAGAATTGATTACGTACATAGTTACAAGCATTCCTATCACGGTCGCCATCTCAGCCCATGCTTTTCGGGACATTTGGCGGTTATATCACTCGGAATAATAGTCGTTTGACCTCTGCAGCATGGTATAACTTCCCTACAGTACGACGAGCAAATGTTTGTTGTGTACTTGACTGTTGAGTTCGCTACTCTTATATTGACATCTGAAACTAATTAAATGTTGTTTGTCTATTTGTACCCCTTTTATATATGGATTTATCGACCATCAACCAACCAATCAATAGTAAATATTAATTATGTAATGCTACTCCACTAAAAAACATATAGCTTCCCTAACTGAAGCTCTAGGTTCTCGATTTCCGGCGCATTCATGTACTCGTATTCTTGAATTTTGCTTGTAAGCGTGTATTGACATTAGTTGAACATGCGGCCAGGTGTAAAATCTTTGCCGACTATGTAGGTAGCAAAATTAAGTTTAAACTAAAATATTGTCGTAATAGGCAATTTATATATAGAGGCAGACCAAACAAGATAGCGGGGCGATCTAGATATATATGCAAGCGAATAGCCAGATGTAGAGAACTGCCCACAACATCGACAGGTAAGACTTTTCATAAGCTTTTTTTAAATAATAAACCATTTTAAGGACCGATGTGTGTTTCTCTGTATTCTATTCTATATACTGTTACAATTTAATCAAAATCTAATATGGAGTGTAAAATTATTAGAGCGTCTTTCTCTCCAGAACAAAAACGAAAACAATTCTTGATTTTTCATGATGAGCATAATTTTTTTTACGTTAACCCTTGAACTTTCCATTAATGGCCTTTCTTTTCTATTTGCCTACTCGGGAACCTACACGTAGTGGCTCGATATTAAAGGTACGTACATTCAGCAAGTTAAGTGCTTCACAATTTTATTGTTTCGTTTCCAAGCCCGGCTGTGTTTCATACGGATACGGTAATAAACCTTCGACGGAGAAACCAAGGAATGTTTTTGTGACTTCCCAACTTTTTTTTGCTTTCATAGTGACCCCCTTTTTACAGACTTTTATGAAGGCTTGAATAAGTTCGTTAAGCACATAGACACAATAATCTCATACTTGTGTTTTAGAAGGAATTGATTGCACATAGTCTTTTATTTAAACCCATGATAGCAACCCCCTCTACTGGTATTTTTATTTGTAATGTAAGTCAATATATTATTCTTATTAAAAGTATTTATAATAAATACATAGACTTTAATCAATACTGCTGATTTCCTGTGGTTGAAACAGTTTCAACCTACGCCAGCAAACCTTTTAATCGATACCGGAGGTAATAGACGCCGTGTTCTAACACACATTAAGATGTTTATCAATATTTATTGGTTCTATTCACAAATTGATTGAATTCGATATGGAACTCTTAATGAAAATCAAATCAAACGATAACTTATTTAATTTTTCATAGATATTATATTTCGATTTTCTTAAATGTTTAACTATGTTTTATTATATGCTTATTTCTAAAAATTTATACATATTCAATCTCTACTTTTAACCCAACGTATTTGTAAAGTACTTCCATCCACTATAACCGTGTGAAGCTCTATGCACGAGTAAAATATAAAGAGGCCTTAGCCTAGATAATACCTGGGTAATACAAATATGGTGACTTGTGTATAAGTTGATATTGAATTTCAGTGCCGTAAGGTTCCCGGCATAGAATAGGACCACTCTAAGTATTCTCATGAATGCCGTAGAAGGCGTCTTTGGAAACACAAAAGCATAATACATCAAACAGAGGTATCTTTGCCAAATCGTCTGACCAGTGTGGAGAGGTCAAATCCTCTAACTCTCTGGCATGTGTACAGCGTGTAACTTGACCCTCAACATTCCCTTAAACGAGTGACTCAGCCCAGCAATATGACCTACTTTTCCTATGGGATCAAAGCTGGGAACTTAAAAAATATCGACATTTTCCATAATAGTGTTCAGCCGCCCAGGCAATTAGTCAAGGAAAAGTAAAAACAATCGATTTCCCAGTATTGATCCCATAGGAAAAGTTGTTCATATTGACGGGCCGGGTCACCCCTGGGAATGTTGAGCGTCACGTTACATGCTGTATAACTCTGGTAGTACAGAGAGGGTCAAGCTCCTGCAGTAGAAACTAAAAAATCTGATGATGCTTCTCATCGATGAAAAGCGCATTTGTGCAAAATACTATTTCTATACGTAAAATTCAGATATAAAAGTTTTGAAGTCACATATTTTTATACATAGTAACCGTACATGATTTAGTATGGTTTAAGTCGATATTCAGGATGCTGAATTATGTTAAAAAATTCTCAAGAGTTCTATAAATACACCATTAAGTAGATTATAAAAATGGAATATTAACAAAATAAATCACCTACAAACACAAAACATCCAGCCATTTACCTACCTGATTTCAACTATCAAAGACAGTCTGCAGCACAAAGGGGCCGGAGAAATCATGAACATTAACTGATAAACACAATATTAGTACACTCACACCCCTTATTCAGGGGCGGACGAGCGAGACAGCGAATGCGCGCCATCTCGTGTACGCCAGGTATTATCCGAGTCATTATTATTATTATTGCCTATCATGCGACTGATAAATGATAAAATCAAAACGACTTCCTCAATTCTTCATAGCTGAACACCAATCGAGCGAATACCGTGGTATATTTTGTTTATTTACATGCGATTTTCTTGCTCCTTTTCTTTTCGAGCCTATTGAGAAGGCATATTTGTATTAAAATTATGTAACGAGGTAGTGCTTTTAATTATAAAAACGGGAAAGCGCGAGGCGAAGTGGGGCATCGCGGGTTTGGGATTTACAAATTTACAGATTTAGATTTTAATCCTTAATTTTTGCTTTATTTGCTTGGTTCATGTTAAGTTGTATGATTATCTTGAAATATTAGGATTTTGAAATTTGATATTTTCTCAGATAATAGGGACTGCCGACATGAATGTGTGATATTCGAGTTCATACTCCCATGCGTTCCTGAGAAAAGGGTCTTGACAGTCATACAAAGAGGCGGTCAGACTTAGACGAACAAAGAAATTATGTGAGCCCTATACCCTTTGAGTAGGAACCTTAAAACTGACTGATCTGTCATAAAAGTCGTCCAAAAAATATCCTCTGTATTATTGAAAACGGAATGGTAGGGCAAAGCTTTACGGACTTATTATGCACGGTATGTCAAACAAATCAAATGATACTTGTGTACGTATATCGTGCGTTTGCAAAATGTTTTCGAGCCATTCTATGGACGGCACTCGACGGCCTCGTAGTGGAAATTTTCGTTCAAATTCCATTTGTGACGTACACAACGGTTTTTTTTTATTTTATCTGACTGTCCTCTCTAATATTTTCATAGCTCTACATAAATTTTATGAAAATTACGGAGAAAAAAACTGGCCTATCAGAACGCGCAACATACCCCACCGCTATCTCTACTCATAATATAAATAAATAAATATATAGGGACATATCACACAAATTGAGCTAGCCCCACAGTAAGTTGTGAACTTGTGTCGTGGGATACTAACTCAACGAGATACTATATTTTATAATATATACTTGTATAGATAAACATCCAAGACCCAGGTCAATCTGAAAAAGATCTTTTTCCATCTTGACCTGACCGGGGATCGAACCCGGGACCTCCGTGTCGCAGGCTGGCGTGTTGACCACTGCGCCACGGAGCTCGACAATATACCGTGCAATTATAATGTTACTGGTGAAATTATAATATCACTGCTTTGGCAATAGACCTTTTTTATCCTTCTTATTTTGATACTTCATTTAGTACAACCCTCGTAGGGAATAGTACATATAAATTAGCTGTCAGTATAACGGACCTCGGCCCAGCGCAGCAGAAGTTACAGTTAAGGGTGTAACCAGACACACAATCGGAATAGGAGATGATAATGGTATGAGAACGAATTGCATTACACACAACGTAATTGATTTGACTTTGTCTGTATATAATCAGCGATAATTACAAAGATAAAATTTGTAAATCTCTGAAAACTTCTCGAGAAACAAACTTAAGCGATTGTAATAAGCGCTGAAATCGATACATCGGAAAACACAAGCCTTAGTAGCGTGCAATAACGAACATAACGAATGGAGTTATCCGAAACAGGCATAAAGTATCGATCGGGTAAAAACTGGCTCGGGAGATGCTAAAAGACGCACCCGTAATATGCAAATTTTACATAGCACTCATGTCCCTATTCAAACACTTACTGTGCAAACATTTATTTTGATATAGGTACTTGAATACAGTGGCTTATATTCCTATTTAAATCGGTACTAATAATTCTTATTTACAAAAAATAAGTTTCTGTCACAAGTTTTTATTACGAACGACTGATAAGTGCTAGCCAAGATGAACGAATAAGCCTAACTAAAGACGATCGGTTTATCTCGTTTACTTATGTATGAGATAATCCTCTTACATAAGTAAACGATTATTCTGATATCTATGTAAACGATTTATGATCCGACTAGCGCCACCTATTATTTTATTTCTTCAACTACTAAATCAGATCAAATTCAACAATCTACTTGTGTACTTCGGAAGTAATTATGTCATATTTATGGAATTCACTAAATAAGTAAGTAATTTACTAGCAGACAGACAGATTGTTTGAATTTGATCTGTTTTAGGACTAAAATAATAATAAAGGGTGGTCATTAGAACGGCCCATAGTTCCATAATATTATTCTGTCACCTGAATCACATACAAATATCGAAAATTTCAGTTCCATTATTCATATCGGGAAGTAGTTCTACTTTACCTTCTAAGATTTTACCCAGACCATAATAATTACACAAAAATAATATTTTTTGCTAAAATTTAATTCTTGTGTCAATCTTTTATTATGAGCTAATGATCATATAAATTGTTGTAATCAAATGAACCCTAACACAGTAAGTTTATCTTATTTCGTTTAAAAGTCACTATGATCACCTTACGACTCAATCAAAAGATCAGGTCTATTGTACTATATACAATACATACCATACCATATATATTATGGTATTACAATACGTATCATCTGACTTACACAAGTAGACAAGCCTTTCAGCTCAATTGGTTAAGGATAACTGCTTCAAAATTGATTTGGAATTTGGTTTGTTTAAATAAGCGAGCTATATCCATTTGTGATTCCAATAAAATACATGACAATTTTTGTTCCACACACAGCTACGGGTAGCGACCCGTTATGTCAAGCAGTACATATTTTCACATTTTCATATAATAATGTCGTGCCTCTTTTTTGCCGCTAAGTGTATTTCACACACGCCGTTGGTATACAATGGCCATCAATCAACGTATTGCAACTTGGTGCATCGTGCATACACGCCTATACTTCCAAAATTTAATTTTAAAGATATAGAGGTAAACGCTGTGATATATCACACAATTAACTGGCTGGTTTAATATCAAAACCATAATATTCAGAATTTTTATTCATATTGAGATATAGGCGTTCTTGGCACGTCAACCAGGAGTTGACTGAATATAATGCATTAGAATTTTTTTACCAAAGTAAACCGTCACCAATGTGCGAGTATGAAAATCTTGATAGCCGTGCAATGCGGTCAAGAAAGAATTTTGGTTTGGCCGATATTGACGGCTCAGCTTTCGTCGTCACTAAAAGTGAACAAAGAAAAGAAAGATTTCGTGCGCAAAGGGTCAACGGGACCTTATTATTAAGCCTCCACTGTCCGTCTGTCCAATCAGCCTTTTGGAATAGGGCTATTATCTCTTTAGGAAGGGACTTGAAATTTTCACAATGAATATAAATTTATTGCCTCTACAACGATACAAAAAGTTTAAAATAAACTAAAAATATTAAGAGTACTATAAAAAACGTTTTAATACCTACTTTTTTAAATATTGTAAGGTGGTACTTAACCCTTGATGTGCAATTCCGACTCGCACTTGACTGACTTTATTTGTTTTCTCCCAAATAAGCATATGTAATAGCATAAGCACACATAAGACTTACGAGTATCACTACGGTTGAAGGAGTCTTGTATGTAATTGAGATACCTAAATACTAATTTTGTAGTCAAAGGCTCTGAAGTATGCAATATAGCGAGCAGCCGAATTCTCATAATTTCGCAAGAAAATTAAAATGTAATGAGGAAAGTTTGGCGAAACTTCGCAATCATAAGAAGCTGTACATTGAATTTGCACGAGGCATCGTTAGTCGCCAGAGCCATAGGAAAGTTTACCTATTGAGCAATCAATCGCTATCCTAATTTAAATTCATTGAGCAACCCCACCGGGAACATTTATGGTACCGAAGACGCGCTGATTATCATCAAAAGTCGCACAGCCAATAAATAATAGTGTATTAGTAATATCGTGGCTTCTTGCCTTCTCTGCAGGAAATTGAGTTGCACGAATAGTTTGTGGGCTCGTGGCTCGTGGCGAGGCCCGGCAAAAGGAACAAAGAGCGCTCACCGACACAAATCTCGTTATCTTATCGACACAGAATATAGTACATTAGTTAATCCCTATATTAGTGGCCGCATACCAGCGCCGACACATTCCTTTAGAGGTAAGAATCGAACTCGACCTCGCTAGAATATTCAGATACCCGCTCACAAACTCTAAATCACAGTTAAATATGTAATTAAGCAATTAATTATCAGTAAGATAGCAGATGTTTCTGAAAGTTTTAGCAATTTATAAAGTTGGCAAGTGAGTCGCGGCCGTCGAGGCTCGCAGGGAGCATCACTCGACTTTAATGCTCATCTGATGCCACCCAGTGTACCGCTCACACAGGCCCTTATTACCACTTCTTCTACTGCTACTAAAGGAATAGATACAGTTGACTGAAAAAGTTACTCGCACACAGCAAAAACTCAGTCGCAAAAGCAAAAAGAAAACGTGATTTATAATAACAATCACGAACCCATAAACATTAAACACGGGTTTCGAAACTTTATAGTACATGGGTAACCATACAAATGAACTCACAAGTTAAAAATATACACTGCAATCTTACAAAGTTAAAATTCCAAGGTTGAAATGAAATCAGTTTTGTCGAGCTTCGCTTTTCATTAGAAAAACTTTATTAAACAACCAGGGTTACGAAAGTTTCGCGATTTCATGAAAACGCCCATGTTAAAGTGTTGTGGAAATGGGTGGCGACAAATAAAAATCCATTGTGCGCGTCGCCACCCTCGCCAAACAAAAGACAAACACTTATAGGTCAAATGCAAATAGAATTCGCTTGTTGCGTGTCTCGTTATTTAAGCCGCGCGGCCTCTTGTTGCTCAGCGCTTGAGAACAAATTGCAAACGTCATAAAGCCAGTTTTGAATATTAATAAACAAGAATAAATGATCCCAGTTTAAGCAAAACCATTTACTTAGACCAGCGGTTCGCAAAGTGCGCGTGGTTTTGACGTCCGCCAAATTGAACTGTAATTTTACATGCTGCCCGTCCCTGCAGACGGGAAGTCGGGCGATTTTTAATAACACAAAAGGCATACATTCGATTTACGGTGAGCCGCGCGACGGCATTAGAATGGGGAAAGTTTCAGAAGCGCTGAGCTTGTGCGTGCTTATGCTCTTGCGTGACATGTAGTCGTCTAATGAATAATAAACAGCGCACTGGCGAGTCGCTGCTCATTCATATCCATCCACGAAAGGCAATATTCTTTTTTACATAAAACGATTGAATGCCAACTTAAACCGCCTACGATATAGGCTAAGCGCTATGTAAATTTCAGAGTCACTCGATCGCTGCACGATAGCTGTGCGGTTCTTAGTAGTTCTTACGCGCCATGCCACGAGCATCGTCATACATTATACACGCCAACTTACAATGTCACAGGGTTTCTTTCACGACAAAAACCACTTTGCGTGATGTCGTCCGACTATTATTTTAATTACTTTCATTGTACGAGGGGTCATTAACTTTTTGCTTTTTCCAGGTTCAGCGGTTTTCACGACAAATGTGTACCGGCTATATTTCTGACAGCGATAAAGGCCCTTCCGATATTATACTCGTACGATAATGACTTTCCAAACTATACACAGCGTATCTACAAAGCGTGTAGAACCCAATAATTACAGTCCGAGGTAGATCGATAGGAGCGGGCCACCGACTGACTAAATAATGAAAAACGCCTTCTATCATGCTTTAGGCAATTTAGACCAGAGCAGTTCGAAGTAACTTTTAACTTTTATTCTGTTAAAATCGATACCAGACGAATAATAAAAACGCGCAGTGAGTGTTACACTCAGCCCTAGCTGATGAATGTTTCGATGGAGTTCGGAGTCAATTGTTTTTTGATCATTATTCTACCGTCGATCATGCGGAAATATTGAGCGGCCGAACAGGGCCGGACCGAATATGTCGATTATATTTGTGGATGTCGGTAATCGAGCCTTGTTACGATATGAACTCAGTAACCCTTCGATATATGGGAGCTGTCAATTGAAAAGGTGAGAGATGTCAATAATTCGACAGGTCGAAGCGGGTCACATCTGGCTCGGCATTCCGACTAGCGAGAAAGAGTACGTATCGAATCTTAACCGCGTACATGGCCGATAATCGGTACCGGTGCATATCAATCCGGGACAAACAATTTCCATTGCAAATGTGCAGAACAGAGCTTTGCCAAGTAATGCCTTATTACGTGGCCGCTTTGTATGAAACTGTCGTAGAGCGATCGCTTCGAGGGAGCAAGATGCACTCGCGGCTTCCGTTTCCATTCTTTAAAACCACGGGGCATGACGTGATTCGCCATTGTCGCTGACACCGGTCGCATCTACGTGAACAGCTTATGAAAACGTTTCGTCTATCTTTGCCGACACACAATTTGCTTTCGAATGTCCTAGTATGAGTATATTTAATACTAAAGTGAAGTTAATTTTGAATATAAGACGAAGCATGAGCAAATTTTTCATTACCTTAGGTCCTAGCAAATTCGTCGCATCGTTAGGGAAATATTCCGGAAATTCCAGTTGAGTAGGTACTTTAATAGAGTTATTATGTGGGAACATGAAGCAGATCGACGGGCTGTAGACATGGACAATGCCGAGCCGCCATGGAGCACGTCGTGCCTGTGTGACATGGTGCTACTGTGACGTATATGACAGAATTGATTTATTAACGATGTGCTGGTAATTTGATATTGAAAACATTTCAGTATCAACGACCTGATAGGCTTTTGGAAAATATAGGTTCACGTTTAAAACGTGTATTGATCAATTTTGAACTAGAGCTACGTAAATTATTATGCGTACATGAGATTGTTACAACAAATACAAATTAACGAAATGAAGCGGAACTTTCTAATGACGTGTCTGTAAGGATACCATGTGTCACATACAAAGACGGACCGCTTACATTCGCGCAAGGAACATTTCACATCCTTCAAACAAAAACAACAACGACAACTTTGTGGTTTGAGGAGATTTAATATAATTGCAACCCAACACTGACTGTTGGGTAAAAACAAAAAAAATGAGATAGCGAGTTAACATACAAGTTTCAGTTACAACCTCAATTGAAATATTACGGAGAGAGCTTGGAGAATTTATAATTCTTCGTATAACTTGGTCGAGGCATCGCGGGCCAGATCTCAGAGAAGTTTGTAATTAAATATTAAAGCCGCCCATGCACATCGCGACTTGCCATTCAAAGTTTTCGATTAATATGTTTATATACAACAATGGACTTCAACTCAGTTTCTATATGACGGCGCCTAAGTCTGTCTGATATAATATAAATATAAGGGACAAATCACACAGACTGAGCTAGCTGCACAGTAAGTTGTGCACTAATGCCGTAGAATACTAACTACATATAAATAGATCCAGGCCTATTAGAAAAACATCGTTTTCCATCATGACCTGTGTGGGGATAGAACCCGCGACACCTATGGTGTGTAAACCACTGTGCCACGGAGGCTCTCTAATTAAATAGAAGTTGTTTGGACTTT
Organism: Rhodophaea formosa; assembly: GCA_963082605.1. Lineage (NCBI taxonomy): Eukaryota > Metazoa > Arthropoda > Insecta > Lepidoptera > Pyralidae > Rhodophaea > Rhodophaea formosa. Next base: position 13,073,574 of record OY720203.1, on the reverse strand, counting down.
CGCAATACCCATAGATAATGAGAATAGTCTTCATATTAATGAATTTAAATCGACGATTTTTAATTCGAAACACAATGGAAATCTGTAACTGCCAAGTTGCGATAATTCTCGAACGTACTGATCACACTGAACAACTCTCTCTAGCAGAAATATGTTCGAGAATATGGCAACGTTACAGATTTACACGGTGTATAATTGGTTTAAAAGAGACTTTCATATATCTTGTTGTTTAAGACCGAATTCTCATTAGTACACCTCCCTGCCACTTGGTGGCTGCTACGCTGCAATATATAGATAGACTCTCAAACGTTTTTTTGGTTGGAGGTTAACATAAAGATTGTCTAATATAAAACTGAACGCTCCTCCAAGAGGGCTCCGGATACTGAGACCGCAATCAACTCGGACCGCTCTGTCCTAGTTACCGGATACAAGTTTTTTTAATTTTATTTCCGGAGACTGCGACCACTCATAAATAAAATTAATATTGTTCAAGCCAATAACAGTACAGTCTTTCATGTACATTCTTAATCAGTCGATTAAATGGTGCATTAATAACGCTAGTTATTCATTATCGCGTGTCATCTCATACAAACGGCACAATTCCGCCATACTTGACAAAACCTAGATTGATTAGTTTGTCGACTAATCCGAATTCACAATAAAATTCAACAAAATTCACGCATTCAAGCAAAACTTTATAAATAAGTATAATCTTCGCACACATTGAGATAATCATAATCGGTAGAATGGCGCGAGACACAATCTTTAGCTAGAGGTTTTGGTAACTGAAATCATCATGAAGCAACCTCATAAAAATATAACAAAATATTGTAAGTACTTTACAATGGAAAAGGAGTGTCCGGTTTAGTTTCTCAAACAACAAAATATAGTAAAAGAAAAATCTTTCATATAAGAGAGTTTACTTCCAAAAATTGGTGATGTCAATTTAATTTGTCAAGTAACACCATCACTGATAGCGGCCACCACGGCAAGGGCGGCCGTCCGACACTAAATATTATTAGGACCTTAACCGCTTGATAATTAAAATCTTAAAACCTGTCGCGGTCGCGTGATTTTGATCACATTCTAACTAAATAGTTAATTACACAGACGGCTCATTTTAGCTACCTACCTACTTTTACATGCAGTTAATTAAAAAGAGAACTAAATTAAGAAAAAGAAGGAAAAATTATAAAGAGAAGATCGGTTTGTATTGAATCTGGTACGATTTCCAAAATTCTTTCACCTATAGAAACCTGCATTGATCCAGGTCATCCAGGTGACACAGGCTACAATTAAAGCAGAACAGGTCGCGGAAAAATTGCTTGTATATTATATAATTATAACTTTCAGGAATAGATGTTACATCCAGCGGCACTCTTCATACAAACATTCTGGCAAGCTAAGTTTTAAAACGCCACCGTTTGTTGGCAGTAGGTCCAGTTCTAGTTTAAAAGACTAGTCAAAAGGATAGTATGCATTTCTTTGAAAGATAGAAATTGAATCTGAACAAATGCAATTATTAAAAAATGCTATTAAAATGCTTTATAGTTGTAAAATGAACAATACCTATCTATTAAATAATACGTAGCGCCATCTGTGTGTAATCTGAGCCCAACTTTAGTTAGTATGAAAGTTCGTGAACAGGTGAAGACATTACTAAGAAATAATCGATTGCTATATTTATTTTTCGGGTCAAGTAATTGTGTCCACAATAAATCATACATCTTTATCCAGCACGATATTTGTCTAATTGAAAAACAGATCGGGAACTAGATGGAATTGAGATTGCAAAATAAATAGTCGAATTGTTTAACCCTCTCCTAGAGGGAATATTTGGAGTACACCTTTTAAATAATTTTCGTGATTATCAGCGGCTCACACCAGCTTCGTCGGCTACGTCTAAATAAAAACCGCGGAAGGAAGAAGGAGAAGGAGAGGGAGGAAGAAAGAGATATACGACAAGAAAATCCCTGAAGGGTGCCTTTCATTCAATTCCTTCATAGACAAATAGCTCATCATTCATCATTCCAGGCGTTATTGATACGGCTTTCAATTCCCAAGGTGCTTAATGTGAGAACAAAATAATGTCGCCAGTGTAGCGAAGGTTAGATAATCTTTTGCCGCCAACGATGATATCCATGTTCTCTCAGGTAACTTTGTTTTACACCTCGATCTACATTGAACGCAAGTCCTGGTTTTTGGGTCTGCACTGGACGGAAGCAGTAAACAATACAATATATATATACTGCTTCTGTTCTGTGACCTGATGTTTAACATAATCCTGGAAACAATGCCCAGTAGTATGTAAAATGGAAAAGGCAATGCTAAATCAGTCCATTACTCTTTCTATCAAGTTGGGTACCTACAATATTAAAAAAATATCCATTGCAAAATGAAAACTTCAAAACAAATCAAACTAGGTACATAATTTTGAAATTAATATAGTAATCTATGACGACACTAATCTATTACATATATTTTAATTTTTTAAATTGGCTTCTTGATGACATTGGTGTGCAATAATGGTTTACGTACGTATACTAACAATTTCAGATTCTCCTTTTCCGAAAATCGCATAAATATCCGTTTACCGCATTCATATAGGCATATAGAAACATCAATTTCGTAGTCTTTTAATGAGTGTCTGGTTTATCTCGACTGTCGGGAATAAAAGCACAATTCGTGGCTGTGTAATGAATGATTCTGCAGAATGACTAAGCCACAAGCCATCGCCGTTTGCAGCACGAGGGCAGTACACGGCTTGTATCGACTGCAAGCTCTCTGTTTCTTTCTGCCTTTTAGTAAATTGCTTGCAGCTAGTCATCATTTTTTACGTAAGATTAGTCGGGCTAAGACTAACGCATCATGGGAAGTGTCAAAAGGTTATACTGCTGATTCTATTAAATCGAGCGCTTTTTTGTACAATCGGTAAAACATATAAGTACGTGGTCGTTTCATCGCCAAAATAAAGAGGTCGCCATAGGTATTGATAAAAACACGTTGACAGTTTAAAGCTCGTATGTTAAGTTGCACGTATCAAATTCCAAAGGTGATAACACTGATTATGACACTCTTACCCCGCAATTAGAATAAAACAATTTCGTCAAATTGTCATGGTAATAATTCGCTTGCCAGAGTCTAATATCTGTATAAATAAATACCTAAATTGACTTAAGTTAACCGAGTTAAAGTAAGGTACATAGATACTCTTACTCAAAAAATGTGGCAAAGGGAATAATGATGTCGATTTATACTTTTTTTTATAAATAAGTATATGTATCTTGTTTTTTTGTACATAACAGGTAGCTCCAATTAAAATATGTAACGAGTATTATGCTTACATATTTTTTTTACATTATTTTATAAATTGTAAATGACATGACTGACCATACATTCAATTACTAAATATTTTATTTCTGTTCGATGTTCGCGTACATCGCGATTGTATACTATACATTCTTACAGTCTTAATTAATATCATAACATCGTCATTGTAAACCATGAACATCAGTAAGACAAATGTTACCCAACCTCTATCTAACAATATCAAAGAATATCTCACCTGTATTGCTGAATAATTGCATGTTTGGGAAATTCTGTACCAAATATTAAAAAATTCATAATGTAAACGTAAAATGAGTTGACTTCCCAAAATATTTTCATTGAATCTGTGATGAGAAAGTCCAATTTTGTATTTATGTTTACCTTTCAGGGGTTGAAACGGAGAGTTTTTTATTTGTTACTTTATTGTGAGTAAAAATACCAGTGGGAATGCGACTCCCAGCTTTCACGTACAGAGACTCGGTATACGACGAGACGTCGTATAAACTCACTTGTGTCACCTAGACTATTATTTATGTATGAGGTTTTAAGGGGGTGGCTGTTTGCTCACATATAACTAGCTTTCTTCAAGTAAAAGACCTTTGTAATTTAGTTTGTGGATAGATTTTCTAAGTGGTCGAAAGCGCCAGGCCCTTCTTACCAGATTGGTAGCTAGTTTTGTGTATGAAATAAATATATACTTTCTGTTCTCAGTCAGGTATCCATGTCAGTTGCTTTCGCACCTAGGTCGTCGCTCGCTTTAATCGCTCGCTAGGGCATGTGTAACCATAACCTAACCTGCCTTCCGTTCCCAAGTCGGAGATCCATGCCAGTCGCTTTCGTACGTATAGTTTGGTCATATAAATAGTTAATGCTATTGTAATATAATATGTAGCCTCACTTTTCCTCATTCTTATTTCGTACATATGATTGGATAGCTAAATAGTTTTCAATTTTACAAAGCCCAATGTTTAAGAAGCTAATCTTGGGTAAAACTGCACAAGCTTAGTTTCGAGTAGCAAAGTTTCACTACCAGCTTTCAAGTGCATGCTTTTTGCGAAGTATCGTTGTTTGCGCGAGTCTCGAGGTGGCAGTGCATTATATCATCGCAGCGAAATGTTATGAGATGCATGCGAGACCAGCTGAGAGCTTAGTGATGGTAACGAGTTTACTTCACGCTGCATAACATACCTACGTGACACATATGTGACATACATATTTATGAACGCTAGATCGATACAAAACGCATTGTATAAGAAATATTGTGCCATTTTTCCGCGAATATTCAAAATATATCCAGAAATCTAGTAGTGGGGTTTCAGTCTAAACTTTATCTAGTCACTTTTTACAAATGGATGAAAGAAAAATAACCATGTTCATAAAGGCTTTCAAATAACAAACAGAGTAAAATGCTGTAACAAACAACCAATCCAAGCGAAACTATCGCGTGATGAAGCCACCTCTACGGTTTGGGCCATTTGATCTTTGCAATCTCAAATTTCCACTTCATTGTATCACCTTACTGATGTCTACAAAATGACATGCCGTATCTGCATGCCAGAACTGCATTGAGAACATTATTGCGCGGGTACGTGCAGCACGGTTGAATGGCTACCGTCAAACACAGGTCGCATGTCGGAGCCCCAATATCCTAAATACAGACTTGTAATGGAAATAGCTCGGTGGATTCAAAGCCAGAGTGCGGCCATCCAATTCCTGTTAAGACAAAGCTCTTAGGATTATTGGTGGAACTCTGGTGGAAGGGGTTCTCGGAGACTTAAATATACAATATGTCAATTAAACCCTGTCGAACGAAAAAAAATTTCAGCCGGACGGCTGGCTATAGTCTATATATTGTCTATGATCATTTTTTCCTACCTTCCAGTATAAGTCCTATAGGAAAAGTTGCTGATATTGACGGGCTAAGTCACTCCTCTTAAATATCGGACGGGGATTTATTAACTTATTGTATATCGTTAAAAAACGTTGCTTTTTTGAAATGAAATTAAATGAAATTTTATTCGAATTTGGATATCATGTATCGCTTTTTGAACGTCATATTTCTTTTTAAATTTGCAAAATCGAAAGAATACTAGCGTTTTGGGTGTATGAATGGTGGCTAATACTGGTGTTTTAAGCTGCCTAACGGAAATTGACGTAGCTTAACGGGACTATCGCTAGGTGTCATTCAATATTATGCCAACTTTGATCAGCAACTCGTTCAGGGTTGCTTAACATACCTAAGCACTACTACTGTGTACGCAAACTTATCGCAATCCAAAAATGTTGTTTGGATGTTGCAAAAAATTTAATTCATTTTAATCATAAGCGTCTAAAAACAACCAATGCACCAGATCCATCAAAAAATGGCTAAGCGAACCGAAAGCAATATCCTTTTCACCTGTGTTGTTTGCAAACCAACGAAAACCGCCGAAAACTGCAACTATTTCAGCGCGATAGACAGAGCTATTGCAAATACGAATTCGTTCTTGATTGTGGTCACCTTTGTGCTTAAACAATGGTCCTAGATCTGTCTGTCTGGTCTGCATCATCCGCTTGCACAGATCTTTATCATGAACACGAATACGCTTTGAATAACCCTTGATGGCAATGGGATCGAAGGGATACTAAGTCTAAGTAGCTACGATTGAACCTTTCAGAACAGTCATGTCGTGATAATTCAAATCAATAATATAACGTCACAGATTTTAGGACAGTCATGAATGGACTTTCAATAATTTTCTTTTTATTCCTTGAAACCTTTATATAGTGAAATATCTCGAGCTCCTTCGTGCTTCGGAAGGCACGTTAAGCCGTTGGTCCCGGCTGTTGATGGCAGTCGTTAAGCTATTTCAGATGCCTTAAGGCAGCTTGAAAAATCTTACACCAGTGTTGGCCACTTACACAAACGGAAAAAAAAATTATGTTTTGAAAATTTAAAAAGATGTGAAGATTTCTGTAACTCCTTTTTACAAATATTACTGAATGGATTTTAACGAAGTTTTATAATATTAATATTAGAATAGCACGCGGACAGAAATCGCGGGAAGAAGCTACTCTACTTCTATACTAATGTTATAACGAGGAAAAATTTGTTTGTTTGTTTGCATTGAATAGGCTCTGATACTAGTTTCACCTATTCTGCGGGTGACATAGGCTATAATGTACGAGAACGAAGTCGCAGTAAACTCCTTAAGTGCCGTGTCCGGCAGGCCAAAGGCTACCTATGCTCTGTCTTATAATATCTATTTTACCTCTAGATGTATGTAGTGCAGTGAAGTGATGGCCTAACTCGATTTGTAGCCAATTTCCCTGGCACAGTCCATTAGACTTTCTCGGCATCCCAGCCTTAGAGATCCCAGCCCACGGTAAAGGAAATCGTTGCAAAGAAACCTACACGAGGCACTCGCGGTCTTCTTACTCGACTAATGAAAATTAGTTGTTACAGTGGGTCTAGAAGTCGTTATGTTAAAAACTGGTTTTATTTAATAAACGTACTAGAAATTAACGAAATAAAAAATAATTATCCAAGACCACGCAAGACATCCTAAAAAAATATTTTATTTGGTTATTGATTAACTTTGTTTCTGTTTTGCTTGCTATGGAAGGACTTCTCAGATAAAGACACATCGGGGAATAAAATATCGGGTTAACACAAAAAATCTTTAGATAGTTATTAGGTCTCATGTTTTGGTTCAGTCCAAAAAAAAGGTTATCGCATTAAGACGTCACTTTCTAATACTTTAGCCCCCGCTAAAGTATTAGAAAGTGACGTCTTAACTTAACCACATATTCTTAAAGCATCGTTATACGAACTTTACGTGTCCTTAAATATATATATATATATTAAATATTATTATATATAATTAATAAATATTGTAATTTAAGTAGGCTGTTTTGTTGAACTTACTTCCGATACTATTCTTCGAACTCTATTTCGTTAAAAAATCTAGTTTGAATTATGCTTTGAGTTTTTTATTATATATATCTACCTACCAAATTTTAAAAGAGTAATCTAAATAGTTTTGGAATATAGTGGTCGAGACATACCGACAGACCGATACCGATTTTTGCCATTTGGCTACGGAACTCTAAAATGACCTTAAAAGCTCCAGTCAACACTCATAGACAGACAAGTATTAATAAAGCAAATTTTCTATGCACTTTTGTTAGTTTATTCCTATTATTATAAATTAATAGATACACACACCAAAAGGAAAGACATTAATAGCAATTATAAAAGTTATATTCAGTTTGATATTTCGTTAATTATAGTCCATTTCCACAAATCACGAGCAATTCATTTAATTGCCAAAAATCAGATATTGAATATGGGAGAATCCATCTGACTCGCATTAATATGGATAGTTAACTATACTCCTAGTTGCTTGCTTACGTTATCGTTGCCGACCCAAATTGTCACTCGGCCGCCATCAAAGGACTTGGCAGGTTAAATAATTTAATATTAATATCCACTGGGGGACTCTCCACGTTTCCTTTATTACCCCGCCTCGGCATACAATAATTATGATGATGTATGTGTTAATTAATGTTCTAAACTCCGTTAATTCCGAACTTTGTTTGATGCGACCGTCCATTTTCGCGTGACAATGTTTTACACGTAAAAAAGAGGAATGTTTCTTATAGTGAGGGAATTCGACAAATGCGCCGCGAATCATGATGCTGCCCGGTGCCCTTCGTGGTTCACCCTGGAGCTCGATTTTTGTACTGGTAGAATCGATCCACCACTCGTTGTTATGCTTCCGCATGGTGAATCTTAATTGGATCTATTTTTGTACCATTATTCGAATGGGTTTTCCGAATGGTCGCACGAGACCACTCAGATTTAAGGACGCGTACAGAATTTCAAATTTGATTTGACTCCATACGGTTCCAATGGGTCCTATCGGTCCCTAAAGGACCCATGTGTCCCGATGTGTCCCAAACTGTTTGGGTCCCATGGGACCGATTGGATCCTATTTTCTCCTATTAGGTCCCATTGAGTACCATCGGTACTATTGGGTGCCTTCCACCGAGCCAAGAACCACCAAGAACTACCAAATTAAAAATATATTCACACGGTTCAAAAATACGTAAAAACAGGACCACTCTTTGATTTTGCTCACATGTGAATACGAACCGATTACTGACGTCACAACGAGTGGTGGATCGTTTCTACCAATTCAAAATTGAGCTCCAGGTAGCATGTTAACTTTTAAGAATTGATGTTATCATACTTCATATTGACTCGTGCCGTAGCGCTCACTAGTACCTGGAGTCTGGACTTACTCCAGGCTCTGGAGTTAGCGTAAATTCCTCTATATACATATAGAGGAATTTACGCTAAGTTTTAGTCCAGACTCCAGGTACTAGTGAGCGCTACGACACGAGTCAATAAGAAGTATGATAACACTGGAGAGTGGAACTCTTCCTCGTGAAAACCTTGTCAGTCCTCGATTGTACACTTCAAACACGTTTGTAATTCAAAACTCAGCCCTTGGTTCCGTAGTAAACTAGGAACCCTCATAGTTTCGCCATGTCTGTCTGTCTGTCTGTCCATCCGCGGTTTTACTCAGAGACTATAAGTACTAGAAAGCTGTAATTTGGTATGAGTATGTATATTAATCATGGCAAAAAAGTCGTAGAAAAAATCTTGAGAAAATTTTTTTTTTTTTGTATCTCCCATACAAGTAAAGTGGGGGAGTAATTTTTTTTTTCTCTACTTACCCATCGTGTGGGGTATCGTTAAAAGGTCTTTGAAAAATATTGAGGTTGAGAACACCATTTTTTGATTTAGGGATCAGTTTCCGAAATATTTGGTTTTAAAGTGCAAATTTTTGTTAGAGGTACGTGTCCCCCCCCCCTCTATCTGCTAAACGGTTATATATGGATACGTGAAAAAAATTACAGCAGTAGTATATATACTGAAGTTGAAAGGAAAACTATCAGAGCTGGGTACTAAGTGCAAACTAAAAAGTTATAGGCAACCAACTTATAAAATGTACTGGAAAATGTAAAATTTCATACAATCTTTATTGTTAGATGTTTTTGGTCGTTAAACTGTGAGGTGCGGGTGTAAACAGTGTGAACTCAAAGTTGTCATTCGCAACTACGGAACCCTATACTGCGCGTGGCCCAACACGCACTTGGCCGGTTTTTTTAATTTTCAACGCTCAGTCAATACGATTGTCTGTCCGCACTAAGTACTAGGTACAAAATGGATTTTAGCTGGTAGCAATATCTGCCTTTTTAGTTTGTCTTTTTTTATATGATATTAAAATAATAGGTACTTAAATAAAAATAGACTGACAGATCTTACATTAAATTTTTCACTTTACGAAATTTACTAAACTTTTGTAGTAATTTTTTACATTTAAATAGTAATATTTCTGCAAAAAAAAGACAAATGGTGATGTATTCTTCCCAGAGCGTCGTCACCACAAAAAAATAATAGGACATAATATATGAAAACATGATACCGTTTTACCTTCTTCTAAGCCTAAACAGCTAGACCGATTTTCAAGGGTGGTGTGTAATTAGATGCTCATTCTTTTCGGCATGTTAGAGGCTTTGTGACGTAAAGCTAACACTCTACTAAGGAAGGGTAATCGGGATTTTTAATTTTCTTAATAATACTATTTGTTAAAACCTATATGAAATAGAATATATATAAATATATAGGGACAAAATATATTGTATTTCATATAGGTTTTAACAAGTAGTATTATTAAGAAAATTAAAAATCCCGACTACCCTTCCTTAGTAGAGTAGTATATATATCTACAAGTATACAGTACTATATTCACAAGCTATCTAACATGAGCTTCACGGATCGCACAGGGTTTGTTACATATTGTTTACACAATAAAGTTTTAAATCTTGTAAATCATTAGGGAATAATATGAAAAATGTTGATAGTCTTACTTAACAAATCCTCTAAATTCGATCATAGTATAATACAACAGCCTTGCTTGCTTGATTTTTGAGTGTGTGGCTAACACTGACGTCAGATTTTTTAAGCATACTATAGGCGTCTGACATAGCTTGAAACAGCTTGAAACGATTGCCATCGACCTATAACAGCCGGGATCAACGGCTTAACTTGTCTTCCGAAACATTGAGGAGCTCAAGAAAATCGCTAATGTCGTTATAAATAAATATAATAACTCGTAATCAAACAGCGTCAAAACAAATCATAGCATGACGCGCGACAAAGGCGGTCCATATTTTAAGTGGCTCTAAATTAAGCATCAAAACTCGGTCAATAACATTTCAATGTGCAAGCAAGTGGCAGTAACAAGCTTAGATCCAAACGGAGTAAGCGCCACGCAAGTTTTCATCTAGTTTCACCCGTTCTAGTGTATGTGTACTCGCACACGCACATTGTGTTGTATGTGTGTACTCGCACGTAAAAGATTTAATTAATTATTTGTTTAGCGGGAAAAGTGGTAAATAATTTGTGTAGGTTCGTACTAAATGTACACTTTAATGTTACAGGAAAATAGAAGGTTTGAACTAAACTTCAAATATTTGACAATACCACGGTAAATCAAATATTTACGCATTTTCAAATTTAGAGACAGTAATAATCCCAAAAACCTGTTAGGAGTTGCTGTAAGATTCACGGCCTTAGAAACAATTGGCTCAGTAAAAGCATTCTTTCTACAACTGTAATCAACTTAACAACACAAAATTAATATAAATTATACAAATTGTTATAAATATGTGGAAGCATAGCCCTTAGGCACGTAGGGACCAAAACAGGACTGGTTTATTCAGGCATTCATCTCAGCAATAGTCGTTCCGAAACACAAGTAATTTGTCAATTCTGCAAATATTAAAAAATAACTATATATTACCATAATTTTAATAAAATTTCATATCATTCAGTGGCATTCATTTGTTACTTATGAATATACTAGCTGTTACCCGTGGCCTCGCACGCACTATGTCCTTCTTAGTACCCGAACCTATTTTCAATGCAAAATTTCATGATGATGAATCAGAAGATACGGCGTGAAAGCGTAACAAACAAACAAACTCACTTTCGCATTTATAATATTAGTTGGGATTTAGGATTAGGATCCAGGATTTAGGATTAGGATAAGCATTAGGATTTAGGATAGGATTTACCATCTTCACAAAAACTTATATAATTTTTTGTTGAATGAATAACCTCCATTTGCTCTAAGCTCCTCGAGCATCACAATGTGCGATTGATCCTTTCGGCCGACGACCGCGCACACTTGCTCAATTAAACACAGTCGGTTAATAATTAACTCTTGCTGAACGGGCAAAAGTCGTGCAACCCACCGCATAAATATTTTGTAGAATGGCAAAAATTTAAAAAGTTAATAAGATCGCTAACGAATCGTCAAAGCTATTAAAAATCTATATATCCTACATATTATGAATTCTCTATCCGTTACGGGGCAGACAGGGCCTGGACAAGTGAAAAAAATCTGGTTAGTAGCATTTATGCTACACGCTACTTTTTCACATATCCATAAACAACCATTTAGCTTACATTACAAGGGGTTACTTAACTGAGATAAAATATATCCTCACTTATCATGTGTACAAGAATCCTATTTCTTACAAAAAAATTACAAAAATTATTTCAATTATACGTACTAGTTAAAAGTAAACTTAATTATTAATGATCACCGACAAATGTGATTAATTTCCTACTTTTACCTCGACTTTCGGTTATAATTAATAAAGGTGGACAATTATTAATAATTCGAAATTAATTACTCTTATCCTAAGAATTTATACCCTATGCCAAATTACAGATTTCTAGTACTCATAGTTTCTAAACGGATAAAAGTAACCATGACCAGATAGACGGACACGGCGAAACTATGAGTGTAAATTGTTTACTACGGAACCCAATTACTTCAAAATTAAAGTATTATTGTGTCCGTCAGAATTAAATTACTTACTTGTAGTGTAGTAATTTGTTCGGTATTACTTTTTATCAATATCATCTGTTCATATCAAGAGCCTGCCATACTAAAAAAATAAATCTCTTTATTGACCAAATGCAAAAAGAAGAAAAGTAATACCAAAAATATTACAAGTCATTTAATAGAGAAATACAGATAAAGAATTTTTAAATCGATCTGATTAAGAAGTAAAAAATTAAATTATGGGTGGCGCTAGTTTTGCTGATTTAAGGCTTTAAAAAACTGATAATAATATTGCTCTAAATGGAAAACCACCTTTTACGACGTTGCCAACAAATTATCTGATATCGTAATCGATTATAAAATTAGGAGGAGAGACGAGTTCAGCAAATTGAAAACATCTTTGGACAAATACTTACGATAAAGCACGTTTTATGTTTCAGGCGCTTAGGGTAGCGTCGGGTTTAATGAAAAAAGGTCCTAATGGAGCGTCAGCGAGCGCCCCACAGTCAGGATGGCGGCCACGCCAAACTGTGAACCATTTTTTATTTGAGACATTATACACTGGCTTTTAAGTATGTAGTTATATTTATGTTATTGTTATTCTTTCAGACGTATACGGCAACGGACAAGATTAATGAAAAAATCCTATACCGTCTTCATGTTTCAGATTCAGTTTATTACAAGTCACAAGTTGAAGGTTGTTACATAGAGATAAGTACATGTGACGCCCTGCAAGGGCACAGCAAAGCTAGTTGCCTTTTTACTTACAAATTACATTTTACAATACACTGTTTTGATACATAATATTAATTTTAAACAGTAGATAGAGAAATTAAAGTATAATTGTAGCAAAATTATCATTAAAGAATTCATATATTTTGTAATAACATTTATTTATGAGGAGATTTTGTAGATTTTTTGCAAATAGAGAGTATTTTTTTCATATTTTTATGTACTGAGGGATATGGTTATATATTTTTATAGCCATATGATGGGGGCTGGATAAGATAAGTTTAATTGTAGTGTTTGGTCTTTCTAAAATGTTTAGGTCTCTATTATTTCTTTCATTCCTATTTCTTTTTTATATATTTATAGAGTTTCGTGTTGCCTAACAATTTTGCACGATTCTAGAATGTATATAGATGTTAAGGTCAGGATTTGATGTTTCACGAAATATAGTCTACAGGATGTTATTTGGTCACTATTAACAAATATTAAAACAAATGTATTTGTATTGTAAATATATCATTCACTTCACATGAGTTTCCCCAAAGGACTATGCCATATGATAATCTAGAATGTGCATATGCGTAATATGCTGCTAGACACGTCTTGAAGTCAGTTACCCGTTATAGTTGATTTAATGCGTAAGGCCTAATACTGTCGCAGTATAGACTGATTTTAAAGTTATATTTATTAAAAATTATAGGATATTTGCAATGGTCTTTTCTGTGATGGTTTAAATTGTAGTGTTTTTGTTTTATTTAAATTGAGTTCTAAGTTTTGTCTATCTAACCAATTTGTTATTTTATCTAGTGCAATTTTTAATTTATTTTCTAATTCGATTATATCAGAACAAGATAATAAAATCGAAGTCTCGTCTGCGAAAAGTATGCAGTCCTCTTTAATTTCTTCAGGGAGATCATTTATGTAGACTAGAAACAACATACACCCTAAAACGCTACCCTGTGGGATAGAGCCAGTAGAGACTGCTATATTTGACCTTATAAACTCTATTTTTCCTGAATCAAAATTGGTATTTTTAATTTCTACACACTGTACACGATTTCTGAGATATGATTGGAACCAAACATGGGCGATGCCTCCTATTCCCGTATCAAATAATTTGTTAAGCAGAATATCATGCCTGACTCTAACTCATAAGCTTTGCTCATGTCTAGGAGGAGCCCTATAGCGTATTTTTTATTATCTATATTTCAAATATATTTTGAACAAATGAGTAATTTTTCCTGAAGCCATGTTGGTTTTCATGGAGTACGTTATACTTTTCGTAGAAATCACATAGGCGTTTTACCATAGCTGTTTCGAACACTCTTGCTGACGCCGGTAAAAGAGATATAGGTCGATAATTATTAATATTTGTGGTAGAACCCTTTTTATGGATAGGCTTGATAACAGAAATTTTTAGAAGTTCCGGAAATACGCCCTCTGCGAAGGATTGATTGATGAGTATTGTATAGGGAACAAACAACACATCATCATCAACAAATCATGCTTATAAGTTTATGATCTTATATTCTTCGACAGGCTCCGTGGCGCAGTGGTTAACACGCCTGCGACACGAGGGGTCCCGGGTTCAACCCCCGGCCAGGTTATAATGGAAAACGATCTTTTCTAGTGTGGCATGGGTCTTGGATGTTTCTGATAGGTATTCATTATAAAAAATAGTATCGTTGACTTAGTATCCCACGCCACAAGTTTACAGTTTACTGTGAAGCTGACTCAATTTGTCAAATTGTGTATATTTATATGTTACAGAACGCGAACACCATTTTTAGGGTCCCGTAGTAAACAAGGAACTCTAAGTTTCGTTAAATCTGTCTGTCTGTCCGTCCGCGGTTTTACTCAGTGACTATAAGTACCACAAAGCTTTAATTTGGTATGGGGATGTTTATTAATCATGCCAAAAAAGTGGTAGAAAATACATCTTGAAAAACATTTTTCTTAGGGGTGGTGAACATAAAAGTGGGTGTAATTTTTTTTTCTCTACTAACCCATTGTTGGGATATTGTTAAATAAGTCCTTGTGAGGTTGAGAACACCATTTTACGATTTAGGGATCCGTTTGTGAAACGATGTGAAACGATTTAGGGATATTTGGTTGCAATAGTTGCAAATTTTTGTTAGAAGTAAGTGTCCCCCTCTATCTGGTAAACGGTTATATATGGAAACGTGAAAAAAAATACAGCAGTACTATATATATCTGTTACGGACTAAGTGATAAGAGGGATAAGAGGAGAGTGGTCTATCTGTGGGCGAACTCTTCCTACAGTTACCAGTAGGAAGAGTTCGCCTCAGATAGACCACTCGAAGCGAGTGGCCTCCCTTCGGATAGTTTTTTAAAGAGGTTGTCACAGTTTTTGAACAAAGATCTGTGGAGGTTATCTTTCTCTACGTCAGACACGAGGTGGGTAGCGCAGATCCTCTTCAAGTGCCTTCCGCCCGGTTCCTCTTCACCGCGGGTGAAAAGACCGTGGCTACTAACCCAATCACGACTAGACGGGAACCATTCGGGTGGATCTTATCCTATCCTATCTTGTCCTATCCCATCCCATTCCATCCTAGCCTAGCCCAGCCCAGCCCATCCCATCCTATCCTCTCCAACCCTATCCTATCCTACCCATCTCATTCCATACCATCCCATCCCACCCCATCCCATACTACCTTACCCTAATCTACCCTAACCTACCCTGTCCTAATCTATGCTATTCTATCCTATCAACAATGGTTCGTAATAAAAATTCAGTAAAACCGGTTGTTCACGGATATTTATCCATTTTGAGTATTCACTTAAATTGGATATTTATCCGCCGCTAATCCCTACGTATACATGCTTCCTAACCCGCACCCCATCAAATTTATCTTTATTATCAAATTGCCCAATTGTTACGTAGAAATATAATAGTGACCATGCAATGTGACAAATAATTGTAATTAATCACTTAGCCCGATAGAGCTAGACATTATACATAATGCCCGCTATAATCGCTGAGCCTGCGGAGTAAGTAAGTACATAAGTATATATTATAAAACGAAGTTAAAAGGAAAACTATCAGAGCTGAGTACTAAGCACAAACTAAAAAGTTATAGGCAACCAACTCTTAAAATGTACTCGAAAAATTAAAATTTTATACAACTTTGATTGTTGGATGTTTTTAGTCGTTAAACAGTGTGAACTCAAAGTTGTCATTCGCAACGTCGCAACTACGAAACCCTACACTTACACGTGGTCCGACACGCACTTGGCCGGTTTTTAATTTTCACGTCTTGAAGTCACATGTTTGAAAAACGTAAGTAAGGGAAATATGTACGTAAATTGTGGTAATTAAAAAACTTATATAATAACGTTTATCTTTGAGTTATTAAAAAAACCTACCCGGCGCCTCCACCATGTAAACGGGATAGAGTAGGGTTTCGTGTTGAAAGGATAACACACTGATTTTATATCTTATTTTATTTAGTAGTTAAAGAAATACATTCATGTCCTTATACGAGGAACGTAGCATGACTTATGTGTCAATGCTCCCATTTTACTTTTTAAGAGAACAGAGACAATAATCGCTTTTGGAATACATCAAAAGCATTTCAAAATCTTAATGAAACCTCCTTGCTACACTAGACAGCTTAAATTTTCACAGATGATGTATTATGTGATTTTAGAGTACGCGAATACAACAAATATTAAAAACAAAATAAATATTTAAGAGGAGCTCCCATACACAGTCGTGATTTTTTAAGGGATAGGTTTTTTGCTGTACTTCTTTGTAACTCAAAGCTGTGTTAGGGTTTCGTAGCCAACTGGCAAAAAATTGAATTCTTAAAGATTTGTTATGTCCGTCTGTTTGTTTATCTCTCCGAGTGTCACAGCTTTACTTTCAGATAATAGATAATCACTTAGTAAAACAGTTGTAACGATGCGCATGAGAACTTCATGCTGCATCTTACTTTTCACCTCATTTCTCAATCACCATTATCCTGTCCACTTTTTTTTTTTTCCTCATTAGTCAGTCATTCTATTCGATTCTTTTCACCAGTTTAGTCGTGATCACTCGACCCTCGTTTATAGGGTCTCGCCTGCCATATTATTTTTACTAATTGTATTTAAAACTACTAACAGTGTAAGCTATGTGTGAAGCATATTAAAATATTATCCGTTATCATCTGTGTTGTGTTGTGTTCTTTCGCCCTGAGTTCTCTCTCTCTCTCCGCTGAGCATACATCTACCACACCTATTATTGCATGTTGGGCCTACTCTAAACTAGAGCTAGGTGAGTAGGACCCGACATTGGCGCCCAACGTGGGGCGTTATTATTATTATTATTATATCTTAATCAATTAAACTGTACAGCAAATTTGATTTATTTAGTGCGCATATTTAGTGGGCAATTAAGTATTTCAGGACCGACTTTTGAATATTTTATTATAATAATAATTCACTACGGGACTTACCGCGATTATTTTTGAGTTTTGTCTGATATTTTAATTCTAATTTTGAATATTTTGTTTGAAAAGGGTGATTATTAGTTTTAGAATTTAATTTATTTCGTGTGCATACTTAATGTGCAAGTCAGTATTTTTGGTGCGACTTTAGAATATTTTGTTTAAAAAAAGGTAATTTTTAAATTTTAGTTTCAATACTACCCTTTATTTATTACCCCACGAATAGAAGTCTAGGTTTTTTGGACTCTAATATAGAGTTATTTATTTTGACGGGCTAATAGGATGGTTTGAAGAATAAGGTCACTTCTCCAATTACCCCTGTATAAAGATTTGTGCTGACAACTCTTTTAAAATCTATTGTGGTTTATGTGGTGTGAGCGTTGAGCATTCGTAATAGTCTGATATACGAGAAAGCTGAATAGAAGTTGTAATGAATGATATTCACACATTGGTACTAATTCGGCGTACTAATCTTGAGTTGTAAAATGGACTCTATATGCATGTAGCAAAGAGCCGAGTTATACTTAAATTGTAATGCTTGAACGGTGGACCAACGTATCGTTTGAGCATTCGCAATTAAAATAATTTGTTCATATGAAACAAACCGCAGTAGCCGATCTGTGGTCTGACTCTGTGGCATAAATGTAGAGCTTAATTATACTAGCTCGCGTCGTCGTTATTTAACGCAGTCATGTGACACCTATTTACCCTTAGTTTTGGAGTTGTCTATACTTCGACGGAGACAGGTGCTCTAGGCATTTGTTCAAATGATTCTTCTTTTAAGCAACAATAACGAGTATAAAAACATATTCCAAATGACATATACAGTGCGCGCAAGAACCTAACAACCGAGCCGCTATCACTGTATGTCGCATTGAGCAGTGGCATAATTATGTACAATGTGTTTGTTATTGATATACGGATCATTAAAAGCCACGTTTCAACATTCACAAACAAATTTCATTATGTGACCGAGCCTGATAAAGAGAAAATAAAAATCTTCATGTCCATATCAAACACGCTGTATAACGAAGTTTAAAGGAAAACTATTACAGTTAAGAAGGGTTTACAAGTCAAGAAGTTAAAGTCAACCTACTTATGAAATGATAAGCAACTACGGAACTCTACACTTGCTTTGCACTAACAAAATTGGCCGGGGTATTTTTCTTTTTTACAAATTTTATAGTATCAGCGATGTTTAATTCATTTTAGGTAAGCGACTTATTGTTTGGTGATTCGATTTAGATGATATGTATATTTTTTAAATTTTTGTTTGCAGTTTGTGTGTTTGTTCGGTCCAACAATTGATTTTGTAAGCAGATTTAGTTGGAATATTGCATACTTATGTAACGTGTCGGGCGAAAACGGATTCCATCGCCTGCTAGCTACGAGTAGGTACTATCTTCTTCACTGAATGTAACATGCGCTCCACCGCGACGCGCCGTCTCGATATTGGAATGAGTTAAATTCCCATGATGAAGCCATTGTTGGCGGTCATAGGAATAACTAAATTAATGAAGATATTGCCGTGTGGTTCCCAGCAGAGTATAATAATGACACTCCCAAGTTTTCCCGTGGACGTCATAGAAGGCAACTTACGAATCAGAAGCTAAACAAAACTTATAAACACCAAAGAGACCTTTTCAACCTGTCTGGCCAGTGTGGAAAGTGTAGGCCAAATCCTCTGACTGCTCTCGCTAATATATGGCTCTGGTCGTGTTCCTGCAGTGGACGAGCACGAACCTCTCTGTCCCACCAAAGCATATCATCATCATAATCAAGTCTACAAAGACCCGATTATTGTGATGATAATTATTTTGAAAGAACTCTAAAGAATACTATGTTCTTGATAAAAGCTTATCACAAAAATGAAAACTTATCACAGAGGCATTTATTTGTTAACTATTCTAAGATGAAATATATGTAAGAGCTGTTTAAAGGCCATATTACAAAGGGGGCTGCTCTTCTAACCACCTCTGACTACTTGTATAAATTAGAGACAAAATGACTAAATTAAAATTCAGTGGCGATATTTTGTAAACCTGCATACAAAATTTCACATTTACTATCTTTTCAAATGGCGAAGTATGCAAAAAAAGCACCACCGAGGTTACTGGTGACCATTGTGAGTACGCCGCGATTTTATAACAATTATTTTATTTATTTTATTTTGTCATTGACAAGATGGATAATTAAACTGAAAAGTTGTCGGCGGAATAGCTATGGTGTTAGGCAGATACTTATTTTGAGAGCGTTTTAGATGTCTAGAGATCGAATGTCTATAAAAGTTAGAATGGACGGAATTTTTTGTAAAATACTGCATGATCTTTTTTTGGAGTGTGAGTAGCCTGTTGCATCTTCAGATGCTATACTTTAGAGCTCGTGGGTCTTTTTGAGTGTTTTAGTAGAGGATCTTAGCAACTTAGTTCACATAAGAATTCTAAAAGAAAGAAATTAGACGATAATTCCCCGGTGCAATTTAAGCGAGCATTATGAAATTTCATGGGAAAAACAGATGAAACAAACACGTAAGAGGCCTTGAGAAGGTGGTTCACCTCGCCACTCGGCGTCCCGTCGATTCCCAATAGACCACATATGACTAACTGGGCGAGTCCCACTTGATGCCTACCGAACCATTGCGGGCTTGGGTTTCAGACCGCGTGACGCTTTTCTATATAGGATTCAAATCTCAAGGGAAAATAAGGATCAATTTAAAGAAACGTCTTTACAATTTTTTATTGATTTTTAGCTACCAAAGAGTTTTCTTTGTGCGGTTGCAAAAGAAAATTGCGTTCAACAAAGTTTTGGGGGTATCTATGGACGTATAAAAATACGGTCATGGGGGTATCATGTCAGTTTTCTTGGTTGTTTTCCATCTAAGCCCAACGAAATGTATATGGATTAGGCAACTATCCCCTATGTCGGATATAAGTGACAAAATATATAAAGGATAGAAAAATATTATCACATCTTTATAGTCCAAGGTCATAAAACCATGTAAAGGCCATAAAAAGTAGCCTGTGGAAAAAATATAAGCGTCCTACCGTCGGAGATCTGCGTGTCCAGTACAACAACGTCCTCAGGATGATGATGGGGCTGTGTTGCAGATGCAGTGCATCAGGTATGTTTTGCAAAGGTCTGGGTTGACGTGTTTTATGCTGTCATACGCAAAAAGGCCCCTCCTTATTGAGGCGTGTGCGAAACAGCAACAACAGCATCCTAAGGATGTTAGCCTCTCGCCCCGACTGTTCTACAATGAGGCACTGTATGTTTGTCCATAGGCGGTTGGATATACAACGTGAATGTGATTGATGATGTTACTAACATCCTATGGTAAAACCGAAATATTTTTTTTTAACAAATCACACAGATTGAGCTAGCCCCAAAGTAAGTTCGAGGCTTGTGTTATGGGATACTTACTCAACGATACAATATTTTATAATAGATACTTATAAAGATAAACATCTAAGACCCAGGCCAATCTGAAAAAGATCATTTTCCATCTTGACCTGACTGGGGATCGAACCCGAGACCTCCGTGTCGCAGGCTGGCGTGTTGACTACTGCGCCACGGAGCTCGCCAAAAGATGATTGATTGATGATGGAAATGATTTTATTATTATTATACTAAAACCATAAGGCCACGTTTACCGTCTAAGTGGGCAGTGAGTGTTATAACATATATTTTTTTAATAGGGAGTAAGGACCAAAGTAAGTATTATGCTTAATGTGCAAACGCTATAGTTTTTTGTACATTAAGCATACTACTTACTTTATATCACTTTATAGTGATTTCAAAAAGTGAGCCATCTGAGAAACTGTTTTTATTTGATCTTCCACATCAGTATAATAACTAATATATTTTATTTAATACCGAATAGTTCACAGGTTAAAAAAATAGCAGAGTAAATAAATAGTGTTTTGAAAAGAAATAGGTACTAAATGCACTCTATACATAGGAAGTCCAATAAGCTTTGGTGCACTTATGAATATAAATAAGCTTGAAATTCTATAGTTGCATTTTAGTTTAAAAGTCACTTCATTTCAAAGTACAAACGTCAAAGGTAACGTTTAACACTTTGATCGGTCCGTTAGCGAAAAAACTTGCAGGTAGAAGCCAGAAAAGAGTATTTTTCTCGGCGCAGTCAGTCAGAGCCGATGGTTCCAAGAACAACTGTATTGATGTGTGTCACAGGATTCAAAGGCCACGTTTAGCCAAATAGCCAACAGGTTAGAAAAGGGAATACTATATGATGCCAGTTTCAGCCCCTCGTCTATTTATTGGAGTATACCAATTTCTGCTCTCAGCTTATTCCAACCTTTCTTTTGCTCCAGACGAATAATGAATTTTTTTGAAGAAGGATCTTTTGTAATATTTTACAGTGTTAAAATGAAACAAAGGGTCCGATAACAGTGAAAGCAATACTAAGTTTGGATATTTTTAATAAATTTGTTTGATTTTACAATAATTACTGAATAGGTCACATAAATGTAACGTGTGTAATCGTTAACTCATACCGTCGGTAGTGCTATAAACTGTTTCTTCGGGTTCCTTGTTTACCACGGAACCCACAAAAAGACTTGATGTTGATGATGATTTCCATTAAATATGTTGTTGCATTATATGCTATGTTAGTAATAATTTAAATATTAACAGTTCTGCTATCAACAGAACCTCCTCAAGATTTTTGCAAAAGACCAGGTGTCTCGCGGAACTATACAATCGTTATCCCGCATAGCCTTTGGATATGGTTCCGAGATATTTTCACTAGATTAATATTAAGTATATTTTTAAACCTAAATTTAGGGGCAGAACTTTGTTTCTTGCAGGTTACGGACTGGGAATCAGAGCTTATAACCTGCACTAGTTACATTTAAGTATCTAACGAGAAATAAACTACGGATACCTAAAACGTAAACTACGTCCAAGTCCCATTCATGTAGCTGATGAGATAAATTTGGACCAAAATTGACGATTTCAATATCATTTTCTTAAAAGTTCCTCCAGGTTACCGAGAGCCAACCACACTTGGCCTATTAAGATCCTACTTTCACTGCATTATAGTCACATTCATGTATCTTGTAAGGTAGGAAATCCTGCCAGCGGCCCATGATCTAAAAACGTACTCACAAGGTTCAAAAGGGTAGAATGCGAGCTAGCGTATAGAACCGGGAAATCCCGGTACCGAAAATCCCGGGAATTCCCGGTGTTTTATAGCGGCAAAAGAACCGGGAATTTCAAATACAAGAACCGGTATTTTCGGTACTTTCGGGACTTTTTCTTTTTTTTTTTATTATGACAATTGGCAACACTGACGCTAGTGGCGAGCGTTACAAGAGCGGCATGTACTATTACTAAATATGTTACCTAGTTTAAGTAATTTAGAGTGCATAAAGACGATTATTAATATACTGTTGCTTGCGCGCTACTAGAGTAGAGACGCCTCAAAACATTTCATAACAAACAAGCGTCACCATTTTTAAGCCACAATTTTGGATTTCAAGTTATTTAAAAATGGAAAAGTCTGCTATTTTCTATTTACTTGTGATACAAGTTACATCATAACTTTGTTTATTAACCTTTTAACTGTAATTATGAATCCATATATTACAGATATAGATTTACTAGATAACGTAACAGTAGTGATTTTTATTGAAACAAACGTGTCGACTTTTACAACGAACTATGAGCAGCCTATCCCTGTTTGGCATGCTCATGCATGAGCATGTCAAACAATGTTGGTAATATCCAACATGAGTTGGTAATGTGAGTGTGAGTGAGCGTATAACCTGAATCCCGACGGTTTGGCGGAGTTCAATGAGGGATTCTGACTCGCGTAGTATATGCATTTACGTTTTGTCTGTGATTCATATCATAGCACATTCGAGCATTATTACGTTTTTTGACATGATTACCTACTGACTAGCCAATTATGCGAGTTTCGTCAACCAGTCGGTCGCGGGCTGGCACCTGGTATTATTGCTTTTGTCTCTAGGAGGGAGAACGCGTGCGAAATTCCTTGCTCTGTGCTTCACTGAAAGTAAAAACTGTGTAATTATCTAGTTAAGTGAAGCAGCAGCTCAAATTTCTGATCATATAATTTAAGTATTATAAGATTGATATTTTTGTAACAGGAAAATTTTATCCATCCGTCCCAAAATATTCAACCTGATGGATTTCGAAGAGGTTCCGAGCGAAGCAAGCGACAAAACGTCGGTATGGTTTTACTTTCTTAGAGCCCGAGATAAAATTAGTGCTAAATGTAAAAAATGCCAAATATAAGTATTTTTTTATGATTCTTATTTGTAGTTTTATTTATATTATAATATTTAAATTACGTTCATTGATAAATTTATCAATAAACATCATATTATATATATATATATATAATTGAAGAAAAATACCGAAAATCCCGAGAAATCCCGGGAAATCCCGGTTCCCGCATAGTCCGGTACCGAAAATCCCGGTTCCTTGAAACAGTACCGGTTCTCGATACCCTAATGCGAGCGTAGACCGAAGAAGCAGCAGAAGTACCACAAACACCGCCATCGCGCTTTGCGCACCCCACCATGTCCACTTACACTTCCTGACAAAACTTGATGGAACTATACAGCTAGTCCTTTAGAAACTTAGGTATTTACTTAAGATTCAGTAATCAAAACACTTATCACACAAGAGAACAGCAACAGAGACTAAACATTTCTACAAATTTGCTATCACTTGTTAATTGACTGGTGAGCGTCCACAATAAACGAGGTGCAGACGTCGAAAGCGATCTTAATGTGATGATGCTGGTCGAGCTGCGTAGCGACTTGAAGTTGCGCCTGCGCGGTGACAGCCAGCGTGGGCAAGACAGCCGGCGTGGGCAACATAGGACGGAGATTTAACATCAGATCTTTGTACGGCATTTGCAATATTGCAATAAAAACAATGAAACCAAACTTGAGGTATACAGTCTCATCATTGGTCTATCTAGAAAGCCAGCTCTACATTTCATGAGCACGAAAGTCAAAGGACGAAAGAATACCTGATTTTACTAGCTTTTTCTAATTTATATGCTTAATTATCTCTATAATGCTGAAAAGATAGACAAAGATATAGAACAAAAGGGATACGAGCCGGAGGTAATGGATAGCTGATTGATCAAGAAGCTGCCAAAACTGAGAGAGAAATCTGAGTAAACCGTTGGCTTAATCGTGGTCGATAATGCTCTTTCTTCATATTCGCATCCGTTAAATGCTACAAAAGTTAAGTCTAATTAAAGTACTTACATATGTCGAGAGCGTGCAATAGCGAAGCCCCTAGCAGCAGCAGAGCTACCATACACGCCAACATCTCGCTTCGCTCACTTCACCATCTCTACCGACACTTCAAATCTGAAACAAAAAATTCATTTATTTTTTAATAATATCTATCAATTCATATCATTATTAATTTTAGCCTCCATGGACCAGTGGTTAAGGCGTTTGCCTTGTTGACCCGGGGTAGTGGGTTCGATTCCCACGGGAAGCATACTTTGTTAAGTTGTTTCCAGTTTGGTTTTCACATTGCAGGCATGAATCACCTAATTGTCTGATAATAAAGGTGATTCCGTGCTTCGGAAGGCACGTTAATCCGTTGGTCCCGGCTGCCATCTGGTAGTCGTTACCAACGGAACGTCAGAGGTCGAGAGGCGGTTCCGAAGAACTCTGACACCAGGTTGTGCATGGTCGATTGGCTGTGTCACCTACACGAAATGATAATGATGATTATTAATTTATTATATCTATCTATAAATACTTGAAGACAACATTTATTGGTGATCACACCCAAAACTATAAGGACTAGGAACCTGAAATTTTGCTCGAAAGTTTTTTTTATAATGTAAGTGAGCACTAAGAAGGTATTTTTATTTAATTAATATGAAAATCTATTATTTTTCAAGTTATCGTTACGAAAGTATGTATTTATCATCTTGGGTAAATACTAATTAAATTTTAAAAAAATTGTCCGACTACTGAACATTTTAAGGGGGTAAAGAGGAATTAAATTTTAAAGATAGTGGACTATAACAGTTTTTCAACCAGCTGCCTAAAAGTAATAATCATTTTAAAACAGAGGGTTGAATAAGGGTAGGAAACAAAAAAAGATCCATTGATTTATCTCAAAACAAGTTACGTAAGAATTTTCAAGCACGTTTGAGAAAATTGTTTTTGCAAAAAAGAATTCCATTTATTTTATAAGTAGCTTTAATTTGTCGATATATTTCCTAATTGAGGCTTAGAATCGCATTTTCCAGACAAGTACGGCTTCTCCATCAGACGGCATCGCCTACTCGATAAAAATTTTCCAATCATCAAGCATCCTTTGATATTTTATCAAAGCAATGAGTATCTTATTAGATGGAATCACTTCAATGTATTACACCCACTTAATTTCTGTACCCCCGCTTCACGTCAAGGAGATTTGTGTAGACAACGTGGGAATATTAGAATTGATATATTCTTTTATGGGTGCCGTACAAGCAAGAGGCAAAGCGGACCTCTTAGCATTGACGTCACTATAAATATATATCGACGAAAATGATATATTATAATATATTAGATATGTGTGAAGGTGTGAGTGTTTCTGTGTGCATGTGTGTGTGTATGTGTAGTGGAGTAAGTCAATTTTGCGTTCCACGCAAACTTGACATAGTTAGGAGAGCATCCGGCTTGCAGTAGCAATGGGCGATGATCGCTGGTCTAAGACATAAATAGGAAATAGAGGAGCCCAAGGGCAAACGGGCACGTGGCCGATCCAGAACTAGGTGGTGCGACGAACTTAACAGCTTTGATCAAAATTAGCCAACAAAAGCATCCGACAGACAGACATGGAAACGAGAGAAAGTGGCCTTTGACCAACATGAGGACATTAATTAATGACTCGTGATTATAACATATTATCATCATCGTCAGACCTTTTTAGTCTCCACTGCAGGGGCACGACAATGCACAAATATTAGCCAGAGCAGTCAGAGAATTTGCCTTAATTCAAATTTGGAAGTGTTAATAGTCGTGGTGGCTGGCTGTTTATAATTATCGTCTTCGACTTTCAGTTTCTAGATAAAACTTTTTATTATCTGTGAAATCCTTGGATACATTTCCTGCTCACTGCAGTTTGTTACTACCTATTTATTTTTTTAAGTTTTTATACATAATCATCATTCATTTGCATGAAATACATTGCCAACAACAATAATTAATAAAATGGTCAAAAATGTTGGTGTAGGTAACGTAATCAGCCTACTTGCTGGCGCATAAATATTAATTATCAAGGTAAACATATTCAAACTACTTACATATACTATATCAACCATTTGATTAAAAAATCTTAACTATAATATATACTCGGTGGGATTAAAATCATTGCGTGTTTTATGGGCGGTATAGACATTTAAAACTTAGACTACAAAAACCACTTGGCTTCGACCTATGCTTGTTAGTAGTCGCTCGTTTGGTAATGTCTCCTATGCGTCCCTTGTAACACAATGTACTATTGTGACTAATGCACTCCAAAGGCTCAGCTAATGGAGCGCACGCATGAACGTTATGCGCATGAAAGCAATTGCGGGCGGCTTCGCTTGCGTTTATGAACATCCCACAGGAACGCTATATCAGCAATCAATGTGATAGAGGTGAATTTAGATTCAATGCGATACCGATTAGATTGTATTTACTATTAACTACTATTTGAAAGTCTGGCAAGCCTTCGGTCTGGACTTCGAATAAACATGTCAAAGACCAAAATAATGACCAACAGCACCGAAGACCGTGTTTGTAGAAGTGGAGGAAATTGGATATGTCCTGCCCCCGTAGCATGGCTCCCGCGACGCCGTTTATATCGCGCGATAAACTATCAACTTCTCGCTCTTCAGTATAGCGAAAAACAAGATGGCGATAGTCGATAAACGTTGTCGCGCGTGCCATGCTACGGGGGCAGGATTACGTTTATCTGGGCCAAATAGTATCCTTCCAGTCTCGATAAGAAGACGAGATCAAAAGACAAATCGAAAATTCTTGGAGGAGCTTTTGGTCTATGAAAGATCTAATGAAGGGCAAACTTCCATATAATAAATTATGTTTCCTTTTATATATCTATACCTGAGTCCGAATCATGTCTGCGTGAGATGGAGAGACAGGACAAGTGTCAGACAGAAAGAAGGGACAGTCCCTTTTTCTGTCGTCTGAGTTCTCGTCGGAGTCCGCTAATGCGGTTATGTGATTTGGCATTTTTACAGCCAGTGACTTTTGTAAATACTTGACCTAAACTCTTTGATTTTACAGAACACTTTATAAATCGTATATGGTAACCTATCACAAACAAGAATTTTTTCTCTTTGAATTTTAGTTGTTCGAAAACGGTACGACGACGTTTTAAATGCCAAATGGTTTCTTTGCCATATTGTCTCCTTCTATAACCTTGATAAACATATTTTTCGTCTTTTAGACAAACTGTCGACCGAAAATCGAATCATGTAATTTTATTTTGATAAATGTTTTGGTAAGAATAATTTCATTTTCTAGAAGTATTAAAGATAGAAGTAACTTTTTCCATATTATTATTTACACAGATCGCGGGTTGACAGTGCTTTGTCATAGCAAACTAGAAGTTTATTGGCAGAAATTAAAAAAAATATATTGCCTTGCATATTTCCCTCCGGTACAATCGGTTGACTATCCCGATCGGTCAACTTTCACAAGCGGTCTGTTTTACCAAATACTCTCCATTTCCAATAGGTCTACGTTCTGAATTTGTAAACTTTTATTTTCCCATCAGTTTTCTTGTCTAAATGACGATAAATCTCATGAACATTTGCCAGTCTACGCATCTAAACGAGTTACTATTTAAACGCCTACGTATACTATTCTCTAAGTATTTATCTAATAGGTTTCTACCAGTCGAGCCTAAAGGTTCGTCGCAAAATATCCCCTTTCGCATAATGTCCCCAAGTCGCAAAATGTCCCTTGTGCAATGCTTTAAGCATGCTTTAAATGCATCGAAAAGACCCATTTTTGACAGTCTGTTTCTCTACTGTTAAAACATTTTAGGAGTTGAAATTACACTCATATAAAAGCTTATAAAGTCTTTGATCTTTCATATTTAATCCAACATTCCTGTAAGATCTTTAGTTTTCTTGGTACAAGCCCGGAAAGCAAAACTACCTCAAATTGTGCCAAATTTGGGGAAAAATGAGCATGGTTTGACAAGGTATGACTCAATAACTATAATTAAGTCCCTGCGAGTTCAAATTATACTCAAACGGTATATAATTTAGTGAATTTCATAAAAGCATACCACAAAAATACCCGAAAAAGGCATCCTTACGGTAGTTTTTTTGTAAAAACTGAAAAATGTCCCATACTTTCGGGCCCCCCAGGAGTAGCACAGAGTTAAGAAAATTGCAACCAGGAGTAGCACAGACTTAAGAAAGTTGCAAACTTGGGTGTAGGCTAATCTAAGTGGTCTCTACAATATATAAAAAAATCGCTGATACATGCGCGTTTGCAATGTTTGATGTCGATCAGTAAATATTCTGATATCTATGATGTCGATATTGACTGGGACGTGGACAACGCAGGAAATTCAAAAATCTACAAGCGGGCAACTTTTTTATTAATTAAGTGACCAAGTCTAATGAACTATTGAATGTTTATCTAGTTTCTGAAATATTGCCCTATTTCTTGTATGAAAATAAAAATAAAAAATACTTTTCTAGGTAAGTTAGATAATTCTTTTAATTCTAAATCACATCGTATTTGAAAAATCCATCATGTACATAACTAGTAAAATCCTAGTAGTATTTTGGTATTACTACAGGTAATTTACAAGTGCATTATCTAAACAGACATACTGAGGAATTCGACAAAAGTGGCCACTTTTGGCTTTAGCTAGTATTTCTAAAGCAGATTGTTTGGATACAGAATAAAATAAATCAAGACAACGGCTGATTTTAATTTTGTGTTCCACCGTAATAATATTTAAGTCATGGAGATAGTGCAAGTTTGTTTGTTTAACGTGTGGGGTAATCTCTGGAACTAATGCACTGAAATTCTTTCAATGTTTGAAAGCTTCATTACTCCCGTTGGCGGTAGAAATTAACTAAATACACTGTCCACACCCGATGAAATTATTAATATTATTGGATTTGCGATAAATATCTATTACTTTCTTGGGAGTCGTGTAAACACCCGACTCCCAAGAAAGGAGTGTTATTCTTCTTGGTTCTTTTTGGTCAATATCTATACTATACAGGATAATTGATTGGTCCACCTAAACGTTTAGTTTTAATCAAGACAAATATTTTTAACCCCATTTAACCTATCCACTATTTTGTAAATACTATCTCTTCCGGTAAAAAAATATCGTTGGTTAATTTGCATACATACTAATCGGATTTTTTTCTTATGGGGTAGTAAGAGCCTGGGGCCATAAGACGTTGATCAAGTAGAGCTAGCCAGACCATGCCTCAGATTGTCACCCACCCCTCGATCGGCATTTTGTGATCTGTGCGAGAGGAAAATCATATGTTACATTCTACGTTTTTCAGACCAGCATGTATAAGAAATTGTATAGGTACAAGACATCTAATATTAACTAGTGTGTGAAATGACGAATGACTGTTATCACTAGATTATACGTTGAACTACGGCATGTCTAATCCCCCATTAATAAGACAGCTCAAAAATCTAACTCCAGTGGTAGCTGTTACCATCCCCGATAAAAATAAGGGAAGGAGTCAAGGGTTAGGTTTAATTTGCTTCAGTCATTTGTGATGTTATTTTAGTTGGTACTTTAGTAACACCTGGCGAATGTGTCCTTGCTTTGGAATTCCGTTTTAGTCAGAAAAAAAACAGCCCATAATTAATTCTGACGAAAAAGGAATCTGGCGAATGTGTCGGAAATCCGTTTTTTAGGGTAGGCCTCTACAAATTCAAATATTATTTCTAGTCACCAATTGCGATATGAACATTTCCTATGTTATATAGCTTTATTAGAAATACATTTTGAGGGTTCTGTACCCAAAGAGTGAATATGAGACCCTGTTACTGACACTTCCATGCCCGTCTGTCACCAGGCTGTACCAAAACCTTGGCTGGCTGTAAACCAGGCCTTGTAGGTTCACGATATTTTCTTTCGGAAACAGGTCGATGAAAATGACCCGACACGAGTACGACCAATTCAGAGGTTCAAGACAAATAGACAGGGAACCCAGAAGCTTTCGGTTACGAATTGCAATCTTGCCTGGTTTGTATAATCAATTATTGTCTATTGATTCCGTTCATGAAACTAATTTATGATGATCTAGCAGCAAAGAGAACGGAGGCGATTATGCAAAAAACTTGTACTGATGTGATATTTCCCTGTTTTTAGATTAAGAAACTTCCATGTTTTACCTGATGATTATATATTATGATATTAATGGATTCATATTTGTCAACAAAGAGTTCTCTGCTTCAACATATCTAGGAACATATTTTGAAACTAAAAACAGTTTGCTTAGATTCGGCAGTACATATGTAACGTATTAGGCAGAAACATTACATTTTGGAACAATTTTCTCAAAATCTTTAACTGTAGTTCTATTTTCAAAAACAAAAACACCCTACAGTATGATGGCCGGTGTAGTAAAGCTCACTACTAATCTTACTTTGCGCACGACATAAAGGGGGTCCATTTTTTATATAGAAGTTGCAGTAAGTAAGTAGTACCACGTAAAAAAATATTGCTCATGGTACTACGGTAGTAATATTACCTTTAATTTTTACCCTTAAGTTTCCCCCGTGTTACGAGTAGTAACACGGGTAGTATAATAGGTCACTCGGTAGTATTTACCAGGCGCAAGCAACGTCCTTTTCGCTTCAACAGAAGCTTAGCTACAACACTTAAAAATCTGATCTGAGCAAGGCAACCTCAGTAGTTGGACTTTTGATAAATCGGTTAAATACATACGTAGATACCAACAGCACAAGGATTTATGAGCAAGATTTTTACTATGACCATTAGTATCCATCGGGCTAGCTAGACTTCTCCAAAAAGCAACAGGGAAAGGCTACGGCATTGAAAATATCTGAAGTAGCTACTGGTTCATGAACGCGTTTATGAAAAGTGTCCGTTCAATTTAACCGACACACCGACGCATCTGATTGTGCATCTTGTATTTCCTTCCCTACGCTTCTCAAACATGACCTCTCATCGAGAGACTGGCATCCGAACTCTAATTCTGTCAAAGAGCGACGATGAAACGAAGTCAAGGGTTCAAACAGATAAATAGCGGGAATAGGTGTGAGCATGAGTAAGACTGTCAAACTAAAATGGGAAGGGGGTCATCATAGAAGATAAGATATTATAAAAAAAGATATAATAGAAGAATAAGATAAGATAATAGAAGAATAGAAGCCTGAAGATAGATGGGTTTACGTTCCAGGGCAGGCGTACAACGTGGAATGGATAGAGACAAGTGAAAGAAAATGGGATAGACCTTTACCTAGCAGAGGACAATACAGGTTGAACTAATCATTAAAAAAATATTTTTAACAAAAAAGTAAAACAGACTTTAACCTTATACGTAAATGGGTGTGGTAGTTCAATCAAAATAGAGAAACACGTCGTAATCAACTTGTCTTGATTCGCGAAAAGAATTAAACAGAAATAAAATTAAACAAAACGGCAAACTTGTACAGTTTTTTTTTTGTTTTTGTTGATTTTTTTTAAAAGCACTAGATACATTTCGATAAAAAAATTATAGGTCCTAACCTTTGAAGATCAGTCAAAAACAGAGAAGAAACTTTCTTATCAATTTGTCTTGATTCGCATAAGAATAAAATACAAATAAGTTTAAACCGAACGGCATCCTTTAACAATTTTTTTGGGTTTTTCTTTATTTTTTCCAAAAGTGCTTGATACATTACGACAAAAATTTCATGGAACAACCTCTGGAGCATTACCTATCAAACAAAAAAAGAATCACCTTAATCTATCCATAACTAGCTAAGTAATCAGGTAACACAAAGTTTAAACCAAACGGCATCTTTTTACATTTATTTTTTGGTTTTTGTATATTTTTTCAAAAAGTGCTTGATACATTGCGACAAAAATTTCATGGAACCACCTCTGGAGCATTACCTATCAAACAAAACAAGAATCACTAAAATCGATTCATAACTGACTGAATAATCGCGTAACATAAGCTCATCCTTTTTTGAAGTCGGTTAAAAATAAGGTTTGATGGTGATAAAACGATGTCTTTTTTTATCTGCCATTCAATGTAAAGTTTTATTACACTAGCAATTTTCCCGCGACTTTATCCGTGTAAAACTCACCACACAACTTCACCCTCACCGTTATAATGTTATATAAGGGTTCCCTGTATTAAATTTCCAGTTTCTAGGAGCTACAGTAGTTTTGGCTGTGTGATCATATGTAAAACTTAGTGAGTCAGGTTTGTCTAGTAAATTAGATTCCATGACATTCTCAAATATGTTTGTTAATAAAAAACGTTGGTATCATTTCACCTTTCGTCAGAGTAATACTGAGAAGCGAATTTGACGAGATCTATCTTCTTCTCAAGGGATGGAGTACGTATAGGTATAATTAATGAACTAACTACACATTCCAAAATTAATTTACTTTAACATCAAATGTCAAAGTGTAATACAATAAATGGGGCTTCTACTAAAAAAATATTACTGCAACATGCATCTAGCCATCTACTGAAAGGGTGCATGGATAATTTGACAACATTTATGTGACCCCCGGGCGTGCTACACCCCAACCCATTATGTTTTGAGATGTGTGTGGGTATGCTATCTGTTTTTACGTTCTAAGGTATGTCCTCAATAGGCAGTACAAAAAATAACAACGTTAAGTTACCGTTCGTATCTTTATGCACTGATAATGGCAACGAAATGTCAATAGATATGGTTAGTATGATGTACTGTTCATGCAGTTCCGGAGCAAGAGAGCAGGCATGTGGAATTTTTTTTATACTTATGTTGCTAAGGAAAATCTTTCCAAAAAAAATACACATAATAGTGAATAAAATATATTTCTAAATAAAAAGATTCGTTAAAATTGTTATGACGTCTAAAAAAGTAATAAGTCAAAATGCATTGCTGAAATGTCTACATATTCGTGACGTCACAACTACGTATTTTGTACGGGTAGTAGGTTATTTGAATGATGCTATATTGTATTGAATGTTTCATTTCTAGCTTAATAATAAAAGTTGCTATACATTGAGTAGACTATATTAAGTACCTACAATAATATAGTAAAATTTCAAGATTTTTTTTCTTTAAAAACTGGTATTATCCGCCCAACTTTTAAGAAGTAAATTCACTTTTCGAAATGATATCATATTAAAGGTATTCTTAAATAGAAATAAAAAATACTTGAAAAGTCATAATTAATGGAAAATAGCCGCTCTTAATTTATGAAATTTAAGCAAGTTTGTGTCAGCGCTGATTATCAAGCTGCATACCAGAAAAATCGCTGGACAAAAAACAACGACTTAAGGGCCCACACTAGGCACACTAGCGACGCCAATTATTTTATTTCTAATACTTTACAAATATAAAGAACTTCAAGAATGTAAATCATACAAGCCTTAGTAAATAACCTGAAGTATTTCTGGAATGACGAAAATTTTTTTTTTAAATCTATGTTTGGAATCATGTTTAATATTATATGATTTACATTCTTGAATTTCTTTATATTTGTAAAGTATTAGGAATAAAATTATTGGCATTGCTAATGTGCCTAGTGTGGGGCCTTAACTATCTAAATATACTCCGCTAATAAAATATCTATAATCAATCAAAAACAGATGACATTTTTAGCATTATAAAACAAAAATTCTCATATTCCCTACTTACAACATAATTTCGAACAATAACAACTTAACCACAGAGGGTAGGTCAGGTTCTTTAGGTTTCCTCGTGGCCAAAACAGGAGCTAGCGAGCATCCTCATCTTAGGGCTAAAACCCCAATATAACGAAAACAATTTGGCCACAGAGGTTAGGTAAGATTCGTCAGGTTTCCTTGTGATCAAAACAGGAACGAAAAAGTGAAGCGACTGAGCGTCCTTGACTTAGACCGAAACCACAGAATTAATAACAGTACTATGCCGAAACCCCCGATATATAACAAAAATAGTGCCCCCAACTCACTATTACGAGTATATTGAGTCCTTACCTTTGAAATTGGTGTTTTTCTTCCGCTTGCCATTTTGTTTCTAATGGTTTCAATTTTAAGGTAAACGCATTTTTTTTATTTAAACTTGAAAGTGGCCTATATTATTAACATTCTGTGGGTATTAAAATTTTTGTGGACATGTTCAATGCTCATGGAAGGAACTCGTTTCAGGTTTGTCCGTTTTAATCAAAAATTTAGTTGTTTTTCTATTCTTTTTCTAATTTTTTGTAAATTTTATAATGTCTAAATTAGGCTTACTGCTGTCCGTAACTACACGCAAAATTTCACTTTTGTTGAATGTATCAAACCCGAAATAATTTACTTTGCTCGAAATCCTCTATAGAAAACGCCAATTTCATACATCAATAATATTGTGTTGCAATGCAACTCAATGAATTATTTAATTTACTTTGTAATTTAATTTACAGTCTTGCTATTCAAAGGGGGGACGCTGCCAGTATCTTCGGAACCTTGCCTAAAGGAACTTCTTTTAATAATAAATTTTAGTTATTGTATCATATTTTTTAAGGTTTTTAGTTATAGGTTAATTTTTCATAATTACTTAATATGTAATTAGTTTATTATAGTTTAATTTATTGTAAGTATATATACTATATGATTTTCATCATCATCATCTAATCGTTATATTTACTTTTAGATAATAGATAATCACATAAGTAACACAGTCTTTCTTAATTGGTGAAACAGTGCAATTTTGGTTTATTTGTTTGTTAATTTTTGGTGCACTTGAAAATTTTGTTCGTAGAACTACTAACTAAAATATTTCTGGCTAATGCCAGAACTATTATTGGACGTTTCGTTAGACGAATACTTTACATTATAAATTCAGAATGTATTCAGTTTGGTTGTTTGTTATCAATTATCATTCACAGTTAAACCGTTGAACTAATTTTAATAAAATTTAGAAACGACATATTTTGATTAGTTAGTTTAAGTATATATCCCGGAAATTCTTCATTGATATAAATGTTCGGGGTCTATAATTGCCCAAGGTCGTGGTTCTAATAAAAGCTTAAAAGCTAGAATGATATAAATGGAAAAAATAATTTCAAGTAGTTAGCCATGTCCATATTCATTATTCTTTCTGTCATATAAAACTCCACTCAATAATATTACAATACACTTTGGACTCACTGACTCGTCGTTTAATACTGTCTTATACTCAATTGAAAGCAATCCCCTCAGCCACTTTACGTCCTACTGATAAAGAAAACATTGTGTTCGGCGGCCACAAAAAAACACTTGCTCTCCTCTGTTTACCTTTTATATGTAAACAAACTCACACTCTTTGTATAACAGTATTGGTAGTCCAATTTTAGACCGAAACAATCCAGGCCAGGATATATAAAGCTTTCAGTACACACTAAACGTGTCTATCTTTAGTATAACAAAAGATTGTTAGAAGCGCAAGCAAGTCCGGTGATTCCTACTCTTATCTATTGATAACAAAAACACATAATTAGATATAGTAGAAATATTGTTCTTAGTTCGTTTAAGGACGTAGATATTAAAGTTTTGCAACGACATAAGTATCGTACCATCTAATTAAAATGAATCTTCGTCAAAACTAGGTTTAAGCCATTGTTGACCTAAGGCCCCTTTACAATGTCAGCCAAGAAGTAGGTAATATATTGACTGATGTAACTTGCTTTAATGAATAAGTGGTAACTTCAATTTACGCTTTGTGTAGCAAAAAGAGATTTTTATACAAACCGAAACGCGATAGTTATATGGTTATTAACAGTTTTAAGTTACTTACATTTAAATCCGTGAATATGTCGCAGGAATTTTGTCAAAAACGTGACATTATAATTTCTCTAGTGAAATTATAATTACACTGATTATTGTCAATAACGTCTGGTTCGTATAATTTCACGGGCTCTTTTCAGAGTTATTGTAATTTCCCTGGGCCGCAATAGTGATATTATAATAAATCTAGGTTTATTGCGTTTGTGGTGGGCGTGTTCTGATTGGTCAATTTGTTATTAATTTGTTATGTCATTTAAATTACTTGCTCAATTATGTAACCTACCAACTTTCTTAAGTAACATATTTTGACAAAAAGTACATCATCATCATCAGGTCGTTATTAGTCTCCCTCCACTGCAGAAACACGACCCTCATAGTACATATTATTCATTTATTATTATTAATTAAGCTTTATTCAAATCCAAAAATTGATGCTAGTGAGTGACTAAAATGTTACTACCACTATTACGTACTATTTAGCTTATAGTCATTAAAGTTATGGTTTGATTAGTAAGCGTTATAACTTTTTCAGCATATTTTTTAGTATAGATAGTACTATAAAAAGTGACAAGTTAAATTTAAAAAATATTTCTTGAAATCTGTTTTTTATATCCTAACTCTACTTGTTAGTCAGGTGGTAACGTATGCGGACCAATCAGCGATCGCTCTGATAATCTAACGGCTTTCTTAAACCAGTGTTTTTGTCAAAATATCACTGCCTTACAATTTAACTGCATCGGTCTAGTGAAATTATAATGGTACTGAAACTAGCCCGTTAAATTGTAAGTAATACAAACGATTGACAATAATCTGTGTAATTATAATGTCACTAGTAAAATAATAATATCACGACTTTTATAATATCCCTGCAACAAATGTATCGACTAAAAGTTTATAATATTAAGTACCAAATTGTAGAATGTCTTTTCTAACTTGGGGATTACGTGGCCTGCACCCAGAGCAGCTAAAAGCTACAGGTAAAATGGCGTATAGTCGATAACTAACTAGCACTCATATCACTTTGACTTGTATTGTTACTTTATTATTTAACAGATGCATTATTGCGGGAAAAAATTCATTTTCGAAATTTAGAACTGAGAAGATGAATACCACAGATACTCGTATGTGATGAATACACTTATGATACAATTTAAACAAATTAAGCGACTGTCTCAAATAATCAGCTATAACATTGTAAGATTTTATGAAATCTATCTTTTATACTAATAAGTAACACTCTTGCCTATTCTCATTAGTTGATTCATAATTACAATCCTTCACATTTATAATAAGAAAGGTATGCGTCGAGAAACGAACTTTAATTTGTTAATGTCTTCGCCTGACGCCTATTAAAATAAATCACCAGGCATATGTTTGATATAAAATATGATAAACCCATCAATCGAGCGGAAAAACAATAGGGTTTCCGTTTCCACCATTTAGCGTTGTTGCAATACTAAAACAATGGAATTACGACAACACGCAAAGTATGGCAACAAAACTATACATGCAATAATTTTCTGAAAAGTTCCCCTACGTTTCCTAGGTCACATAAAACAGGAATATAAATAGTCGCCTCGTTTGCAGATACAGGTACGTAAATCACTAGAAGCTCGAAACAAAAGCAGGGCTATTGTTGCATGACAATAGAACGAATGTCATTACGACCTGCAGTCAAGGTTTAGTTTTGCTACGAGTTTCCGTCGACGGAGCAGAAGAGAAGTCTCGTTTGTGAACATAAGTACATTGTTAAGCCGGTGTCCCACAGGCAAATTAGTCTGCCGTTTGAAAACAAACTAAACGACTTGCAAAGATGTCACTTACATACTTACATCTCTTACAATATTGTTGTAAGAGATGTACCTATTTGTATTTTGTTATTTTCTCTCTTCTTTTTTTCTTCTCGCTAGTAAATTAAATAAAATTTATCAACACAAAATTAAACCGCTGCAATTAACTGTCAAGAAAGAAATCAATCATCCCCTGATTTCCTTCCTTAAGGGTGCGCTAGTCAGGTGTTTCGCCATACAAATTCTGTAGGGTGATGACTCCGTTGTTTGGTATCGTCTGTTTAAAGTTTTTAATTCTATCGATTTGTTTTGTCGTTATCTATGCTTGTATGGAATCATAATTGTAAAATTATAAGTACTTTAAAAGTTATGATTCTCAAAACATTCCGTTTTAACACGTAATTTTAACGCAACTTTGGGCACAATTAAATACCGGAAGGAGTATAAAATCTCTAAAACAAAATTCATACAAGCATAGTTTGGTTATTAAAAAATATAAATTATTTTATTTTTAATAAAAACATTCAGCTGTTTTATCACAAGAACACTTCCTAATTATAGTTCCTTGTTTACTACGGAACCCTAAAAAGCTTTGTCTTAAACCTATGCTTTCGTGCAGGGTAGTATAGATAGGTATTTAAAAATGACATTGAGGTTCCTACAACCATTCTTTCTCAAAGTCAATAGTTTGGAAAATAGGCGCTTCCAAAGTGGTAAAATGTGTGTCGTAGAAGTAAAAGAAATTGGTCATCATCATCATCATCAGAGATTGCGCTATTATGACACTTCGTAGACGTAACGATCAGCTTTTTACAAGAATAAAAAAATATATTATCAAGACATGTCATTCAGGATTCATTCAGAAGGAAAGCCATCGGACTTGTTAAGCCTCGAAAATGATTCAATGGATTCAGCAACTAACAGTATCACTGTAATATTGTAATTAATTTGAACGATTGTTAAAATTTGCTATACGAATAAATAATTCAGGATTAAGCAATAATTTTAACAATAGATCATTTACACGCCTGATACTAATTTTAGCATTAAGAAGTTAGGGTGACATTTTCTTAAATTCAACACGTACAAGAACGCGGCACGCTGCACGCTTTCTCTACAACATCATCCAGATCCATCTCAATATCAATATCTCTTTTTTGAAACATGACACGCTTTTCCACGTCTCGATCTATGTCTCCGTCGTTTTTCATGACGGAACCTAACTTTTACGAACTTATGATATCAGAAATCGGAGCAGGCTGTAAGGGAAGGATACACCATCTAAGAAAACTGGAAAGAAATTTAGATGACCAGACCACAACCACAAAACAGCTATTGAAGTCTTTGTTAAAGTAAGTAAGTTCAATCAAAGGTTATCTAGAGCTGACTGCTCGAGCTACCCCCCTCTTCTCCACCGAGGAGACGCACGGCTCCAGAGATATTTACCTTCGAAGTTCTGATTTTAAAGAGATTTTTGAGTGTTTTGGTGAGTGTGATTGGGTGGCTATTGTGGCTCCTCATGAAATCCGGTCGAGAACAATAGATACATGAGGAGTTAGTCCCCTCCGTTGCAAAATTGGTTTTGTTATGGCGGCGGCCTAAGAAAGGGAAACTCGCTCGCTTCTGTTTTGGTCACAAGGTAGGACGAGATTTTTATGGTTCAGTAGCCACCTTTTTTTTTGACGAGGTGAAAATGCCTTCGCATACCACTACTGCGGGTACAGCAGAGTGGGTATGTGGGGCTTGAACCCACTAAAAACACCCCGGTGTTCGACTATCCACCATTGTTCCTAGTCTACAGGCACAACGGGGAACACAAAGCCCCGTTATTCATCTGCATAGGTTCAGTAGCCACCTAAGTCAACCTAACCTACCCTCTGTCGTCGAGTTGTTCTTCCGGTGATGGGGGCTGCGCCCTTGAGCCCCGTAGGAAGGAGGACTGCACCTTTCTATGTCCCCTTTTTGCGTTTTCGTCTCCGCACGGGGGGTACAAAGGGCGCGTGGGATACCTTGACGCACCACCTACCCGCGAAATTCGATGACGCTATTCGATACCAAACCCATTAAAAATTCTACTGTGTCTCATTCACTGTCCATGAAGGTCATCAACCTCAGAACCTCAAACCTCCCCCAAAGAAGAATATTATTATTAAAAATAATAATAAAATAAGGAGAGGTGAGTGCCATAAATTATTACTTTTTACACTGAATGTCATTTGGAGTCGTCCTGTCTGTTATCCGCCAGCAGCGTCGATTATCCGATTGCATTCAAGCTCAACGGCTTGGTTTTATTGAATAAACAGTTTTATTTCATGCACTTTTAGTCATTATTTTTCTGAACCCTCCCCGAAACTAAAACCTGGCTACGCCCGTGCTTATATTCGCAGGTATGCTAGGTTAACATTTGTCTATTATGTTATAAAAACTATGCAAATCTACCGCCGACAATA
Source organism: Rhodophaea formosa (assembly GCA_963082605.1). Classification (NCBI taxonomy): domain Eukaryota; kingdom Metazoa; phylum Arthropoda; class Insecta; order Lepidoptera; family Pyralidae; genus Rhodophaea; species Rhodophaea formosa. Next base: position 13,032,933 of record OY720203.1, on the reverse strand, counting down.
TTACGATAACATTCCAGATTTATGCAGTATTGGCTCACAGTGTCCGCGGTACTTGCAAACTTCTGCAGAACGTGTATTTAATTAAATTGATGTCAGAATCCAAAGCTGGTGGCAAAAGCAGGGTGGAAGCAAGAGCCTTCTCCTTAAGTTCTTCCATGAATATGTCGGCGACAATGCAAAAGACATGTAGCCCCATGGCTACACTGCAGATTTGACTGTAATATTTATTCTTCCGGAATAGGTAGCCTGATGTTAAGATATGTTCAAGTATTGTTGCATATTCTTGAGATAGCTGGTTAGTCTTTTAGCCTTCTCTTAACATTTCAACAAAATGTTTTCTAATGATTTTATGATTATTACATCATCATCATCATCAGGTCTTTGTAGTCTCCACTGCAGGAGCACGACCCTCTCTATACTACCAGAGCCATATACTAGCCTGAGTAGTCAGAGGATGATTATTACACATTTACTTAAATAAAATAATGTAATAAACAAAAAAAAACGTAATTTTGTTTAAATGCCAACACAATCATGCTGGGCAGGCATATCAAAACTAACCAGTGTGTCATCATCAGCCAGTTGAAGATCTTTAATTAAGCTGATGAAGTGGTGGAGTCTTTGACATGAGTAACAGTGTGCCCACATGGCGGTGCTCATATCTTCACTAGGAGTTGTGCCAGTTTGTAATGGGCAATATTTTTTTTGGTGTCTGCTGAAAGGCTATATAAGTTTGTCAGTATTATCAATTTTTTTTTCATCCTTCATTATTGTATTTCTTATTCCTAGGTCATCCTTAAACAAATTAAAAGCTTTTAAGTTTGATTCTTATGAAAACTGGAACATAGCCAGACCTTAACGCAAATGCATAGATAAGAAGTTCCCTAATGAGGCTAGCACAGTCAAACCAAGGTAGCAATCTACCTTAGTTTTGAATTGTCCTGTACCAAATACCTTTTGACTTAGGGCATTGAGACAGCCAAAAATCAAATAAATACTTTTCTTAAGATTCACTATTCCTGAACAGTTTTGGTTCCCAAGTTTTACAATAAATAAAGGTACAAAACCTTTATTTACTGTAAAACTTGGGAACTGTAAAACTGAGAAAATTCCTCAACTTTAGGGTATAGTTACTGGGCCTGGATGCTTTCTTAAACAAGCATTGAGGGAGGCTTAGCTAGCACTTTGACATGGAGTTCATTGGAGTAATTCTTATGAAGACACACTCATTGTGCTGCTAAATGTATAGACATTTAGCTTATTAACATGGGTCTTGGCCACATATGCATATAAATACTACCATAGTTTTTTTTGCTTCTTGACAGGAACATTCATAGTATTGTTGTGGTAATATCCCAAACACAAGTCAAGAAACTAACTTCGGGAATAGTCTAGATATATCCTTAAGGTAAGTAGGTATACAATATTTTTTTATATACGAGGTACTTTAAATTAATAATTGTTTCAGGTGGGCTCTCAATGTACTTCCTGCCAGAACTTTAAGAATGTTTATGTATTCGTAGCACTTTTCACAAAATTAGTCACATCTTTAATCCTAAATTTGGTGATATTAATATCACATCAAAAGTAAAAATCATCAAACATATATTATAAAGATAATAAAAATACTAAGTAATATGCACATCACCAAGATTACAAATCATACACATTTCTAATAAGATTTATTAATTTTGGAAGAAATTATGAATATTTTCATACATAACTAACAAATAAACAGATGAAGAAATGAAAAATTGTGCATAAATAGAGTACCTATCTAAGTTATTTAAATTAAGCATCAGTACACATAATGAAGCATAGATTAGTGTCAGAGCTAACAAAAGATAGTACTGGAGTATTAGAAGGAATTATTAATATAGCGCTTCCTATGCGAGTATAATTTATTTACGGAGTCCTAATGACTGAACAAAGAAATATATGTAAACATTATAATATAAAACTGGTTATGAATATATTTTAGTTCATAGCTTTCTAGATCAACAATACACAAACAACCATCCAACTCACCTTTAAGTGCCAGGTACATAGGTGAAACCCGGTGACATGGGGAGAGCATTAACATAACTTAGTCCTTACACTGTTTGATTCACTGGCCATAACAACAATTTATGCACAAAAACAGTTAATTCACGTTAACTTTCGTCCGAAATCCAGCATTCATAATTTATATTCATTTAAAATATTTCCAAAAGAGGCTAAAAAAGAATACATTAATTTTAACACTTCCAATTAATCGACCAAAGCAGAAGCCCTTTTGGTGGAATTATGTGCGTTTCTGAAGACTGACGAAGACGATATCTATGATCTCGAGGCGAGGCGAATGAACGAATTTCTACCAGAATACCATGACCATAGACAAAATAGTATTTTCTGAGGTGGTAGAAAATTTAATTAAATAATAGCAATACTAGGTTTCTTTCTGCAAAAGTAAAAGTGCTGCCAACGTTGGTTTTCCTCAGTTTTCCTGAATCAGGGGCACGCATTTTTCATATTATTTTCAAAAACGTAGGTAGGTATATTTTTTTGTTAATTATTTATATAAGACTGAAAATAAAAGCTGATTTTTTAATTTTCTTAGTGAAAAGTAAATGAAAGCAGTGGAAGTATATGGAGGGATTCTTTTGATGATAAAAAATAAATATATTAAAATAAAACTGGTCAAGTGCGAGTTGGCCTCGCCCATGAAGGGTTCCGTAGTAGCAAGTTTAGATAATCCAAAACACCTCCATCATTCTTTATATGAATGACAAATTGATACTTGCGGTTTCTAATAATGTGCAATATATCTCAAAAACTGCTGACGATATAGGTAAGTATATTACAACAAAAACATTCATGCCTGTGATTACAAACTATTTTTTATGGAAAGTGATCACTTAAATTAGCCATATGGTTTACGGCTGAGTAGAATTATAGGAACTCCAAGTCAAAACAAACAAGTAAAAACGAAATAAAATAACTATTTGAGGGGGCTTCCATGCAACAACGATAGTCAAATGTTGTCTAATGTAGATAATAATACGGAACACTTCTTCCGCGAGTCCAACTAGCATTTGGGTTTTTTTTTAGGTTCTCCACTATCTTATTTTTAAAGTTATGAGGCTTAGTTATGTATAGGTTATAGAACACACATTTTACCACTTCGGCAGTGCAACGTCTTAAATGATATAAGCTTTCAACCGATTGTTTTTGAGAAAAAATGGTTTTAGTTATGGACACCGCGATAGTATACGTTTGATGATTTTTTTAGTTACAGTTCCGTGTATTAGAGCATTTGGAGCCCCTTAATCATTAATTTGTTTTCATTTTGGTATAATAATCTTGAATCGCTTCATAGACTACATGGACCGAACACGTTTAACAACGTTGTACTGTACCTACGTACATGAGAAGTTAGTTTTGATAAGGAAAATCTTGACTTAGCGTCTCAAAAAACAGAACGTTCTGGATATACGCAAACAAAACCTAAAAAGTTCGAGCAGAATAACAATTGATTAGTTTAAGTTGAGTAGACATTGAAGAGAAAGACATTTTAAAAAGAAAATTTTCCGTCTTGTTCTTGACGCCTTTGCTAATTTATGGACTGTAAAGCAAATCTTAGCGATATTTTTGGATCGCCCATAGTAAAAAATATTCTAAATAAATATATCTCTTTTTTTCTTTTTAATTGTTAAGTAGGTTGTTGAATGTACTAATCTTTATAATTGAAATGACGAACCGTTTCTGACTAATAAAATATTTAAGTCATATTGCTTTCTTTTGTAGAGCTTTCTCTTGTTTGCCTAATTTTGCGATACAATGTTTATGTTACGAGCTGACTATTAAATATTTATTAAATTTTCTTAAATAGCTCATTGGGTCACAAAACTGACGTTGTTTTTGAAATTCAAGGTGGCAGACGCGATTCTTCATCAAGAATCGACATGGGCGTCGTTTTCTAGTTTTTTGTGGGTAGGTATAGATTTCGAAAATTACCTCAGTTTTGGAATCCAAAACGATGGACGTGACTTTTCATGAAAAATTTACATGGATGTCATTATTGGTTTCCTCCTCCCAGGATTGCAACGGTTTAAAATAAAAATTAAATACGTGTTTGGCATCTCATTGGCCTTGAAATAAAATTACGTATTTTTCTTTTATAAGTTAATTTTTCATGTTTAAGTGTGTTATTTCTATTTGTAAATTTAATCATTTTCCTATTAATGGTTGCAATCTGACCCTTATGATTATGTTCTTTACCTTATCGAAATTAAGACTTCTATGAAATTATTTTTTATAGATATATACAAGTTTTATGTGTCAACCATCTTGTATTACAAATTTTCGAAATCTACAGCCTAATAAACCTACAAAACGACACCCACGTTGATATCAGGGACCGGAAAACCTGTTTCGGGCCTAATATGATTAATAAAGAAACCCTATGATATGGTTAACCCCTTCATTGGGTTAACCCTATCATTTGGTCAATCCTATCATTGAGTTAACCCTATCATTGGGTTAACCATATCATTGGGTTAACCTTATCATTGGGCTAACTCTATCATTAGGTTAACCCTTTCATGGGGTTAACCCTATTATTAGGTTAACCCTATCAGTGTATTAACCCCATCATTGGGTTAAGTTAGTTAGTTAACCGTATCAATCGGTTTAAAAAAGGTTTCTATCAACTGTGTTGCCTGTCTTTTTTGCGCATTTCAATGGTTTTATTCAAAGCTCCGACATTTGTCATAAATGTTCGGAATTGAAAACACGCGGACGGCTTCGCTTAGGTATACTCTGTCGATTGTTAAAAATTTAACAGTTTTTCGTTTAAAAGTTTTAAGTTTATTGGAATTCGATTTGTGTTTCTAAATAATTAGTACTTATTACACACTAGCTGAAGCCCGCGACTTCTTTCGCGTGGACTTTATGACTCCGGAGCATTAATATACCTCAATACGAACTAATGTCGATACATAAGAAAATACTTGCAGCAGTGTTGTATGTATAATATAAAAAGTTAATAAATATCAACGTATTTCGCAAAAAAATTATCTTGGAAGTATCCTTTGGGTTAGTTTATTTTGGCGCCTGATTTCAGCAATGATGGTTTTCATTCCATTTCACTTCGCACCAACAAATCAAATCAAATATTTCCATTTGTTCCCCTGTAAATTTGACCTGCTGACATGCTGCTCCGCTCAACCTACAAAGCGCACATCTCTAAAGGTCCTTCGGGAGAGACGGACCTCGGCTTCGGGTGGGCTTGGAGAGACAGCAACTCTCACGTTTTGCCGTACATGCTGAAAGCTACGTTGCCAAAAGGGCATATCCTAGTTGCGAGTGACCTGAGACCGCTGGGCGGTCACCAGAAATATGAGCTAATCGTACTCTTCGCACTCTATCCCCGTGGAGAGCGTGATTCTGTAAAATTGTCCATATAAAATTTGACATGGTTCTGTATCGGATGTTCTAAATCTTCGATTTTTATACCTCTACAAAAATACTAATCAGGCTGAACAACTTTTGCTACAGTGTAATTTTTAGGGTTCCGTAGTAAACAAGGAACCCTTATAGTTTCGCCATGTCTGTCTGTCTGTCTGTCCGTCCGCGATTTTCCTCAGAGACTATAAGTACTAGAAAGCTGTAATTTGATATAGGTATGTATTTTTATCATGGCAAAAGAGTGGTAGAAAAAAATCTAGAATTTTTTTTTTAGGATGAGAGATAGTGACAGATAGAATTTGGAAGAGATCAGAAGGTGGGAATGAAAGTCTTTTTATGTCAACAGGCAATTCATTCTAGATTCCAGAGTCGTGAAGTTAGGGGGGTAAATAAATTTGACATAAAATTGGTCCAAAAAAGGGGTATGAGGGTATGAGAGTGTCTACTCTCCATAACCCTTTTTTGGACAAGAACGCGGCTGCCAGTCATATTTTTTTTATGTCATAGGGCGGCAAACGAGCAAGCGGGTCACCTGATGGTAAGTGATCACCGCTGCCCATGGACTAATGTAACACCAGGGGTATTACAAAACCGTTGCCGGCCTTTTATTTCCCCTCTCCAGAGGGGAGGGGGGATAGGCCTCCGGCGCTCTCACTCACCGAACGAAGCATAGAAGCTGTAAAGCTACTACTCAAACGTCGATTTTCTGTGAGAGTGTGGTACTTCCCCGGAGAGCCGGGCCATTCATGCTACCCGCAAAAGTGATTTTCACCGGTAGCCTGGCTCTACCACAACTAAACATGTCAATCATGTGTCAGAGAGAAATTTAAATTTAGATTTTAAGTAATCGGGAGAGTGAGTTCAGTTCAATTCAGAATAGAAAATAAAGTACAAAGAAGTCGTAGGTGCCTACGTTGACGAATTGGAAGCCATTTTAACTCAGAACGATATGCAGAAACGATAGTACTTACGAAGGCAGAAAATGAAACGGATATAATTGTTGACGAGACGATCAAACTTATTGAGAAGATGTTCGTTAACATCGGGGCAACACACATCAGCATAATCCATAATAGGAAAAATTAAAGTTTTCACAAGTAAGATCTTCGTCTATAAAGGCATAAAGTTCCTGAGACGGTTGAGTTGTTGGAGAGTGGCTGTAACAGAACGATTGCTTTCTGTTATATGAGTGACCCAGCTAAGTGTGGAGTCAATGAGCAAGCCAAAGTTCTTCACGGATTTACAAAAGGGGATAGCGTTATTATCAAACTTTACCGGTGAGAGAGCATCAAAGTTAATTTTATTTACTTGTCTTATGCTTCCCACAATTTAGCCTGGCACTTTGAGGGGTTGACTTCTATGCCATAATAATTTCACCAAGATAATATCGATGAAAAGGCTGTAAACAATAAATATATTCGATTCCAAGTCCTCGACTGACGACTGTGCATAGATTTGAAGATCGTCTGCGTAGAAATGATAAGAGCAACCAATTGAAGAAGACAAGAGATTAATAAAAAGACAGAAGAACAATGGTGGTAAGATTCCACCTTGAGGTACGCTAGTAGACAAATCTCCATGCCGACGGATCACGATCCACACGAACCGCTTGCTGTCGGTCTCGGAGGTACGCTGAAAACCAATCCACCACTGAGGACGACAATTGCAGATGATGGAGAATGGCAAGGAGAATATCATAATCAACCATATTGAAGGTGTTAGAGAAATCGATTAGAACAAGAGTGGTAACCAAGGTATTCCAATAACCAAGCGGATGTCTTCAGAAATTTTGAGAAGTGCAGTACTGGTCATGCACGACTGCCTCAGAGATTTGCCACAGGATTTTGGAGAGGAAGGGAAGGATTGAAATAGGTCTGAAATTATTTAAAACTTGAGGAGAGGAAACTTTGGGCAGAGGTATTATGTAAGCCTTTCGCCATAAAGACGGCAAAGTCCCAGTGGCTAAAGAAAAATTAATAATGTGAGCTAAAATAGGTATAACTAAATGCAGTATGTTATTTATCATGTGTCGAATCACATCGTCACACCCAACTGCTTTGGATTTAATTGACATGACAATTTTACAAATCTCATCCTCAGTAGCTGGAGGAAAAGAGAAAAGTTCTATCGAAGGTTTGGCCATGGAAGAAATTTTAGAAATGATAGAAAATTTGATAATATGATCGAGGAAACTTGATGAAGAGAAGTGATTGTTGAAATCATTATGAGAGAAATTAAAAGAGGAGCAAGAAGCATTTTTTTTAGCTAGACTCTGCGAACGTAGAAACTTCCAAATTTCGGTCGAAGAAGATTCAGTCAGACAGACTTTCACAAAAATGTTTTCGCTTGGCTGCTCTTACCATACTATTGAAACGATTACGCGCAACCTTGCATACAACCCAGTCCTCGTCCGTTCTGTCCCTCTTAAAAGTCCTAAACGCCCTATCCCTCCGTGACCTGGCTATACGAACGCCCCTGGTAATCCAACGAGAGGGTGGACGCTAGATTTTGATGGCTTTCAATGGAGCATGAACATCATAAAGACTAGTTATGGTGGAATAAAATTTTTCAACTTTATCATCTATGGTTGTTGTCTCGATAACTTCTGAAAAGTCCAACTTAGCTGCATCACTTAAGTTTTCATGATCAATATTTGTCATGTTACGCATCCATGATTCGTATATGAGAACTAGCCAAGTCAGACCTTAGGCTACAATATATTATCCTAAGTTATAAGAAGAAATTATATTTTATGTTGTAAATAAATAAATTTCAGGACTGACCATTGAACTTGGCACCCATTTAGATCTCACTTCATTTGTCGTCGAAGTTAGCAACCAAGGCATAAGTATATCATAATATTGAACTATGTGGTGCTGGCGACGGCTTCTCAGAATAAGTTGGACAGCCCACCGCAGTAACATCTCCATATCGAAAGAATTACGAATAAAGAAAAGGCTCTCGTCGATTGTGCAGTTACGAATCCTTAACTTCTTCGGTCGTGTCACCCTCAAAGAAAACTCTATGGAGCGTTTAGTGTTTCAGGGTCGTAATGAGGGCAAACGTTCACGTGGTCGGTCTCCAACGAGGTGGCTAGATCTTGTCAAGCTGTAACAAAGTACCAGCAACGAAATGCACCAAGACGGCTGCAGATAGAGACATGTGAAGAAAAATCGCAAGAGCAGCGGCCATGGACCAACAACCCAATCCATATAGTCTGGCTAATGAAAGCTGAACCTCGTCATTTTTTGAGTTGCAACACTGATACAGATGATTTTGATATTACAGTTGTCAATGCCTGATTTTATTCATTCATTCACCCATGTGTTTTTGATTCACCCATGTGTTTTTGATACTCATAAACAAGGCTTTGAATAAAGAAGAAAAAAAGTAAAGGAATCTAAAATAAATAAATTTACCGGCACTGGGCACTGTTCTTTTATATATTTTTGATCTTTCCGTAGAAAAATTGTACGTATCGATGAATTGGTAAATCACTTTTTTGATGTAACGTTTTAGCATGTCTTCAATTATGATTTATGAATTACTACTAAATGTTTATAGTATTTATTGCTTACTTTTAAACAAACATACCTTGCTTAATTTCGGAATACAGTCACGAATATCCCAAATACTATATATTAAAAGTGTATGGTATTTATATAATTATATTGAATTGAGTCCTTAGAAGTTAGTATGAAACAAATTAACTTACATGTTTTGGGCAGTCATGTAATAAGTATCAAAAATATTTTTCCTACTATAGACTGTATGGCTCGCCCGTGAATTTTTAAACTTCCCGCGTTTTGTGAGGTTCAGCTTTTGTTGGTCAGACTTTAGTCACGCACGACCACTCTGTCTAGAGCGTACCTACGATTAAGAAGAAGAAGAATATTGAACTTGGCTCTCATTTCACATTTATGTTTTTGATTGGATATTGCCTACCTACGTAGTCATATTGTGACTGTATAATAAATCATATATTTTTTATCTTTACTAATATTATAAAGAGAAAAACTTTGATAGTTTGTTTGCATTGAATAGGCTCCGAAACTACACGAATGATTTTCAATTGCATGTTAGTGACATTGGCTTTAATTTACGCGGACGACGTCGCGGTAAAATTGTAAAAAAATACAGTTTGGTACCAAAATAATATTTGAATTATTATACAAAGTGGAAGAGACACACCCGTAATAAACCGAACCACGGGATAAACTAGATCACTTTTTTCATTATACTCGTATGAGCGGCGGTTGTTCTCGGTGGTGCCATTTATTACACAAAATAATTAAAACTTAGTTAAGTTTGTTTAAAAGAAGCGCACTACACTCAAGGTTCGCATGCATAAAAACAACACATAAAGTGTTCAACACTCCGCACCCGAACCTTCCGCACGCGCCAGATCCCGAAACGATTTCGCGAACTAAATAAAGTTTTTGTATTTTGTGCATAATCCAAATCAATAAAAGTTCCATTATTGTCTGAACTCATGCAGCGTGGGGCCCTACCTAATCCCCCCCCCCCCTCCCCGCGCCGCGTGTGCTGTCTTGCTAGGTCTTGCAATAGGCTGAATGCCTTTGTCAATAAAGATCGAGATGGCTCGATAGTGTTCCAAAACCCCTTGATAGGGTTTTTAGTATCGGGTAAGCGCGTACCATTCAATAACCGTATTCTTTTGGTTAGCCTTTCATCAAGTTAACCCAATGAAATGATTACCGTATTAATGAGGTTATTGTTTTGATAGGGTTACAACATTGTTAATACTAACCCTGTGTGCTAACCGTATCGATGGGGTTTCTTTCATCAAGTTAACCCGATGATATGCTCACCATATTGATAGGGTTACCGTATCGATAGGGTTACAATATTAATACGCTTACCCTATCGATGGGGTTTTAGAAAACAATTCAATGAAAAACCCTATCAGAAACCGCGGTTAAGGTAAGCGGTTCCGGTCCCTGGTTGATATTGATGTAAAAATATTACGATCACATAGCAAGCACAAAGATTCCGATAGTGGCATAGTCAGCTTCCAGGTAAATGGTTTGTAGTTCACTATACCCATGGAAAGAAAATAAAAATAATAAAAACGTTTAATTTGGAGAATATTTTTTATAACACAAGGACAAAAAAATAATTTATATTTGTGTAATTATTCCCTGCGTAACTGCCGCGCGCGCTACGCATCAACGTCAACGTGTACTGTATCTGCACAGCACGTACCGGGTAGAGATGGGCGTTTCCGTTGTTTTTCAGAAATGTTGCAACCAGTTACATTTTTTTCATGGAACGTGCTGCAGCAATAGGTTGCTTTTGTAAAAGGTTTTTTTATGACCATATAATTTAAAATGTTGATTTATATACTTATTTTAATATAAATTTGGTGCCTTTGTAGTGACATTCAAGTAATGAATATAAAGTCCAACAAAAAAGGGATAGAAAATACTGTGAGCGTTAGATTTTATACAAATCGAATAACTACTGGAAAGTTGACCATATTTTGTTAGTTGTAACAAGTAGTGAAAACACGACGGGTTGCTTTTGTGAATAAAAAAATAGTTAATACAATTAATTTATATTCTTTCTGGTACGCGTGTTAAAAATAAAATGTTAGCACAGACGCGAAATTATTCTGTTTCTAGTTGGCAGGGTAAATAAAATTTTTATTAACGTTTTGACATTTGTTGGAGTTGCGGAAACAACCTATTGCGCGATTTCTAGCAACAGGTTACATTTTTATTTTCAAAAAAACTAGTTGCTGCAACCAGTTACTAAAAAAAAACCGGCCAAGTGCGTGTCGGGCCACGTGCAGTGTAGGGTTCGGTAGTTGTGAATGACAACTTTAAGTTCACATTGTTCACACTCGCATCTCACAGTTTAACGACCAAAAACATCTATCAACAATGAAAATTGTATGAAATTTTACATTTTCGAGTACATTTTATATGTTGGTTGCCTATAACTGTTTAGTTTGTACTTAGTACCCAGCTCTGATAGTTTTCCTTTCAACTTTAGTATAGAGACTACTGCTGTAATTTTTGTCACGTATCCATATATAACCGTTTAGCAGATAGAGGGGGGGGGGGGGGGGGGGGGGGAATATTTCGGAAACGGATCGATCCTCAATCGAAAAATGGCGTTCTAAACCTCACAATATTTTTAAAGACCTATTTAATAATACCCAATACGATGGGCTAGTGTAGAAAAAAATATTACTCCCGGTATACTTTACTTTAATTTTTTTTCAAGATTTTTTTCTACCACTTTTTTGGCATGCTTAACATACATACCCATACCAAATTACAGCTTTTTAGTACTTTATAGTCTTTGAGTAAAACCGCGGACGGACAGACAGACATGGCGAAACTATAAGCGTTCCTAGTTTACTACGGAACCCTAACAACGACCATCTCTATTACCGGGTCGTCGAAGCTGCCAATACCGCCTTTGGCGGGCGCCCACCGACACTTCTTTTGTCGGCTACGGGGGTCGCCTTGCCAAAAGGCGCAAAGTTTGAAAGGATAGACCATAGGCTATTCATCTTTTTCGGTTGTATGTAATATTTTATTGTTATAAGGAACTGTAATCCTCATATCACTTGATACCAAAGGGCTACGTTATTACGATACTTTTGCTCGCCCGGTCATATCTATCTGGTTCTAGATATCATATGTTCATAGACATTTTTGCACCCAATAATTTACTTTTTGTAGCTTCTTAGGGTGTAATCCACGTGTAATCACGAACCGTTGGGTGTATCCACACAACACAACTATAACTCAAGCAGGTGTATCGTGTATTACCATTTAAATTCTCTGATGCCTTGTGTAAGTATTTGATGATTCAGAAGAATAAATAAACATGGAACTAATCAGAAAAAATACAACTCACTTTTATTTACCTGAACGACCTGGCAACCCTGAAGAGCAAGCAAGACACAAAGCAAAGACGTCAAAACTCTAAGTTTATTAAAATCAACCAAAAAGCTGCCTTCATTTGTCCTCTTCATTTTCAGCTCGTTTCCTTCGTTTACTTCAAGTACTGCTATATAACAAAATAATGGCTAACATAGCCCCCAAACGCGTCGAAAGAGAAATCAAGGAGGTTATGAAAAGCGAAGAGGTAAGATTAGTTGTAATACTTTAGTGCCTGCTTGATGCAATCGCTATGGTGGCACCTCAGGGTGGCACTTACTTGCAGATTTTGTCATATTTTCACAAAATTATCTATTTTTATAATACGACCTTTCTTATATTTTCAAGTACTAAATATAACTCTATTGTTGCGTTTGTCTGTAGCACAAGGCAGTTTTCAGCACCCTTTCGTGATTCAGCATGTTTAGTAATAGTCACCATTTCATGTTTACCTCCCTTTACATATTCCAAATTTGTTAGATCAACGTGAGAATTGCATTGTTTACGGGCAGGTGTCATCTATTCAGGGTGTTATTGACAACATATGTTGTATGTTTTGAACACCTATTATTTTAAGCCATGACATTTATCTCTTCATTACTAAAAATTCTAATAACATCGAATTGCCTACATCACTGAAATATTTTTAATAGCTGTATGAATAGAGATAACAAAGATCCTGAATATGCAGTTAGCAAACTTATTTACCTTTTTTTTACATTGCATATTCAAGGTGAACTTGAACTTGTTTTATTGAATATATGTAGTTGTTAACGCTATGGTTGGGATGCTTGGTGGTGTTTTTTATTGCCTTGCCTCATCTGTGCAAACACTCACAATTACTTTTCAATTTTCATTAGGATTCACTCATATATTTGTCATATTTTAGTGAATAGACTTAACAGAATTTACATTGGTTAGCTTTTGCATGAATGAACATAATTCACATCACAAGTGCTTGCACAGATAAGGCAGCGAAAAAAACGCACAAAAGAGCATTGCAACCATGGTGTTTGTTTACAAACACAAGCACCTTGTTGTATTCTGTGTTTGACTTATTTTGAGCTATCAAAACGAAACCTAATTTGTACTTATCAAACTTAAAAGGAAAAATGTGTGCTGAGTGAATTACACCAATCTTACGTTAACGTTAAATGATCTTGTAAAATGAAAACGGATGAAAAAAAAGGAAAGTAAAAAGGAAAAAATATAATATAACCAAAGCCCTTCGGGCAAGTAGGCGGCCAATACTGTTAAAAAGAGTTTTTTTTCGGCGTTTCTTCTCTGCAGTGGTCGGTTCCGAAATTCTAGTAGTCTGTAGTTTTTGAACAATAATAAGTATATGCATAATATATAATAAGATAATCTTAAATGTGATTTGACATCATGAGATCACATGGGCTGAAAGTATTAATAGATTTAAATTTAAATGAAAAAAATTGGCTGATTGATTCCGCGCCTTACTCATTTGATGAAATTTGCCAAAGTTAGTTAATTATTATATAATTGTAAGATTGCATGTGAAAACATTAACGTTGACTTATGTATGATACTAAGTTATTAATGACCAGTAACAAAATGTTATCAAAATAAACGTGAAAAAGTGCCTGCAAAATCCTATTTTCTGAATAAAAGTTTTGAATTTTGAATTCAAAAATTGTCTTGAATGCAAGCAAATGCGATTTTTTTAATGTTTCACTAACTGACTGGATTTGTCATAGCAATAGCGAAATTATCGTGTTGTCATGTTAAGAAAAGCACAAAAGAAGATTCAGCACTAGGGGCTATTCAAGTATTACATTAGCAGATAAATAGCTATTCTTAGCAAAAGCAACAAAGTTCTTCCCGCCCCCTAAGCTTACGTAAACATTGGGATCATTTTCACTAAAAATGTTAGTGAATTTTGTGTAATGTTGCTTATGTCATCACCATGTCAACCCTTCCTTCCCCTCATCATCATCAGCTTTCCATAACCCACTGCTGGGCATAAGCCTCCCTTTGTCTGCGCCATCCTATGTCATCAAAAATAAGCCAAGCCTAGACCCCCCCACCCCCTTTCACTGCTTACGTAATATTTGAATGACCCCTACTAGTATAGTTCTATTAATTCTTGTGTAGTTATCCAGTAGTAAATGTAAATTTTTAAATCATTACCCATCTGAAACTTGTGCCATTATTTCATACTATGTGCTGTATTATATTCAAATAACTATTTGGCCAAGTGTTTTTTATGTCTTAATATATATATATATGTAGATTATTGAAAAATTTGCGACACATAATTTTTCTTATTCAAAAACATATATATTTTAATATCACGGTATAATAATACAATATAAAAGACTTATTTGATATAGTATCACAACTTATCAGCTTGGCGATTAATATAGCTAGACGAAATGCCATGTTTCATACATTTTCAACTCCCACAGAACAGAAAGTGTCCCAAGGTGTCATCTTTTCAGTTGATCCCAGTTATTTTGCATACGGCATTTGTAAATGGATATAAAATAATTATGACTGTTATTTGTTTAAGCTGGTGGGTGGATCTATAAAAATTGAACTAGCAGACAATAGCTGGACAGAGCTGAAGGGTGAAATTGGTGGACCACCAGACACACCATATGAAGGCGGCACATTCCTACTCGAGATCAAAGTTCCCGAAACGTACCCATTCAATCCCCCAAAGGTAACAAACAAAATATTTACTCTGGACATTTTACTTTAAAATGGTACAAGCTGTTATTAAATTTGCAGTGTCATAGTTATTATATTAAGTAGGTAGTTAGCACATTGTATGTTTTCTTGGCACTGAATTTTAAAACAGATGAGAGAAAATGACAGATTTTTTAGGATATAGGAATAGGGTTGGATGAGTCCATTATTAAAACTAATAATTAAATAAAAATTATTTTACCATAGAAAAACCCAGCAACTCTATTATGAGGTCATTCCATTTTTAGGGTTCCGTAGTAAACAAGGAACCCTTATAGTTTCGCCATGTCTGTCTGTCTGTCTGTCTGTCTGTCTGTCTGTCTGTCTGTCTGTCCGTCCGCGGTTTTACGCAGAGACTATAAGTACTAGAAAGCTGTAATTTGGTATGGGTATGTATATTAATCATGGCAAAAAAGTAGTAGAATAAAAACTTGAAAAAAAAATTTTTTTAGGGTAGCTCCCATACAAGTAAAGTGGGGGAGTAATTTTTTTTTTCTATTTACCCATCGTGTGAGGTATCGTTAAATAGGTCTTTTAAAAATATTGTGAGGTTGAGAACACCATTTTTCGATTTAGGGATCCGTTTCCGAAATATTTGGTTTTAAAGTGCGAATTTTTGTTAGAGGTAAGTGTCCCCCCCCTCTATCTGCTAAACGGTTATATATAGATACGTGAAAAAAATTACAGCAGTAGTATATATACTGAAGAGTAAAGGAAAACTATCAGAGCTGAGTACTAAGTACAAACTAAAAAGTTATAGGCAACCAACTTATAAACTGTAAAATTTCATATCATATTTTCATTGTTAGATGTTTTTGGTCGTTAAACTGTAAGGTGTGAGTGTGAATGAATAGTGTGAACTCAAAGTTGTCATTCGCAACTACGGAACCCTACACTGCGCGTGGCCCGACACGCACTTAGCCGGTTTTTTGTTAAGTAATGTTTCATTTAGTAATGAATGGCACATCCGTTTGTTCTCCGCCACCGAGCGTCTTGACGCTCGGTGGCGGCGTTAATGTGACTTTACAAAGAGTTTTGGACTATTTTTTTACTGAAGTGCCTAATTTTGGAAGCTCTTTCCATTCAAAGCTTTCAGCTTTTACAGCTCAAGGGATCATAGGTTTCAATATGTGAAATTAATTTGATAGATTTATGCTTCTTGAGAAAAATGGCAGACATACTGACGGACATCCAAGTGATCCTGTAAGAGTTCCTTTTTAACTTGTGAGGTTCGGAAGCCTAAAAATATATAGCTTATTCTCTATTGTTACAAATAAATAATAGATTATTATATGTAGGGAACAAGTATTGTCACATTACAAGACTTCATTAATATTCTTAATTTCAGATTCGTTTTGTCACCAAAATTTGGCATCCAAACGTGTCTTCCGTGACAGGAGCTATTTGCTTAGACATCCTCAAAGATCAATGGGCGGCAGCGCTTACACTCCGCACAGTGTTGCTGTCGATCCAGGCGCTCCTGTCGGCCGCAGAGCCCAATGATCCTCAGGACGCCGTCGTCGCCAAGCAGTACTTAGAAAACCCCCAGCTGTTCAAGATGACCGCCAGGCATTGGACAAATGTGTACGCCGGCGGCCCGACAGTCATCAGTGAGTTCGACCACAAAGTCCGCATGCTCACCGACATGGGAGTCGACGAACAATCCGCTAGAGTCGCTCTTTCAGCGTATGCCTGGGACGTCGAACGGGCGACTGAGGAACTGTTTAGTTAGTGGTGTACATTTTACTCTATTGTTCTACCCCGTAAAGCGTTAAGGTAACGTTAATCTTGTGATCCAGTTTTGCCCTATCATATAGTTAATCGGTTCAGACTATTAAGTTTTGAATTATTTTACTTCAAAAACACTATTATTACCAAATATGTAATTTAAATAGCCATATTTCAGCAACATTACGTTCCACAAATATAAATTTATAGAAGAAGAACATTGTCTAACAAATTTTCATTTCACAACTACATGTATCATTTGAGGTGACAATATATTAAGAAATACCAATGCTCATTTCTTTGTAGAAATATATCTATATTTTTAAAGTATAAACAGAATCAACTCTAAGCAGTCTTTTTTATTCATCTTTAGACTTAAGACAAGTTGAAATATCTTACACTACGAACAGCATAAGTAGTGTCTTTTTCATATTTTAGACCCAATTATTTATATTTTATAAAATCTCGTGCGTCTTTTAGTTTCTCCGGGTGAAAACGTATCCTCGACATAGCCTTGAACTGGAGCCCCAGCCCGTCATTATGAACAATTTTTCCTATGAGACTAATGCTGGAAACTCAACAAAAATTTTAAGATATATGTACAAAAATAAAAAAATCATAGCATTAATTTTATAAAAAAAAATTGTTGGTATTGACGGGTTGCATTACTCCATCGAAGCTATGTCGATGGTAAAATACGTGGTATATAAAAATCAAATACTCAATTTGTGAAATGAAAATTTATTAAATGTTCGATTTGCATCAATTATTTTTAAGTATAAGTTTTGGCGAATCATTTGCGAACGAGTTAATCATATCACTCCAGATTGCAGCAAGTCCAAGTAAGCCACAATTTAAGTTGTCAAGTTGATGAACGTCTATTTTGTTACTACTTTTATTTATCAGTTGTTTAGGTAGTCACTTTTTATCACACTGTGCTGAAATTATTGTTTTTTTTATAATATGTTCAAAATGGGTAAATTTAAATAGAAGTAATATATTCCCTACATAGTCATGCAATATTTACATGAAATAAATGGTTTCGGAAATAACCATATTTATCTAAAATGTATGATCAATATCGTATAAAAACAAATTGAAATCTACACGTTATAATAATAATAAATTCTTTACTTCAGGCCACAAGATGTCGTTCATTGTCGGTCCATATTTATAAATTCCTTAGTGTAACAAAGAGATTATAATATAATTTTACAATAATTTTAAATTAAATTATTTCAGTTTTACATTTGCCCACTTGGCTCTTACATAATTGTGTTTATTAAACATTTAAATTGTATACCTGCTGTGATCTATCTGTCCATGTTTTGGGTAACGTGTGGATACGTTTTAGATTACTGGATAGATTTAGGAAACGTTAAATTCGTATGTGTCTGATTAACATTTTGACCGCGCCGCGAGCGAGCTGCTTTGTCAATAATAGATACTACTAATATTGTAAATGTGAAAGTATGTTTGCTGGTCTATTTTCCACGTCTGAATTAAATAACGGATTTACGTGAGGTTTTTTCCACCTGAAAGTGTAATGAAGACACTTTATTTCCTAAATAATTATAAATCGAAAGTTAGTTTTAAAATTAATGTGCGGGAAACTGATGGCAAATACTAAATGCTAATATATACAAAGGTTGGCTTGCAAAAGATTAGCATACATATTTTTATACGATATCATTTGTTGTCTTTCATGCAGATCTTGGGTACTTAGACTATGCGATGGAGAAGTTCGATAATTTTGTCACCCTAATTTTATTCTTAAGAAACAACTGTTGCAAATGACAAAGAAAAAGACCGCCTAAAACCATAATTCGATGTTATTGGTACGAGTGCTTGTTGTTGAATAGGAAACATGATGCGAAATTTATTATGTTCCATTATTTCTGTAGACTTTACTCATATCAATTTCAACACCTAAAATCGCTGTCATCCGTCGCGACATTATGTTCTTTTGTTAAATATAGTCAATTATTATATGCATAGTTTGATATACAACAAAAATACGGAATATCCGAGGAATGTCCATTTTCTTTTCAGATGTATCATATATATAAAACCTTTTCTATTTACTTTCCGCCTGATAACTTTTAAGTCCCTACTTGCTATGATTGCCTGCAATAAGTGTCAAGACTGATGAGTATAATTTAAAGGGATCATTAGTAGTCATGTAGTGAATTAGTTACGGGTATCTACCAGTGGCTTGCAGGATTATTTAATAACTTTTCAATCATATATATATGTATAAATAAACATAGCTTGATGGCCAATTGATTGCCATGTCACTGTCAGATTCGACTTGCTTGTTTACCGAGTGGACCGAGTAGCTGTTAGGCTTGGACTACATTACACCAGGTCGGGCCGGTCCAGGGCGGAAAAAATTCCCGACCCACCCGGGTTCAATCCGTCATTCGAACAAAAAAAAAATCGGGGAACGGAAGTCCGGAATTTCCGTGTAGTAAACACACGAAAATTTCATACTGTTCGAGTGACGGATTGAACCCGGGTGTGTCCGGAATTTTTTTTCGCCCCGGACCGGCCCGGCCCGATATAATGTGGTCCAGGCCTTAAGGCTGGTTTCAGAGTGACGCGTTTGACCAGCGCCGGCGACACGCGCTCGTTTGCAATTACACTAGAACAGTAGCAGCGTTTCAAAGTCACGCAGTTCACACGTGCCGTTCGTGAGACGCGCGCTGTTAGCGCTGGCAAAGCACGTGCGGTTCCAGCTCGTCTACTGGTAGTTAGCGTTTCAGAGTGACGCCGGTCAAACGCGCGCTGTTGAGACGCGCTGGCAACCGGCGCGTGCTTCCAGCGTCACTCTGAAACCAGCCTAATGTCTTTACACAGCAACTGTCAGAAGCTGGTGTATCGTAGTGATGGAGCCGCTTACGCGATTCTACTCTGCGGGCACTACAAGCCACTGGAAATCTATGCAAACAATAGAGACAAGTATGGGGTCAAATGCATGGGTAATTCACTGGCTCGATGGCTACTTACTGTTTGATTGAATTAGGATAAATATTATTAATGTGAGCAATAATAGAAATAAATAGTGTTATATTACATATCTTACATGTTATGCACCGTAAAAATAATTATTATATCGGCATCTTTAGCTTATAGGATAGTGTTGATGCGAAAACGTTTAATTGAGCACCATTTAGTAAATAAGTCGTTGAAATATTTGCCTTTTATAAATATTAGCGAAAAAACATGTTATTCATCGAGTTTAGACAAACCTAGCAGTAGATGTAGTGTAAAATGTAGACAAAAAAGTTTAATGTTAGTAAAATCACTATTTTGTGCTAATTTATTCTATTACAATTTAGAAACAACTTCTTTATGTAGTGGATAGGCTCACTTAACCATTTAGTCTGACTTTACTTCGACACATTAGACTTTTTCATGGTGAAGGCATAGCGTTTTCTGCACCGTAGTTTAGAGTAACAATAACAGTAGCTGGCAACAGTCGGCTATACTAAGTAAATTTATATTTTTGTAGAATTTGTTTTTATCAATTACACAATAGGAATGGCTTTAATAATGATTAATGACACTTAACAACTTTTTCCTTAATACTTAAAGGAATGAAAAAAAAGAACAAAAATTTAATATATTGTGATTTTTGCTTCATCATTTCAAGAGGAAATTATTCAGTAGTTCCAATATAGCAGTACCTACTTAATAATAAAAAAAAAACAGCACCATTGCCTTCAAGTAACGCTTGTAGAACAGGTTAGCTTATTTACTACCAGTTGCGCATGCGTAGTATTTCACCTCGCTCCTGTAACTCAGCAGAATAGGTGTAATTTATATTGACAACGAAATAATTTGTAGCAATATTTATTTACAAAAGAGATCTTTGAATGGGGCCTTGTTATTAAATTTATAAATATTAACTTTTTGTTGGTTGGTTTTCTTTGAAGTCGGGACCGATTCCGGGAGCTGGTAATATGCGAGAAAGACGGAGACAGTCAGTCTGCGTCAAAAATCAATGACATTAATACGTAGCCTAGTACACGCGTAGTAGTCCCGTCCAGAGAAGAAGCCAGTAGGTACTGATCAGTTGTTATCGTCCTTAAAGCCTGGAGGCCGAGAACCTTAAGCGTGTACTGGATTATACACTTAATGGTCGTAGAGTCACTAGCCGCTACAGATGCACATGCTAGTTTTGAGCATTCTTATAAGCATGCTACTAATGAGTATGCTTGTGACCTGCACACATGTGCTTAAAATAAGCATGCTTGTTTGCGGTATGCAGCGGTGCACTCAATTCATCTATAAGGTAGCATGCTTATTTTTATCCGTGGATGTTCACGCAAGCTACTAAGTAGCACGTGCTCAAAACGATCATGAAAACATGCTACGAAGTAGTATCTGTACCTTACTACCTGATTATTCTACTAGAGGGGTTACTCTACTAGTTTCGTAAAGTAGATGTCGACACTCATCATCATTTCGTTCAGGTGACACGGTCAGTCGACCCCTGGTCGAACTCTTCACACCCTGGTGTCAGAGTTCTTGGGAACCGCCTCTCGGCCTCTGACGTGTTTCCTTTTAACGACTACCAGATAGCAGCTGGCGCCAACGGCTTAACGTGCCTTCCGAAGTACGGAATCATCTTTCTTATCAGACAATCAGGTGATTCATGCCTGCAATGTCCAAACCAAATCGACCACCACGACCCACGGGTCAACAAGGCAAACGCCTTAACCACTGGACCACAGAGGATTTTAATGTCGATACTATTAGTAATTATTCGTAGAGTAAGAACGTCGCAGACGTGCGCTGTTCTAATACTTTACTATACTAATCGTATAATGGGTACCTGGAGTAAGAGTGGTGCCACACTACGTGCGAATTCTTGAAAAATTAACTGCAAACGAAAATTTACATCAGTGTACAAGTCTGTGTGTGAGCTAACTAGCAGGGTCGACATCGCAGAATGAATTCAAGTACAAACGTACGTAAAACAGACGGCGCACGCCTAGGTAACGTGCGACTGAGAACAGTAGCGGTTAGTACGTGGAAGAGGTGTGGGGACGTGATATTGCGAGGGACGCTGCGAGTTCCCGTTCTGTACGTTAGTTAGAACTATAATTTAATCTGTGCCGGAGACTTAATTGCAGATTAGAACTAAATTCAGTCGTGTTTAAAAAAAGTATGAAATTTCATTTTATAAGGTATTTATT
Organism: Rhodophaea formosa; assembly: GCA_963082605.1. Taxonomy (NCBI): domain Eukaryota; kingdom Metazoa; phylum Arthropoda; class Insecta; order Lepidoptera; family Pyralidae; genus Rhodophaea; species Rhodophaea formosa. Next base: position 13,010,921 of record OY720203.1, on the reverse strand, counting down.
CCTTGGCCATGGCCTTATTTTAAACTCTCTAAAGATAAGCCACTAACAAGTACTCGGAATAAAGTCTGAATAGTTGCAATAGTGGGGACGAATATAATATCTATATTCACTTTCTATATATCAGTCTAATATAGTCTATTACTACTCTAACTTGTTTTGCATGTACTTTGTTCTTAGCTAAACATACCTAAGCGAATGTTTTGCTAAGAACAAAGTGATGTTCTGACTCTCTGTATAACTGCTACCTCATACATAACTTCCACTTATCCTGTTTGTGTGTAATACAAATACCTATACATATTATGTCAACGTTGCGGTAGGACTTTTTCGTCATTTTTATTCGAGGCCTCCAAACGCAATAAAGGGTTTATCGAACTTTTCCATCTCGGACCACATCCTTGGCGATGAAGCTCTGTAATCGATCTTCTGTAATTTTATATAATGAGATTTCATTGATTGACTACGTCGTTTGTAACAAGTTATAGTGTCTTTTTGTCGTTTTATAGATTTTTAGTTAGTATCTGTATAGTCCGAGGGTAGGAGGTAAAAAGTGAGAACTGTGAAATGTTGTAATTTCAAAATATCGACGTACATTTAACATACTTCACTTATTTTTAGTTAAAAAAAATGTGATTCTAATTGTAGTTTGTTTTGCCTCACCGTAAATATTCCTGTTTGGCTCTGTGTGGAAAGAGAATGGTCGTGGCGTACTAGGCAGTTGCCTAGTACGCCACGACCATTTTACATAGCGTCCCTTAAATTTTAAGTGATTTTTGTATAAAGAATTCTATGTAAAAATCATAGTGTTAGTTAGTTAACTAACACTATGATTTTTACATAGCGTCCCTTATATTTTAAGTGATTTTTGTATAGAACCATGTCGAAAAGAGGTAAAATTAAACCTTATACAGTTCGACGACACGAGCAACCTGCACCTTTACATTACAACCATTATTTTTCCGCATAGAGTCTATATCCACAATACCCTACTTCTCCAATGCCGTCATGATTTGCAGTTAGTACTTGTTACGTACAAAAAGAAAAAAACGTTTAACTAAACGGTTAACGTTTTCTTTTAGATTCTACTATTGAAAGTTTTGAGGGTTCTCTACCCAAAGGCTGCCAACGGACACTTGTTCTCATTAGTTGATCCAACTAGTAAGAACTACTTTTGTCATTTGCTTGACTGTCGAACTAGCAACATTTTTTCTCTATTGTTTGACCGTTGAAGTAACTTATCGTGTTTCGGTCACAAGGAAACCAACAGATCGTCACATACCTACCTTCGATGACAAACTTGTTATGTAGGGGGTTTCGCCATAAGATTGGGACGTTCTCTTGTGACTTGTGTGTGTTTTGGTCACAGTGATACCTACCTCGAACACGACGTCTCCACAGCGGTCAAGTCGTTTTTTTGTTACGATACTATAGTCGATCAAAAGAAAAAAAATCACTAGGTCGACGATAGAACTAATGAATCGATCTATAATCAGAATAGTCTCCATTTGTCACGGAGCTGAATTTTAGGATATCAAAATTAATATGTTTAAAAAAATATCATGAGATCATATCCTGGACTGAATTTTATCAGCCAACCGAGGCTGATAAAATTCAGTCCAGGATATAATTAATTTAATAGTTAACAATACTTTCTTTTGAACATTGTACTGGTTTGGTAAATAAAAAGAACACCATTTTTGTCAATTCCATGTGGCCTGTATGCGTGAAACTGCATTAAAACTGAAAACTACGGCTGGTATTTAGATCCATCAGGGTTTATTGAGGATCAAATGCCTTTAAAAATAGAAGATGTATAGTAGAAACAAAACAACAGAAAAAGGAAAACGATGAAAAGGAATTGATTAAATCGAGGTATTCGATGCAGAGTAAAGTTTATTGATAAAAAAATAGATTTTTCGCAAACAACTCTATATCACCGCGTTTGCAAGGGAATTATCTTTATGCTGTTGCGTTTTTAAAAAGGGAAATTTTAAACTGCACCTCTATTTACAATTTATGCAAAGTACTTGTCTCCACTAATTATCTTACTGTATACCTAAAAAATTTCCTAGCAACAAATAAACTACTTATCTACCTAATCCTGCAACTCAAAACCAGTTGATCTATTTTACCAGTTTTAAAAACAAAAATACTCATTGTCTAACAAAAATACTGACTTGCAAACTAATTTATCCATTCTTACAACGGATTTTCTATGATGGGATACTAAAGCTGCATTACAATAATGTATCTCTGTATTATAAAATTGCATCCCACAAATCTTCTAGTCATGTAACTATATCACTTATTATCCTACTTACCTACTTTTTATTGTTTTAATATATGGAACAGTGCAAATTTTATCAAAATCAGTTACGTAGTTTTTGAGGTAATGAGTTTTGAAGATCGTTTTTTCATGGTTCCATATCCAAAGGGTGAAAACGGGACTGTTCACGAGTCTTCACTGTCCGTCTGTCACCAGGCTGTATCCCATGAACCGTGATAGCTAGACAGCTTAAATTTTCACAGATGATGTATTTCGTGATTTCTGAGGACGCTAATACAACAAATACTAAAAATAAAATAAATATTTAAGGGGAGCTCCCATACAACAGACGTAATTTTTAAAGGATAGTTTTTTTTTGCTTTAAGACGATGTACCTCAAAGTAGGGTTAGGGTTTTGTAGCCAACTGGTAAAAAACAGAACCCTTAAGATTTTTCATGTCCGTCTGTCTGTCTGTCTATCCGAATGTCACAGCTTTACTTTCAGATAATAAATAATCGATAAATAGATAATTAAACACTACAGCAAATTTGATTTATTTAGTGTGCAATTAAGTAATTTAGGACCGACTTTTGAATATTTTGTTTGAAAAGGGTGATAAATAGTTTTAGAATTTGAATTATTTCGTGTGTATAATTAGTATGCAAGTCAGTATTTTTGGTGCGACTTTTGAATATTTTGTTTGTAAAAAGGTAATTTTTAGATGTTGGATTAAATACTACCCATTTAAAAATAATGCCGGTAACACAGTATCTTATATTCTCAATGTATAGGTATAAACAATATATCCATGCCAAATTACAACTTTCTAATGTTAATTAATACAAAATAAAAAAAGTAAAGTTAAACGATATAATAGACTGATGAGACTGAGACTGTCAACACAATCAATGGAAGGTTGAATGTATTTTTAAATAAGTATCTCAATTGATACATTAATAGAAATTAATGTTCATACGTTATACGTCATTCATCAGAATAAGGACAAGATAACAATAGCTTGGAAAATTCCTATGGAACTGATGTATCGATTTTTTGTAAGTAGCTGATTCTTACAGCAGTCGAATCTTTCGTCACCTGGTACCACAGACAGATGTATATTTTATCAATAGTAAAGTGTGCTGGCTACAGTAGGTAGCATATGCATGCCTTGAGTGGGCCGACGGTAATTTTACAGGTATCACACTTGATAAGGTACGTAAAAAATACGATTGGCATTTTATTTGGATTAAATTTTATGCATAACCTGCAGAGCAGTAGAATAAATAGGAGCACAAGCCCGACTCGTGGCACTTCCCGACCATAGCAATAATTCTAGGTAGGTATTTAGATTGTAGTACGATTTGTTTTCAGTCATGCAATGCGCGGAACGGGAACATAATGCAAAAATGGCAAAAATGAGAGCGCAAAATAATAGTCGAAAACTTTGCCATTGGAGCAATTACTCAAAACTAAAGGATTCCCTCATTTTGTAAAGTGCACATTGTCGGGGAAATGCCTACGTTATGACATCGTGTCAATTACCGAATGCACGTTAAAATAGGTACTTATGCTAAATAATAAAAAAATACAAATAAATAATGATTTATGTACCTACATTATAATAATAATAATAGTTGTGTTACAGTAAAGTGTGAAATGAACAGTCTTTAAAATATTACTACCTAACTTAGTCTAAATTTATTTTAATCACCTCAAAACATGCAAGATTCAGACATTACAGGGTCAATAAATTGCTATTCAATACATTTATTAATTGACGAAGCGAACGCGTAGCGGAGAGCAGCGTCTGTTTCAGCTTGGGCAAAATGTAAATATCTGTCCGGCCGTTCTCCTCAAGCTCAGGTCGCATTTCTCAACCGATTTTCGTGTAATATTATGAGCAAGTTAAAAATCACATGTAATTTTTTAATCGATTCTATCTATGGAATTTTTCCAAAATGCTGAAGTTGGCACAAAAGGCCTAAGCGCCATCGAGGTCATGATTAGGAATAAGGTACCCCACTCTTGCAGCCACTGAATATATAGGTGGTTAGGCCCTCCCCAAGTTATTGCGTCCAGAGACTTCCCAATGGGTTGAAAATGGTCCTACTGTGGGTCCTGATAACATACAGGTGAATGAATCAAAAAGATTAAATAGTACCTAGGCAATAAGGTACCCCACTCTTGCAGCCACTGCATATAGGTGGTTAGGCCCTCCCCTAGTTATTGCGTCCAGAGACTTCCCAATGGGTTGAGGATGGTCCTGATAACATACAGGTGAATGAATCAAAAAGATAAAATAGTACCTAGGCAATAATCTTATCAATGTTTTAGTAAACCACCACAACTTCAAATAACAAATCTATACTTAGGTCAAGATATTACAAATAACATATCGGCGCCCTTGGAATGTCATGCATAAAATTTCATGGTGATGATCCATTTCGTGGTCGCTGCTAGTGCGCAGTGTTGTTGTATAAAGTTGAAGGTGCGTCGGAGCCGCCATCTATCGGTGCGCGCGGTGACGTGGAACAGGCTTTGGCAGAGCCTGCGCGGGCGGCGGCACGCATGAGCAAACAGCAAGCGAGTAACTTGAGCAACATGCCAGGCAAGGTATCATTCATCAGTCACAGTGGCCGCTGCTCCGTGGACGGTGCTCTCGCGCGCCTCCTTTATGCCACAACAATTCGGGGAAGGCAGTGCATAACACATCACCAGAATGTGACTAAATAAGTGTACTCTTTAGATCATAACTTCCCTTCGCCTTCCTTAGTAACTAGCGTCCACAAACTTTATTACTTTCTAAAACGTATTTAATTTTCCGCGTGTGTCTCGTTTCAAGCTCGCGCCAACAAAACGTGTGTGTGTATAAATAAATATTAATTTTATAGTGTGTTAAGTTGTACCCGACATGACTATATCGTACGCTGGTGAGGTTCCAAATGGCAGCAGTTTTGGTTGTTTTTGGAGGATCCTTTGCAAGTAAGTGAAGTTGTGATGGTGCAAGCCTCGGGGAGTCCGGCCGCTTTGGACGGCGCAGCGAACAGCTGTTCCGGGCCGCGTCTGCTCTTCATGACGATACTGCTCTCCGCTGCGCTGACAAGCGCCGCCGCCGCAGACACATTATGCACAACAATAGGTCCGTTTTACAGGTGCCATTGTGACCATTGTGACGTCCGACCCGTGTTTAGTTTATAAAACAACGCTGCCACTCGTCGCAATGTTTACATCGAGATGCAATTGAAAGTTTGTTTTTAACTGTTATAATGAGAGACTACGAGGATCGAACTATTAGCGGTGACCTTGGAGTCTGTGAGACATTCATCAGAATGCAACTTGTCCGCAGTAAGCAGTGTCGATTCAATGTTTGGTCGCTCGCCTGGCCCTGGCAACGAAAGGTGGCGAAAGTAACCGTGACGCATGTTCGAACTACGAACCAATCCATTAAAACTCGCTTCGATCGTTCCAACTTATCAATGTGATTTCCTTTAATGTCGTTTTAGCATTTATCTCCGCGCCAGCGTCGTCATTTGCATAACTATGTCTGTCTAACATTTATTTATAGTTCAATTATCTATTGGATTAGGTAGTCAGTAAAGTATCTACTTTTAAAGAAAGTACTTATACTTACTTCAATTATTAGTTAGTGAAACCCATTATTTAATAACTCATGTAATCATGTTAATTAGGCTGTCATAGTTTAATTTAACCATTTAGAGGTCTTTAGGTTCTGTGACTTGAAACAAAAAGAATATAGAATACTAGTTCGCAACAAATATAGCACTAAATACCGCTAGGTAGGACATACATAAGTCAGGTCCAATGACGACATGTACATATTTATTTTCCATATTGGCGAACGCAAGTATAACTGAACGGTAATTCAATAAGTCACAATGAAGACAAACTGGTGCAAATGTGGACTAGATACATAACTGTACGTACAGGTGAGGCAACCTCGATAAATATAGGAAACAAGCTTTTGTCCGCAACTTCGTCGTGGATCAATGGACCGATGTGAAGCTAAGACAGATGTCGTTTATGCACCTTGAATAGACACAATGTGCCACCGACCTGACAACCAAGCCTAGCCAACCCTTAAGAGATTAATTTTTGATGCGGAATCCATAAAAATAATTATAAAAAGAAATAAAACTGTTGCAACAAAGTTTTTCAAAATAAAAAAATACTTCCCTGACACAGCATTTATAGCTAGTGCTTGTATCAATTACTCTGAATACCTAAGTATTCAAATATATAAGCTTCTTAAATCCAAATCTGTTCAGGCATTAAGTTGTAAGACTGTAGCGGGAGCGAGGTGGTATGCTCGACTGCATCAAAGGGAAGATCTTCCCGCTGGGCAAGGAGTGCGCCCAGGGAACCGTACAGCTCCGACTGAGTTCTGTCGGAGGTCTTATTTATGTCGCAAATCAAAGAAACTGTTTGCGCGTTTCAGGATTGTGCAGCGCCATCTTGTAAGAATTCTTGTAGGTAGTTATTTGCTGTCTCGCCATATTCACAGTTGGGACTTCATGTTAGGTCTTGTGGCGAGTGTAGAGGTCGCCACATAACTACTTAATAACTAATAGGCTTTTAATACCGTGTGGTTCCCGGCAGAGTACAATAGACCACTCCAAGTCTTCCCGTGGTTGTCATAGAAGGCAACTTAAAAACCACAAGCTAAACAAAGCTTATAAACATCAAAGAGACCTGTCCAACCCTTCTGGTCAGTGTGGAGAGTGTAGGCCAAATCCTCGTGACTGCTCTGGCTAATAAATATGACTCGGCACAGAGCGTGGCCGGCTCCTGCCGCGGATACTTAAAAAAAAACCTGAAGATGAAGACGATATAACAACAGCTCCAGGAGTCGGGCTACTAATCGTTAGTGTGACTATGACCCAAACTAAATATACCTACTTAATATTTTCCAAAGTGGAAGTCATTTTTAAGAAAGATAAAAATATCTAGCTAGAGCTCGTTTCCGGACCCTCAATGTCATATTTTTTGTAAGTACTTACTACTTACATAGGTACCTATCATATTGTGAGTTTACATTTAAGTTACATTGAACTAATAATTAATTTATTTAATCACTATTATTAGACTAATTGAATTTTAAACTAAGACATGACATTGTAGGCTCAAGTACACATATTTAGTAGTATAAATATCTACCTTTATTGTAAACTGAACTGACATCTGGAGAAAATGCGCGGTGCACTTTGCTTTGACTATGTAAAAGGCACTTTGTTGCCTCTTCTTCTGCTCTCCACTTTGGAAGCGACCCTAAACGTAAGTAAATTATTGATGTCAACAATAATACATGTAAAAAATATGTAAGTTTAAGTTCGCAAAATTATATTTCAAATAGGTATGTTGTACTTACAATAATAAAATTATTTTAAAAAAGTAAAACTGAATTCACCCTATACGTAATTGTACAAACTGGAACTAAAAATTAGGTTTTAGTGGGTGTGTAGATCAGATAGGAACAACGTCGTCATCAATCTTGATTCGCGAAAGAATTAAACAGAAGTAAAATTAAACCAAACGGCATACTTGTACAATTTTTTTGGTTTTTGTTGATTTCTTCTAAAAGCACTGGATACATTTCGATAAAAAATTATAGGTCCACCTTTGTAGTTCAGTCAAAACAGAAGAGTAACGTTCTCATCAATTTGTGTTTATTTGCATAACAATAAAAAACCAATTACTTAAGTTTAAACCGAATGACATCCTTTAACAATTTTTTTGGGGTTTTTTTTATTTTTTTTAAAAGTGCTCGATACATTGCGACAAAAACCACCTCTGAATCATCGAACAAAAAAAGAATCAATAAAATTGATTCATTACTGACTGAGTAATGGCTAACAAACATAAAAAAAAAACATACAGACGAATTAAAAACCTCCTCGTTTTTTGAAGTCGGTTAAAAATATAATACCTATATAATTGACTATAACTTTGTGATATACTAACACGGCAACATATAGGTACCTTACTTACAATAAGTAAATAACTTTTAGCTATCGCATGTAAGTTGCTTAGGTAGTAACCCTTGAAAAAGTTGTTATACAAAATGTACTAAACTGCAGAGTGGATGCACCGAATGTTATATCATATGAACCTACGCATCTTTTTAGATTCCACAATTTAGTAAAAACCTTTCTTCAAGAAAGTTGACAAATATATATCTTGGTTAGTAATTGCTTCCTAGAAAATTATTGTGCGGCCAACTTTATGATTTCTAAAGTTAGAATTTTTACGACCCGAGTAATAGTTAGGTACGCATATACGAGTATATTTATGACTAGCAGTCTGCCCCGGCTTCTCCCGTGAAAGAATTTTTGAAGTCGGTCCAGTAATTCCTGAGGTTTGCGCATTCAACCAACCAAACAAACTCAGCTTTCTAATATTAGTAAGTCAAAGTCAAAGATTTTTATTTAAAATTGGATAATTGTATCTCTTTTTGAACGTCATATTTTTTACTTTCTTATTATTTTTAATATGCAAATCGAAAAACTACAAGCGTTTCACAATGACCACTGGTGAGAAGAATACGCCGTATAGAGATAAATAAAAGTAATACTTGCTATAGTTAAATAGTTGTGACTTGCGACATAGCAAGAGGGTGAAATTTTTGTACTCTGGTTATTTCTTAGGTAAATGTAAGGTAGGAAGACCTCATTGCGATATAGGTATGGAATTATTTGTCGTTCGATCGTTTTAGTTTGCTGGTTGGTAATCGTCTATCTACTCCTTGTTAATATCGTGTCGCCGCCGTCTAGGTATACTGTGCATAAATCCTTTGCAATTGTTGATCAGACCCTTTATGTATAACTATCCTTCCAATTTCGCCTCAAAATAAATGTAACCTATCACGAATAAGGACAGCTTGTCACTACAGCACCGCCTGAGCAGTTTTATATTCAGTCGTAACAAACAAGTCGATAGGCACGTAAATATATGCAAGCTGACTCTGCTAATCAGCGGTGGTAAGGCAAAACTAGATCGATTGAGTAATCGTTGTTTGCTTCATTTCAAATAGGTTGTAGAAGGCTGGTTGACACTGAAATCTGTTATTAGTAAGCGTAATACAGGTGGGCAAGGTCTGAAGAAGGTCGTGTAGACGAATTCCGACTTCTAATTTCGTATTCCGTGTGTAGAAAGCAACCATTGGTTCATTCAGCTTGTATCATGTGTGAACCATGGCCACGGGGAGGAAAAACGCTCTAGCCATACGTGGCGTCCAAGATCTTTTCCATTCATAATTAAGATTTCCTTTTATAGCGTGATAATGCATCAATCGAATGCAAATTGCAAATATTGGCCAGCCAACCCTCTTAGCAATTCCGAACAATACTTACAGGATACTAAGTTGTTTCTTCTCACGGCCATTATTTCCGTTCTAAGATTTTTTGCATTGACGTAGGAAAAGAGCAAAACACTGATGATATTCAAATAAAAAATGAATGAAGAAAGAACATTCGAGTAACTTATACGCAATGAGTAATGATTATGATATATACAAAAATCAGGTTATGAGAAAATTATCCCAATCCCAACTAATATTATAAATGCGAAAGTGAGTTTGTTTGTTTGTTACGCTTTCACGCCGTATCTACTGAACCGATCATCATGAAATTTTGCATACACATAGGTTAGGGTACCGAGAAGGACATAGGCTATTAATTACGCGGGCGAAGCCGCGGGTAACAGCTAGTAATATTATAAATGCGAAAGTGAGTTGGTTTGTTACGCTTTCATTCCCTATCAACTGAACCGATCATCATGAAATTTTGCATATACGTTATCTGGAGTATGGAGAAGGACATAGGCTACCTTTCATCCCAGAGAAAAGTACTGTTCCCGAGGGATTTAGGTACACTAACGCGAGCGGAGCCACGGGCGAAAGCTAGTCAGAAAATAATTAAAAAAATCTTTAGGGTATTATTTCAAAGCTTCCGCACCAGGTTTCGTCCGCGTTGATTTGAATCCCATGGGAACTATTCTTTCTTCTGAAATGTATCCAGTTGACATAGAATTGGTAATAATAAGTACCTAAGTACCTACCTACTCTTGAAATAAATCAAAAGCTTACCATTTTATTCGTGAATCTTTGTATGTCGTCAATGCCGAATCACTATTGATTAATGTGACTTTCTAATAAGATGCTAATGGGTGTAACACAATGGGATTCCATAGGTCATGTAGTTGTTGAACATTTATATGTCGAATGTTGACTACGTTTTGACTAATCGATAGACACGCATATTTTAAACCTTTGTAATAATACGTTTTGTAATACGTACGAGTAGTATAAATAAAATTTAAACTTCCGGTTCACAATTTAAACATTTATTGTGAGCTAATTAGTAGATATCTATTGCATTGTATCTTTTTAGTCAACACAAATATATTTTTCCCGAGTCGATACGCCAAGAAGAAGAAGTAGATATCTTTTGAAAATGTTGTGGTTATGAGGTGACTGAGTTATTCATTAGTCCTTCCTATGCAAAATTGCTGCTTAATCAGTAGAGAAAACCTAACCAATTAATAATTTCGTTGCAAGATTTTACCCAATCAAACAACGAACAGGTTAAATCCTAACTATCTCAACTAATAGTCAAAGTCAAAGATTTTTATTCAAAATTGGATAATTGTATCTCTTTTTGAACGGGAGTCCGGGAGGCCTATAGCCAGTGACCTATTCGAACGAATATTCATCTGGAATACGTTTTGTTTTTATTTAGACTAGGTAATAGAAGGTATAGCACTACGTGACTGACGTCATGGATCCGGGGCCAACTGTAAAAAATTAAATTACACATCTTCTGGTCTATGCCGAATCTGACCCCGATCAAAACGTACTTTTTTCGTTCTACCTATTCGATCGAACATCCAGCTGAAACTGTTTTTATATGTTAGTATAGCATTTAAGCATTCATAATAACGATGACTGACGGTCGGAAACCGGGGCCTTCATCAAGACTGACGCGCCTAAAGTTGAGAACCCATAATGGTAAACTTTCCTACTGAACTGATCATCATGAAATTTTGCATACACATATATCACGCAGGCGAAGCCGTGGGTAACAGCTAGTAAATTAAATAAAGCCAGCTATTATTTACGCGGCGACTCTACATTGTAGTTGACTTCAAAATATAATAAAAGTGAGACAGTACATAACTCTAAGCAAATAAATTTATAAAAATTAGCCCAGTGCGAGTTGAACTCGCGCACGAAGAGTTCCGTACCTACCATTATCTATGCAACACAACTATCGAGCAAAAACGGCAAAAAAAAACATTTTTGTTGTTTTTATTTGTTAATTATTAAAGTAAATATTCAACTAATTGTTCTGTGAATATTGCAATCGTCTAATAGTTGCTGTTATTATTTATATCGAGTAAAAAGGCAGCGAAAAGTTATGTTGGTAAAGGAGCCCCCTAAAATATACTTTTCTGTTTTAGCATTTGTTGCTATACCGGCAACAGAAATACATCATCTGTGAAAATGTCAACTCTGGTGACAGACGGATAGACAGACGGATATTGAAGTCACGTGAATAGGGTCCCGTTTTTACCCTTTGGGTACGGAAACCTAAAGATTAGTTTCAAATATTAAACTTGCTAAATCAACAATTTAAAAGAAGTTAACATTCACTTCACATCTGTTATGTATAAGTACTTGACCGTAACGTCAAAAATCAGACTATTGCTTTGAATTGCTTCTATAGTTGACTTGCACTAACTCTAATTATTAAAATACATAAAACTTTGGAAACTTATTAATAAAATACATGATACTAAGATAATTTTAAATGTGATTTGGTGCGAAAAAGTACCAGCAAGGGCCTATTTTCTGAATAAACGTTTTCAAATTTTAATTTCAGGCGGTAGTAATTTATTTGAATTCGCCAAGTTTAGTTAATCTCTATACTTATTATGTTTGTTTGTTTTTCGTATGTGTAAGTGGCCAACACTGGTGTCAGATTTTTCAAGCTGCCTTAAGGCATCCTTATACTTATTATAAAGTCTTAGTTAGTCTCCGAGGAGGACATACGTAAAAAAATTCTATTACTAATCAAAAGCCGTAGCGCATGATCAAATTAGCCGCGTGATGATCGTCCTCATCCTTGGTTTCGTCCTTCCTTTTATCACGCACCTCATGAATCACAGCGTCTCTCAAAATTGTTTTCCATCTTCATGGCGTAGACTGCAGTCCAATCCTAAAATTTCCAAATTCAATCTGTTTACGATATCCGTCTATTTGCCTTTTTCTATCGATATTTTTGGAACAAATACTATTTTTCTTTATAAATCCTTGGGGTTTAATTAGAGAATGATATTAAGTCGACTTTTTTCTTCTTATTATATTTTGTATATGTATATAAATAAATAATACATAAAGCAATACGCAGGTTGATCTAATGCGTGTTAAATCAAAATTTTATGGATTTTAAAAAATCTTTTTAGCCGGCGAACTTCCCTAACGGAACAGATAGAAATAGAGCAGTTTATTAAATGTTTGCCATTATTCTTTTTAAAAATTTTGTTTATACTACTTACGCTATGAGTGTGGAACCTCATGCAGAAACACGCTTGTACGAAAATCACTCAGATCACACACAGTCAACGATACTATATTTTAATAATAAAGCCGAGGCCACGCCGAGGCCTATCTGAAAAATATCATCTTTCATCATGATCTGGCCAGGGATCGAACCCGGCACCCTGAAATACAAAGGTACTTGCGGTACAATTGAGCCACAGAGGTTTTTAAAAAACCTGATGAGCCTAAAAATTCAGTAGGCATGTCATCGAAGGCTTTCATGTCGAACGTGCTACAATAAAACTGGCAAAATACCAAAGTTGTTCGTTAAGGCCAAATCATTTTGCGAAATTGATGTGCATGAAGTACCTATGGTAGGGAAAACTGTGATGCATTTTTCGTAACAAGTGAAGACAATCAAAAAATACCGGCCGCAAGAAATATTATTTTAATTAAATATCAACAATCAGGGGTAGGGGCCACATCACAGGGTGGAGCATAATAGAAATCGATAATGTTAATAAATATTGTGTAATTAGAAAACTTAACTTAATCAAATTAGGTAGGTATATGACTTAACAATTTCAGAAAAAAAGTTTTTATTTTGTACACAATTAACAAAATCGGGGCATCGGGCAGCGGTGATCACTTACCATCAGGTGACCCGCTTGCTCGTTTGCCGTCCTATGACATAAAAAAAAGAAAGTTTAGGTATATTTTATCGGTAATTCGAATACAAAATACATAGGCATATGGTACGATTTCAAATTATATGAGACATTGAAATGTTTTTGATGAGCGCAAGATAATTTTTGGTAACACAACACTAATACGTAAACACTTTTCGTGATATCGCTGACATTCAAGGCATTCCGCACCAAACGTGGGTAATTAAAAATTGTTTTTGCTCCAAACTAGTTCTTAGACGATGACGGACGTGTTTTTTTTATATTCCTCATTAGCGAATTCATCTTCTCAATAAAAACAGCTGAATTGTGTTTGTTAAGTAAAACTCTGTTATGTCGACGTTAGCTTAGAAAATTTTGCTTAAGCACAGATTGTCAACTGTGCTGTAAGCAAAAGTTTCTAAGCTAATACACAATGTACTGAGGGCTAATCGCTTTGCTAACTGCTTTGATGATAGTGTATATTCAAATCTCTTAAGTTTTTGATACGTTGCAAGTAACTCATAAAGGATTAATTAGAAAAAAAATGCACAATGCACATAAATAAAACCTTAACACATGCGCGTACAAACTCGCAGGTACAGCTAGTAATAAATAAATATACCTATACGGACAAATCACACAGATTGAGCTAGGCCCAAAGTAAGTTTAAAACTTGTGTTATGACTTATGAGATACTAACTCAACGCTACTATATTTTATAATAGATAGATACTTATATAGTTAAACATCCAAGACCCAGATCAATCTGAAAAAGTTCATTTTCCATCTTGACCTGACCGGGGATCGAACCCGCGAACATCCGTGTCGCAGGCAGGCGTGTTGACGTGTGTAGCAATGAAATTTGAAATATTAAATTGAACTTGTTATGTTACCATAATGGTTAAGCGATGTCGTCCCATCAGTGGAAAGGACCTTATCGCTGATTTTCAGGAAAAACCAGGTGATTAGAAGATATGGTATAAGTAACATACATTCAAAAAATGGACTGTAACTGGGATTCACTGAAAATAGATGCGTATATACATACATCCATATGTACTATTGTGCAAACATAAGTCTTTAGATTTCCATATACAATGGGTGCATAATATGAACGAACAATACGGTAGTTGCCTAATGTTAAGATCATATAAAATTTGTTACCAATAATACTAATTTCTATCTAAAAATACTATATAGAACACTTTAAATTTGATATCGACTCGTTAAGTGATCTTATAGCTTCTTTAAAGCTGGACGAATAGGACCATTTTTTAAAGTATGAAAATCTTTAATTACAATTATACTGTATTGTAGTTCGCTAAATTTATAGCAACTTTTATTATGAAACTATTACCATAAACGAAATATTTCGTATAGCTACCAAACAAAGTTCTCACGCCACCCATCCAAAATACAAGCTTGTGACGTCACAAATATGTAGGCATTTCAGCAGCGCGTTTTCACGTCTAAAAATTAATGTCTAAAAACATGTGACTTTAAAACATTTATATCTTAAAGAGATTTTGTTTAGAAGTTTTTTTAGTCAACATGCCCATTTGATAATAATAATTTATCTCAGTTTTTGGTACCTATTTTTAAGGTAGTAAGTAGTAGTTTTAAGGTAGTATTAAGGGCATTGCCACACAATGCCCCCCCTAGCTACGGCCGCGAACCCGTGGCACAAAACAACTGTTCCTTATTTCGCCACCGCACGATTATTACGTTTGGTGCCCGATGAAACACTAGAACGAGGTCAGGTCGCGGCGGTTCTTCCGACTGTCTCCTGAGTTATTTTAATACCTAACTACAATTAATTTTGGTGTCGGCAATAGCGAAATATTTTCACGACCTCACAGGGGTAGTTTCTTAGTTAAGTGTAAGTATAAGACTCAACATGAACAACTCTCTGCTGAAAAATCGAAAGAGATTTCTGTTTACAAATAGGTTCAAAAATACACAGATTTTTTTTTAGCGAATCAGTTTTTAGAAAAAGGTTTGCAGAAGGACCTGCTTACAAAATTTTAGGAGAATCGGTTGAGGAATTCGATCTGTAGAGGGACAGTAGACATACCAAGCAAATTTTGCCCAAGTTAAAACAGAGACGCCTCGCTTGCGCGTCATGCTGGCTCGATCAATTATTTGGATATGACCATCTCTGGAAATTCTGAAAAATTGTTTATACTTATAGACAGGTTCGTCTCAAACCGGTAGAATAAGGGATGTGTGGCACCCGGGCGCCGTGGGCCCGTAAGAGGTACAATGTCTATTATTTTTTTGAAACCACAACTATTTTGAAGGCGGTATGTTTGGATTGACAATGTACCTACGGGTTCATCTTCGTATAGCACCTAATCTTATTAATTATTACAGCTTACGTGTTTTAAATCTTCAAACATTATCTTTTAAACTAAAATACTTCATTTCGTCCGCAGATGGAGAGGCAGTGTCTACAAGCTGGTGTGGCGGGAGTTACTAGCATACCTCACACTGTATTATACGATCAATTTGTTGTATCGATTCGCGCTCACAGAAGAACAGCAAAGGTAAGTTTCAATCAAAGTTCTATATTCAATTCAATTAAATACTTAAGCTATTTTTTACCCGACTGACCCACCCAGGAGGGTAATGTTTTTCGCGTGTATGTATGTATATGTATGTAAGGATGTCTGTTTCATTGTGATCTCCTGTATCCTAAACCGCCTGACTTTCCCCAGTCTGTCACACTTTATGTGACGTCAGCAAAAAATCAATATGACGGATGTATACTGTGATGTTGGCAAAACGGCAGACGGGCATTTTTTTTTAATATTGCAACTTGTTATTATAATGTAAACGATAAAAATGGTTCACTAAGCAGCTTATTTAATTTAAGTTCCTCGTTTTGTCACTCATCTAGCGTTTCCAGCGAGAGTGTCGGAGAGCAGTCAAAAGACTTTCGATCATGATTCATGACTATTCTTGTGTGTGAAATAGAGAAGGCAATGGCAAACCACCCATTATTTCCTGCCAAATAAATATTTGAGTGCGCTTCTTTTGACACACGGACATCGATGGCTCTTAAATATCTGATAGACAGCTATTCTTAAGTACCCCATTCAACCACCTACTGATGCGGTCTAAGATCTCCTGCCTGACTTTTATATATGAAAATAAAGCCAAAACAAGTTATTAAAGTATAATTTTATTGTAATTTTATACAGTAAACTACATATAATATTGTAATCATAATTCTTGCATTCATTAATAAAACCCGTCTTTTTATCATGCTTGTTTTGGGGAAACACGACTAGCAAAGAATTGTGAATAGGTGTACCTAACTAAATATAAGAATTATATACATATATTTACCCATTGCCTAGCCGTGTGGTTCCCGGCAGAGAAGAATAGGACCACTCCAAGTCTTCCCGTGGATGTCGTAGAAGACGACTTAGGAAAAACAAATTAAACAAAGCTTACAAACATCAAAGAGACCTCTCCAACCCGTCTGGCCAGCGTGGAGAGAATAAATGTCTATGGTAGCACAGAGATGGTCGTGCCCCTGCAGTGATGACTAAAAAAAAGACCTGATGGTGATGATGATATTTACCCATTATATTTTAAGGTGGACTTAACGCCATATGGCTTTATCTGCCAGTCAAAGCTTGAGTGCAATCGGGATACCTCTCTATACTTGTATTTGGTATTCAGGAAGTAGCTCCTATAAATCTAGAGTAGCTAATCGATAATGCCCTATAGGCTAATCAGAGCATTGTGCTAAGAAATTCGCATTTTGTAGCAATGTTGTGCCGTAGCGTTTTGCTATATCTACTGGGATATCTATGTTAAGGGTTGCTCCCTATTCGATAAGGAGTTGTGCTTTGATGTAATGCACAAAACGAATGAATATTTCATGGCATGTTAATAAACCTTCCAAGATCAAAGGAATGCAATTTGCAGCGGTATAAAGCTATAAATCACAAATCGCTAGATTAACTACCTTTGGTTACGTCTAGAACTATTATTTTATATTGCATGTGTTTCTTATTGCGTCACCTATTCGCCTCATGCAGAATATGCAGCCGGCGTAAAGATTTTAGTGACCATTTAGTAGTGCATATGTCCGTGCATATGTATAATATATTTGAGCGCTGGAGTAGTGTGACATTTCTTTCCTACTTACTTATGATCCAAAACCTTCTTGGGGGCTTTATCCGCGACAATTTTGCTAAAAAAGTCCATTCGTTCAGTAAGTACTACTACCAAAAGACAGTCCGCTCAGTGCCACTCTGAAAAAAATACGTACATCACGATTCAGGCTATGAGGCGTGTTCAGTGATCCGCCAAAACAGTTAGGCGACCTCCAAAATACTTCTTTTCCTAAAATGAATTGTACTCATAAAAATGTATGTATGTTAAACTCAATTTATACAGGAATTTGTACAATTCAATATGATATGACTTCCAATTCCAAGGCGAGAAGAGCATTCACATCATGTAGCACATTTTTTGTTAAGCATCAACCAGTTTTGTTTTTGTCCTAGCTGGGTGCAGGCAAAACGTGGTCTTAAACGTGACATCACTATCCACAACAAATAAAAGTGAACTGGTGTTGATAATGGTATAAGTATAGGTATACCTACTACTTCCGTGGCTGCTCAGACTGTGATTATAAAATATTGAAGACTCAACTCCGAATATTCTAAATAATGGTTTTCCCGAGAGACTACAACATGGGTTCTTTACAAAGGGCGTGAAAAGATTTCTTCAAGGTCAACAACCCGCGAGTTGCATCCCTGGTGTTGCAGGCGTTCATAGGCTAGGGTAATCGCTTTCCGTCAGGTGGGCCGTATGCCTCTTTGCTTACTAAGTTGAATAAAATAAATCTTAAGAGTCCCACGTAAAGCCGAAATCCCATACAAACGTAGTTTGGTTTTAGTTTTACAACAGTTAAGCCAATCTCAACCAAATTTCGTACATACGACCGGATAAGTAAAACTAAAACCAAACTACGTTTTATGGGATTTCGGCTTTACGTGGGACTCTTAACTAATGGATGAAATTGTTAAATCGCAGGCTGTCTTTGTCTTGCTAGGAAATCAAGACACTGACAGAACGAAATTGAAGAATTTTTAGTTAAGATGCCTTTGAGTATTCCAGCATAAGTTTAGTTTCTTGCATTTGTCTGGATTGTAAAAAGCTACGAGTACCTAGTTTTGACATGTTTTCTTTTAATCATTGGTTATTATTGAAATTTATATGAAAACAGCTTAAATTTTCAAAGAAAAGTTAAAGAAGTTGCTAAGGTAGCGACAAGTAAAAAATAGTGTACTAGCCTGTAGAATTATTATCTGTGGTACCTATTAGTAATTATCTACCCATTGCACAAAGGTACGGCGTGTACATAATAAATTATTTTAAATAGATGACGTACTTAAAATATGTAAGAGGAAAAGGTATAAGAATTTTGCCAGTAACCGGGAACTCAAATATTAGTACCATTCATACCTATAGTTACTTTAGTCATGAAATTCAATTACCAGAAGCGATGAGTCGGCCGTCAACCTATATTCAAAGGTATTCACAAAAGCCAGTGACTGACATTCATGAATTGCATTGATTCTGATTAAACGATATTCCAGTATTGAAGTTGCTTTGCAGATTCGTTCCTAGTTGGCTCTTGAATATATGTATTCAGAAGATATGTAAATAAATACAAGTCGGATCTTTAAAGGGGCGACACTTTGGAAATTCGAAAAACAATCAACAATATTAAATTTGTATTATTCCCCGGAGTGTCACAGGCTATTTGACGTTGAGAAAAAATTATACGGAAGACGTAATCTGTGAACTAGGCGGATGGGCTTTTATTATTTGTTTTTTTTTTGTTAAGGGCTTTTAATCGGGCAATAAACATGCTAAAATACACGTATTGAAAAGTAATTATAGCCAGAAGGATTCCAACGAAAACCTATAAATTAAAAGCTGTTCAGGTATTTAGGATTTATGATGGAACTCCCATACATACATGCTTATATACATTGACGTGTACGTGTATATATTGATCTAAAACGTTACATCAGCGAGTAACATATAGGTAAATATTTTATTTTCAAAATGTTTTGGAATCCGTGCTTCTGCTTTTTTAACACCAGACAAATGTGAAGTCATATTTTGTCGTTTTTGTACATATTATATGACTAGTTTGTTTGGCAGCTATGTTAAATATTGAGTTAATGAGAATGGATACACAATAAATGTTGCTATTAATTTTATGGTAAGAACCTATATGACGTAGGTATCTTCTGGTAAAATATATATTGCTTTTTTATTCTTTTGAATAGACTTAATTGTGTAACCAACTTTAAAGAAATTTAACGTACTGATATCAAATTAAAAGTTAGCTTTTCAGTCTTTTTAGGTAGACGCATACATATTAGAAATGTTTTTCAAAATCTATCCCATCATATTATATCATCATGCATTCTTCCCAATAGGATTAGGATTCTGTACGTATGTAAATTATTCGAACTTACATACGCGAAATGGACCTACTTAAGCAAGATATATTCATTGGTTTTATGAATGTTCATAAAACCGATGATGTCCTTGAAAACCAGTCCAGCGGCTGAGGGCCGAATAACATTTTTTTCTGAATATTTTAAACTTGTAATTAAAATTGAGGAAAACGTTCTAAACTATACCAAACTTAATTTTGTTCAATCTTTATCGATTTATTTTTAACTATAATGCAAAAAAATAATAAAATAATTTCTTTTGTAACTTCAATTTGGGTTATAGTTAGTCATATTTGTAATTATTATTATTGTTAATAATCACACAAATTATCATAGACTAATATACAAATTAATATTAATAATAACTTAATATCCTTGAAATTACTTAAATATTGACAAATTGTTTAGTCCCTGCAAATCGTCACCCCACGGCAACGTGACCAAAAAGCTGGCAGCATTTCCACGTTGGATGGAATATCTATAAATATCAAATAAGTCGCTTTGGTCGTGATACCTCGATTAATATCATTGACAGAAAGTCAGAGACGATGAGCTGACGGACCCCACAGACCCTTGGTTTCCCAAATTGGCTCAAAAATGTAGCTATGTCCGATACTTACGTCTTTTGAGGCTTTCTGCCGCTGCTGCTGAGCCAGCTTCTGACTTGATTACCATTATGTAATTTAATTTGAATTACGTGTAATTAATAGCGGGCAAGTAGTTGTTATGAAATCAATTATGTAACGTTAAGTTTAAAACACTTAATTTTCCCAGGCTGTCTGTGTGACATGTTATTAAAATCTGTTTGCAAAGATCATCATCTGAATACAATATTTTTGTAATATTGATCCAGTCATTGGTATTATGATATTCAGCAATAAGTAGGTTCTTATACATAGTTTAAAACAAGAAAAGGACAAATTCCATATACCGTTGTACATACATCACAAAAAACTTTTTGCTCGGGAATCTCGGTGCGGCCTATATGCAAACCCTATTACGAGTATTATTCAGAGCATTGATACCTAGTTCTGAGGTGTGGAAGGCTGAATTCGCAGTTTTATAGATTAAATGCTACCCTGCTTTTAGTTCGGTAATGCGGGAGGCAATACAAACGCATTACTAACGTTATGTTTAAGATTCTTACCGCTACTCAGATTATAGATGAACTAATATATAGGTTTTACAGCGACTTAGTGTATAGGTTCTATATGAACGAACGAAAGTTAGAGAAAACATGAATATCAAACTAGGTAAAAAATAAAAAATAGTGGATAACAACAGTGTCAGCCGTCACTAACGTATTATTTTCATTTTTTGTTGTAATCCCCTTTAAACTAATATAATAAATAATCAACCATTTCCATAGTATGTTTAAAAGCGGAAACAACGACAATACATCGGTGGAGCCCATAGTATACGTAGTGGAGCCCTAATCAAAAATAAAAAATGTGACAAGTGACAAAGTCAAATTGTTATGACTTTCTTTTCAGTGCTCAGTGTAGTTTTTATGAATATAATAAACATTTATATACAATGATATACTCAGAATGTTATCCCCCACAAGGGAAGAATATCACACCCCGACCGCAACAAGTGACGAGGGATCCCCATCCCGGTTGCCTCCGCCAACAGAAAACGTGCGGCGTAGAAGGCAGCCAACAACAGAACAACAGGCCATAAACCCACTACAACAACCGACGCAACCACCGCCGCCGTCACAACCCATTCCTTCTTTTAGTAATAATGATTTTATTGAACGTGCTCAGTGTTCCGATGGTCGACGCTTTAAAGGGCGCCGAGGTCTAAATATACATATTTCAAAATTTCACAGAGCCGATACACCTGCTAGACCATTCATCAATCCTTTACTCTCAGTACCACCACAACCAGCAAACAATCATCTGAATTTCGACAAACACCTGTGTAACCTGCATGCCAATGTCCGAATCGTTAAACGAATCCCAAGAGGAGCTAGAGTGTCATTAGCTAGGTCGCTATCTGTTGTCTTACAAAACTGCATAAAATTCCAATCAGAACATAATCCGGAATCATGGCAAGACCTTCTCACCTTTTCATATAAACATTTTCATGCCCCCAACATAAAAAATAAATCATTGACTGCCCTCCTTAAGGCAAACTGCAACAATTGCCAACATGATCATCTTCTCACCGCCAATACTCCCAAGCCACCATACAATATCACCAAAGTAGTGCAAAACAAGGGAATGGATGGGGACCTACGAAATGCAGCTAGGATTCTTTTTTCTGATGACACACTAGCTCCGAATAATTCTGATACGCTTGAACGCCTGCGTGATAAACACCCCATGGCTATTACAACCACCGCGCCTCCAAATCTTATTTCAACTCATTCGGCTGTTGAAATCAAAATCGAAGATACTAGAGATGCCATTATGTCGTTCCCTAATGGATCCGCAGGTGGAATCGACGGGCTCACGCCTCAGCATCTCAAAGATCTGATCAGCGCGTCCGCCGGTGATGCCGGCGGGGCATTACTGAACGACATAACAAAATTTTGCAACTTCCTTTTTTCAGGGACTCTTACAGAAAATTTCAGAAAACTGTTTTTTGGAGCACGCCTCTGTGCCTTTACCAAAAAAGATGGAGGCGTTCGCCCCATTGCTGTTGGATGCACTTTTCGCAGGCTAGCGTCCAAGCTGGCTTGCAGGAAGAATTCTTCTGTGTTACAGTCTTTATTCGAACCTACACAACTAGGATTTGGCAGTCGTGGAGGTTGTGAAGCAGTAGTACATTCGGTTCGAACATTTTTATCCAATGACAACGAGGCGGATGTACTACTCAAAATTGATGTCAAAAATGCTTTTAACAGCATTGACAGGATAACTCTGTTGAACGAGGTAGCTATTCACACACCTAATATCTTCAACTATGTTTGGCAATCCTACAATTCTCCCACAAAATTATTTTACAATGAAAATGTTATCTCATAAGAAGTAGGCGTTCAACAGGGTGACCCTCTAGGTCCAGCATTATTTAGCTTAGCAATCCACCCCATTGTTGCAAATTTAAATTCCAAATTAAATGCATGGTTTCTAGATGATGCCTGTTTAGGAGGAAAAGTGGATACAGTTAAAAATGACCTAACCAGAGTTTTAAATAATTTTCGAAAAATAAATTTAGACCTCAATTTAAACAAATGTGAACTTTTCGTTTCAGCTAAGTTCAATGAAACCGATCGAACTTCTATTATTCAAAATTTTCAGAATATTGCACCCGGCATCACAATTTTGGAAAACAGAACACTTTTCCTTCTAGGGGCACCGTTACTTGAAGAAAGCGTTAGGCCTTTTTTAGAAAACAAATCTGATGTACTTTCAAAAAATATAAACAGATTGGGCTTACTAAATTCTCACATCGCATATACCATCCTCAAATATTGCCTATTTGTCCCTAAATTCACGTATATCCTAAGAGCTTGCCCAGTCTGGAAACATACAAATCTTTTAGAAAATTTAGATGCCACCCTCAAAAACGCTTTAGTTAAAATTCTAAATTTGAACCTCGAGGACCGAGCCTGGATTCAACTTTACCGATAAGATCAGGTGGCATTGGAATAAGAAAAATTTCAAGTGTAGCTCTTCCAGCGTTTCTTTCATCTGTGCATAGTGTGTCTCACATGTGTGCGAGAATTTTAAAATCACCTTCGGCTGATATACACTGTGCATCGGATGCAATCGAGGCCTGGAGGACTCTCTGTCCTAATGATACCATCCCTGAGGCACCAAACCGTCAAAAACTTTGGGATGCTTCATTGGTACAGAGAGATCATAACTTTTTGGTTCAAAATTCTGTCAGTGACATTGACCACGCAAGGCTTCTCGCTGTATCAGAATATGAATCCGGTCATTGGCTACGCGCCCTACCATCAGCCAACCTCGGAACACTACTCGACAATGGCAGCTTCCGCATTGCTGTCGGCCTAAGGCTAGGTGCTGCCATTGTCGAACACCATCAATGTCCGTGTGGCAGCGACGTCAACAGGAACGGACACCATGGACTACACTGCCAACGCAGCGCAGGCAGATTCTCCTTTCATGGGTCCCTCAATGACATCATCAAGAGGGCGCTTGCCACTGTCGAAATTCCCAGCGTTCTGGAGCCTATAGGAATTACGCGCGACGATGGTAAGCGTCCAGATGGCATGTCTTTGGTCCCCTGGGAGCGGGGCAGGGCCCTCGTGTGGGATGCAACTTGTGTCGACACGGTGGCCCCTTCCCGTCTTGGGGGGACCGTTCTGAGAGCTGGATCCGCGGCGGAGGCTGCAGAAGACGCCAAGCGGCGTAAATATGCTTCTCTGAATAGCGAGTACATATTTGTTCCGCTTGGTGTCGAAACATTTGGTCCATGGGGTCCTAGCATCAAGAAATTTTTTAAGGTTTTAGCTCCCAGGCTGGTTGACGCCGCTGGTGACAAGAGGGCTGGCTCATTCCTCGCACAGAGAATCGGAATTGCTGTACAGCGGGGGAATGCAGCCAGTGTTCTTGGCACTTTGCCACACGGACGAAACCTTGATTTTGATCTTTAGTTTTAAATCAAATTATTATTATTATTTTTTATTTTAGTTTTAGTTTCAATATTATTTTCCTTTTAAGTATTTTTAGGTCACTTTTTAATTAGGATAATTATTTTAATTTGTTTATAAATAAAAATAAATTAATTTTTATTTATAACAATATATGTATTCATAACTCTAGAATTTTAAAATTATACTTATTCTAAACAAAATAAAAGGTCGTTGGGCACATACTTGCCTGTTTTTAGACCATGAATGCATTCCCTGTAGCAGGAAATATCCGTCAAAGTCATTTTGAAAACGAAATGAAATGAAATTTTGTTCAAATTTGGATATTATGTATCGCTTTTTGAACGCATTTTTTATTTGAAATATTTCTAGCGTTTCAGAAAGACTGCTGCTGAGAAGAATACGCAGAGAGAAACACAGTCCAGTTTTGGTCCCTACGTGCCAGAAGGCCGATGCTTTTGATATTTATAATAATTTGTAGAATTTATATTAGTCAATTATATCTAGTCATTAATATTATTATTACTCCCATGTAGCTTTTTAAATTCTCCAGATCGAAACTTTCAGATTGTGTTTTCAGTTTTCCAGACGGTTGCTTATTATTAATGAACATGGTGCTAATTTAAATCAAAACAAATGACAGATACCGTGTGCTTGATACTTGATATTGCTCTGTCTACCTTGGTGTGTCAGGTGATCTGAGATCGGGGAGCATCAGCACGGACATCCCTCCCGCGTATCAGCTTGCACCTAAGAACACACTTACTAATTCTTCATAGGGATCTGAGTAGAGGAAGCGTTTTCTATTATTTAGAATTTAATAATGAATTGTAAATTGTAAACAATACCCGAATTCAGATCGTTCGCAGCTCTGAATAGCGGAATGGTTTAAGGCAATTTTCTGTGAATTCATGATAGTAAACCCTCCCGTACCTCAGAACTACCGGGGTGCTGAATACTGGAAGGGTTTCCATATACGCCTCGGTGCGGGAGTCCGAATTGTAGGTATTTTTTGTCTATTGTCTAAACAATTCTAAATCATTGCATTGCTAGTCAAGTAACGTCTGAGCAAATTTAGGGCCTATTTTTTGGACTTAACTTTTAGAAGCTGCTGGAATAGTAAGTAATAAGTAAGTACTTAGTCTTTTTCGTGAATCGTAGTTTTTTCTTTGTCTTTAAAGTACGAGACTGGCGCTCAAATTTTATTGTACGAGAAACCTGTTAGGCATAATTTACCTTTGCGGCATTTTTATTGGTAACACAACATTTATGATCATACATCCACAATATGTATACAATTTCACCGTCCGTTTTCCTTTTTGTTGGTTTTTTTTTCTGAATGATATGAGTGCGTTTGACCCCTTTCTTGTCTGATGGGAAGCAACGGTGAGGTTTTAAGACGTAAGCTCAAATAATGCCTACTTTCACTTGCCATAAAGTTCCCTAAATTTTACATGTCGTGAAACAGCGCCGCAGGGCGGAGGAGGCAAATCTACAGGTGCGATGGAGGAACATCGACCACATATGAATGCAATCCCTGTCCACGCCGCGTCGACCTGTGGTAAAATGGTACAGTGGGAATTAAATTATGCAATTCTTTTACACTCACCGAAACGCGACCTGTAAAAGACACACAGACTTGTTAATAATCGGCAATGTAGGGGATCGCTATTGGGCCGGCGGCGCGGCGCCCATCTTGGGTATGCGGTGAACATTGGCGAGTTTCCACGCTGTTAGGTACGGTTCTCGTCCGAAAAGATAGACGACACGGGCGAGTCAGGACAGGAGACAATTGGACTGATTTAATTTTGCAAGATTATCAAGTATTAGTGGCATTAATAGGGTGAAAGGACATTTTATTTTGAAAAGTTTAATCTATAATTATCATTTATTCTGTCAGTATAAATTACTGGGTGTTTTTAAGTTTACTTTTTATGTACAATAGTTGCTCGTTTATTATTATAGAATAGGATATGTGACATAAAAGACCACTCTCATACACTTGAGACCATTAACATTGAGACCATAGTTTATTCTACATACCTACTTTCTTTGTGTTTCGCAGGATATTCGAGAAAGTACGGCAATACTTCGGGGCTCAGAGTGAGTCGATCCCTATGTCGTTCGTGCTGGGCTTCTACGTGAGCCTCGTGGTGAAGCGTTGGTGGGAGCAGTACAAGCTGCTGCCGTGGCCCGACACGCTGGCGCTCTTCATCTCCGCAGGGATCCCTGGAGCGGTCAGTAAAGTAAAGACAAGTATTCTCATTAAGTTCAATTACTCTAAACGCCCGAAACTCACTCACATGCACACATTGCACACTAATAATGGTATTCAAGCCTAAAATCCTACAAAGATTATTTTTGTTACTAATATAACAGATTTATGTCTCTATTTTTTACAACAATTAATCTTCATTATAATAATTTTGTAAAATATATTAATCCAGTATTTATATTATGACTTAGATAATATAGTAACATAGTAGTTTAAATATTTTCATTAAAATAACATAAATATAATTAACGTGGAACATTTATACAAGCTGGGCGAATTTATTTTAAATCTCCTATGTTAACTTTGTTGACCTGGATGTGACGTATGAAAAAGTACATTCAAGGTTCTTTCTCTAAGTAATAATTTTTTGTTGCTTTCTAAATGTGGGGCATTTCCACGTGGAAGATACCTTCTTGAGGCTTGGGATTCGTGACTTATTTCTGCATGAATCATTTATACTAAGGATGGGATTTTTTTGAAGCGATATTATTGTATACTATATATATATGCTCGTGAAATTAGATTATATTTGCAAATGTGTTTACTTTGGCGATTGTCGTTTTTAGATAAATATTAACTACAAATTACATAAATACACACTTAAGAATTGAAACGTAAATGTGTATGTGAGTAATTTAGTGATTAGTACATAAAACACGTACGGGACAACAGATATCTTTATAAGACTTTTATCGATTTTACTTAGAAATGGTTATATAAATTAAACTATACATATAAATTAAATTATATAACTATTTACGTATTTACATAAAAAAGGAAAGGCCAAGAACACTACAAAATTTAGAATAATTCCTGCCCGTGTGACATGGTGGCAAGAACGCTGGCTGCGTTCCCCCGTTGCATAGCTATACTAAGAATTTGTTTGACTTTTGGCAGTGAATTACTTTGCTAACCAAATCATTAAGGTACTATACACGAATTCTAGTCCAATAATAGTATTTTTTAACAGATAAATATGTAATTATCAAATAAGGCTAGTAATTAAATAATAATAAATAACAGATAAATAAGTGTTATCCCACATTGATACATTTCATGACAAAATAAATTAAATGGCAGATAGAGGTTCAATGAAATGGATCTCTATCTTTGAGAATTGAAGTGACGTAGTTGGCCTTAATTCCAGTCAATTAAACAATTGGGATTTCATTTGCTTCTACATTAGTACTATGGTTAGTTGATCTGTTAGTATATACTTTTATATAAACATGTCTTCGTTGATCTATGTGGTTTCTCTCTCAAATAAGTATTTGTTATAAAATTATCAACGTGAAATACTAATCTATCGAGAATATAATAAAATAGCCCAATCGATTATTCCTAAATAAAAATATGAATCAAACGGAATTTGTTTTTAATGTCTGAAATACTTCGAGATAATCACCCATATAATTATAATAACGAGGTGTTATGAAATATAAAAAAAATAGAAATGTATGATAATATGTAAAAACCGGCCAAGTGCGTGTCGGGCCACGCGCGGTGTAGGGTTCCGTAGTTGCGAATGACAACTTTGAGTTCACACTGTTTACACTCGCACCTCACAGTTTAACGACCAAAAACATCTAACAATGAAAATTGTATGAAATTTTACATTTCCCAGTACATTTTATAAGTTGGTTGCCTATAACTTTTTAGTTTGTACTTAGTACTCAGCTCTGATAGTTTTCCTTTCAATTTCAGTATATATACTACTGCTGTAATTTTTTTCACGTATCCATATATAACCGTTTAGCAGATAGAGGGGGGGGACACTTACCTCCAACAAAAATTTTCACTTTAAAACCAAATATTTCGGAAACGGATCCCTAAATCGAAAAATGGTGTTCTCAACCTCACAATATTTTTCAAAGACCTTTTTAACGATATCCCACACGATGGGTAAGTAGAGAAAAAAAATTACTCTCCCACATTACTTGTATGGGAGCTAACCTAAAAAAATTTTTTTTTCAAGTTTTTTTTCTACCACTTTTTTGACATGATTAATATACATACCCATACCAAATTACAGCATTCTAGTTCTTATAGTCTCTGAGTTAAACCGCGGACGGACAGACAGACAGACAGACATGGCGAAACTATAAGGGTTCCTAGTTTACTACGGAACCCTAAAAAAGTCTTGTGCCGTCATTTGTAAATATATTTTGCTAACCTCGTTTTAACCCTATTTATGCACATTTATTCATTGAAAAATAAATCTATTCATGCATGATAACTGTGCATTAGACTATTAATATTAACGGTGACTATTAATATTCGCCCGCGGCTCCGCTCGCGTCACTGTCGATCCCTCAGGAACAGTACCATTTCCCGGATGAATGATACCCTATATCCTTCTACGTACTCGAGACAACGTATACTAGTTAATGTTACAAATAAATTAATAAAACAAACAAGCTCATTTTCGCATTTACGTATAATATTAGTAGGATTATGTCAAATGAAAAGACATCAACGAGCCCTCTAGGAATGTCACGGGCGAATCGCCAAAATAAACAAGTTAAATATATTTTTTTCTTTAAAATAAATAAGTTGGCCTTGTAAATTTAAGAAAATCGGTTAGTAGCAGTTAGTAGTTTGGTTGAAGTCGATTTTAGGTTAATATGCCACACCAACATCTTTGTTCCTCTTCCACTATGATTTTAATGACAAATATATTTTTTACTCTGTCGCTCTCTACACGTGCTATTGATGAATCATATTTATTCTTAGCACGTGTTTATAGTTTATTCATTTTATTGCATAATAGTTTTCAACGCCACTTTTTTACAAAGACGGGAGAAAAAAAGGGTGTATACCCTTTTAATCTGATCCTTGGTTTCAGCCTTGTTTCAGTCCCACCTACTGTAAAAGGCCCCTTCACTTGGTACTTACTCTTAATAAGATAAACAAGGGCATTTTGTGTTAGTTAAGACAGCCGTAATAACCAACGTAATAGTACATTGTGTAGCAAGGGCGGGATAGAAGACATTACGTCAAACGAGCGACTACTAACAAGCACGAGGCGAAGCCAAGTGCTTTTAGTAGTCCGAGTTTGTAATGTCTAATACCGGCCGTGATACACACAATGTTTTTCATCTCACCGAGTAAATAGTAGAGTAAAAAAAATATTTTTCATATTATATTGGTTGAAATTGTATAGTATGAATATTCTATATTGTTTACCTTGAAAATTAATATTTATGCGTCTGCAAGCTGGCTGATTATATTATCTATATCAACATTATTGACCATGTATTCATTTATCATAGGGAATGTATTTCATGCAAATTAATAAAAATTACGATTACTTATAAATATTATGCCTAAAAATAAATAGCGGCAAAAGTAAACAGAAACTGCATCCGAGGATTACACTACACAGATAACGAAAATGTTTTATCCTAAAAATGTGGAAGTCAAAGATCGATGAACACAAACAGCCAGCCACGCACGGCCATTAACAATTCCAAATTTGAATTAAGGACAAAAATCTCGCAGAATAGTTCAAATGTTTTTTTCATCGGGTTCACTGGCAATTCCAAATTTGAATATTCGACTAGAAAACTTTTTGGATGTAGAAGATTTGACGCTTGTGCATGGTATAGTGCCCTATTAAATTTAAAAAAAATACTTTATGCGCTCTCGGGCTTTATGGAATTTGTATGAAATCTTATAGCCCGGGGTCGTAATAGCGACCATCCAGCCCACTTTGCTTGCATTTAATGACACTGTTTAAGGGTAGGTGAGATGAAAAACATTTATTTGTTGCCAATACTCTACCTACATGTTTCCTGCGGGGAATAACTTTGGCACCATTATGCAGTGTTACATGAAAATAGGATTTTTTTAAAATAAACATAAATTCTGATAACACTTATTGATCGCATATAGTTCTAAACCAATATTTTTTGTATCAAATACCAACATTACACTAAATTTGAAAAGGCTCTTCATCAATAAACTAAGTTAGGCGCTCTAGGTTCTTAGTCATAATAGTTGGTAGAAATAATTTACCCAGAACGGTCTGGATCGAGGGTTTTTAGGGGTCGGGTTTATTTTTTTCTATACAAACCCATTGTGTTGGGTATCGTTAAATAGGTCTTTGAAAAATATAGTGAGGTTGAGAACACCATTTTTAAATTTAGGGATCCGTTTCCGAAATACTTGGTTTTAAAGTGCAAATTTTTGTTAGAGGTAAGTGTCCCCCCCCCCCCTCTATCTGCTAAACGGTTATATATAGATACGTGAAAAAAATTACAGCAGTAGTATATATACTGAAGTTGCTAGGAAAACTATCAGAGCTGAGTATTTAGTACGAACTAAAAAGTTATAGACAACCAACTTATAAAATGTACTCGAAATGTAAAATTTTATACAATTTTTATGTAAGATGTTTTTGGTCGTTAAACTATGAGGTGCAAGTGTGAACAGTGTGAACTCAAAGTTGTCATTCGCAACTACGGAACCCTACACTGCGCGTGGCCCGACACGCACTTGGCCGGTTTTTATTAAATGTGAACAGCTAGAGCGGTCTAAAGCTCAAATTATTGGAGAGGTCAGACAGAAGACCGGGCCAGGCAGGTCCAGCCGACAATAATATTTACGTGTTCTCAATTATATGAAATAAAATTAGTTGCGATATAAAATGTTTTAAGTAGCACTCCCATTGTTTTATTATACCGATATATTTTTAATAGATTGATATTCATGCTATGCGAAGTTTTTTACACATGTTTATAATTCTCAAAAGAAAATAATATTCTAGGTGGAGATATTATTTCGAGAGTCAGGAAAACTGAAAGCTTCTGAAAAATGTCGGAAGTTTACAAGGTAGTGTATTGTTGACGATGAATTTAATTTATTCTTAGAATGATGAATCATTATTTTTGTTGCACATTGTGTTTTTGCTATGCTGTGTCATAAAAAGATTATGCAGTACATGTAGCTATGAGATACTGCTACCTTTACTGCTACTTAGTGATATTGCTAAAAAAGAGAATATTTATTTTTTTGGAATCGTAAATTTGATTAATTTATAGCCGTAGAAAACGATTTAACCTCAACGTCACAATTATCCTGAAATCAATGACGGTCATTAATTTTTGTAATTACCAATAATCTGTAAGTTTTTATAATCTTACAATGTTTATTTCATTGATTTTTTTCCCTACCATGATAATTGTGAAGGAAATTTTTAATTGGTCTGCACTCGTTTTTTATGGATGACTGGTGCTAGCTCTACCAGGTAAAGAGACAAAATTAATTGTTGTTTTACATATCTTCTTATGTAAAAAACAAGTAATGGACTTCTTGTGGCTGGAATGATAAAGATGATGATATGTTCTAAGTTTGTTGCAGTAGGTATGTTAGGCTTAAACGATGTAGATCCGTGTAGTATAATGAGAGAATACACAGAACGTGCCGATCCTGAGCTCTCGCAATGAAGCGCTATGCAAATAAATGCAATTTTTCCTCCAACATTTCTGAGATAATATCTGTATACAGTTTATGCTGCTACGTTTGCTCTGAGTTATTGCACGTATATTATTGTACGCTGTGCGAATGTTTTCTTTTTACGAGTATAGTTGCTTATTTTTATTTATGCAATGAATTTGTTTTATTTAGAACTCATGAACTTACGACTATCACTTAAATACAAACTCAGGCCGAGTTTGTAACGATTTGTGGAATAATACGTACTACTTTTAACTCACTAAATTGTATCTATCATAAGTGTGCAAGAGACTCTTCCGTATTTTAAGAATCTACAAAAGATATATCTACAGAAAACAGCTTAGAATGTGGTAGCCATAGCTATCATAATACCAATGATAGCCAACAAGTGATAGTGATATAAAACAAGACTTTTAGATATTCCCATGAATTCATGATACAACGATCTTAAATACTTAGGGAAAAATACGTTTTGGGAGTTTTTAAGAACTGCGACATAATTGACCACGAACTGTAAATGAAACAGTACTATGTAGAAGGTTTCACATGTCCTTTAAAATTATTTTTGCACTGCTTTAAATCTAATCTTCCGATTTGAGCACATATTACATCTAAAAATAATTTAATAAAAAGCTGTCTTTTATATCAATATATCAAACAAAAAAATGTATAATATACTTTTGATTTTAATTTTTTTAAGAAAATGATGATTCTGTTCCTCACTACACAATGTGCTCTATCATAACTTATATTCTAGATTTACTATTATATAGAATGTGTGTGTAGTTTCATCGAGTCAACTTACACAAGCTTTTATTTCATTATTTTTATCTATTTGCTACAGTATACCAAAATTGCAAAGTCATGTTTAAAACTGTAAAGTAAAATTTAAAGGTAGTTCGTTGCATAGGAATTAAAAAATGGCAAAGTCCGGGATGGAATCGCACATGGAAGGTTCCGTACCACCATACAATATTCAACTGCAAAAAACACTCAAAATACGTTTATTGTACGGGCTAAAATAAAATTTTATTAAATAAGGCTTAGTGATTATATGCTCTTTGATAAGTACTACTCACAATACACATTGCTCTCTTTCATGCGACCTCTTTTGTGAGATTATTTTTACGACTACTACTATTTTTTGCATAGGCATTTATGACTGCTCCTTCTTTACAGGTTACGTAGGTAACGTGTAAGAAGGAGTACTTTACGTACTTTACACGTTTTAGTGGCAAACTATGACTTTTGAGTTGTATTTTGACACTAAAACGTGTAAAGTTATTGTATGGTTAGATCACCTTTGCAAATAAAAAAATGCCCTATAAAAATGGTAAGGAATTCCAATTCTGACATTGCTGTCTCCAAAATAAAAAAAGATACTATTGGTTAAATGACTGACTTTTAGATAGACCTATGTAAACGAAAAAATAAAATAATAAATTTCTTGTATATTATAAATGTTTAGATAGATATTATGTGATGTTCCGTAGATGCATTCATGTGACAGACGGACGTACATACGCACATCGTAGGCTTGTAAATAGGGTTCCATTATTACCCTCTGAGTAACGAACCCTAAAAATATCGATTTGTAATCCGTTACACTTGCCAGTTTTTGCTGGCACAATGCAGAGAAAAGCTTTTTGTACAATATTAGGCGATGTCTGTTTAATAACTTTCAGTAGATTTGGAGACTGCGGTATCTTTCTAACAGGGATAATATTATATTACAACGATGAAAGAGAATAGTTTTTTTTAAATAAATAATTACGCCGGTACTAAATAACAAGCAAAACTTTCATCATAAGTCAAAATTTACTGAATCTTTTTAAAAATTCTTAGTTACTACCTTTATAAAGCTACTATATTAGTGAGTATCATTGGCTATAACTAACAAATTTGAAAATGGTTGTTTGTTTGTTTGGTTAGTAATATTAAAGAAGAAAGCTACCCACCAACTTCTTCTTGAGTATTAAAGGAGGCAATTGCCGACACATAAAACAAAGCTAGTCTGTCTGTAAATAAATTTCTCCGGTCGTTCAGTTATTGTCGCTTGCTCGCGTGATTCAAGGTCGTCGGCGCAGCCCTGACCAACATGCTTTTTTCTTGAGTCTGCTTGCTGTCACAAAATATACATAGTTGAAATAAAGCTCATTTACTTTCCGCATTGCTTGCTTAGCCCACAGACCGCGGAATGTCACTCACGCTTTACTAGAGACGAAAGTAATAATTATACATTATGTCACACCGCGCCCGGCTAGTACCTAGGCGAAAGTCGCATGTCAGTTAGTGCTAAAAAAACGTAAATGCTCCAATGTGCTGGGATATGGTATCAAAATAACAGTAAAAACGTTAATAAACGAAATTCTGATGCAACCTATTCCTGTAATACAATTAAGTAGAAAATAGCAGACTTTCAATTTCTACAATTACCTTTTTTTATTTATTGAGGTTTTGGGTAAATATCAATTACCCAAAACCTCAATAACTGGTACCATTCCCCGACATGCTTGTTTCGTATGAAATGTGTTGAAAAGGCGTCTCTAGTAGCGCGCTAGCGACAGTCACATTATACTCGAAGTCAATGCCCGAAATTATGGCGCTTGGTCTACTCCACCCTCTTGACTGCAACACAACTGACTTTCACTGGCATGGTGGTTGTACAAGTGGCAAAGGTCACGCTTGAGCTGTAAGACCCCGAGACAAGAAAAGATCTCGACTGCGTTTGCGTAATTTAATGCAGCTATACGCTATTCTGTTGCGCGTGTTTCATTGTAAAATTTCTTCAAAATACATTTAATTCTTTCAGCGTAGTAAGAACTAATTTTCACACTTATAATATGAGTCGGTCGTAAAATTTCCTATTATGAAATAAAAATATTATCTATAGCATTCGAGTCGAGATGGATTTCATTCTAGGTGCAGTCGAATTACATTCAGAGATATATGTACTCAGCGTAATCTAACCTCAGCTTATTTGGTACATTCGCCGCCGTTAAAGTGTTAAATGCCGCCCCCTATTTACATTTATTGGTGACGTAGGACAAAAGGCCTTGAGAAGAGACTACAATAATATTTTTCTTAGGTTGCCACCCACGCTCTTATTTATTTCAAATGAGGGCAGTACTGGAGCCTAAAACCTGAAAAATCATATAGCTGCAGCGCATTTGATACTAAACATCCACTTCCATACCATTTCCATTTTGTACTGCATACCCTGAGTGCCTTGCAATGTTAAAATAGTATAATTACTTGATAATCAATAATAGGCTTTTTTGGGTTTAACAAATATTGGAAACTTGTAAAAAATGTAAATATTTGTAATCAAAATTCGTCTGTCTAAGTCATATAGCCTATGTTACCTGCTGATAATGTAGATATGTGAAAGTTAAATAATTTTTAAAAGGGTAGAAAATTTTGATGATCCATCACAAATAAACTTAATATCTTATTTTTCTTCTTTATATTAGTATAGTATTTTATATTTTATGCATAATATTATTCTTTATATATCATAATTTAAAATTGAAGATGTGAGAAAAAATTCACAATGTCAGTGCAGAAAGAGCAGTCATTCCACCTGAAGCCTCGCTTTGTATATCCGAAGAAATTCATCATAACTGACTGTTAATTTTTACTCCTCTAAACTGACAGCACTATTAAGCACTATTTCGTTCTAAAAACAATTATTATTTTTAGAGCATTATTATCTAAGAAAAAAATAATTTATTTATATAACGCAAAAACATCAGACTATGAAAAGTGAGTAAATTACATGGAGATATATGTACTAAATTACATACTTACCACGTTCCCGATGTATATGGCGTAACAAAGATACGCATGCGAGCAAAGCGCAGGCAAAAGTAAAAAGTATAAAAACTATTTACAAAATCGTTGGTATTCAGATATTTAAAAGGGTTAAGCTTAAAATTAAGGGTCCTAAGACATCTTTTGTTTTTGCGTACTATGCAGTCTTTGTATATGCAATATACAGACATAAAAATATTTTTTTGCGATTGCATCTTATGACTATATTGTTTACGGCAGTAAATTTTTAATTCTTAAAAATCGCTTGGTTTATGTGCTAGTATGAATCGACCCTAAGAATAATTACAACTAGGAAATCTCGCATATAACGCCAATTACTTGATAACATCTAAATTAAACAAATTGAACTAGTTAAATACTAGTAAATTGTGCCCTTCGATTTGGGCTACACTCTCCACGCTGGCCAGAAGTGTGGGAGAGGTCTCTTTGTTTAGTTTGTGTTTTCTAAGTCGCCTTTAACGACATCCACGGGAAGACTTGGAGTGGTCCTATTCTACTCTGCCGGGAACCACACGGCAATTATGCGGAGAATTAATAGTACTAACGTACGAGTAGCTATACCATTGTCATTACTTAACGGCCTGCGTGGCAAATGGTTAGCACGCAAGTTGGTTAATTAAGAGGCTCTTGGTTCACTCCATAATGAGGGAAAAACTCGTACTTGTCTATTATTTGCACAGGTCTGCTGAATTCACCCAAGATTAGGATTGGGGTCAGGCAAGCGGCCGGTGGAAAAAAATTGCCGTATTACATTAAACCATGAAAAGAATAAAGGTGAGATGCCCGATGGCCTTGTGGGCGTGAGCATTATTACGTTCGGGCTAGTCTCCACTTTGACAACCACAAGTTGCATAAAAATACCTCGAGCTCCTCCATGCTTCGAAAAGCATGTTAAGCCGTTGGTCCTGGCTGTCTTCATTGATGGCAGTTGTTAAGCTATGTCAGATGCCTTTAGGCAGCTTGAAAAATCTGACACCAGTGCTGGCCAATTGTACACACGAAAAAGAAACCAGAAATAGAGAATAATGGTTAAACTTATCGCCTTTTATCCTACGGAGTAAAGAGTTACCCATAGGCTCACGGCCTCAGAAACCACTTGTCTCCGAAGTGCGTTGAAGCGGTGAGGAGGTATTCCCCGCGGGCTTTTTTCCCTTCACGCATGCGCAGTATCGCACAAAGTAACGTCAGTAGGACAATGTTAATAGGACACTTATTTTAGCGGACTATACATTACAAATAAGTCTAAATCACTCTAAAAATGAAAAGATTTATTGTAAAGATATCTTTCTATTTGCATTAATAAAGAATGAAAAAGTAAAATTTCGTTTGATATTCGAACTTACATCGCCTACTTTAAAATTCACTAGGTACGCCAAACGACACCACACTAATACGATGATAAAGTATGCATCGAAACTTCCTTAGCGCTGGCTAATGTTCTGCTACATACATTATATTGTACCAATCTTACTGCAACGACTCTCATACGTACTATACTAAAATTATATGTTTCAAAAGAAATGCGACCTCGGAATATACAATGATGACAGTAAGCAAGGATTATTTAAAAAAACGGGCCAAGTGCGAGTCAAACTCGCGCAATGAGGGTTCCGTACAATATGCTTCGTGAACACACACACAATGTGCAAAAATGTTTTATTCAATTTACTAGCGCTATCTAGTGGTGTTTTAGTGAACTATTTCCCTAGGTGAACTTATTATACTGAGTTTACCACTTTATTTTAATTCTTATTATTTTTCCTGTAATTTCCAAGCAATGAACTATGTATTGTATTTTTTCGAAATTTTAGGCCCAGTAGTTTTGGAGATCAGGGGAGGGGGGGGGAATGGTCAAATTTTGCCTTCTTTCGTGAATAAAATCAAAAGTATTGATTTTTTTCGCGAACAAAAAAAAATATTTTTGAAATCCTCATAACAAGCCCTTTCAATTGATATATAACACGGTAAGGTTTGCAAAACTTTTTTTTATCATTTTCTATTTGGACCCCCTAAACTGACGCTTATTTAAAAAAAATATATATATTTACTTTACACATCCGTGTTTGGGTCATAGGTTTACACCATCTTACCAAATTTCATTTAATTTGGTTCAGTAGATTCGGAGAAAATCGACTGTGATAGACGGACGGACGGACAGACAGACGCACGAGTGATCCTAGGGGTTCCGTTTTTAATTTTTTGTACGGAACCCTAAAAAAAATGTTAGTTTGGTTTACTAGCAATATTATGATTTACTTTGGTTTTGATCACGAAGCGTAAATCATGCAAATATTGTATTTAGAAATCTTACTTACTACATAAATATTAGTCCATGACAAGTCCTATAAAAAACTATAGTTCTGTTGTCTTCACCTCATTAAGTTTAACCTCAAGAAATACAAAGAAGTGTTTATTGCACTAGGAAATATGTAAAATATAGGTAAGTACCTATGATTATCTCGAGATGTTCGATGTTTATCTTTTTGCCACAGTGAGTCACAAGGAAATCTTATTTACCTTCTTCTTGATTACTTGTCTGGCGTAGGATAATCGGAAAACTGGAATTCGACTATATTTCTAACGGTTAATTTGCAAATCGTACAGACATTCCCGAATTGAATAATGCTGATACGCTGAGCTAAGTGGCTTCTTAGGTAAGTAAGTATTTTTTTCTTTTATTCTAGCTCCAATATTTTTTTAATAGCCTAACGGCTGCTATCTATGATGATAGGCGGGACCAATTAGTTTCTTTTATGTCACTTGCGATCGCCCATCCTCGTTAGGACCGCGCCCAGGGTTGCTTTAGATGCGTAAGCGTTGAGTCAAAGTTAAATATTTTATTTGTCGTAGGCTTTTATACATATAATTTGGTGATAGTTAATTTTCATTACAATTCATTGTTTAAAGTTAGTATCCTGTAGAATTTTTTCGTGAATAGAATTAACAGAATTGATGATTCCGTTGCGAGCAAAATCCCCAAAATATGCGGCATAAACAAACAGACTTATCTATATAACTTAATTTTGGCCCTCAGAAAGCCACCTCACAAATCAAAGGTCACTCTTTATTTTCTTACATCGATACAATATCCAAATGCACCTTTTTGTGCTAACATTGGCAATGCGGAGCCTCACGCAGATTATAAAAATATACAACATTGATCCGTGTGGGCAAGACAGAGCAAAGGCAGAATTATTCTACAGCCGAGTGTAATGTGTAATAACCAATACGATTATTACGAGTAGGTATAATAATCTTGATCGCTTTGACAGTCGGATAAGTAAGACTGACTCAGCCAAGCGAGACAGCCAAGTTTAGTAATTGTTACTGTAGATAAGAAGTATTATCATAATATTGATAATAAGTTGTTCTTTATATAACAGAACCACATTTAGGCTAGACCAAAGACAATACCTATATTATATTGTCTTTAGGCTAGACGACGATATTTCTCTAGAGATATCTGCTTTCCACCTTAACGCCCACTAACACGCTAAACGTTGCCTTTGGGTTTTATGATCTTGAGCTCCGTTTACCCCGCAAGGAATAAAGACGTGATAATATGTAGATATGTATGTACGAGTATTATCTCTATTCATGATTAACGTACTGCAGCCCCAACCTAGTCCAAGAATCATTAAATATCCTTCCATTTCCTAAAGACTGTGTGCCACCGAGTCAATAGTATGTCGTTACCGTCTTTTCTTACTTTCACTAAATTCATAACAATAGGTAGACAGTAATAAATATGTTATTGGCCGTAAACTGTGATTCGTTGTTAACACAATGAGATACCCACGTAACGCGAACGTAAACGACCAACACGTAACACTAACCACATTTTGATACGAAATTCTTCAATTATTTATGGAGGATTAACATGCGATTGTCATTCGAACAGTATTAATACTATTGTTATATGTTTATGTATTGTTGGTTGGTGCCGAAATGCCTGTCTGTGGTTACATTTTACACGCGAACAACAAGGACTGCCTACACAAAAAAAGCTTTGCATCCTTCATAATTTAAAAATTCAAATAAATAAAAAATGAATTTCATTATCACAATGGCATGGTGCCCTTAAATTGTTCTTGTACAACTTATTTCTTCATTCATAAATTAGTGTAATTTTCTTGTCTACCCTAAAGATTTTAGAAGTGAAAATTTCTTTAGGCGCGTTGAGCTTTTTTGAGATAGGAAAAGGAAAACAACCATTGAACTCGCGACATCGTTGCCAAAAAGCCGTCACCTACATATGTCAATCAATTAGTATTTCCTAAACAATTTAATATTTCCTGACGATTCAAAAAATAGTAACTCTTCAAGTTTTCACTTTTATCTATCGGCACTCGCGGTGTGCCAACTGTATTTTTTTTATTTGCATGTTGTGCATGCGGTTTTGTACACGATAAATACTTATTTGCAAACTTTTCGAAGAGCCATGGTCATTACTATTTTCAGCAACAGCACAGTTACCCATACATTTAAAATGCTGACAATAGCACTTCCTTGAGAATTTGGTATCTCCTTAAAACAATTGTATAAGTATTTTGTTATAAATGTCTACAGTAACTGAAGGTGATTTAACATAATGCCATTACGCGGAGGAATTGATAAATATCTGCCTTTGTGTAAACTTTTTACGTTTCAGAATGGAACAATGATGGTCGGGTGTACTAAACATCCGTCGACAACAAATAAGTACAAAAACAATTCGACATTAACGCCCGGAATTACCGGTAATAAATGTATGATGCTATTTACGAGTATAATCAGTACATAAGGTCAAGCTGAGAAACCCTCATGCAAAGTGGTCTTTTTAATTTCATACAGTACGCAAAAATATCAGATTTTGTGAGGTACTTCGATGAAAAACAGACTAATTATATTATCTGCAGGGCCATTTTGCTCTAGTTGTAAGGGTTGTGGCGTACCCAGGCACCCTGGGCGTTTAGAGACCGAAAACGAGCTTGTAGCCTGGTAAACAGATCGTAGAGGGCACCCACAGAATACAGAAAGACCGTGAAAGCACCAGAGGGCACCGCCAAAAATCAGAGAGAGCCGGGCGGACGTAAAGTCGTGGGTCGGAAGGTCGGGTCGGGGCGCAAGATTAATTTGCGAACTCGGGCGTCAAATATTAAAACGGGCCTGATTATTTATGAAGCTTAAAACTTTGCGTTAATCTCTTCAGGTTTTGGGTAGAATGTTTTGAGTAGACTTTTTTGATACTGAATAAAATTGATATAAGTACAGTTATCAACTCGACCACTATTGAAACTGTTTCTATAGGTTTTAAGCAAAATTGAATTAAATATTTTGTCACCTAAAATAATAAGCATGACTCACGTATTTTTGATGAAACCAATAGATAATTGGCTATATCTATCAATAAAATTTGCTAAGCAATTTTCTGGCCTACAATCAGAATAATTAGGTACACCAAGATTGGCTAAGCAAAAATTTAATGCAGGAAACTGAGAAAAGTTTCAGGTAGTTCAGCAAATCAAGCAACAGGGACTTGACCTACCTACTCCTAGTCATAAGCGATAGTTACTTTTATGGGTTCCGTACCAAAAGGGTACAAACGGGTCCCTAATCACGAGACTTCGATGTCCGTCTGTCTGTCACCAGGCGGTATATCATTAACCGTGATAGATATACAGTTGAAATATTCACAGATGATGTATATATCTGTAGCCGCTGTAACAAAAAATACTAAAAACAGAATAAATAAATATTGAACTTGGCAACTCTTGAAAAATTCACGTTTATGCACTTTAAAAATAAATAATTGTACCGAACATAAAATAATCATTTAAGGGGGCTCCCAAACAACACAATGATTTTTGACGTTTTTGCTCGATAGTCTTGTTGTTGTATTGATAATAGTACGGAACCCTCCGAGTGCGAGTCCCATTCGCACTTGGCTGATTTTTTATAACCTGGCCGAAAAAAGTGGTGTGATTTCCGGGTTCATATATTATGTATGTTTGTAAGGCTTTATTCCGCCATAACTTATCATTAGTTATTTATATCATTCTGAGTTACATCATGGGCTATAATGTTTTGGCAAACAGGTAGACATGAAAATATTTGTATAAATTCCTAATCCTAACTTCCTTACTTAATATTATAAATGCGAAAGTGAGTTTGTTTGTTTGTTACGCTTTCACACCCTATCTACTGAACCGTTCATCAAGAAATTTTGCATACACATCGGTTAGAGTACTGAGAAGGACATAGCCTGTATATCACGCGGGCGAAGCCGCGGGTAACAGCTAGTAAATAATAAATGTAATAAATAACAGCGGCTTTTGAAGAATACGGTATTTGCCTAATGTTAAGATCATATAAAATTTGTTACCAATGATATTAATTTCTATCTAAAAACACTATAAAGAACATTTTAAATTTGATATCGATTCGTTAATTGATCTTAAAGCTTCTTTAAAGCTGGGTGAATAGGACCATTTTTTAAAGAATGAACATCTTTAATTACAGTTATACTGTATTGTAGTCGCTAAATTTATAGCAACTTTTATTATGAAACCATTACCATAAACGAAATATTTCGTATGGCTACCAAACGAAGTTCTCACCCATACAAAATATAAAGTTGTGACGTCACAACCAGTGGCGGCCGCTCCTTAAGTGCACTCGTGCACTGCACTACCACTACTACCAGATTTTTATGTATTTCCCAATTTTTTTTTCGACACAAATATTATTTATCCATCAGTATGTAACTTAAATTACACACTGAAGAAATATAAAAAAATATTTTCAAACAAGCTTGATCTTTATTACCTAAGATTTAAGACTCATTTTAGCTTAACTAAAAATTGGGCGAGCGCCTTCAAAGTGCGCACGAACCGTCTCCATAGAAACTATATGCAATGAGACAGAAATGCCGGCAGGTGAAACTGAAGATGATCCGTACTCAATGTATGAGAAAAATTTAAAAATCGGGACGGCGCACGAGTCCCGAATACTCCCGAACGGGCTCGCTCGGGCGGCATCGGCCCGCTCGCTCGTTGAAGATTTTTGTTGCGAAGGCGTGTCCTTGACCCTCAAATCAGTTTGTTTGTTTTATTTCGCACCGGTGACATGGTGTGATAGATAATTATTAATTATATAGGCATGCATAGGGGTAGTCGACTACAAACACTGTTTTTGAGAGACAGTAGGTAAGCAAGTGAACCACCA
This sequence comes from Rhodophaea formosa, assembly GCA_963082605.1. Lineage (NCBI taxonomy): Eukaryota > Metazoa > Arthropoda > Insecta > Lepidoptera > Pyralidae > Rhodophaea > Rhodophaea formosa. The sequence continues at coordinate 12,967,595 of OY720203.1, read as the reverse complement.
CGTCTTGAAGTCACGAGCCGCCACTGGTCACTGCACTGGTAGGGATTTTAGCGGCGCGTTTTCACGTCAAAAAATTAACGTCTGAAAACATGTGACTTTAAAACATTTATATCTTAAAGAGTTTTTTGTTTAGAAATGTATTTCTGTCACTATTGTGTTTATTTTTGGCAGGTCTTTACATAGCAACACGAAAAATTTTTTAGTCAGGATGCCCATTTGTTTGCGTGAGTAAGTAGAATCGAAAGTAGCTGTGCCGTTTCGCTTTTCGGGTTGTCTATGCGTCACGGATCAATGCTCCGATGAATGTTGTGTAATTGATTAAAAACTTACTGAACTGCAGTTATGAAGGAAATAAAACCCAATAGCTATTATCGAACTAGAAAATATCTATTCATTACTATTTAATAAGGTAAATTTGTCTATGGTCGTAGTAGTAAGAGGAGCCGCGAGCAAAAAAAAAACTAGTTCACAATAATATTAACAGACACCAACGAAGAAATTATTTAAGACTAGCTGTTACCCGCGGCTTCGCCCGCGTGATATATAGCCTACGTCCTTCGTGTATGCAAAATTTCATGAAGATCGGTTCTGTAGGTTGGGCGTGGAAGCGTAACAAACAAACTCACTTTCGCATTTATAATATTAGTTAGGATTACAAATTACACCCCGAAAATTAGTTAAGCCTTTTCAAAGTCTGTTAAAAATCACATCTCACGAATCAGAAAAAGTTTTCATGCTGGACTTGAAACTCTTTGCTCGGATTCTATAAAAATGTTTAACTTTTGCATCTGCTGTGGCATTGGGCTATACTGAGCGGTTGTGATTGGTGTAAAATAAAAAGCACAAGTGCCGTAAAATACATCATTACGATACAGATTTCGATGTCTTAAGAACCGTATTATTAGCAAATGTATTGAAAAATATCAAAAATTTATATGGGCAACTAAATACTTACTACTACCTATGCCAGACGCATCTATACTTCAGCTGATGTTTTTAATGATTTTACTTTCGATATGTTTAATATGAGGAAGGATACATACATTTTATCACGACTTTATCGTGACTTTATTTCTTGCGGGGTAGACCTAGCCCAAAGTCATAAAACCCAAACGCCATGTTTAGCATGCTATTGGGCGTTGAGGTGGAAAGCGGATTGCCTTTGGACGTGATTCCTTAGATTTTTGCCCAATCCCTTGACCGGCTTTTACGTTCTGCGCGGGAAGATAAGCAGCTCGTATTTTTTATGTTTTTTTTCTTTTCTCCCAAACCAGCATGGACGAGGATGAGGAAGGATGACTAAGCACCAACTAATCACACACTTTCTAATTTATATACAAAGTTTATACTTACATCATCAAAAGGAATATTTTCCGCTAAATCATACACTAAAACATAGAAAATAGTATTAGTATTTTATTTTACATGAAATATGATTTCATACGGAACAACATCGATCTACATACATGAAAAATAAATCTTCTTACCCTCGTCAAAAGAGTGAGCGTACCGTGGTTTTAGATATCGTCTAATGGCCTTGCCGCGGTAATAGAGGAAACTGTCTCTCTAACTTTATTTCCTATATTAAATTGATCTAAAACGAGAATACCTATAAATATACATATAAAATATATACTAAAATACAATAATAATTGCCTCTTGAAATTTTTGTAGATATACGTATTGCACGTCTCATACATAACGCAGTGATTGTGCATTAGTCTCGACTTCTCAACGTCAACCCATTTTCAGAACTGAAATTGATTATAGGCCTAGAAAGGCTAAAATATATGTTTCTTTTATATAATCCTGTTAAAATTTTATTTTTTTCCTTTTTTATTTGCCTAGGCTGTATAAAAAATATACATTCCGCCAAAGTAATATAATCACTATTCAGTGTATATTACAGTGTTACAGCGTAGGCTTTAGTTCCATTGTCGCACTTTATAAACAGTATTTTAAAATTATAAGGACGGCAAAATGTATTCTTGTTGATTAAAATTCATTCCAAAAAGTCAACTTAAAATATAAAAAATTGTCGCCCTAGACAACTCGATTCCATAAACTAGTAGTTTACAGCTTAATTCATAAGTACTGCAGATAAATCAGGATCAGAAAAAGCAAAAGATATGCTGTTATGAGATCTCGTCTTCCGTACTTACCTTTATTAGACAGGAACAAAAATTTTAAACTGATCTGCGTCTGCGTCCGTTGGATATACACAAACCTTAACACAAACATGTAGATTTTCCCGTGACTTCGTCCGCGTAAAACATTATCCCCTTAGGAATTGATTTTCTTAATATCCTTTCTTAGTGCTTAGTTGCTCACTTACATCATGAAAGGAACCTCTGTACCAAATTTCAATTTCTTCGGCTGTGCCTTGATATACCTACATATAATATATAATGTATGTCAGTGAATCAGTCAGAATTGCCATTTATATATTTATGTGGAGATATTCTCCTTAGCGCACCTAGTGAAGCGCAACTAAATTATTCTTCGGAGCGCACATTATAGTTGCACTCACGATAGCGGAATAAAATATTTTACATTATTATTGTGAGCGCAACTAAAAGGTGTGCTCAGATTAGGCTCGGAGGAATAATTTAGTTACGAATCAAAATGGTTGAGCTAAGAGGAGTGCCTCTCTCTCTATGTGAACTTCATTACACCTATACACTAATACACATATGTATAGAGAGAGATACATCGTAGTGAAGTAAGTACCCATTGCAAGATCATTCGATAACAAAGATGTACGGGATTTTTCCTGTTGCGTTGAATGCATATTATGGCGGTTTGGTTTGTCTGCACGTTTTATTGTAGCCAACAAAGCGCCATTACGGTGCCCTCGGTTGATATGGTGGGTGTTTAATTTCGCATTTATGTGTCGCTAAAGGAATGTATATATGATTATATGACTAGTGAGTTTAGATGACTAAGGATAATACATATTAATTGGTGCTTAAAGATTTTTGGCCCCTGGAACCAAAACATATGAAAATGCAATTTGGCTAATAAAAAAATTAGATTAGCTTACAAATGATTGAAGGATTTTGAAATAGTACCTACTAACTGTTTCAAATTGTACCAGAATGAAAAGGCAAGCGTTAAGTTTATGTACTTTATTTATACTTAGAAAACTTAGATTATATAAAATCTAGATAGACTCTATTAACCAAAAAGCGTAGAAAAATATTGTATAGGTATAGTCCATCATGCAAACACATTTGACGGATTTTGATGACATTCATTGACAGGACCGAATGCTAAAACCATGGACATATATGTACTACGTGCTAAAACAATGAAGATATATGTACTACGTACTAAAAGAAAGCTTCACGCACACAGCCATTGAAAAATTGGCCAGTATTTTAATCATTGAAATAAAGGCATGACGGTGTCTAGTCATATATAGTCAAAGTTAGATAAGTGACGATATTTTACTGAACGAAAATTTTTAATTATTTCCTTGTTCCTTATTACATTGGCAAATTGTTTTTATAAAAACACGACTTGTAGTCAATCTTATTATACTCCTAAAAAGTTCATAGAATCAATTTACCTATACCCTATTGTAAAAAGCATCGAATTTCTGGCGAAATCTCTTTCTTTCAAATTACCCAATTAATTAAATTATTTTTGGACGGGGAAATCAAACGGATATTTAAGTAAATAAAGTAATCTTTTCGGGGTCAAGGCTCGTCTCTCTCTCTCACGTCTGAGCGTGTTTGAATTGAATTGACGAAACAAGAAAATTGTTTTTCTTGTTCTCTACTCTTTATTATATTTATGTCGCAGTCATCTGGTTGAATCTGCAGCAAAAAATAGAATAAGTAAAGCTTTGGAAATCATACTACCTAACACCGAACATTACAAAGTCGGCTAAATCCCATTCAACGACTTAGCTAAATGACATTCAGTCAAGACGTTGAACGTTACATTCAACGACTTGACGATTGGTCCTTTAGTCATTAAGTGAAATGTCGTCATTCAATGAACGTGCTAGTCATTCAATCAAATAGCAGATTCGTCCAGATGACTGCGACATTAATATACTGTGCAGTTAATATGACTAGGATTCTTATTTGAACGGATCGTACAAAAATAGACTTGCTTGACTAGTAGAAAGTACTTTTATTATAAATTTATCTATAGATATCCGATAGGTCAGGATATTTAGCGTCTCGATCAGGTGCAAATCGGGATGCGTCCCCAGACCACTTCTTCTTCTTTTCGTGTCGATGACTAGATTTTGTCCCTCCAGTGTGTGGCAATTCTAATTCCACTTTCTGAAGCGGTAAAAAGGTCTTCCTTCGCGCAGCTGGTTGGACAAGAAGGGCACGAAAGGAGGTGTGACATCTTCATCGTCATGACCACACTGGCAACGCACTTACGCCTAGTCAATATAGCCCCATCGACCCAAATCATGCCTGCATCGGCCCACCTCAGTCCGGAAGCGATTAAGGCTCCTCCATATGGACCACGGGAGGTTATTACCCAGACCCCTGAAAATCATGAAGTGCCGCGCAAATAGGTTCCCCTGGCAACACTACTGGCACGCATATTCTCCTTGACGACAGCAAGCCAGGACTTCTCGGGGTTCCCCTTATGCCTTTTTGACATTTGAACGTGACCGTCCGTACCAGCATAGACGGCTTTCTTGCTGCTTGTCAGTTGTGGGTGGCTCTAGTCCCTGATTCGAGCGCAGTTCCGGTAGCTGAACCTCTTTATGCTACTGGTAGTGCTGGTTTAACAGCTAATGAAAATACGAACGTCACTTCTACTTTACCGTGAGATCCTCAGCTTGCCGTGAGAGCCTTCAACGCAGCGGCACATGGAGATATCTTGTCCCTCGAGCGTGCTAGCTTATATATACGCTTTCGCCTCTCGGACAACTCTAACGTATTGAACACTGGTTGTTCACAGTTATTTCTGGCCCTGGCCATAGCTGTCTTTGCAGAAAGCCATGGCCAGGGCCAGAAATGACTGTGAACAAGCTGCTACAAAGCCGGTAGTAGTCATTAGGGTTTGGATGCTTGCCATGTTTAGAAGAGGTTCTTTTTCACACTTACCTCCCACTGGAGTGCGTTGTTCCACCCCATGTCTCCTTGTCACATGTGTTCCACTCTTTAATCAAAGTCTTTGCATTCGCTGTATCAGTGACAACGGCCTTTCCTGTGTCATTGTTCTTGGATCGGATTCAAAGCCTTTATTAACAATCGCTAATGCCAACTCTTGGCACTTCTTCAACGGCGGTGTCAAGTTTATTTTTTCACACCTACCTACTGAAATTCCAAGCAATAAATATTGATAACTTTGGTACTTTCTTTTATATCTAAAACGTAATACAATACCTGCCCACTTTTTCCACCTTTATCAACTAATAAAACCTAGCCAGTTCAATATAACGACAATGATTACAAGCTACTGTTATTTTCATGTCGAAGTGGTATTTTCGTGCAAAAGAATAATAAAGAAAATTAGACCTCTCGTAATAACACATAAGTGTATTTGAACTATATTTTTACGTACTAAGTAGGTAATTGAATTTTATTGTAACAGGTGCACTAAGTATTATTGTTGTTTCAAGAACAAGGCTCGACCAAGGCGCGCGTAGTGGTTTATTTACAACTAATTCTACATTTTATTTCGCATTGTATGTACCTACGTAGTTCTTTGATATGAAGGCACGTATAGTTTATTCATTATACCGTATATTTTTCTTTATTTCTAAGGAATTATAGGAAGTGTTATCCCATTTTTATTTAGATATTAAGATAACTACATTTATGTGAATTCCAATTATCATGGCAGATTTTTTTTTTATTTATTACATTTTAGGAAGACTATAGAGCTATAAATACATATTAGAAAAAAATAATAAGAAATGAAGAGCCAATAAAAAGAAATAGAAGCAAGAACACAATAGCCAGTGATATACGATATTCACAGTAACAACTATCATGAACAGATATATGATTGTAATAAAAAAATTAAATACCAAAATTAAGCATAGAATTTGTTGATAGTCATCATCATCATCAGCCTATACTCGTCCACTGCTGGACATAGGCCTCCCCAATTGCACGCCATCGAGATCTATCTTCGGCTGCTCGCATCCAGCTCCTACCAGCCATCCTGCGCAAATCGTCACTCCACCGCGCCCGAGGACGTCCTACACTACGTTTGCCGATGCTAACTTACTTTCTATTCGAACCAACAAATAATTAAATCAAAGCGCTTCGAAATTTTTTTTGCCTAATGGTAAACTTCAGAATCCCTATTCCTACACACAGTTCTTATTTAATTGAATTTTGATTATTTGGATAGGTAGTGCGTTTTTATTCTACTGACAAGAAGGGTTACGCGATTTGCTCGTATCTTGAATGTTTGTAATTTTTTTTATTATCTCGGATCATCCAAACGGCTGGATTGATTTCCAGAGTTTAATTATACCATGCGGCAGTTAAGTTTATTATTTTTTAAAGGGTGTCATTTGAACGGTCAGCAGAATATTCGTATTTTTGTTGGCAAAAAAATATATATGATCAAATAAAATAGCTAGTTCAGCAGCGACAAATATTTGTGTCTGCAATTTATATCGTTCTGAACAGCAGTAAATTTTATTGTACAGCCGAATATATAAAGATAAATAATTTCTCTGCTGCCCAAATAATAATTTAGCGGCCCGACTATTTATTTTGCAGCGTGACTGTTTATTTTGCAGGCACATAGGCAATACAAGCTGCCTGAAATGCCTAAATTGCTAACCATTATCATGATTGTTTGCTGATCAAGAATGGCAGCTTCATTTTTATTATTGCTAGCAAAATATTTGTATGCTGGCCAAATGATTAATAGGCTGTTTTATTTTTGCTTACCATATTTTTAAACAGTTACCTCTAACAAAAATTTGCATTTAAAATCAAATGTTTTAGAAACGGATCCTCATAATATTTTTTAAAGACCTATTTAACAATAACCCTAAAATAACTAATAACAATAACCCTACACAGGGTGTAGGGCCTACACCCTACACGATGGGTTAGTAGAGAAAAAATAATACTCCCATTTTACTTGTATGTACATTTACCATAAAAAAAACTTTTTTTAAGATATTTTTCTACCACTTTTTTGGCATGATTAATATACATACCCATACCAAATTACGGCTTTCTAGTACTTAAAGTCTCTCAGTATCGGACGGATTGACAGACAGACAGACAGACAGACATGGCGAAATTATAAGCTTTCCTTGTTTACTACAGAACCAGTAGGTCGTTGTCACGCGGAAATACCCAGAATACATGTCCGCGTAAGATGGCAATGCTCATTTATTGTCTTAGGAAAGTAATATTTTATTTTGTGGAAACAGAAAGTAATGCGATCAAGTATGATCGAAGGTCGTGTTCATAAAAGTAGCATATTATATCTTCACTTTAATTACGTTCCACAAAAAATCACTCGAGCCGAGCGAGAGCAGTTTATTTTCTAAGTTTTGTTTAGAAATTATTTCAAAAAATATCATTTTTATTGCTCACTTTAAAATAAAAAGGACTTTACGAAAATAATCGTGTTGCTGGTAACCATATGATTTCGGCAGTGCGAGTGCAATATATCAATCACCAGTCAAAGTTTCCTTTTTATAACGTATACATATATATACCTATAGATAGATTGTTATGTGTGAGTTATAATTAATAAGGCAAGAATAATTTTATCGCAACTCATTATGAGTAATCGTACAATACCTAGTAACCTACTTATTTCTTCGAAGTCATGCTAATTCGGCAATGAATTGATCACGACGTAAGTTGCTTAGCTACATTTTTCCTCTGACTGGCTGAACCCAAAACAATTTTGAGATATACCTACCTACGTTCAATTAGGCAATTTTCGATATTACAGATTTTAAAAACGTAGGATTTCTATTTAAATAAATTTTGCGTTTTGTGACGTTATTCGTGCGTGAACGCATGCTTATTAAAACCCCTGTGTTTTTTGATTATAATTATTACGTATGAAATTAAGTTGCTTATAAAATTGATTCTCTGCCTTATGCAGACTTCCCGAAAATGTATAATTTAAGTTTATAAATAAAATAAATATTTATAATATAAGATAAATCACGAACTTAAAAAAACTTTTGCATTCCTAATTCATTGCATTAACTCTCGCGAATTTCATAATGATTTAAACAATTAATATTCTTAGATTGAATACAGATAAATACCACTTAAGATGCTTTGAATTTAAATACTACGTTGTTCACAGCAATACAAATGTTAACAACGACGTTGAAATTCAGTTTTAATAATTACATAATATCAAATGCTGTGTTGATTAATGGTTTCGAAAATGAAATCTAAAATCAATCAAATTAATGTTGTTTTTATATTTAAGTATAAGTCATTACATCATGTTGAGATAAAAAAAAAAACAAAATCTGTATTTTATTAGAATACCACATTGCAATTTTCCCCATCATAATGAGATCTACAAAGCATTGAACGGACCTTTCGTTCTTTTCAGGATGAAACAGGTAGACTAATGAGAAGAAACATAGTGAGGTATGCCATCCTGGCCTACGTCATCACCCTGCAGAGGGTGTCCCTGAGGGTGAAGCGACGGTTTCCCACGTGGCAGCACGTGGTTGACTCAGGTAAGCAAGGGACTGAAGCGCCATCATTACTTTCCTATATTACTAACTGACTAGCAGCTCTCCCCAGCTGCGCCCGGGCATGTATTTTACATACAAACCTTCGCCTTGAATCACACTACCTATTAAAAAAAACCGGCCAAGTGCGTGTCGGGCCACGCGCAGTGTAGGGTTCCGTAGTTGCGAATGACAACTTTTAGTTCACACTGTTTACACTCGCACCTCACAGTTTAACGACCAAAAACATCTAACAATGAAAATTGTATGAAATTTTACATTTTCCAGTACATTTTATAAGTTGCCTATAACTTTTTAGTTTTCACTAGTACTCAGCTCTGATAGTTTTCCTTTCAACTTCAGTATATATACTACTGCTGTAATATTTTTACGTATCCATATATAACCGTTTAGCAGATAAAGGGGGGGGGGGGGGGGGCACACTTACCTCTAACAAAAATTTTCACTTTAAACCCAAATATTTCGGAAACGGATCCCTAAATCGAAAAATGATGCTCTCAACCTCACAATATTTCAAAGACCTTTTTAACGATACCCCACACGATGGGTAAGTAGAGAAAAAAAAATACTCCCCCACATTACTTGTATGGGAGCTACCCTAAAAAATTGATCAAGATATTTTTCTACCACTTTTTTGCCATGATTAATGGCATGACATGGCGAAACTATAAGGGTTCCTAGTTTACTACGGAACCCTAAAAACCGCATCAAAATGTGTCTGTCCGTCTAAACTATACATATGTATGCTATATCCATTGTGTACTGTAGTACACAAAGGATCTAGCATACATACTTCAGACAGACAGCGGAAAACGACTTTGTTTTATACTAAATATGTAGTGATGATACCAGATGGCAGCACTGAGGCGTCGAGTTTGATAAATGGCTGTCATTGGTTAATAATTGAAAAACTATAACAACTGTCAATCTATGGCCCAATCACAGCTGACCTGACTGAAGATGTTATATTTTTTAATAAGAATGTTGTACAAACGTGTTCACATCATGTTTGTTCCAATTATATATGTTTTACTAGGTATTCCCGCCATGCTTTTAAAACAAAGATTACCAGGTCATTTCCATTAAATTAAATAAAAAAAAAGTTTTGCTTTATTACGACTTGTAGTTTAAGTTGTGCATTAATCGTGCTCGAGTACTCAAGAGTTTAATAATTTGCTATTATTTATTTTCAGGTTTGATGCTCGAAAGTGAGCGGAAAGTGTTCGAGAAGATGGACGGCAAGAGCCCCATGTCAAAATACTGGATGCCGTTGGTGTGGGCCACCAACATCATCAACCGGGCGCGGAAGGAGGGCCTCATAACCAGCGACCACATCGTGCAGACGCTCCTCGTGGAGCTCTCCGACATAAGGCGGCGGTTAGGGGCCCTCATCGGATATGACACAGTGTGTGTACCTCTTGTCTACACTCAGGTATGTTCGTCTGCGAGGCTTGTAAAAGTTATTGATTGAAATATACAAATGTTAAAATATAATCCTGCTGCCCAGGTTATTACGCTAACTGACAACACAGGTTCATTGCGTGTGCGTATTCCAACAAAACAACACAAAAATACCTACATACCATGGATGTACCTATATGCTACAAGCAAAGTTGACTGGGACCACCCATGTGTGCGCCCCACTGCTGACTGCGTGGCACTGAGGTTGATGAGTGTGGGCTCCACTGCTTGTAGTGTCACCTCAGCGCAGGCGAAATTTCCCGCAATGGCTCTGAAACATCATCATAAGGGACCCTTGACACAATTAACGTACCCTGTGCCCTCGAACCTCGAGGTGTGGTACGTTGAGTTTGCAAGACGCCTAATGGTATTTCCCTGATGCCTCGACACATTAGTGCCTTTCAACTCAGGGTATCAGTCTCGAGGTCTGCTACCGAAGACGCTGATGTGGTTGTCGAAAGGCGACGCAAATTTAACTAAGGATTATATATTTGTGCCGTTTGGCGTAGCAACGTTTGGACCATGTTGGGACTTTTGGGCAAGAGGCTTCTAGAAAGAGATCGCCCCATGACTTTATTGCTGCCGGTAACAAGGTGGCTGGCTGCTTTTGCGAAACGGATTAGCATAATTATGCAACGTTGGAACGCAGCCCGCGTTCTTGCTACCATGCAATACGGGCAGGAATTCGGATGATACTAAATTTTTCAGTGCTTCAGTTGTTACCTCTTTTCCTGTCTCTATATACAGGTATACGCCTATAATTACATAAAGAACTATTTGAGACTTTTACCTTAATTTTCGCTTACTAGGCCATATGATTCAAATAAGTTTGATACATATATCTTATTTGTTGGGTTGTGCTCCTGCAGTGGAGACTAGAAAGACCTGATGATGATGATGATGATGATGATATATCTTATTTATTTAAACAAGATTTGAATATATTGCACTATGGCGATAAACCGCCAGCGACGCTGGAGGTTGCCATTCGCCATGCCCTTCAACCTTCAATAATGCGATTTGCGCGTTATTCACAAACTAACGGTCGACTGCACAACGTCGCATAGATTACTTGTGTCATTCTCGGGTGCAATAGTCTGTTAGGATTATCCATAATGACACCTTATTAATACAGCGTGCCTCTGAAGCAGATGAATAGAAATAACGAGTGACCCCGACTAGATTCGTCCCGGTTGGATGTGGTCTTATTGTTTCTATTAACTTTATGAGTAGTGGCACAGAGGAAAAATAATACGTAGTGGCTTCTATTTATTCGTTGTGGGTGACAATAGCAAGGCACTTTACAATGAAGTCAATAGCTGCGAAAAGTCCTAAAAACAACTGCAAAGACATTACACAATTGTATTACGACAGCAACTTCTCCTAAAAAGTAATTACCTGTTTTGTATTTGGATAGGCTGGTACTAGTGTCATCCTATAACTCGTAATACGATCAGTGCGGGATTTTACAACTCAGCATTTCGGTCAACTGGTGTGATATTCGGTTTCTCAAATCTGTCCCTACATCGCCTCAAATTAGCGCCCTTTATCTGGGCACTTAACTATGAGCAAGGAAAACCACATTAAAAATGATGCATTGACATTGTATGTGTAAGTTGTAGTGTAGTAAGCAAAGTCAAGTCTGAGCGTCAGGCAGGACGTGACGGCCAGTAACATTGGCATGTGAGTTAATTCGTTCCGATGATAACACCATAACATAACAATTATCTGAACATGCGGGCAGCGTCTCACGTTTCTTGCTCATTATACGTGAGCCGAGTTAAGTATATCATAACAAATGCGCAAATACTTATGTGATACATATTTAAGAAATGACGAAGTTATATTTGCGGTCCATGAAAATGTGCTAAGTTTATTTTAAAAATCTCATTTAAACCAATTTTTGTTGGAAGTGTTAATTAAGATCTACAGCTTAATTTCATTTTAGATTTTTCACTCTCTAATCTTAAAGGTTACTTTGTTCTTTCAAAGGATTGTTAAAAAAAGAATCCATATGTGGGGAGCCCCCTGAATATTTATTTTTATTTTTATATAAAATTTGAAAGGCGGTTTATAGCTATTCTGCTATATAATAATTGTGACATACTGACAGATAGAAAGACAGACATGACGACTCTTGTTGTCTTGTTTTTTGCCATCCGGCTACGGAACCCGAAAAACTGCTACACGAGGGTCACCGGATTCGATCCCGGCGCGGGCTATTAAGACTACAAAAACTAAAAATTCCAAAGATCCGAAACGGGAGTCCAGAATTACCATGTAGGCGTCACACGAAAATTTCATACATTTGTTCGAGTGACGGATTGAACCCGGGTGGGTCCGGAATTTTTTCCGTCCCGGCCCGGCCCGACCCGGTGTAATGTAGTCCAGACCTTACAGTTGAACTTCAGCGATGAATATGTTTTTCTGTGTTCCGTGATGGCAATTGATGTCGGCGTGGTCTCCGCAGGTGGTGACGCTGGCTCTCTACACGTACTTCGTGGCCGCGCTGATGGGCAGGCAGCTGGTGCCCGCTGCACCTGGCAGCACCTCCAAATACGAGCCAGATGTATATTTCCCACTATTTACAGCATTACAGGTAAAATCTTGTTTATATTGTTGTTGTTTTGTTAGTATGTACTAATATAATCATAAGAAAGCTGCGCAATCAAAAAATCTGCAGAAATGCACATCATACTTATTAATGTTTTAAAAATTGAAATTTATAGTGTCTTGTGTAATTGCTGCATGTGGTGGTGGTATGAGGGTTACATACACATGTGTATTGTCGGATCAGATAATAAAGGGGAATGAATTTATCGATTACTAGCAGTCAACCCCGGCTTTGGCCGCGGCCGTGATTCATTCATGGCCTATGTCACTCAGGGATAATGTATCTATCCAAAACGGTGAAAGTATTTTTGAAATCGGTCCAGTAGCTTTTGAGTCTATGCATTGCAAACAAACAATCAAATATTTCCTCTTTATACTTAATATTAGTAAAGACCAAAAGTCGGTATTTATATGATTTAATAAATAATATCTATCTATTCCTTAAGAAACGTTACCCTAAATCAGGGATTGAATAACCAAAAAAATACGGTTAAATCGGTAAGCGGTATGACGTCATACCTTTATATTTCGATACCTTAGAATAATGGTACCTTCAAATTACCATACCATAAAGAAACGGTACCTGTACGATTTTGGTACTGTAATATTCCGGTATCGTTTTTTTTTCGATATTGGAATTATGAAATAAAGGTTTTCATTGAATTTTACCGCCGAGGATTCGCCTCAATGTTCTTCGTCGCATAATTTTTTCGGTGCTGAAAATATTTCAGTTATGGTACCAGTTTTTATAAAGGTATCGATACATAACGATATCGTAAATGTATAAATACCATTATTTATATTTAGCTGTATCACAACCGTAATTGTCAACCGATTTGGTTATACCTTTAATCTTAGGTGTATCGTAATTTTATACCGGTACCATACCCTTATACCTTTACCGTTTTCAACCCCTGCCCTAAATATGGTAACGCATTATTTATTTTCTTTTTTTCAGTTTTGTTTCTACGTAGGATGGCTGAAGGTAGCTGAAGTGTTAATTAATCCCTTCGGCGAAGATGACGATGATATTGAGCTGAACTGGCTCATAGACAGACATATTAAGGTTAGTACCTAAATTTTGAAACATAACTGTGGTTTATGGAGGACCATCCATAAGTAGTTCTTTAACTATTTATCTAACTGTATTTAGCTTTTTAAAAATATAAACTATTTACCATTATTAAATTACATATATATAGGTTTGCTAGTCTCGCATGCATATGATCGATGAATTAGCAGATAGTAAATGAACTCTCACAGAAGGACAAACCTATATCGTTTAATATACCTACCATATTAATTTCCAGGCGGCGTATATGATAGTAGATGAGATGCACGAGGAGCATCCCGAGCTCCTGAAGGACCAGTACTGGGAGGAAGTGGTGCCCAAAGACTTGCCGTACACCGTGGCCTCGGAGCACTACCGCCGACACGAGCCGCCCTGCTCCGCCGACCACTACAAGGTCAAGGCGGAGGACGCAGTGTACGCGAACGTACAAGCTCCGCGAAAGAGCCACGATGAGACATACGCTGATTATGTTAGTATCATTTCTAAATACTTAACTTCCTTATCTCGGCTACAAATTATTTTCTTTAATAACTACCTACACAACCAATACGTCTTTCTGAGTCAAAAAACCTTTTAACAATACTTTATATACTAACTACTTACTAAATAAAATTATCAGACAACTGCATGACCGTATTCCCTGAAAATGCTTCACAATATTTAACAACTAACAATTTTCCCATGCTTTCAGGAAAGTGTAGATACCCCATTGGTAGAACGACGAAAAAACTGGTTTCAGAGACAAATATCAAGAATGGGTTCCGTTCGATCTGCATCCACCGCCTATTCGTCCGGGGGCTTTTTCGGGCGCAACCGCCACAACTCTGTGGTGTACTCGAGCCCCGAGGCGGGCCAGCCGCCCGTTCAGCAGCCGCCTCACCATAAGATGTCTCTCTATGAGAGACTGGTGGGCCGCAAGTCAGGCAGGGGGCAGCACCGACAAAATTCCAGACATGGTGAGTTGTTAAGACTAATCAAACTTGATTAATACCTAAGGTACACTTTTATTGCAAGTTCACACTTAGGAACAATGAGTTGATTAAATATGTATTTCCCAGGTGGTCAAAAAAGTAATGGTTCAGCGATACCGATTACACTTCGCAACCGACCGCGGATACCCACGCCCGACGTGACCAAAGAGGTGATAGATCGCGAGAGCAGGCTCGCGATGGGCATGCAGAACATGGGCGTCATCATGGCGCACCAAGGTTACCAGAACGAGGTCCCCGTTCTTGGAGCTTTAGTGCTCTCACCCATACAGGAACTAGACAGTGGTTCGGTGAATAACACGTTGCACGCTGGCCAACCAGGAACCACGGCGTTGGCGCAAGCGGTGCTGTCTCCGTCTGGCCTGGCGCCCATGCTGACGGCCGCGCCGGTCGTGTCGCCAGTCACGCTGTCACCTATGGGCGTGACGCAGCTCAGCTCGTTGGTGGGGTCGGCTCCGTCGACCCCTCGTGCTGACCGCGGCACTAGCGGCGGCTCCCCCGCCCCTCCCCGTGCCACCGTGACCGAGCTACCCCCCTCCGACCGCGACAGTGAGCACAGCGCCACCAGTACAGGAACACCGCCCGAGTTTAACAGAAAGCCAAACGGGTCCAAAAGAGGAGAAGTCTACGTTTAGTTCAATATCTACAGTAACGAGTGGTGCTTAACTAATTGTGATTGATGAATTTTGACTGACATCGGTAAAAATAAAGGAAAGCTCATTATTGTTAGTCCATTACATTTGTATTATTAATTGAATTTACGCACAAACAGGGATTGAATTGTATAGCTTTCTATAAAATATTTTTTTATTTTATAATTTTTTTTATTTTAAAACACTTTTAGTGCCCTTTGCCCAGAACAAATCGATCGAAAAATCAACAGATAATCTTCAGATAATACGTTTATTATATCTATAGTTATACTTATAGCCAATTATATTTATCGCATAAATTATCTTCATTCCTCAGTCTAAAAATTTAAGCAAGTTATATAAAATATGTTTCTTCTGCTTTCTAATAGACTAAAGTTTTTGAGGATGCCAATGAAGTAGAAAAAAAGAATATTGTTTGTTATTATGACAAATAAGATACTCATAAATCAAGGAAGCCACGACTTACAACATGTCTTCCTCAGATCCAGTAAGCACACAAAGAGAGCCTAAGTTCACAAGAGGAGAAAGATGTATATTGATCCACATACTTATAACTTGTATTCTTATATTCATACTTGTGATAATATATGTTGTCCATCTAATCTTAGTCGAACACAGAGGGAGCGATATGTTCAAAGCCACTCGAAGACAGGGTGAAATTATGAATGAGAGTGAGTAAGAAAAGATATTGATGTATTATTAGGGTTCGAGTTAGACTATAATTTCAATTATTTTTTAATTCGCAATTCGAATTATAGACATTTAGAAATTCGCGGACAAACATACGAATTTATATACATACATACATACATACACTTATGAAATTCGACAGAGTGTTGAACACATGTGTTCACTGTGATCTAAACCAGAGGGTTTAGATATGGGTGGGTATAGACAAACATATAAAAAACTGTGCAATTTAGACAATACTAGGTACTTACTTACTGAATCGAATTGGTAAACTTCTTTTTTAAGACGGGTAATAAACAAATGGGTTGTTCCTGTTTTTTTTTAAGAATACATTTTTGAAAGATTTTTGAATACTTTTTATGATCGTAGAATGAACGCCAACTAACTTTTCAATAAGTACTTTATTTACGACACATTATTATGATGTAAATTTATAGGTAGTCTGGCTGATTACAAGGGTCTCGGTCTCGTTTACCTAAAGATGAAGCCTTTGAAAGCTGTCTGCAATACCCTCTTGTTGCAACGCCGGTGGTCAATTGCTCCTGGGCACTGCGTGGCTGCGCGATCTGAACCTCATCTTTCTGATTTACTGTCTTCATGGACTATCAAATACAGGGCTGATAGTTACCTTTATACTGGTGGGTAATTGTAGTAGCGTGTTACAGGTCGCGTCATGTAAAAAGACCGCTGGCTGTAACGCTGCGCGATGTCAATTTATCGGTCTAATATTTCGTGGCATGAGATCATCATCATCATCAGGCCTTTCTAGTCTCCACTGCAGGAGCACGACCCTCTCTGTACTACCAGAGCCATATACTAGCCTGAGTAGTCAGAGGATTTGGCCTCCACTCTCCACGGCGAATGCCTGCTCTGCTTCGCATGAGATGCAATAACACTATTCCATAAATAAAACAATAGGTATAGTGTTGTAGTTCAAAAATATAATAATAGGCCTAGTATTGTACTTCCCAAAAATTATAAACGGATGCGCAAACACACCCCTTCCACTTTTTCCAGCGCTCTTTTTATATGACGCGTATACTATATCCTAACTATTACCTCTAACCCACACATGGCGACACGCCCTTACTACTGAACCAATCAATCATCCTGGAATTTTACAAACACGTTGTCGGTATGCAAATGTCGTGCACGGAGGTAGGGCAAGTAACTGCTGTTCCCGAGCCGCCAAAATCTATAGATGACAAAATCTAAAAAACTAATAGGTATTATCCAAATACAAATCCAGTCAACCCACGCATGCGTACACATTCGTGATATCTCAAGCTCAAGGTGACACTACTTACTAAATGTTACGCTTTGATAAGGCAAGTACTTAACTAGTATTTAGTTAGTTTGCGGTACTAAGTACTTAGTAAAAAATACGCGGAGCAGTCGAAATTAGTAGGTGTCCAAGATTTCAATCGAGATGGACGTTATCTGCCATGCCATATGCATAAATAATAGCGAGTAATTATAACTAAGTTCCATTTTTGTATGAGCTGGGGCGAAACACTACAAATGTTTGCAATCTCCATGAAAAACGTATTTTAATGTAGCAAAGGGAGCATAAGCTTACCCATTAGGATAAGCTTATGGCATAGGCATTAGCCTATGCGTTCTCTTGAGTGTCAGATAAACAAGATAGGCTAGGGCACAGAACACAGAAAGGGCTAGGGTAAATTCCATTGTACCTCAAACCATCTAATCAGCCCGTCAAAATGAACTACTTTTCTCAAGAAAAATGTCGAAATATTTTTAGTTCCCTGCGATGGTCCCATAAGAAAAGTTGTTCATTTGGATAGCTTGAGGGTATACCTCTTCCAAACTTTCACCTGCACAGAAACTCCCACCAGGAGGCGATCTCCCCTTGGCAGTTTGGAAGTCCCTCAACAGACTCCGAGCTGGTGTAGGGAGATGCTAAGTAAACCGAGTAAGGTGGGGTTTCTCCAATAATGACCTCTGTGACAGCGGCGCCATTCAGACTATGGCTCACCTAACGACGTGTCCTAATTGTCCCTCCACCTGCAGTATTCAAGACCTAAATGAAGCAAATGACAAAGGTATCGCCGTGGCCACCTACTGGTTAAAATCAATATGATTTTTAAACAAATATAACCATATCGACTCGAAAAAGAAGAAGCGGTGTATACTCTAACATCTTCTAAATACTTTGAACTAATAGTCTTGCTCGACTAATCCTCAAAGGTTTGCGAAGACTGAATCAAGCAATGTGTTTTTATAGACATATACTTAATACGAGACAATGATGACCACCAGTAACAATGTTTACTTTTAAACAGAATCAAGAATTATACGGAGTATAGCACATCCACATTTCAGTACAGATGATTTGAATAACAATATTGGGCTATTCGAACATGAGGAATTTCCATCAATACAATTATTTAAATGTAAGTAAGAATGTACAATTTTAATAAGTAGGTTCTTTGAGGGCAGCTAAACGTCAATCGCCGAGAAGTCTAATCCTTTGGCCCATCATATATATTTGTCTGCAGTTGTAGAGCTTTCCGAGGAAGGTTTGCGTCAGACAGGTGGCTGGCTGTAAAACTACGCCACAGTATATACTAGCATAAATGCTGTCATGATAGCGGACCCCGGGCTTCGCATCACAGCTAAGGATGCCGGGAAAACACACCTATGAGAGAGTGAAGACTTGACTTTCTGATTTGACTCTTTAGTGGTATTGCCGCCTATTAATTTCCAAATTCGCCACCCGCTTTAAACATGGCGATGAGGAGGATGAGGAGGAAGGGAGGAAATTGCCACCCTAGGCCAGTGATGCTTTTGTCAGGAGGTAAAGGTATCACTGGGATTATCACAGAGCAGGTAAACGAGGAATATGCATAAAGAGCATAGTAGAGCCTAACCAGATTTTAGCTACTCCTACTACAACCGTGTAAATTAACCGAAGCTGGGAGACAAAAGCCTTACTTATTTATAATACAAACACGACAACATACCTTTAAAGGGGTGATTCAGCCGTCTATATTTTAACAACTGTCCCAATAACCAATGCTAATCGCTCAAAAAAAATATCGATATTTTCATACATACAAGTGTCCAGCCGCCTAGGTAATAAGTATGGGAACATCAAACATTTTTTCGAGTTCCCACAACATTAGTCACAAGGGATAAGTTGTTTATATTGACGGTCTGAGTCGCCCCTTTAAGGGAACGTCGAAGGTCAACTTCCAAACAGTATAGTAACTAGTATTTTAATTATAATATTCTGAGACTGATAAAGTACTATTTTATCAGATCCTTCCAGTCCCAGTATCAGCTTAGAAGAATTTGCTTCAGGGACCTTGGGATTTATCAGCTGGGACCTAATATCAAATCCTAGAGGTATATTTAGACAATCTTTGATCATTTGAATCTATTGGTAACCTACCTACAATGCAACGTACCTCTTAGAGGTCATTAAAAATATAACGTAGGAAGCAGAGAAGGGATGTCATTGAAACTAAGCCATACCTAGACGGTTTGGCTTAGTTTTGATGACATGGAGGACGGAAGGGCGATAAATGGCGATGACGACAGCCAAAATTTGTGATCAGAGCAGATGTGACTATCTGAACCTATTGGATTTTCTGGGCGCTTATGCCTAAAACTTGGTGTTTATGGACTGACCATGATGAGGTGGACGATAAGCAGTAGGATACGCTGTGTGTATTTATGACTCGGAGAATGTTAGTAGTGTAATAATCTGCGTACCTACCTTTCAGCCCATACGGCAAAACAAGAGAGTTGCTTCTCTCCAAAGTCTTTGCCATTGTTTCTCAGTTTGGCCTTTCAGGCTATGCAAACAATTTGTAGCCCATCAGGCATTTGAGAATACTCTCACTTTGCTGTCTCTCCAAGCCTTGCGCACACAGGCAACGCTCGAGGTTACTCCCTCCTGGGCCCTTTGGAGATGTTCGCTTTACAGGATGGGCACTCTGCCTTACTTCAAAAGTCCGTGGATATAGCAAAAGCTCACTTGGAGCTATCTATACACAGCTACATTCAAAGTTAAAACTTATGACATCCCGCCATTGAGCCGTGTGCTCCACGTGCCCACCAGCATGGCACGCGCGACAACGTTAATCGACTATCGCCATCTTGTTTTTCGCAAAACTGATGAGCGATAAGTATCTACTTATCGCTATCTAACTCTCTAGTTATATAATCACTTATCGATAGGTATAAACGGCGTCGCGGGAGCCATGTTACGGGGGCTTACTGTCCTCCTCATTAGATAGATGGTATCGCTAAACTAAGATAAGTAGATGTGTTTTTTCCATTTTTGCTCGATAGTCTAATGTTGCATAATATATATATACGAAAGTCATCGTGCGCGAGTCCGACTCGCACTATGATTTTACCCACACATAAAACTAACTTGCTTGACCCCCTAGCCTAGCGCTCCCTCTAAACTAAATCCACTACTGTTAGCCACTACGAAATGATTCAGGAAATAATTCGCTGCATGTGCTGCTATGTACACCAATAAATGGAAAAGGATATTAAAACGGTTTTACTTTTTCATTTGGGAAATTAAGAAGTCAAGCCACAAAATTACTTATTGGCCACGTGATCAAACTTCTAATTTTATATCTAAGCAACGGGAAAATGACCTAGCCTCTAATAACTAATTCGTCTTTTTTACAACGCCAACTAAATATTCTATAGAAAGCATCAAATAAAGATCATCAATTATTATGACTTGTCCTTCATATTTATATAATGCCACCTAATTTACTAACTTGACTTGGCCACGGATTTTACGTCTGGTCACCATTTTACGTTTTACAGCTTCAACACATGGTCCTCAAAAAAATATGATTCTAGCCTTCATAGACAACATCATATATTATAACTTAGCATGTAAAATACACATAAAAAAAATTATCATTAAAATTGCCACTGGAAAAATTTCGTGTCGGGTGTTCGGGTGGTATTCGTGGTAAATCTCACCCAATCTCATGTGCTGGGGAGAAGGAGAGTCTAGGCAAATATCACGTGATTCCTTTTGTTTCCAATTTTCCACCTCAATATTCATAGTCACGAAAATTCCAGTAAACACATACTGTCCTTGTATATTTTTTTATGATACAGAAGAAAGTAAACTACATTTTTGTATTAGATACCTATTTATTACTGCGTACCTAAAAAAAAAGGGAATTTCCAATAAAATTGGCACAAAAAATCTCATGTGAGGTTTAGGGGAGAGGAAGGTGGTAGCGTCATTAAATAATGAGGGATGATATTAAAGTGCTAAGTAAAAAAATTAGAAGCCAATTAATATCTTTTTTGATGCCACATAATAATATTTTAGAAGCTTACTGCTTGAATGCATGTTATTAATTTAGATGCTAAAAAATAACCATCATGCTGAGTTGTATTTAAAGTGGCTTTCTAAGAAAATAACTAGTGGCTAAGATAGTATTCAGATGCTCGTTAATTGTGGCTGACTTATTAATTTAAAAGCTAATATTTGTATATTTTAAGAGGCAAACAATGCTATTAAAAAGAAGCTTGTTTAATTAGCACCCTTTTAATTTTAGTAATGCATAAAGACATAATCGTAAGAACAACTATCAAGGGCCCAATGAGATACGACGAGTGCAAGCTCTACGTGTCTCCAATAACGGATCTTCGCAATCACGAGTTTTGCGCAGTGCTTGGCAAAGAAAACAATGCTGTACTGGGTAAGTTTACCTTTGGAACCTACTTCTTCTTCTTAACGTATCGAGGGTATATGGTTTGATATCAAATATTGTCGCTCCAGTAAAGGGCAATAGATCGTCCCTCGTGTTTCGGCAATCGGGGCATGTGAGTATGTGCGTCATATTTTGAAGAGAGAAACTATGGCGCGCTACAAGAACTATCTATTTCTTGACTTAAGCATTCCAATTCCTGTCTACATCGGTACTCAGCTTACCAAAAAAATATATAGATGTTGTATACCATTTTATTTTACGTACAACTCATCCATCAGTTATTATATTATATGTAAGTACAATCATATAAATTCATTATAAATGTAGTAAATTATACTCAAATTTTTGGTTAAGCTTTGCTGTTTTTGGAGATTTCTGCATTCAGATTCAGAGCTTTGAATATTTTGTACTTGAATTCCAAGTGAATTCTATGTTTACTTATTTTTCTTCCTTTCTTTTTTTTTCCTGAAACCCTTTTCAATGTGTTCTGTTCTTATTTAAACTCGTTCTTCAATTGTTGTGTTGTGTTCAGTTTCAGTTGTTCTTTCAGTCTAGTCCTGGTTTTATAGCAAACCAGGTTCAGCATCGTCGTGTGTGACTGGTTTCTGATACCTGCCTGTCAGCCCTGCTATTACCGTAACCGCCGCGTAGACTAGGACCACTCCAACTCTTTCCGCGGATGTCGTAGAAGGCGACTTAGGAAACACAAGTTAAAACAAAACTTATAAACATCAAAGAGACCTCTCCAACGTGGAGAGTGTTGGCCAAATCCTCTGATTGCTCTGGCTAATTATATGGCTCTGCTAGTTCAGAGAGGGTCGGTATCCTGCAGTGGAGACTAAAGAAAACCTGATGATGATGATAATATGACAGAAGTGATTTGGCCATAAAACTACGCCCTGGCCAGTGCGTCTCGGCGAGTTTCTTCCTATCTCGTTGGCTAATGTCGAGCAATACAATATCTATAAGTAGGTAGGTTAGGTATATACAATACCTATACCTATTACTTGGCATATTTACCAGGAGACAATGAGGAGGTGTGTCCGTTGAATCAAAGTCCCGCTGGATGTTAATATAGGTAGATTAGACTAATATTACCCTCCAGCGCCCCGTGACTCCTTCCTGTACCTTTACGTGTCTGTCTCTGGTATTCGTTTAGTTGTTTTTTTATCCCGAGTGTTCTTAGCTATGTTTTATAAAAATCTGTGTCGGGGGCTTTTGAATTAATAATTTTTATATTAATAAATAATTTTTAATTTCAGTTTTTTTTTTATTTCAGTCCATGGCGCTTTGATGTATGCAAAGTTCAACATAGTAGGGTTTTTCTCATGGGGACAGAAGCAGTCAAGAGAGTTTCCCATTGTGATTCTCAATGTTACCTCCTTCAAAGATTGGCTAGATTATATAACTTTATAGTTGTGTAGATTTCAAGAATTTTTACTTATAAATATCAATAAAGATGTGTGATTTATTCCAGAGTTAATGTCTTTTTATTTTAGTTCAGTTAATTATACTACTCAACGTCTGTAGGTACTTCAGAGAACACGATTTTTTCATGTATGAAATAGTTTTAGGAGCCTTAATTACCCGAATGACCCACCCACAAGTATATGGTTTAATAATGTTTTACGCGCGTGTTATGTATGTATCTGAGTATGTCTGTTCCATTTTTCCCTTCTGTAGCCTAAACTGCTTGACCGATTTTGAAGTGTGAAGTGTCATATGATTCCTATTCTTGCAGATATATTCTTATAGATAATGGCAGAAAAAAAAAACATCAGCCACGGCATTCCCGTTTTCTATTTCTTAAAATAATGTAATGCGCACTACGTTGGTAATGAACCCAACCAATCGCAACAACACTACAGTCATGTGCTTGTATTTTATTACCTTATTTTATTGTCCGTGCGGCATCACGGGGCCCAAATATCGAGCCACCCAATCGTAATCATCGAGGTAGGTACCAAACGTTTAAGTCACTGATCGTTTTTTGGATGGCTAAATTGATAAGGAGTGAGGCCAAGGGAATCCCCTTGCAATGTACCAACTTGGGATGAGATACGAAGATAAGGTGGCCTCGTAGAAAAGGTGGCATGGAGTAGCATACCTAACACTGATAAATGAATGGTTGTGGCGTACGGTCTTGGACTTACAGGAAAGTTAAAACAAAATAAAAGATAGATGACTATATAAGCTTTTAATGAGTGTTATTTTATCTTTCTAAATTTTTAAATATAGTAGAGAAACAGACTCTCAAAAATGGGTCTTGACGACCGAAGAGTAAAATTTGATGTAGGATGTGGGCTGAATAGTCTTCAATTGGATCAAAGCAATTAGAAATTTGTTTGCTACGCTTATTTGTGTTTAATTATCTCGAAAAATAAAAAATAAAAACAACAAAACCATTTTTCATGCTTTGGTCGAAAGGACCATTTTTGAGAGCTCTACTGGTAAAAGCTTAGAGAAATAAAATTAGGTAGGTACCTACCTACACACACTCATTTGAAAGCTCATATAGTCTTTTAACTTTTATTGTATGGCAACTTTCGGATTATTCCGAACCTGACCCAAAATCGTAACCCGGTCGCGGGTTAGGTTAGGAACTGCAATAAAAATTTAATATTTATTATGAACCTAACCCGCTTCCTAACCTGACCCGATAGACAATTCCTATCGTAACCCGAACCTATTCTAATTTTTTTTTATTATTAAACACATTTGTCTTAATGTACCTAATTAAGCAATTTTTTTTTAATCAAATTCATAATTAGCAGAAATTCCAGCTATAAATATTGTTAAACCTGATAATAATAAAAATAACTTTAAGAAAAATAAATTTTCTAATAATAAATTAAATTGAATCAATAAAAATACAATAGGCTGTGACTGACTGACATAGTAATCTATCAACGCACAGCCCAAACCACTGGACGGATCGGGCTGAAATTTGGCATGCAGTTAGATGTTATGACGTAGGCATCCGCTAAGAAAGGATTTTGATTAATTCTACCCCCAAGGGAATAAAATAGGGGATGAAAGTTTGTATGAAACTTTGTCAATTTTAAACCGATCGGGCTGAGACTTTGCATGCATAAAGCTAATATGACGTAGGCATCCTCTAAGAACGGATTTTGATAAAGTCCACCCCTAAGGGGATATTAATTCATTGTACTAAGAAGTTTTAGGCCTTCATAATTTTTGACACACGCTAAACAAAAGTAAAGCCGCAAAAACTATACTTCTTAACGCGAGCGAAGCCGCGGGAAAAAGCTAGTCAAGATATATAACTGTTATTTTTACTGTTCAAATCATCTCATTAAATTAACACGTGATGCACTTTTTAGGGTTCCGTAGTAAACTAGGAACCCTTATAGTTTCGCCATGTCTGTCTGTCTGTCTGTCCGTCCGCGGTTTTACTCAGAGACTATAAGTACTAGAAAGCTATAATTTGGTATGGGTATGTATATTAATCATGGCAAAAAGTGGTAGAAAAAAATCTTGAAAAAATTTTTTTTTAGGGTAGCTCCCACACAAGTAAAGTGGGGGTCATTTTTTTTTCTCTACTTACCCATCGTGTAGGGTATCGTTAAAAAGGTCTTTGAAAAATATTGTGAAGTTGAGAACACCATTTTTCGATTTAGGGATCAGTTTCCGAAATATTTGGTTTTAAAGTGAAATTTTTGTTAGAGGTAAGTGTCACCCCCCCCCCCCCCCCCCCCCTCTATCTGCTAAACGGTTATATATGGATACGTGAAAAAAATTACAGCAGTAGTATATATACTGTAGTTGAACGGAAAACTATCAGAGCTGAGTATTAAGTGCAAACTAAAAAGTTATAGGCAACCAACTTATAAAACGACTGGAAAATGAAAAATTTCATACAATTTTCATTGTTTGATGTTTTTGGTCGTTAAACTGTGAGGTGCGAGTGTAAACAGTGTGAACTTAAAGGTGTCATTCGCAACTACGGAACCCTACTCTGCGCGTGGCCCGACACGCACTTGGCCGGCTTTTAGTCTTACAATGACTTCTAATCAAATCTACATTTAACGATACTAATAACAAAATAATGGTAACTATAAATAATACAAAATATACCAAAAGTAGAATCAATCAATGGAACAGGTGAAAATTATTGCTTTATCTACAATAAGACAATTGGGTTTAATAATAAGAATTCTAAGAATAGGTTCGGGTTACGATAGGAATTGTCTATCGGGTCAGGTTAGGAAGCGGGTTAGGTTCATAATAAATATTAAATTTTTATTGCAGTTCCTAACCTAACCCGCGACCGGGTTACGATTTTGGGTCAGGTTCGGAATAATCCCAACTTTCTTGTAAGATCTTTAGTTTCGCTGGTACGGGTGCAGTAAGCAAAACTACCTACGCCAAATTATGCCAAATTTGGGAAAAAAGTTGATATGGTTCGCCAAGCTATGACTCAATAACTAACGGTAAATACCTAATTAAGTGTATTTTATAAATGCATACCACAGAGATAGCATTTTCTGTAAAAATTGAAAAAAGTCTCATACTGTCGGACCCCTCAGGAGCAGTACCTACAGGCTTATGAAAGTTGCAAACTTGGGTGTAGACTATTCTTAGTGATCTCTACAATAAATAAAAAAATCCCCGTTACATGCGCGTTTGCAATGTTTGATGTCGATATTGACTGGCAATTAGGCGTGGGCGTTATATCAACTAACCGTTTTATTCAACCGTTTTTCGACTCTCAACGATTCAACTAGTTTTTCGTCACTGCAAATGTAGTTGGAATGACCAACTGGTTTTTTTCCAACGAAACGCTGCCCCGTCGAGCTGAAACCGGTGCACGCGTGGCGGAAACAACTGAACGACGTACGAATCGAATAATACCTTAGAGTAGGTGAGATGCCGATAATGTATTTGGTTAAGAGAGACAAAGATAAACATAACTTTTTCGTTTCGCGTTCGCTGCCGTTTCGCGAAGCGGCCGAGTCAAGTAATTCTGGTTTGTTTTGTTTATATTAAATATTAAGTAGTTTGAGATTTTCGAAATTTCTTTCGCATCGTGAATGTTTGTTTATTAGTAAAGTACCTAGTACAGATCATTTTATTTTAAGCTTGTCAAGATTGTGTAAATATAAATAAAATATAGTGAAGTTTCGTAGTTTTGAGATAAATAAAAAAAATTGCGTCATTGAATTGTTAAAAGATTTTTTAAAAACAAAATATATTTTCATAGTTGTATTTGTTTTCAACTAGTTTGCAATGCGTTACGCCCAAAACGCGACAAATTGGTAGTAAAAACAACGCCACGTTGTTTCAGCAACCAGTACTAAACCAGTTGGCGACGCCAACTGGTTTGCTAACTAGTTGCCCGTTGAAAAAAAACGGTTGAGTTTCGTTGGCACGAAAACGTTCAACGACCCACCTCTACTGGCAATATGGAAAAATGATGGAAAAGCAAAGAGTGTACATTGGAACGCACCATGGAGATATATGTATGTACTGCGTGAACGCACCATAACCAAACGACCACCAAGAACGCACCCATATAGCGGTTGACACTGACAAACACTTCAAAGTTGCCACTCTCCACAAAATTTATATTGGGTATGTTGGTAGTTTCAGAAATTATTTTGAAACTAAAATTATCGGATGTTTAATTTATCTACTATTCTATAACTCGGAAAAACTCCTTCATACGTTATGAAAACGTTAAAAATCACATAATTATAATAACTAACTTTGTTTGTACCTAATCCTGATACTTTATATCTTCTTTCATAAAATAATGTAGTTGGCCACTTTTATTACCATCAAAAAGAAAAATCAAATCATATACGAAAGTTTTTCGAGTTTAGTTAAAAAACCAAGCACAAAATTTAAAAATCCTGAGACAATTTGGTACTAAGTAGATTTAAATAATAAAATATTCTCATGGTCGTCTGTACATTATTTAATTTTAGTTCTGTTCTGTCTGTACAAATAGTTCGGATGGCCGGATCAAAGTGTTAATGTTGACATTCAATATGGCGGTATGTCGTCAGTGCTATGCTGTGTCGTGGTGAGAATTGATAATTTCATCGTTTTGTATCCATTAGCTTCAAAATATACATGATTAAGTTTGGTAAAAATTAGTTAACAGTGTTTTGTATCATTTGTGATATCCGATTTGCCTTAATGGAAGTAGTCGATAGAACAAGGCCCTGTGGTACGCCGTTTTAATTTCACCGATCGGTCTGTCTGTTGGGGCGGCCGATATCTACCTAGATAGCAATAATAAAATGTAGAACGATATTTAGACGCGACGCTTTGTTGCATGTAATCCGGCGTTCTTCTAATATTTATCGTTGATTTTCGATATATTTTACGTGTACTCTTTGTATTAATCGAAGTGTCTATTGCAGCTTGTGAATATCGGGTAAAAAGGTATAATAGATAGGAACAAAATTGTACGATTACCCCCAAACAATCTAATGCAGTCCAGAGCTCCGACTCAGCAAGCATTGAAGACATCTGAGGAAATAGTGTAACATATTAGTATCTAGTTTATTTTTCAACAATAATAGCTTTGGTGATTATAAATTGTGACACTTTTCGTTAGAGACTCTCTCGTGTTCCTGTGAACACAGACTTTAAAAAAAATGTGATTTGATTTAAAAATTTATAACTGGTAATAGAACTCTAACACCACACATTTTTCTGTGATATATTGCTAAAAAAATACTGGAGTTTTTGATCTTTATATACAAGAAGACGCAATCACGATAAAATGTCCAGCAATCCTCAGTGGAAAATGTTCCAGCCGCCAGATTCACACCCACAACCTCTGCAAGAAATACTTGATCAGCATTCATCCATGCAGGCCAAACAGGCTTACCGTAATGGTAAGTGTAATCATCTTCATTGGCTACCTTCAATGTGTTTTCAGACACATGTCTTTAAGCCTATTGTGAATTTTACTTATATGATGTGAATGAATGTTATCAATTTAAGTTGAGCATTGAGGCTTGTAAGATCCATTAGAAATTTTGTGTAAATTTGACCATGTGTTTGTTGCTAAAATCAGTTTATGTAATGACATGTTTGTTTGTCTAAAGGTACATACAGCAGTGAGTATCCCAGTTCGCCTAGGGATAACTTTAATAACATGAGTAAGGGTGGCGGCAACCGCTTCTCTATTGGCAACTACAACATAGACGGGTGCCCCATGGGGGACTCTGTGGGGGTTTATTCATCAGGGTCGACTAACAATTCCTCGTCTCAATATGATTCCATGAACCACCCACCTATTAGGGAAACTGGGATTATTGAAAAATTATTGGTATGTTTAATAATTTTATTTTATGTAAAACTTGCATTGTGAAATAGCCAAATCCAATTAGAAACTTACTGATCTCCAAGTAATAACAATTTCAATATTTCTTGAATATTTTTCTTGCAAGGTATCAAAAATAAAAAATATATTAGGTACCCCCATTACCTCTGTTATAAAAGACTTTTTTAATTTCATTTAATTCTGAATGTTCTTTTCTCAAAAAGTAAGAAAAAACATTGCATGGCACCTTTTCAATAAAAATAAGTAGCAAAATATTCCAGCTTACAATTGGAAGAACATTAATGACAGCAAATAAGATAGATTGCTTACACAGTATGTAGATTTGATAGATGTTTATTATAAACAGTACAACATAGTTGATAAATTGACATTTACCTCTTTTCATATAATCAATACTGTTATTAATGGAATAATGAGTTTAACGGTTGTTTTTTTACATTCAAATTGTTTTAAAATCACATTGATTTTTTGTGGTTTGAAGTTAGTTTTAGAAACAAACCATCATCAATATAATTTAACATCATTTTCAACACAACACAACATTCTTTACCTAAAAGAAATTATTTTTTGTTTTCCTGCACCATATCATTAAGCAGCATTGTCAATTCAGATATTCAGTCTTGTCCTGTTGAATATATAAATAAATATGTAAAAAAGGAGACAAACAAAGTCTTGGGACAAATTGATTATTACATTATCATGAGACTTGTTACAGACATTTTACATTTCAGACAATTTATAACTGAGTGATTTGTTCCTTATACATTTATTTATTTATCCTTTAAAGCCATTATGTAGACTTTGCCAAAAGAAACTGTTTTGTGTCTTTTATTTATATAACATTGCAATTACAGTACCCATTGTTATTTTTAGCACTCATATGGATTTATACAGTGCTGTGAGAGGCAAGCTCGCTTGTTCTTTCACTTTAGCCAGTTTAGTGGTAATATTGAACATCTGAAAATTGGTGACCCTGTAGAATTTGAAATGACGTATGACCGTCGTACTGGAAAACCTATCGCTTCTACAGTTACTAAGATTGCACCTGAAGTGGTAAGACTTGCAATTTATGGCTTAATTTACTTATATTTTAGTACCTCGTTACAAACACATTATATTAACAATTTACTACAGGTGCTTAGTGAAGCAAGGGTGACTGGTACTGTAACTACAGAAGTCAAAGGAGAAGGCTCGGGGGATAACACTGGGAGGATTTCATATGAGAACCGGGGTGAATGTTTCTTTCTGCCATATACAAAGGATGATGTTGAGGGCAATGTCACGTTGCATACTGGTGACGCTGTCAGCTTTCAGATTGCTACTAATCAGAGGTAAACATTGTTTGTCAGATCAATTTTATTTAAAACCATGTTTCTGTTACTAATTTTCTTTTTATTATTTTAAAGGGGCACTCTAGGCGCTTGCCACGTCCGTTTTGAGAATCCTGTGCACCCTGTCAAATATCATGGAGTAGTGTGCTCCATGAAGGAAAACTTTGGATTTATCGAAAGAGCTGATGTGGTTAAGGAAATATTCTTTCATTATTCCGAGGCTAAGGTTAAAGAAGAACTGACTTTGGGTGATGATGTGGAATTTACCATTCAAACTAGAAATGTAAGTTCGGTGATTGATCTCTATGTGTTATTACCTTTTATTTATTACTTTCTAAACTACTACGTTGGCAATATCGCCTTGGTAAAGTTTATACCCATATTTATTCTCGATTCATTGCTTATACTATATCGTTATTTCTGCCTTTACATTTTACTTGTTATTATGTTTTGTACAGGGTAAGGAGGTAGCGTGTGGCATCACGAAGCTGCCGAGTGGCTCGGTGGTGTTCGAGGACGTCAGCCCCGAGATCATGCGTGGGCAGGTGCTGAAGCCGCTCGAGCGGGGCAACATGGTGCGCGTGCCGCAGAATGACCCCCTCCCGGGCAGAATCCGATACCGTGCAGCGGATCATTCAGAGGTCGAAGTAAGTGTTACTCTTGAGTTGATTGAACTTATTTGCCCATCTTTTGGTTGTAGGTCGATCTTTGGCCAAATGCCCAGCCACTTCTCTTTCTCTGATTTTGATTTTTGTGTGTAATATTAACAACACTGTCAAATGTGAATAATTATTATTATCTAAGATATGATTGGGCAAGATAGTATTTTTATTGTTCTTTTTCTGTTATTTATATTTTTAATTTGTTTCCTATTTCTATTAGATTCAATCTAAACTGTAGCTTATTCAATATTCTGCATGATGGTAACGAATTGTCAACAATTAAACAATATCTACGCCACCTATCGTATAACGGCGGCGCCATGCCGGTCACCGGCATTGACATTGGAATTTTTGCATGTATGTAGCTACATATGTTTGTTCGCGCGATAGCTCTCGCACCACTCTTTCAGAGGGGAACTTGCACACGTAATTTTTTTGTGCTCTTAAAAGAGCTTTGAAAAATAGAAATGTCAGTGAAAAGATGTTGGCCACTTACACACACGAAAAACAAAACAAGTGAAAAGATTACCTTGCTTACTCAAACTCTAAGTTATCGGTTACAATCAAATCAAGTATACTTGATCGAAATTAAAAATGAGAATTTATCCTCCCTCCCCCCCAAAACTTGCATAAAAAATAACAGTCAAGTGACGTCACTTCTTCAGTTTGGTGTGAGAGCTGCGTTCGGTAGCTATTCGGTGCTATTATTAATTTATATTTCTAGATACTTTGTTTTCATATTGTAATATAAGTTTTTCTAAACTTAATTTTGAAATTGACTTTTTTAACTAATTTTAACCAAAGTTAAAGTATCAATATCAGATATAAAGTATCTTTCAGCCTTTCACAGCCAGATGCATACATAATCAGAAACATTTTTTAAATCTACTATTTATGAAATTAAGATGACATTAGGAATGCATGTAGATAATATTAGTGCAACTTTTAAGTTTTTGTGACCAAATTCTCAGGTTCAGTACTTAATGATTATTTTAGGTACATGTTCGTGAGGTCCAAATGCGCGGTGAACTATTTACTACAATATATTTAGTACCTAGTGCAAGTTATTTAATAACTTCCTGATTGATGAATTATCTGGGTTTGTGTTCTCGACACCTTCTTATTTAATGTCTGGAAACTTGATATGTTTCATTTTCTCTTCTTCCTTTAGTTTATGTTTCCTATAATTACAGGGCTATTACAATTATACCACAGTTAAAAATATATAGCTTACTTAACAATCAATTGCTTTTAATTTTACCAAGCTTGAAGCAGGCCTGTTATTTGATTTTCCAAGAATACACCTAGAATACGAATATTGATTTATGGTGACTGCCTCAAACTGCAATCGAAACTAGAGCAGACCGTCGCCTCAACATGATTTTCTGATATAAGAAAGTGTTCGAGAGAGTAGATGCGCACTTCTTAAGTGAACATAAGTATCAGATTCTTTCATCTACTTTATATTAAAATTACGGCAGTTTGAAAATCTCAGTTTGTTAAAAAAATATTTTGTATTGATTAGTGTTAAAAATCTTTATTAGCATGGTCGGTAGTTGTTCCGAGTACTTTAGACCCATTTCTGTCACGGTTTCAATGGGAGCATTGGCCCAAACTTGGTCACGGCTGGCCGCCGTATGTCCTATATTTATGTACGTAGACTGGTCGTAAGTTTTGTCACATATGGAAAGTTAAATTAATGACAGAATGAGTTACGCACTATTACCGTTTATATATCAGATAAAAGCGTACAAGATACAGCTTTCAACCACATGAAAATTATTCAAAATGTCCTCTTGCTTGGATACGATACAAGCCTTGAAACTGCAAGGCCAGTCATCAATCAATGCAGGCACGACGTTCATGTCAATATAGGCCACTGCTTTAATCAGGAATGGTTTAAGTGACTCGCAAGTTCCAATGGGGTTTTAGCACAGACTGAGTACATTGTAATCCAAGGAATTCAAGTCTCAGAGAAGTGTGCCAATCCAAGTCTGGATTGGAGGTGGGCCAATAAGTCCATTCCACGGGTCTTAAGGCAGTTTTGGGCACTTCTCGCCGGCGCAGAATGCTGGAACACCTAGTGTCTGTTTTCGAACATTGTTTGTAAGAGCGTTACAATGTTTTTACCTCCGTTGGACCTAAATAGGAGACCCCAAGCCAAACCATGAACGCCGAAGGGTGATGAGCACGCAGAACACGTGCTGTTTGCGGGCTTCTTTACTAGAGTGTGCATACATTAAATATTTTCCCTCCGAAATATTTAGTTTGGGGTAGTTTTTTCCCGCGTGCCGGCCGTTTTATACAGCAATGCGTTAAGATATGTGCTTTTTTGTATACCACGCACTCTTAGGTCTTTACTCAACACCCCTTCTACAGTGGTTTTGCTTAGGCCCATCTGTTGAGCCAAATTTGTTTTTGGATTTTAGAAGATATGACGTTTTATATGTAGCAGCTAGCCTTAGCCAAGGACAAGAGCTCCCTGAAACCGTCACAAAACTTGGTCTAAACTACTTATAACATACTGCCGATCGTGCTTTTAAAGAATTTAACCAAAAGAGGATGACGATACAAATTGTTTTGTGATTAATTTATGGCAAATAATTTTAAATAAAAATCTTGAAGATTAATGTTTTATTACAATGTACTAAATACATAACATATATAAATAAAAATGTATTTTAAATACATTACGTCTATAACTAAAAATGTATTTTTAATTTTTATGGTATTGTAATACGTTAACATTTGAAAACTGAATTTGCGAAAACTGATTTGAAATGACTCGATTAGAGATGCGAGTGCTGGTAGACAAATATGCACTGAATATTGATGATGGTAGTTATGACTTATTAAATGTAAAGACAAACATGATTGGTTGCCAGACCCAAGTATGAGACTCGAATCAATGTGTTCTGTTTATACATGCAATTGAATGTCCAGACCAGACAGGGGACGTAGTGATTATTTAGGTCACACGTCCCCCTTTCGCTCCGGCGGCTTTTGTTCGCTTTATAATTCAAAAATAAGCCACCCAATATCTTTCTCGAATTGAAGTTTCGCAAATGTTCTTTGTAGTTCTACTTTACAATAAGTGTTCTTTGTACGTAGTAAGTACCTAAACTGGTTTGAAAGTAGTAAATACATTTGTATTACGTATTTTGAATATTAACACTATTCATGGTGTATTAAATTGAATTTAAGGGGGACGACTATGACAGTTTGCACTTATTAAATTACATTGTCCTCTTATCGGTAGTAGTAAAACAAGCAAAATGGCGCCCTCTAGAATACAGTCTATAATTAAAAACAATATTTGAAATATATTGTTTCTATGTAGAAGAAAAGAATATAAAACTTATACATTTGATACTTTAAAATATGCTAAGAAATAGTCAGGTGTTATTTTTTTAAAATTTATGTTATTTAGAACTACCTGTTACCCGAGGCTTTGCCCGCGTGATATAGCCTAAGTCCTTCTCAGTATCCCAACCTAGATAGGGCGAGAAAGCGTAACAAACATACCCACTTTCGCATAATATTAGGATTCCTTGCATCCTTCATATTTAGTAGGTAAGGTACTCGTAATAAATCGTGCATTAAAATGTATTTCTAATGTTAGGTTTGCTATTTCATGAAGATTTAAGTCGGATTGTATGTGATTGGTTGCCACCAAAATCTAATAAAGATACTAAACTTAGGTGCCATTTGGCGAAAAAGACCAGTCGGGCGAGTTCACCCTGCGCCACGGAGACTGGGTGAAGTTCCAAGTGGCCACGGACCGGCGGGACCAGCTGAAGCGTGCCACAAACATCTCATTACTTGATGAGTCGTTCAATGTTTCCGGTGAAAGGTGAGTGAGACCATTTAAGCTTATAGCTTTAATTCATGACATTAGTTAAACCCGGCATTATATTTTGTATTTTTTTTTCGAACCAAATGACACTGTAAAATTGTGAAGGAGTTGGTTATTTCATTTGTTAGGAACAGACCTCTCTTCACCGTGCTTCGACAGGCACTTTAACACGTTGGTACCAGCTGTCATCATTGATTGCAGTCGTTAAGCGTTCCAGATGCCTATAGGCAGCTTGAAAAATGTGACAAGTTGGCAACTTACACCCATTTGATGTATTTGAAACATCTAGCATGCAGATGCCTTGGTGTAAAACTGTTTGTCTGTTCTCTGCGTTATATTTAAATAAACTATAATAACAATAATAATAAAAGCCAGCATGAAACAAACGAAGCAACAACTTTAGCGATTCAGAGAAGAATTCTAAGTTTTTGTCATTATAATTTAAGCTCGATTAATAAAATCGATGCGCGCTTTTACCTGACTCGCGATTGGCGGCGATTTTAATTATGTCTATCCACATGACGGCGATCGATTACTGCCATTTTCCATCTGGTGCAACTTTAAATGGCTGCTAATTTTCTCATGGTTAGATCGATTTAGTGTTGCCAGGTGACCCAATATGCGCGGGATTTCGAGTTTATACTTGTTAGTGGCCCGATGTTCCGATTAGGTCGTGACCCTTGCTCTAATGTTGCAATTTGTCATGCCGCTTTAATGTGTGCATGTATATTGAAAAATGTTTAACAATTTGCTCACAAAATTTCAATTTTTTTTTCATAATTACTAAAAATGAACTTTAGTTCTTAAAGAAAGAACGAAACTGTCTGTCTCAACATCATCAGTTATATAACATGATGATGAAATCTAAAACTTAATATGATATTGGTCCTGTATCGAAATGATTATTTGTATGTCACGGAATATTTTCTTCTTTCACGTGCCCTGGGTTAAATTTCTTAACTATTTGTCACACAGTACCCGCGAATAAAAGTTCTTGTAATCCATGATAATAAAAGCCATATTGTATTGTTCTATGAATTGTACATATGTTCAAAGTATATTTTACGTATTACTAGCATTTAACCTGCACTCTGTTCTCCCCAGGAACCTAAATTAGGAATCGAAGTTGCGATAACCCTACTTTAATTTGATACAGGAGGGAGCAGGGCGTAGTGTCCTCCCTTAGGGAGGGATTCGGATTCATTCGTTGCGTGGAGAGGGAACAGACGATGTTATTCCACTTTGCTGAGGTGTTGCGTCTTGGCCACGAGCTAAGTGTCGGCGATGAGGTGAGCTTTTGAGTCCTATCATAAACTTATATCGCCTATGGTATAGAGTATCATTTTCTCGCGATTGATTCATAATTTTCCTTTTCTGTTTCAAAGTATTTTACGTAATTTTAAGTTTATTTTTACTTAAAATCGCTGCTAGTTGGACAATATAATTTTAGTTACAGTTTACAAAGATACAAAGATAGGACATCTAAAGTTGAGGATGGGTGTTGGTGTATACATATAACGGTAAAAACAAATTATTTGAAAAAAAAAACCGTCATCTAGGTGGAGTTCACCGTAGATCCGGTGAACACGTTCTCCAATATGAACACGCGTCAATCGGCCATCCGAATCAAGCATCTGCCGCCCGGCACCGTGCAATTTGAGACGCTGGTGGAGCGTGGGGTGCGCGGCGTGGTCACCAAGGAGGCGCAGCTGTTCTCAGCTGGCTCCAGTCCCACGCGCCCGCCCTCTCCGGTGAGTGCGGTCAAACTCTCCTCCCCACTACAAATAGCATCTCTAGTCCGGTACCGTATAGTTTGCGACGGTGCTCGAAAACTAATATAGCAACTTTGGCAAACGAGGGGTGTCTCAAATTTATTACATCATTATTTAACACTATTTATCACTATAGTGAATGGCTGTTTTATAGCCCTAAGTACAAGTATCTGTTACATGCTCGGTGGTTTTAGCTTCTAATCACTATTTTTTGTGGTACAAATAAAGTAACATTTATTGAATAACATTATTTTATTGAGTGGGTGTGTGTCACTGAAATCTGAACGCCCTAGACTGGATCAATACCTCTTTTACACAACTACAACCCACCCTTCGAGCTTGGTCATAGATTTGATTATTTTCCTCAAAATTCAATCAAGTAAAAGTTATTGAATAATATTATTTTTTTGAGTGGGTGTGTGACACGCTGAAATCTGAACGCCATAGACTTGATCAATATTCTATTACACAACTTCAATCCACCCTTCGAGCTTGGTCCCTGATTTTATTTTATTCCTCAGGATTCGAATGGAACAATTGCTTGTCAGATCAACGGCGTAAAGAAGTCCCTGCCATTCACGGCCAAAAAATGTGAATCTAAGATGTTGCCACGTGTCGGCGACAAAGTCATTTTTGATGCTTACCAGGTAAACTAACAGTCGCGCATAAAAAAATACACCATCCGAGTGAGTTGAACTGCCATTCGGGTTGGCAATAAATAAAAAAGTAGCTTTTAGGTTACGCTTATGCCTGTTTAGAAACCCAGGGCGTGGTTCCCGTTTGGATTGGTTGAAACAATAAGTTTTATTTCATGTCACTTGTCATGGCATGAAATACAACTTCTCCGTGCTTCACAACGTACTTTTATGTTAGGTAATAACAGTCGATAAGATGGTCAGTAGTCTTTTATCAGTTTAAATAATCTAACAATAGTCACATATACTACAAATACAAAAACTAAACAGTATGAAAATGTTCAAGATAAGACACTATATTAACTAGTTTCTAGTTTGCCGGCAGAGTAGAATAGGACCACTCCAAGTCTTCTCGTGAAAGGCGACTTAAGAAAAGAGCTAAACAAAGCTAATAAATGGCAAAGAGACCTATCCAACCCCGCCGTATGGCCAGCGTGGAGAGTGTGGGCCAAATCCTCTGCCCTGGCTAATAAGTATAGCTCTAACAGAACAGAGAGGGTCACCCTCCTGCAGTGGAGACTAAAAAAGACATGATGATTAACTAGTTGTACCCAATTATAGGTAAAGAGAAACAAAGAACTGGTAGCAATGGCCGTACAGATCCAGCACAGCCTGACCAACGGGGCCAGCAACGGCACCGCCGCGCGGCCCGTGCAGCAGGGCTTCATCGCCGCCCTCAAGGACGGCTTCGGCTTCATCGAGACCTCCGACCACACCAAGGAGGTGTTCTTCCACTTCAGGTAACTGTCTAATGCCAAAGACTTTATATAAACTGATTTAGACGTGCCCTACTCCAAGAAACAGACATTTAAAAGAAATCGTGTCACGTGACGTGGACGCCGCCTTCACGAAACAGTGGTCATAATCATTTATTCATCAAAAAAAAAATGCATCATACAAAGAATGCTGGAGTCCTGTGCCAAGTAGAAAACTTGTGTTACAGGAGCTACTTCTGTGTGCTAAGGTGTAACCTAAGCGCTACTGTGTTTATTAGCTCCCTTTCAACGCTTCAGAATTTGGTACATACGGCTCGTCTTTCTCAGTTTATATAGAAGTCTGTTCATATTTTTCTAGCAAGCTTGCTGCGCGTACAACCTTTTAGCACTTTCTCTTCGTCACACAGAAATATAAATAGGAGTGAAGAAATTATCTCTACTAATAGCAATTTGAATGTATTCTTAGATTTTCATCTTGACTTTGCTTTTCAAAATGAGAATATTTTTTGGTCTTGTAGAAAATGCTGTCGGTCATGATGAATTTAAATGCTCTTTGGCGAAGTGTTATATTTGTTTAGCGCTATCTGTATATTAATTTTGCTATTTTAAACTGTTTATACAGAAGCTTCTGCTCAGCTTTTGCGAAAGCTTATGGATGATGTTTAATGACAGCTCAGCGAAAGCAATTTCAAATCGTATCTTATCTGTACATATTTGCTTCTCACAGCAAGTTTTCAACATGCTGTAGTACATAAATACTGTCTTAAATTCCATAACAATGGTAACTTGTAGGCGGTATTACTGGTCTTTTATTCTATTCTGTATTGACTTAAGATGTATTGAATTCGCTAATTCATTCATAAAAGAATTACAATAAAAAGTCAATTTAGTCTATTGGAATAATGTAAAGCTGATATTTTTTTATGGAAATATATAAAGATATATTTCGTGAATATTGCTTTCATTTTGTAATTGTTTGTTTTGTTTTGTGCGTGTGCAAGTGTTAACACTAGTCAGATTTTCGAAGGTATAAAAAGGGTATTTCTATTTTGTAATAAGATTATGGAT
Source organism: Rhodophaea formosa (assembly GCA_963082605.1). Lineage (NCBI taxonomy): Eukaryota > Metazoa > Arthropoda > Insecta > Lepidoptera > Pyralidae > Rhodophaea > Rhodophaea formosa. The sequence goes on along the minus strand of OY720203.1, from coordinate 12,928,281 downwards.
ACATAGCTATAAATAAACCTACGCCATTTATGTGATGAGTATGAAACAATTCATGATAGGGATGATATGGTCCTGTATAATGGGCATGTTGACTAAAATTTTTTTCATGTTGCTATGTAAAGACCTGCCTAAAATAAACACAATAGTGACAGAAATACATTTCTAAACAAAAAACTCTTTCAGTTATAAATGTTTTAAAGACACATGTTTTAGACGTAAATTTTTAGACGTGAAAATGCGCCACTGAAATGCCTTCATATTTGTGACGTCACAAGCTTGTATTTTGTATGGGTGGCGTGAGAACTTTGTTTGGTAGCTATACGAAATATTTCGTTTATGGTAATGGTTTCATAATAAAAGATGCTATAAATTTTGCAGACTAAAATGCAGTATAATTGTAATTAAAGATTTTCATACTTTAAAAAATGGTCCTATTCACCCAACTTTAAAGAAGCTTTAAGATCACTTAACGAATCGATATCAAATTAAAAGTGTTCTTTATAGTGTTTTTAGATAGAAATTAGTCTCATTAGAAACAAATTTTATATAATCTTAACATTAGGCAACTACCGTATTCTGTTAAGTGGTCGTTAGGATAGTCGGCGCTCTACTTTCAATAATCTGAGTCTATTACAATCACGACATACTGGAAGGGTGCCTTTATGCTTCCCAATTACTGGCTTACTATAGTTGTGTCCATTCAAACCCTGTCTATTTTCCCTCAATTAAAAAAAACGTAAAAGTACCTACTACTTGTAGCTTGGCGACTTTATTAGGATCTCATAAAGTCTACATCAAAAATACCTAGTTGCTGCATTTTCAGCTTCATAATATATTGCAAAATGTTCATCGTTTGCCCTGATGCGACAGTCATTACTCATTAGCCATGTGTTTGCTACTGTTTAATAAAGCTTGCTACGGCTTCTTTTTAGGGATCCGTATTTATTTTCTTTTAAAGCGTATATTTGATGTCAAATTGTTCAAGCTTCATGCACCCAATACAAAACCAAGGCAACCAAATATTCTATTGATTACCCCGCAATATTTATATTCACATTGATAAAAAAAAAACTAAAATTAAAAGATTACGTGAGTAGTTTGCACCTCGTACTTGGTCGTAGTCAGGACTTGGCTACAAACTCGAGATGTACACAGCGATGTTATTGCTTAAGAGGCCTATCACATTTTGACCGCGATTTTGGCATTCAAATTCTAAGAAACTGAAAGACTTTGACAACTTAAGTCTATTTAACAATGGAGAATAGTTATTAGTAAAGTTCATAGCGGCTTCACTTTTTGCATTTTTATCTAATCAATTAAAATAAAGCCAAAATTCCGAAGCATGTTTTACACAAAAAGAGGGCGAGTCCCTTGTTCGTGCTCAAAACTGAACAACTGTACAGACGGAATTTACACGAAAAAATTATAATAATATCTCTTTAATAGTGGTAAAGTTCATAGCGGAATCGGAATTTTAAAATATGTATGGAATATTTAGTAAAAAATATCCATTCAAAACCGTAAAACCACGAAATTTCTAAAACATCAACTGCAAATTTCTCCTTACTACAGTAATATTATTACATGAAATATGTACTAGAATAAACGTAAGTTCATAAGGAATTTAAATTTTGTACTTTAAAATAATAATAATTAAAAATATGACTATAAAAAACGTAATTGCAACCTCCAAATTACTATATATTTCGATGCGTCGACCGCTCAAACTCAGTACTGCGCGAGAGCTTGTCGACGGCGGACCTATGCCGAATTTTTCTTCGTCAAACGATTGAGTGCAAAGCGTATAGTGCGACTAACTAAGCCAGATACATGCCACTGAGGCACATAGTATTCCAATTTATTTTTATTAAGTAAAATTGTAATTAATGATTATGACGACGAGCTCCGTGGCGCAGCGGTCAACACCACACGGCTTGTGACACGGATGGTCCCGGGTTCGGTCCGCGGTCACTCTGGTCAGGTCATGATGAAAAATTATCTTTTTCAGATTGACCTAGGACTTGGATGTTTGTCTATATACATATGTAATTATGTATGTGTTATAAAATCTAGCTCAATCTGTGTGATTTGTCCGTATATATTTATATTTAATTATTTAGGTCAGCCAAAAAACCAATTCCTGCTAGTCAAATAATAAATATCATGTTTGTAAAAATGTCTTATTTGTTTTATTGAATTAATTTGGTCAAATACTTTCCAACTTATTTGTTATATAAATCGTCAACAGACATATGTATACGATTACGATATATTTTTTGTAAATATCTAATTTACCAATAAAGTACATTACTGCAACGGCCGGTAAAAGAGGTATTGATGGACGAACGTGTGAATGTGGGCCGAGGCGGAGCCGAGGCACACATACGTGAGTCCATCAATGCCTGATTGCGGCCAAGGCTTGTGTAGTACTTTTATCAAATATTGCACGGAAATTAAAAAAAATAGTATATAGACAAACAAATATACATATATTATCACGTGTTTACCCTTACAGGTGAGACGGACCTCAAAAGCCATGTTTAGGGTATTAGTGGATTTTAATGTAGAAAATGCAATTAAAATAGTGATGGGTTGCTAGTCGCATCACCTATTGACATATTCTTCTGCATAGGTTTTCGCCCTCTCCTTCGGCCTGCTTTTACAGACTGTACGGGAAGAGAAGCACCTGGTATATTCTATGATTTTTCTTTTATCCTAGACCATCATGAAATATTGATGTAAATATGTCAATTAATATTCATAAAATGTTCATAAACAACAATATGTAGAAAATATCGCGCCAATATCTTAAGTTTTTTAATTTCTTTTTTCTTACTAGCCTGGTAAAATTTTAAATTCGAATTTGTAACCTCCATACTTGAATTATTTCGCAGCAAACGCGTCGTTCCATTTTTAAATAACATGACAGATATGAATTTTCATAGTTACTTTAAGACACGACAGATATGGATTTTCTTGGGATTTTCATACATACTTTGCTGCCGTGTATTGGCCAGTACAGCAATATTGATTTATCCCAAACAAGGTTGTCAAAATAATGTGAACATTTCCAAGCATGTTTGAGAAAAATATTATACACGTAATACTCTTTTGATCTCTCATCTTCGGGTTACAGACTTATATAAGTATCGAATTTCAACTTAATCAGTTCAGTAGTTTCGTAGCAAATGGTTATGACAGGGTGACACCAACGTTACGTTTCGTTTTTAGGTACTAAACCCTAAAAAAATATTCCAAAATTACACGCAGATTGTAAATAAAATGTTGGCAAAAACTTAAAGAGCTTAAGGCGCTTAGACCAGTGAACTAGCGCTATCCCTCATTTTATTTCTTTTACTGCTGCCTCCGTGGTCCAGTGGTTAAGGCGTTCGCCTTGTTGACCCGGGGGTCGTGGTTCGATTCCTACGGGAAGCACCATTTGTTAAGTTGTTTCCAGTTTGGTTAGGACATTGCAGGCATGAATCACCTGATTGTCTGATAAGAAAGATGATTCCGTACTTCGGAAGGCACGTTAAGCCGGTGATCCCGGCTGCCATCTGGTAGTCGTTAAAGAAACCACGTCAGAGGCCGAGAGGCGGTTCCGAAGAACTCTGACACCAGGGTGTGCATGGTCGACTGACCGTGTCACCTACACGAAATGATGATATGACTGCTAAATAGGAGCAAATTGTAAAAATCTACGTAAGTACTTCTTCAGTAAATGACTTGTAGTATTTTTGGTATAACTTTTTATTATTTTTCATTCAGTAAATATAAGATAGTAAATGTAAATACTAGAACTACTAATTACCGCCAAAAGCGGCCACTTTTAGCGGTAATGAGTAGATCTCTCAATCTCAAATGATGATTTTGATGAAAATTTATACTAAAAATACTAAATGTACTTTGCTACTAAATACTTACGTAGATTTTTTCAATGTGTTCTTATTTCAGAGTACAAGAATTTAATAACGGGTATCGCTAGTTTCGCTGATATAAGTATCTTTAGCCAACAAAAATGAACGTATGTGGGAATTTCTTGTCATGATTAACAATATTACAAAATAAAAAAATCCAATATCAAAAAATTAAAGAATATGAAAAGTATCAAAATCGTGCAGTTGTAGCAACAGCATTAGCGTCGTGAACTCGTGACCCCAACCGTGTGGTCGCCGTGCGTAAAAGCCTAATCTTTCAGAGCACTATTTTGTGATAAGCCTCTTAAAGCCTAATATTGCTGATTATAAATAACTGCTATAGCGATATGCTTTTTGTTGTTCCATTAGCTGGATCATAAAATTTACATGCACCTATTTATCAAAAATGTTGCCAAATCCTAAATGGTTTCAAATTTTTTATTTGTATCTGTATTGTATTACTGTTGTATGTATTCATGTTTCACTTCATGAGTATCTCATGTGTAGCTGGGCAGCAAAGTTGCTAATCTGAGTGTGCACAATAATTATGCCTGCTTGCAAAAGCAAATTTGCTTTTTAATAAAAATAATTATTTTTAAGAATACTTTGCCAATAAATGTATTTGCTTTTTACCGAAAGGGTGCCAACCCGCTACGACGGACCCTATTACAAAGTCTCCGATAACGGTCTCACCGGCCGTCTGTGGCACGGCTCTATTTCATTTTATTGATGATGGTAGACAATTGAAATTTCACCGCTATTGTTTTTTCGTGTGTGTAAGTAGCCAACAGTGGTGTCAAACAACAAATGACAAAGTAAAATTTGATTCTAATTTAATATGTATGGATGTAATTCAAGGGGGCTCATACAAATACCCCTTTTTTGCTTTTTATCACGATTCCGTTAAATGGCTATACTTTCACCACAGATAATTAGTTGGGAAAAGAGTACAAGAGAGGACACATGGAATAGGTTTCATGCTGGTATATTTAGATATTCTTATTGCTATCTATAAATCTGACGTTTATACTTAAAGTAAAATCAAATCTGGCTTCAAATTGTCAGGTGGAAATAACTCTTTTTTAAAAATGCCTATTTTTGGAAGTCTTTCCATAGCATAACGAATAAGCTATATGAAAGTTCTAAGAAGCGAAAAATGTATCCAGAAAGTGTTTCAGAAAAACATTTTTGCCTTATTTCATATGACTGTCCTTATTGACCTCCGTGGTCCAGTGTGCCTATAGCGTTTGCCTTGTTGACCCGTTGGTCGTGCGTTCGATTCCCACGAGAAGCATACTTTGTTAAGTTGTTTCCAGTTTGGTTAGGACATTGCAGGCATGAATCACCTGATTGTCTGATAAGAAAGATGATTCCGTTCTTCGGAAGGCACGTTAAGCGGTTGGTCCCGGCTGCCATCTGGTAGTCGTTAACGGAACCACGTCAGAGGCCGAGAAGCGATACCGAATAACTCTGACACCAGGGTGTGCATGGTCGACTGATCGTGTCACCTACACGAAATGATGATGATGATTGTCTAGGAGCTCTTTTGGGATGTGTCACGACTGCCAGCATCAGTGAAATAAGCCTATTCGGCTAATCTACTCTTTCTTACCTGCCATGCTTATTTTTCAAAAGGCTCTTTTGAAACATTTGGGATATCGTGCGGTAGTCATTACCGTCTCTCTGTTCCAGCAACCTGGAGGGCAGCCACGACTCTTTGGAGCTCGGCGCAGAGGTGGAGTACATGTTGGGCCGTGTGAACGGTTCCGGAGGAGGCTGTGCCAGCGCGGAGTTCGTCCGCGTGCTGACCCGCGGCACCATTCCTATCGCCAAGCCGCTGGACCCCACTCTCAATGGAACTGTCACGAGGACGCTGCGTGCGCTGAATCCAGACCAAGCACAATATTCTGGTAATTTAATCAAAATATGATTTAAGAGTTTGCCGTCTGGTTTCCGGCTGATTAGAATAGGACCACTCCAATCTAGTCTTCTCGTGGATGTCACACAAATAAAAGTTTAGAAGTGTGGAGTGTAGGCCAATGCCTCTGACTGATCTAGCTAATATGTATAAGTCTGAGAGTTCAGAGTGCTACTGCAGTGGAGACCAAAAAATACCTGATGATGATGATCTGGAGTAAAAATGAGTCTCGTGAAGTAGAACAATAGGCAGTGCTGGGTTAACGCTATGTAGCAGCAAGGCGTCAATCTCATTGAATAAACGAACAAGAAGGTGGTCTTCAGTTAAACAAACTACATATGAAGTAAAAACGGACAAGTGATTTCTTTATTTTCATCAATAAAGCCACACTTTAAGTGTCGTTATTGTAATATGATGAATATATTTATAGTTTTTTCAAAGTATATTCCTTCACTATTTACACACTTGCATTCTTTGGAATCATTGTATAAAGTGAAGTATATTATTAGTCTAAGTAGCTATAAGTTTACAATCATTTATAATGTAAATGCTTATTCCGGGCTTGTTATTTGTGTATCTCTTAGTATGTTTTTAATTTACGGGAATATAAAAATCGCTTAGTTAACAAAGATTTTTTTAGTCACTCATTTCATATACCTCCGATCGCATATCGCAAATTTGCATTTATTTTTATTGTGATCATTACATTGTTTGAAGACAATCACAAAAGATGCGCTCTGCGCTATTGTACGAAAATAGTTGCATAATATTGACCTATGCACTAATGGCATAGTCACCTTGATGACCTAGATGCAATATCTTTGCATGAAAATGTTGCAGAACATAATGTAGTTTATCTGATTTGCAACATTGTAACTTCTGGATTTGCAGATAAGATTGGTTTATTTAAATTTAGTTTTGAGACCACCATGTGATTATTGTCTGTAAGTAAAGATATCTAGCCCCATCTGTTTGTGTAAGGATACGGCACACTTCTTTTATGGGGATTCTTTGTATTCCTCCTCGAGGGTACCTCAAAAGTGATGGTTTTAACTAATCAACTAGCATTAGACTGAACAATTACTCAGTGGAGTTAAGTCGTTACTAACGTGTCGTACCAGCTAGTGCATTTAGCAGCCAAATGAAAGATTTTCTTATACATAGGATATATATAATGTTTGCCCAGGCTCTTTTAATTGTGTGTGTTATCATTTATTTGAGACGCGCTTGTTTGTCTAGGTTTGATTCAAGTAGACGGCGGCGGGGCGTCTTACGAGTTCGGCATTATGGGGCTAGCGTGCAAGCGGGAGATTCTGCAAGTGGGCGACCCGGTGACCTTCCAGGCGGACGTGGAGGGCCGCGCCACCAACATTGTGCCAATACGGAAGAAGAGACGGGCCACGGTCGATGCGATCAAAGGCAAGTTTCAAAAATACTTTTTCCAGAGGAAAAAGAATACCCTCGCCTTATTCTTGCTTTGTTAGTGGCTAACTCAATCAGGTCAGGGTGTCATCCTCAACTGCCGGTCCGGTGGTTGCGGCGGTAGGCATAGCATCAGGTAGGCGCGCTCGGCCTTCCGAGCTGCTTCTTTCTCATCCACCATCCATCCAAGCTAGTAGCATCCCAAATACCTCTATCCCGTTCCCACAGTCCTACAAACTCCTATCCTTCCCTAGCTTCAGAAACGGTGTCGGTGGGTAGCAGCATCGGAACCGATATAAGCCTAACAAATTGCGCTCATCGACCCGTTTATCAAGCTTGGTGAGCAAAACCCCTTATTGATTAAACTGTTTACCTTGCTACTATCGTTAGATGGTTGTTACATTTAGTGTTAAACAATACAGAGGAAAAAAAACATTCTATGGAAATTTCAATTCTCTACTTATTATGGTTCAAGAGATATGGATAAATATAGATGGTGGATGAGAAGCCCTGTGACGGATGGATAACGTAGTCTTAGTAATAGGGTTCTGTATTTATCCTTTTGGGACGGAACCTAATTAAAGTAACCACTAGGTTTCATAAACCTTTAAAAATAAATACGCGTGATTCGGGCAGAGTAGAAAAGGACCAAGTCTTTCCGTAGATGTTTTATAAGGCTACTTAGGAAATACAAGCTAAGCAAAGCTTATAAACATCTAAGAGACATCTCCAACCAACAGCGTGGAGAGTGTAGGCAAAATCCTCTGACTGCTTGGGCTAATACTTGGCTCTAGTAGTACAGAGAGGGTCATGCTCCTGCAGTGGAGACTAAAAAAGACCTAATAATGATAATGACGAAATTGAACGAATGTTGTAGCAGAAGCACGATGCAAATATAGGATTTGTACGAGTTTGAATTGATAAATAGATAATAAATAAATATATATAGACAGATCACATAGTTTGACCTAGCCCCAAAGTAAGTTCGAGACTTGTGATATGGGATACTTACTCATGGATACTATATTTTATAACAAATACACACCATATAAATAAACATTCACGACCAGGTCAATCTGAAAAAGATCTTTTCTCATTTTGACCTGACCCAGATCGAACCCGGGATCACTTGTGTTGCAAGCTGGTGTGTTGACCACAAATATACATATTACTTATTTAATGCAATTGCTGTTCTATCGTATTGTTTATAAACTGTTAAGATAAAATTATGCTAAGATATATAATAAATAAATATAATACTAAAAAAAATAAAAAAATACTTAGATCACCTACTATTAAATATCTTGGTGTAACTATCGATGAGAAACTAGACTTTAGGCAGCACATAATTAATACTTCAAATAGAATACGAAAATTGATATACTTTTTTAAACATATACGCGTTGTAGCTAACATGAAATTACTGAAATTAATATATTATGCTATTTGTCAATCTATCTTTTCATATTGCTTATTAATTTGGGGTGGTACTAATATTACAAATATGCTGTTATTGGAACGAACACAACGCTGCATATTAAAAATAATACTCAAAAAACCAGTCAGATATCCTACTAAGTCAATTTATGAAGAGTTTGGCGTTCTTAGCGTGCGTGGATTGTTTATTCTAAGAGTAATGATTAAAACACATAAAGAAGTTCTCAAATCACCAAACTATGAAAACATGCTTAAAACCAGACTTTTCAAGTTACCTCTTCCATCTTTTAACACTAAATTTGCTAGAAAGTTCAGTCCATATCTTCACCCATATATATATAATAAAGTCAATTTAAAGTGTCTTATTAAAAATTGCACCACTAGAGAATTAAAGGAAAAGATTACAATCTGGCTCAATACATTAGACTACACTGACATTGAATTAATTCTTAAAGGGGTCCAATAATTATTACACTCCTAGTTTGCCATGAAATGTTAGACATACATTCACTCATCACACACCGAAACATACACACACACACACACACACACACTTATTTCACAAACACTCTCCATACCACAAGCAACTTTCCTTTTGTTTCCTCTTTTTTTTTTTTTTGTAAAATAGTTTTAGATTTTTTTTTTCTCTTTGTATTTAACAATAATTGATTTCAGGTCTTAAACTAGTTGCCTACAATACAGGCACAGCCTAGTGTAGGAACTAGAGGTACATGATTTATTTTCATTCATTTTGCTCCATCTACCAAAAGTTTTGTGTTTTATAGATTTATGTCAACTATGTGTGGAGATAAATAAATATTATATTATTATTATTTATTATTATATATGATAGTTATACCATGTGGTCACAACGCCTAAACCATACGATTTGTTCTCAGAGACTTGCAAACATGACGCACTCGTAACTACACAACATTGTATCTACCGTATTATGAGAATATAAAAACATTATTCACAAAATATATCTTATTGAAAATAAGAACAATATTTTAGGCACAATATTTTAAAATGACACCCTATATTTAGTAAGTTTAGTCTAAAGCAGATTACCACCATCTAGTATCGAGTAGCAAGCGCCTTCAGCGCCATACATGCACCTACTTTTCGCCACCTTAATTTGGTCCAATAATTTTGTATGAGGTGGGCAGTCTATTACGTTAGTATTATATATTGTCTTTGTTGTTGTGTTGTGTGGTTATACTATAGTGGTCAATATTTGCAGGCGTGTTCGGGTTCCTGTCTCTGGAGGCGGAGGACAACCGGCGGCTGTTCTTCCACATGTCGGAAGTGCGCGGCAACTCGTCCGAGCTGCAGCCCGGGGACACGGTCGAATTCGTGATGCTCACCAACCCGCGCAACGGCAAGTCCTCCGCTTGCAATGTCGTCAAAGTGGGGTGAGTATTTACTTTTACTGACGGTCAATGGTAGCTAATAAATGGCTCTGGTAGTACAGAGAGGGTCGATGATGAAGGGTCAATTCATACTAGTGCGGAGTCGAAGCTTAGCGAAACTATCTTTATATGGCAAACGCACCTTCAACTCAAGATCTTCATGCTGATTTTTCCTTGGGATTCAGAAGCGCGTATTCCCGCGTAAAATTGCGTATTCACGCGTCATTTTTTCGATCTCAGAAGGAGCATGATCGTTACGCTGTCAAGTTCTAACGATGCCGCGTGATGACTTCATGCTGCATCTTGATTTTCACCTCGTTTCTCAATCACCATCATCCTTACCACTTTTATTTCGAAACTTAATATTTTAAATTCCTAATTCCATTTTCAAATCTTCTTCTCAGTCCTTCCTCATCAGTGAGTCAATCTATTCATAATTTTGGTCGTGACCACTCGACCTTTACTCATAGGTACTCGCCTACCAGGCTACCATTATGTTTTATTAATTGTATTTTAACTAGTAACAGTGTAGTATGAGTGACGCATAATATAATATCGTAATATATCTAATTACCTGTGAAACTGTGTTCTCTCCTTTCCCTAAGCTCTCTCTCCACTGAGCACCTAATACACCTATACATTATATTTATATTGGGCCTACTCTAACAAGAGCTCGGTGAGTAGGACCCGACAAACTTAAAGGTGAGTTTGCCATATTAACATCGTTTAGCTTCTCCTCGATTCTGCGCTAGTATAAAAAGGTCCTAAAGGCTAATCTAATGTGGTTCCCGGCAGAGTAGAATAAGACAACCCGAAGTCTTCCCGGGGATGTCCTGTCCCGTGTAAACAAAGCTATAAACATCAAGGAGACTTTTCCAACCCGTTTGGCCAGGGTGGAGAGGTTAGGTCAAGACATATGACTGCTCTGGCTAATATATATATGGCAGAGAAGGTCATGCTCCTGCAGCGGAGACTTAAAACGGCTTGATTATAGTGATGAATGGCTTGGCTTTACCTGGAAAGGCGAGGTGATGATAGGTTGAGTAGAGTTTTATCAGAAGTGTAGGTCGTCTGAGAGCGAGGTGGGTCGATGATATTAAGAAAATCGCTGTTCGAAACTGGTTTCGTAAGACACAAGATTTAAATAGATGGCATGCATTGAGATAGGACTATACCCAGCAGTGGGATTTTTTTAAAATGTCATAAGACGGGTAACGAGCAAGCGGGTCGCCTGATGGTAAGAGATCACCACCGCCCATGGACAACTGCGACACCAGAGACACCTTTTACGGGCCCTTGGCTCTCTCACTCAGCGACAGATGAATGAATAGAAGCGGTAAAGCTACAACTCAAACGTCGATATTCTGTGAGAGTGTGGTACTTCCCCAGTCGAGTCGGCCCATTCAAGGTGGACATACACGTCCGATGTTTCCATCCGACAATCGGTCAGTGCTGCCGTTTAAGTGTCCCTAGATCTAGGATAATTTGATGATCTTTGGGCAATTCTCTTCCGTAACCTTCTTTTGCAGAAATTCCAGCTAAGTATAAAGAAGATAACATAGATGCAGATCTTTTTCAGTTTATAGTGTATTGAAAATTTAATCGCTAAATTGTACCAAATCATTCTTATTTCTTCATTATATTCTTTGATTTTAATATTTTACAGTCTTTAAGGGATATTTTGGGTGCTTTTTTTATTGCAATTTGTATACAATCTTGAATTTTTTAAAGGTACATGGTCGAATAGAAATACTTATTTTTTAAAGGCAACACTGCAATCAGATCGGAAGCAAATTAGACGTGTATTCTCACCTTTATGCTACTAGCAAAAGTTGATTTCGCCAGTAGCGTAGCTCTACCACAACTAAAACCGTCATTGGACGTTTGTTGCAGAAGCAAGACGGCAGCGAAGGCCCGCGTGGAGAGACCGGAGAGGCTGCTGGCGCGGCTCCGCACCGCGTCGCTGGAGGAGGCGGCCGGGCCTCGCGTCGTGCTGGCCAGGCCCCCGCGCGGACCTGACGGCACGCGCGGCTTCCGCCCCAGGCGGCCGCTCGCAGGTAATGCCATACTGTTATACTTGTTCCAATCGTTTATTTTCTCGATGACAGTTCAAGTTTGAAAGTTATAGTTTTGGACCAAATATGTAATCAGTAGATAACGATATCGATTCAATTTTATTTATAAGAGTTGTACAAGTAGCTGATTTTTGATTGTCTAACTGAAAGTAATTTTATTAGACACAGCCGCGAATGCGGACCGGAAGCGGTCCGGAACGGAAAACTAGCGGAACCGCGAAACGCTGTTATATGATTCCGTTCCGCTTGCGGTGTGAGACGCACCAAACAAAATCATACTAGATAGAATTTCGCGGTCCGCCAATTTTCCGTTCCGGAACGCATCCGGTCCGCATTCGCGGCTGTGCTACAGGCGAATAATAAAATTAGACCTTCAGTTAGACAGTCAAAAAATATTGGACACGTATTTTTTTCTTTCATTAATTAAACAATAAATGTCTTGTGACATCACAGGCCACTAAAAGTGGCTAGTGACGTCACACAATTTTAACGGGGTATTATCTTAGTCTTTTTTTGTTTGATTGACAAAAGAAAAAACACGTGTCAAATTTTTTTGACAATCTAACTAACGGACTAATTATATATTTTTTTTAAATAGCCCCTTTTTAATAAATCTATGTAAAAAAAATATTTATTGTGACACAATGGATACCACAGCCACAACACAGGAAAATATAGTGTTACGCTGGAATAGGGAACCCTAGCGCAGCGATAGTTTTCAACCGTAACCTTACGAGGCTTCACGAGCCATCCCACGACACGCACACACAGATAATAAAATATATTATAACAAATTTTAAATACAAAATAAAACAATACTAACTAAAAAAAACCAAATAAGAAATAACCCCTTATATAACCACCTTAATATATATCCTATGGGGGTGAAATAGAGGTTAAAGTTTCACGCAGATAAAATTGCTAGTATAAATATAAAATAACTAGCTGTTACCCGCGGCGTCGCCCGCGTGATATATTGATGATAGATCTGATAGCCCTGATGCCGGTTCAGTTGATAGGGCGTGAAAGCGTAACAAACAAACTAATAAATAAAGAAACAAACTCGCTTTCGCATTTATAATATTAGTTAGGATATTATAATTCCACGGGACATCAATATGATTTCGTACCGTAAAAAAAACACATTTGGTCTACCTTATCATGAAATATCTCTGTTTTCTTATATTTTCGCAATTGTTACTGTATTGTAAGCAAAAGTTTTTTTTTGTACGACTTAATCGCGTTTATCATACATTGGGCTGGACAAAGAGAAGCATTAGTACCCATATTAATAGCAAATGAATTAAAAACTAATTAATGACAGTTTGTGTAAAAAAAAAAAAATCACTAGGTGATTTACCACCATCATTTACTACCAATTATCGTAGTAACTTTCATTTGCATCCGATATTTCTTTTTGCTTGGGGAATGTTCAAAATGTCATCATTAAAATCTCAACAAGTACATATTGATCGCACTTTCAAACTTACGACATTTATATTAACATCACTTTAGCTGGGGAACGCACACTACTTAATAATCCAATACTGTGCAGATTGCCCCACGATGGTTTTCTTTACCGAAAAGAGGATAGTGGTTTATGAAAATGACTCTACTTAAATCAGGATGAATTCAAGAGGTACACATCGGGCTGGGCGGGGTGAACCAGGGACCTTTCAATTATAGGTCGCGGTTTTAGACCACTGTGCCACTGTAGCTTTTTCTCAACAGACTCTAATAATTTCTTTGATCAACAAGATAATTAAGCAAAATTAAAAATTTTGCAAAAACCCACGACACAACATTGTTTTGCACTAATATTGTGGCGCCCCCTAGTGAGTTACAGCCATGACACCTGTCTAAGAACATGAACTCATCAAACACAAACCCGTTATTGAAAACCGCATCAAAATCGGATCATTAGTTTAGAAGATAGGTGGGAACATTACTTTGCACAAACAAACAAACATCTCTCACCCTAAACACAAATACCTGCTCCGTTCCGTCGTGGGTGGGTAAAAAGGAAACGGGTAAAATAGAAATAGGTATTTATTTACTAATACGACTTTATCCATTTCGGATGACTCAAAAGGCTAGATTTAGCTTGATGGTGGGATAAAAATGTTGATGGTCCGCTAGCAGGATCAGTAGTGACTTTTACGATCTTTGCTGAAAGAAAATCAGCTGGTACATTTTACGCTCCCAAACCATCATGCACGTCGGTCATTAACATCGTCATTAGATGCTCACATATCAATTTACACAAAGAATATTAGTTAGAAGAGATATTCTTAAATGTGTACATACTTATGTATATTTTATCTTTCCAGATGTGTTAGCCGAGTGAGACTAGAGACGTTATACATACCAAGGCCTCAACACTCTACAGCTATGTAGATAAACATCGTAATGGTTTGATTTTCAAATTATTTCATTGTATTCACGTGAGACTGACTGAACCCTGTTCTATAGCAGCATTTAGAAAATTGTTTTGTTTTTTGACTAATTCTAGGACAAGACAATCGTAACTAAATTATTGTCAGCTACCACATTCAACCGATCAAATTGTACATCAGCAGTTGTACGGCTTATATCAATGAGCGATGAACATATCAACTTAATCAAACCAAGTTTAGTTGCAAGTGCATATAAGTATGCATAGTTGATTTTGATTAACCTAAGTAAGAGGTTCTTTTTCGCATATACACTTGTTCAAAATTCCGTTTGCACCGTTCTAAGCAGTGGCAGAATGGTTTGCCAAGTTTAGGGGTAATGGCCGGCACATAGCACATGAAGCTTCGCCCTGAGGATCCGACGCGACGCGCCGCGCCCCCATCTCGTGTAAATATTTTTATTGCTAGCTATAATCATAAATCATAATGCTTTCGCATTTTATCCTCCCATTTTTGTTATATTTTTATATATTGTAAAATAAAATTTATTAAAACTTATTATAACATGAATTGCCTATATGGTTGCGTAAATTATTTTCGATTAAATGAATTAACAAGGAAATACGGAACTATATCATTTGTTGCCGTGTTTATTTACGTTAGTGGATCTCTATTTGCGAAACGTTCTGTGATTTTATAAAAATTTCGTGTGCAATAAATGTTTTAACAAGAAAATTAATATTGTCCCTACAGGGCATTACTAGTCTCTTAGTATTATAATTCCATGTACTGTACGGCGCTTCATCTGATATGTGTCGTGTCGCCCGTGGTGACCCTAGCCATGGCTAACTTCGATACGAACAAAACTATTGGACACGAAGCATTTAACAAGTATGCGATATGCTGGCATGGAACCAAAGACTGAAAAATATTTATTACAGTAATGATATTGGTATTAGATTATTATGATTTACTATATGTTGTGAACATTCATGTACTGATTCTTGTTTCGAGTTGGTTGTTCGCTGTCCATGTTTTTTTAAGCCGTGAGTGTTGATCCGACTTAAACGAAACTCAGTTTCCCCGTACTTCAAGAAATAGAGCAGTGGCACGCGACCGGGAGATCATCGTTGAAAATAAGTGCCATGTGATTGTAATTACAAGTACGAAACCCATCCGTTTGGGGCGAATGAACGCTCAGGCACTACCGTCTATGCGGGCAATTTGTCTAAGTCGTGTCTATGAATTGATATTTGTAATAAAGCGATATGAAATGTGTTCGTGTACAGGTATCAGTCGACTAATGTAGATAAGATAATAATGTTTTTCTAAAGTCCAAGACGCGTGAGCCTTGTAGCTTTGAGAACCTTCTTTTCTAAGAATTTACTGAAATAGTCCTAAGAATTGTATCATCTCATTCAATCTATGCTTTAAAAATTGTTGCAAATATTTAATTTGAAAAGAAGCCTCGTGTGTGCGATCGGCATGACAAGGCACTCGTCGGTCGGTCGTGGCGCGTCGGATCTCTGCGCCCCGGGCCAAGGGCTAGCCTAACATGTTATGTTCACGGCATTACCCGTTGTGTTTACTTGTGATGGACGCGAATGTTATTGATGTTTGAATGACGGTGGAACTTTATACCAAAATTGAATTTATGTAACTTTAGTATTAAGTAGTTAACCAATTGAAAAAATAACTGTTATCTTGCCTTTCGGCAATACCAAATGTGACTTTAATCGAATTTTACTTGTATCAAGTTTCGTATAGAAAAAGACTGTGTTATGTATGTTATCAATTTTGGTGTGGACGACCATCTCCATAGGGCTGTGCATGAGAAATGTTATTCGTAATGTTAATACTTGTTATGAACTCCAAAGAAGTAACTGGAATTTTGAACAAACGTTTTATGCTTTTGTGCTTTAAAAACAACAAGATTTGTTTTGCTGTAACATATTTATCTACTGTCATGTAACCATATTATAGAAATAGTGAAAATATAATAATCTGAATAATTGATGTTGTAGTGTACGAAAGGCCCGGATCTTTTCGGGTACTTATAGCTGTAATGGTATAGTAGTGTATCCACGCTGCGGGCGCCGGCGGCCCGCGCAGCGTCGCGCCGGCGCCGGCGACGCCCGCCGCGACCCACACCCTTGCCGAACTTATCTCACTCGAGTCTCCACCTAGTTATGAATTTGGCGAACCAATGAAATTGTATTATAATGAATTTCAGTGCCTAAAAGAACCTCTGGATCATAAACCAAAAGAAAGAAAAATGTTAAATTATTCTAGCCTTTCTGAATACAAACTTTGAAATAATCATAAGAGTTTATTTTTATTTTAGTTCTTCGGAATGTATTCTTTAAATATATGAAAATGCCAAATGTTTATTACACTGTACAGTTGTATAACTTGTGATCAAAGGAATACACGCTTTTTCCGATTGTACCTAGCTACCGCTGGGCGCGCAGCGTGGTGGGCCATTGTGATGAGCACCCACATATCTAACCGGTTCTAGATTAGTTGCTGTATCTCTGTGTTGGCACCAGCGGCGGCTGCGGCAGGCGCGTTCCTACGCGTCTTATTGCTTGTCGTACACAGGCGGGCACATTCTGTTGTTTTGCTTTTTGGTTTACCTACAAGCCTTTCCTTCTCCTCAGTTCAATTCCAAATCTACTTTTCACCACAGGCGGATTCATTCCTTGCCGGTATGGATATTTACGAAACTTTTTTTTTTGTGTGCAAGCGTTACAGAATCACAATACATATTTCAACATTTTTTCTTAATTTGCCTTTGCATTTCTGTTTGCTTCGTTAGAAAGTATAACAGGTAAGGGCTGGATAGCTAACACTAAAATGTGTCTAAAATGAATTTTCAATTTTCTTCGTGTAACATTTCAGCTATAAACCAAGTAACTTCTAGTCAGGTTTATAGACAGCGTTGACTCGGTACTACATCACAAATATGTATTAATTTATTGGTCTCATATTTTGATACCGGCTATATTTTATTCCTTCCAGAGTCAACCTTGTTAGTGTTTTTATAGTGATACTTTTTTTAATTTAACTCCTTAGGTCTAGTTCCTTCCACTGTTCCCTTCCCTTGAATGTGTTTGTCAACTTTCGTCCTCCTAGTTTAAGTGCCTTATTCCCATGTTTTGAATCTCTCGAGTATTGTATGGTTTGATGTGCTGAAAAACTCAGTAAAAAATTTATTAAATTTATGTGAAGCCATTTTGAGCAGTGAGCCTGTTTTTTGAAAAACAATTATAGCACAAGATTTATGTAAGTCTTATTATATAGGTAAGAGCGAAGCAATACGTACATACATATGTAGTTGTCTAATGTTACGTCTGGTAAGATTTTGATAAATGATATATAATCGTCGTTTTCTTGCCGTAGCCGCCCGCTATGTTTTATTTAATACGCCGTCGACTTTTGAAGCACAACATGCAAACATTTAAGGGTAGCAGCAGCAGCGGTTCCCAGTTCGTAGTGCTTGCAGCTTATTTAGTGCGGTCTACCCGCCTGGCTACGAGTTTGCGCGGTCGGCACGTCAAGGGAATCTCGTAAATTACGATTGTCAGTGACAACAAGAGTAATCGTTTGCCGCCTACCGCTCCAACTCGTATCAGGCCCTAAATGCGCGATGTAACAGGAGCCAAACCTACCTCGATCCCGGTACTCGGATATAACGATGCCTTTCTGTGACGCGTAAGCATTGCTTGTTGTGGTTCAAACATTGTATGCGGTTTTAGGCTTTAACTTGTGCCTATGTTTATCGGTATCGGCAGTAAGCTATTACTGGGTGAAGCGTTGCGCCATTGTTGCCATGCCGAGCTACTACTCCTTAGCTAATATCAAGTCATGCAATAAGGTACACTATACATTTACTAATAAACGATGTGATTATACCATTTAAAACATCTCTTATTTACTTCTGTGTCGTAAATAACATCTTTCGCTTTTTTTTTATAACACTAGTTTATTGGCATTGAAGCCCTAGGTTCAATTACTGCATGTATAAATACCAATTATTTAACAGCACAACGAAAAGTATCAAAACAAGGTAATACTTTTCGTTTAGTATTAAATTATTTATGGAATTACGTTACTGACAAGACTTTTTGGTTTGCAGGAAACATTACATCCAGTACTAATATAAACAAATAAAAAGAAAAATTATCATAAAAATCAACAAATACGCACTTATTTGAGTACGTACAATTTTTAGCACGGCTTTGTCGGTTTTATATGTTTTATTAGTCCCATCCCTTGTGTACGTTTAGCAAGGATTTTATTGCTGAAAATTATTTTGACTAAATAATTCAAAATTAAGTTTAACTATTAAGAGTCCCAAGTAAAGCCGCAATCCCATACAAACGTAGTTTCGTTTTAGTTTTACAACAGTTAAGCCAATCTCAACCAAATTTCGTACATACGACCGGATAAGGCATATTGATGTTTATAATCAGATTTCAATTTTAAAAACAATACCTATACAAAATTACAGCGAGTACAAGTTTTCGATACGAAATTTGGTTGAGATTGGCTTAACTTTTGTAAAACAATAACCAAACTACGTTTGTATGGGATTTCGCTTTTACGTGGGACTCTTAAGTTACAAAAATTGACTATTCTGTATTCTTGCTAAACACACTCTTCCTTTAATCCACTACACAAATTAAATCTATGATTTTTACTATTAAAAAATAAAAGTATTCAATTTTTCAGTTTATTGAGTAAAAAAAGAATAGGTAGTAGGTACCTAGCATAACACATTAATATCACACACATAACACAAAACTAATATACTATAAATGCAATAGAGCAAGTAAAAATTAAACAGGTGACTTTATGCCATTTATAATTTAATAGGCTTCAATACTTAGTTGTAAGGTAATGGTTCAGATTTGTTTTTTTTTTTTACGAAATATATAATTTTATTGATTAACTATAACCTATACTTATTCTACTGAAAGCGTAAATAACCCTTTGTGAATTAACTGTACTCATTTCAATTAACACTTAAACACTGAGACCAGTTTTATTCTGCATCTACAGTCGAGCATATCGTCATCGGTTTAACTGAGATGCGATTTGTTCAATTTCGTCGCAAGATTTGTTGTAGAATCGGTTTTTATGGTCATAGTGATCCCACTGCTGTAATACGTTGTACAGATTGTCTCCAGGACTCTCGGTGACCTGTAAATCCTTGGCTCCCACGATGAAGTAGTTTTCGTCCAGAAAGCCCTGCCTCACTGATTCTTCTAGTAACATCAACGTCCTATTGATCTGTGCTTCCGTCACTTTGCTGTGTTGAGTGCCTGCGTTTTGTCTGTAATCACCTGAAAGAGAAAAAAGGTAGTCGTAAAGTAAAAAGCTGTAGGTGAAAGTGCCCTGTCTGTCTTGCTTTCACTCCAAAACTACTTAACCGATTTAAATGAAATTTGGTACACAGTCTAGAGCCTAAGAAAAGACATAAGCTACTTTTTAATTACTCACTGTATTCCACGCGGACAAAGTCGCAGGTACAGCTAGTTTATTATAGACATATGTGTGCAGGGGTTTTCACCGAAATGGGATGAGGAAAATTGAGGTGCACACACAGATACCGGATTTTTAGCAATCGAAAAATTGCATTTATTGTTTTCCAAAATTGCAGATCACGAAAGTTGTGGAAGGTGTCTTCCACGCTGGTCTGAGAGAAAAGAAAAAATTATAATGTATCAGCTGCTTTTCTGCGCACGCAGATCATAAAAGCCGAGGGAATGGGCGCATATCGGAGGAACCGTGTTAATAGGTGATGAGGCTAGGATCCCATCATTATTTTGATTCCATTCTCACCGTACAAGCCCAGCAACATGCTGAACGCGACCTTAAGGCGGCCTTGTAAGTACGAAGGTCGACAAAGTCTAGGGCCACGAAGGGAAGGGATAACGTGTGCCACTGCCGGATTTAACCAATTTCGGGCCCAAGGCACTTCAGCTCGGAAGCCAGAATCCGGACAAATCATGATGAGACGATATCTGGCTAATTTGCGTGCTATTTCGCTGAGAAAGGGATAGACTCGGTTATGAACAGTGCGAAACTATTTACACCGATGTATAAGCACATCGGAACAACAAATATTGGTGAAAATCTAAATCTTCGTCGTCTAAAAATACGCGAGTATGCGTTTGGGAGCAGTGTTCTTGTGATAAAACAGCTGAATGTTTTAATTAAAAATAAAGTTATTTAAATTTTTTAATAACCAAACTATGCTTGTGTGAATTTTGTTTTAGAGATTTTAATACTCCTTCCGGTATAAGTACTTATAATTTTACAATTATGATTCCATACAAGCATAGATAACGACCCTCTCTGACTATCATAACCATCTATTAGCCAGATCAGTCAGAGGATTTGACCTACACTCTCCACGCTGGCCAGACTCTGTGACCAGTGCTCCTGCAGTGGAGACTAAAAAGACCTGACGATGATGATGATGATGATGATGATAGATAACGACAAGACAAATCGATAGAATTAAAAACTTTAAACAGACGATACCGAACATTGGAGTCATCACCCTACAGAATTTGTATGGCGAAACACCTGACTAGCGTACCCTTAAGGGTAATATCGCGAGTAAATATACACGATGTGTTTAGAGACTGTCAGTGCAATGCGCTTTTTAACCGATTTCAAAAAAGGAGGAGATTCTCAATTCGTCTGTAAGTTTTTTTGTATGTATGTAACGTGATTACTTATTCAGTTATGGATTTTACCGATTCTTTTTTTGTTTGATAGGTAACGCTTCAGAGATGGTCAAAGTACGCTGTTTGGTTTAATTTTTTCGCGAATCGAGACAAGTTTATGACGACAGTGTTCACACCCGCTAAAACCTAATTTTTAGTTGCAGTTGGTACATTTACGTAAAGGATTGAAGTCGGTCTTACTATTTCGTTTAAAATAATTATTTAATGTACATATAAGCACGGATTACAAATTTTAGGAACTACACTACACAATGGCGCTCTTCATTGGTGAGTATAATAATTATCCAATTCCTATCTTAAATCCGGATATGAATCGTATAGGAGTTTATGACCATTCGAGAGCAAAAAAAAAGATTGATTGCGCTATTTTTTACTATCACGATCGGCACTATTTTCACCACCTGTCAAAAAATACCTGTATGAATTATGGAGAGGTGGCAAGAGCTCGATGGCCCAGTTGGCGAGCGCTTTAATAGCGAGAGTTTATGCGTTGTCACAGAATTAATAATGGTACTAACGGTGTTGTAAAATGTGTATTTATACAGAATTTATATTTTTTAAATTACTTAGTCTCTAACAAATTATCCTCTATTTAATAAAGGTGGATAAATCATACTCAGTCCGAAACAGACAAATTCAGACAGTCTTATAAGAGAATGTTTTAAATGGTACGGTGGACTTAAGATGGCTATAAGGCATCTAAAGTGTTTATTGGCACCCATCCTATCGCAGAGAGAAGATTAGCAAAACGCAGTCTTATATCTCCGCTGCAGAATAAATTAGGTTTATGTAGGTACCTATGTTTATGATTTATTTGCTTTGAAATGACACGCTACACGGTCAAGATAAGATACCGACAGCAACGACTTCACTTAATTACGACTTATCTTTAAATATTTTCAGAATGTTATCACGCGATTAACTCTTTGTTTACAAATTGAATATAGTACCTATTGCTTTTCATTGATCGGTGACGATATTTTAATAAGACACGTCGAGACTTAAGTTTGATGGATCGCCCATTATTGGGCAGAGTATCTTTCAACTGTAAAGCTAATCCGCATTGCGTGGTGCCTGTTGTGGGTTCGTTGGCTCCGACGCCAACGATGACCGGCCCAAAGGCCCTAGTCATTTTATTTTGGCGCCACTTGAAACATATTGCCCATGACATAGGCTTCAACTTGTATACTGGGAACTAACTGGGAAACCAACACCTCGTGAGAAAAGGGTGTTCCCATCTCAGACCACTTATTTTTGAAATGTGTTTATTACTACCCCATTGCCACGCCTGTTTTGACTCAAAGTGGTTTGGGTGGGTTGAAGTGAGTTTTGCAGATATAGCCTACCACACCACCCAATTTACTCTTGCGGTATGAGATGAGGCGCGTGAGAGAAGACGCACGCCACACGCGCCATCTTAGGCTTATAGGACTGCACAAGTTCGTGTCGACCGCGCTTATCGATTTCGCTCACAATGTTGTTTGTTGTTGTGTATTAAATAACAATACATTGGTCGTTTCCTCGTCACGTGCAAGAACAAAAAAAACATGTTTCGATTTTTCGAAACTGGTGTTCGTGAACAAAAAGTATAAGAAAGTTGTGTATATAAAATTTAACAGAAAAATTTTTAAAATATCCTGTCAATGAGATTGGATTTTGGATAGGGCTTCGTTTTACTAGAATTAATTTTCATCTTTTATTTTGTAAATTATTTTTTTTTTATTTTGTTGAATATAGAAATATACAATAATAAACTACCTTTTGCCACATCGCTAGAAAATAACCATGTCGCGAATACTCGTAGTACCTAATAGTATCTAAAATTACCTTGACGTGCACATTTTTATAATTGAATCTTATAAACTGTGTTGTGCATGTGACTTATTATTTGTCATGAGATAATGTCGGTAAGAAAATATATAAGTCTTCGCACCGCATCGCATCGCAATTGCAGCTGCTAGAAAGGTAAACTTAAATAAATACATTACTTAATCATCTCATCAATAATTATCATATTTTCTCACGTCAACAAATTTTATGTAAGTAGATAGGTATACCTACCTAGTTTTGTGCGGACTAAAGATACCACTGAAAAAGGCTCAGACAAAGAGGAAAAGTATTTATTTATTCATTAGTTACACCATAGGTATATTTAGGTACCTGTAGGTTTTACCTCTTATTTACCAATCTCACCCACTAATTCGGTTGGGTTGGACTTAAAGTATGTTTAAGTATGTTTACAAATCTAATGACACCTCATGCTTCAAAATCGGTCAAGCCGTTTAGGCTATAGGATGAACAATGCAACAGAGCTGCTTACATACCTACAAAGATATGTAATTATATGTACACATACATGCAAAAATGCGCATGAATAACATTACCCCTCTCTGGGTGGGTCAGTCGGGTAAAAATAGGCACTCATATACTTCTGTATTATGCAGGCCTGGATGTATCTAATAACCCGACCGTAGTTCTGTAGCCGTCAAGCCAGATAGCGTTAGTCCAATGTAAACTGAAGGTAAACTGATAGCAAATCAAAACCATCATAAACCGATTTCGGAATAAGAAAAATTGGCACGCGCAATGGGGCCATCGCCTGATAAACTGATTGATAAAGCTCGATTTCACGCAGTAAAATCAGCAATTTTTATAATTAATTTTGATAACAACTTTATCATGTTGACACGAAGTTGATAAATCTATTTGAGTGAAGTTATTTTAATTAGGGCGCCACCACCAATTGTGTACAACCTCTATTTGAGGACCAAATTGCACATTTCTTT
This sequence comes from Rhodophaea formosa, assembly GCA_963082605.1. Lineage (NCBI taxonomy): Eukaryota > Metazoa > Arthropoda > Insecta > Lepidoptera > Pyralidae > Rhodophaea > Rhodophaea formosa. The sequence goes on along the minus strand of OY720203.1, from coordinate 12,904,160 downwards.
ATTAAATAATAAACAGTCACAGAGTATTTTTTCTAATTTAACTTACATCATTAGGCGCGTCGATGACACTCAGTAAATCATTAGTTACCTATCGACTCTTACGACATTTGCATAGTATGCACGTAATTATCTTGACAGTTGTATTTCTGGGTGTGCTTTAGAATAAGCTAGCACAAATTAATTTCTGATGATTGTATAATAGAACTCGCTTTGCTCTTTACAATAAACTTAGGTATGGTTTAACATAGAGGGTAGGTAGACCACCACTTGGTGGCCCTAGTATTTTAATTATACATTAACGCCCTCCCTGCGGCTTCGCCCGAGAATGAATTATACGTATAAACCCTCAAGAATAATCTATTGGTAAAAACCACAAGAAAATCCGTGCAGTAGTTTTTGAGTTAGTCGCAAATAGACAGACAGACCTGGCGAAGGAATTTGTTTTATAATATGTTGTGATATGTAGTGATGGGTAGTGATAGTGATACTTATAAAATAAATTTATAAATATTTCTGATAGGGTGTCAAATAAAATTTCTTTTTTATGCAATCCCGCGGATGTCGTAAAAGGCGACTTCGGGAACATAAGCCTAACAAAGCTTTAAAATATCAAAGACACCTCTCCAACCCGTCTGGCCAGCGTGGAGAGTGTAGGGCAAATCCTCTGACTGCCCTGGCTTATATACGGCTCTGATAGTCAGAGAGGGTCGTGCTCCTGCAGTGGAGACTGAAAAAGACCTGATGATGATGCAATAATGTGCAAATAAGATATATTTCTTGTATACAAAATTGTCATGCTACCAGTAGCATCATCTATGCGCATTGTGCAACTACCAGAAATAAAACGTACGAATTAGAGGTTGGGAGCACGTATAGGTATAAATGAAATGCGCTAAGTCGTAAGCATCGAGTTAACCCATCGACCCTTGTCGGCGGCTACCGCCGTCATGCTATTTATGTAATCGTGTTGCATCGATAGTGATAACAGCCAATGTTTATCTATCTGGGTCTAAAATATACCGTCCTTGTTGAATGCCTACTCTAGGTACCTAGGTTAGTACATCATTTACTTATTAGTCCCCATTTTATATACATTGATTATGTATTTTCTCCTATCATATAGGTATATTGCTAAGTGAAACCACTCGTCGACCCGACATCGTCGTTGTTTGTCGCAAAGTAAATCTCAGTAGATCTCATAATATGCTGGAGCGACGTTTAGCGTGATGGTGGATGTATAGTAGGAAATCAGAATCAATATTGTGACGGTCGCTAACTGTATAGTCATCAGAATTAGTTCCTCAGCTTTTTGAGAGGGAAGAAAACGGTTGATACGTTCGAATTATTTTCTATACATTGTGTTAATGAAAAAGTACAAAACTTTTAGTTTGTTCAGAATCGAGAAAAGAATCGATTCCATAAATAAAAAATAGAGGCCAAAAAATATTTACTTAACACCGTGTTTAATCATTACTTGACTCTATCATGCGGCGCGGCGCGAAGGGGCAGCGTCGCCGTTGATCGCACGTAATTACCATCGTCTTTTTAATATGCAACCAACACAAGAAAACAAAAAAGCTAATATCTTCGTAAATAATCCACGAAAAATAAAATTAATTATTTATATAATTCCTTTAAAACAAAATTGTTGGGGTGTCCGGGGTATTGCGCTTTTTAAAGTTCTACCCTAATATTGTATGCTGTTTTTAATAAAGATCATCTGTGAAGAATATTTAAGGGTGTCAGTATATTTTTGACTTGAATATTATATAGTCTCTGCACGCCCATGTTAAATCATCATAGTTTCATGCTGTCTACATCGATTTTTTTTCGACAAGCGCTATGAGGAAAAAGGTATCTGATATTGAATGATTCCACCGTAAGTATCTATTGATTTAACTCAATATCTAGGGAGGAATCTTAAGTCCTTGTGCAAAAACATGACAGTTCAAATGGACTTTTTTATAATATTTTTAACTGACTTCAAAAAAGGAGGAGGTTTTCAATTCATTATTTTTATTTTTTTATGTATATTCCCCGATTTCTCGAAGACGCTTGGACCGATTTAAGAAATTCTTTTTTTGTTCGGTAGTTTAGTTACTTTACAGATGGTCCCATAAATTTTTTATCGAACTATGTCGAGCGCTTTTTGAGAAAATACACAAATACCAAAAAATTTTTTGCAAGAATGCCCTTCGGTTTACACTTTTTTCTATTTTATTCTTATGCTTATTTAAACAAATTGATAGGGTTGGTTGACGCACAGGGTTGAAGTATGTTTTGGTTTTAAATTATTTAAGTTAAAAATATTTAAAATTATATGATATTAAAAGACAGGTATTGCAAGTCTATACTATAAAGAGGAAACATTTGATTGTTTGATTGAAATGAACAGGCAGCGAAACTAGTGGACCGATTTCAAAATTCTTTTATCTAGCTATAGAAAGCTAATTTATCTGTCTGCGGGTGATATCAGCTATAATTTACGCGGACAAATTGCTAGTGTTGAATATTTTGTTGATGCACCCTTAAACGCATTGAAAAACAGGAGAATATTAATATGTAAAATACGGGTCACTCACGTATGAAGTCAGCTACAGGCCGACATGTTTCAACCTCATCCGGAGGTCTTCCTCAGGGCGAATGTGAACCGAGACGCGCGCACGAAGTCATCCCAACGGGTGAGGTTAAACAGTCGGCCTGTAGCTGACTTCATACGTGAGTGACCCGTATTTTACATATTAATAATGTAAACATCTCACGTTAGTTTTAATAAAAAAACCAGGAGTGTAGTATAGTTATACCTAGTATAGTTTTCAGTAATGTTTAAGGGGACTTTTGTGGCATCCAATAGCTTCACCCACTGAGTGCCATGGCCATGAGCATCGAATACTTTTTCCGCTAGATCGCTCATTAGTTGCTTTTAAGCATGTTTTATGCTCGTAATACCTTGAGTCAGGTTTATTTACGTAACACTGAGACGAGTTTGGCTAAATTAAATATTTGGCGACCACGCAATGTTTAGTCAGGGGGTCTTTGAAAGCAGTCTTTATTAAAATCTCAGTTAATTACACAAAACTTAGCAGATTTACGGTTTGTTGATTTTTCAAGTATTACGACACACCGAGAGGAAAAGCTTTCGTAATGCGTTACAAGTTGCGATCTACGTGCTTAAATAAACTTCTATTCTCATTGTTCAAGCCTATTTAACAAATATGTATATATGGTATATATCTATTAATTACCTATCCATAAATCTAAAACTCGTAATTATTCCAAGCAAGTCTCCGTAGTTGATTTTAAATCGCTGTAGACCAGCCCCCTTATTTACTAACTCGGATGACAGGTGTCGATGCCTATCAATCTAAAATTTACTGTTACAATGCGGGTTTTGCTTGCTCGAACTTTTTATTTGAAATACAAAAACCGCATTGTAACACTAAATTCTTGATTGATGGGCATCGACACCTGTCATCTGAGTTAGTAAATAAGCCGGCAGATGTGCAAAATTATTTGTTAAAGCTTATAACAAAATTACTAAGCTATATATAAAAGGAAAAAATAGTTTCTTTTTCACACACACAACTGAGCGCTGTCCCAGTTACATTCTTAGCTGTGACGCTTTGGAGACCGGGGCACTGCTGAAAAACTGCTTTTACGGATATAACGGCATAGAACACACGTCAATTAATTTATAATTTGTGACCCCCAATAGAAATTCAAACTTAATTGTATGACATATTTTTTTTTCATTTTTACTCCATTATTTGTCTATGATCTTTATTGCCTATAGAAAACATAAGGCAGTGGGTCCTCTGATACTAGTAATAGTATCTTCTTCGTAGTTTGTGGATCGAGGTTCACTATTAAACAGCATTTATGTGTAATTTGATTTGGCATAGTTTTTACGGCGGCCAATCCTCCTTTGGTAGCTCCAGAACCGTGGAAAACTAGCTTTAAAAATAGATTACAAACATTTGCCCGCGCCGGAATTGAATCCGGTGCCCCTGGTGCAGCAGGCAGGTGTGGTTACCACTGCGCTATGGATGCCAAGTACCTACCTTCCATTATTTTATCATGGCCCTGCCCAGTAACAGACAACATGAGAGATAATAATGTGCAATCTACCTATGAATCCAAGGCCGATGGTACACCGATTGTACTTGTAGGTGTGAGCTCCTTCAACGCCCCAGCCTCGGCCTTCGTACACCCTGCCATCATTTCCGATCATAAAATTATATCTGAAAAACAAAAACTAATTTGAAAACTCAAAAATATTTAAGTAGTTAACTTCATTCATTACCAGATTACAATCGCGTCGTCGCGAGCCACCTAGTCATTCTGAATGGAAGGAGAATATGCATAACCTTAGGCTAGTTCCCTTAACAAAATATAATTAGTCCGTTAGATACGTTAGATATAAAAAACATTTGACACAGGCACAAGTGACAACAAATTACTAAGGCTAAAATTCCATGTGACGTCACTGTCCGGTACACTTTTAGTGAACTGTGATGTCACGAGCCTCATGAACTTTGACGCGCTTTATTTTTATCATTTATTATTAAATTTACGAAAGAAAAAATGTGACCAATTTTTTTTTAGATTATCGTACTGATTTTAATATTATTATTTTGACCCAGTAAACTTGCTTAGGTCAATACAATCTTTGAGTATGTTTAAATCCAAATACGTATTTTGATTGTCTGTTGTGCCGCCATCTAATTCAACCTGACTTTAAATATATAGGAAGGAGAGCTTATCTTTCTAGAAGTTACGCATCATACCGATAGGTATATAATTAGCTATTATTAGAAGAAAGACTGAGGACTGAAAATTTCTCCGCAGCAGCGTTACTAATGGGGGCATCACGAAATTACGATTTTTCTGTTGAAATTTCGGCATAATGTACCTATTACAGTTTTTATGTCTTGTCTGTGTTTATATATATTAGACAAATGTTGAAATTGGTCTAAAATATATTACTTACGGTATATCATATCCTTTGTCGTTTATATAGTAGAGCTGCAGGTTCCTCAGCTCAGCAGCGCAGTTGGTGAACGTGTAACAGTCGGCGCCCACGGTGTGCTGGACTACCACCAGTTTCAGTGGCTCGTACTTGTGAGTGAAACTCGTGTAGTTGTATTCCTTGGCGAGCCAATCCTTCCGCGTTATGTTCCACTCATGTGGAGCTAAAATGGTTTTCATACACACAGGTATTGTAATAAAAATATATGGATAATATATTTAAGAGCCAAGGGTCTTGTGAGTACCATTAACTAAGGTCTTTGTTGGTATAGGCGTATAAAGCCTAAACGACAAAAATAAATCTATCTTACTTTGATATTGTATTAGTTGTATTGTTCGTCTCTTTCTTACGTTTAAATAAACATATGTGGAAGGGCTGTGTATGGTTCCTGTACTAGTTGACTCTATCCCTCGTCTATGACTAGACTGCGCACGCGTTGCTTATAATCGCGTATTAAAACACACACCTCCTTAAATAATTGAATTAATAAATATTTTATTATTTTAAATACTAACTGTGCCTTTTTCATTTGTCGCCCAAATTTAACATCTACGGACCTCTGGATTATGGGCACAGTGAAATAAATTTTATGAACTTTTATTAAAAATAATCAAAAGACTTTGAAAGACTTTTGTGTGTGTTGGTGAATTAGTTCAGTGGACAGTACAGTGAAGTAACAAAATGGACAACTCGAAATTAAAAAGAAATATCAAACCTTTCGACGGAGACAAATATAGTGTGTGGAAATTAAGGATAAGAAACTTATTAAATGAACTTAATTTGTTAAATATAATTGACGAAGCACCGCCAGTGGAACCGGATCTTAAGTGGCTGAGAAAAGAAAGGATTGCTAAAAACACGATAATCGAATATTTGAGTGATTCTTTGCTTGGCCTCTCTAGTGAAGATATCAGTGCAAAACAACTTTTGGCCAAATTAGATTCAATTTATGCAAGAAAGAGCATAGCCACGCAGCTTGCATTAAGAAAAAGGATATTGAACATGAAGCTGGAAGGCGATATAACTCTAATAAAACATTTTCAAAAATTTGATGACTTGATTTGCGACTTATTGGCTGCAGGTGCTAACCTCGAAGAAGTGGACAAAGTGTGTCATCTATTCATGACCTTGCCCAGCAGTTATGACCTGAAATTCCCTATAACCTTTTATCGGTTAAGAAATTGCAACAAGCAGGAATGACAGTAATTTTTGGAAGTGACGGTGGTGTACAAATATACCACAATTGTAAGGGTAAGATGGTAGCCAACAAGGGTAAGTTACTGAACAATTTAATTGGCATGAAATTCCGACTGAATAAATGTGCTTTAAACATAAATAGCTCATTAAATAGAGTCGCAAACAATAATTACGAATTATGGCATCAAAGACTTGGCCACATTGGCAAATCTAAATTTTTGCAAATTAAAAATAAACACATGTTTTCTGATTTCGAAAAATTAAATCATATCAAACCAAATGACAATCTTTGCGAAGCCTGTATAAATGGAAAACAAGCATGTTTACCATTTAATAAAAGTAAGTCCAAAGTTTTGAAACGACCTCTATTTAATGTGCATACCGATGTGTGTGGTCCCATCACTCCTCCAACACTTGACGGCAAAAACTATTTTGTGATTTTTGTCGATGAATACACCCACTACTGTGCGACGTATTTAGTTGCCCATAAATCAGATGTTTTTATAACTTTTCGAGATTATGTTGCAAAGTGTGAAGCTCACTTCAGTTTGAGATTAGTTAATTTGTATTGTGACAATGGTGGTGAATATTTATCTAATGAAATGAAGGAGTTCTGTGTGCAAAAAGGTATTAGCTACCACTTGACAGTGCCACATACACCAGTTTTAAATGGAATTGCTGAGCGAATGATAAGAACGATAACAGAACGAAGTCGTGCCATGATTTGTGGTGCGAAGTTAAGTAAAACGTTCTGGGGAGAGGCTGTTTTGACTGCTACGTATTTGATAAATATCAGCCCCACGAGTGCACTGAAAATAGATATCACACCTTTTGAATTGTGGCATGATAAAAAGCCGCAACTCAAGTATTTAAAAGTTTTCGGTTCAACTGTTTATTTTGTTAATAAGACGAGGAAAACCAAGTTTGAGGAGAAATCCTTAAAGGGAATATTGGTTGGTTACGAACCGAATGGGTACAAGGTGTGGGATGTGGTAGATGAAAAGTTTGTTAAAGTCAGAGACGTAATTGTTAATGAAATTAATTTCTTGTCAACTAGGCCATCGAAGTTTGATGGTGTTATTATGGTTGGACCGACCGGGCAGTCCGATTACTGTGATATCTCTGGCGAGCACACTCAGGAGAAGATGTGCGTGACTGATTTGGAATCAGGTTGTTGTAGTAGCAGTGAACAAACTAGTTTTATACCTACAAAATTAGGTCCACCACCTAATAAATCTGCCAAAGGGTCAGATGGGCACGTAGAATGCGCTTCTTTTCAAAATACACTGACTTCGTCTCGGAATGGATTGAGTTCACGTGATTTAAGGAGAAGTGATAGGATTAAAAATTTACCTGTTGTGTCTTATAACGAAACTGATAATAATGATATTTCTGTTAATTATATATTGTATGCAAACTCCTTGACATGCAAAATTCCAACATCATTTATAGAGATAGAAACCCGGGAAGATAAGCTTTTATGGCAAAAAGCAATTGATAAAGAAATAAGCTCATTAGTTGAAAATAAAACCTGGACACTTGTACCAAAACCAGATAACAGAAATATTGTTGACTGTAAATGGGTATTTACTATTAAAACTGACGAGTTCGGAAAACCTCTGAAATATAAAGCCCGATTAGTAGCTAAAGGTTTTAGCCAAGAATATCTAACTGACTATAATGAAACTTTCGCACCAGTTGCGAGAATCGCAAGTTTTAGATTCATATTAGCATTTGCAAATCAAATTTTGATTTGCATGTCCACCATATGGATGTTGAAACAGCATTTTTAAATGGAAATTGAAGGAAGAAATTTATATGAAAATTCCTGAAGGTATTCCGAGTAAAGAAAACTTTGTATGCAAACTGCAAAAATCTTTGTATGGATTAAAACAATCTGCACGATGTTGGTTTGAAACGTTTGAACAAGCTTTGATTAAAATTGGTTTTCGATACTCATCAGTTGATCGATGTATTTACTTTTTAGATAAAGGTGATATTCAGAAAAACATTTATGTTTTACTTTATGTCGATGATCTTGTGATTTCAACTGCAAATATTGATACTTTGAACAGTTTTAAAAATTACTTAATGAGTGAATTTAAAATGGTCGACTTGAAAGAAATCAAGTGTTTCTTGGGAATCAAAGTCGAAAGGCGCGATAACAAAGTTACTATGGATCAGATATCGTACATAAAAACTGTTCTAGAAAAGTTCGGCATGACTGACTGTAATACTGTAAACACTCCCATGGAAAGCAAAGTTGACTATTGTGCTTTGAATTCCAGTGAAGCAACAAAGGCCCCTTGTAAAAACCTTATCGGATGTTTATTATATATCACGGCATGTACCCGTCCCGACTTGAGCTTCACTGTAAATGTTTTGAGTAGATTTAGTAACAGGAACAATAAATCTTTGTGGTCACATCTGAAAAGAGTGTTACGTTACCTGAAAGGGTCTATGGATCTGAAGTTGACTTACATCCGCCGGTACGATAAATATAACCATGCATTGTGTGGCTTTGTTGATTCAGATTGGGGAAGTGACGAACTAACCCGTAAAAGTACATCAGGTTATTTGTTTAAATTATTTGAACAATGTGTAATATGCTGGCAAACAAGAAGACAGCAGACAGTGGCAGCTTCATCCACTGAAGCTGAGTACATGGCTTTGTATGAGGCTGTTCGAGAAGCTTTGTGGTTGAAATCATTAATGGCCAGTATTAATCTTGAAATAACAAGTCCAATTCCTATATATGAAGACAACAATGGTTGCATAAGTATTGCACAAAATCCCACGAGTCATAAGAGATCGAAACACATTGACATCAAGTATCACTTTTCAAGAGAACAAGTTGAGAAAAATGTGATTAAACTGTTTTATGTTTCCTCAGGTAATCAATTGGCAGACATCCTTACAAAATCATTACCAGTGGCTCGGTTCACCGATATGCAAACAAAACTTGGATTGTTTTAAAGAATGTTAACAACACTTTGTTTCGTTTTAAATAGTTTTAAGAAAGTTTTATTTACTGCATTTTATTGATTAGTATTATACTTGAAGATTAGTAATAAGAAGAATGGTCTGATTAGGTTTTTCTGGGTTTCCCTAATCCTGTGCAACGAATGTTGGACCATTATTAGATTTTTATAATTGTGTTTAGTCCCAGACAAAGGAAGGTGTGTGTGATATTGAATTGTAAATAGTTATTAATATTTTAGGGATTTATTTTTGAGGGGGCGTGTTGGTATAGGCGTATAAAGCCTAAACGACAAAAATAAATCTATCTTACTTTGATATTGTATTAGTTGTATTGTTCGTCTCTTTCTTACGTTTAAATAAACATATGTGGAAGGGCTGTGTATGGTTCCTGTACTAGTTGACTCTATCCCTCGTCTATGACTAGACTGCGCACGCGTTGCTTATAATCGCGTATTAAAACACACACCTCCTTAAATAATTGAATTAATAAATATTTTATTATTTTAAATACTAACTGTGCCTTTTTCATTTGTCGCCCAAATTTAACAGTCTTCACTTAAATTACACTTATAAGTTGCGAAAAAAGATATCTCGACGATGCTATGCTCGACGAGAGGCTTTGGGGTTGGATAGTGAATCTTTTGGACTTGGGAGATTGACGTCAGGTGGGTGCATATCATCTAAATCCTCTGCCCTGCCTACTCCGGTGCCCAGAGAGATCGCTCCGCTCGGTTTACCCCAGGGCCCAGGACCAGACCTGATCTTAGTACAAGCAATTTGAGTTCTGTAAGTTTTATTAAATTAACCATCGTACCTAATCCCTTCCTAATAGTTTTTGGGCATCTAATGGAAGAACCAAGATTTGAGATACTAGAAGTAAGTTTTATGCCTATCGTCAGTACAATATAAAATTATGTCACGCACATTTTTAACTAGGTATCCCAACTAATATTATAAATGCGAAAGTGAGTTTGTTTGTTTGGTTGTTTGTAACGCTTTCACGTTCTATCTACTGAACCGATAATCATGAAATTAGGCATACACATACATAGGTTAGAATACTGAGAAGGACACAGGCTATATATCACGCGGGCGAAGCCGCGGGTAACAGCTAGTTCTTCATATAAATATGATGTTCACAATGCTGTGCTGTGGAACGGCCTTTAGGATTGGGATTTTCGTAATAAGTGAGGCTCTTGTAAGTCAAGGACGCCAATCAGCACACATTATTTGTGAAACGTTTATGAAACTCAATCTGATTTTATCAAGAGGTCCGAATATATATTTACATTTTTTCAGTTTCGTTATCTACATAACAAAATATTTATACTTTTACTTAAAAAATCTTAGAAACCACGAGTTGAAAAAAAGAAATGTTAGATTTAAGTACCTATTCGTAATTCGTTGCTTTAGGCTTCCTCGAATTTTATGTACATACTTAAGAGGGTATACTAGCAGTGCGTTTTCCATACAAAAGTATTTCTCTATTTTCTCGCTGAAAACTGCTTCTAGAGGCACAATTCTTTTTACATACAATCTATTACTAAAATAGGTATGTCCCTATGTTTTATTTTTTTTTCTAAAAACCTGTTTAAAAGAAAAAAAAATTACAAAAACGGTTTTTTTTGGAAAAAATAAAAAATAGGGGCATTCCTATTTTAGTACTAGATTTTATGAAAAAAGAATTGTGGCTCTAGAATCAGTTTTCAGCGAGAAAATAGAGAAATACATTTGTATGGAAACCATATTGAAAAAATACTGCTAGTATACGCTCTTAAAGCAATTCATCCAATAGTAACTTACCCACGTCCACAAAACCTGAATCCGTCCTTTTATTTACAGAATAGTATGTGACCAACGTGATGAATATGCCTAGGACGACCACGGCCACGATGCAAGAGATTCTTTCGGTCCTCGTTGTACTCTTTAAGAGCGTGCACAGATAGGATGATATCGGCAGATCTGCAAATCATTGTAATCATTTCAGAAGGTAGGTCCCTTAAATTTATGGTTATAGATGCCTTTGTCCTCGGCTTTGCTAGCCTGGAGCAAGTAAATTTACTAAAGTTCCGCTGTTATCTATCTTTCATTGACCCACCCTGACCAAGATTTAATTTAAATCATATAGCAACATAAGGAAGGTTGCCAATAGTGTTTTTGTGATAAAAACAGTTGTTAGTAGCAACATTAACAAATAGTAATTTAATAATAAAATAAATCCGAATCCGAAAATCGATTTCGATCAAACTTGCAAACTTTGTTTCCCAAGTTTTTTTTTTTTTAGGGAAATATCACACAAATTGAGCTAGTCCCACAGTAAGTTGTGAACTTGTGTCGCAGGATACTAACTCAACGTAACCAAAAGTTGGATTTCCTATAACAAATTCAACAAAAAATGAATTACTGTAATCCCACTTATTATGCGCAGATAAACATAAAAACATACAATTACACTTATGAAATATGGCACACGTGTTTAGAAGTTGGTAATGACTAACATATACTTACAAAAACGGTGTAATTCTAACAATATTATATACAGTATTGATAACCTGTTTCTTTAGTCTCTTGGAAACGGCAATAGGAAACGTAGTGCTGGTATTAAAATATCCACTTCTACTTAGGAGCACTCTTTGCACAAGTAGAACTGAGTACCTATTCAAACTGACTTTAAAAAAATGTCATAACAAGTTATTGTAATCTTTGACTACTGTTTAGATATCCACACAAATGTAATAATACAAATTAATAATGACATGAAAAGGCCTGTATCTTGTTAAAAGCTGAACCGATTTTGATAAAACATGTCTAAGAACGATAGCCAAGAAACCAATTTTAAATTAAAAATACCTCATCCAAATTAGTTCACCAATTTTAGAGTTACCGTGCTTCAGATGGACACACACACACACACACAGATTGATCAAACTTCTAAAAAACTTTTTGCACTAGGTTTAAAAAACATAAGTAGTTAGCATATAACATCAAAGTTGAAACGAGTTTAGTACTAATATTAACACATGATTTAGTGTATCGTAAGCTAGGGTTAGCAAACTTTTTAAACAAGATAAATCATAAAGAGTATCATTTAGATACTCTTTTTGATTGGCCTTACTAAAATTAATAAACAGAATTAAAATGTTTGGATTCGTACAATTCTTTTGAACCTATGTAAAATTGTTTATTAAAAGACATTTCCAACCCGTTTGGCCAGCGTGGAGAGTGTGGGTCAAATCCTCTGATTGCTCTGGCTAATATATGGCTCTTGTAGTATATAGAGGGTCGTGCTCCTGCAGTGGAAACTAACAAAGACCTGATGATGATGAAGGTTTGTAAAAAAATTAGAAGAGTTTGTTTGGGTTTAAGACACCATACGTGTGGTTCCCGGCAGATTAGAATAGGTCTACTTCAAGTCTTTCCGTTCCGATGGTACCCATTCCATTTACACAGGTACGTTAATGGATCAGAATAACAACACACTTGGTCTATCCTGGACACATGCCGCCAAGCCAAGTAGACATTACCAGCCCTGAGCAGCAAATACTCCAAGCGCCTACTGGCTCTACCAAGGGTAAAACTACGACTCATGATAGGTATAATAACCGGTCATTGTATGCTAAACAAACACCTATTTGTTATAGGGATGACTGACAGTCCTCTTTGCAGAGGCTGCCTAGAGACTGAAGAAACTGCCAGGCATGTCATATTGGAATACCCTAGCGTAGCAACTACAAGAGAAGAATTCCTCGGACATCCAGCAACTATGAGCAAGGCATGCAGCACACCCTCTGCAGTTCTTCGCTTCCTCGACGAGCTGGGTTGGCTCACATAACACCGATCAACAAACCAAAACAAAAACTTTTGAAATGGAGAACGAAGTCTCCATAACGCAGAGGATTAGACGACGATAAGTCCTCTGTTCACACACAATGGGCCCAGACAAGAGGCCTAAGTGTGGAAAATTGCCCACGGAACCAGGTGAACCAGGTGATGTCTTTTTGTGGATGTCGTAGAAAGCGACTTAGAAAACTCAAGCTAAACAAAGCTTATAATCACCTAAGACCTTTCCAACTCGTCTGGCCAGCGTGGCTTTTAGCCAAATCTTCTGATCTGGCTGATTTATGGCTCTGGTATTACAGAGAAAGTCATACTCCAGCAGTAGAGACTAAAATACCTGATGATGACGGTTTAAATAGTAAAAAAGAACACAAATTATCAATTAAGCTATTTATTCAGTCTTTGTTTTGAGTCAATACTTTTATATACTTATCTTAGTATTAGTAGTTATCATAAACATATGTAACGGTGATTTAATACCGGAACGATTCCTAAGAATAATTTATATCCAAATAGTAAGTTTAAAAGCTAGGAACTTCAGTGCAGACAATTTTGCAATATGTTAGCAACGTTTCATGTACATTTTTTTTCTATATCAACTGGCCTAGTCACGATACAAATATACAAATAAGTTACACTAATGGTACTAAAATGTGACGTGTTTGCAACTAACGTAAATGAAAAGATATTTGCCACTGACGTTAATAAAAAGATTTCGACTAGGAATATTTTAATTATTATATATATGTTTTCTTTGTCACTAACTAGATAACAAATAAAAACTCAGAATTACCTAACTCCCTCTAAGATGAGTTAGTATCGAATGGTCCCAAACGCTAGTCTGTAGCGACTCTTCTAAAACGCAATTCCAAACCTGTGTCCTTTCCTTTACATGACATGGTATTAGAGAAATGTAATAGCTCCGAAATCCTTAAATCCGATGAAACTGTTTATTCCAAAACAAAGACTAAAATTGTACAGCGACAATGTATTTTGCATGGCGATCAAACTATACAATGCTCTGCCTGTAGAAATTAAAGAAATACGCCCGTTTAACAAATTCAAAAGTAACTTGTTTAACTGGCTTTTGAACAAATGTTTTTATGAAATCAAGGAATTATTTCAATGAATATATGAATGGCCTACCTTAAATCTTACAGTTTAAAAAAATAATTATTATTCAGTTTCCTTTTTAACTTGTATGATGTTCTACTATTAATTTAACTGTGGCATGACATTAGATTGTATTTATTATTATTATTGTATTATAATTATCTCGAATGCTAAAATTTCTACGCCAGTGGTGGCAGAATATGTTTGCACTTCACATTTGTTAACATCTTTAATTTATGTTATACCATGTGGTCTCAACGCTTTAATCGTACGATTTGTTCTTAGAGACTCGCATAGATGGCGCCACTCGAAACTACACAACATTGTATCTACCGTATTATGAGAATATAAAACATGATTCACAAAATATATCTTATTACAAATCAAAACAATATTTTAGGCATAATATTTTAAAATGACACCGTATATTTAGTAAGTAAAAGGCTAACGCAGATTACCGCTATTTAGTATCGACTACCAAGCAACTCTCCTGCGCCATACATTCGCCTGCTTTTCGCAACCTTAATTTGGTCCAATATTTTTGTATGAGGTGGGCAGTCTATTACGTTAGTATTATATTGTCTTTGGTTATACCATATTCTAAGGAATGAATGACTATTCTATTCTATTGTATTCTTGTGTAAGAAACAACTCTGTACCTATAATTTTGCAAGTAGTCTGAAATTCTATTTTGTCTAAGTTGTGCCCACAACTACTCAGTCCAAGATGACTCTACTTATGTCCAAGCTAGTAAGTATATCTGATTCCAAATATCATACTTGTTTATTTTAATGCCATCATTCCATATAAAATAGCTATGTGATGCATCAATAAAAAGAAAATGACAGATTTTTTCTTTCTTTTCTTTCGATTATGATTTCAGTTAAATAGAGTAAGCGGATACTGAACCAAAAAAATATTACAAATATCGAGTGGGGTATAAAAACAAACATATTTTCTTAATCATGCTCACAACACAAAGAAATAAGTTACCATTGATGAAGGTATATTATGCTTTGAAAGACAAATCGTTAAATATATATAAATGATAATAGCACAGAAGTATAATACATATATCTCCATAGATAATAGATATAAATCTAAAAGTTTTAATCACGTAGGTGTTCTATGTTTGTCGTAAAATATTTCTTTATACTATACATTATGACGACATTCGTTCAGTTTAAGACCATGAGCGACTTAGGCAACTTGCTACTGTAGACCTTACATCTGCGCCCATTCAATACTAACTCATCCATCAGTGACATAACAATGAATTAGGTACATATGATATACCTACACATTTAAAAGAAGAAAAGGTCGACGTAGTTCTAAAAATTATAAAACCAAACAACAATACTGAACAGAAGCAAGTATGTACGTACATAAAAATGTTTATTTATTACATGTGATGATACTACGATTGAATGCCGTACACGCATATACCCTTCTTATCAATTAACCTAAGTTTACAGAAAACCCAGTTTATCATTATTGAACTGAACGGAACTTTAACATTGTTATTGTGTAGCTTCACTAAATACCTACTGTATTATTTATGTTTCCTTACTTATTAATACTTTTAATTTATTATACTTTTGTACGTGGGATGGTTCATTATTATGGTAGAGTGTCGTCTCACTGTCTAATAGAAAATCTTTTGGCAAGGGTCAATCGCAATACAGCCCTGCTATGCTGCGTGTATTAGGATTTCATGGCAGGACGGAATGGGACCTAGAACTATATTTATGTACAAAAGGAGCCCGAAAAGATACACCTATAAGTATTACACATAAATACCCCCCTAAACCAATTAAACGTTGAATACATAAACCATTTTCAGTAACCTAACATCGTCTAGATTTTTATTTGGCTTATTCGAATATATTTTTAAGATTGATAGAAGCTTTATTGTATCTCGAAATTGTTAGAGGTTTTCGTGGATTCATGCTAAATGCTAAATGTACAGTGGTCGGTCAAATAGCCATACAATATGATAGCCTTAAATTTATCCAGATTTGGTTCAGATATAGATATTCATGATTACTTTAGTACCCTTCTATTTTTTGGAGCTTTGGACGTTTTTGTATCTTCAACATTTATCTGAGCGACATCCCGGTTGCCTCCTCAGCTTTGTTGCATCGGAGCCCAGGGTGCGCTATTATGATAAAATGATAACATTCATGCCGTGATATGTTTTAGTGAAAGTTAGCTAGCGGTCTGCCACTTCCTATAGCTTAATAAAACTTAAATAATCAAACAACCATATCTCATAGTACTTAACTTAATTCAAAATGATAAGTATTGGGTTTATATCGAAGCGATTTAAAGATAAAACTTTTACGTATAAGTAAGCTAATCATTCATTTTTGATGCGACACGTCGCATCGGGATTCGATAAGTTCTATTTGTCAAAGGAGTTATGCATATATACTGCATATCTTAATCCCTGTGATACAAATATTAATTTTGCTGACTTTTCCAAGTGATTTTACGGAATGTTTATCCTGGCAAACATAAGTTTGCATTGGTAGAGTTCCAATGTGAGAATCGATACATTTCATTCATAATTCCGGGTCCTGGGCTAATAATGTGTGTGGACACTTGACAGTATCCATAAACTATATAATCCGGATGCAGTACTTTCTCCTTCTCGAGTAAATCAAGGAGAATGTTCAAATGGTCGAACTGTATCTGCTGGGGTTTATCATGGACGTAGTTTCCCAGAAAGAGAACGGTGATACTTTTTGAGTTCCACGATTTCACCATGGCAGCTTTTACGTTTGCGCCTCTTCCTTCGAAGAGAAGGCCATTCCCACTCAGGAGATAGTTAGGGCCGATGTCGTCGAAATCTCTTCGGAGGTGGTCTTGTTGTATGCTGAGAACGTTTTGGATGCACGAATACTTGTCGGCGCAGTAACTGGTCACACTGTGGCCAATGATGACGTGCCGCACGGGCAGCTCGAGGAACTCTACACGATACGGAGGCATAGCTTGCCAGTCACCCCGTCGGAGGTACCACGGCTCCTTTAGACCTAGCCAAAGGAAAGTTTTGTCAATTATGATAATTTTCGCAATTACGTAAGTAGCTACTTCGGGTATGATATAACTAAGATGAGCCTCTCTATCATTTTCTCAATAATCTAAGTTGAAATGGATATGAAAATATTTAAATTTTAATTAAAAATTTCTAAGCTGTTTTTTTAATAAACATTACGACGGTTACGATATTTTTAAACATGATGAAAAAATACTCCAAATTAAAAAGAAAAAGCGATGACTTATTTGGAAAGAGTATAACATCTAAGTATGTTATTATACTTAGTTACCTATGTCAAGCCGTGTTTGTTCTTTCTTCAGCGCGAAATAGAAGACCAAGAAGGCCAGCGCGCTCGCCACCACAAACGCCCAGCACACAAACACCGCCACACTACAGCGCAAGCGCCGGGAGGACTGCGCCGACACCAGCTCTAGCCCCAGGACATTGCCTGAAACATCAATAGCGTTATTTTGAGCGGTGCTCTCATCTACCTTTCTTACACTCGCGGTTATTTTAGGTGAAATGGTTGTTAAGAAGACCATCTAGCATGAAAGACCTTTTTTGATGAGTTAATTGAGTGCGTGGGACCCTGTCTTGCCTGATGGGAGGCAATGATGAGGTATAGGTGGTACATTCAAAGTCAAATAATACCTTTTCAGTCTTGCCTTGAAACTCCCTACGTAGCGAGTCGGAAATCAGAGACGCGGGGCGGGAATTCCAATTTGGTTCGAATCTCACAATGCACTTCTAATATTGTATTCCAATACGCTCTTTCCTTGTGGTCCTATTAGTTTGTCATGCCTCGGTGGCCACGAGGAAAATTTGATTCAATTTACACATTGCTCTGAGATTTACACTGACCATTACTTGCTTTCGGAAATTGATTGGAGGTCTGTCGATATTGTCTATGAGTGCTCCTTATTCAACCTGTATTCTTTTTGTATCCTGGGTCCATTTTAATGACAGCATGTTACTTATTAAATATGTTGTAACTATGATTT
The DNA here is from genome assembly GCA_963082605.1 of Rhodophaea formosa. Taxonomy (NCBI): domain Eukaryota; kingdom Metazoa; phylum Arthropoda; class Insecta; order Lepidoptera; family Pyralidae; genus Rhodophaea; species Rhodophaea formosa. Next base: position 12,885,961 of record OY720203.1, on the reverse strand, counting down.
GGCTAAGGGAAGAAGTGGGAATAAAGAGTTCTACTTTTTATATCATAAGATCACGGGTGTAGCCAGATCAACATAGAGTGCATGAAATAACTGTAATATTAATGAGAGCCAAAACGTTTAGTCAGAATGTGATCGGATAATCGACGGCGGCGGCTGGCTGTGTATGATGAGTATGAGTTTTGGCGCTCGCTTATCCTTTTTGATCGAAGTTATCGATATCCTAACTTTACGGGGGTTTTGGACCCCTACAACCTTACCCGCCTGTGTACAGAATATCATGGAATTATTCATAGAATTTGGGGGCTCCTATATAGATGGTTAATATGACATAAACTCGTATATATTTTGAGCGTATATCGTATTCTGCGCCCTACCGAACAAATGAAGCAAAAAAACAAAAGTACTTGCTGGTCTTACCGTCAATCAACCGAAGGTTCGTGGACGAGGCTGCGAAAACGGAACAATTTTCGTCCGAAAATATATTTAAATGTGGAAGTTTAGATTTATTATCGGAATTGTTTTTTCTTAACATGAAGTTAACTGTAAATACAGACATGCCGGGAAATAAGGCTTGTAATTATGCCGAATAAAGCGCAAGTGCGAGTCAGATTTGCACGCACTAAGGATTCTGAACCACATATATAATATTCATCATCAGGTATTTTTTAGTCTCCACTGCAGCAGGAACACGACCCTCTTTGTACTACCAGAGCCATATATATTAGCCATGTATATTATTATCCTCTGACTATCAGACACAACGTAAAACCACGTTCCTAGTACCTACTCTAATTTATAAGTACATACTAAAAGCTTTAGAAATGATACCTAATGCCAATGGGACCCCCGTTGAAACTCTTTGGTTATGGAACTCTAAAATTTTTAGACATAGTTCACAGTGTAGTTGTTTTAAAAAATATTTCGCTTTAGCACTAGCTTCATTATTATGATATATTTGTTGTTTAAGTATTTAATTAAGATAGTACGTATTTGAAACAACAATACATAATTATATTATGCGTGCATATGACAGTCATGGATCTGAGAATAATTTTTCTGTAATTTTTCCCCGTTCGAAATCCTTGAATTTAAAATTTTCTTTAACCTATTTATGCAGCAACATGCAACGAAAAAAGTTGGCTTTACCTTATGTATGACTAGAGATTGGATATTCCAGTGCAATTCAGTGCATAGCTATTTACCTAAATAAACTTCAAGGAAGTACATAATATAGAGTGGTTATACCACCTCTAAAATATAATGATTTATAATATGACGGTGTTCCGCGCCTAGTCCATATTATTCCTAGGTCCATGAAGACTGTATCAAAAATTTCGCTTTTGTTTAAAATTATTTGCCTACGTGCATTCGCTGTGCATGTGTGTGCATGGTCAATAGGATTTTGCAAACTAACTTGTAAAGAAGAAATAAGACTCGTTACTCGGGTAAAATATATATTTGTTAGTGTGTGTGAGGTACTTATACCTACTACAAATGTCCCAGAGTTGAAGATTGTTTAATAGAGGTATTTATTGCAAACAATAATGTACCTATAGTCAGGGTGGGTCAAGCTGGTAATTGTTCATACTAATATCAAACTTATAGATACATAAAATATTTCTACCTATACAAGTATGGTAGGCAGTTCATTTTCCTCCACATACACATGAGCAAGTTAATATTCTTGTTGCAGCGGTCACAGGTGCTAATAAAATTATTACGTCACTATTTAATTTCAATATTACATTAATACCTTAGAATATTTTGGTATTATCTTGAAAAATCTACAATTAATACCTTAGAATATTTTGGTACTATCTTGAAAAATCTACAAGATAAGGTCATCATCTTCATCTTCAGGTCTTTCTAGTCTCCACTGCAGGAGCACGACCCTCTTTGTACTACCAGAGCCATATACTAGCCTGAGTAGTCAGAGGAGAGAAGATAAGGTAATTTCAAAGAATAAAAATAATTCAATTATAAGTTATTTGTATATAGTTTTAAAACATTAGATACAAAAATAGTTGAATATTAATAGTAATACTTATAAGTATTTAGTTAATATACTTAATAAAAATATAATTACTCAGTATTATCATTATCAGCGTGCGTCTCTGTCTGTTTGTCCGCAGTAGACAGAGACGAATGCACTCCGACCGGCTGTTCCTTGTAAACAAAGTGTGAGCAAAACATGCGGGTTTACCCACCTTTGATGACCTCGCTGTTGTGGACCGTCTGATTGACATTGAAGATCTTTGGTCCAAGGTGGAACTGCGGAGAGTTGGTGACGTTCAAGGAAGCCACGTTGGGGATGTCGGAGACTCTGAGTGAGGACACCGGACTGTTGTCCATCATGACCACTTCAGAGCCCGCGCTGGACCGGCCCGAGCTACTCTCTCGCCACATCACGGAAAATAGGATGACTCAGACACAAGCGCGTCGCTCGCGAGGCGTCGTGTACACGACTAACGCGCTAGAACTGATAATCGCACATTCATGCAATCGGTCTACACACGATTCAACTTGTCATTCAACAGAGCGGGATAAACCTATAAAACAGAGCGAGACACCCTTACGACTTCTCTTTTCTGTATAAAGGTCTGTCTTGCTCGGTTGATTCGACAAATTGAACCGTGCGTAGTGTAGGCCATTTTATGTAGAGTCGCGTTCAAGTAGGGTTAACATGTTAAAATGTGGTGTAATGCAAACATATATATTTTCTGAGCATTACATGTTTAATTATGTAGTGTAAGATAACATTACAAAACTACAGCTTATTATACAACGCACACTAAAGCTACCTTAGTAGATAGCTTAAGTCTGCTATTACTAAGTTTACTGGTATATGGATGTATACATGGATACATGGAAACTACCAGTTAAGACGAAGTCTTAGCGCATTAATTATAAAAACTTGTAAAATTTAAAAATAATTTGAATGAGCTTATACCAAACGTATTTCTTAGAAATTTAAAATACCAATAAAACTCGTACAATCGTACAAACGAGACAAACTGAATATTCAGCTAAAACCGGAATCAGAACTTATTTAAATGTTACCCAGAAGGAGGATATGTTTTTGGCGCGTATGTATGAATCATCATCATCATCATCAGGTCTTTCTAGTCTCTACTGCCGGAGCACGACCCTCTCTGTACTAACAGAGCCATATACTAGCCTGAGTAGTCAGAGGATTTGGTTAATAAGCTTTGTTTAGCTTGTGTTTAATTAGTCGCTTTTACGACATCCACGGGATGACTTGGAGTGGTCGTATTCTACTCTGCCGGGAAGCACACGGCGATGCGTAGTTAGGAATATATCTTTTGCATTGTTGCATCCTGTTGACCGATTTTTGACCGGCCATTTGAATTGTGAGGTGTTATCAGAGTCGTATTCTTCCCCTAGTGTCAAGAGATATGAAAAAATAATTATGCCGGACGGATGTACATATATCATTCTAAATGTCTCTATATTCTTTTATATTATTCATATTCGTGGGATGGGAGAATGAAGAAGGAAATCCAGAATTACTTTAGTACAATATATTATTTACAACATGAACTCTTTACATCTTATCTTGATAGCGGATGGCGTGCGACTCACATCTCTCTTTCACTTCTTCGCTAAAGAAAACGTCATTCATTCTATATTTAAAACTTCCATAATCTTTTTCTAATTTTATTCAGACCTCTTTACACATCCTACATCTCGGCCTTCCTGACATAGCCTGGTCCCTCAGACTATCCACTCAACAAACAAACACCTTAAATTTTACAAACATCGCCTTAATATAAACATGTAAACACACATCGCCTTAATACACGTCTGAACCATATCTTTCTTCCTCTTCTTAACATACCAACGTCTTCTATCACATTCATTCACCTTCATCGACCATTCTTACGAAACAACCAAAGCTTCTTTCTTCCCTCTTTCACCGTACTTCTGACTGTCACGTCTTGAAGTAATCTTCAGTCTTGGTTGTAGATTTGGTATTTCTTGATGGTTCTCAGCTCAGTTGATGGTACCCAAAAGTTCAATAAAAAATATGGTACCCAAAATTGGAACCTGTTGTTACCCATGGGACTCAACGGGAACCTATGGAACTCGATCGAACCCGATACGATTTAATGGGACCCAACGAGACACATTGGGACCCAATGACCTAATTAAACCCAATGGTATAGTACCGATAAGAACCAATGGGATCAGGTGGGACCCAATTGGACTCTGCAAGACCGATGGGACCCATTGGCATGCTACTAAAAGGACCCTGAGGTACTGATATTCATTAGCACGCTATGGGACCCAATGTCAAGTCAAATTTGGTATTTTGTACGCATCTGTGAGTCAGAGTGGTCACGTGCGACATTGGGAAAACCCATTCTAGATACTGATACATATTACTTGTTCGTAGTATATATTTTCTTTGTCATGTTACTTGTAAAGTTGGAGTTTTATTATTCATATATCTATATGATACTATACTGAAGATGAATGGCAGCTATTTCTGCCTAACACACGCGCATGAATATTAGGTAGTAAAAATAATAAAAATGGACAGACCAAACATTTTCTACTTTATTTTCATCACAAACTCATAATCATCATTAATAAAATAACATAATTATTGTATTCCAACGAAATAATGTGTTATCTACGACATATAGCAATTTATTTATATTAGCCCTATATAAGCTATAACTATTTTAAAATTAAATTACATTATTATAACTTAGTCTAATTTTACTGATAAATATCACGTGGTCTGTTATCCTACCGTGGTACATACATCTAGCGGAGCCCTGCGGGCCGAGATGGCTGCCATGTGCAGGCAGGCAGCTCCCAGCATCAGCAGGAGTTCCATTAAAAACTCCTCGCCATATTCATTGGGACCGGGGTCCATTTTTATGTGTTTCTTTGTATAAACTGTATAATTCAGTTTGAAGAAATTTGTTTGAACTATCGACGTGACAGGACTATTTAGAACTTATATTATTAAAGAAAATTACTAAAATTTTATTTGTATATTTTTATAGAAAAGATAAAATTTTTGTAATTTTAATAATAAACTTGATTTTAGTAAATTATATTTGATTTTAGCGCTAACCGCTATAAGGCTTTCAAAACCATAAGGTGTAGAAATTTTCAAATCTATTTTACTTTTTTTTCAAAAGTTGTACGCGACACTGGTAAGTATGTTGTATTTTAGCAAGATTGTGTTATTTGCGTCTAATCGTGGTGTATGTAAAGGAAATTAATGAAAAGACACATAAATATGAAAGATTATATGTAAATATAAGTAAAATAAGATAGTAATATATCCCTTTAAATAATCCTGCATATCGTGTAGCTCTTGCAGAAACTGCTGCAGAGGAGTTACAGTAATGATAACATTATATAAAGGTATAACGTATCAATAGAGCCAGACCTGTCGAGATCTGTTTAGAACATAAATCATATAGCAAAAACTAAATTACATCACTAAGCAGCCCAATGGCATTCTGTGATTAATAAAAAATGTTTCAAACCTGTGTGCGATAACTATGTCTCAACAAGCACACCATTTAGATTAAAAAAATAAACACACATGATGGGTATACACACTTAAGTACCTACGTATTTATAAACTTGTAATTATCTATAATTTTATATTAATTTATTTGATCTAGGTAACATACAGTTCTAACGTCCCTACTGAGATTGTGTGATTTTATTCCTAAAACAAAAATATATAGATTTTTCACAATATTATTTTTACAAGAATATCTTTCTTGATAAGTATTTTTGTTTGTGAAAAATTAATAACAAAATAATATCAGATGACAAGTACCCAACGTCAATGCACCTTCTATTTTGCAGAGAACACGGAACACAGTATCTAGAAAACAAGTTTGTGTACTTGTTATACTCTGCCGTGTTCGAAAATAGAGATTAGTAGCAAGTTTCTCAAAAATAAATTTTAAATATAAATATTATCTTTATAATATTGTAATCAACTAAAAATTAAGAAACAAAAAATATATGTAGAAGTCGATTTTGTAACATAATTTGTGCCAATAGGTACACTGAAAATCTACTAGTTTTGTATATAATACAAAACTCATAATATATATTAATTGAGCAGCTTACATGTTCCTTCCTACAATTTTCAACAATATCTAGTATTTATTTAAATACATACAATATTATTAAAAACAAAAGAAAGGTATTATGAGATTAAATACATTTGCTATATGTTCTTAAAACATAAATTGACATTTCTTGGTATGAAACAGAAAAATAAGAAGATAATAAAAAAATACTAATCTAAAAAATTACGTACATTCAAAATATCAGTGAAGGGTAATGTCATCTCATTTCATTTCTAGAGCCTTTTTACATGATAATAGTTGCTTGCATAAAATGGAATAGGATATAGGAAACTCCTAAGTCGTTGTGATGATTAAATAATTGCACACCTACTATTCATGAAATTGAATAAGGCTCATAACTTTATACAAAATAGTCAATACTTATTAAAATATTGATATGAGTAGCTTTAAATTTGAAGATATGTTATTTCAACGCCCTGCACTTGGAAGATCTTTTGTTCTTCATGTCGAATAAACGTATCTTGAAATGTAAAGTTGAAGTTTTCACACACACGAGAATAACATTCGAAAGTGTTGCTAACATAAGTAATAAATACCAACTTATTTCGTAGCCGCATTTAGCTGCATTTGAACATTCTGCGTCTTGAACAAAGTATCGCATTGGATTCACTTCCTGCAGATATTCACATGTTATTGTTATCTTACGTTATTAAATAAAACAAAGAGTCAAACAGTACTAAAGACTACGGTCAAATATGAGACAAAAGCGCGTAATTGCGATGGAAACAAGTAAGCACAGATGTTTTTATTCATATTGTTGATAAAGTGACGCGTGTGCGCTTGTACTGCCGCCTTTTGTCGACTCCCTTATTAGAACCATAAAATCTACGTCACGGTCAAACGTATCATAGGATTTTCCAATGACAAGAAAACTTTGTTTTTCATTTATGTGAGTGGCCAACACTGATGTCAGACATTTTAAGCTGCCTGAAGGCATCTGACAAAGTTTTACGCCTACCATCAATGATGACAGCCGGGACTAACGGCTTAACGTGTCTTCCGAGGCACGGAAAAGCTCGAGATATTTTTTGCCACTTGCGGTCACCCATCCAAATGGGGACTGCGCTCGTGGTTGCCTAACATTCGTAAACGGTAATAATGTTCGCGCCCACGGCCATCGGGCTCCTCAGCTATTATTTTTTATATATACATATATATTGTTTACTATAACAAATAAGTATAAATTGATAATGGAAAAGTTAACAAAAGCTAGAAATAGAAATTCTAGAACCAATAAGAGTTCGACAAGCTACATGGCTATAGTAACATTTGTACTTGCAAATTGTTTTATTTTTTTTATAATCGACTCTCTTCACTAAATTATTGGATACATATAAATAGATCTAATTAAATTCGAGATTACAATTAAAATGTCTGCTCATTTCAACATGTTTAATTTGTACCTACCAAATTGTTGTAGATAAGTACATAATATATGGCAAATGTGTTAAGCGCGACCAGGCGCTTGTATGTAGTGGCGCGAAGCCATTCATTCGCGAACGAATTTGAACAAGTAGAACTGCCGGAACAGACGCTGGCACGGTTCGGACACGGTTGTCGGCGGATCTTATGGTCGCAGCAACCGTCCGTGGGACATTTACAGATGAGTGATAATGATTTCATCATCAATTTCATCCTTCTCGTCGTCCTCTTCGGGAGGCTGCTTCGCGGCTTCGGCTGCGATGGCTGGGTCCTCAGCGATGGCTTTCAGACGGCGGGCCTGCAAATAAAAGGTTATTATTAGGATTTTAATTTATAAAGTACTATCAATTTTCTCGCAACCTCGTTGGAGTAAATTATTATAGCCTAAATCACATGCAGATAAATTAGATTTGTAAAGGTGAAAAAATTTTGGAATACGGTCCAGTATTTTCAGAGCCTATAGAAAGATGATACCGTGCTTCGGAAGGCACGTTAAGCCGGTGGTCCCGGCTGCTATCTGGTAGTCGTTAAAGGAACCACGCCAGAAGCCGAGAGGCGGTTCCGCAGAACTCTGACACCAGGGTGTGCATGGTCGACTGACCGTGTCACCTACACGAAATGATGATGATGAGAGCCTATTCAATGCAAGCAAACAATCAAATCTTTCCTCTTTATAATATATAATAGTAGGTAAAATACGAACATGGTTCGAAGGACTAAACACAGGTAGTTAGACCTCGATATAAATAATTTTTTGACCTTTGATTTTCGGATTTGTCTCCACCTCGATACGCAGAATAACAATTCTTTCATTTAATTTTCCTGATACATTAGTTAATATTAACAGAACGTATTAGGATGTACAGTTGGAAATGACCATTTAGTTAAATATAAGGTTTTCCTAGCACTTAACACCGACCTAACTTCGCCGTGTGGTTCCCGTCAGAGTAGAATAGGACCACTTCAAGTCTTCCTGTGGATGTCGTAGAAGGCGACTTAGGAAACATAAGCTAAACAAAGAGACCTCTTCAACCCGTTTGGCCAGCATGGGGAGTGTAGGACTGCTCTGGCTCATATATGGCTCTGGTAGTACAGAGAGGGTCGTGCTTCTGCAGTGGAAACTAAAAAAAAACCTAATGATGATAACACCGACCTTTCTCTTATGCAGGATCTCGACGATGATGTAGCCCACGACCCCGATGAGCAGAACCACCATCATGACGTACAGCTTCATGCGCGCGCACAGGTGCGTGGAGTACGCGTACGCAACCACGAATCCGGCGCTCTCCCACAGGCGGTAGTTGGAGAACGCAGCCTCTTTGTTCCGTCTGAACAGGACGCCGTATAGTCCTGGAATATAAAAATAAATGGTAGTCATCAGTACAGTTTCCTAATGAGTTTATGATCAGTAGTGTGGTTCCCGGCAGAGTAGAATAGGACCACTTCAAGTCTTCCGTGGATGTAGAAGGCGGCTTAGAAAAAATAAGCTAAACAAACAATTATAAACATCAAAGAGACCTTTTCAAACCATATGGCCAGCGTGGAGAGTGTAGGCCAAATCTTCTCTGGCATATTTGGCTCTGGTAGTACATAGAGGGTCGTGCTACTGCGGTGGAGACTAAAAAAGACTTGATGATGATGATCAGTAGACCATCATCATCAAGCCCCTATCCAGGGGCCGTAATCCAATACAATGGATCAAGACTTCTTATCCTCAACAAGAGAAAGATCGAAATAAATGGAAAGAGATCGCAAAGAAGATAGGTCGGGTGCATCACGATGCTTAGCAGTGAGCAGACGACTGAAGGAGGAAAAGGTTAATACCCTAAGTTATGGAGAAACTGTTCTAAATGCAAAGCGCGTAAATAAATCTGTACTGACGGTCTTTTGCCCATACAGAGTTAACAGGCGCAATTGTTAACTATCAAAATGACATGCTTTCTAAGAAGATGAGAATAATTTTGCCAATGGTAATGAAAATAAAACCGGCCAAGTGCGTGTCGGGCCACACGCAGGGTTCCGTAGTTGCGAATGACAACTTTGAGTTCACACTGTTCACACTCGCACCTCACAGTTTAACGACCAACAACATCTAACAATGAAAATTGTATGAAATTTTTCATTTTTTAAGTTGGTTGCCTATAACTTTTTAGTTTGTACTTAATATTCAGCTCTGATAGTTTTCCTTTCAACTTCAGTATATAAGTATACTACTGCTGTTCTGCTTGTTTACTACGGAACCCTAAAAATTACGGGGTGATGAATCTTCAATCACATTTTAATGTTTACCATTCATAAGTACACATTTACATTAATCGCAACGTTTTAATTATTTTGGAGAAACATATATAGAAATACATTTTGTTGCAAAAGATCAGCATCAAGATAAAATAGATCTAGGCTTTTTCTCACACTAGGTTTTTCACATTCCCAGCCATTCGAGTGTAAAGATGTGGATACATCCATTGCACGAGCCGCAGTACGAGTGAGATAAGTGTGCAGTTGCAAGTAATGGAGCCAATTAGCCGAGCTTGCCGAGAAACGTGCGTCGGACCGCACGTGACCGCTTGTCAGGGCTCCCGGTAGATGCACGATAATGCAGATCCCCGTGCGGTGCGTTCAATTATTCGTGCATAATTTTAACAGTTGCTTCATGTGGCATTCGTGGAAATTTATAGTATTAATCCTACCTAACTAATATTATAAATGCGAAAGTGAGTTTGTTTGTTTGTGACGCTTTCACGCCCAACCTACTGAACCGATCATGATGAAATTTTGCATAGTCATAGGTTAGGGTACTGAGAAGGACATAGGCTGTATATCACGTAGGCGAAGCCGCGGGTAATAGCTAGTTTATATTATATTTATAGAATCTAAATGAATTGATCCGTGTCCTATCGTTGCGCGTGGGCCATGAAACTTTACTTTACAAGTGGTTTATTTTGCAAAATAAAAACACGACTGTCTTTTTGACAGGTCCATCAAATATTTCTTTCTTTTTTTAAATTATTGCTTCCACCGAGATTTCAGTGATTCTGCCAATGTCTGCCAGTATAATGAGATACTAAGTATTGGTGTTGTACGGTATGTGGCATCAAAGATGGCGTAAGTTCTTTGGTAGCCTCGTGGGAGCTTCTGATGACAAATCTATACGAGACCATTTAACAGTCTACTTTAACTATTTAACAAATTGTTCTCAAGCACGAGCATTTATAACAACAAACTACACCAACTTTATATTATAAAGTCCACTTATATAAATCAATTTGCAAAATCGTCTAAGGCAAACGACAACTGTACCCCTTGACTTTCCACCAAAAACCCATCAAATATTTTTTTTGCCGGCGTTAAATAGTTTGTGACACTCCGGGTGAATAAATACGAATGTAATGACACCTCTCACTTTAAATGGAACAGACATCACAAACTACGAAGAAGATACTATTACTACAGACATACATTGCTTTAGTTATTAATCTGAGATAAATACATAGGTATACGCAAAAGACATCCTTCTTGGTAAAAAAGCAACTGTTACTGGCTGGTTAACACATAAATAGGATTGCGCGATTGAAATTTGGCACACAGATAGTTAATATGATATAGGTACTTGCTAAGAAAGGATTTGCTTAATATAACCCCATCAAGGGGTTAAAAGGTGGTCCATAGTTTGAATTTGATGCAAGCGAAGCAACATACAGTATTATACGAAAACTACTAATGAGAAAATGGCATGGTTTACACCATTTTCATAGATAATTAGCGGACGGTCTAGTCACATCTCAAATCTAGCATTGCATGTACATAAGTACAAACATAGCGGCCAAAAATTATAACCCTCCTTTTAGCTTTGCCTTAGTCGGGTATAAGGAAAATACTCTTCTATTGACAAAAATCGAACTTCCAAACAAAAGTCAACGGGAATTTCCATAATCAGATTTTTTTAACGAAAAGACATCAACGCGTCCCGTACAAAATTTAAGTACCTAAGTACCGATTAAATATTTGACTAAAAATGTTCACATCAAAAAGACGGTCTATTTCCATCATCATCATCATTATTATCATCAGATCTTTCTAGTCTCCACTGCAGGAGCTCGACCCTCTCTGTACTACCAGAGCCAACTAGCCTGAGTAGTTATAGGATTTGGCCTACACTCTCCACGCTGGCCAGACGGGTTGGAGAGGTCTCTTTGATGTTAATAAGCTTTGTTTAGCTTGTGTTTCCTTAGCCGCCTTTTACGACATCCACGGAATGACTTGGAGTGGTCCTATTCTACTCTGCCGGGAACCACACGGCACATCTATTTCCATACGTTCATTGTATAAGTGATTTTTATCAATGTTTATTGGTATTCAGAGTAATAAAGTTCCTAACTGTGAGTTTATTATATGCAAAGTTTCTTTGGCGTGTCGTAATTTGATACACTTTATGACATACCCAATGAAAGTTAGAAGGTTCGATTCCTGGTCAGGCCATGATGGAAAACGGTCTTATTCAGATTGGCCTGAGTGTTTAATTATAAAAGTATCTATTGTAAAATATAGTATCGTTGAGTTCACAAATTACTGTTTGGCGATCAATTTTTGTGATTTGTCCCTACATACTTATATACTTATTGCAAGTGCAATCAAGACAAGTCTGAATCTACTGGTATTTGGGTTTTTCCTGATCTTTATTTGTTTATAAAGACGGTCACATTATCATAATAATACGTACATCTTCGAGTCGTGTTTTTTGCAAATGCATCATCAATGCGTTTTATTACTACTGTTATTACCTCCCAGCGTCCTATACCTAATCACTACCTGCCTCTGATCGTACGTCCTAACTGCCTAAATAAGTAATATTAATTTATCACATGTTTTTTTTCCATTAATTTTGGAAACAGAAATTATAGAGCGCAACATAGTTATTTAAGTAGTATCTAAAAATAAGTTTTACTTAGTAAATTTTGATATTAGTTCAACGTCGTATTTTTTTGAGTCTTTTTAATATCTTTTATACATTTTGTACGAACAAACGAGATCAGCCTATTCCTTTAGGGGAGTTAGGTACGTAATACGGTCTGGCGTAGGGGACTCTCTGCAAAAGTTACAATGATACCAATACTGACCAAGATGTTTGTTTTATTCTGTTTTTCTTGTGAGTCTGTGTCTGCCTTAAGAAGAAGAAAGAAGAAGTCTGCCGTAAGGCATCTTACATATTTAAATAAAATTAATAATTTGTATTTAAATGTTTTACAATCGCGAAAACATTACAAACATAAGGCATCTTACATAGCTTAATAACTGCCATCAACGATGGCAGCCAGAACTAGCGGCTCAACGTGTTTTCCGAAGCACAGAGGAGCTAGAGATTTTTTTATGCCACTTCCGGTCACCCATCCCAGTGATGACCTCACCCGCGGTAACTTAACATGCGTAAAAGCGAATAATGCTCACGCCCCACTGGCCATCGGGCATCAGACTGATCAAGATATAAAACTATAATAGCCTCATCAAAGCGAATTAATGATAAACAGGTATCTCATTGAAAAATAGACAACGAAAGTTTTACGTAAGGCAACCGTAACATTTGGTAATCGGCGACCGCAAGGACAATGCCATGCAACTCAATTTGTAGTGTAATGGCGGATACTTAGATTTTATACGCGTAATCCAATCTATTTTTTTAATGTCGCGTAGTTTTTCATCAGTTCTTATTACTGGAATAGAAAACAAGACAGTTTTATTTTATTTCTCGAAACACAAAAAGCCTGTGCTGAATACTATTTATTTTAGACTTTTCAGGTCTTTTATGGGTATAGTCTTGCCGTTCTTTTTGTTTGGGAGTCGATGGTCATTACTTTTTTTTAATTTCCATTAATGCAAATTCGAGAATCAAAAGAAAATGATAATGTGGAACAAAAATACAATAAGGTAGGTTGTACGCGCAGGGTACAACCTACCTCTCAGATTAATAAATTATAGTTCTGTGACCTACCTTTTTGTAATTTTGTTTCCATTGTCTCTTTTTGATTTGGATTGAGATTGGGGCCTGATAGTGTTTTTTAAAAATGTAGAAATAAATTTGTTATGCAGTACTATATGAGTTTATAACTAAAATGCGATGAAAAATAAGTTTTATAATAAATAATATACATGAATTACATTAAAATCTTGATAGTTGTTCGTACTGTTATTGCAGTGGCAATTATTTTGATCTTTTTTATGTATTACCGTTTTTGTTTACTTTTATTCACTTCTGTCAATGTTTGACTACATTAAATAAATGTTAATTAAGTATCGCCACACCCTAACTGGGTACATGTCAAACTGCACACTAAATGTTACCTTTATGCTGGACATGTAAGCGAATAAATGATTCTGATTTTAAGTGTAAAACTCACCATTGACTTGCGTCTGCCACACAGCATCACCGACTCCCCAAAGGCCGGAGATCACAAAGAAAACAGTTGGAGAATTAGGATTTGGCATCCAGATGAGGAGCCACACGATGAGGCCCAAGTGCAGGGCTGCACCCATGATGAGGATCGGGAACCTTCCAATGTACTTCATGGCGGACCCGAAGACCAAAGAACAGAGGGCGTTAACTACACCGAAGCAGATCATGACGTAGCCGATGGAGCGAATGCCCAGCGAGCAGGAGACGTACGCCTGAAACAAACGGCAAGGGTCAACATACCTTTAAACGACATGGAAATTAAAGATTTTATTGCAGTGAGCACAGACTTTAGCAATGTGGTAGAGCCACGCTACCGGCAAAAATCACTTTTGCTGGTAGCATGAATGGGCTGGCTCGTCCAGGGAAGTACCACACTCTCACAGAAAATCGACGTTTGAGTAGTAGCTTTACAGCTTCTATGCTTCGTTTGGTGAGAGAGAGCGCCGGAGGCCCATCCCCTCTCCCCTCTGGGGAGAGAAAAATAAGAGACCGGCAACGCTCTTGTCATACCTCTGGTGTTACATTAGTCCATGGGCAGTGGTGATTACTTACGATCAGGTGACCCGCTTGCTCGTTTGCCGTCCTAGGACATAAAAAAACATACACTTATTTTGCTTCAAAAAGGTAAGACTCAAATCTTAGCTTACGAAAAGATAACATCATACCTACCTTAAAAGTATGAGTCTAGTCAGATTGCCCGAACACTCACGGCAACAGGTGATAACTCAAAGTACGTGCTAGGAAACTATAAGCACTGTGTGTATGGTAATAATAAGACATATTCATAATATTTGTTTCTTAACATTTTTCAATCTTTACATGACGTACTAGCACTGTTCCACAATGAAAATTTCGAGGGTTACTTGAAATTCGACTTCACGAGACGCTTTTTAGTTAAAGCTGTGTATTTAATAATAATACAAGCAAGTGTTAGTGTATCAAAGATGTACTGAAATTAACAGTGCTGTTTAGATATACATATATTAATATAATTGTATTTTAAACGGCATTGAAAACGTAACGAAAACAGAAGCTCCGCCATAAGTATATAAAAAACAAATTACCTACAGCCTGGCGAACCGTTCCACAAGAATAGCTTTCATTTAGTTAGTCTACGAAATAGCGGTACATGTAATATAAGTTTTGAGGTCAATTGATTAGCAAAAAATAAAATATCCAATACTATTTTCGTAGTTCTTTGACTTTGCCGAAAAGGAACTACTTGGAAACAGTTTTTTGTTGTACTACTTTATGTAGTAAGCCATAAAATAAATAATCGTTCACCTAAACGCACAGAAAGTCATGTTTTAATATCTAATCATTAGTAATGATTATATGCGTTTAGGTAAAGTCATGTTATAATATCTAATCATTATTAATGTTTAGATATTAAAACTTTTTGTGCGTTTAAGTGAACGATTTTAAATATGTGGGCTTTAATACCCTCGTAATGTAACTCAATTATAATATTTAGATACAGAATTTAAAAAAAGATAAAGATAAATTATTCACAAATGAAACGGGCTTGGCCGCTCGTTGCCCCGTAAAAGCGTGCCCAGAAGGCTGGCAGCATTGCCACATTGTCTGGCAATGTTATTCTTTTGGCCAAATGTAAGTCAGCCCTCTGGTCACGAGATACCTCTATTAATTTCTTGGCGTTATGTTATTATAACTGGACAACTCGTTTTTCTGGACATTCAGTTGCAGACAGTTTAATAAGACATGCTTTTTACCTTTTGTGTTACGGAACTATAAAAATAGTGGAGGTTTTTACGTACCTGAGTGTAGTCAGCACCGATGAAGGCTTGTTCCATGCCGATCCAAAGCGTGATGGGAATGAGCAGCTGCTGGTTGGGTTTCTTGAGCTGGTAGGCGGTGGCCGACAACAGCTGGATTCCGGTCAGCTCCTTTGATGGGTCGGACTTTCTTTGTTTTTCACCATACCTGCAACGCAAATAAAATTAAATCAATCTGCTTTGTTGCGAGTCACATAACCTCTTGCGATAAAAATTCCAGAATATTTGAGACATTGCACTTACATAACCAAAAAGTTACACAGTAATACGAACAAAAATCTTTTGTAGCTTTTACCACTTGACAATAACTTACAAATAAAATAAATTTACTTTATATCACCAAATAACAAAAACATTTATTACAAAAAACGCTTTTTGTATATCTGAATGCTTGTTCATGATAACTCTTAAACCAGTGCTCCAATTAAGATGAAATTAGAAGTCAATTAAGATGAAATTAGAAGTGCATGGAGATAATATTAATAGTTTTTTAAGTTCATTGAGCGCATCAAAATTGGTTCACTAGTATAGTAATGAGATATTTAAATAAATTTTCGTAAGTTCCAAGTTTTCGGCGTACTACTAACTAGGTATCTACTGAATCCTAAAATTATGTTTTTGTTTTCATGTCTGTAATATGTCAATACTGGTGCTAGATTTTTCAAGCTCTCTTAAGGCTGCCATTCATGACGAAAGGCCTAGACACTCATTAAAGTGCCTTTTGAAGAACGAAGGAGCTCGAGATATTTTTATGCCACTTGCGATCACCCATCCAAGTTGGGCTACGCTCAGAGTTGCTTAGCATGGGTAAGCGCACACGCCCACTAGGCCATCGGGCTCCTCAACTTTTGTACATAAGTAGTTAACGTAACGTAACTTAAGCGTATAAGTAGTTTATACCATAGACCTCCCACATAGCGCTCATGAAAAAACACCTGCATAACAATTCAATTAATTTCATCGTGTACTGTATCGGACACCCTATTATGTTCGCCGGGTGTTACAATCAGTGCGAAACCATTGAACCGAAACTTCGTTCAGGCTGAGAAGCCAATGACACCACATCATCATCGATACACGAGTTTGGACCATAGATATAGACTTACTAATAAATAGAGACTGGCTTCACTTTTGAATAAGTCTTAAACTAAATCCTGTAATGGTGCAACTTGCCAGTATGCTAGCCCTATATATCGACACGCCACCTTACATTTGCCGTATATCCCGTGACAGTCAAAATTATTTTATGTACTACGAGTGTCACACTAATGTAATCATTTTTCTTCGGAGACTCCAAAAAAGATCCGAGAGGGGTGCAAACGTTTATATTTCTGTATATAAATTTAACTACGCTTAATAATTTCACAGCATATTAGTGTTTTTAATCCGAAGAAAAAATGGTGGAGGTTCTCAAGTCGACGCATATATTCTTTTTTAGTATACCTACTACCTTACTCACAGAGTAGTCCAATTTTAATAGTTTTTTTTATTGAAAAAGGTATGCCCTGAAGTTAGTCCCATATAAATTTGAATAAGAAAATAAGCCCTAAAGGTAGAAAAATTTGATTCATCTTCTCGAACGATGCCGATAAGAGAGTGGAATTCCATGAAATCGTAAACGTTCCAGGTTGTTCCACCTGTCAAGGTATCGTTGATAACAAACTATTTAATGCGAGAGAAAACATAGCGTCATCTTACACGACATCTTTATGACAAACGCTAAGGAAAACTAGAACACTCTTTTGTATTGAAATTCGATTTGGCAGGCGATGCTTACCGACGGCAGTTTGTATAGGTGTCAGTTACTGAAATTTTGCAAAGAAGTGAACATGATGGATATAGTATACTCACGCAGCGTGCAACAATTGAAATTATTGTTTAAAATTAGCGTACATTGTTTCAAATAACCTAGAACTTCATTCAAACTCAAGTAGTTAAATATTATAAGTAAGTTTGAATTTTACAAACTAACATAAAAGTAAATATCTTTTATTTTTAACAAATTATCTGTTTTGTTGTGTTAAGTGTTTAAAATGTTATTTCTATTTTTTGCCATTTTTGATTTATTTTTTTAAACCAAATCTTTTTTCTAGGGCCGCTCATGCCGCAGGCGGGCGTGTTAACCACTGCGTCACGGAGCCCATCAAATGGTAGATATGTACACCCCAAAACATTGTCGAACAAATGCCTGTAAGATTAGCTGATTGGGATTACTGACCTGGAGAGCCAGGATTGACGAGCGTGGAGAATATATATACCAAATCCTCTAATTGCTCTGGCTTATACTTATATGGCTCTGGTCGGAGAGAGGATCGTGTTCCTGCAGTGGTGACTAAAAAAGATCTGATGATGATGATTACTGACCTCGAGAGAGGATCGACGAGCAGCGCCACCATCAGCACGGCGACCACAACGCAGGCCAGGTAGATGGCGCTGATCTCGTAGATCTCGCTGTCCGGGGGCCGGTGCAGGTTCTGGTTGTCGTGGTGGCCACCCCCGATCATGCAGAAGTTGGCTCCGCACTTTAGGAGCGTGCTGCTTGAATTGTCTGTGGATGTGTTGGCGCTGTGGACTCCTGATGAAAATACTGCAAAAAGAAACAAAGTTTAACATTCTATTTGATGGAAGGACATTTTTGGTGATTCAAAACGGTCATATATTGAATATAATGTGTTTTCCACCATAGAATGGACCACTCTTTCTTCTAGGGATATAGGACGAAATAACTATTAACATAAAAATATAACATCTCTTGGGCTCGGGAATATTCATCGAAGTAACGTAAGGAGATGAGGATTAGATTATTAGGCTTGAGCTATATCTTAAGAATTCTGAGATCTTAACCGACCTCCGAAAATTGGAGGATCAATTGTTGTCATGACAAAGAGAAGAGTGGGTTCATCAACATCCAGTTAAGGGCCCACACTAGGCCAAGCGACGCCAATAATTTTATTCCTAATATTTTACAAATAGAAAGAAATTCAAGAATGTAAATCATATAAGCCTTAGTAAATAACCTGAAGTATTTTTGGAATTATGTTTTAATATTATGAGAATCAGTCAGTAAGAGAACTAGTGATTACGCCAAAAACTGATTCTCATAATTTTCACTGATTCTTATAATATTAAAACATGATTCCAAAAATACTTCAGTATTTCTTTATACTAATATATCATACATATATAATATGGACGCCTTACCTAAACTGGAGATCAAGTTTCCCCATAGCTCAGCAGTCTGCCAAGCAAGGAAGAAGAAGCCGAAGAATCGCACGATGATGCCATCGACCGCTTGGTCAGTCAACTTCGCGTAGACACTTCCGGCTTGGGTCAGGTACGTAGCCTTTGACGTCCACATGGGCGCTGCTCCCAGGCCCACCACCACCCCGGCGGGTACGAGAGTGTAGAACGCCGGGTAGAACTGCGCGCCGATATAGGGCGCGTAGCACATCATGGACAAGCATAGAGTCCATTTTACTGTTAGTCTTTTGATGAGGAACGTGGGAACAAATATACAAGAAACTACAAGGGCTGCGTAGATTGAGCTCAGGGAAACGGTTCCTAGGCCGTCAGCAGCATTTATAGAAGATTGTAGGTTGGCAGTTCCCTGGAAAGCAGTGAACTGCACCATGAAGGCGGCGCTGACGGCCGCCACATTCTTCAATATTCTCCACTTCTCGTTTCGTGATAACTTGACTTTTCCTGTGGGATAGCTGTCCTCCTCGATCGGGAGGGGCGGGGGCTTGACGATGTCGTCGTTCGAATCGCGGTCGTGCTGGTAGCCATCGTTCTTAAAGCCGGTCTTTATCGTGTACACGGAATCCTTGTCCGGACGGTCGTCTTCTCGTCCGCCACCGTGCGTCGCAGTCATACCGTGTTACCTCCTTTTGCCCTGTAATAGAAAACGGATATAAATTATCACAGATTACAAAAATAAATACAGACTACCTACTTATATATAATTATGTTGAACTCATCAATAATGGCGCAGTCAGAGAAAAGCCAATGCCATATATAGCATGTAAATCTGGAGAAAATTGTTAAGCGTGATAAGTAAAGATACATCATGGGAGAGTTTCCCATGATGTATCTTTACTAAACACGCTTAACAATTTTCTCCAAGGAGCATAGATCAAAATAAGAAAAAAATGGTTTTCCCATATAAAACTGATAGGTATTAATATCTGATCGATTTTATATACCTATAGATGTCCAATTTTTTTGCATTTCAGCCTATTTCTGGGTGGAAGTTGTACAATGTACATTCTTCACTACGATCGGTTGTTTTGTCAATAAATTACGAAGAAGATATTATTACAGTAGTATCAGACAACCGACTGCCTTATGTTTTCTCTTTAATAAATATTGGAGTGAGGGCAAAAATGATTAAATGTAGTACAAGTTTGAATTTCTAATGGGAGCCAAAATTCAAACTCAATTGACACGTGTTCTAAAGCCTAATATCCATAAAGGCAGTTTTTCGGCAGTTTTGTCAAGTACCAACATCCTATCAGATACGCCGTAAAAAAAATGCATTGACGCTACTACGACAATACTGCTGAATAAAATAAACGACATGACACCAACTTCTATTATTTCCGTGATGGATGACACTTCAAAATCGAGGAAGTTTTTGTCAAATCCAATTTGGTCCTCATTCAATGTACAATGAATGTCATCGGCTGAGTACATATGTACATAGCTATTGTTCGACGTTTTCACAAACAGTTTCGTCACGATACACTTCATAGTAAGTAATCACGCGGGAGCTAGTAACTGCGGTGAATGGGCTAAAAATATACCTACAGGTGTCTCATCGAGACGGATCAGTAAGGAGATTTTACAAAGTGTAAGAGGGTGAGAATAACGGTCAAAGGAACCATGACACCAATTTTTGAAAAAGAGATCTGCATTCTTATATTTATAAAAATGCTTCGAGCAACACGGAAGGGAGTAGCCATACGCTGCATTCCCCTCTGTCAAGGTACAAGCCAAAATTAGGCATATGCATGTCTATGTGTTAGTTGTGTGTGACTCATCTGTACACAAATTATTTTTTCTTTTTATGTCATTTTTTGTGACAATGTCATAATTACTATCAAGTGACAGTTTAAGTTTTGTATGTAGGTGTGCGGAACTAAACTTGTGTGCACATTTCCCCCCGCAAAAAACGCCAGAAAAATTGTCATAGTAAATTGTCGCTTTGCCCACTCCCTCCGTCCGGTACGGAGGCCGTGTTGCTCGAAGTAAAAATGCCATGTTTAGCTCAGGAATTAAAACTATTTGATTAAAAAAAATTGTAAGTAGGGAACTTCTTTTATTATCAAATAAAAAATGTTGTAAGTTTATTTGCAAAGGTTAAATATACGAATAAATTTGCTACATACGGTCATCCGCCACAAGCTTCGTCAAAAACCAACAAAGAATCATTAGCAACATGCTTTGTCAAAAGTCTACAGGAAATAATCAGCAACATGCCTCGTAAAAAGTGAACAGAAAGACAATCCGCGACATGCTTCGTCAAAAAATAATTATCTATCTTTGATTACGTTATTTTGGTACAAAGGACATAAAGTAAAAGATACATATTGTACGTGCAAAAGTTGGTATATTTTTCTTTGCATGTCAAATATTGCAATGTGTCGCGAAACAGCTGCGAACGTAACATCGCAATAACAATTGTTGTCACCCAGGTATTTACTTTCTAATTGATCTTAAGTAGTTATACGTATATATTGCCTCACAAGGTTTGTTCTTGAAAAATATGGCAGATTGAATGATAGAGCAACCCGATCGCAACTTATATTATAAATGCGCACCTAAGTGGGTTGTTTTTTTACGGTTTCACGCTTTAAGTACTGGACTAATTATCATGAGATTTTTAGTAAATCATGTAAAACGAATGAAACGCCATAGCGTATTTTATCTCCGGCACGTAGTTGACCAATACTGAACTGAGTTTCTTTCGGCGTATTCTTCTCAGCAGTGGTCTTTACGAAACGTTAGTAAGTTTTTCGATTTCGCAAATATAAAAAAATAATAATAACAAGAAAGATAACTGACGTTCAAAAAGTCATACGTGTGATCTAAAATTTGAGTAAAAACTATTAAATACATTTCAGAAAAAGTACAGCTTCAGAGGGAGCTACATTAACGCAAGTGGGGCCGCGGGCGAAATCTATACATAAAATGATGATATTAAGA
This sequence comes from Rhodophaea formosa, assembly GCA_963082605.1. Lineage (NCBI taxonomy): Eukaryota > Metazoa > Arthropoda > Insecta > Lepidoptera > Pyralidae > Rhodophaea > Rhodophaea formosa. Next base: position 12,863,936 of record OY720203.1, on the reverse strand, counting down.
GCGTATCCTAGCAGTATTTTTTCAGTATGGTTTCCATACTAATGTATTTCTCTATTTTCTCGCTGAAAACTGATTCTAGAGGCACAATTCTTTTTTCATAAAATCTAGTACTGAAATAGGTATGCCCCTATTTTTTATTTTTTCCAAAAAAACTGTTTTTGAAAAAATATTTTTCTATTAAACAACTTTTTAGAAAAAAATAAAACATAGGGACATACCTATTTTAGTAATAGATTTTATGAAAAAAGAATTGTGCCTCTAGAAGCAGTTTTCAGCGAGAAAATAGGGAAATACATTTGTATGGAAAACGCACTGCTAGGATACCCTCTTAAGAAGTAAATTTGGCTCGTGCTTACATATCGAAACGTCGATCCGATCAAATCGCTGTAATACGAGTTTAAAAATTCTCTAGACTGTTCGCGGTGACATATGATCTTGCTCGTTGTTGAAAGAAACATTGCAAACAGTCAACTTGAATGTTGAACTGCAAATTTTCCGAAGACAAACATTTTAAGGAGAGCACCCAAGCAAAGAAGTCATTCGTTTGAATGCTAAAAGAGTTCTGGAGAAGGTAAACTTATATTCTTAAAATCGCAATAGGAACTTAATAGCGACAACATAAATAAATAGATACTTATATTATGTAAAGCAACAATATTGAACTATGGAAAAGTTAAATTTTGTACATACTTAACTATTTTCAAAAAATAAAAATATTTTATTTGATATTATAAAGCTTATTTCATGATTTTAAATATTTTCCACGTATTTCCAGCTTTTTCTCATCAAGCCTTACCTCACATGTTGCCATACTATTACTAATTATATGAAAACCATATGAAAACTTTATTCATGTAGGTAAATAATGAATAACGTTATTCAACACAAAATGTACGATATTGACATCTATTTGCGTGAACAACTGGCTGACATGAATGAAACATATTTTGTATCAATAATTATCATACATCAAGTGTCGATCATGATAATTTTAATACATTTAGGTGCCTGTCACTGCGCTGCAACATGATGAGTGACTCACTATTTACTAAAGGTGGCAAGTGTTAACAATTCAATTAAGCCTAATATAAATAATAATACAAATTGAAGATTTTAAAATATATTTAAGATAAGGGTTTAATTGTTTACTGTGTTCAGAGAACCGGTAACTTGAAAAAACAGAGATTGTGCATGATATAAACTAACATTTTATGGCATCTGCAGGAACCTTTCAAATCATTGGGAGTCTGGATTGTTTTAAGGCTTTTATTTTAAGCAAGCATATTGATTTATTTTTATTGTGAGTGAACATATAAGTTAAATTAAAATACTGTGAATTGTTGCGATCGCTCTATGTAGCTTTTATTAGATCACTATATTGAACCGTACCTACTAGCTTACTTATTATGAAACATTTTGATTTAATCGGTTGGTTTGTAATCATTTTCTTATATTATTTAATTAAAAAAAATGTGTTTCATGCTTTGGATATCTTTAATGTTATAGTTAGTTATCTGTATGATCATAATTGTAAGAAATTAAAGTAATCAAATAAAAGTTATTTCCATCTATCATGGAAATACATAGGTATAATGGTTTGTAGAAACTAACGCAAACAAAATTGGGTTCCGACATAAGCAAAACTATAAATTTTAGGTTCTTGGATTTTAACTACCGTGTTAATAAATTTTATTGGTGTGCATTTCTAATCGCAGTTATAGCCGATACCCGTACAGTACAACAGTATGACTTGGAGATCAAATCTATAGCATGATTGCTTTAGGTTAAGTTAGCGAGTTTTCTTTGAGGTGTACGTACATAAGTATTTGCCAGAATAAGCTTGTCGGTTTTAGGCTTTGAGTTTATTATTTTTTGTGTATAGGTTTACTATGCTATATGGTACTTATTTAATGGATATAGTAATCAGTACCAAATATTTTTTTACACATAAAACTTAATAATTGATGGTATTTCAGTACATATTTATAGTATTTTTTCCTCTGTAGTTTTACAACTAATCTGATAGTAGGACACAATATACAAGTACATAAAGGTCATCAGATTAGTTATTAACATTTACTTTAAAATTAAAAATGGCGGAAACACCAATTGTTTTTGCTATAAATGACAAAATAATATATTTATGAATATTTAAAAACCATCCACATATAAAATATGATTATTTAATATATGTATTTAAGCAGTTTAAGTTTATGGTATAGATCGTTAGTAAGATAGCCATTAAATACTTTGAATTTTGATAGACTTAGGTAGATACGAGCATAATTACTGTTTTTAATGACGAATTGCTGGATGTAATTTAATAAAAACTAAGGCTATGAAAAATTTTATGGGAGCTAAAGTTAATTTATTTTGGAAATTTTAATTTTTATGTCATACTAATTTAAAATTACATCCGTGGGATGTTCTCGTTTCTCGAGGTAAGAAGTAGTGGTCTAAAAATATCAGCTCCCAACGTCTATTGTTTACAAATAGTAGTGCAAAAAAGGAGCGGACATAATTAACAAAAGTCTGCGACGTCGAACTGAGCCGAAATTATGCGCCCATCTATGGATGCACAGTCCACTCGATCTACTAATGTCTCATTGTTAATATCATGTGACAGTGCCGATGAGGGTGGCGCAGAATGATTTCAACACTATTTCGTATTGCAACTTATGTATACTTATTGTTTTTTTTTTGTTAGGTACCTCGAATCTTCTTTTCGTGCATGTTGGTGAGTGACGCACGTAGCAACATTTCAAAGCTCGGAAGGGACTTTATTATTATTATCACGACGTAGTAAGAAACAAATAGACATGAAAACAAATAAACGAATACAGATTCAGTAGGATTCTTTATAGATTGACTTTGAATTTTGGCAGCAATGGAAAGAATGAGCGACACTTGCCGGTGACGCCGAAGTTCAAAGTTAACCTTTGGAAATAACTCACTTATTTTTGCAGAATCCAAAATGTCATAAATAATTTGAATGAATGGTGCCTTCAATTAATAAAAATGAATGACTACTATATTACCAGTAGTAGTACTAGTGTCGCCCTAAACGTAAAGTATGATGTGATTATGACTCATTAGAGATAATAACTGGTTTTCCGTCGGATATCTACTTAATGAGACGTATGCACTATTGTTTTGCAATTGTTCCCATAGCCATGCATATTGTTATGCATCTTGGTTCCATACGCGGCAAGCGTTGCATCTTTCAGATAGTTATCAAGGCCTCCTATACGACTCGTGCTCACCAAAAGAATTGGTCAATTATCTATCTAATTCCACATCTGGCTATTATTGTCGCTGATGATAATCAATCATCAACAGCTTTCACCAAATCACTTGGCCCTAAGCTAACTTCTGTCACCCTTTCTATTTCATCCAATAACACAGTTATACTGTCTCATCGAAATTTGAAAAAGGAGATGTAGTTGTGTTCACAGGAAATTAGGGCACAGATACTCTCATTTAAATAAAGAAATAAGATATGGGCAAAAATTCCACGCGGGCAGGATTTGAACCGGCAGTCTTTAAACTATGTACGTCTAATACCTTACCAATTAGGCCACCGCGCTTCCTTTCCAACACGTCGAATTTCTCCACCACATCCCATTCCTCTTATACGCATTATTGCTTGCTTGTAAAATGAGTTAAATCAAATACCACACTTGTAAAAGTGGGGTAGTTATGTTAGGTAACGCAAGCAATATGACGTACATAGTCTAAAGACTGCCGGTTCAAATCCTGGCTGCGTGGAATTGTTTCTCATATCATTTCTTTATTTAAATAAGAGTATTATCAAAATAGCATTGTAAATGCAAAATAACACCTTTGAAATAGGAGACAGATTTTTGAGATATTAAAGATTCGTTTAAGATTCGGGTAAGAAGTGCGCTAGGCTTATATGGGACTGGGCGGGTCACGTATGCCGTATGATGCCTGAAAGATGGGCATGTTCAGTAACCAAATGGGTTCCTACTGATGGCAAACGTTCTCGAGGGAAGCCAAAAATGAGATGGAAAGACGAGTTGTGTGCATTTAATAAGGAATGGCAAGACAGGGCACTGGATAGGACTAGGCGGAGAACAGAAGGGGAGGCTTTTGCCCAGCAGTGGGACCTAAATAGCTAGTTAAAAAAATAAAGATTCGTTTGATAAATTCATAAAAAACCCAGTAAAAGAAAATTCTCAAATTGAAAAACATTATTCGTATTCACTTCTATGAGATAAAAGCATATTCCCATTGATAAATTTTATATATTTCCATCCACTGATAATAATTTTATATAAGGTGAGTACATTATATAAAATTATTATCAATTATTATCAGGTACGAGTGTACCTGAGTACTTACTATTAGTCTGAAAAGAACTGTGCTGTATGTGTCTATAATGTATACTGTATGTTATATTAAGCCGAAATTAGCACTGTATCCAGTAGTAGCGGTAATTTTTTTTTTAGTAATAATTTCGAAGTCCTTTTACCATAGTTTCCCTACCTTATGTATTAAGTTACATATCTGTGCAATGCAGGGGCAAGTATTTCACATTTACCTTTTCACTAGCGTCTGGCGAGTATGGACGGTAGAAAATATTTAATTATTCAGTGGTATAAATGGAACAATAGCACGTGCAAATAAACAAGGATCTCGTTGACACTGCGTTATAAAAACATAATTTATTATGCATAACATTCAGGTATCTAAGTCACGACTTCATGATCGAGATGATACTTGTTTTAAAATTTATTAAGTGTATATGATGATGCTTTATTATTGCAATTCGTGAAACATTGTAGATAATGAATAAAATTTTGATAGATAATATAGGAAAATATGGATATTCCGTAAATTACCAGAAGTAAGCTGGTAAGTAGGTTAGGGTCGTGCGCCTGCAGTGGAGACTAAAAGGACCTGATGATGATGATGATGAAGCAAAAATTTTTTGTGTAATCAAAGTATGAAAAACAAAGTGTAACTCCGCTCTTTAAATATGTAATGAGAAGAAAGTGAGTGCTATCGATTTTAAACGGCAAATATGAGTTGTGATGTAACAAACTGAGTGTCAAAGTGTGTATATATATAAGTATTATTAAACATTTGGGTTCATTTTAATAATTTCTATGTATATTTCTCTACATTTTTCACTTTCCTTTAATTGGTGTATTCTATGGACATGAACCTACGGCACATTTTCTATTAATCTTAAAACCAAAGCTTAGCAAGGCAACCTCGTTTGGATGATCGAAAATAAATGTTTTCTCGTTTTGAAAACGCGATCGGTGGCCAAGTTCTCACGGCTTAATCGACAAAACGCCGCTATTTTCACTTCCTGGCTCTCCACCCCGTCATTGTGACATAATGGGCTCACCAAGGCCTTGCGGATTATTGCCATTTGATGAGCCATATAGTAGCACATTTGTTAACGTCATGGTTAAATTTATAAAAAAACTATATTTATTTATGTCAGTGGCCTAAGTCTTGGGATATAATAAGTTAAGTATCTGAAATCATATGACATTTATATTAAATCACGTACTTTTTCCTTGCGGGGTAGACAGAGCCCAGGTCTATGAAACCTAAACGGCACGTTTAGCATGTTGGTGGGCCTGAAGGTGGAGAATAGAATTAAAATAGTGGGTTGCAAACCGCATCGTCTATTGACATGACACCTTACGCCCATTCCCTCGATCGGCTTTTACGATCTACGCGGGAAGACAAGCAGCTGGTACATTCTACGCTTTTTCTTTCCCCCTTTTTCGATATTGCAAATTAAAAAAAAAAATATGACGTTCAAAAAGCGATACATGATATCCAAATTTGAATAAAATTTCATTTCATTTCATTTCATTTCCCAGACCAGCAGCGTGGAAGATATGACGAGTTTTTTAAGACTTTGAATTACCTACCCCATTTTCAACCACTTAAAATAATGAGTGCTTATTAAAGTTGAACGAAATTTCCACCTCTCCTTATGTAACTTTTGCCCTTTTGTCACTTTGAGGGACGTAGTTGTCCTATTTAATGTTCTAGGCGAAAAACCAGCGACAAGGCACATGACGTAGATAATGAATTTGTTCAGCCGAGAGCGTCGAGCTCGTGTCACGTGGCACCATGCTGTAACATCAACAATGGTGTTATTTTCAATAGCTCACCACCACATCATAGACGTTATTTTCAATCCCAACTAATATTATAAATGCGAAAGTGAGTTTGTTTGTTTGTTGCGTTTTTACGGCGTAACTACTGAAGCAATCATCATGAAATTTGGCACACACGTTCTCTGGACTACGGACAAGGACATAGGCTGCTTCTCATCCCGCCAAAATCGTACTGTTCCTGAGGGATCGACATTGACGCGAGCGGGCGCGCCGCGGGCGGATGCTATTGAACTCATAATCTCGCTATCTTCTAGAAAATTTGTGCTGCGTGTGTTGGGAGCCTAAAATGCTTTCCTTCAGATCAATGCCTGTCTTCCTTCGACATACCGGCAAGGTCGCCGGAAAATAATTAAAATTCGATGTCAAGCAATGCCTTATTTTTAACGACATGCATATCAATTAGGATGAATCATTTATTTGAATAAATACTGATGTAAGATAGCAAAATTTATTCTTATTTCGGGTAATTTTAAGAAATACTTATCCGAATCTTAAATTATATCTTTTTTACTAATTTAACTGTTGATTCTCATAATATAATTTTATGTGTGTTTAATAGTCCTACACACAAAAACTGCTGGATGGGTTTTAATGAAATTTTTCAATAGCTGACACATAAGAGAGCATATAGGCTATAAATGACGCGAAATAAGTCGTAAAACTGAGTAATAATCTAAACCCAGTTTAAAGACCTACGTATCAAAAACTCATTAAAGACAAAGTATATTCAAAACACTTTAGCACGAGTAAGTATCTCCAGGAATCGTACCCAATAGATTGTTGGCGAACATTCACCAGGTAATTAGGTGGTTACTAAGAAAAACACGCAAAGACAATATTCGAATATTAATCATTCGAACGGTCTAGGCTTCGTCTTTTGTCTGAATGGCCTCAATTAATGGCGGAATGTTCTCTGGCTATCGTTATAATAATGATTCCATTGAAAATGATCATTTTGTTAAGGATCGCGTTTTAGTTTTGTAAGGCCGAATAGAAAACTAAGCACTGGACCTCATTGTTTTGTCAATGGAAAAGACTAATTAACAGCCTTCATGTTTGGTAAAAAATATAAATTCTAAGCTTACAAACAAAATACAATTCACAAAATACTGCCTCTGAGAAAAAAATGTAAAATCATTTCAAGCCCGTGGGCGACGCGGGCAAGTCTTAGTGGCATACATGAGTGAGACACATTGGAAGGCCAACGACTGGTAAAAGAATATGATCTGACCTGGACGGACATCCTTCATCACAGAAAAGAGAACAGCTGTCGCCTGGCAGCTCCTACCAGTCTAGGGAGATTCAATGTTTATATATAGGTTTCTTAGAACACTTATTGATTGTCATAGAGTTAGACCTTGGAGTGGATCTTTCCTTAAATCCAGAATTAAGCCAGTTTACAGTGCGTAGGAGGGGGCAAACGACGTTTGGTATTTAACCGCTGTTCACTCAAAGGTCTACAAGGGACTATTCAAGAATTACGTAATCAAAATATCAGCTTTTTTAACCCCCTTTTGGCAGCCAGAGCAGGAAAAAGTCAGTGTACGATTTGAAACCCCTTACCCAAAAATACAAAACTACCAACAACAGGCGAAGAAGGGAGTGATAGTGACTCAGTGGTCAAGACCGCGACCGAAAAAGTACCATGTATCCTGCCGGGCCTCGAGATTTTACATCAATTTACTCAACGACGGTCATATTCTTCAATCAATATCTATCTGATTTCAGAAAAGGAAAGTATCGTGACGCAACCTGCACACCAGTGGATTCACCAGTGTGATAAATTGAGAAGGCAATAGTAAAGCTCTCCATTATCTCCTGCCAAAAAGCCCAGCGCTAATATTAGAGAAGAAAATATTTTGTAAAGACCTAGCGTACTACGCCTTGCAATGGTTAAAGCAGTAAATGCCGGAAAAGCCTCAGCTAGGAGTGTTATCAATACCCCTATTTCAAACTAACAAAGGATCGCATGCGCACGGTTATTTACCTGACCCTTTGAGACGGAAAAAAGTAGAAAAGATATAAATCTGGCCTTTAATAGTTCAAGCTAGCACCATCCGACAATGTAATGGTGGCGGTGTCCCTGATCTCATTGCGCGGGATAATTACCTGCTGGAGAACAAGGAAACCAGCCGCATCAATAAATTAGACGTTTCATTACATTCAAGCGACATTGATTGGTCTACTCTACTATACTGGCAAATTATAATAACTGTTATAGAATATTTAATTTACCTGTCATGTGTATTTTCCTCATTAGCTTTAAGAGGGGTAAGGAAAATCATGGAATTTTCTTTACGATGTTTCACACACTTCTTGCTTTCTTTTTACGTAAGGATTTACTAACTCCTATATTATTTTTTATTTATACTGAAGTAAAAAAACTAAAGATTTTCCGTCAAAAAAGTTCCAATTCATATAAAATAACTTTCTTTTTGGCCAAATCCTCTGACTACTCAGGCTAGTATAAGGCTCTGGTAGTACAGAGAGGGTCGTGCTCCTGCAGTGGAGACTAGAAAGACCTGATGATGATGAACTAGTTTTGGATTCTACATGGATATACATATATGTACTACGTGGAATCTATAAAGATATAGACATCAACGCGCCTTCACTAAAAGGGTGCACAAAATGTTTTTTGAAAACCGTAACTAGTATGATAATATAAAAGAATTTGGATACAACATAAAATAATAATCTTTGAAATGACACCTAATAAACATAAAACTAAACAGCAGTTTATCTAGTAACTTAATAACATCATTTCCTATTTATTCACCATGTTTATCTAATAAATAGTTGGTATGTTCTGACAAATTTTCTTTGAAAATTCAGTTTGACTTGACAGGTAATAATTAGGATTTAATTTTTCCAGGTTTAAAAAATGTTCTCTTGCATGAGGAATTGTGTACACGTTGTATACTTTATTCGCAATTACTCATAATATGTCTGTTGTCAATAACTCCCTCCTTATAAGCCAGGCCCTCCCATAGAGATATAATGAGCCGTTTCATAAAACAGACTGGCGATATTAACGACCGCTCAGCGACGATGGCCACGCGAACAATGGGAAGAATCGCCACCTCCTGGAAATAGACGCGTTTCCTTTTTGCGGACATAACAAACAGTTGACACTGTCTGTTGCTAATTATTTTATCTTTTTGATATAATTAGGTGTATCCAGTGGCTTAACAATATGGCAGGGCTGGCAAATGCCACGGGCCCCCGGTCCAAGAGGCCGCGAAACACGTTTGCGTAACAGAAAGCTCGAAAAATAGATTTTGCTTAATAAATATCCTATTGAAATTAAACTGTTTTTATTTTTAATTTCATTGTAAATGTATACAGGTTTCCTGACGATGATGTTCCTTCACCGAAAATGTAGCGAATAGATGATAAATGCTTTGAGATATTTTGTTCTATGGATGAATGTAAAGTCTCCAATACGCATTGGGCTAGCGTGGGGACTACAGACCATTCTCTCTCGCTTAAGAGAGGAGGCCTATGGCCATTAGTGGGATATATACAATGTGTGATCGAGTATACTGAAAATCTCGAAGTATATTAAATTAAACTGAGTACAACGTGATGATTTTTACTGATAGGGCCCCAAATCAAAAGAATATGCCACGGGCCCCAGATGATATAGTTACGCCACTGGGTGTGTCAGTATTTTCACAATAGCTTGTGATACAGAAATACTGTCGAAATATAAGAAAACTAACAACGCATAATGCGTTGATGAAAGCTAAATGACGTCTTTTATTATTACGGAAAGATAGAGCATGAAACCTTCAAAATTGAAATGAATAAACAATATTATTGTTTATTTAGAGGTATTAGATGATATGACATACATCTCTTGTTAACCAGCGTAGCTACCCTTGGTCATGAACATAACCAGCATAATAAGTTAACCAGTGGATATCATTGTAAATAAACCTACAGATGCAAAGCGATATTCAAATGGTTAAAACTATTTACAATTTATTATAGCCTCGCCATTATGGAAGATGATGGGAAAATTATGGTGCAAATTTCATTTTATGTCCCGGAAACCGAGGCTTATTATCGTGTGGTAGGCATACGGCGATATTAATTGATGCCCAAGGCCAAAACACAATGGGCACAGCGTAACAATCGTACGCGCGCAGCCGTAATGCTGAGCTGGAAAAAAATAAAACTCTAACGCTGACGAGGCGTTGGCGATGACAGATGGGGAGAGCCACGACGAAATTACTTTTTCAGGACGCTTTGTTGCAGGAAATTTTATTTTCAAACCGAGTGTTCCCTCAAGATTGTCTTGATGGGTGACTCTCAGGCTGTCATCATTTCGTATGGCAGGCTGTCAATCTATGAGACCGAACACTTAGAACTCGAAACAGTTTTTGATATTTTAATCAAAAAGTGTTGAGCAGGTCTATTAAATTCTACTATTTATTCAACCATAAAAAATTTAGGATTTTAACGATTAATTGAAGATTTTTAAAATATATTTACAGGGGTTTTTAGGGAAAACACTTTTATCCTTCAAACTATCAAACCAGCCCGTTTAAATGTACAACTTTTTCTAAGGGACCAATGCTGGGAATTAAAAAATTCTTCGCCATTTTACACAACACTTTTGTATGAAAATGTAAGTTTTCTTCCATATCCCAGTATTGGTCTTATTTAAAAAGGTTTTTTTTTTTACATATATTCCTGCGAGGTTTTTATTTTTTGGGTGTGTTGATATACAAAAAAACGTCGAAGGAAACATGACACCAATTTTTGAGAAAATAATTACTTAATTCCTAATTTTTAAAACTGCAATACTTTACACCCGGTCAGTTTTGAAAAATAAATATTGTACGCAAATATAAACTGTTAAGAATTAATTACATCAAAACAATCACACGATTACATCTCTGAGGATTAAATGGACGGAGGCATAGGCAAAAGCTAGTACTTATAAATAAATTTCGCAATAGCTGCATCTGCCGCCACGGGGGGCGTCCCGCCCCGTGGCATTTAAAGAGCCAGCAGCGCCGTGACCCGCGACCTCCGCGCGACGCCGGCTATGCAATCCTCAATAAAGCCTCTATTATATCTGCATATATGCATTTTACAATACAATTTACTTCATGATATTATTATAGAAAGCTAGTGTTCGCATAAAATAAATATTTTTCTTTATAGCATACTAGCTTCTCTTGTCTTTTGTTTATAGCTAATTTTATAACTTTTTGCTGTGACTGTTCACTGTAAATGACCTATAAATAAAAAAAGCTAAAGCCCGAATCATTAAATACATATGTACCTATATTGAAAAATATATAAAGTCAGTAGTTTATAGACCGCTGCCAATCTTTCCGAAGGTACCCACAAGGCTGGCAGCATTGCTACGCTGGATCGTAATGGCCATCCTTTGAGAAACGAACAGTAGCGAAAGTCACTTCTCTTCGAAATGCTGAGCCCTTTATCGCCTATAGGCGCCTAGCATCAACTCCACAGCAGCACATTTTTATACCGCTACAAGGACGAAGCAATAAAGCGGCTCCAGAGCTGCCTCCTATTTACTGCCTTTTTTTCTCCGCTCCACCGTGACGTGGTACGCTGCAAAGCCGATAGAGCAGTCAAGGTGGTGGGCTGCCAGCTAATACAGGCGTCTCACATCATGGATCTACCTTGTGATCCGTTTTTAGGATCAAACGGTAAGAGGCCGTCCGCGGTCTCTTATACTTAGTGGCAAGCTGACCATGCAGATACAGCCACGGGAACAGGAGACGTGCTTACCCTGACACAAGTAGAGAGAACCACAGCAATCAGGTATTAAATCCCATGCACCGATTCCAAAAAAGCTAGCACCGGCCCGTTTTTATCCCTAGGCCCCCAAGCGGAATCAGCAATGCCAAAGATTCCACTGGGACTAACTGGGTTAAGGGAGACGTTCAATATTGTCTTTACAATGCTTTTCAACAGCAATAATGCTATTCCGCAGACTCTCACCAGTAGCAAGGAACAGCTTTCTATGGAAGGTTATAGCCTCTGGAACGGCCTTAGAGAATGTAAGCGAAACCAATAGTTTGAAGGAATAGGAAGAAAACTTTCCTTGTAGTTTGCTAGGTCTTTCGACTACAAAGCGTTACATTGACTTATTATAGTATCCGGTGCTAAGTGGTGTGTTGAGGCTGATTTGCAGTCATACCGCTCCCAACCATCTTGAACAGCAATTCCATAGACCATTTAAAACTGTAGAATGATAGACTGGTAAACTAAAAGAGCCGAAACAATTAAAGGATTATCTTGGTTCGCGTGCGCGATTCCATCAGCAGCAGCACATCTCTCACGAGACCCCGTCCGTGGCTGACGCTCGTGTGCCAGTTATTGCGATTATTCAGCCCTGACCAACAAGGGCATCACGAGCAACACAATTATATTGATATAATTAGATGAAACGTCACAGAAGGCTAATGTTTTCTAATCATGAATCCCTGTATTCCATGATGTAAGTATATGTTAAATTTCGTCCGTCACAAAACATAACACTGTTATGTCAAGCTAATTCAAGTAATAATGAGCTTTCTTCATGGATAAGAAGAAATTAATCTAAAATTAATCTTCATCTTCATCTTCACACACATAATTAATCAAAGTTAATTTAGTGGTTTCAAATGTTATAAGTAGTTTTTACCTGATTTTAGGTTTATTTACTATAATTTCTTTTTAATTTACTGTTATTATTATTGATTTATTGCTTTCCTTTAATTCTTGAATAATTTGACTGAAGAAACTTTTTTTTGTTATTTTACTTACTTTTGTTGGTTTTCTAGTATTAAATAAAGATACTGTTACAATGATGCAGTCATTCTATTTGTGTCCGTAGCCAAATTTCAAAAAAATCGTGCAGACGTAGCAAGTAACAATATAAACAAGAACCATAAAATCATAATTAAAAGTAGTATGTGGCAAAAACGGAAAACCGGATAAAAAAGACTCATTCTCACGTCGAGCAAACATTTGATTCAGTCCCTCAAAGATACAATCAGGCATTATTTTTTATTGATGACTAACCTGCATCGTAGCAAACATCCAGTTGAAATAATTTTATCACACGAGATCTCCGTATTGCCGACAATTAATCCAGCAGAAAAATCCGGATTTAGCTGGTGTATTCTGACTGAAAACGGTATATCAGGACAAAAGCGGTACATACGAGTCGATGATCCCTAAACATCTGCACGGGATAATTATAAAGGGTTAGATGTTACGAACCATTGATCACGTAGTAACTTGAGAAGCCCGCCATCTTTGTATTTTTAAGCGAGGGTGAGAGAAACGGAAAGGATGCTACATACAAAATTGTAAATTCCTTAAAAACTTAGAAAGTAAAGAATACTTACTGTTTTTCAAAGTTGTTTGAGGTTGTTTGTTAGCGTTTTATAAGGTATAGATCTGCTTTATGTCGTACTTATTAATTGTTTAAACCAACTTCAATGAAAAAAGTAGAAGGATTTTAATTCGACGTTATTATTTTATAAATGTTGTCTCATAACTTTGTCATTAGTGGAACGATATGAAAAAATATTTTTTATTTGAATGAGTATACTTCCTAACTGGTCCCATTTAAATTCCATTAATATCAGTTCAGTAGTTTGGTTGAAGTCAATTTTTTTATCTGAAAGATTATGATTAGATTATGTCCGTAGATACTCACTTCTATTTATTTATTTCAGCCTGTAGTAGACGCGTAATTAGACCAAAGTATTTTGTCTTCACACGGTAAGCGTGTATTGATCTTTAAGTAAGCAAGACAAGGAGAATGATAAACTATGATAAAATTATGAAAAATCCTAACCAGTCTGGCTCGAATCAATATAATTTAAAGTCAATTGTTGTAATAATAAATGAAAAAAAAAAACGTCGCGGAAGGAGACTGGCACAGTCAAATTATATCAAATATATTCAGGAATGTAGACATACAAATAATTTAAATACGTCAGGGCTTGTCAAAGGCGATCGATAATATCTTAAACCAAGCAATGAAGTTAGAATATTTCGTCGTTTGGCTACGTTCTTATGATAAATTCGGATAAGTAATTAAGATTTAGAATCTGTCACTTTACGGGTTCCTTAGTAAACAAAGAACCCTTGTAGTTTTGGTAAGTCTGTCGGTCTGTCCCTCCGTGGCTTAGGTCAAAAGAGCTGCAATTTGGTATTGGTATTAAATAATTATCACGCCACCAAATAGCTAAAACATTTTCAACCTTTAGGAAAGCTTAAAAATTCCTTCAAATGCTACTATATTACAAAAACAAAATTGTAACTGGAGTGAGTTACCAAAAATGCCGAAATATAAATTCATTTCAACGGTCTCATATGTCGGCCTGTGAAATATACGTAGAAACTGTGATTTAGGCCGGTACACAAACCAGTAATTTAGTGTTGTCGTTTTACATTTCTTACATATGCAGCATAGCAGTCCCATAAAAAAAGTTGTTTATATAAACGGGCTAAGTCACCCTTTTAAGGACCGGATAGGGTACTATTTATATATTTTATAGAGTTTGAGGCCCGGGATAGGACAAGGAGTTGAGTTCACTCCTGAAAAAGGTACTACTCCCGATGAATAGTCATTCAAGCGAGCAGAGAAGCGGGCAAAAGCTATTGAAAAATAAAAATAAACAAGGTTTTCTCCCCTACAGATAAAAGACGTTTTTTTCTCTGGGCAATCTCGTGCTGAGGGATGTCGATGGATAGGCCTTAAAATTTTGTAGATGTCTTAACACCACTTTTCGATTCAGTAATCTGTTTGTTATAAACTTAGCCTTAAAGTGAAAAATCTACATTTAAATCTATATGAAAAATGTAGGGCAGTAATATATAATGAAGTTTTCAAGTCAAAGAGTTAACTTGGAGAAAGAAAATTTCGTACAAATTCAATTTTTGACGTGCACTCAAACCCGACACTGCACTTAGCTCGACAGGCACTTGGCCGATTATTATTTTAAGTAGGTATGAAAATATTTCAAAATAATACTAATACAAACTTACACATTGTACCAAGGATAGTTTATAAACATGATAAACGCAAAACTGCAAGCGGAACACAATGTATATTATTCTGAATCCTCAAGCGGTCCCTATTTAACATATCCATAATCTTGTATCATATTTAAATGATGGATACAACAATTAACTTCCTAGGTAAGGAGTGGCTTTGATAAGTAACACGTACCTACTAAACATTTTTTAATAACTCCTTGTCAAACGCTAGCAGGCATATATCAACGAGACAAAAGACTTGAAGACAATGCACCACTAACGCGGAAAAATTGGGCCTACGTCCGCCTTGAAGGCGCTAAGCACGTACCGACCAATCACACACTGTTAAATATTTTACATAATTTTTGGCAATGATAATCTTGTGCTAGCAAACTGCAGTTTTTCAAAGGTGTTTTACTCTACATGGCGAAAGTTTGATCGTTTTGGACCAAAAAGATTGTTGTTTATATCGACGAGCTAAATCGGTGATTTAGCTCGTCGATATAAACAACTTTTCCTTTGAAAAAGGCTGGAAGCTCAATAAAATGTCATACAAAAATATTCAGGTGGGCTGAATATTTTTAGTATGTAAAATGACAGACAGGAATGTCATTTCTTTTTGTATAGTTACTGGAAATTAGCTTCTCGACTTTAAGTTAATTATTATTTGTTGCTACGGCGGTGATTTTTTTGTTTACTTTGTTGCTGTATTTGCCAAATGAAATCTCAAGATAGATTTTTACAACGCCATCAAGCAGCAGCAACAACATTTAGTCCAACTACGTAGACATTTAGGACATGGAGTTTTGTCTTGTGACTACAGATTTACTGTCGTAATTAGTCCATGATATTTACCTAGGAGACAATCATGAAAACATAAAAAACCAACCGGCCATAACAAATGAGTAATTAGCTGATGGAGTTTCTATGCGAAGCCAAAATTGTTTTAGCGTTTCATGTTTGTCCTCTGGGATAGTAGTTAAATATTAAGGACCATTCATGCGCTTCATAATATTTCGCCAATTTGTTACACACTGTATAACGAATTTAACAAGGAAAGATTATTTTTCTAGCAGATAACCTTTATTCGGTAACTGAACTACTCGTATTTAACTACAATAATTATTTTCTTGGACATCAATGCTTAAGAAGAGTAAACCGTATAGCGTATTTCGATATGGAAAGTTTCTGTAGTGAATGCTTTTTATTACACATCCTTATAGTAGCTTAGATCTTTGGCTTAGATGCTTTTGATACATACCTACCACCAATTTGTATGAACTAATTATATTAACTATATTTTCAATGCCCTTTACATACATATTTCATAATATGCTCTTATTGCAATCTGCTAGTAGTAATACTTTCAAGATTATAATGATTACAGGAAACGTACTAAAATAAGTTTATTTAAGACTTCGCATTATTAATTGCGTCGATAAGTTAAAGCTAAGCTATGAATATATCCCGTCTTACTTGTTTGCTGCGCCATGATGCAATAGAGGCATTTTAGCGGTTTACCTCTATTCATTACTTGATATTATAAATTACACTTAGTCGGCGACAGACGACGGAGGAATTCAGGACGTTTCGTTAAGGCGCTCTTATAGTAACACTAGTGCCACCCAGCAATTAAATTCCTTAAATCATAGATTGTATCGAATTTTAAAAATATAACAAGTACAAAACTACTAAATTACTTATAGTATTTTTTGTATATTACAAGGTATTTACTGGTGCCATATTTAAAGAGAAAAATGGGTTAACGCCAAAAGTGGCCACTTTTGGCGTTAATCTGTTTTTCTCTTATTTTATCAAACGAATATTAGTGTAAATGAATACAAAAATACTACAAGTAATTTAGTAGTTATGTACTTTAATTTAGGATTAAAAGAATTAATTGCTGGGTGGCGCTAGTGTTGCTATAGGAGCGCCTTAATGTGCTATATAAACTTGTATATATAATCTAACACCAATGTTGGCCACTTACACACACTAAAAACTTTATTTATTTAGTAGCCTGTTAAATCCTACTGCTGTGCAAAGGCCTTCTTCTGCTTTCCACTGAAAATAGCAAACCACTCCATTATTTTTCGTCACAAAAAAGTCATTGTGAGTTTAACTATAAGTTTATTTTCTCACAATGATTCCACTAGAGTACCACTTCCACACATCATCTCACGGGAACCGTGTTATATTTTTAGAAACGGCAGAACTCATTTTTAGGGTTATATACAGAAAACTATCAGAGCTGAGTACTAAGTGCAAACTAAAAAGTTATAGGCAACCAACTTATAAAATGTACTGGAAAATGTAAAATTACATACAATTTTTATTGTTAGATGTTTTTGGTCGTTAAACTGTGAGGTGCGAGTGTGAACAGTGTGAACTCAAAGTTGACATTCGCAACTACGGAACCCTACACTCCGCGTGGCCCGACACGCACTTGGCCAGTTTTTTTATTGAAAAGCTGATTTTAAATTTGTAATTCATAATATTTCCTATGAGTATTAAGAATTCAAAATGCTATTCCAATTTTTCTCAAGTTAACTTTAAACTTATGTTTGGACAGTAAAAATATTTAAGTTTACATATTGATATAATTATACCTACCAATTTGCGCATGACTGTAGCCGATGAAGAATCCACGTTTTGTTATTTGTTGCCCCATAAATGTCAATGGTTGATCACCGAACAGCAGCCGAAGTGCGCATGCAAACATGTTAATTACTTCGCTGAAATGCGCTTATTACTTCTCACGCAGCGTTCCGGGTTCAAGAACTGATAAATTTGTTAAATGTGAAAAACGTGAAATTCCTTTTTTATTATTAAATGACGTAAGTCAAAACTTGTTGATGATAGCAGATAATATTGAACCTGTTTTAATATAGTTTTGTAACATGCATTCAGCACACAGTAAATTAAGAATTCTTCGTTAACGACTGCCACGTAATGATGAACTTGAACTATGGCTTAATAAAAACCTAGATTGTTTGGATGAGAGCTTATGAGTAATATTTCTGATAGTTTTAAGCAAACTTAATATTTAGGCCGGTTTATTTATGGATGATCTAATCTAGTCTTAGCTGTCACCAGTCGTGAACCGACCAAGGTGTGGCTGAATGACACTAAATCAAATAAAATCATTAAGCCCATAAAGGAAAAAAATATCTGAAAAAGGAAAATACTTTTAAAAGCACGGGAATAACCAAAAAACCTTTGAAATAATAACAAATTCGTGTCGTAAAATTTATTGAGGATAATCGGTTCAAAACAAAGTTGCATAACCCGCCCCGACTTCCAACGTGTTATTTGGAGATATCAATTATGTACTGCTGTATAATCAAATGGTTTCGGTCGAGATAAAATTGTAAATACGGACACACGTGAATGAGTCAGGGCAAGTCAAATATTTGCTCTGTTAGTAAACAAACAAAGAAATAGCCCTACCATATTAACCTTGTTGAGTAGGGATGCTACATGAAAAATAAAACGCGTTGGAAGCCCCAAATTTTTCGAGATTTTGCTACAAGCTCAGACACCATTTAGTTTGCGCTCGCAGCCAATGGAAAGCACAGTTGGTCGCTAATAAGTTTACATCTTTAAGATTGCAATATTTTCGCCAGGTTCCCAATACAGTCCAATCATGTCGTTTTTTAGGGTTCCGTAGTAAACAAGGAACCCTTATAGTTTCGCCATGTCTGTCTGTCTGTCTGTCTGTCCGTCCGCGGTTTTACGCAGAGACTATAAGTACTAGAAAGCTGTAATTTGGTATGGGTATGTATATTAATCATGGCAAAAAAGTGGTAGAATAAAATCTTGAAAAAAAATTTTTTTAGGGTAGCTCCCATACAAGTCAAGTGAGGGAGTAATTTTTTTTTCTCTATTTACCTATTGTGTGGGGTATCGTTAAATAGGTCTTTCAAAAATATTGTGAGGTTGAGAACACCATTTTTTGATTAAGGGCTCCGTTTCCGAAATATTTGGTTTTAAAGTGCGAATTTTTGTTAGAGGTAAGTGTCCCCCCCTCTATCTACTAAACGGTTATATATAGATACGTGAAAAAAATTACAGCAGTAGCATATATACTGAAGTTGAAAGGAAAACTATCAGAGCTGAGTAGTAAGTACAAACTAAAAAGTTATAGGCAACCAACTTATAAACTGTAAAATTTCATACTATTTTCATTGTTAGATGTTTTTGGTCGTTAAACTGTAAGGTGCGAGTGTGAATAGTGTGAACTCAAAGTTGTCATTCGCAACTACGGAACCCTACACTGCGCGTGGCCCGACACGCACTTGGCCGGTTTTTTTATTAACTACATGGCTTTCGTAGTATAATTCTGTCTCGCATCTAGTTCAACAATCTGAATTGATCAACACAGAGTCCATATTTTTTTTCAACTAACCACATATTTAGAATTATGGACTAGAAAAATTCCGAAAAAATCCTGCGATCTAGTAACCGTAGTCGAGTGTGACCTACACGGCTGAGATTGTACGGATTTGAGCTATGCACATAGTTTTGTACCGTTCCGATGTCGGCGGATGGCAACAAATGAGAACATCCAGTCAATGTACCCAATATTTATTTTAATACTTTCATGCAATTTTACATTACTACAGGTACACCTACTGTTGGGTGAAATTGTATAAAAATGTAGTAAGTGTGCTTAGTAGTTGGGTAAAATTTTATAAAAGAGCCTGTCAGTCATAATTGTTCTGTATAAAGTTTTTATTAACCCCTAAATAAAAATAGGAGTTTATATGTTATACAAAATGGTCAGTTGATTTATATAATTGTTACAGGATAGCTTAGATAGATTTTGTAATGTGTATTTTTTTAATCGAGTACACATTTTTGTCTTCTGTACTTACATTTACAGGTCAAAAAAACAGTTTACATAATTCTGTCACTAAATTATATACGAAATTGGTAACTTCTGAACACAACATTATTATCGAAGCGGTTTGTACGTGACTGGTATGTCCATGAGGACATATAGATGAACGAGACAGGAATCTGGTCAATAATTCAGATTCTGCAAACAACTGGTTTGACGACAATATTTTGAAATTAAATTTTGCATGCCAATAAACATGCGATTCTCGAGTCAGAGGAAAAATGTTACCAGCGGTGGCCGGTGAGTCACCGTCGCGTCGCCGGCGTCGGCCGACGGCGACGGACGACTAGGAGTGCTATTTTTGAACGCGTGCCACTCGTTTTCGAATGATTTTTCCATACAAAAATCGCTCGAAGACGAGTGGCACGCGTTCAAAAATAGCACTCTAGAAACGTTACGCACGACCACTCGATTCATGCGTTTGTAAATCGAGATACTTTCTTGGTTTTAATAAACCGAGGCGGAGGCTAGTTTTTCTACTTTCCTATAAGACAGAGCAAGACACTCGGGACGACCATATCGACCATTGCACTTTTCATTTCTAATTTCGAAAAGTTACTCGTCTTAAAACTGGGTCTGCGTACACAATTTATGTATGTACCTGTGACGCATAGAAACACGCGCGGACGCAGAAGATTTGCAAAGAAAAGCAGCACAAAAATACTGTTTGTTAGGCCAACAACGACTAGTGAAAGTGACAGCGCCGCGTGCGACCGCTTTAATTTACGAAAGCCTTCGTTATTTAAGAAAACTACGGCTAATACAAATATAAGTACCTTTATACAAACGAATTAATTTCTTCAAATACATGATGAAGAAAGACAGATATATGATGAAGAAAGATGGAGCGAGCCATCACCAAGAGCCAAAATTTTATACCTCGGTCATCGAAATATAAGAGATATTTCGATGACCGAGGTATAAAATTTTGAATAACTAATAATTAAAAAAAAACTGAGTTATAGTTATTACGTAATTATTCTTCATTAAATTAGATTAACAGTAAAAAATATTTTGAAAATTTTATACCTCCCTATTTTTTTTTGCAAAACGTCATAAAACTGTTTAACAAAAAATTTGTGAATATCTAACTATTCATAATGTCTATCAAAGTGTTATACCGTAAACTAGTCAAAAGAAGAGGGTGTGAATTCACTCGTGCCACAAAACCGGTCTAAGCAAAATAATTCTGCGTCGGAGCAGAGCGGCTGTGCGCCCGGCCAGCGCAAACCAGTGCGCATACGCAGTTACACTAGATAGAAAGGCAGCAATGTATCACTGCCAACTAAACAGTTCACGTATTATTTGTATGACAAAACAATTTGTATACAACTTTATTATTATGGATGCAAGTAGCATACACGTGTTACCTGCCATGGCAAAACTTTATACAATGAAATTCTAAACAATTTAACAAGGAAATTAGGACCTATGGCTATTAAAGAAAAACCCCATGAGCAAACGATGGTGATGTTGCTTTCTATCCATATTAAAGCTAGTAGCGCTTTCCGTAAGTGAATGTAATTGTAGCACGCGGCAAGGCCGGCCGTTGGACGAGCCAATCTAATAATTTGTATTACAAATCTATAGACGCGTCTGCATATCAATCAAAGTCAAGCTCACATGCTTGGATATTTTTTGCCTCACGTGTTAACGATTTGCCAATTGCTTGTCGGATTTCGGCTTGTAGTTCCGTCATTTACAGGTTTTGGTTCAGAATAGATTGAATATATTTTTGAACAATGAAACGAAACTAATTTGTAGTTGAAGTCTAGAAATGAGATATAATTTTAGTTAAAAACGAAAATTCTAGTAACAAGCATCTTAGATATACCACTTTTTACATACAAGGCCAAAAGTCTGCAACACTGTTAGGCATTGGTCCCAAATATGCTGCGCATTGGAAGGTGCATGTGCTTGCTATAAAAGGAATGTAACAGCAGAAACGAATTTTTTTTTAATGTTAGCACAGGTATAAAAAACATATAATAATGCCGGAAAAGTGTGGAAAGAAACGCATTCAATGACACCATCGAGAACCTAGCTCTCAAATTATCAATCAGACATACCCTACAAGATATAAGGAATGTAATTTTAGATAGTTGTACAAAATAAAATGAATCCTAGACGTCATCGAGCATGATCAATAAAAATACTGACGTCAAGTCATTGCACGAAATTATCATAAGTAAATAAATAACTAGTGACATTCAAATTATTTCAAATACACTACTCAGAAGAGAACGTGTCTAGTATGTTAATTCAAATTCGGTGTTAGGTATTTCATCCGGTTAAAACCGCTTTAAGTACAAACGTACTTGTAAAATCTACACTATTCAAATTAACTACGTTAAAGTGATCGAATAGGTACAATCAGGAAATCAGTGTGAACCGACCCAATGGTCAAGTTTGATGTTGTTGATAAAAAGTTGTGATAATATATGTGTGCTCATGTCTGACACGTTTCCCCAGATTGCAGTGTCGGAAAAAAATGTCGTTATTAATATTTTTTGTTGAAAATATTATCTACCGGCACGGCACAAGCACAAGCTGATTTTCTAGTTGTCTAATAGTTCCTAATAATAGATGTCAGCGATATTTCAAAACCACACCGGTGACACAGTTTCCACGGCCTTTGTCACTTTGCAATAAAGTGTCAAAAGTGACATCTGATTCAGCACGACAAATATTTGAACAGTGAGGATCAAACGAACAGCCTCCGTCCTTAGCCATACAATCGCATATCTCTGAAGAGAGCACACATTCAATGATGAATGACATAATTCCTTTTTGATTTTGAATAATATGGGATAGGTAATTAAGATTATCGGGTTCAGACTAATAATTATCGGGTATTTATTGTGCTTGAAAACTGACGTCGGGTTTACTTTACAAAGTTATGACATTTTTACTATTCTTTTAATTATTAGCCTTTTACAACGAACGATAAATAATTTATATTTAGGCAGGACTAATTGAGGTACTTATAGCATTTATTAAAAACGTATTTTTGTATTTACCAAGTTTAATATTATAGAGATGCTATCCTCTTGGACAATATGCAAAAAAAACACCCGTGTTATTTCCAACTTACCTAAATTATTTTTCGCGACATTGACGAACAAATTACAGGTCAACTACAAAAGGTTTTTAAAGAAATTAAAATTTTTAAAGGTCAATCTATACAAAATGTATCTCAATCTAGATATAGATAGACCTTTAGATATCGTCATTGATTTGCTTGCAAAAAGATTTTGCCTCGACTTAATGTATCTTGTTTGGAGTAAGTATAAAAAAATATTTTCATATAAATGTTGATTTTGGTGTCCAGTATCAACTTTATATATGTATACAAAGCAAAACATTGAGTACAGGAAAGATATAAGTGTGTCAATGTTAAGCACACTCTCTGTTGCAACTTCGACCAATTGATGTTATTAATCTTTGCTTTAAATCACTTTAAATGCAGTCCATGCGTCCTTCTGGCCGATTGGTCGTAATATAGACGGCTCCTAGCGCGTTCCGTTCGTGTTACTAATAATACCGTCAAAAATTATAATACATATAAGTTATTCAAAAGGTCGTGTGTATTATATATGCCGTGTGGTTCCCGGTTAAGAGGACCCCTCCAAATCTTCCCATGGATGTCGTAGAAGGCGACTTAGGAAACAAAAGCCAAACAAAGCTTATAAATATCAAAGAGACCTCTCCAACCCGTGGAGAGTGTAGGCCAAATCCTCTGACTGCTCTGGCTAATATATGGTTCTGTTTGTACAGAGAGGGTCGTGCTCCAGCAGTGGAGACTAAAAAGATTTAATGATGATGATGATATGTATCATACATAATGATAGTTTATATATAACGCAGATGGGTGTCCCGACCAATAAGCGGTTATCAGGCTGTTATAGATATATTATAGAAAAAAAAAACTATGGTGCCTTAATTGCTTACAGCTTTATTGTTAAAATTATTAAAAGAAATCCAAAATAAACGCTTGTTAACAATTCTCAACAAATTGTATGTAATCCTGAACAAAATCAATGCCATTTTTGAACTAGCAAAATAAAAGGCAATTTTTTTATACCGACTATCTCATTAGTAATTAACACTCATCATAATTTCAAAAATAGACATATTTCTGTCTTATTTATTTTAAACCAAAATTGAATACTTATTGCTGTTAATGTTATAAATAATTACCTCAATGTACTCATAAAAGCAAAATTTTATTTCAACGGCAAGAAATTTATCAAAAATTTTAACTTTTTACTGGCAACTAACAGATCAAGCGAAGTCACGTGTTTCGGTAAAACTACACTATAGTTTGTATTATACGACTAATACATTAATAGGAAACTTGCACACATTTTTATTTCATCTAGCTAGAAAAGAACTCTTGAAAGGACTGTGGTCCCAAGTTTTCCTCTCGGCGTAAACGTCAAAACAATACACCAGTGACGTTATTTCTATAGCATGTTGTACAGGTGATGTGAGAATTTCTTAAGCAGGTATGTTAAATATTGCCTTTATGGAAATGGCTTTTGATAATATTTGCGATAAAATTAAAAATACTATTATATAGTACTAGCTGTTACCCGCGGCTTCGCCCGCGTAATATGTAGACTATGTCCTTCTCGGTATCCTAACCTATGTGTATGCAAAGTTTCATGATGATCGGTTCAGTAGATACGGCGTGAAAGCATAACAAACAAACAAACAAACTCACTTTCGCATTTATAATATTAGTTGGGATTGGGATTTTTGAGGAGATTTTTTTTATTGACTATTCCAACTAATTTTAACTTAAATTAATATTAAATTAGTATATTTTTCAAATCTCTTCTTGCAATTAACCATTACAATTTCTTATCAATGAGATTCACAGGCAAGCGATGACGAGACCACACTAGTGACGTCAGCTTGACGTCGCTGTCAATATAACATAGCATACATATTCATGCCAAACTCGTAAGTTCAGCGATAATTAAACAGAGGTCGGCCGGTGGCCTTAACACTCGGCCGATTAGGTTCAAAATCGTGTGTCATAAATGAAGATCGATTTAATGATAGTTTATTTACAAATCAATACACAAATCACGTAACATCGTCAATGTCGATCGCTCGAACTGCTGATTCGTCAAGGAAAAGTTGGTGTAAAACAATAAATTGTTTTGAAGCATTGACACGACGTGTCGCCATAGTCATTTATGTACCTACATGTTGGGAAATCGCACTATTCAGACAGGTGGCTATTATAATGCCACTATATTTATGAGTAATTTGAACTCTGACAAACGAACATTTAGCCAAGTATGAATAACTCCATTACAAACATTTTTGCATAGATGTTAGGTATTTATATAAAAGGCATGAATTTTTTTTTTTATCTATGGGAGTTTCTTTAACGTCACGTTGGACTAACATACAAACACACTTTTCTCTATTTTTAAATACTTATCTTAATTTAAACGTCACTTTATACAATTAAATTAAATGCGTACTTAAGTCGTTTTATAGACCGAAACAGAACAATTCCTACACTCGCTATTGACATATCTTTCTTTTAAAATAACCTCATCTGTAAGGAATGAACCGTTTATGTTAAGTCGCATCAATTAACGACCAGTCACTCTAACTTAAAATAAATAAAAAAAATCTAGTAAGTGCGTCATTCAACAACATTTGAATAAAAAAATAATGTTATTGTAACGTTCTTGGGTTTTGGGGAAGTACCAAGTACTCAAAATTCTTTCAAAATATGTAAATTAGTTTTTATTTGTTTAGAAACCACACTGCCAAATAAATTAAAATCAGTATCAAACCATAATTGGCCATTAAACATGCCGCGCGTCTAACAAACTTCCTATGACTCTGCTGTGGGTTTTGATGAAATTTACGAAAAAACAAAACTTTAATTAGGTATCTTCCTTTGGTATTATATTACAAAAATATCAAAAAAAAAAAAGAATTCGTTAGAACAATTATTCTCATTAGTGACAGCTGGTAAGATAATTTAGATAAACTACAAAGTATAAGTATAAGCCGCCGAGTGGTTCCCGGCAGAGTAGAATAGGACCACTTCAAGACTTCCCGTGGATGTCGTAGAAGGCGACTTAGGAGACACAAGCTAAACAAAGCTTATAATCATCAAAGAGACCTCTCCAACCCGTCTGGCCAGCGTAGAGAGTTTAGGCCAAATCCTCTGACTGCTCTGGCTAATATATGGCTCTGGTAGTACAGAGAGGGTCATGCTTCTGCAGTGGAGTCTAAACGTCCAAGACCCATCTGAAAAAGATCATTTTCCATCGTGATCTGAGAAAGTATGTAAGTGACACTTATTTCCTTATACCTTTGTTAATTCCAATGTAAGAAAGCAAAGAGATAAGTATATATTTTAGTAAGAAAGAAACTCATTCAGAATCTGTAGGGACCACGGCGGACCAGGGCTTATACGAAATGGCTGCCATTTTGAGGTCCAGAAGTTGGCATGTACTAGACTCAGCAAATTAAAACAACACATAATAAGTTAAACGTACGTTTTAAAATGCTTTTTGCAGTCCCATAAATAGAAATTAAATAGTATTTTTTTAGCTCAGGAAGCGTCTTTTTGTACATGCCGTATACAGTGCATATACAGTACATTTTTACAGTA
Organism: Rhodophaea formosa; assembly: GCA_963082605.1. Lineage (NCBI taxonomy): Eukaryota > Metazoa > Arthropoda > Insecta > Lepidoptera > Pyralidae > Rhodophaea > Rhodophaea formosa. The sequence continues at coordinate 12,837,187 of OY720203.1, read as the reverse complement.
AGTTTGTAGCTACTGTAGGAGACTTTAGTGGTAGGTATTAAGTCGGTCGTCGTGTAGTGTTGACGCAAATCGGTAAATATTTATCGGTAATACGGAACTCTTGTTGCATGAACTTGGTATTTTTTTACGACCACTCAACTATTTGTTATAATAAATCTTATTTATCTAGGTACTGGCATAGAATACCTAAACACGGACATCGGACAATATTGCCGTTGAGTGCTACATAAAAATGATTTCCGCGAAACGTGATTGTACCTATTTGCGATTATGTAGAAAACTACAAAGTAACGTAAACAAAGAATCGTTTCAGAATATATTAGGGCAATATCGTCTAAGTGCCACTACAACGCCAGCAAATCATCTCACGCGGACTTTATCTTTTCTATAGGTATAATAGTTACTGACTAACAGTTAACTTTGTTTTTGCCTGAATAAAATATACTGCAACAAAAAACCACAATTATATTTTATTTAACAGCCGAGCGCTGCCTCGAATAATTATAATAAGGTATTCGTAGGAATCATCTACATTCTACATTATTTAACTTAGTAACTGTGAAGGCTTTAGCTATATGAAACTGTGTTTCAACGAGTGTGTAAATCAAAACTAAATTAATGTTTGTTTTTTTAACAACCAGGTTCTCATAATGGAAACATCAAGTAGGTGTGAACTCGATATGTCCCACTCCATTATTAGTTTTGCCTGACTATTAGTTCTTTTGTGCTCGAGCGAAACAATGTAACGTGTACTTATCCGACTCGAATGTTCAATTATAAGGAGATACTTAGCACTGAGCGGTACCAGGTACCAAAGTAGGTTGATAAGTAGGCATAGGTAGTGTGAAACACGCTTACACTATACAAGTTTCTATTTTCAGAAGTTTTGGGAGAAAAGTTTCAGACTTTCAGAGTGCCACCACCTTTAGGTCGGTCCACTCGGCGAGGGCAGTTTTTCTCTTGATCCGACCCAAGAAGCGTACACAGTGATTGTAATTACTAAAGGGCCTTAGGTTTTATGTGTAAGTATAAAAGTGTAAAGGGATATACATATTTACATAAACATTTATTTAATTAATTATTTTATTTAATTTATAACATGGAAAAGACGTAAATAACTCGATTTAATACCTTTCGCGACTTTATTGGAGAGGAACGCGTAATGGTACATTCCAGGACATAAGTGACTAACTGAAAATAGCTATATACTATTAAAAGATTACAATAATTTCAAGAACTGTACAATTCGTCAAAATGTGTGTCTAAAGCCTCAATGAAAAACGAAAAATTTGTACTTCACTTAAATTATTTGAATAAAAACAAGAGAAGAATGAAGTTGAGGAAGCAAAAGGTGAAATTGTAGCAAATAAATAAAGACAGTGACAGGCACTTTTGCAATTATAACATTAATGCAAAGATAATATTTAATATGTAACAAATATTTTGCTATATTCTTAGATTGACAAAATTGGAGTTAGTATTTGAACAACTTTCCGATCGAAATAAAACGCGGAATAAAAAAAAAATACTTAAAATAAGATCCAATTTCATTGACCCAATTTTCCAGAAAAAGTGGGTCATTTAACAGTAGACACACAGACACACATTCTGTTTGAGAATTGTTACTAAGTACTGATCAACACATTGTACTAATCAGATATATCCACTGCAACGAAACATCAGTAACAGATATATATTTTGATAAAATCAAAGTGGTGAACTTGTCACGACGACAGTACTTTATCTTACTAAGACAATCGTTAAAGAATTCCACGGGCATAACGGCCTTATTTTGCGCCCATAAACGGGGGAAATTTACTGTCAGCATTTTTTATGACGCTATGATGATTATTTCTCCGATTATCGATCGTGTAAATTACCTTTCTTGTGCCGAGTGGTTAGGCGACTTAGGAAAGCAAGCACAACAAGCTAAACAAACCTTATAAACATCAAAGAGACATCTCCAACAAGTCTGGCCAGGTGGAGAGTGAAGACCAAATTGTCTGACTGCTCTGGATAATGACTCTGAAATATATGACTCTGGTTGTACAGTACAGAAAGGGTCGTGCTCCTGCAGTGGAGACTAGACCTGATGATGATCTACCTTTATTTAAAAGGTTGATCGTAATAAATATTAATACCAGAGAGTCTATCTCACCATTGTCAATGGCATAGACAATGCTGAGATGCTTTTTAGTTATATCAAGAACAGTTACGTCGAGCCCTTTGGTGTGATATTTTAGATCATAATAACAACATAGGTGCAATAGATAATCCAACTCATCCTGACCAAAACCAAATTGCTCATGTTTAATTATTTTGACCATAGAGTTAAAATAGTTACGAAGTTCATTTCTGTAATATTGTTCTAAAAGAGATCCTTTGAAATTTTTAAATTATTTACTCTCAAATTATGCCTCATGTGTTATACGAATTCCGCAAACAAGAAAAGTGTAATATGTATACGCAATCACTTGGCAAATACTGAAAGCCTTGCCGAGAGTGACATGCTCGGCTCACTTCCTCTTAAGTATAAAAAGACCATTTTACGAAATTAGGGTCAGCACCGAGACTTAAAAAAAAAAACAATGCTTTCTTAGCTCAACGTTTTCATACATTTTCCTAGTAACTACATAAAGAAAATAAATATACAAAGAGACAAGCTTTTAGCTAAATTAACCCAAATAGTACTTTACAAATAAAATGAAGCTACATTATCTATATGTACACTATAATTTACGAAAAAGAAGTCTTGGGAAAAGGGCTAGTGAATTTATGAATTTATTATTAAAGGGATTAATTTGTTCCGTTTTGAAAGTGGGAAAAATATTAACTAAATCTTAGATTTACGGTATTCCTAATTTCTAACACGCTATAAAGGCGAATCGTAGGAACTTTCAAAGTTCTCATAAATTCTTACCATATATATGTAACAACTCCTTCGTAACAAGTCCCAATAAAGTCTGTCTTTGAAAATTAATAAGGCTAGCTAACATTGTTTTATCAGGAAGTCTTAAATTTTATTCTCAGTCAGGTTTAGCCAATCCCAAAGCCAAAAACTAGAAAACTAGCGCCGATATAAAAGTGAAAATAGATAAATCATAAAAGCGAAATTCAAACCCGTCGTAACTGTCTGGTTATTCTAAAGGCTATTAATCTCTCATGATAGATATAATCATAACGTTGAAAATTTTAAATACAAAATGGGCATAAATCAAAACGATCAAGTAGGTTTACTTTTTTGAACAAGTTGTGGTCCATGGCCGTACAAGTAAATGCTTCGGTCTTCTTCGGTTTGTATTCTAGTTGTATGTTTATGGTGTTGAACTTTTAAATTTTGATGCTCTAGGGCTCAAGGTATTTAGATTTTGACATCCTATGCTGCTGCTGTGGCCTATAATGAACATGTTTACCTGCCCTTTTCTTTTCGATAGGGACAATATTGTAATGAACCTCGTTTTTTGCGTTTTATATATAAAATAAGATAACATAAAGTTTCAATTTATATATCAAAATGCAAATGATTACCAGGGTAACGACGGTGACTTAAAAAGATGCAGGCAATACAGGGGTAATGTGGTACGCGTATTTTTTAACGTTTATCCCGCAGCATATCCCGCTCATGTACAAATAGGCGTGCTCTCACTATTAATATATTACAAGTGAGTCCATCTGCAACACAATAGATAAGCAAGACCCTCCTGTGAATTCAAGCAAGTAGAAGGAGCAGCCCTAGGTTGCAATTACCGAGTTTAGCAGCCCTGCATCGCGGGCTATTGTTTTTTTAATTGCGGCAATTTCCGAGGGCCTCGTCGCACACGCAACGACTAAATATAAAGTTTCAGACGCTTTGTCTTGTGTTTGTGCTCTTGGTGACAGCCGCAAGTGTGACAGATGTATGGAAATATATGTACTACGAATTATACTTCCGTGGACAGAAGTGACATTCTTCATCTGTGCATTGAATGAGGAGTAAAATTAACTTATTTACAAAATAATACTGAGATTAGTAATTATAGCCTATCTTATTATTCAATAAGATTAAAGGCGACGAAAAAACATATGCTTAACTGAAATTTTGTAAGCAGATGTACTGAAATTTTGTGAAAAATCTTGCAAGCCGTTCGGTAGATAATATACCTCGTTAGATATATAATTAATATCTATAACGACCATATACTAACTCAAAATAACAAAACTATTGATAATCATATAAATAATTAATACTTATGTTAAAACTTTACAAAAACTATTTCATTTTTAGGGTTCCATACCCAAAGGGTGAAAACGGGAGACTGTTACTGATCCTCCAATGCCTGTCAGTCTGTCACGGGGCTGTATCTATTGAACCGTAATGGAAGTTGGGGGCATATATGCAACGTGGTGTATGGTTTACTAAACCATTCGTGTTTGATTGAGACTGGCACTAGGCCGGTTTTCTTATCTTCATTTTTGCTGAAAATGTTATTAAAATGGAGGTTGCATCATTTCTTCATAACTTTGTATCTTCCAATACTACTTTGATTTGCACCTATTGCTAGGTACGTACGTGTATAAATCAGGCAGGTATATAGATGCAAATTAACCATTTATTGAAACTGAACGGTTAAGGCAAGCACAACCGTGAAAATATTAAGTAGGTGTTGGAAAACTTATGTTTACACGATACAAACAAAACATGAGCAAAACGTATGACCATTCTGATACCATATCGAAATTTTAACGTCACGGCCGTGACGGGTTGCCAGCGGTCCGCGCACAAATAGACGCTCCGCCGGCCGAACCCGTGCACCTTATTCATACGGGCTAGGTGTTAAATTAGAACAACGGACCACTGCTACAATTGTCGATAAAACCGGAATACCTACTACCTACACAGGCTTTTTTATCACATTTTTTGTCGAGGATAACGTGTCCGTTTCTTCCTGTCCTACCTACCTTAGCAATAAGCACCATAGTCATTATTGATAAAGGGAAATGTAATTGAGACAATGACTCACTTGTTCGATGGAATTAAAAAGTGGAAACGTGATCGTGAATCGAGAAATAGTTAGGTTTTTGTTCAAATCGGCAACGGAATCAAATGGGGCGTTAAACGGCGCCGGCGCAAGGTTGCTGTCACCGCGGCGAGAGCGCGACCTCGCGGTGTCGCAAGCATGTAAATAAATGACCGCTACAATGTACATTGAACTATGTGTATCGATGAACCAATAATGCGGACCTACATTCTAACTTATGTAAAATATTTATATTGAGGCAGACCACAGATCATAGGTACCAATTCAATAGTTTTCGTTATATAATGGCTTATAATTATATATAAGACAAGCATGTAAACAAATGACCGCTACAATGTAGGTACATTGAACTATGTATCGATGAACCAATACTGCGGACCTACATTCTCACTTATGTAAAATATTTATATTAATGCAGACTACAGATCATAGGCACCAATCCAATATTTTTCGATAAACGAGTATACAAGATACTAGTATGAATTCTCTTATCCTTCAAACCATAAAAGCAGCCTATCAAAATGAAAAAGTTTTTCTATGGGACCCACCTTGGGAACTTGTATGGAAATCGACATTTCCATACAAAATAGTTCGGCCGACACGGCTATTTGTAAAAATATATGGAAATTGATTTTGGTTTCCCAGCATTGATCCCATTGGATATGTATTACCAATCGATATTTATTTACGCTATTAAAAGGTTCTTTTAAATAGAAATATAAATGAAAAACGCTTTGGGTTCACGAATATTTACTAGACTTTTTTTAAATGACACAAATTAGAGAGACGTACATATTTATAAAACAAAAGGTTAAAAATATAATTTAAAATAAAGAATACTAAAACTAAAGAGTTCGTAATAATATGTTTTTCATTTTGACGAACGGCTTTGATCGTTTGAAGGATCAGAGTGTTTATGCTAACACCTAGTACGTATTATAATACGTACTAGGTGTTAGCATAAACAAGTTTATAACTTTACTCTAGGAAGGAACTATGTTTCCCCTTTCCGAAATCTAATGCCGTTTGATCAAACATGATTTGCTCGAAAACCTATACTCGATTTTCTACGACCACTATAGTTTGCCACATCAATGCATCAAAAACTCTAACGATTACAATAGGTAATCGTGTATTCTCGAAATATCGTAAGATCAAATCGTTTTAAACACTAAGTATTGTTTCTAATCAAAACTTATTGCACAAATTATTGCAATATTAACGCGTAAAATATAAACTTAACTTCAACTTATAACTCTCCTCTTTAGTTTTGTTACCCAAAAAAACAGATACACTTTTATATGTATGTCTGAATAAGAAATTTATTTTCAATCGATCGTTTTGCTTGAATTTTTATAAAGTAATTTAGTAGAAAAACATAGTACTTTGTGAATTACACGATTCGATCTGACGATATTTCGGGACTTCGTGTTTACTTATTTTAACCATTAGAGATTTTGATGCATTCATGTAGCAAGCTATAGAGCACACTGATTGTAGGTCTTATAGACAGTTGAGTAAAGGTGTTCGAGCAAATCATATTTGATTAAACGCCATTAGATTTCGAATTGGGGAAGCAAAATCTAGTCCCCCATGACTTGGATGGCAGTTGTGTACGAGTATATTTATGACTACAAACTACCTACTTAGACTATAATACACCCTTGCGCTATTCTAGTACCAATGTAGCTATAAATTTGTTTGTACTTTTTATGCAACATCTTATACCGTATCTTTCGTAGGGAAAGCTGTATAGACATTTCATACAATTTGCTTACATTGAAAACAAAAGACGGAGACTAAGTGAAAAGTTCTACGACCGAGTGAGTGACATTCAAAATGTTAGAGTAAATGTGGCGGCCATATCTACATTGGCCGCCTCGAGCACGTCCTGAATGGTTACATGACTGTGCTAGATTTGTTCTCGGCTTGTTACACTTCTTTTATACATGCTCTCAATATTCTAGCCATTGTTTTTTTACCGCTCAGGCGGTTTCATTTGCATATGCATGAGAGTATATTTTTAAGCTGGAGAACCTACTCAAAATATATCTATATTTCTGTGTTTTGCACAAAAGTAAAAACACATAGCAGCGTACAACTTTCGTCGAGAAAGGTTTTTGTCTTAAAGGCGTTTAACATTAGAGTGAGACCGCCCTGCTACAGCAGCCAGGACCAAGAAACGTGCACTTTTAGTGAGTTTTGTTATGCTTAATACAAATATAATGCTCTCCATTACATTTATTTTGCTTACAACCAAGAATACCGACAACCGTACAAAATATAGAAGAAAATACCGGAAAGCGGACTCCGGGTTCCGAAGCACTCTAGCTGAGGATGCGTTTGGGATCACGCTTTGATGAGTAAGGAAGAGTAGCGTTTTATTTAGCAACCTAATTAAAAAAACTTACACAATACAATAAAGGCATACGTACTACGTGTTTGTTATCGTCGTGGAGTGGTAGGTAGCCCCGCGGGCGCGTTGCGGGGACCGGGTGAGTGGCAGGCCAGCCCTCTCCAACTACAACCAGAACCAGAGTCGACCAGTCAGTGCCAGTTCGAACCAGTTCGAACCAGTTCGCACAGCAAAGCATTCGCTTAGCAACGCGGTTAGCTACCAATTGGACACGTGTATCATGTGAACTTAATTTTTTTTCGTTGAAATTTTATCCGCTTCGGATTTACAGTATCGTTCAGTCACCGAGAAAAGTTTTTATCCCACTGTAGACAAGCGCTATCTCACTGTTCATCATATGATTTTTTTATATATTAACATATGGTTTATCAGATGGTAAAAGTCGATAGTTATGGATGAACTTTGTGGCAGATACATTTCTCTTCTTAAACTTTTGAGATACTTTGTGTCCAGTTGGTGACAAACCCAGCAACGCAACAGCAACGAGGAAGTGTTCTTAATTTTACTCTGCAATTTTTATTCACGCACAGCAAGGGTTGTATCAATTTCCATCGTATCAAAATACCGGTTGCCTGTTTGTTATATTTTTTTGATGAACTTTAAGAACGTTCTTTTTGTTTATGCAAATATAATAAGATGAGGAAAACCCTGATACAAAAAATTGAAAATAAAACATATTTTTCCTCATTTTATGTTTTGGAAAGCAGGACTTGTAAAATACGAAAGTATTAATACGTACCTCATACTGTGAAATGAGAGGAACTATTAGTGAAAGGCATCTCTTATAAAAGAATGAAAATCCATGCACCTACGTATTTTAAAAAAGAAATAGACACAAAACAATCCCTCCTGAATTATCTGGCTACATTCCTCTTCGGATTTCAACATTATGTATCATCTTAGACCAAAAGATTAAGTTTTACTAATTGGCAGTTAAACGTCTGCGTTTTATGAATGGGTGATGTAACCGGCGTCAAAAAACTTCAACAAAACATTTTGAATCCGGTTCTGCTTCCCAAACTTAATAAAACTCCATCCTGACCTTGATCAGCTGCGCAGGCCATGGCATTGTCTGCCTTACAGTCTAGGTTACATTGGTCAAGTTTATTAAACGACAGGAGACATATCTTCTACACAATGAAACTGTTAATTGGACGATAGATTTCCGACCTTCCGGCTGTCGGTGGGGCAACAAATAATATTTTTTGCAATTTTTGAAGTCTATTAATATTTTAAGCTTTCGAAAATGTTTTCGAACTGCGCTATACGCAACCAGTACTTAAAAAATGTACTTACTTAAACTAACAACTTAAACTTGACCAATATGAATTTCCGAGATCATACAAGTAACGTGTTTTACGAGATTTTATAGTAAGTAGTTAATATTGTATATGCACGAAATCCTTCGCGTGCAATTCTCACATACACGTGGCAAGTTCCCTAAAAAATTTTTTTCGTCATAGAGGCAGCTTCTTAAAGCTTTTCAGCTCTAACTCGCCGAAGGTCGATATTTTGGCCTAGCGAGTTGCCGCCTAAGCCTAACTAACTCGTATTCGTTTGCTCGGGCGATTGAATAATAATAGGTTAATAATGATAAGTTATAACTCATCATCATCATCATCATCAGGTCTTTCCAGTCTCCACTGCAGGAGCACGACCCTCTCTGTACTACCAGAGCCATATACTAGCCTGAGTAGTCAGAGGATTTGGCCTACACTCTCCACGCTGGCCAAACGGGTTGGAGAGGTTTCTTTGATGTTTATAAGCTTTGTTTAGCTTGAGTTTCCTAAGTCGCATTTTACGACATCCACAGGAAGATTTGGAGTGGTCCTATTCTTCTCTGCCGGGAACCACATGGCAAGTTATAACTCTCCGGTATTTATTATTGGTTTACACAAAAATGACATAATATTTATAATAGGTTGGACAAGTGATACGATTAAGCCAAACCTTGGCGGGTATTGAAGTCAAGTACGAGCCCGGTCGGACGGCTGTTAAATTAATTGTGGTTGACGATCTCTGAAACCTTTGTTATAACGACTGTGCATCCAAGATAGCATCGGGCCATAATGACAATGGCTAGTTCCTGGCTGTGGCGGGCCACGAGCGCCGCGATTTATATGCATGCCCGCGGTTTATATGCCGCAAGCATAAAAAATAAATATATATTAGTATTTTATGCAACGGTATTCTAATAGAGATCTTAAATTGATTTGATTTTATAGAAATTAAAAATGGAAAACATGCCGTGAATAATACCGTGATGTTTTTGGATATACAGCAGAGAAACCAACAGACAATTCATTGGTTTCTGTAATTGATTTCAAAGTTACTATTCTTCTACATGAACGGATAAAATCTCGTAACAAAATACTAACACACATTTACCTCGACCTAATATTAATACAAAAGTATAAAAAATCAGATAATGATATGTGATATGAACGTTTTTGCAACGAACACGCTATACACATGGCTTCTATTTTTTTGCGATATCCATGCGTATATTTTTTACAACAAAACAAGATAGATGTTTACATTCTTTTTGATCGTGATTTTTTTGTTACAAATAATTTATAACAAAGCTATCTTTAAAATAACAGAAAAGTACACAAATACCTAGTTGTAATCACGCGACGTTGCGCTAAAGCTTTTCGGATTTTACCGCTACTTACTTATCTTCATACCCAATTAAATGGCTCGGTCATATTATATGTAAAAGGCAACCCTGACTGACTCACTGACATCACACAGCCGAAAATACTATACCTAGAAACTTGACATTTGGTACATGGTTCCTTTTATGATGTAAATGAGCACTAAGAAAGGATTTTTAGAAACTCAACCCCTAAAAGGGTTGAAATAGGGGGTGAAGTTTTACGCGGATGAATACGCCAAAATATTCCTAGTTAATAATATTCTTCGCATTTAAATAAAAATATTTCATTACAAGATAAACAACGTATATCCCTTTATTTGTTCAAGCTATTATTTAGAATAATTATCTTGTCTTACGTTTATTTATTGTCGCTAATTGAGTCTTTACAGCTTGCAAATATTCACACTTTATTATTTCGTCTCGCTCTGGCAAGATAAGTAATGTATGGCGATGAGTGAGAGATACACAGCAGTCATGTGCATTGTTTAATATTCAAGATATTGGTATAGGTCAACAAAATTAAATGATTTTCTGACGGGAACTACAATTTGCTGTCCAAGAGACCACTATTCATAAAATCCTAACGCTCACTTGTACATTATAATAAGTCGCATATTTATTTTATTAGCATCTGTCCATTATGTGTTCGTTGACTGCAGAGGTAATATAGTACATGACAAACAGAACTATGCACTAGCTAAGGTTTCACAAAAAACATATTTATTGAAACCTTTCATCAAAATTTCAAAGGTTAGTAATTAATACACTCTACATTTAAACCATTATCTATAGCTTAGTTGTTCTAGTTCTAAGTACTTGCATTGCAATTTGCCAACGATGGTAGCAGATTCTCACAGAGATTAGTGTTTTAGTTCTATTCTTAGCCATGATGTGCAGTGCAAGCTAGCACGAAACAAGTTTGTGGGAAACGGCTCATTCCATTATGCTATTCGTTAGGCTGTAACTTTTTACAGGGTGCTTTGCCTTCGTCTTTATTTCAGTTAGTAGGAATAGCATTTATATTTTTAGTTCATACAAAGAAACTTATATAGTGAACTTAGATATCACATAATAAGGTAAGAAGTTTAATCTGAGACTGTGGTACATCTTCCCAGACAATAAGACCGTCATGTCCACCGTGCCCAGAGACCTGCCTACTAGAGAACCTGAACGTACATGGCTACAGGTAACAGCATATAAGTTGCCCAGCATTGGGCGAAAAAGGGAATTTGACATTTGAATCGATAAAAGAAGAAGTTTAATCAGAGACAAACCTATAATGTATTGTTTACCATAAATAAACACCGAGAATCTCCGACAAATATCTTTTTCTGTGTTTACTTAATTCGCCATTGTGCTATTTTTTGTCCAGCGCACGAAAGGTGTCGAGGTAAATTGTAAAATAAGTACCAAACATTACAAACAATGAGATTTATGTCTTTCACCAGCTACTGTTCTGAAGATCGCATGTCTGTGTCGTTTATACAATTTGTTGAGTACGAAAAAACTAACCTAATGTTAAAATATTATGAATAGTCTATTAATTTCAAAGTACATTACATACAGGGTATAAATTTACTATCGATCCTTTGCATGGGGTGATATGGAACCAATGTGGGTGGAAATTTTTGTTATTTACATACAAAATGCTGGGCGAGCCAAACACTTGTCAAAAGTCGTTTATATTGACGAGCTGAGTCACCCCAATAAGGTAATATCACTGTGTAAATTTACCTGTCCTCTAATATGATTTTCACTACACGCTGTAGTGAAAATCAAAAACAAACTCCTTCACTGCGTCTATCTGTCTGTCTCTCTGTTCGCGATAAACTCAAAAATCCATGCAGTAGGATTTTCATGCGGTTTTCACCAATAGATAAGAGTGATTCATGAGAAAGGTTTATAGGTATAATACATGCCCGGGCGCAGCCAGGAGGGCTGCAGTTGACAATATATACTTGTAAATGTTTATACCCATACATAAAATATTCATAAGATTATAATTATTATATTGAATATAAATATTACAGAAAACTAGAGGTTGAAAAGCAAAGCGATTTAAATAATTGCAGATAAAATATTTTTTATGAACTAAATTGTATCGGACTACACGCACGCAATTCACCACGGTGAGCGCGTCATAATTCTGATGTAAATACTCTCACACAATAACGTCTGTGTTATAATTATATGTACCTACCTACATAAACTATGGCCACCTTGTTGTTAAAGGTTACTATTTTCTTTGTTTTCCCTGTTTCATATATATTTATATATATGTAACCTACACATGGTTTGATTTTATTCGGGAGTTTCCTTCTTAGTTAATGCTCTCACTACGACACATCCAGATTTTTTTAAACAATATCAAACAATATTAGGTATATAAAACATTATAAAACAAGTCCCGCTACTACTCATAATTACTTATGTAATAATAGCAATGCGGTTGCAATATTCGCTAAAAATGCTCTATTGACTACAATAGTAAAACTTTCCCATCTACATACATAAAAATAAAATGAATACATACGTAATTTGGTATTTTGCGGAAAAAGAAAGTTGTTTAATATCAATAAACCTTCTCTGTAAATATTGTATTTATGGAAAACAAGTAATAAACATATTTTGTTAAAACATTGCCGCAACGATATGCAACTATTACGGTGCGAAAAAACATAATAACAGTTTGTTTGTTAGAAAACTAATAAACATCGGCAATAAATCCTTAATTACAGCGATTTCCAAAACAGAGTCACGACAAAAACAGACATGATAACAGTTTTATTACTACAAAATATACATCGTATTCATTTGCAGTATATTGTACCGAATAATGGTCTCTGCAAACATCATTTTGTTCCATTCAGTAGTAATTGGTGTGTGTGTACAGTTTATGTACCTACGTGTTTGTGTATGCGTGAGCCACGTTTTACACTGCATGTGTCGAGTTCCGATAAAGATCTTTCAGTACCTACCTAAGTTACCGAATGTTTAGTCAGACAAAGCAGATATCTGTATTGTCAAGAGAAAGAATATGCTTCTTACTTTTGGCTTTCATTTATAACCTTTCGATGTAATATTACTTAGTGGTAGTAATATTCCTTCACATCACCTTTAAAATGCTGCGGAAGTCACGTTAAGTCGTTGGTCCCGGCTGTCATCATTGATGGCAGTCGTTAAGCTATTTCCGATGCTTTTAGGCAGGTTGAAAAATCTGATACCAGTGTTGGCCACTTACACACACGAAAAACAACAACAAACAACCTTTAAAATAATTAGGCGGTAAATTTTACTTCATTATTTATTACAAGCTATTCATTGTGTTAAATATACTATTTGTTCGCATCTTAACTTAATATCATAGAATAATAATACTAAAACAAAATATATTTTTTTATATTAAATTCTTCTTGATCGAATTTATGAAAATAATATCATAAAAAGCAATAAACCGTTTCGTCTTAAATTGCATTTATCGGACACGTATATTGTTTTTTTTACTACTCATATTTGAGTCGTCATCTCGTCATAAAGCTTCAATAGCCACCAGTCGCAATATTTTTTTTATCACTGGCCAACAATGATATATTATTCTGTAGATGTACCGTTTGTAAGTTGGCAAAAACATATCAATCACTAAGAATGAGAACTTGTAATACGTAAAGGCACTCGAATATAACAAAATCTATAGATTTTTTTTTTCGCACTTCAAAACCAAATATTGCGGAAACGGATACCTAAATTGAAAAATGGTGTTCTCAACCTCACAATATTTTTTAAAAACCTATTTAACGATACCCCACACTATGGGTAAATAGAGAAAAAAAATTACTCCCCCACTTTACTTGTATGGGAACTAACCTAAAAAGAATTTTATTCAAGATTTTTTTCTACCACTTTTTTGGCATGATTAATATACATACCCATACCAAATTACAGCTTTCTAGTACTTATAGTCTCTGCGTAAAACCGCGGACGGACAGACAGACAGACGTGGCAAAACTATGTTTACTACGGAACCCTAAAAAGGGTTTGTTAAATTAAACTCTTTGATTTTTCAATAGATTCAATGTTATCTGAGGTGTTGTTGATTTAATATTTTGTACCTACTTGTATTACATGAATTCACAACAACATCCGTATCACTAAATGAGGTATCTTGAGAAAATTAAGCATCATTGCTGGCCAGTGATAAACTGCGCGCTTTTTGTGCTTAACTTTAAGAATGACGCCATAGTTATAAATTGTCGGGATTGCTTTAATTGAGCGCTACAGCCGCTTATCCTCCAGCAGTAATTTCGCAGAATTTTTAGGACCACTGACATGACGTCTTCAATCAAGATTTTTTACACAAATTGTTGCACAGTAATTTAGTTGCAGATAAATCATCATCATCTCGGCCCATCAGCTGAGCATAGGCCTCTCTTCGTTTCCGGCATCCGTATCGGTCCTGTGCTTCTCTCATAAAGATTGTTTATTTTACTAAATGTAAAATATCCTTTTCTTTTTTACAACATCATTTTCTTATCAACTGATCTTTTATCAGTTGGTGAAAAATCATCAACATAATTTTTTTACCAACTGATATTTTATCAGTTGGTAGAAAATTATGTTGTAAGAAACAATTTTAAATCTTTTGCAGCCAAATAATAATCCAAATATAGGCCATGAAAACTTGGATTTTGATTATTATTTGGACGATTTACGAACTAAAGATACATTTACTTTCACCGGACAGGATCAGTTTCAAACGTTAATCATAAAAGTGCGTCGTAAGAGCTCTGTAAACGATCAAGCACGTAGGTATACGTGCTTGTCAAGCAACAGTTCACACGTTCAAACACAAGATTAAACATATTTGTCGCCGCCAGCCGACCATAGAAGAACAAGATAAGAACATCAGTTTTTAGAAAAAGAAATGGTGAGTCTTCCTTTAAAGGTTTCCCAAATATGACCTAGGAATACCCATATTTTGAGAAAAATAAAATAAACCATGAACACTTGTTGTATGACTGTTTGTTGTTCAATATATATAATAATGTATATTTTAATGTATAACTTTCATAAACAACAAAAAAGCTCGATTAAATTTAATTGTTAAATATGTTTGCAGCTATATGAGGGTATTCTGGTACGAGCCCCTGAGATTATAGTCAAGGACTAGAGATTATTTATAGGCAGCACGTAGCCCACAGAGTTACGTCCTGAGTCAAACCACGGTGAATCGGTGGTGTCTATCTCACCTCTGTGCCAGAAACACTAAAGCATAAGTTTGAAACTTACTTTGGTACCAGCTCATTGATGTGTCATTTTAACTGCTATTTACTTCTATATGAAATATAGACTCTTTTACGTTAAAACAATTATCAACTTAAATTATAAACTCTCTTGGTTTTAAATCTAAATATATGTTAACTGAAATTGGTTTATAGTTTGCTGTTTTAAATTTGTAACCATCGAAATGCAAAACTGGTTCCCTTTCGGCGAATATCGAAAAAAGTTATGGACGGCTTAATGACTCTTCCAAGAAAAATTCATTTTTAACTGCCTCTCTTTACAATCGCATGTTTTATACATGTTGCTTCAGAGAGGTGTGTCTTTAAGAGATTTTTTTTAATTAAAGGTTTTAGAGAAAAGTAAAAACCATAAAAATCTACGTTCGTCAGTTTTAAGATATGCTAAATTGCATTTATATTTATACGCATGCATATTCGAACAGATATGAAAACGTTTGAAATCGTTTATTTTTAATAAAAAACCCCAGCGAATTGCGAGTAGAGTGCCAATAATACAAAAAAACGTAGTTCTAGTTGCAAATTAACAGTTTTCGGACTTAATTTCATGTTTTTTCGTGAACAGGAAATTACACGATATTGTTTTGCGTTGCGAAATGTTTCTCAAATTCAAGAGACTACTTATTGAATAATATTAATTTCGACTTGATAATGTCCACGAGTTTCTAATGAAAAGGTTTTAACAGACAGATCGACAAACAAGTGATTAAGGATTCATTTTACCTCAAAAGACAAATGCGGCACAAAAACCTTTAAAAAAAGCATTCAATTTATAAAGATATAACTATACAAATTTAAGATTTCACATTTATGTATCTTCTGTAGTTTATACATACCCTACTGATCCATCACTGTGGGACACTCTGTGTACTATGTTAAGCTATATATAGCCTGTAGGCAGCTTGAAAAATCCGACCGAATGTTGGTCATTAACACACACGAAAGACAAACAACCCTGTGTACTTACGACCTTTAGTTAAGTATTACCGCTGTTAGGTTTTTATTTCGTATAATATAAGTATATTTAGGTCAATGGCCTACAGAGAATGTTGTCGGTATTTTCAATTCGATCAGTGCTGATTGAATTCAAACAAATGAATAGATAGCGAATCAAGATTAGAGAAACGCAAAAAATGAAGGCTGCCATCTGTTGGAACGATAACGTTGGCACATGTTAGTCTTCATTTTACTCAAGAAAACCTATCCATCAAATCCATTTACATAGTAGCATAATAATATTCTAAATTTCTTTTTTAGTTTCTTTTCACGTTTACTAAATATAAAAAATATGTCAAATAAGATATATACATACACATACATACTATCACGTCTTTTTCCCTTGCCGGGAAGACGGAGCTCAGGTCTGTAAAACCTTAAGGCCACGTTTAGCATGTTAGTGGACTTGTAGTTGAGAACGGAATCAAAATAGTGGTGGGTTGCTAGCCGCATCGCCTATTGACATAATTTCTGACGCCCATTCTCTCAATCGGCTTTAACTATCTGGGCGGGAAGAGAAGCAGCTGGTAAATTCTACGTATTTTTCTTTTCTCCCAAACCTATACATAGGTATTTTAAACCATACAAAAATAAAACACATTTTTGTATGTTTAGTTTTGTACCACTATGTAGGTACGCAGCAATAGACAATACTGACAAATAATTTGTCACCCGTCGTTCAAGACTCCCTAACCGATTAATCTACCCAACACTACGAATAAGACCCAACACACAAAGGGGTCAGGTAAGGGTTACTAATTAATACAGAAAATTATTATTTTGTAAACCATCACTATGTAATTTGGTGTTTATCATCTTAGCTAAATTCTAAAATTAACTTAATTAAAGGAAAGCAAAGACCACACCTTAAAGGAGGGAAAAAGTAAGTTTTTTTTAATGTGAGTTAGCTAGGAAGGTTTTTATTTCTTCAAGTTAACGCTTTGAACGTCACTACCTATTTATGATTTGGGGTAAAGAAAACAATTTTTAATAGATACATCCAAAAATTCACCCCTTAGCTTTAAGGGTTGAATTTTTGGTACGGAAATTTTATTATTGACGTAGTTACTGCCATAAAAGTCAGCATTATACTCAAGTTAATATGTTGCAGTGTTTCCGTGGGATCTTCATAAAAGCAAGCGAAACCGCGAGTGAATGCTAGTATATCATAATATGTAACAGTAATGTCTCCTAGTGTTCGGCGGCGTAGCATTTGTAGACAATTGTAGCTCTTGCTACGACTACGAAATTAATTTAGTTGGAAACTTGCACGTCACTGCCTGGTTTGCCTCTTCGCTCAGTTTTGGTCACAATATTACTTTTTGATTTTCGTGTTTTATTGTCCTACACTTGCGTCAGAGTTTTCAAGCTGCATAAGACATAGCAATAGCATAGGGATAAATTTTGTACAGTTATTTCGTGCATTAGTCCCAAGAATTTTCATATGATTTTTAAAGAGACTCCTTAACGTACAAGTTATGTAAAATTCAATATTTCAAGTCATAAAAAACATCCATCTTGTTTACAGTTGTATTTATTTTGAAAATACATGTCTAAGAACGCGTAGGTGTATCGTAGTTGGATATGTAATTAGAACAAAAAAAAAATATTAGTACGGAACTTTTTAGAGTGCGAGTCCAACTTGTACTTGGCCAGTCTTCCAGTAATGTAGTATCATTGAGTTAATAACACTTACGACACAAGTTTACAGGTTTTACCGTGGGGTAGCTCAATCTGTGTGATTCAGAGATTTTATTCAGAAAATAGGCCTTTTTAGGTATTTCTTTTTACGTCATTTCATAATTTAAATAATTCTAATTTACTAAGAAATATATTAAAACTATTAATAAGTGTTCAAAAGCTACAGACTACTAGCGTTTCGGAACCGACCACTGCAGAGAAAAAACGCTGAAAGAAACTCTTTTTTACAGTATTGGTCGCCTACTCGCCTGAAGGGCTTTAAGCGATTTTGGTGTTTATTTAAGTGATAAGCTCTTGATGTTATACTATTTGTTAACCCTAAGTTCCACATACATAGTCGAAAAAAATATTCCCTTTCTTTTGGGTGGGCCAGTCGAGTAAAAAAATAGTTTTATTGTTCTTTAAATAAAGTCTCAGCTCAGCTATCGTTTTCTTTACTCTCTACACTACTCTGCGTTGCTACATTTATTTACAATATATGCAACGTTCTGTAATATTATTTTTATGCGCTCTATTGCCACTATATATACCGAGTGTGGACACGGTAAACAACATCGAACGATAAGAGATTTGGATTTTTTTCATATTTCGCTATTGTTTAAATAATACTCTCAGTTAATTTTGTTATACATTACATACTTTTTAGGGTTCCGTAGTAAACAAGGAACCCTTATAGTTTCGCCATGTCTGTCTGTCTGTCTGTCTGTCCGTCCGCGGTTTTACGCAGAGACTATAAGTACTAGAAAGCTGTAATTTGGTATAGGTATGTATATTAATCATGGCAAAAAAGTGGTAGAATAAAATCTTGAAAAAAAATTTTTTTAGGGTAGTGATAAGTCAAGTGAGGGAGTAATTTTTTTTTCTCTATTTACCTATTGTGTGGGGTATCGTTAAATAGGTCTTTCAAAAATATTGTGAGGTTGAGAACACCATTTTTCGATTTAGGGATCCGTTTCCGAAATATTTGGTTTTAAAGTGCGAATTTTTGTTAGAGGTAAGTGTCCCCCCCTCTATCTGCTAAACGGTTATATATAGATACGTGAAAAAAATTACAGCAGTAGTATATATGCTGAAGTTTAAAGGAAAACTATCAGAGCTGAGTACTAAGTACAAACTAAAAAGTTATAGGCAACCAACTTATAAACTGTAAAATTTCATACTATTTTCATTGTTAGATGTTTTTGGTCGTTAAACTGTAAGGTGCGAGTGTGAATAGTGTGAACTCAAAGTTGTCATTCGCAACTACGGAACCCTACACTGCGCGTGGCCCGACACGCACTTGGCCGGTTTTTTTTTGTAAAAGCATTCACGTAATGTTTAAATAGAATAAGATACGAATGTCGTCTTCTTCTTTCCTTTCCCCCTTGCCTTTTCACATTTCATCTAGGGGGAGTTAGTACCTCTGGTTTACCTTTCCCCAAGGTAAGGCATACGCATTCCATCCACCTTTTAATGGTTATTCTTAGGTCTCTCCCTATTTCTACGACCCCTTACTTCCATACTCAAAATATTTTCTCCTAACATGATCATACCGACCTGGCTTATTTATTATTAGTTTTTCAGTCGTACTCGTAGGCGCTTCTTTTATACTTTCATTTACGAACTCTCTCCATATTTTGTCCTTTTGCATGACATCACACATCCATCTTAAAATTATCATTTCTGCGACATGCAATCATCTATCAACTGCTACTTTGAAAAATAAACCATTAACGTAAAATAAATGTTTTGTGAATTACATAGATTATTGTTAATAAACCTATTATGCTATGAGGCGGCGGCATATTAGGGCAAACAACATAAAATATTAACATATGTCTGATTACATATTATTAGAAGACTTAGTTACATATTTGCTGCATCACGCTTCTGGTTGGCTTATTATATTTAATAGTAAATAAATACAAGTAACGACATAATGACGATCGGTCACGTGTACACGCGTGACAAATAATGTATATTTTATATACGCTTTCCGGAAATTATACTCCTGTTCCGTAATATTTGTTAGAATGAATGACTAAAAATATAAATCATTATTTTAAGACACTATTGTATCCTAAGAAATATCATATTATAAAGCGTGTCATGTCTATTAAACAACCAAATATTTTTTTTTTAATTTAAGCATCATAGCGTAATAGTCCAATATTTTTTTATTCGTTAGAATCGTAGCTTTGAATACCTGTGTTAGCCACTTACACACATGAAAAGCAAACAAACATGAAATAATTAATAAAGATAGCATAAGACTTACCTGCCTAATGAATTTTATTATTTGTAACTAATTACATGCTGAGTTACTAAATTAAAGACAAATTATGCATGAACACCGCAGAATTGCACTTTATGCAGTAAATTAAGCAGACAATTTGAATAGGGAATGCAATTCAATTGCAGTGTGGTGATTTGTGTTCATTTGTAATTCTGTCAACTTTTAACAAAAAAGCACGGTATTTCTTCCATTCTTAGTTGATCATCGACTAGTTTTAGTCTTTAATCTTCTTCTCGTAATTCCCCTTAAAAAAAGATCACGAGTTACCGACTCAAAAAACGCAAATTTAATCATGATTATCCAAAGATTCACTTAGTTTTAGAGTCGAGTAAAAAAGGGTAGTAATTTTCAGGTTTTTGCTAATCTCTACATAAAACAAGAGGATATACTAATAATTTATTATCTGGTGCATGGTGCATACAGTGCGCATATATCACATTCAAAAAGACCGGGATTACAATATTTTAGTCAAGTTATGAGTGTTTTAAACATATCAGCTGAGCACAACAGATGATTCAGTTTGATGAGGAAGAACCTCATTATTTTGGTATTCACTTACCTAATATGGGATATACTTATGGGATAGCATCAAGAATTATTTTTTTCTTAGAACGGGTAATATATTTAGAGATACGGATAACAATAAAGAGAGGACAGACTAATATTATTGACTGGAAAGATTTTGTGTTTTTAATGGATAAGCTAAATATTTAAAAGATCGATTTCCCGCTTTACAAATTCTTTCACCTTTACAATAATTTCCCGTCATGAACACCATCAGCGCGTAACATGCCACCAAATTTTATTCTCAAATACATTTGTTCGAAAATTTAAATAATTTAACCTAATGTCTTCCTAAGGTATGCAAAACTTACCTACATATAAATGTCATTATGGACATGCGCTGCGAAAACTATTGATGATATTAAATCCCAGTCCCCTTTTTTGTGGTTGCATCCTTACCTGAAATGGTTTGGGACCCAAGGCCTAGGGGTCGACCCAAGGACAAATATGTAAAAATACACCCCAGCTCTTAGGTCACCAGAAAAGTCAATTAGACACGCGAAGATCCCAGTTCCCCACAACTTAGTTCGCGTGGATTTTGTTTCTAATCCAACACTCTACCAGAGCCCCCAGAGCTGGCCCCTTGCAGCTAGATCTCGGGTCCGAAACCATCTAACCGGGCCCGGGATCGACAACCGGGTGTTGCAGGCTAGCGTGGTAAGCACAGCGCCTCAAAGTCTGTCAACTCAAATGTTTGATAAACCAATAACATCTTTATAAACTTGAACGCTTATTGAAGGCTCACGTTAATTAAAACCATAGAACTCAAGGACTCGCGTCCTGTACATCACTGAGTACGATCAGCGGTCGAGATGCAATCTGCAGCTGTAATTACAGTTGTTTATTAATGTACGAGTACATAGGAAATTTCTTTCCACTATCCGCCTTCTTAGAATATCATGGAAACAGCTGTTTCTAGTTTTGAAATTACATATGATATTCTGAAATTACATATAATATTTTATAACATCGTAAAATTTAAGAGAAATCAAAACAAATAATTATTAAAAAATATCAATATTCAAAAATTTATTGTTCTCGATAGAATGTTTTCTAGATAAAATAATTTTTAAAAATTAAGCTAATCTACCCCTATTATTATTACTTGATTTAACAACATACAAACAGTTTTCAGTTATGATCCTTAGTCTGACCTAGATATGTCATTTAGTATATTAAAATAATCTCAAGAAGACCATTTATTATTTGCATTCATTGAATGGATGACGTAGTCGTGTGCGGTCCGCCGATCTTGTGTAATTGTCGTAATACTTAATATTTGCCTATAAAACACAAATGCGGTATGAATACTTATTGACTATTGTCATGAATAGAAAATATGTGGTCATTGTAGCGACCGCAAGATGAACGTGTTCGAGGACGCCGACACGTACAATCAAATGATATTTTCGATGCCATAACATAAATGCTAATATGTTGTTTGATTTTTTAATGGTTATAACGGTTGAATATTGTTATATCTGGTAACGCGCAAGGTCATCGCGAAGACCTTAAGGCCGTCGCCGCATCTTCTAAATATTGATTCCGACGCGACTTAATGAAGGATGTCGATTCTTCCGTATATAGCTAAAATATCGCGTATGTCGAAGGAGAAAGTCAGATGTGAAATCTTTCGAAGCCTCAGCGTCGAAATGTTTACTTAAGGACTTGAGTAGGGGCAAAAGTGGAGATAACGCAATTTATTGACACCTTAAATCGCATCTGCTGAAGTAATCACCTTTCTTGTAATCCCAACTAATAATATAAATGCGTAAGTGAGTTTGCATGTAACCTATTCACGCTTTATTTACTGAACCAATCTTCTTGAAATTTGGCATACACGTTGATAATGTTACGGAGAAGGACAAAGCCTATATATCACTCGGGAAAAATCGCAGGCAATAGCTAGTAACCTTTTAATAAATGTATTTCTTTTGTTCAATTTACGCTATTGAAGAGAAATCTAAAGAGGCTTGGCTATCTACATATACTTTGTCGTATTGAGTATCAGTTATAACATTTATTGACACTCTTTTAGTGAACTCAACCTCTCGCGAATTCACAGGTGTTTAAAAACAAAATCAAGGCAATCTGGTAAGAATTCAAGAACGGACGTAAACACTCGGTTTTATTGCAAGAATTCGATAGGAACCTAGTAACCTACTTAAATAGACAGAAATTAAAATAACGGCTTCTTCAAACGCTAAAACCATGTTGTGTTAAGGAATAGGTGAATTAAGCTTACAAATGTATCACTTAAACTCGACTGGGTTTTAGGATTAATTACTTATGCTGTCAGTTGCAATTAATTTTATTTACAAACTTAATTTAAGTATTGTTTTGTCATTGATTATAAAATATAATTTCTTGTAGTCAACAAACAACACAGAGGTGCGTTTTAGTTTGAAATACTTAACATGGTTTCTAGTCATAATATTATCTTTTGTTTTATTTCTTTTAGATTTTGAATAACTTTTGCAAATGTCACCCCAAATGCGGCAACGAAAGTCATATTTTGCGTAACACGAATAACGCCAGCTAGGATTTAGTTATCAGCGTTTACGTATAAAAATTGGCCAAGTGCGAGTTAGACTCGCGCACGAAGGGTTTTGTACCGTATTATTAGACTATTGAGCAAAAACGGCAAAATACATGTTTATTGTATGGGTATTTGTTGTAAAAGCGGCAACAGAAATACATACGTCATCCGTGAAAATTCAACTCTCTAGCTATCACGGTTTCTGAGATACAACCTGGTGACGGAACCCTAAAAATTAATAATGTAATATAACCTACAACTGACTGCCTATCTATCGTACTTTTGGTCAGATTTTTATCCTCCAACTGGGCAAAGGCTTCTCCTTTTTCTGATTGCTCTCCCCTTAAAAAGTTACATTAACTAGTTAAAATTACTAGTTAAAAAGTTAAGATTTATAAACAGAGTTAGGTAAAGGCTAAAGGAAGTCTGAAGATAAGAACCTTAGACGTGTCGTAAAGTTAATATCTCAAAAATCATGATATAGCTTAGATGCAGATATTTTTACGACCATACTTTTTATCGTTTTAATTCTTTGATTAATTACTATTTTAACTTCTACCGTGAAGGACAAGTTTTGTACAACGTTTTAATGCTATAAAGCCCCCAACCCGTACTATACTTATGTTCGTGTTAACAATACAGGTTCCGTTGGTTTGCAGTGATTTACCTCGGTTTTCCTCAAAACCAAGCAAAATATTATGTGAAACTTCCTTTATGACTGAACTCGTATGAATCATCGGGAAATGCGGCCGATATCTGCATGTGGATGGTTTTATTCGTAGTTTAGGCACAAAGCTGTTTGTTGCCCAAACAAAAATCATAATTTCCTCAGTACTTGCCTGCGCCGTTATTGAGGCCATTTGAAAAAACAAAGAACTAATCTTTGTTTAATTCATGGGAGTAAAAGAGTTCAACGCGTTGGTTTATAAACAGAGTTAGGTGTGGTTCCCGGCAGAGTAGAATAGGACCACTCCAAGTCATCCCGTGGATGTCATAAAAGGCGGCTAAGGAAACACAAGCTAAACAAAGCTTGTTAACATCAAAGAGACCTCTCCAACCCGTCTGGCCAGCGTGGAGAGTGTAGGCCAAATCCTCTGACTTCTCAGGCTAGTATATGGCTCTGGTAGTGCAGAGAGGGTCGTGCTCCTGCAGTGGAGACCAGAAAGACCTGATGATGCGTTGGTTTCATTCCGTTAGGCTTTACATTTAAAACTCGAAAATCTCAATGACAACAAACATCGGATAAACTGTCATTATCTGTGATCATTATTTCGGCTACTCTGTATATCTGTACTAGCATTTGCCCGCGGCTTCGCTTTATGATTACTCGATAACACTTTTTCAGGAATTAGTGTAATTGATTTCAATAAGAAAATTTCCATACCAACTATTAACCTCTATATAAAAAATATTTACCAAAGATGTACATAATATAATATTACTTATCATTTGTGTAGGTTTTATATTAACAACACTTCACAAAGGTTGCATAAGCAGTTAAGCTCAGTGTTTGCCTAAAGCAAAATACATAAATATTATTTATATAATACAACCAATATCAATTCACAGCATATGATACCGACAAATGATCGATAGCCTAGCTCTTTACAGAAAACATAGACAACCAACAATATTTGATCCACATAAATACATGCATAGTAAGTATCACATCTTTATCCCTTACGGGGTAGACAGAGCTTTAAGCCATAAGACCGTTAAGCATGTTGATGAGTTTAAAGAATTAAAATTACAGTAAACACTCTGGTATCTCCACTAAAGGAGTATCACCCTTGTACGACCAGAGTCATATGTTAGCCAGTGCAATAAGAGGTTTTACCTACCCTTTCAACGCTTACCAGACGGTTTTTAGAGGTCTCTTTGATGTTTATAGCTTATGTTTCTCAAGTCGCAATCTACGACGTCTACGGAAAGACTTGGAGTGCTCCTATTTTCAATTTCGTGAACCGCACAGCAATCTGGTAATATAAAATCTGGTATCATAATTACAGTAAAAAAATATTTGATCCATGACCAAAAAAATCTCATTCAAGTGTACGGCAAACAGATGAGTCTGGGTCTAAGTGAACGCCCTTGGTTTTTCTGCGAATGCTTTGTTCTAACCCGTCCTGTGTGATGGATTGGCCTCACACTGACTGATCCTTAATTACTCAGTCGTGAAAATGCGATTAAAGATGTTTGCAGAAGAAACAAATGCGCGAAATTAGCCTGCACGTGAACCTAGTGATAAATATTATTTAATAAAAAAAGATGAAATATTACAGTGATCAATCACTTTAGATTTTAATTTACCGTAAATATTAGTAAAAATATATTGTTGGGAAGAAGCGACTCCTAGGCTTACATATTCTCCTTGATATTTTTCCGGTGAATTTTTGCGGGTGTTTGGTTTCTACAATTATAAAATAATTCTACAATTATAAATTATAAGCCACGCACCCGCAAATATTCGCCGGAAAAAAAATGTATCAAGTATATGTAGCCTAGGAGTCGCTCCTTTGTAATGAAAAATATTTATAAATAATATTTATTTATTTATATTTAGTCGGCTAAATTATAAGATGCTATATGAGATGCCATGAGGAAGCTTAAAATTCTTGTCAGTAATGACAATTTATACATAAAACAAAATAAAACTTAAAAAGTTAGTGAATACTATGTAACGCCTAATAGAAAATATTATACAGCCTGATGTACCCTTACTGATTAACATTATAGGTATTATAAGGCTTGGGCTGTTACCCGAGAATTTTGATAAATATAGGTCAAGACCCTAGATTTATCAGCAGATATAAATAGTGACGAAAGTGGGTTGGCGAATGCTGCATTCTTGAGAGCATGCGTCGGAGTCACAAACTCGTTTCCGGAGTGTATGTGTGCTGTGCAGGCACAGCGCTCGCGCCGGGCCCGTGGCGCCCGCTCGGAAAGTGCTGCCCCAGAGAACCCACAGAGTACGGAATGTCGCTCAAATACAGATGAAAGTCATAATAATAATCATCATCATCAGGTCTACCATCAGACCTATCAGACTTATACTCTATTATCTTTTCGACGCTAATATTACTACAATCTAGCTAAAACTATTAAAATCTTTGCTCGCGCCGGGCTCGTGGCGCCCACTCGGAAAGTGCTGCCCCAGAGAACCCACTGGTTCACACATTAGAAAATGTTTTTTTTAACTACAGTAAAATATTACATTAGTACAGTATAATAAATATAGGTTAATAAACCAATTCTGATGTAACATATATGGCAAGTAAGTAGAAAATAGCAGATTTTTAATTACCTTGAAACCCAAGATCTCAATAAACAGTACGACCCCTCGCACGCTTGTTGCGTCGTATGAAATATATTGAAAAGGCGTCTCTGGTCACAATCGACCGATAGGCTCATTTCTGTTCTGTGTGCTGCCCGGATGTTTAGGCTAACCGTATTCATCCTATAGGTTCTTTTTAGTTGGTATCATTGACCGGGCGAAGTGCGAGAGGAGAGTTTCGGTTTCAGAGGCAAAGATTCTTTCGTATGTCCGTCGCACTTCGAAACTTTTAACACTTACGTCAATGTTGATCCTTTCAAAATTATGGATAATGTTTGGCTGCTCTAGATATATATGGTGATTTACGTTATCTCTGTGAATCATTATTAGTTAAAAGTCATTTTTTTTTCTAGTTACTTGTGACCTACTATCATATTTTCTTTACTGGTAACGTGAAATAATGATCGTTTTGGACCCTTTAAGGAATGATTCAGCCCGTCGATATGAACACTTTTTCCTATTTCAATACAAAAATATTCAGTCATACAATCAATTTTCTAGGATTATCAAAAAAATGTTCCCAGTTTTGGTTCCAAAGGAAAAGGTGTTCAAATAAACTGCTCAATAACTTCTTAAAAGGTCCAAAGTAGTCCAAAACGATCAATATTTCACCATGTAAATATATATTTATATATATATATATATATAACTACTTCAATTTTCTTTCTTTATCTTCCCAACTAAGTAATATTAAAATGCGAAACTGAGTTTGTTTGTTTGTTACGCTACGCCCTATCTACTGATCGCATCTTGAAATTTTGCATACACGTTGTCTGGAGTACGGAAAAGACATAAGTATATTACCTTCCATCCTGTCGTTAGAAAAGTACTGCCCCGAGGGATCGAAACTAACGCGAGCGAAGCCGCGGGCAACAGCTACTTAATTTGATTTTTATTGCAATAAATAGATGCCGATAGTAAATAAAAAGTTGCCGATGCCATATTAGAAAATGTTTTTTCCAGAACTAGATGTGCCTGTCTTGTGAACAACTAAGCAAGGATAATGCTGACGTTGGTCGAGAAATTGTTTCCGCATCAGGTTCTATTTTAAAAGTCATAATGGAGCAATTAATTACTTGTTAGCTCAGGTAATGTAAACGATAGCATCTATTCGCTAGTTAGGTTTTTAAGACTTTCAATTATCTATCATGTCTGTGATTCTGAACAGTTTTCTAGACGGAAAATATACCTACTCTGTTATGAAATCGTCATCTTTCTTATTTTCAATTATATTAGATACATAGTTTCAATTTGGGCGCATATCTTCTTAATAGACGAGGCAACCCAGTTGGTACGTATTATCGCGTCCTATAAATAGCAGATTCAACTTGATTCAACTGGTATCAGGCCGGGTTAACGCACTGTCCCCGGAGAGAGTTAAATGCAAGCCTTGCATACGACGACGCCGCAAGTGCTCGCCACGTTTGGCATTTGTTCGCCAGTATAACAGAAACAATGAATCACTAACAAATAAAATCAAATCAAGTATAAGGGGTTTTAAGCATTTGCAATGCTATACTATCTTAGTCTTATTAAATAAAAGAAATGAAAATCCACGCAGGCTGGGTTTGACCCAACGACCGTAGGGCTACAAATGTCAAATGAATCCTTAAAATCTAACAGTTAATTTAGTTTCACCACTCTTGTAATAATGGTGTTATAAGTGACGCAAGGCTTAATGCGTATAAGAGGAATGAGATATGATGGAGGTTTCTGGAACTTTAATACATTTCCAATAATTTTAGTTAAACTATTATAGAGTGTTAAATACGTTATACTTACGCTGCCTTAAATACCTTAATAGTGCACGTGGCTGACTTTGATAACTCTTACTCAACTGTGGTAGGATACACCTCTGAATACGCTTGGATCAAGTATGGGATACATATTAAAGTTACCAACAAACGCATTCTATATTGTGGAAGCTAAAAAAGCTTTCACCTCGTTTTGTTATTTTACGAAAACTTAACAGATAATTAGGCAGATATGTATCCTGCGACTTATTTCAGTAATTCTATTACTGAAACTGTACACCTTAACAGAGAATACAAATCTATGTAGGTGATTATAAATTAATGGCGTAATTTTGATCGTTTTGAACCCTTAAAGCAGTGATTGATCCCGAAAAGATGAACAATATTTCCTATGGGACCAGGGCAGAAACTAAAAAAAAATTATATTTCCACACAAAAATATTTAGCCACCCGGTCAATTTGTAAGGGAATGCCATTTCATATTGACGGGCTGAATCACCTCCTTAATGATCCAACACAATCAAAATTTCGTCATGTATACATTTCTCAAGTTATTCACCATTCATCCTGTAGATAGGTACACTTTGTGACAGTGATTTCCTAAAACGACGTTTCGTATCGGTTCGAGTAAATAAACATTACGGCGAAAATGCCGGTCAATCGGTGCATTAGATCGGGTGAGTCCAAACAAAACATTCGATCCGTCGCGCGCATGGAAACGGATAGAACGTTAGAGAATTACATTGACCCTGATCATTTCATCATCACATCACTCATGAGAAAAGTCAATGTGTTCTTACTAATTTAAAAAAATGTAAAAGTGAGTTTGTTTATAATATATATAGAGTAGGTACAAAGTAAAAATAAAAAAATAGCGATCTTTCTAGGTTTGTCAAAAGTTTTTAAATTAACTAATTGGCAAGCTCTTACCTACTGAACTGGACCAACTATTTCATGAGATTTTGTATTGTTACGATCTCCTTGAGATGAAACTGAGTTTTAACCGTCGTAAATCTATTTCCTATAGTAGAAGTTCACATTATCCGAGTGGACAAGCCCGTGTGGTCTGTTTGTAGAACTAGGCACGGTAACGACTCGATAACAACTGTCTTTGCTGTTGACACAACACCGATAACATTGTCTACAGAACAACTTGTCTGGCCCTAATTTTAAGGTCAACTAAAATGTTTTCGGTGTGCGAGAAATTAAACGGTTGCTGAATCGAAAACATTAATCATAATACCTATGTGCAAAATGGATCTTATCATTGCCTCTCATCATAGCATCTCACAGTAAGTTATTTTAGGAGTATTAAAAGCCTAAAAACACTGTAATTTTCTAGGTTTCTAGATATAATTAATTCTTTTTGAATCTAGAAGGGGTTCAAATTGTCAATGCTTCGGTTAAAAGTTTTAGAATAAAAAATCAAATCAAGACTGTGCTTTGCTTGATTACAGTCTATTTTGCAGAATATAATAGCACCGGCCGGCGGGGAAAACACTGTCGAATCAAATCAGAAATCTAGACTTTCGATTGTATGCGACAACAGAGCGCGAGTCCGTGTCTCGAATATCAGTGGGGCTGACTGGAGGCAGTCGGCCGCAGGTCATACGCAGCCGCGGGCGGCGCGACGCCCGGCAACAAACGTATGCGGTAGAGTCACGATCACCAATTTTGATGGGTTTGCTTGTTTGAAAATCTTATTGCACATGACTGAAAACATACATTATGATATTAATTTCCCTGGTCGACTGGAAGATATCCCTCTTCCAGTCGACCAGGTCAAAGGACAGTTTAAACATGACGGACGGTAGAATTTTGTATAATATAGGTTTTGTACAATTTGTATAATATATTATTGATTACATGTTTTTAAATTTTTTATTTAAAACAATTGTGTAACATATACGATCAATACCTAATTATATGTATTTATTATATATAATAGGGAGGGGCCGTTATAGAAGCGGAAACAAAAATCTCATGGGCCTGATACATAGTGATGAATAACTCTGTAGCGACACACGTTGTGACGAAAAAATTCTGGCTGGCTGTGGACGACGGCCGGGAAAACGCTCGGAGAAAGGAGAAAACGAAACGTTTACTTTATTACAGCTTTTAAGTTTCAAACTAGTACTTAACTATATGTTTTTTACAATATTTTTTTGCTATAATATTTTTCACTGCTGTGTCATTTGACTTAAATATTTTTTTGGCCACGTGTGTCCTTACAGGGTCATTCGACAGTAGTTTCTGGACCCTTTATGAATATAAGAAAAAGAACCTGTCCATTATACATTGTAAATTGAATTTTATTTTAGCTATCTATGTACTAAACCTGCGTCTCAATCTATACTTCTATACTAATATTATAAAGCTAAGCTAGAGTTTGTTTGTTTGGTTAAACGCGCTAAGCTCAGGGACTACTGGACCGCTTACAAAAATTATTTCATAGACTGCCATAGGCTATGTATGTACCACGGGCGAAGCCGGGGCACACTGCTAGAGGTCAATAATTTTATTGCTTTTAGGGTTCCCTACACAAAGGGTAAAAGCGGGACCCGTTAATAAGACTCCATTTTCCGTGCGTCCGTCTATCGTATATCTACGTATCGTCGCTGTTATTAGAATTAAGTAATATAAACAATAAAACATAGGGTGGGGCATACATGAAACGTATTATTGAGCGTTTTGTAGTTAAATAATGGTACGGAACCTTTCGTGTTGATTCCGACGCGCACTTGGCCTGTTTTATTTGCTTTTTCAGCTAGATCATAAATTAATCTACGGCTATTAATTTTTGTGTTGAAGATTTCTGCTGACCCCTTTAGAGAGAGAGGGGACCAAGCATTAACTCATCATATTTCATTAATATTCTCAAGACAGCAAAAATAATTGTCATACAATATAATCGTTACATAAACCAACCTTACGCGTCTCTGACCTCGCTTTGATGCATTCGGATTCGATCACGATTTTAAAATTATATCATGAAATCGATTTGTGCATCAATTACTCAAATAATTACTATCGATGCTTGCACTTGAGTTCTTCAATGAAAATTAAATAGTTTTGCCAATTATACTAACTAATTGAAACGACCTCTAATTAAAATAAACGCTTGCCTACTAAATGTTAGCTGTAGCTCAAAATAAATAATTATGAAGATTTGATGACACTTTAATCATCTCTTAAAAATTAATTAGCAGAAAATATGCGCAACAAATAATTGCACCGCAAAAAAAAAAACAATGACCTCATATTTTAATATTGAAACACAATTTTGATGCTTCCTGTTGCATTATTAAAAGTAAATAATAATTCAAGATTCAAGATCATATAATCCTTTAGAACATGGTAGTTATAAAGATGTTACAATAGCAATTGTGTCAAACATATTCTGCCAGAGTTGGCGTAGGAAATTTACAATGTGAGTGAGTAATTTACAGCGAATAACATATTTTTTTTAAAACAAGTTAAGTTAAATTTCAGATATTAAATTGGAAAATAAATAATTTTACAAGGTTTAAATTGAAATCATTACCCAACACACAATGGTTTCGATCGACTTTTTGTAAGGGGGTTCTATTTATTCTAATTTCTTAATGTCTTTAGATTATTTCGCCTTATAATTATCGGTATACCTAACCTTACAAAGGGGTATATAAATCGTCTCATCATCACACATTTCAGCCGTGATAAGTCCACCGTGGGTTCGATTCCCACGGGAAGCATACTTTATGACATTCCTGAATTGTGTGTAAATCATCATCATCAGAGCCATATCAGTCAGGGGATTTTGCCTAGGGTTTGAAAGGTCTCTAATGTTTAGAGCTTTGTTTAGCTTGTGTTTCCTGAGTCGCCTTCTACGACATCCACGGAAAGACTTGGAGTGGTCCTATTCTCCTCTGTCGGGAACCACACGGCGTTACCTGTGTAAATGCATCACAGTAATCACAGAGGAATTCGTCGTCTATTTGAAAATCATTTAAAGATACCGGCTGACGATGCGGTCGGTAGGTGCGTTCTAAAATACAGGTCGTAAAACAACCTGACACTGAATCCTCGCAATTATAGCTATCTAAAACGGACGTTCTCATTAAAATACCTGCTTTAATGCGTTTGTAGCAAAAACGAGATTCGCAATTACGGTTAAAGGCATTACGAAAATGATAAAGTGAATTAAAATTGGATATTTTTATTGGGAATCTCTTTAACGAAAACAAAATGCTTTTTATCCTATTGCGGTGAAGCAACAGAGGAGGGTGAGTGTTTGGTCTATCTAAGTATGAATATCAGAGTTCTTTTTTTTTGACGAGCTCCGTGGCGCAGCGGTCAACCCGCCGGCCTGCGACACGGATGGTCCCGGGTTCGATCTCCGGTGAGGGATCCAGGTCATGTTAATCTATATAAGTATTTATTGTAAAATATGATATCGTTGAGTTTTTATCCCATAATACAAGTCTCGAACTTACTTTGGGGCTAGCTCAATCTGTGTGATTTGTCCATATATATTTATTTATTTTTTTATTTTTCGATCGCTACACTCGTAACTGATTTCTAAATTTATATACATTGATAAGATAATTTTGAAAATTGAACTCAATACATTTTACAATATTCAAAAAGTCCGGCAAAGTCGCAATAGCTCACTTAAGTTCTTTAACCTAATTCTTCGCCCTAACCAAATTTTAACTGATATTTCCATTTTCTTATGAATGTTTTATATCAAATGGCCCCCCATTTGAACCATTGGACCCTTAAAAAATTCATATGTATCTCCTTTAACGCTGAGATAGGTGGGACCTGACACTTATACGCGGTTTTAGAGCTACCAAAGGAGGGTTAACGACATGGAGGCAGCTAGCCGTAGAAACTAATCCAAATCATATGACAGCATTACTGCTTTAATCATAGCAGAGGTTCTAAGACCTCACACATAGCTGAGGAATAACTTGGAAACATCCAGAAGATGATAGTGATGACTAGATATAATGGTAAAAGATAGTAAATAATATTTAGAATGACAAAAAACACTAACGTGAAACAAAAACGTGGCTAATTTTGACACTGTGTTGCAGGAACAACATTAAAAACTCTATTAGGTCTATTGGCATAACGGCCACGCCTATGTTGCAAAATACCAACAACGCATGCGCGAAGCATTTAAATACTAATGTTTCTAGAAATGATTAGCCATACAAATTTATTTTGTGCATAAAAATTTCGAAAAATTATATATTATATTTTAATTAGGTACCTCTCTCAAATGGCAAAAAATGGGCTATAATTTATAGAGAGGAGAATTGCTAGTACTTACATATATATATGTAAGTACTAGCAATTAAAAAATTAAAACAAAATAAAAACTACATTCTAAGATTTTCAAAATGGGCTATATTCAAACTTAGTGATAAGGAGCAAAAATTAAAGAGCATTAAATATTTGTATGAAGGTTTTCATACCTTAAAATAGAATAAAAAAAACTCTTTTTCTCATTGGTACTAAAATAAGGCTCGAGGACTTTTAACTGATGATTTTGTATTCGAATAGCTTGTGGCTATTTCTAGGTTCTAGGACTACATTTCTGTAAATAGAATTTTTTTCCTCAAAAACCAGAGCCATGCTTTCTTTGACGATTTTTATCTATAACCCTCGTATTAGAACCTAATAACCATCAAACTTCAGGAAGGAGGTCATCCCAAAGAAAAAATACGTTTCATGTTAAATATGTTTGCGGGGAAGTATATATAATCGATACCTAAAGTATGTTCTGCAAGGCTATTACGGATTCCGCACACGCGGCATGGCAGCGAAACAGCCTTGCGACAAGGCTCTTTCGGCATAACTCGCCGGCTGTAATGAGCCTGCTGACGAGTAGCTTCGTTTTCGTGGCTCACTTCATTTTATCTATAGTATACGTAACCACAAACTACGAAGACAATACTATTGCTAGTATCAGAAGAGCGACTAATTTATGTCTTCTCTAGGCAATAGAGATCATAGACAATAGTGGAGAGATGATAAAATTAACTATGAATTTCTATTAGGGACAACAGGGATTAGGGATAATACCATATTAAGACTAAATTATCCTGAGATTATATCGATAAAAATAAATATAAGGTATTTGTAAGCTTATATTTAGTTTCATTTGCCCTGGTGTCTGTAAACAAAAGTTGTAAAGTTTTGAAAAGAAAATTAAAAAACTGCGCTGACATGATATTTTTATGTAATTATTGTAACAGAACAGAACAGAAACTCATCCAGAGGAATTTACATTCACGCGAGCCGGCCCGCTAATATTGAAAATACATTAAATAATGTGTTTCGCGTGTTGTAAGTATGAGAAAATACGGTATGTCTCATATTTTAAATGTTGTAAGCTCTTATAAGTATGACAGAATACTCAATATATGAATATCCGTGGAGAAACCTTTTCATCTGAAGTAATGAGATGTAAAATAACTCAATAACCCGTTGAGAGACATGTCAGTAAGTCTTGGTTTTTAACAAAACAGATCCCTCGTCATTGCAACAAAACAGAAAGTCTGAATAAAAATATCAATAAACTTAAGCGGTCAACAGCATGTTAATCTCTTTGTGAAATAGATCGTTCAACTTTGATATTATTTTTGACACAGCTAATATTAAACCTAAGTGATAAATATAAAAAATAAAGTTTAAAGTATAATTTGGGTATTTAATGTTTTACTTTTGGGTACAGATTTGATTGTTATGTATATAAGTGTTTATATACATAGGTAATTAATAAATCCAAAATATAGTAAACTATTGTTTTATTTTTGAGACTCGGCTAGATTTTATAATTAAAACACGATACTAAACACTTCCAAATCTGTTCAAACATTTTAAATTTGTATTAATAAACGTCAGATCCATACATACACACTGTGATACCTAGTTTAATAAAAATAAAATACTCATAATTGTAGAAAAATACAAGACAGGCACGTTTTCTTGCTAGTTTGTCTTCATCAACGGGGATCGACGGTAAATAGAAGTCAATTGTTTCTGAAGTATAACGATTGTATTGATCAGAAGGTGTTACGGTGTTGATGCTTTTCCGCATATAAATTGACTCGGGTCCAGTGCTCAATGTGATAGGTGACCGCAAATGGCATAAAAACATCTCACAATATTTTAAAGACTACCTAAATCAGGACCCTAACAGCATATAAACCCGCAAGAAAAAAGGTAATACATGAAAAAGACAATTGCAACTTTCTTAGATTAGACTAGCGAATTTATTTTGTATGGTAAGTATTCATTTTCACATTTTACTATTTTTTCTTGTTGGTGTTAATTCTATTAGAGATTCTTAATTCATTATTTTTGGCTGGCGTGTTCACCACTTTGCCACAGAGTCCGTCCTTCAATACATCGCATATAACATTAAATAATAAATGTTTTGATACTACTCTTAAAAACATCAATTAAGTACTTATATATGAACAATAAGTGATTTATTTGAAAATAAGAAACATTACATATAATGAAAGCATTTAAATAATTATAAAAATAATACTGTCAAGATATCATTTCCATGTTACAATCTGAGTTAAAAAAAACACATTTTTTGCTCTTAATAACATAAACACCTTATTTGCCTTGAAAACAGCCCATGAGCTTACGACGCTTTAATTTCATTTTGTTTTTTACTTAGCTACGTAAATTTAATGATCCTATTGTTTTTGGTTGTTTTGGAGTCAAAAAACTTACAAACGGACGTGATTTAAGTGAGACGGAGTAAACTGAGGATGTTTCTAGAAATGGATAACCGCTCGCTCGGTTTTAGCAATTATATTTAGTTTTTTAATTTTATTATTTTATGTTTTGTAAGATACGTGAGGAAATTCTAATCCTATCCTAACTAATATTATAAATGCGAAAGTGAGTTTGTTTATTTGTTTGTTTGTTTATTACGTTTTAACGCCACATCTATCGAATCGATCATCATGAAATGTTGCATACACATAGGTTAGGGTACTGAGAAGGACATAGGCGAGAAAGACATGGGTTATATATCACGCGAGCGAAGCCGCGGGTAAGTACTAGTGCTTCATAAGTTATTTAATTGTCACATTTAGTAAATGCGTGGGAAAATTCTATTATGGAAAATCGCAGTGTTTTTATGCAGGATAACATTCAACTAATCTACATAAATAAATAAGTCTAAGACTCGGAGCTATAACCTGTTTTACGTAGAATAAAATAGTCTGTTAAAAAAATTTTGTCTTTACTCCGCCATAACTACATCATCCATCCATACATACATCCTAAGAATCCTCCGAAATGGCATGGTCTTTATTTTTTTTGACAGGACGGTAGTATTATTTTTATCTCAAAGGGTGCCGAAAGGAACCCTATTCAAGCCTTCGATACCCGTCAGGCACGGGGCTGTATTTATTGATCCGTAATTGGTAGTTAGATACGTAAATTTGTCACAAAATGTGTATCTATATCTATTGACGTTAGGCCACGAATAATAAAATCAAAATAAAGTAACAATTAAGGGCCCATACCAGATACGTGTTATTTTAGCGCTATACCTCAATTCTGTAATAGTTGCTTTGGATTATCTGCTATAGTTTTTTTCTAATAACCTCATAACTTCATAAGTGTGGTTTCATGCATAGGCACTTAAACATCAGATGTTCCCATACGTGGCTTTTTTTGTTAAATATTGTACGAAGGTACGGAACCTTTAGTGTGTATGTAAATACGAATTAAACTTGGCCTGTTTTATTTCGAACAGCCTTTATTTTTCAGGAATGCTGCCGGGCTTCTTTTAAATCTTCTTTTAAAGTAGAACACTTTAAAAATTGAATCCAATTTTTAAAGTGTTCTACTTTAAAAGACATAAAATTAACGATGCTCAGTGCATGGTACAAGTCGTGACGTCCTCGAATGGGCACAACAATAAATATGTTGTTCAGGCGAATTAAGGATGTAAAACGGTCGCCAACTGACAGGCTTAGTGTCGCTGCAACCGATAGCTAATGGTACTGGCTTTGGAAACCAACCGGGAAATGTCAGGGAGGTTCTATGGCACAGCAAGACTCAGTGCTACTCTG
This sequence comes from Rhodophaea formosa, assembly GCA_963082605.1. NCBI lineage: Eukaryota > Metazoa > Arthropoda > Insecta > Lepidoptera > Pyralidae > Rhodophaea > Rhodophaea formosa. The sequence goes on along the minus strand of OY720203.1, from coordinate 12,799,536 downwards.
CGGCAATTACATATACAACGATCATGGAGAATACAAGCATTATAATCAACACATATAAAAAATAAAATTTCGTACCCAAAACATAAATTGCAGTCACTACGTATTTTCCAACTTCAAGTATAATAACTTAAATAAAAACATACTTATACGTACCTACTTACATCAAAATAAAGTATCAAGTGTGCAATAGAAATAAATCATTAGTACCTTCCAGAACTACTGCAGAACTCATTACTCATCACTCGACTAAAAACTGATTTCTATTAAACAAACTTGGCAATCAATCAGAGGAAATTAAATCCAATCTAGCAAAAACTGCAGATTTGACATAGATGAACCATTGTCCATTGTACTTACGAGTTGGTTACTATAAGTAGTAACTAGTGTACGCAAAAATACGTCATTTCAAATTACATTACATGAGACAAGTGGCATAATGCTGAATACAAAAGAAAGACAGGTCGTTCACTGGTCCACCGGAAACCGAGAATCAAGCAGATTACGGGGTTAGCGGTAAACAAAATTACCCTGCTTATTGTACTATCAATGCCAAATGCGTACCCATTAGGTCATCTAAATTTAGGTGAATTCAATGCACTATGCTCTATTTTAAGAATCGTAGTATAGTACAGTAAAAACCGATACAAAGATTGGTAATGCAGCTCTGTTATTCATCGTTCAGAGGCGGATTATTCTTAAGGCAAAAAAGGCAAATGCCTAGGGGTGCGTGATTTTATAAGGGCGCTAGAATTGATTTTGAGAAGTTCAATATCTTTACTTTTTTAAATTTCCTTTTGAAAAATTATACTGATTATTCATATGAATTGAACTTGAAAAGAGAACGTAAAACAATTCTGTCTGCCAGTATGTAAACTTATAATATATGGAAGGATGATGTATAAATTCCAATGTGAAACCAAAATAACTTGCTAGTATATGTTGACAAGTGTAACTCGTGGCCCTCGCCGTTCTCAACGTCAACTTAACAATAGTATTTAAGAACAGACTGACAATTGGTCATCGATCGCATTGTAGTTTCACACGCGCCATGCTAATGAGCTCCGCGTCGCCGGGACGTAATTGATTGTTAGAAATTGGTAGCCAGGGTATGCACTTTGTCCAACCTTGCTTTACATGTTACTTGTTAAAACAAAATAGATTTTAACGCAAGGGACTTAAATATTTTTCTGGTGAGAGCATTATTTTGAAGAATGGAATGGAGCGTAGCATAGAAACCCGAGCGTAACGAGGGATTTTAAAGGACGTACACATGTACCCTTGAGTAAAGCGAGGGAGTCAGAGTATGTCGCCCAGATATGTTAGTCCCCGAATATGTTAGTCCCAAAAAGAGATTCTGCATTTCATGATTTTCCCTGTATGAGGAAATAAATAAATAAATATATCCTCTTTCAATCTCAGTAAATGCAATTGCTTCCATGCTGGTTTGGGAGAAAGAAAAAACATAGAAAATACCAGTTGTTTGTCTTCTCGCGCAGACCGTAAAAGCCTGTCAAGGGATTGGAAGAAAATATTAGGAATCACGTTAATAGGTGATGGAGCTGGCAACCCATCACTATTTTGATTCCGCTTGCCACCTTAACCTTTTTATGACCTACGGCTCTGACTATCCTACAACGGATAAAGACGTGACAATATATACCTACGTATACTAAATGCAACATTATCATTAAAACTGTGGTATTCTTAACTCAATACAAGTAATATATGAATCTTTGACCCAATCTCATTTGGTCGTTTAATGAGTGTAAATATAATCGTAAAAATAACGAGAGAATTACAAAAATTTATGACGACACAGCCATTATTGTACGGAATTATCAGGAAATAAAAATGGCTATTGCATAATAGTAATGTGAAATAATGCCACCTTCGTTCCCTCTTATCCGTGCCAGATATTTGTTGTACGCTATGTTCGTTATCAGCGTCCATTTTACTAAGCGTTCTCAACATCAGGACGCAGTTCAATGTTTTCTGTGAGAAACCAATTACTGGGGGTATAACCCCCAGTAATTGTTGTAAAGGTTTGTCACAGAAAACATATTTTAAATTCTGTCCGATTTAATTTGAACAGTTCATAAAAATGGAATAAGCAATAAAAATATAAAATTTCAAAATTGCAATATTTGTTTTCAATGTCTCTTTTTTATTTCCTTGGAATAGAGTTTTTGCCTTGATCTAAATATTTACGGTGCGGCAATAGTAACGAGACTTATTGGTCTAACTATTTTTTTTTAGGAATAAGTATAAACTTTTGAGGTGAGGGCAGAGTGCCCTCAACCTGTGAGGCGAACATCGCAAAAGCGCCAGAAGGGACGGACCTCGACTGTGGGTGTGTGGTTTAGCTGGGTAGATAAAGTAGATCAACAGGAAAGAGGCGCTAGATGGTCTAAAAACACAGGTAAGAAATAAACTGATCTAGGTATTTTATCGTAATATTTTTCAATAAAGATAAAGTACCTACTTAATATTTTCCCCTTTTCACAAAATTATATAGTTAGAATCACAGGAGAACCTTTGATCATAACACAGTAATTAAATTTCTCGTTAAAAAAAAAATTCTCGAGGAATATTATGATGGATGAGTCTATGTGCGTAGCTCTCATCATTAAATTTATATTTAGCTTTATAGGTACATTCATATTTGTGCAGTTTGTGCAACTAACAAGGTATATAAACAAAAGGCTAACTTTTCTTTCACAGTTTTTAGTCTTGCATTTTTTCGATCACATAACGTGACCGTAACAATACGGTTATGGGTACATAACAAAGGCGGCTTATCGCTAGATTTAACGATGGCTGAAAATGTTGCGGAATGGGGTCGGCCTCACCTTCCCACTACAATGACAAAAATACTACTTTAAAGTATCAGTCAAGCAATGGACAAGTACCGAAATCAATGAATCAATCAGGGGAAAACCCAAGAGTTGCTGGTTCGCTATCTTCAGAGTGATATGCGTGCTAATGTACTCTCAACTAAGGATGCCGAAGGCCGAGCGAAGTGGTGAAGTAAAAGCCGGAAAGCATTTTTGAATGTTAGCAATATAGCTTGCAGTTTTCATCATAACCTGGGCAACCAAACTCGGGCAATTTCTTGTACTTCATTTTAACAGGTATTTGTCTGCGGTTCAAGAGATACCCAAGGATATACTGGTCAGGCAGGCAGCTAGCTGTAAAAGCTATCGCCAATGTATATCACAGCATGAATACTGATAATACCGGACCCGGGGCCCGCACATCACCGCTACGGATGGAACCAGAAAAGCGCTCGGATATCAAGGATAAAAATACCAATCATTATATGCATGCGTAATAGATATATAAAGCAGGTATTCACATGATATATTTTGAGTAGGTACATTGGTATGTAATCGTTTTTTATCAACCATTTAAAGGACCCGTTTTGATTTTATAGCCCGATATAAAACCAGTACGAGATTGGCATTAAACAGAGACACCGTTGTATCCTCAATACGATTCAGAATTTACCTGCTCCCAAACAGAATATTTTTATTATTTACATATAAGTGCTACTGCAAATTTGAACGAAAGGCGAAATGAATTAGCTCCAATAATCATTCAATAATAAGCGAAAAATAATAATTTTCATGGTCGTGAGCTTGATTTTTAAATGTTGATGTGTAACATTATTTAGTGGTATTTAGTATTTTGAATTTATAACTTTAAAAAAACTAAGTATTTTTTTATAAGACTTTTTAATGATGATTTATTTATAATAATCTTATTTAGACTCGAAATTGGGGAATAGGTTAAGAATGTTTGAATTTTAACATGGAGTCTATAAATGCCAGTTGTAGTTCCAAGTTGACACGAGAAAAAAAAAGGGGCTGCTTCTTTTTACGCGCTTATTTATTTATTTTAATTTATGTATATAAAAACTAAAAGTGTTCTGGAACACGGATACAAACCGACTTATATACAGAAGTATAAACAGTTGTTTCTATTAGAACCTAGAACCATAAAGCACTATGGATTTTTTTTTTTGATGAATTGACCCAATAAGTTTTTGACGTGAAAGGTTACTCAAACAATACTGTTATTGCTTTGCGATACGACACTTATACAGTTTTCATCATTGGAATCCACACAAACACGTGCGGATATGTTTCAATGGTTTTCATTCAACAACTACATTTTGTTTTCTCAATGGCGACGTCACGTGACGTTTGCCAACATACACGTATATACCTATATCGATAAATAATGTCAACGGCGTGTATGTAATTAATGATCAATAGAGCAACAACAAAACGTTAACACGCCACACACGCACATGTGACGTGGACTTAATTTGTCGTAGGCTGTCTGTTGCATTTTGCATCATTTAGAGACCGACCGAAACACGATATTCTGCCAAAACATAAATTAAAGCCACTCTCTTCTCTCTCTTATCTGAGCGTGTAGCCGGCTGAATCGACGCTTCGAAACCCGAGAACCGCTTTCTGGCTTCTTAAAGCACTATATTTTACATAAATAAAAAAAAACAACGACACCAAAAGCTCGCCACAAGCTGCCCTGCGGGCTTATTTTTATTATTATTACGTAAATCTCAAGCTCAACAGGAGAGTGCAAGACCTACGGACACAATGAGCCAATATTGCGAACATCCTAACCGATATCAATAAGTATTGTAGACGGTATTAGTTTGCAATAGTTTTTATAACATATTAGGCAAAGTTCAACCTACTCTACCTGCAATCATGAGCATTGTAAAGTATTGGAAAAGTAATGTGTAGAAATAATGTAATAAACGCGAGAAAACAGCATTAAAAGTAATTTTATTAAAATGTGTAATGGAAATATGTGTACATAATATATAAACAAATGACACAGTCCTCAAAATATTTACCTCAGACATAAACGCAAAATTTATTGGTTCATATAACTACTGTTTGGTATTGAATAGAATAAATTATAAGGTTTCATCATTTACATAGAGCAAGATCCTCCGGTGAGTCATTCCGAGCAGGATTTATATATAAACCTTATAATTTTATACGTTATTCATATAAAAAATGGCCTATCGATTATAAATAACGTGTGCAGACATATATTCAATTAAATGTTAATTTTACTTAGATCACTAAAGTCGGCACTTCATATATTACAATTATTTATGCTAATTTGCTAGGTACGTGTTTCTGACCTATTTCATGACATTTGGTTTTTAATTAGTTTTTGAGAGTTTGGAGCGTATTTTAAAGGATCAGGTGAAACGTATTAAAACTTACTTACAAGTAGACTATACTCTTAACTTTTTATCCCAAAATTTTCAGTTGCTGAGGGATGAACGGATCACGTGAAGCTAGTATTTGATGAAGTAAGATTTATCCGGTGTTGATTGAATCGAGCCCGGCCGTCCTTTTTAATTTTTTATACTTTTACAATCTATATGTAAAATATAAATTTAAATTACTTCGACAAATATTCTACCTCAAAGTACACTTTACTTTAAACCTATATTAAAGTAGGTGACATAAAAATTAACACATACTACATAAACGAGTACGCATATATTTACTCTTATTGTAGTAATAATTCTTATTTGTATTATCAAATCATGCTAAATGGACAGAACACAAAAACTGGATATAATGTACATAGAATATATTTAGAACTAATGACTTCACCATATTTGGTATTTTTTACATTGACCGACTGAGTATATACGAGTATGTTATGAACCAGGTGATAAATGGAGACATTTTACATAGTGCTCAGGCATTACAAATATAAGTATAGTCAAACTACTTGGGGCAAAGTAAATAATTATATTTGAACTGCCTTATTTATTATACTGTCGACGAGAACAGTTTATGAAACATTGCTACGTAAAAATAAATCTTAGTTCTCGTTCTGGCATAGGAGTTTAAAATATATATTTATGTTCTTAAATGTCGCCAATCATATGTATTATGTAGTCATACTTTTTCAGGGAAAAAATCTGAGGAATCACAGCTACAGGCGATGCGGCTAGCAACCCATCACTATTTTGATTCTGCATTCCACACCCACTACGATGCTAAATATGGCCTTTGGGTCTTATGACCTTGGTCTCTGTCTACCCCGCAAGGGATAAAGACGTGATAGTATTTATGTATTTATAAAGCTTGTTCATTTCGTAAGCCCGGTTGACCTTTCCAAAGCAGAATACACTACTGAATCACTTTGAACTTCAAAATCGGATGCATTGTCTCAGAAGGCCAGCAGAGTGACCTTTGTATAGACTGGTTTTAATCACTTTATTTTTAAAGTTAGATTTTGGACACTACGTGACCAGTTTACGACGTAGAAAGTCACATAGAAATACCAATATATCCTTGTTGTTAAATCAGTTTTTTTTTTTATTTTGCTATAATAGATTATAAGTGATTTTGCACTTGCCAATCTATAATTGATGGCAATTTAGTGTAAAAAGACCTTCAATAGAAATTGGTTCATAAAAATTCAATACATGGTATTATTTTAAAAAACAAGCGTCGTGACTGTGATCGGGCTCCAGAGCGAAGAAATAGTTTTTTATATCAATTACTCGTGAAATGGGTAAAAAGTTTGCAAAAAAGAGGGATAATGTTGAACAAACAGTACATGTATGTAATTGAAACGCCCTCGTAATATTACCATGAAATCCTCCGGAACTAAAGGAGATTTGCTCCGATAACGCCACATACGTATCTAATCACGTCGCTTTTCCATCGTGAACAGCAAAAGGTGGCTAAAAACGTGACATTTAAATTCTGTCTAAGGAAAATTCTTAGAAAAATATGTTTGTGCACGCTTTTTACGCTCTATTTCCTGGGGAACTTGTAACAAATTAACAGGCTAATTACTAAAAGAAATTAACAGGCTGCTGGGGAATGCTATAAAATATTGGTTTAAATGTTTAATAAAAAATGTACCAACTGTATTACGCTGGTCTACGCATACTATACCGCGGGTAGAATTTCATAAAAACAACCTTTGGTTTGGGTAATATCATACTATATTATACTTGTACTAGGTCATAAAACTATTGCGATACAGCTCTCATCATCATCAGCCTATCTCGATCCGCCGAGATCGATCTTCGGCTGCTCGCATCCAGCTCCTGCCAGCCATCTTGTGCAAATCATCACTCCACCGTGCCTGAGGACGCCCTACACTACGTTGAGACGCGGTCTCCACTCAAGAACTCGTTTGCCCCAACGTTTATCGGTTCTGCGGCTAATATGGCCAGCCCACTGCCACTTCAGCTTGCTAATCCGGTGGGCTATCGATGACCTTGGTTCTCTGTCGGATCACCTCATTTCTGATTAATCCCGCAGAGAAACGCTGAGCATAGCCCTTTCCATAGCCCGCTGAGCGACCTTTAACTTGATACAGCTCTACACTACACGACAAAATACTGACGGCAATCTATGGACAAAATCGACTACTTCCTATGCACTTGTCATTGCATACTCGTCCCCTAAGAAGTTTGTTTGTTTTTCGTGTGTGTAATTGTCCAACAGCGGTGTCAGATTTTTCAAGCTGCCTAAAGGCATCTAATATAATATAATGACTGCCATGCCACTGTGCATTTGAATATGCCATATGTTTTAATTACATATAAGTTCGTCCGTTTTTTGATTGGCCCAGGACCCCTGAGTATTAAGTATGTTAAAGATGACAGCAGTGACCAACGGCTTAACGTACCTTCCAAAGCACGAAGAAGTAAATGTATTTAAGATGATCACGAGCGTACGTTTCTCAATTGCGCTGTAAATTCGCCATGAAATATCAAATTAGTCATACCTGCCTACTGGTTTTATAGCTAAATAGCTATACAAACATTTCATCAGATGTTACTGCTGATAATATCGTCGCACTGTTCGCTTGAGATACGTGCCCATACAAAGATTTAAAATTCTTGACACAAATACATACGTGATTAGTAATACGCCGAAGACAAATTCTGTGTTCTCAAAAAATGCTTTTCTCAGAATTTTTTGGGGAATTTTCCAAAAATTCTTATGATTTACACGTGAGGGAAGAAAACGATATTCTCGAAAATTTTGAGTACAGCGGTTTACAGCATATCTACATTTGATAATTAAAATTGCCAATGCTTTACCAGTCGCATTTGCTCCAAAACACGTTGTTGTGAGATTCTACTTGTCCAATCCTAATTGCCATTTTATCTGTAACTACCTCCTCTCCCCGGCTGCACCCGGTTATTTATTATTCATTTATACCTTCCTCTTTAAAGATCTAAGCATACAGCAACTTGGTTTTGTACTATGTGGTGATTCCACCATCTTGCAAACATTATCTGGTTGAGACCCTTACATCCATCTAACCCGTAAGTTGTACATAGTATTTTCTCTCTATGTGTGTGTGTGTGTGGGTGGGTGTGTGTTTGTGTGTGTGTGTGTGTGTCTAAGTGATAAAGATACATTAAAATCGAGTTGTTATTTCAAAAAATCCGACTACTGGTTCTGACAGTTTTCGTCCGCCATATTTATTTTTTCTGACGTTACGCAACTTATGAAGTCGTTTAGGCTACAGGAGGCAACAATGGAACAGACATACATACATATAGTGTACACGCGATAAACATTACCCTAATTTTGGGTGAATCTGTCCAGTAAAAAATACTACTTATGCATAAACGATACTGTAACTTTGTCATCGAAAATATCGACTATTGTTGTTATCTTCGTAATCATAACTTAGGGTGAGCAATCAATTTGCAGACGAAAGTAGGTGTGTAATACGGTAATATATTACGTTATGATTAATCGACGACTCGGTACTTTATTATTGCCTGTCTCGATACCAACAAGTAACGGTAGCAGTGACTTTTAAATATCTAGTGACACCGTATCAGTCATCAGCAGACATCCATCCTCCGCAGTCACCAGGCCCCGTTCCAAACGATGCCAGCGAGATTATGTATGCCAACTTAACGGTCACTTGTTCCTTTCGATATTTACTTTGTTTGGTTTACAGATCTACTACGTTTTCGTGTCTTTGAGATGTATGTTTACCGATTACTATTGTTAGAAACAAACGCTTTGTGGGTTTTACAGCGTTTTAACGAGTTACTGACGTGTCCTCTGTCTGCTTTCGCAAAGGACATCCCTCGCACTGCTCTTAAAATAATCCGGACTATTTTTATTTTTAGGACTATACTGCCTACCCATATATATGTTTTAGTACGAAATAAGTAGAGCTATATAGATTTCGGCTACTTGTGGTCACACATCCAAGTGGGGACCGCGCCCTTGTGCTTTACAATTATACTTAATAACGCTTACCCCTACTGGGCTATCAAGCTGTATTAATTAATAGTACGACACTTGTGTAAGTCCGCATAATAGATAAAAATGTAAGTGATGCACAAATGAGGTAATGCTTTAATTCGTAAGCAAATTCATTATTTTATATTTGAATTGCAATGTCATAAAATTAACGGTACTCAAATAAATTATTCCATTTGCACCGATTAGATACAATGGTTCATGAGAAAAGAGCGTCACAAATTGAAATAAATAAAATCGCCTAATTGGCTCAGCAATGTCATTGCGATAAGATAGACCGACTTTAAGTGACTAACCTACCCCGTGGCGAATAATGTGACTTGATGCATTTCATTATATGCACCATTAAAGAAAACTATCGATTACTCTCTCTTTACTTCTACTATTAGGCGAAAAAATTTTACAACATGCTATTATTTCATATTTCACAAGAAGCATCATACAAAAATTCAATGAAAAATAAAAAGAACATGCCTACTATACCAAAAACTTAATAAGTTAATAGAAACCCTCCCCGGAAGCGCCCAAGTATTATACTCATTAGCCGTCCATATGAAACAACCTGTCTATTAGTGAAAACCGACTGGAAATCCGTGCACTAGTTTTTTATTTTATTACGAAAAGACAGACAAGCAGTCTTTGATTTTTATACTATGTAGTAATAGTGACGTCACTCGCTCGCTACTCGAGATTATATATGTTTACCCACGTATCATATATAGCCCATAGATGCAAATCTTTTTTTTTTATATTTAGATAAATATATACGGACAAATCACACAGATTGAGCTAGCCCCAAAGCAAGTTCTTAAGAGTCGCCTGGACGCTCATGACTCCATACAAACGGAAAAAGGGAATTTTGGCAATATTCTATAATTTTGGAGTAAAATTAAGCATCCAATCAATTAATCCTATTATAATCTACGTACGTTCCTTTACAGTTTTGTTAAATTATCAATAGTTTGAGAATTATACGCCTCTCAAGATTTTCATACAAATTTGAAAACGCTTGTAATTCTCAAACCATTGGTATTTTAACTAAGCTGTATAGGAACGTACGTAGATTATAATGAGATTAATTGATTAAATGCTTAATTTCACTCCAAAATTATCAAATATTGCCACACTTCCCTTTTTCCGTTTGTATGGAGACATGCGCGTCTAGGCGACTCTTAAGTAAGACTTGTGTTTTGGGATACTAACTCAACGATACTATATTTTATAATAGATATACATAGATTTTATATAGATTAACATCCAAGACCCAGGTCAATATGAAAAAGATCTTTTTCCATTTTGACCTGACCGGGGATCGAACCCGGGACCCCCGTGTCGCAGGCTAGCGTGTTGACCGCTGCGCCACGGAGCTCGTCCGTATAGACATTAAAATTAAATGCTGAAATAAAGAAGCTCGGATAAGCTTAAATTAATCCTAAAAAATTACAAAACTTTTTTGGGCTGTCATGTAAAAATAAACCCAATCAACTTTCTAAAACTTATCACTAGCCCATTTGATTCACTGTTGAACAAAGTGTTTCCTGATCACCTTTCCTCGAATGGCTACAAGTGTCACGCTTGTGGCCGCCAATTACACCATCATTGCAGTGGTCGCATTTTTTGCCGCATCTTGTACAAAGGTGGAGCAGGCACGCGATGCAAAAAGCTAGCATGAGCAATTAATACACTGTTACGTTGGCAAAAAATGAGTGCAGTGCTTGCACTATTTGGAGGTTAAGGAGAAATTAAGAGCAAGAAATAACATTTGTCTTATCTTGCGGATCCGGATTTAGACTTGTGAAATGACAACAACACTAGTCGGAAACATAAAACGAATTATTATTTAAGTGTTTGATAAATTTCATTTCTTACAATAGATAATATAAAAAAAAAATTTTAAAGTCATATCTAGGATCTAAGAATAATCAGGATATGCCCTTGGAAAATGTAACAGTGACGCACATAAAAATCCCTACACTCGCGTCGCGACACTAGCGCACGCACACATCGGCACAAAAATCCCTACACTTTTCCCCGGTCGAAATGTCAAATTTCCCAAATGTCAAATACATGCTGCACACATGTGACTTGATGTGACGTAAGTTATGCTTCACTTTTGATGTGTCTAATGCCGGGTCCATATTATTCCTAGGTCCATGAGTCATATGTATGTTGTGATGGTTGCTCTATTGTTTTTATCGGAGGACTTCGGCACCATTTTCACAACCAAGGGACACACACTTCTTCTTCTACTTGCCTTCTTGTAAGAAATTTTGATTATTAGAAAACGTTGTTCGTTATATTAGCGAACAACGTTTGGGCGACTTGTGTTGCTTCGCTAAATTTCCATCCTAAAGAGCCAACGATTGACGCTATGATTTTTTTTCTTTTTCTCCTGAGCGTTTTCCTAGTTGTATCCTTAGCTGTGACGCGTTAGAGTTTGAGGCCAGAATTCAATATTATGACCGCCTTTATGCTGTGATATTGCATAGCTTTTTACGGGTGACCGCCTACCTGACACCAAACCTCTTTGAGTATGTCCTCCAAAAAGTTTTCTTTTGCCATTTTAATACTGGCTTACTTATACTTGTACTGTTATTTTTTTCTTTAGTGGTTCTTGGTAATATGGCCTTAGCCACTTCTATAGACCAACAATAATTATTATGTTACCTAGTTTTACATAATCAAGTATAATATAATAACTTTATAACCTAGATACAATAATAAAGTATAAAAGCAATAAATGTCAAATAAAGAATTTCATATTAATTGTATCACCACCATTACAATCTTATTGCGATAAACCGTTGCTAGATATTCCTAATAGCCATCAAGATAAAGCAGCTTCTGTTTCCGCGCGCATGCAATCAGAATATATTACGAGACGGGAAGTAAATGATTTCTTTAAATAAACGGAAGATACGCCGATGTCGTGTTAATAGATTCTCTGTGACATCGAGAAAGGACGCTTACATTACCATATGTATATTGTCAATAATTCTTTAAAATCTTTACATTTGTGAAAACGCAAATACGCAAACTGTAGCACTTGCGCACTCAATTGAAATTATTATTGAGAAAGAAGTGATGATAAGAAAAAAAACAATGTATTCTTAAGTCCACGTGAATCTCGTTGATGTTACCTCTTCTCCTGGTAACCGCGAGGTTCAGAGTTAACGCGACGGTTGTAATTATTTGCATTTGTCTCTTACTAGCTGTTACCCGCAGCTTCGCCCGCATGATAAATAGCCTATGTCCTTCTCAGTACCCTAACCTATGTGTGTGGCAAATTTCATGATGATGGGTTCAGTAGATAGGGCGTGAAAGCGTAAGAAACAAACAAACTCACTTTCGCATTTGTAATATTAGTTAGGATTAAACTGTACCTAAATACACTGTAAAAAAATATTTTAGAAATAATTCTACAAAATTCTCAAAAGTTTGACAGTTTGATTCCTGTTTACTGTATTACAGAGAATCCATGTTCGCATCTGATTGCAGCAAGACACCTGCGATATATTTATTATTTACAACCTAGGTAGTTATAGAAAAGTGTAATGGGAGTATTACAATTCTTATGACAAAAGATATCTTTCTTAGTATTGAGAATGAATGTCTCTGTTTCTAGTCTAGAAAATAATGCTTGTATACGTGATTCAAAGTTTGTGTTATTCATAGAGAGTGTTATTGGTTTGTGTTTTATGAATGGAAGTATTAGGGAGTAGAAAAATATTATGACAAATTGCTGAATCAGAAACTTACTCATATACCTATAGACCGTATTTTGAATTATTATTATTTTTATTTTAACTAGGTATTGAGACCCTAACAAGCCTGTACGAGGATTTCAACATAATTATATCTTATAAAATTGCACGAGACACAACCTGAATGTGATCGTTGATGTCTTTCGTAAAAACTAGAAAGTATGCAAAAAAAATTCAAAAAGTTATTTCTAAGTTTCGTATTGATGTTAATAGATCAATCTATTTTGCTATCTTAAGTTTCCTTATCCTAAGTTAAGTTTAGTGTTATGATTGTAAAGAACTAATAAAGAATTTTTACTCTATCTTATAGGTACCTTATTAGTTTTAATTAGTACAATTTTATTTGCACTAAAAGTGTGCAGCAAAATGTAGAAAGAAAGTGAGTGTAATTATTTTTAAAATTTTATTATAATCTTAAATACTATCTTAATATTTTAATGTAGTTCTGGGGTAAGCACCGGCCAAAATTAAAGACAAATAATTAAATTTTCCATTCTTCGTATGTATAGATATATATAGATCTGGCGTTGAGTCACGAAGAGTGTTTTGTCCGTTTCTCAGTATGCATTCATTAAACTGTATCGTACTATTTGTTCAGCGGGGACGGAGGTACTAGTTAGAATTGTAGAGCAGATGATTTATATGCCTAGGATTCGCAACCTTTCCGTCGTCACAATTTGCTAGTATTTTTTCGGTTTTCTGTAATTTGCTTTATTTTTTTAGTTATTTTGTTCCCACTGCTGAGCAAAAGGCTCCCCTTCTGTTCCTAATACATCAATAAATGCACACAATTCGTCTCTCCATCTCATTTTGATTAATTTATTATCTTTTTTTTTAAATACTCTTAAACTTTAAGGAGCCCTTTCAGTAAAATAAAGTTCAACAGTAATAAATAAACATTCTACGTTTATTTTGTACAAGATTAATCAGGCATGTAACACACAACATGCAACACTGTATGAATTCAAAGAAAATGTTTTGTCTTAAATCACATCTTGTATTCATTTTCGTTCAACGTTCAACAAAATTATTACGATGTTGGAAATAGGAATTTAAGCCTACGATTACTTTAATTTCAGAGGTGTGAACAACTTTCCTGCCTACACAAACATATAAACGTATGCAACGAGTGTTATGTTCTCTGCAAGTTATATTATATTACGCAATGCCCAGATTACAACACTGAAAACGGCGTGAAAGAAAACTGTGAAAAATATATTACACGAAATATCAATATTGACTAAACATTTTACTGTAAGATGTAAAGTTGCGTAAAACATTATTTATGCACGTAACATAATAAACAAATATATTTATATAAAAGGAAAAATTTATTGTTTATTGACTTATCAATGCACAACCGCAACTACAAAGACTAGGAACCTGATATTTTGCCTAAAAAATCTTTTTAGAATGGAGCACTTATAAGAGATTTTTGACCTTCTTCAAAAAGGGGAATTATGTTTGTATGAAAATCTATGAGTTTTCAAGATCGAAACATGAAATTGTACTTCGCTAGTTTATTAAGAATAAATAAGAACACGTTTAATAGTTTTTCGAAATTCAACGTTTCAAACAATTCCCTTAAACGAGTCAAATATTAGAATAGGAATATCATTACTTTTTAAGTCATTAGTTAGAAAGTCGGTATTAATAATCTCTGGTAAATACTGAATTTTACAAAAAATTAGGTTTTTAATAAATTATACCTTTAGTAAATTATCCTCTAGATGTATTTGCGCGGCACCGAGAATAATAAGCCTCTTAATATTAGTATCGAAATTTTGAGAGGCTTAGAATTCTTAAACCATTGATAATTTTACCAAGTTGTATAAGAACGTACGTAGATTAAAATGAAATAAATTCCCTAGAGATATGTGCGATCAGGGCCTTCCTAAGAAGATCATCGCTTTATTCTGAGAACCCCTATACGGTGCCTTATTTTTTCATCGTCTTGTAGATATAATTATTGTTTTTTTTTTAATAAACTCCAAATAAATTAATATATTTTTCTATAACTGTCCAGATATTTTTACAGAGTGTAAGGAACACGTAATGTATTAAAGATGGGAAAGTCATTTAGAAGGTGGTATTTATCGAAGACTTAATGAAGATGAATTTAAGCGGTATCTTCATTGAGTTTATAAATAGCAGATTAGTAGGTATTTCACAAAGTCAAGAAGCAATTAAGATTTGCGACGAAACAAGCGACAGAGTGACCGCCAAACAAAGTAACACTAATGGAGGAGGTGACTAACACCCATCTGAAACTGACAAAACTTCGAAAAATACATACTTTATAAAAAAAAGAATACATAATAATAGTATCTTTTTTATTTTGATAATCCTGACGTGTTCGTCTTTGCCGTGGAACTTTTATTTTTTTCCAAGAATTGTTAATTTGGTTAATTATGTTATTCACAAGGAACAATAACATAGCAGTAATTATGCGCCCAATAATGATGAAAAATAAAAATTTTAAGTCCGTCATAATTTTGACGTACTTATCTGTTTGTGTGTCCCTATATGGTACGGTAGCTTCAATAAAGACAACCTAATAAAGGCAGTTTTATTTGAAATGGAATTGATCAAGAGTGTCAGGTATTTATATTTCATCGAATATTCAGATCTATCCAAGATCTGGTAGGGGAGGCTAAAAAGGGAAAGAATAATCCAATGTTTTCGAATATTTGCAAGTAGAGTCCCAAATGAAAGGGATTACGTGATATGAATATTTCAAGACTGTAAATTACCTACATGTGAATCGGTTAAATATTTTGAAAGGTAGAAAGTTTTAACGACCATGGAATTCCTCGAAGAGGATTTTTTTAAAATTATCTTATTGTAGTAGATTGTTTTATATTTTAATCGGATTCAGTTATCTCATAATGCATTTCCAGCAATCTTCTGTTTTAAATGCACAATTGCACACAAATGAGAAAATTAATTAAAGGAGATAAGTATTACATAACTGCGCATTAAAAATCATTTAAGTTGAAATAGAAGAAAAAGGTGTGTTTTAGATGATAAACATTCTATTAACACATTTCAATACGAAATAGTAAAATAAGTGAAGGTAAATAAAATATTTAACTTGTTTTGAATATAACGTAACTGAGTAGGCATTTATATTTTCCTTTAGATTACTAAATAATATATAATAATTAAATATACATTCATGGATATTACGTTTCTTATGTCATTAATCTCACTAAGATTTTTCCTTTATTTATAATTATTTATACGAAAATATCTGTCTTGTTATCCTATGATTTATATCCAATCTCATATTCTAAATGTCCTTATTCTTTGATTTAATATTTCTAGAAGAAAATTATGTATTTTTTTCTTTTAAGTATTTAATATTTTCTTCCAAAGTTATGCACACCAGTAGCGTTACCCACAGCGTAGTGTAGCGAATCAGTCGCATATGAGCTTCGAGCAACACGGAAGGGAGTAGCCATACGCTGCATTCCCCTCTGTCAAGGTACAAGCCAAAATTAGGCATATGCATGTCTATGTGTTAGTTATGTGTGACTCATCTGTACACAAATTATTTTTTCTTTTTATGTCATTTTTTGTGACAATGTCATAATTACTATCAAGTGACAGTTTAAGTTTTGTATGTAGGTGTGCGGAACTAAACTTGTGTGCACATTTCCCCCCGCAAAAAACGCCAGAAAAATTGTCATAGTAAATTGTCGCTTTGCCCACTCCCTCCGTCCGGTACGGAGGCCGTGTTGCTCGAAGCATATGAGCAATGAGAAGTGCCAGCAAGTTATCCGCACAAATCCGGATATAACCAGATCGTAATAAAATTCTCCAAAGTTCTACACCGTAAATAACACTTCTAATTATAGAGATGTCATTCAAAAGTAGGGCGAATTGTAAAAATCCTCGCTTAATAGCCTTTAACTGATCTTCTAATTAAGAACCAGACATATTCGGTTTCTCGGTAAACAATTCGAGATCAAAACAACTAACAAGTAATTTACCGTCCATGGGCATTGAAGAGATTTCGAGGTATTATTTCTGTATTTATTCCACAACTTCATTACTGCTAATAGCATGAAGTTTTATAAGAATACTTTCGAAACAACACTATTTGATAATTAGTATGAAAAATATTATGCGAATTGTTGGCTTGGCTTTAGCGTGAAGATAGACTAGCTAGGTATTTGTACGTAAATACCTATTTTTCTTTTCTTAATTAATACAATATTCAATATAATATGATTGTAGTACAATTTAAATCATTAAGCATTAATATATAAAATATTATACATGTAGTTATTATATTTGTACCTACAAAAGTATTAATAATTGTAAAGGTGTTAAGGGCGTATCCTAGCAGTATTTTTCAGTATGTTTTCCATACAAATGTATTCCTCTATTTTCTCGTTGCTTATAAAGGCACGAATGTTTTTCTAAAAAATTTTTTTTTGGAAAACAGTTTTTTAGAAAATAATAAAACAGGACCATACCTATTTTACTACTAGATTTTATCAAAAAAGAATTGTGCCTCTAGAAGCAGTTTTCAGCAAGAAAATACAGGAATACATTTGTATAGAAAACATACTGCTAGATTTTTTTAGTAAGGAGCACTATGTCTACAATTTTTTACCTAAATTAGGACACATTAATAATTATGTTCATTTAGTTTATTTTCCATCGATACGACAGTTCGTGTATGCCTTTATTTTCGAACCTTCTAATATATGATTTGTGTCAGTCCATGAATATGTCCGTATAAAATAATACGCATTATAAGTAGCTTTATTTCCGTAAATAAACAAAAAATATGCAAATCTTAACTAGTGCGCGCCCATGGCTGCGTTGGACTTGAACTTTCAATAACATCGCACCACTCATTGATCGCGCGACCGGCATTGATACCTACCAATCATTGCCATGCCAACTTTGTGTTAGAATCTCCTGCTTTTTTAAAGTTGGTTAAATTGCACCTACTTGTACTCAAAATACAGTAATTATGATTTATTGGTGAAAATAAAGCGTGATAAGAATTATAATTTGAATGTAATATATTCCTTTTATTATATACTTATCTAAAGTATTTGTGTATAAAAGAAAATATATTATATTTTATTATAAATTAACTAAAGTTATTATGTCAAATATTTTAAAAGATGCACTCAGTAGTTATCGTTAGTAGACAAAAAGCATAAATTTTAAATTATTATACTCGTTTATGCAACAAAACTTGAATTGCATAGCATAAACGAGTCATGTCGACATACTATTTATCACTAAACTTAGTCATAAAAATAGAGAATAGGAAAAAAATCTATAAAATTCCGATGAATCCACAATTTGTGAAAAATAAACAATATAAGGTATTACAATAATTTAACTGAATCACTACATATACCACATTGCGTTGACAAGAGTACTTCATGCATTTAACAAGCATTTAACATGGGTAATGTCGGACTACATTGCATGTCACGTGAATTATAATGCTATGCTATGAAGTATATTTCTCAAACTTTGTTGTACTAGAAACTCGATCCTATTTGCATAAAGATTTGTGTGTCAATATGTCACACATTGATTGCAATGGTGCCGTTGAGTCAAAGTATAGATTGAAAGGTAACATTGTACCTGAATACACTGGCATTGTTTAAGTAGGGTATAACTTATAAGTAAGGATAAGGTTAGATAAAAAACATAATCACATATACCAATGCTTACAAAAAAGAGCCAAAGTTTGGGTTTGTCCAGATCACCGATAAAAAAAAAATATTGTAATTTGTTTGTAGAATGCTCGTGAGGAAAGAAAAAGCTGTGACATGCACTTTGAGTTAAATTCTTTCGTGTGCTTCCGCCACCAATTAGTTCATGCAAACTATTGCTGGCCAGCGCCCACCCACTGCTGTTAGTCCCGTCATGCCCACCATCAATAGCTAACACAACACGTGTCGCGAGCACGACTGCCGATGCTGCTGCAGCCTCAACGGATGCAGCAACATCGGCAGGTTCGCAAGCATTAACTAGTTTTTTGTATGGAGTAGGAATGTCAGTCAGCTGTTTGACGAGCGCCGTGGCGCAGCGGTCAACACGCCTGCCTGCGACACGGATGGTCCCGGGTTCGATTCCCGGTCAGGTCAAGATGGAAAATGATCTTTTTCAAATTGACCTGGGTCTTGGATGTTTATCTATATAAGTATCTATTATAAAATATAGTATCGTTGAGTTAGTATCCCATAACACAAGTCTCGAACTTACTTTGGGGCTATCTCAATCTGTGTGATTTGTCCGTATATATTTATTTATTTTATTTATTAATAGTGTCTGCCAGCGAGAAATAAAATACTTATCCATTTGTTATCTTGGTATATGTAGCTAGTGTATGATTTATTTATTTTCATCACACTTATTTTTATTAATTTGTGTCAATAAATGCAATTAAAGTGGGCTGAACAGTTTCGATTATGGCCGCAGGCTATAAGATTCCATACAATTAAATAACGACCGAGATGCATTAAGTTAAGTGTAATTTTTACCCGACAGACCATCTCAGAAGGAGGGTAATGTTTTTTGTGCGTATTTCAGTATATATAGGTATGTATGTATATATGTCAGTTCTATTGTTGCATCTTGTAGTCTAAACGTCTGGACGCACTGGACGTGTGGTGTCATTAGAATTGTATTCTTCCCCGGAATATCATAGGCTATGTAACGTCAGCAAAAACCTCACATACGTGTGACAAATCTACTAGGTAGACCCAAAAAGTTGTCGAATCGGGTATTCAAATTTGGAACTGTTAATAAATAATTTTGCACTAGACTGCGATATTCTTCTCATTAATTAAAAATTTGAATTTTGATGCCTTATGGCTGCGGATGGCTATATCATGTTCGGTCTTTGACTTTCACTTTATGGATATAACATTTTCATCATCTGTGGAATCAGTGGCAAAATATTAGCTACTGAAAGCACTCCTCTTATTTGTTAGTAGTCACTAGTTGCCGTTCGTACACAATGTACAACGCAGGCCTGAATAGGAAGGTTTTTTGTTTTCCCAACAATGTATGTATTTGGATTCACGTTTGGCACAGGTAGGCCAGTTAGTAAATTATAAGTCAAGCAAGCGTTTGTCTGGTAACCTCACATTGCGACACGAGCACCTGTTAAGGTGGTTTTCGCAACGGATGCATATTGTAAACAAATACATTGGGTTAAACGTGAAAGCGAATAGATTTTCCTTATAGGCACAGTACTGTTTGCCCGTCAACTTTGTATTCCTACCTTCAAGGTGGCAGTAAGCTGCTTGCACTTTGTTTTCCTTGTGCTTACATCAGGATTCATATAGATAATATTTCTTTCCAAAAGTTCCTTATTTGTTTATAATCGATATCAATAAATACCATTACAAATTATAAAATAAGACACAATTAAATTCTTTCCATTGTCTGGATGCATTCATGTATTTTAAAACCTGAACGTTCATATAACTTTTTTATTTGAAATGAGTTTACTCCTAACCGACATCTAAGAATGATGAAAGATGAAGAGAGCTTAGCCAGAAGAAGCCCATTTATACTATTTTCAAAAGATTCAGGTTATATGCGTGCGGAAATACAGACGCAAGCAAGAATTCCAATCCCCAGCTGTGCGCCTAAAAATTTGACTGACATCTCGATATTCGAAGACATGAATGACGATCATCAAGACTTACGATTATAAGGAAAAGCTCGGTTTGTAAATTCACGCGTTATAAATCAAATAATATTAAAAAATAAAAAATGTCATGAGTGTACCAGATGCAAAACACTGGAATCATAAAACCGAACTAAAAAGGAACCTTCTTTTTCGCTAGTAGATTGCAAGTTTGTGACCTTCAAAAGTGGAACATTCCACAGAAAATTTACTAACAATGTTGATAATCACTTCATAGGTAATAAATAACTATCGGAATGTGCAATAAATGTTTAGTTGTAAATATTCCGTATGTAAATACTTGAACATTTAACAAAAATGTTAGTTAATGCATATAAGTATAAATATATAAAGGCGGCCAATGATTGCACTTGTACTATAAGGGTACAATTTTATGCCATTAATTTATAATATATCGTTTAAATTTTATTTTACGATTAGTTAAAGAGACAGATTTGCCGTTACAGATTTGGGAAATCTCCTATTCTTTATCTTTTTGTGTATAAGAACCTATTAAAACATACGTCAAACTTCAAATTTGTTGAAAAAACTAATTAAATATAAACACAATTTATTAGAATAACTTAAACATTAGGCGAACGCAATAAAACGCCTCATTATTTAGAATAAACAGTCAAATAAATTAAAATGGATGTGCAACAGTAATTTATCTAATGTACGCGATAAACGCCCGGTTTACGCTTGACACCGTGGAACCCGTTCTGGCCGCTCGTTAACATATCTGTACCTTTCCCTTTATCTTCTAGTAAAGGTACGTATCCACTGGCAACGATAGAGCGGTGCAATAAGTGCGCTGCATCTGCGCTCTCGCGATGGCACTCCGGTGTTTTAATATGTGATACTTTACTTTTCAACCGACGAAAAACCGAGAAGGTTATCCAGTGATAGCGTATATTCTTTTTTATTTATGACCGCGCAAAACTTTTTACAGAATAGTCCGATTTTGATAATTCTTGTTTTATTGTAAAGGGTGGTCCCATGTAGGTTTAGATAAGAAAGTCTAAACGTTAGGGTTCAAAAACAGGGGATGATTGATTTTTCTTTTCGCCTGTTTAAAAAGGTTTTATTATTCTTACGATTTTGTATTCAATTTTTGACTTTGATTCCAAGATGAAAATGTTGCCAGGGGATTCAAACCAAGCTGTTTGAATCCGATCAACAATCTTACGGCGTGTGTTATATCATATTAAGACGGGACAATGGAGCTGCGTTGTAAACTCTTCGTGCGTGGCATTGCTACCAATCACGTTGGAACATAGTAGTACAACTGGAGCAAGCCTTATTACTTAGGGCATGACTCATAGTACGATTGGCAGCGACATTTGCCTCAAAATACATTTTAAGTCCCTTAGCCAAGCTGATCTGACTCCAGTGCTGACCTCAAAAAACACTTAAGAAATAAAGAAGTATGTAACGATGTGTAAACAACATTGAACATAATACTTAAAATAATATTACTTGTAAAGATGATCTCAGTGTGGGGTACTCCGACTTGATCTTAATTTGCGGACTTACTAATTAAATAATATTCTTTCCCTGCGTATACTTAGTTAATACTCGTAGTATCATGATCAATTTTACTCTTAATTAATTTTTAATATGTATATGTAACAAAAACCCTGAGTAGGTACCTATATAAGGAAAATTCATCAGTGGCATAGTGGAAACGCACCTCTCGTAAAATGCAGCTTCTAAGCGCAGCAGCCATGGAGCGATAATCATGTATTTACTATTCAAATGCAGATTATAAATAGACTGGGGTTCCGCAACCCGATATATCAAAGATCTTTAACGAATTATTTTTTAATCACATCGGTTAATGTGCAGATTTGTTTTACCTGTACACCAAAACTGAAGTGGTAGGTATGACAATCCTTTTTTTTATATTCACGGGTTTTTCACGTTATGTATACGTATGTATCTGTGTATTTTACTGTGACATCTTAACCGCTATAAAAATTTTCAAAATTATTTGACGCTAGAATCAGAGCGTGTTTATTAAGAAGTAAAAATAGGGAAGTATTAAGCTTTTCTAGGATCGTGATCAAACTAACTGAGCGGCCAAGACCTTGGCCTTGGGTAAATCAGTATAGACGTGAAGACTCCTAGCAAATATGAAAAAGTTACTCTTCAAGTGCCTACGGAACCCAAAAGTGGGGCCTGGTAGGCGCTTGACTGTTTGTTTTTTCCGAGTTTATAGAGCGACAGAGTAAACTATTAGCTCGTTTATGATTACGACTCTGTATCTTATTACAGTTATAATGATGAGGGATAAACGGTTAGAATGAAGGAAATTAAATAACCTACTCTAAGTGATTCTTTTAATTAAATTCTCATAAAATATAGCTGCTTAATCAATACAAGGATGATCTAAAAAAAGTTTAATTAAATTATCCCGTTGAAACTTTCTACTACTTGATTGCTTTTAGTTTTATATTAAGCAAAACGTATATTATTTTCAACTCCATTAGTTAATCATTTACAAGGTCCTACTGTAGACGATTTACAATCGCAACCATTCTATAAGTAATTACTCCATATAAGTATCATATGCGACTTTCTATCAATCACAATTTAACTTACCATAAATATTCAAGTAAATTATGTACTAATTTTAATTAATGTGATTTTGTTTATTCTCTTTCTTTAATTAAAATATAATACTAATATTACCATCTCAATTTCCCATATCTTAAAGATGGTACCTTCCACTGTTACTAGTTGCTTTTATCGTTAGATGTCAACCATTTAACTAAAATTTACTTTGAAATTCAGCCTTATGACAAGGCTACTCTGGTTACACACATACATAGATACATATAGTATGTACGTCTGTTTTCCTTGCGAGGTAGACAGAGCCCAGGTCTATAAAACCTAAAGGCCATGTTTAGCATGTTGGTAGGTGGAGAACGGAATCAAAATTATGATGGGTTGCTAGCCTATCGCCTATTGACATTCCACACGCCTATTCCCTCGATTGGCTTTTACGATTTGCGCGGGAAGAGAAGCAGCTGACACATTCTATGTTTTTTTCTTTTCTCCCAGACCATTGTGAAAGAAAACATAAGAACAAAAATAACTATAATCGATACGGATTTTCTATTCGAGTCTCAGATAGACAAGTTTGGCTGTCTCGATGCGATAACCACGTCGTTATTGGGTCAACGTTTTGCAGCAAGCCTTGACTGGAGAACATTTGCCTACACTGCCCATCGGCCATTGCTAAATCCCAGCTCGCTCCAAACCTGTTCCTGTACTTGTACTCCTCGACCGGTTTCCGCCAAAAATAACCTGAAAAGCGTTGGCGCCTGGATAACCGATAAAAGGTGAATGCAACTATGCACTTAGAATAACAAGGTTTCAATGAAGTACGCTTTTAGTACCCTAGGTTAATTATCTTTTTGCAAACTCTTGGATGTGAGAAGAAAATACTAATTATTATGAACTGAACTTTACCGCACCATAAAGAATCAATTTTCATGTTTTGATATTGACATATCCCATATAATTTTAAATTTTATAAAAAGTCACAGACTAATTAAACATGGGTTTGGGTTCCTGAGAGATGGAGATTGATTTGTATCATAAAAAATGCTAGACGTAAAATTAATCTCACCGAAACACAAACTTGAAAGATTAAGATATATTGACATACATTCTGCAACTTTTATTGTCAAGGTAGCCCATAAAAACCCATACTCATATAAAACGATAAGTTCTGAGAACAGAACAATAAAACAAACTAAAATGGTGTTGACGATCGATTCAATCGAGATGGTGCTCAATGTGATTTGGGCGACGCACTAAGTATGTCACTCGACCGAGCAAACAAAACGCTATGCGCAGCCGCCCGCTGATCGCAGATTATTGAGAAGTATTGTCAATACAATAACGGATTCGAAAATAAAAACTCATTTTACCTTTTGAAATATGTAATGTAATGAAATGTGTGGATTGAGTCGCATACCACATAAAAAATTGTGGACTTTAGGTACTATGTATATAACAATACAGCGGCTGGCCTAGGGTGGCAGTGCCACGGTATTGAAAAATTAAATATAGGCGTGCCAGTGGGTGTATAATATCCGTAAAACATCAATCACTACTACTGTACATTGGGAACTGTCGAACTTTGAACCACACGGTTTTGGACTTGGGTTTTAAGTCAAGCACAGATCAAAATCATAACGAAAATTATGTTCTTGGGAATAATATATGTATCTGTTCCAAACTATATAGAACGAGTGTCATTGAGTTACTTTACTATGCAATACGTTCAGTAATGTTTTAATTATTCGTTGTATTAACATTTATTTCGATGACATCACTTAACAAATAAACGTTAAGTTATTTTATAATATATTAAAACGACACATTACCTAATCTGCCACGTATCTGGAACATTATTGGTGATATTTCTTAGCAGCATAAAATGTTAGATTATTCGAGTTTGGTAACGATATTCTGTACTCTGTACCTGTTTATTTAAAGTAGCCGTCATAAATGTATACAGGTGATACAATATTAAAGACTGTAGTCATGAATCAATGCAGGTGATGACACTACTATGATAAGTCAAAACAAACGAGTATATCCAAACGGAGAATCAAACATTGTGTTCATCTTTTTGCATGAAGCCATTACTCTTAATTAGTAATCCGAAGGGAATCGTAGCCGTCCGAATCCTCGTTGATCTTAATTCATAATACTAATATAGTCTCAAGGATGATTCTGCTCTTAACGCGATCAGGCACGCGATTTGATCATTACATTATGTAAACTGTAGCCAATAACAGAACGTCGAACGAATCATAGCTATATAAAATGTAACTAAAGGTACATCTTTCAAAAAGAAGCAAAAGCAGGTTAGTCGTAAAAAATTTACTACTCCAAAACAGTCAAAGTAGCTTCATCATCATCATCAGGTATTTTTTAGTCTCCACTGTAGGAGCACGACCCTATCCCTGTACTTCCAGTCAAAGTAGCTACTTTGACTGGACCATATCAAGCTTGATATGGTTAAAATAATATATACAAAGATTTGACCCATCATAACAGCAACTCTATCGCTTAGTGGCTATTTTTTTTGCAAGTAATTCCTTGTAGGTTTTATGCTGCATAGATGTCACATTCTATCATAGTAGTATTGAATTAGTTCCTATACACAGGTGTGACTAAAGACCAATTTGGCCACTACACTAAATCCATCAAGACTTTTAAAGATAACATCTACTATTAGTTTACCTTCTAATTGCAAATTCTTTGACAATACGTTCTAAGCAAAACGCGTAACCGTAAAACTCCGTAAAATTTAAAGCGTCTCGGATCACACTGAGAATACAAATAAATAACTAAACGGTGCTTCACTCCTTCCCAGGTTCGTTATGCAACTCCCCATGTTTCTTAGCACAGAGACATGGCCACGCAACGTCGGTATCCAGCTAAATCCAGTTACATTTTATAATGACGCCATAATTTTAAATTATCTTCTCTTTTGACTCTTTCTTTACTACAGACAACAATTTCCAATGTCTCATTAAGCTAAAAAAAATAATAACTACTAATATTTTAAGTTCCTAAGAATTACTTGAAAATCAGGGGGTTTTCAATTAATGTTCTTGGGAAGTTAACAAAAGACAGTAACTTAAGTTATTTCTAACCCTTGTGTGACGGTTAGACGAGCATGCAATTAACTGATCGGAAAATATAAGATGGTATCTAGCCAACGAACTGATATAATCACGTCTGTGCCGGCCAGTAACTGTAATGAACGAGAGAATTCTAGAATCGGTGGATTTCAAAACATACGAGAGACATGTAATTTATACATGAAGAATGTGAAAAAGCACAGTGGCGGTACATTTAAGTATTACCATATAAAATAAGAATATCTAATTGGTAGCGATACGTTTCCTAACTTTTCAGCACAGATTTCCTGTTATCTGAAGACTAAGAAGAGATTTTATTTATTTGTATTAAACGTTTAATACAAATATCGTGTAGTTTAAATTGATATGAAATTATTTATGAAATAACATGAACGTCAAGCTCCAATATACAATTTATTAATACAAATATACATGTTTCAATAACATTACATTGGACACACCGACGCTTTTATATGAGAAATAATACACAAGTAGCACATAATACCAAATCGAATTCTAGCTACTCGGTTTGGTAAAAAATAAATATTCTTAGTACGTACTTGTTTTAAATCAGTCGTTGACTTAAAACTATACTACGTATGAACTAAATTTAAAGTATCTGCTTAATTTAATAAAACTACTTAATAATTATTTTATAAGTGTTACTAAAATTAGTTTAGTCATAATAGTCGATGAAAAAGTCTTATAAGGAGTAAACTTTAACAATCTGCATTATTTTTGTATCTCCTGGCGATTAAGCTATAAGGCTAGTAAGGCTTTTAAGGGTGCCATACCAAAGAGGCAAAAAAGAACCCTTTTACAGTATCACTCGGCTGTTTTACCTAAGTTACGAATTTTCACATTACTTTAGGCTCTTAATGATTTTTAGTCCCCGTAAACCTCAACCGGATTTTACAGAGATAAAGGTAAATAGGACTGTTTGAAAATACGATTACGGTAATCTAAGATCAAGAGGTACAAGTCATTAAAATTTGTCCTTAAATATTTTATAGGTTTTTGGCAAATGAGCTGTAATACCCCCCATTCGCAAAACCCGCGTGTTATGAGACTCAAGTTAGGGTATCCATACGCCTTATAATGCGACATTTCCCCAATAAATAACAGTTATTAAAAAATAATAAACATAACAAAGTGAGTAATTATTATTTAAATAGATAAAGTCGGGCGTGTCTCACATCGAACTTATATGTTTTTGTAGCGAAAATTGCAGAGAGCCGCATTATTCACATTGCACCGTATACACACATTCGACCGTATTATTTTGGCGGTGTCTGTTCATATAATGAATATCAATAACATTTTTTTTAAAAGGTAAATGACTGACATACTCATTTTACTACTCGATACAAACTAAAATCTAAGATTTTTAACAGTTTATCTTTTGATATTTGGAATTGTCCAAGAGTTGAAATGATACTTCAATCTATTTCACAAAAGCAATTTTTCTAACATACAAGACTATCAGCAACATGCTTCGTCAAAACTTACAAACGCTTACCTGCAACCTGCTTCGTCAGAACTTACAAACGTTTATCCGCAACCTGCTTCGTCATTTTGTACAAACAATATCCGCGACATGCTTCGTCAAGTTGAAATGATATCAATAATATATAGGAATTGTAATTGCATTCCTACTCAAGAGGTAATTTAAATTTGGCGCATCTTGTTGCAGTTAAGTAATGAATCAAGTAATTTTAATTACTTGCGTGCAGGCAAATAGCCACTTACTGACTTTTCTAATAAACTCATAACATTAGTGAAATATCGAATTGGTGTTCATTTGAAAAACAAAGTACATAAATAAACATATTTTTTGACTTTACAGAAAAAAGATGATTAATAGTTTATCCAATACAAGAAATAAACATACGTTAAATATTACCGATTACTTGTAGCATGATATAAGTAGATGTTATTAAAATAGGTTTTTGTGTTTCGTACCAGTCGCGGGTATAATACGCGAACAAAAGAACCAAACATACGCGTCGAATTGAGCGCCACTTTTCTTTTTGACATCAATATGAGCGAAATATTTAAATGTATATATTCAGCTCTAGCAAAAGAAGATACGAGTCGTGACTTGGTATGAATTACCACACTGCCTCTGAATATTTACAAATACCGTCAGAGCTGTTAACCTTAACAGTACAACGTCGTGCACAGACCGTAGGTAATACAGGTAATCCAAGCTGGGGAACGGCTAGTTTGCAATACGCCAACGCATATCTGCAGGCGGCCGAGCGGCGCGGCTCGGGCCAGCTTCCACCACCGACCGCCGTTCAAGGAGGTGCAGACCTTTTCGAAAGTCAACCGAAATACATTATCGGCTTCCCCACCAACTCGCAAATGCAGCAACGTTCGCAATGCCTGTTTACAAAACAAAGTATTGTACTCACCTGTTGAAATATTTCAGAGGTCCAAATCGCGGATATCTCGTAGGTGTCTCGTGTGAATAGAGTAGTCCGTTTTTGCATTCACGTACCGAAGCACGATCACACTGCGTGAGAGAAAGGGCGCGCAAGTCGCTCACAAGCGGACACTATCGCGTGTTGTGCCTCGGCGGTTTACAGCAAGAGTGGGCGTCGCGAAAGCGTGTTGGCGTTCGCGGGGCTCAGCTGGGACTGAAGGCCGCGAGGTGCGGGGGCCACTTTATGATAGCGCGAGCACACCCCGCCGCAGCGCAGCCTGCGCCCGCGCCGGTGGCTGTCGACGTCGCTCCCGAATTATCCTGAAAATTCCTGAAAGTATGGATGCTGTAACTAAATTTCCAAATATTTTTATCAACTTTTTTATGAGTCTTAATTATTCATCCCTATAAATGTATTATTTTTTAAATACATTTTTAAATGGGTTTAGGGTAAACAATTATACAATACGGTAGATTCCTAATATTTAGTCCGTCAGTTAGATAATCAATTAAGTTTTTTTCCTTTTTTTTCCGTGTGGTTCCCGGCATAGTAGAATACGACCACTCCATGTCTTCCCGTGAATGTTGTAGCAGGCGACTTAGGGAGCACAAGCTTAACAAAGTTTATAAACATCAAAGAGACCTCTTTAACCCTTCTGTCCAGCGTGAAAAGTGGAGGCCAAATCCTCTGACTGCCCTGGCTAATTTATGGATCTGGCAGTACAGAGAGGGTCATGCTCTTGCAGTGGAGAATAAAAAAGATCTGATGATAATGACGTTTTTTCTTTTGTAAAATAACCAAAATATAATAAATATATTACCTGTTAAAATTCCGTTTAACGCCACAGTATGCTACACTTTGACGTCACGAAGTCACGAGCCCCAATTTATGAACTTAAACGCGTTTTATCTTTTTCATATATTATTTAATTGACAAAAGAAAAATAGGAGTCCAATATTTAAGGATATCTAATCGTCAATGTTACATTTTAATATTATTATTTTGACACAGGAAATTAGGCTATTATAGATCTATCGCATATTTTAAGAAACAGTAAAATAAAATATTAAGTGCTACGTGGATAGAGAGGAAAATGTGGACCACTTCGTAATATAACCATCACACAACCCTAATTTGGATATCTTCTTGATTTACTCAGCAAGTACCTTCAAAAATATATGCTTGAATGAACAAAAATATTTATATTTTGTAAAAAGCATTAATTTTAGCTGTTAATGGAGTTTTTCATTCTACATGTTGTGACGTCGTTGAACAGAGCGCTAGATGATGTCTTCATTTCATGAAATGAATGAGTCATCTTCACGATGATATTAACTCGAACTTGATAATTTTAAAAGCATAAAAGGATATCTTACTTTTTTGTTAAGCAGTGAGGAGTAATTTTTTTTTTACTGTAGGAGATAGAGAAAAATATAAATAAGAACCATATCACACCAGTTTATTGAGGAAATATAAACCACAAGCAACTGTTTTCGAAAATTGGCATCAAAACATATAAAGTCGAAAAAAACACTGTTTGTAGGCGTAGGATAATTAAATATCACACAAATCGACAACAGCAATAGAAAAGGAAATTATATATTTAAAATTATATTTATATTTATTAATGGATAAGATGTGATAATGAAATAGTTTTAAGGTTTTTACCTTTACGCAAAAATAACAAAATAAATTTTAATGTCATGGAACAATGTTAAAGCTTATAAAGGTCGAAATAGTTCATGAGGATGTTATTTTTTATTTAGAGGAAATAGTGAAACCTGGTCAAAGGGAGGTTTTCGGTAACTGACACCGTAATTATCTCGGACCGCGGTCCCAGTTACAGAATCCATTTTTTTTGCTTCCGTCGACTGGGACCACTAACTAACTAATAACTAATTTAAGAGCCAATCAGACGTACTGAAAAATTCTGAAATTATCTACTTAGTCTTGGCAGCAGGAGCAAAATTGATAAATCTTTGAAACGTGTCTTATGGGGATTCGGAAACCGTCATGTAGCCTGCTCCGGCATACATCAGTACTTTTAAACAGGACAAACATTTTTATTAGAACGTCCAAATGAAACCACGTTCATTACGAACTTTTTTAAGTATAGTATAGTTATATAAGTTGCATATTTGTATTAAATACATAGTGTTGGTTGCGTTTATCAGCTTCATTAAAGATAATATTTCTACGCCATTCTTCTCTATCCAGTTGGGTACGCTGACAAACCTCTAACACTAGTTTTCTCCACTTGAATTAATTCTGTGCTTGAGCTGAGCGCGTTTTTTTGTTAAATTCGCGATGCGATATATTCAATGCATAGTTATTGTAAAATAATTTGACATATATAGATCGGGGAAAATGTAATTACGTATTTTATATGTATGTGTAAAGTTTTAATAAAATATCTTCTATATGTTTTATGTTTCGGGCTAGTTTAGATAGCATTGGAAAGGTACAACTTTCCAGAATTATATATAAAAATGCACTTAACATATTCCGACAATTTTCAACCGTATCAATGTCTTTTGAAACTGTGTGAACTTAACGCAGAAATTTTACATTTTTGAAAGTTTATTTATATAAAAAAGGAAAAATTCAAAACACACCGAAAATGCATTTCGTTGTTTTATGTACATATGGCAGTCCTAGTAAGAATGATACTAAGTTAATTCAAGCATTTTCTGTCTGAATATTTTGTCAAAGTTTCGCCTCTTTTGTATGGGCGGATAAAATCCCTTCCAAATACTTTTCTCCCACCTAATATTTGTTATACTCGGTTGCATGGCTGAAGCCCTTATATAGATTGTGATATCCTCAAGAGATGTTTGTGCCTGTAGTAGCTACGTAAAAATTCTAAGGAGATGCGGATTGGCCCTATGCTTGGCTAAAAGCTACACTGCATATTATATCTAAATATGTTTATCATATGAACTGATGAAAGTACTAACGCACAGATGGAAAACTGGCAGTGTTTCTAAGCAATATGGCGTCCCTGCACCTCTCCTTTGTGCTGAGGAGTTCCTAAGGTTTCGAAAAACAGGGTTAGCTGCTACTGCTCTGAACTGAAACTTAATTCACGCATATACAGTGCATGCTAATGGATGTAAAGTTTGGTTTGTAGTAGTTTTAGGCATAATTATCAATAAAAAACACCATACGTGTGGCATTAGTCTAAATATTTTTTTTAATGCTGCATCAACATGCTATTACCGACCTTCTTAACTTCAGGTCAGTATGCAAAACAAAGTTGTATGAAATGAAAATTGCATCGCTATGATCACTGTGTTTATAAACAGCATGATGGCTCTAAATAATGCATCAGGATGTAAGCACTCTAATACTCAACGATTATCGATACTAAGTATAGTAAATAACGATTCAATTATTGCTTCCCGTGTGTACACTTGGCATCATTTGCTAAATCGCAATAAAATTATTGTCACTAGCAGTAATCAGCGTCCGCCTGCCATTTAGACAGTTTACTTTAACATGTCATCATAAGTTTAAACAATTACTTATCATATAGCAATTGCAATGTGCTCCTTAAAAAAGTATATGTATATCAAAACATCTTATTTATACACCACAAACCACTATTTAACCAATCTTTAAATAATCTAATTTCTGGTTTGCGATCTATTAATAAGAAGCATCGTCTATATTTTCCTCCATCTCTAAGACGTTATTAGTATCTATATTATAATTTTACATGTTTGTTATACACTTCTACATTTTATCCGTAAATAATTATTCAAGTAAATCTATATTATAATTTTACATGTTTGTTACACTTCTACATTTTATCCCTAAATAATTATTCAAGTAAACATCAAATATAAAATATAATATTTGTTGACCACGCTCAGTTGATATAAAAAGGGCTTGAATAATTTTCACTAGAGTCTAGAGTTCATATGTTATAATATTAAAAAAGACAAAAATAGCTATGTCCGTGTCATACAAACAATTACCTAATTGTTCATTTTTTATGAGAGTGACCCTCTTTTTCTAATAGACCTGACGACTTGCTCTGTCTACCCCGCAAGGGAAAAGACCTGACAATATGTATGTACCTACATTTCTTTGTCTCCCTTAGAAATTTGTAAGTATATTTATTTTTCTTACTATTTTGTATTCTAGTAGTCTATAACTAAGTGGTCGGGTTCACTTAAAGACTAATTGAATACAAAATAGCAGTGAGATTTATATGTTTACAGGACGTTCATAATCAACCTGTATTAGGTATATTTAGTTACCGGTCGTGGAGGTGATCAGGGGTAAGATTTTTGAAATTTCGTCGTTCATGTACCAGCGGTTTTTCCATACAAAAACTGGCCAAGTGCGTGTCGGGCCACGTGCAGTATAGGGTTCCGTAGTTGCGAATGACAACGTTGACTTTACACTGTTCACACTCGCACCTCACAGTTTAACGACCATAAACATCTAACAATGAAAATTGTATGAAATTTTACATTTTCGAGTACATATTATAACTTGGTTGCCTATAACTTTTTAGTTTGCACTTAGTACTCGGCTTTGATAGTTTTCCTTTCAACTTCAGTATATATACTACTGCTGTAATTTTTTTCACGTATCCATGTATAACCGTTTAGCAGATAGAGGGGGGGGGCACTTACCTCTAACAAAAATTGCACTTTAAAACCAAATATTTCGGAAACGGATCCCTAAATCGAAAAATGGTGTTCTCAACCTCACAATATTTTTTTAAAGACCTATTTAACAATACCCAAAACGATGGGTTTGTATAGAAAACAAAAATATTACTCCCTCTTCACTTGTACGGGAGCTGCACTAAAATGTTTTTTTTTTTCAAGTTTTTTTCTTCCACTTTTTTTCCATGAGGAATATACATACCCATACCAAATTACAGCTTTCTAGTACTTTTAGCCTCTGAGTAAAACCGCGGACGGACAGAAGACAGACAGACATGGCGAAAGTATAAGGGTTCCTAGTTTACTACGGAACCCTAAAAATCGTTCGAAGACGTGGAACACGTTTAAAAATAGTAGTACAGCCTTTGAATTAATATTAGGCCATTCTGTTACACCGTGAATGTAAACGTATGGTAGATACCTATGTATTAAAAAAGGAATTTATTCTAAATATTTATTAAATGGTGCACTTGTAGGCAAACACATGATTCATAAACACTGATACAAAAACATATCGTAAATAATACGTGCAGCAATGGAACATTTTTGAGAACATGAGTAATCAAATACAAAACAACATGCCATCCAACAGATAAAGTCAAGTCGGATACAACTACTAACATAGGAAATATTATTTCCGCAAATTGTGGCCAAGTAAAACATTAGTATTTCTATACAGTGTGGTTTGAATCGACTTAAGGCCCCACACTAGACACACTAGCGGCGCTAATCATTTTATTCCTAATCCTGATCCTAACTTCCTAACTAATATTATAAATGCGAAAGTGAGTTTGTTTGTTTGTTTGTTTGTTACGCTTTCACGCCGAATCTACTGAACCGATCGTCATGAAATTTTGCATACACATAGGTGAGGGTACTGAGAAGGACATAGGCTATATATCATGCGGGCGAAGCCGCGGGTAACAGCCAGTACTTTATAAATAGCAAGAGATTCAAGAATGTAAATCATATAAGCCTTAGTACATAGCCTGAAGTATTTTTGGAATCATGTTTTATTATTATGAGAAGAATTACTGGTTACCGCCAAAAACGGTAGTTTTAGGCGGTAATCAGTAGTTCCCATAATGACTTGCCAAAAGTACTTCAGGTTATTTAATAAGGCTTATATGATTTACATTCTTGAATTTCTTTCTATTTATAAAGTATTCGGAATAAAATTATTGGCGTCGCTAGTGTGCCTAGTGTGGGCCCTTAACAGTTTTGTTTAATAAAAAATTGTCAACACCCATACGATTAACTTCTATTATTCATCTTCTGCCTTCTATTCCCATATAACTAAAGGTTATTTGTATTGATCATTATTCTCACGCCCCATCAATCTTTTCATTCACATTCGATCATTTAATAACTTACCTGACCTATAACAATGAATTGTATCTACACATAAATGACTTAAGGCGTTGTGGTATCAGACACTAGCGCCACCCAGCAATTAATTCTATGATTCCTAAAACATATCAAATTTAAATAATGTAATAGCTGAATGCCCTAGAAAATAAGTGGCCACTTTTGGCGATACTGAGTCGTTCTCTTAATTCATCAAATTGTAATAGTGAAAACTTATACAAAAAATCTACCTACAAGTAATTTACTAGGGCATTCAGCTTTTAGATTTTTTAATACAGGTTAATAAATATTTACACAGATAAAGAAAAAAAAACTAATCTTGAAAAAAAATTATACGTGTTGATGAAACTTGAAATTCAATTAACAAGATCGGTCTCAAACAATTTCTTAGTAAGATGTCATGTGTGTGTTTGCCTATCCGTTTTGACATTCGTCGTTTTGCCCCTTATTCGTAGTTTTGCCCACATTTTTTGGTTACTGGTAGTAATAGTTACTTGTATTTTTGCCTCTGTTATGTAGCATAGTAGCCATATATGTAAGTATAGTCAATAATAATATCAAAACGCCATATTCATAGTTGTTTGTGAAAGGGAATAATTTAATTCCTACTCTAAATTATTATACTAACCGGAATTTTCACGAGGTTGAATCGCATTGCCGCAAACCGTAACAAAATTTTAAAATAAATGTAATAACATACGACACTCTTTCATGATATTTTCTTAATTCTACTTTTTAACCTACTTCAAAAAAAGGAGGAGGTTCTCAATTCATCTGTATGTTCTTTTTTTTGTATGTTTGTTACGCGATTACTCAGTCAGTTATGGATCGATTTTAGTTATTTTTTTATTCGATAGGTAATGCTCCAGAGATGGTCCCATAAAAATTTTGTCGCAATGTAACTAGCACTTTTTGAAAAAATAAACAAAAAAATTGTCAAAGCAAGCCGTTCGGTTTAAACTTATTTGTATTTTATTTTTATGTGAATCAAGACAAATGAATGAGCACGTTGTCCGTCTATTAGATTGAACTACCACACCCACTAAAACCTAATTTTTAGTACCAGTTTATACATTCCGTATAGGGTTGAAGTCGGTTTTAGTTTTTTGTTAAAAATAATTATGTCAGTTACATATACATTCTCAATAAATATACAATCTCCACTGCAGGAGCTTGACCCTCTCTGTAAACTGAAACATATAGGTATTAGCTAGAGCAGACACCAGATGATTTGGCATACTCTCCACGCTCTCCACGCTCATCATCATCATTTCGAGTAGGTGTCACGGTCAGTCGACCATGCACACCCTGATGTCAGAGTTCTTTGGAACCGCCTCTCGGCCTCTGACGTAGTTCCTTTATCGACTACCAGATGGCAGCCGGGACCAACGGCTTAACGTGCCTTCCGAAGCACGGAATCATCTTTCTTATCAGACAATCAGGTGATTCATGCCTGCAATGTCCTAACCAAACTGGAAACAACTTATCAAAGTATGCTTCCCGTGGGAATCGAACCCACGACCCCCGGGTCAGTAAAGCAAACGCCTTAACCACTGGACCACAGAGGCAGACTCCACGCTGGCTAGACGGGTTGGAGAGATCTATTTTATGTTTCTAAGCTTTGTTACCTAAGACGCCTTCTATGACATCCACGGCAAGACTTGGAGTGGTCCTATTCTACTCAGCCGGAAACCACACGGCTTAGAAATAGATATCTATACTTACTACATGGACAGATATTTTACTGGCCGAGTCCTATTAGACATACTCGTACTAGGTTGGCCTATCGCACGAACTTTAATATTTATTTTAATATTTGTGGCAGTTTTGGGGTGAAGATCACAAGAATTACGTTATTA
Organism: Rhodophaea formosa; assembly: GCA_963082605.1. Classification (NCBI taxonomy): domain Eukaryota; kingdom Metazoa; phylum Arthropoda; class Insecta; order Lepidoptera; family Pyralidae; genus Rhodophaea; species Rhodophaea formosa. The sequence goes on along the minus strand of OY720203.1, from coordinate 12,762,764 downwards.
TTGGGATACAAGATGTCTGCCTTCCCTTTTTATATAAATTAACGTTATTTGTTTTAAAGCTTTTTATAGTGTGTGTGTCCCACCCAGAAGGAGGATAAAGGTTTTCGCACGTATGTAAGGATAAAGTCTGTACACTAAACGGCTTGACCGATTTTGAAGTGTGAGGTGCCATTAGATTCGTATATTCGCCTTTGTGTAGCTTATAGCCATAATAACTTAATGCAGCTAAGTGTATGACTATCAATCCTGCAACCCGTTCTAAGATATAACTCTCATCTGGTTAACAAGTAACATCTCGCGCCTGTGTAAATGCGTCTTTACGTCATCATCGTGAAATTTATTGCAGAACCGCCGAATACATGAAGTTTCCTTTCATTACAAGCTTGGAACTTGTATACGATAAATGTACCTAATTTTAGAACTGATATTCGATAGGGCAAGGCCATGCGTGTGGATACTTTAGCTGGAAAGCGAATAGGTGCCTATATAAACCTATAAATTCATGATACTAACAGGGTATCACGTTTTATCCCGAACAAAAATAGTTAAAGATAAGAACATACATCTAAGACGATTTTTAGGTTCTCATTAAGTCTCCACAAAACTGAACTAAATTAAAAAATTTAATAATTGTGAAATATTTTACCATCTTTGCTAGCTCTCCAATTTTCGATGATAATTTTTCCATTTGCTATGCCACAGAGGGCATAGAAGCCTGACGTGAAGTATTCAAAATTCTCTCATTATCCGTCATCACAGAACTAATGAAATGGGTCGCTCTGCGGAGTTGCTCAAGATAATTTACAAACGTCTTGTAGCTAGCTCTGTAGAGCACGCCCACCTATTGGATTTAGCCGAACCGGAATCTTTGCTTAGGTTGCAGGCCCTGCCATCTGCCAACTTGGGTTATACCTATATACTGTCACTTTTCGCTTCGCTGGAGCATTCCGCCTTAGTGCAAAATGAACAGTCCCCATTATTACCCCAGTAGTGGTGGCCGTTCAGGGCATCATGCAGCCCTAAATAATATAATCTACCGTGCTCTTGCCAGCATCTACTTTCCTGCCATTTAGAACCAAATGGCTGCGCGGGATAATGGCTAGAGACCACATGGAATTGCTCTAGTGCCATAGAGATTGTAGGACTACTGGTGTGAAACGCTTTGTATAACTTGCGCCATCCTATCTCCAGAGCCAGTCAAAAGCCGGCAGAGCTGCTACAGGAGCAGAAACCCGTGCGCAAATATTTAATGGTACTCGTAAAATCCGTACCCAAACCGACTTATTGGGTAGGTACGGATCTAAAAATAACTAAAAACAGACAGTCATTCCGAAAAATTGACACAAAGTCAGAAAAATTTACACTGAAAAATACGAAGTTAAATAATCTTTAGTATTGACAAAATATTAGTCTATTAAGAAACCATGTACGCTGTGATAGAAACCCAAAATCATGACCCATGTTATAAATATTATATGATTTTATTAACCTTAAGGTTTTTCCTGCAGTGGGTGTGAACGTGAAGGGTCTCATCTTAGGGGTGTGGCTACACGTGAATATCACGTGGCACACCACCTACGAGCCACATGTGGGAGCGACTTCCCATGCCACGCCTCGCCTCCGAGCTAATCACTTCGTTCGCTTGACCGCCGCCGTTACCGTATTTATTTCCTCGGTCATAATGTCATAATTGTAGTTATTTGCACATTTCTTAAAAGAAATTAATTTTATTTCTTCAGGCATGAACAGACACACAGTAAAAATGTTCCAAAGGTTATAATGTTCCAAAGCTTAATTACTGCGTGTATATTTGGCTATATTAAGACGATAAAAGTACAAGTATTCTTCAAAGTAAATACTAACATTTAATAATTATTGGATGCAGGCCGCTTCCAACCGGTTGTATTGGAAATCCTTGGGGGAGGCATGTTTAGCAGAGGACTTCTTGCCGCTGTAGGTAGTGATAATAACCGTGTATAGTTTTGGAGGATTATCCATGATGGTAATTTACCTGACTAAGTACGCAGTAGTACGAGTTTGTCGAAAATATTATTTTTTAAATGATTCCACTTGCAATTAAAGATGTCAAGTTCGTCGCTATAGGAGGTCTCATTGTATTTCCGATGCACTTTTGGTAATGAATTCGAAGTCAAGATATTATTCCTGTAAACCGACCGTACCTAAAAAGTGGGGAAGGTTTGGGGCGATATTTAACATTCTGATAGATAATAATATGTATGTATAGGTAAATTTAACGTATGTAAGTTTATCTGTTCCTCCCGTAGCCTAAATGACCTGGCCGATTTTGAAGTGTGAGGTGTCATTAGATTCGTATTCTTCTTTCTTTCTTCTTTTTAATTATGGCTTCCACCGAAATTTCAGTGATTCTGCCAATGTCCAGTATAATGAGATACTAAGTATCGGTGTTGTACGGTATGTGGCATCAAAGATGGCGTATGTTCTTTGGCAGCCTCGTGGGAGATTTTGGCGACAAATCTATACGAGTCCATTTAACAGTCTACTTTAACTATTTCACAAATTGTTCTCGAGCACGAGCATTTATAACACCAAACTACACCAATTTCATATTATAAAATCCACTTAAATCAATTTGCAAAATTGTATAAGGCAAACGACAACTGAACCCCTTGACTTCCCACCAAAAACCATTCGTATTCTTTCTCGGAGTGAATGCTATGTGACGTCAGGAAAAAGTCTATATGGCAGGCGTAAACTGTCAAAAACCTGTCGGGTATTTCATTTTTTGAAATGTATTGAAAATTATTTGTCTTTTTGATTACCTATGTAGCAAATTAACTTTTATTAACTCATAGGAGATTACCCGTTTCCCCGGCATATTTTACTGTGTATATGAGCACGAAATAAGTTTCAAAAATAAACATATTTTGTTATTTAAGACTTATGCATACATTATGAGATAATTCTATGAGGGTTTCATTTTAAATTATGTTTCATTTACTCTCGATTTAGTCGGTTCGGCTACCATTATATATACATACGGCAAAAATTTAATTTTGTTTTATTATTTAGCAAGGAAAACCTTAACTAGCGCCGTGGCGCAGCGGTCAACACGTCTGCCTGCCACACGGATGGTCCCGGGTTCGATCCCCGGTCAGGTCAAGATGGAAAATGATATTTTTCAGATTGACCTGGGTCTTGGATGTTTATATATATAAGTATCTATTATAAAGTATAGTCTCGTTGAGTTAGTATCCCATAACACAAGTCTCGAACTTACTTTGGGGCTAGCTCAATCTGTGTGATTTGTCCATATATATTTATTTATTTACCCTAGGGTTCCGTAGTAAACAAGGAACACTTATAGTTTCGCCATGTCTGTCTGTATGTATGTCCTTCAGCGGTTTTACTCAGAGACTGTAAGTACTAGAAAGCTGTAATTTGGTACGGGTATGTATATTTATCATGCCAAAAAAATGGTAGAAAAAATCTTGAAAATTTTTTTTGTTTAGGGTGGGTCCCACTCTCACACAAGTGGGAGGATTTTTTTTTCTCTACTGACCCATCCTCTGGTGTATATTTGAATAGGTCTGTAAAAAATATTGTTAGGTTGAGAACATCATTTTTCGATTTAGGGATCTGTTTCCGAAATATTTGGTTTTAAAGTGCAAATTAACAATTATAGGAGTCGTTTATATAACGAAGTTGAAAAGAAAACTATCAGAGCTGAGTACTAAGTACATACTAAAAAGTTATAGCACTTTTTCAATAACCGCAAAAATAACCTTCAAATTATGCAAATTAATACAAACACTATGAAAAACGCTATGTCGTTAAGCTATGTCAGATGCCTTTAGGCAGCTTGAAAAATCTGACACCAGTGTTGGCCACTTACACACACGAAAACCAAAAAACAAATTATGAAAAACAAAGATATCTTTGCTGGCGAAAAATTATAGAGGTTTTGGCTAATATAAGCTTCCTTCTACGGAACTCTTCATGGGCGAGCCCGACTCGCACTTTTTATTATATTGCAATGATGTACTGAGTTATACTGAATAGTTCAGTTTATCATACAATCATGTATTTTTTTTAATAAGGCACCGGGCTCCATGTTCCTATCTTTGGGCATTCTCTTTAATTAATTATTTTAATCAGATAGACAATATTTTTTTAATATTTCATTATTCACATTTCCATAGATGACTAATTACTAACTTGGACCATAACCAGTTCCTCAAAAAACGTGCAGGTATTGGTGATGAACTCGGGTATGAATCTAAGTGATTCCACTCCACTGGCTCGTAGGTCAACTATCGCAGACCTGCGGGCGAAGATCTGAGGCTGACACTGAATTTGTCAGTTATGAAGCTACCCAAGGGCAGGCAGCCAGCCATAAAACTTTCGCTAAATACTATCAACTATGGCAATACTAGACGGCTCCCATGGTGCAATGGGTAACAAGCCAGTCTGCGACACGACTGAACCTGGTTTGGATGCCCGCGTCAGGTGATGATGGAAAAGATCTTTTTCAGATTGGCCTGGGTCTTAGATGTTTAATTTGGAGTATCTATTATAGAATATATACTATCTTTAAGTTGGTATCCTGTGATACAAGTTCACTACTTACTGTGGGGCTACCTCGTACGACGGACCCGGACGACAACGTACGATTCAGACGTTGCAATAGTATATCATTTATAATTTCCAAAATCCCGCCCTCAATGCACAAATGTACCATTATTTAAATAAAAGCGAGTGCATTTGTCGACAGCCCTTAATCAAATTAACAAAACCAACATTTACTCATCACACGACCGGATAAAAGTAACTATGTACATGGGAATTTCATAACCTCAGCGGCGTGAACGTGACCGACACGTGTGGCATTCATATCGCAACAACAAAGCAGTCTAATTTGCTTTAAATGACCACTGTGTCGAAAAGAAGCGCATTATCTGTGGGAAGTTTCCGCATTTGCGCATTTTTGCACCGCACGTGACGCTGTCTGGAGAGTTGAAGTCTTGACAGCCTGCGAGTTTCAGGCGGAGGAAGTCGTTGTAAGAAAACTTATGGTCAAGTGAATTTTCGTTCGAATCTAGACCGACAACACGGAACCCAAGACAGGCAGGCAGGCTCACGTAGTGATAAACCATTCCTGAAAACGTTCCCAAAAAATACAAGTGTCAGGGAAACTTTTAATTTTATTTATAAGACAATTGTTTTAATACTAAATAAATATAATAAATATATAAATAAATATATAGGGACATATCACACAAATTGAGCTAGCCCCACAGTAAGTTGTTAACTTGTGTCGCAGGATACTAACTCAACGATACAATATTTTATAATATATAATTATATAGATAAACATCCAAGACCCAGGTCAATATGAAAAAGATCTTTTTCCATCTTGACCTGACCGGGGATCGAACCCGGGACCCCCGTGTCGCAGGCTAGCGTGTTGACCGCTGCGCCACGGTATTAAACTAAGGTAATAAATATCATTTTACAATCATTTCCATTAAGTTATGAATATTTCTGAAAAATACGGAACATTTTCTAGGAAGTGTCCCAAATTCTATGGAGACATTCTCTTTTTGCCGGGAACAGTACCTTGATGCCGGGAATGAGATAGGTTAAGAATACTAAACAAATGATGAATATGCATTTTTATGATTTTTTCTATATTTGAGCTCCTTGATGATCCCCCGAAATTGGGAACGTTCCCGGGAAAATCCCCGGAAGCGGAAAATGGGTGCGTTCCCCGGGAATGGGAATTAGGAAACGTCACAACACTACCAAGAGCGATTCTAAGTATAAGGCTTATCCTATCAGATCACTAGTGTTACCTATATGTCTGCTACAGTCAATTTCTTCCATACCTAGGGCATCTTCTTTTCATACTTCGGTCGAAAGGATCGTATTTGAGAGTCTGTTTCTCTACTGTTAAAAAACTTAGAGAGATAAAATTACACTCATTTAAAAGCTTATATAGTCTTCTATCTTTTATTTTATTACAACATTCCTGTAAGATCTTTAGTTTCGTTGTTACGGGCCGAAAAAGCAAAACTACCCCAAATTGTGAAAAAATGGGCATGATTTGATAAGGTATGACTCAATAACTGTAAGTCACAGAGAATTCAAATTATACTCAAACGGTAGATAATTTAGTGTATTTCATAAAAGCATACCACAAAAATACCCGAAAAAGGCATCCTTAAGGTATTATTTTCGTAAAAACTGAGAAGTCCCATACTTTCGGGCCCCCCAGGAGTCAGGAGTAGCACAGGGTTAAGAAACTTGCAAACTTGGGTGTTGGCTATTCTAAGTGGTCTCTACAATACTTACATTAAAAAATCACCGATACATGTGCGTTTGCAACGTTTGACACTTTTTGTGTCGATATTGACTGGCCTTTATAGCTTTTTCGAAACCCGGCTTGTGCGGGACACCGGAATACATTGAGTAAGATGATTAGTGATCACCCTCAAAAACGCTTCCCCTATTCGAAATCTAATGCCGTTTGATTAAACATGATTTGCCAGTTGCAATTTACTTACAGTAGCTATTTCCTGATAGAAATAGGCACGTAGGGTATTTCTATCTAGTGGTTAAAAGGTAAAAAGCTTAATTCCGGGCGCAGCACACAGCTCATTTATAATTAAGTATATATGAAAGTGTATTCAGCCTCTATCCTAACTTCTTAACTTATAAATGCGAAAGTGAGTTTGTTTGTTACGATCATCATAAAATTTTGCATACACATAGGTCAGGGTACTGAGCATACATAGGATATGTATCACGCGGGTGAAGCCGCGGTTAAAAGCTAGTCTTCTTCAGATTACTTCGCTTATTCAGGGTTGAGGTATCTACGAAGTTTTGCAGCACTTATTATCGCATTTAATGTCACTGCCATCGCCATTGTTAACGACTCGCACTTGCTCATCAAATGCATCAAGCAGGAAACGCTGCGTCTAATAGAATAAGTGGTGTCTTGCGACACTTCCGGAAATAAATCTGATCGTCAATTAAAGTCCTTATGATTATTGCTTGAGAGCTATCAGCGCAGATAGCAAATTTATTTTTAGTCCTTGACTAAAATAGAGGAATGTTTGTTTGTTTTTCGTGGGTGTACGTGGCCAACACTGGTGTCAGATTTTTAAGCTGTCTAAAGGCATCTGACATAGCTTGACAACTGTGATCAATGATGGCAGCCGGGATCAACGGCTTAACTTCAAGTGTAATTTGATGTTTGTGTTTGTGTGTCAGTTATATGTGTGCTTTAATTGTTTGTGTATGTTTGTTTGCTTTATGGCTTATCTTATTGTTTAAAAGGTAATTTAATAAATAAAAATCCTTCTTTACCGACTTCGATCTCATATAGGTAATATGTGATCGAAGTCAGTTCAGCCGTTTAGGTACTATTTAGGGGTTTTTTTTGTGTCGGTATTAATCTAATTATTATGTATTTCATCTATAAGCTAAGCTCAGATTATGCTGCAGCCTCTCAGCAACAATATCCTTGTACGACATCGCTGTGCCTACTGATCGGTGCGATAAAGTCCGTAATATACCGAGTGTTTTGGGGCCCGGGGTCCGCTATCCGGCTTTTTTTTCCACTTCGGACGGTCTCTGGCATCCTTGGTTATGAGGCCATTGGCACGCAAATCCTCCCTAAAAATATCTAGCCAGCATTTCTTGGAATTTCCCCTTCTGTCGGGGCCTGGCGGAGGCGGCATAGCCAGACATTTGCTACCGATGTAATTTGCGAGTTTTCGAAAAACGTGACCGTACTAGCGCAGGCGGCTCTCTTGCAGTTTGTCTGCTATGTCATGGCCATGGAGATTGCCACGAATAAGGGATTTTCTTACGCGGTCTTTTCTCTAAACTCCACACATCCAGCGCAGCATGTTCTTCTCCGTGTCATGCAGATGCCTTTACACATCATAATAGCGCATGGGATATGTTTTATTTTTTATGTTCGTGTTATTTATGTAAATGTCATTCATTGATGTGTAATGAGGTAGTTGGAGGTAGTTTTGCTGAGTTACGAATCTGCGCCCACACACATACTAGGCAACAAGGGTACGAGCGGCGATGTTGCGAAAATGGACACGATCTACGAAGCTACTAGAGGCGGCATCATTTGAGTTTATTTGAAGTTCAAGTAGGTCAGTTTTTCAGTCAATTCTATAATATATATTATAAAGTAAATATTAATATTCTGTGAATATTTACTAGTATATTTACGATGCCATAGACAGACACGGACATCGAAGTCTTAGTAATAGGGTTCCGTTTTTACCCTTTGAGTACGGAACCCTAAATCGAAAGAACTGTTTTCTGAAAACAGGGTCTAAATTACATCTTCATTCCCGAGGGATTGATTTTTTTTAATGCTCAACGAACACGAATATTGTTCGAATATTTCAGTGACCAAAAAGGTCGGTCGGTGCATGTTTCATTAGCGCAAATACTTTACAAGCATATTTTTAGGGTTCCGTAGTAAACAAGGAACCTTTATAGTTTCGCCATGTCTGTCCGTCCGCGGTTTTACTCAGAGACTATAAGTACTAGAAAGATGTAATTTGGCATGGGTAAGTATGTATATTAATCATGGCAAAAAAGTGGTAGAAAAAATCTCGTAAAATTTTTTTAATGGTAGCTCCCATACAAGTAAAGTGGGGGAGTAATTTTTTTTCTCTACTTACCCATCATGTGGGGTATCGTTAAATAGGCCTTTAAAAATATTATGAGGTTGAGAACACCATTTTTCGATTTAGAGATCCATTTCCGAAATATTTGGTTTTAAAGTGCAAATTTTTGTAAGAGGTAAGTGTCGCCCCCTCTATCTGCTAAAAGTTGAAAGGAAAACTATCAGAGCTGAGTACTAAGTACAAACTAAAAAGTAATAGGCAACCAACTTATAAAATGTACTAGAAAATGTAAAATTTCATACAATTTTCATTGTTAGATGTGAACTCAAAGTTGTCATTCGTAACTACGGAACCCTACAATGCGCGTGGCCCGACACGCACTTGGCCGGTTTTATTTATGTTATAGTAAAATATAATATTTCTTTGTTTACAAACTACAAGATATTTATAAAAATCGGCTAAGTGCGAGTCGGACTCGCGCATGAATGGCTTCGTACTATTATCTGAACGCGCTAGTCATTCAATCAAATAGCAGATTCACCCAGATGACTGAGACATCTATACAACATTAGAATAAAGAACAAAAACGGCAAGAAAATCATGTTTTTTGTATGGGCTCCCCCTTAAATGTTTGTTTTATTTTGTTTTTTTTTTTTTAATGTGATTATTTCAAGAGTCTACCTGTTGCCGTTATTAATAAGTATCTAATAAAAAAACCGGCCAAGTGTGAGTCAAACTCGCGCAATGAGGGTTCCGTACAATATGCTTTGTGAACTCACTCCTTGTGTGTAATTCCCCCTCTTCTGAGCTTTGAATTCGAAATGTGCGTTCTTAAAAAATAAAATTGCTGTTTTTTTTATTGACAGCTGTCCCATCTATGCGAATATGCAAAAATGTAGATAGCGCTATCTAGTGGCGTTTTGGTGAACTATTTTACTAGGTCAACTTATTATAGTGAGTTTATCACTTTTTTCAACTGGTAGAATTCTTATTATTTTTCCTGTAATCTTCAAGCAAAGAACTATATTTTGTAATTCTTTCAAAATTTTAGGCCCAGTAGTTTCGGAGATCAGGGCAATGGTCAATTTTCGCCTTCTTTCGTGAATACAATCAAAAGTATTGATTTTAACCGAACGAAAAAAAATATTTTTGAGATCCTCATAACGAGCCCTTTCATTTGATATGTTTTGGTTTGCAAAACTTTTAATTTAAATATTTTAATTGGGCCCCCGAAAATGACACTTATTTAAAAAAAATATTTATTTAGTTTGCACATTCGTGTTTGGGTCATGGGATTACACCATGTTACCAAATTTCACCTAATTTGGTTCAGTAGATTCGGAGAAAATCGGCTGTGACAGACGGACGGACGGACAGACACCCGCACTAGTGATCCTATAAGGGTTCCGTTTTTCATTTTTTGTACGGAACCATAAAAAACGAATAAAAATCACGTTTGTTGTATGGGAGCCGCCTTAAATATATGTATTGTTCTGTTTTTAGTATTTGTTGTTATAGCGGCAACAGAAATACCGATGTCATCCGTGAAAATTTTAACTAAGTATAAATATTAACAGGACTTAGAGGCAACTTATTTCTGTGTTTGAAGCGCGAAAAACGCGTAAAAGTGACAAACAGATACACGGACATCGAAGTCTCAGTAATTGGGTCCCGTTTTTACCCGAACCCTAAAAATGTCCTATTCTATTCTGCCTTGTGGTTCCCGGCAGAATACAATAGAACCACTCCAAGTCTTGCCGTGGATGTCGTAGAAGGCGACTTAGGAAACTTAAGCTAACCAAAGCTTTTAAACATCCAAGAGACCTCTCCAAACCGTCTGGCCAGCGTGGAGAGTGTAGGCCAAATCTCCTGACTGCTCTAGCTAATATATTGCTCTGGTAGTACAGGAGAGGGTCGTGCTCCTGCAATGGAGACTACAAATAGACCTGATGATGATGATGATGATCCTAAAAATGGCACAGCAGGACAAGAGATATCTTACCTATCGCACTATGATTTTGGACACACGTCGTGTAAATATTTTTTGTTTATTTATTTTGCCACTTCTATAGTATTCGTAGCTACGACATGTCGTGTCCGAATCGCATACTTGCAGTCGCCTCACGCCGCTGCTGTATTTATTGCCCATTGTGTTCCTATACAAAAGCATAGTATAAATGCAAAAAGGATAAATTATCTAGCGGACGCGCTTGTGGAGTCTCATGCAAAAAGAAATTAGTTTTGACCACTGTAAAAACATGTGTTATCGATTTTTAGGGGTCCGTAGTAAACAAGGAACCCGTAAAGTTTCGTAGTGTCCGTCAGGCTGACCGCGGTTAAGCTCAAAAATTATTATTGATGTCCTAGAAAGCTGTAATTTTGCATGATCATATTTATTACTTATTAATTATATTAATATGACATAGATATGGAGGAGGCAAACCTATGTCCTGAAAAGGATAATAAAGGCTCCTATGGATGTATGAATATAGATCATGTACTCTAAAAAAATATTACTTATATGTATAGAATTTTAAAAATGTTTATTATTTATTCTCCCATACCTGAAAGTGTAGGGGTTTTGTTTTCTCGTCAATCAAGTATTCAGTGACGTCGTTGAATAGGAATTAAAAAATATGTCAATGTCTGAATATCTTTTTTGATTAAGGGATCCGTTTGTAAGAATTAAGCCCCGTAGTGCTAATTTTAGTTGGAGTTGAATACTGTAAGCTAAATGGCTGTTCATGCATACATAAAACAAATTAGGACAGTAACATGTACTTGTAACGAAGTTAAAAGGAAAACTTTGACAGCTTGGTAGAGTTCACAAATCAAAACGTTAAATTGTCGACGAACTTATATAATGACAAGTGGTGCAACTACGGAACTCTACTCTGCGCGAGACCCAACACACACTCTTTATTTTATTCTTCTACAGAACTACGAATTTATCAAAAGTATTGTATTCACATAGTTCTAGTAAAGTTCGCAGCACTAAGTTAAGCCACAGCTTTTCTGTTTCTGCACAGAATATAATATATTCAAGTATCTTATTATTCCGACATAACTTTTTTATAAAATGTTTTATTTTTAATGCTCACACCAACAACAACATTGAGTTTTTTAATTGTAAGTAAAATGTACATTTCTTTAAGAAAACTGTTTATCACAAAAGTTATAGGGGATCTACTGACAACACTCACATAACAAACATTCAAATATTTATTTTAAAATATATTTAACAAAACACAAAAACCGACTAAAACCTATCAATTTATTTTAATAAGCTTGAGAATAAAATGGTATATTCTCTATTCGTGTAGGTAATCGATTGGAGTAAACAAAAACAAACCAAGTAACAGTAATATTTTTATTTCGCCGACATTATTAGAACATCTAAGAGCATAATAAATACGTTATAAGCACTGTCATACAACGCACAACAATATTATGTTTGAGGGATAAGAACTCGCAAAGATATACACATGTCCCGCAACTAACAAAACTCCATGTACAACTTTATAGAAATAAAAAAACAATAAGTCATAAAAGTTATCGCCGAAAAGGGTTCTCAAGAATAAACAACGAAATATAATATCAACGAAGCATGTTTTACTATAAGTTTTTCCAACAATTAACCTATACTAACGTGTCTCACGTAAATCCAGAATAATATTGTTTGGACAATCTCTCACCATCTTTGCCCGTACTGAAATATATTACCGTTTTTTGGTACTTCTCTAAATTCATACTTAGCAATTTGCATTCAGTCCATCATTTTTAGGGTTCCGTAGTAAACTAGGAACCCTTATAGTTTCGCCATGTCTGTCTGTCTGTCTGTCTGTCTGTCTGTCTGTCTGTCTGTCCGTCCGCGGTTTTACTCAGAGACTATAAGTACTAGAAAGCTGTAATTTGGTATGAGTGTGTATATTAATCATGGCAAAAAAGTCGTAGAAAAAAACCTTGAAAAAATATATTTTTTTGGGTAGCTCCCATACAAGTAAAGTGGGGGAGTAATTTTTTTTTCTCTATTTACCCATCGTGTGGGGTATCGTTAAAAAGGTCTTTCAAAAATATTGTGAGGTTAAGAACACCAGTTTTCGATTTAGGAATTCGTTTCCGAAATATTTGGTTTTAAAGTGCAAAATTTTGTTAGAGGTACGTGTCCCCCCCCCTCTATCTGCTAAACGGTTATATATGGATACGTGAAAAAATTACAGCAATAGTATATATACTGAAGTTGAAAGGAAAACTATCAGAGCTGGGTACTAAGTGCAAACTAAAAAGTTATAGGCAACTTATAAAATGTACTGGAAAATGTAAAATTTCATACAATCTTCATTGTTAGATGTTTTTGGTCGTTAGACTGTGAGGTGTGAGTGTAAACAGTGTGAACTCAAAGTTGTCATTCGCAACTACGGAACCCTACACTGCGCGTGGCCCGACACGCACTTGGCCGGTTTTTAATGATTAAATACGAATATAAGTACATTTAATAGTAAAGGGTGACTCAGCGCCGATTTTAAACTTTGATCACGAATTTCCCTGCCTTGCAAGTTGCCATACATTTGCAACGAGTTTTCGTTGAGGAAAGCACAGCGCAAGTTTGGTAATCGCTATGAAATCGGTCATTTAAGTATTGCCCCAAGTATTCAGTTAATTAAGTTGAAGGAAGAAAAGATCAGAGCTACAGAATTTTTACTGAATCAATAAGTTGGCCCTCGAAATAAACCTGTGAGATCGATTGAAAACATCGACCGCGTCGCCGCTGCGGTCGATGTTTTCAATGAATGATCGAGGTGCAACGGCTTCAGTGACGAGCGAGCGGTATTTTGACATGATTAATAAATTTTTTGCACCGCAGCTGAAAGCAGAGTATCTTGACGAGTCCGGTTTATGGTTTCAGCAAGATGGGGCCACAGCCCATACAGTTGAGGGTCTCCATGGACACACTAAAATACTTTTTTTCCGGGAAGGGACATAAGCCACTTTGGTGATACATAGTGGCCACCCAGATCTCCCAACCTCACACCAAATTACTTCTTTATATGGGGTAATCTCAAAGTAAGAGATTTTGATAACATTCTTATGAATTTAGAGCAGCTGAAGACTAAAATAACGACAGTAGTGAGAGGGCCATATTAGTTGACGTTCTGCGACGTGTGTCTTGCGAAGTTGGTCCACTTTGAAGACTGCATTCGCCGTGATGGAAAACATCTTGACAATTTAATATTCCGTACATAAAGTACGCACTGATATACTATAATTTACTGCAATTATTATGAATACAAATTGGTTTTTTATATAAATATTTAAAGTTTAAAATCGGCGCTGAGACACCCTGTATTTTAATGTGTTTCATTGTTAAAAACAGCCTTTCCCATATAAATCTGCAATAAAAAATAAAAAACTCCATGAACTATTGTTATTATTAAGGTTTGTACAGACGCAGTCGGAAAGACGATGGTCTTAAATTCTATATTATATTAACATTGACTCAGAGAGTTACTCTGAAATCCATCATACTTGATACAATTTTTATTAATAATTACAGCTCGTTTTCGTTTTTGGGAAAAAATATCCTTTCAGACTAACAGTGTGCTGTTTTATTTTCTTCTTTTTTTAAAATCTTCAATGTTAAATTAGTACCTACTTATGCTGCACATATGTAACGTAAGAAGTTAGCGACTTTTTATCCATGATCTAGATATTAGAATTCATTATTACTTTCTACAATTTTTTGCTACATATATCTAATCAACTTTTGAAAGAACATCTTTGTGAGAATGACAACATAGCAATCATTAATTATAACCGATGGATAATAAGGCTGGGGAAACGCTGATGCAAATGCATCATTTGAAAATCTAAATGTCGATACAAATGCTACAAGGATCTTAATGGACGCCAGTAAAATTTTAAATTAGTCGTTACTGAGTTTTATCTATCAGGCTATAATGGGAAACTTGCACGAAGAGTACATTTTGAAAACTATTTCTGATTATATAAGCATCTAGCTGAAAAATTCTGTTAAGGACACTTTCAGTCCGATATCGATACATTAACTTTGGTTAAGATTGGTTAGAAAAGTCCGTTTCAAAAATATGAAAATTTCAAAAATCTTATATTACTATGAAATACGTCTTTAAATTTATAGCAATTTTTGTTATGAAGCCATTTCCCTAAACGCAATATTTAACATAGCTGACAAACAAAGTCCTCACAACACGCATACAAATTGCTAAAGGAGTGACGTCACTAGTCAGTTGTTTTTTCTTAGGGACGTTTAGGCCGAGACGAAAAATTGGGATTTTCTAACCCTTATATTTCAAAGAGTTTTTGGGTTATCAAGATGATTTTTTCACGGTTATTTTTATTTTTGAGAGCTCTTTTTATAGAAGAATCAAAAAAATCAGTGTGCAAGTTCCGCATTTGTCGTAATGAAGCACTAAAAAGTAGCCGTCAGTTATAAGGAGCGCTGTAAGAAAGTTTGGTGAAGGATTTTTATGAATGAAAATGAAACATTACCTACGTTCATAAAGATCTTTGTATATGAATAACTCTATTTACAAATTGTTTATAATATAAGAGGTGGCATATAGCTTTTTTATTTTGTTTAGATATAAGTACCTAAAATAATATGACCGGCAGGTGTATATATGGTCACATGCGTTTTCAATTGCTGAACGCATTTTTTAACCACGCAGGGAAGTCAACCAGTAAATATATTTCTTAAATCATGTCTAAACTTTGGTGCAAGCAATATAAAGGTGAACAACAACAAAGATTACACACCTTATTTAAATTCTGGGTAATAGTTTTAATTCAAATCAAATAAGTTCTTTTTGTAAAATGTAAATTTAACCAAAATCTGTTATATAAACAAATATGTGACAAATCGTCTGTATTGTGTAAAAATTTGCTTCAATATGAGGAATTTTACAATAAACCAATTTTATGAATGGTAAAAGCATATAAAGGCACAATAGAACTTAACAAACGTTTCAACTAGTTATACTTGATTCCTAGATGAGTATATTTATTAGATTCATAAGTAACAAATGATAAACTAAAGTATCGATCTTTTATTGCCTTACGGACTCCCGGGACGTGCAATGAGTCCCGCCATCTGTAAAGCGACTAACATTATTAGACAGTAGTCCCAACGCGACGTATCGCATAGTGTTCGGAGACTATTATACATACACTTCTTGCACACTTCTTTGGTGAATATAAATATATACGCTTCCTATCCGAATGTAAGAAATTGGATATTTATGTTCGCTAATTAAATCATCCATGTCTAATAGTCTCCAAATACTATCTTATACATCAGAAAATCGCGTTGGGTCGATGGTCTGTATTAGTTAGATAGATGTGGTCCTAACACGACGCATCGCGCAGATAGGAGGAAAACTATCCGATTCGACGCGATGTGGAGTAGACTTTTTCAGGCAAGTTACATGCACCGACTCAGGCATAAATCTGACTACTGAAGTTAAAACATAGTTCGCCCTGAGTGAGATCTCCATACAAAGAAGCTTAGGAATTATTGTAGAATTATTGCACACAGGCACAATGGTTCAGTTCATTCAATTAAAATCAGTTTTGCGCGCATTATTTACGTTAACATGAACAAAACGCTTAACAGCATAATAGGGATGAATTAACGTTGCATTTTTTTAACTTTCAGTGCCATGAAAATGGAATGTTAGCTGCCGTACAACAATAGTTTCCTGGATTTCATAGGACAATCAACATTTATCTACTATGCATCAACATGTTCCCTGCGCACAGTACAACACTTGCGCTTCGACTTTAATTTTCAGGATCTATTCTTTATCCGATGATCTGGAAAGAAAATAGAAGGTCATGTTAGTT
Source organism: Rhodophaea formosa (assembly GCA_963082605.1). Lineage (NCBI taxonomy): Eukaryota > Metazoa > Arthropoda > Insecta > Lepidoptera > Pyralidae > Rhodophaea > Rhodophaea formosa. The sequence continues at coordinate 12,746,241 of OY720203.1, read as the reverse complement.
TTGGTGTAACTGTAAGTTGAATCAATTTTCAACTGTAAAAGGGCATAACCTCAGACACCCCAACTTATTTTTATTATAAACTTTATAAAAAAACACAAGAAAACATATAGCTTATTTATATGTTTTCTTGTGTTTTTTGCAAATTCTTCGCGTGCCGCCGCACATAAGAGTTAAGTAATGATCAAACACTGCGTAATTAAAAAATATTTGGTCTAAATTTGACACTTCTTTTTTATTCGTGGAATCGATTCTACTCTCTATTCTGGTCTCGGTTCTGAACAAACTATAGCAGGTTTTAGGCTTTCTCATCAACACGTTGTATTGTACTTACTGTTGCGAGCAGTGGAGGTTGTAGTGAAACATGGGACTGGACGGTGAGGTGCTTGTCATCGCCCACGCACGTGTCGTAGAAGTTATATCAGAAGTCGGCAGAGTAGAATAGGACCACTCCAAGTCTTCCCGTGGATGTCGTAGAAGGCGACTAAGGAAACACAAGCTAAACAAAGCTTATAAACATCAAAGAAACCTCTCCAACCCGTCTGGCCAACGTTGGGAATGTAGGCCAAATCCTCTGACTGCTCAGGCTAGTATAAAGCTCTAGTAGCACAGAGAGGGTCGTGCTCCTGCAGTGGAGACTAAATAAGACCTGATGATGATATTGTACTTACTGTTGCGAGGAAGGACGACAGCCTGCACGTCCGTGACGGTGCAGCAGTGAAGGTTGTTGTGGAACATGTACTGAATGGTGAGGTGCTTGTCATCACCCACGCACGGGTCGTAGAAGCCCGGCAGTTCCGACTGAAAAACATTTTTGCCATAGAAACCTCGGAAGTTATCAAGATACGAGCAACAATTGGCACTGACGATAAATGGTTACAACTCCGGGTAACATTCTCTAAATATGAGTGTTGACGGGCATAAGATACGACCAGTTAGTGGCACCTTTTTAACGATAAAAGGTTACGAGCGGAGCCAGGAGCGATAACTAGTAATTTAATAAGATTACGTCGCAGTTGTAGTAAGTCTATGTCGCTATCAGATAAATTTGCTTTCCATAGGTGAAAATCGGTCCAGTAGTTGGACGGTTGAACGGATTGCTTGATCGGAGTCTATTCAGAGCAAACAACCAAACAATCAAATCTTTGCTCTTTATAGTATAGATGTATCTTTGTAGTATAGATGTAACTTTATAGTATAGATGTATCTATAAAGTATAGATGTATCTTTATAGTATAGAAGAGCACTCTTTATATGTCATCGCTTACCTTGCTAGCTTCAAGCAGTTCTAACCGCGAGTCTTTCACCAGACACTGCACAGGTATTGTGACGTCAATGACTTCGGCGTACGGCGACGGCGGCGTTAACCCGTCCCCTGTGTGTTCGACGACTTCATGAGCTGATTCACCTAATAAAAAACAAAGAAAACTGTAATTTTGAGGCCGTCCAAAGGTATAGATATACCGTGCAATAATTACTGAAACTAGAAATACAGTATTTTTAAGTGTGAAGTGACATTAATGCCGCTTCGCACTTCAAAAATCATGTTGACATACAAACATCCACAAAAACAATGAAGATGAGAGAAAACTGGAACTGCCGCTTCGCACTCCTCATTTATTTTGCTGTTCTCTAAAGGCCAGCATCATCATCATCCGGTCTTTTTTAGTCTCCACTGTAGGAGTACGGCCCACTTTGTACAACTAGAGCCATATATTAGGCAGAGCAGTCAGAGGATTTGAGCACACTCTTGCAGAGGTCTCTTTGATGTTTATAAACTTTAGCTTGTTTCCTAAGTCTCCTTGGGAAGACTTGGAGTAGTCCTTTTCTACTCTGACAGGAATCACACGGCTAAAAATCGATTCCATTTCAGGTTTCCTAATGGATCTATCATGAAATTCATGAATAGCCATCATGAACATTTCGAATCCCACCTAATCTTGTATGTTAACTTTTAACAGTAACCTTATAATTCAGTCACTTCCGCTCACATACATCCAATAAAATCAAGAAGAAATCAGGACACAAGTTGTTCACTAGTGAGCAAAACCATGATTCGGACGGCACGTTATAAGCCGTTGGTTCCGGCTGCTGTTGCTATAATGTTTTATTTATTAAACCTCTCATCCGAGCGAGTTCCCGGTTGTAATCCTGGGTGTGGTGCTTCGGAGCCGAAAGTTTATTAATATAGGTATTCGCAAAAACCCTTGTGCTGGAAAAATCTGAAAAAAGCGTTCTTAACCCGGTTGCATTCTCAGCTGCCATGCGTCGGAGCCCGGCGTCCACCATAATGATATTCATAATTTACCCTCCTAACGTCTGAAGCTGCATAGAGTAACTGTAAAAAATTTAAAGTATTTGCCCGCGCTGGAAATCAAACTCAGGCTGGCGACGAAGTTAACTACTGTGCCTGTGGGCCGAAAACAGTTTATTTGCCACAATAGTCAAAGAAGAAAGAGCAAATAAAGTACCTTGCGGCAGTTTCCCATACAACGCCTTCAATATAACTAAGCCCTTCTTCTTCTCTTCGTCACTTCTGATCCTCGAGTACGTTTCTCTCATGAGTTCAATCGTTGCTCGTGCTTGCCGCTGCATTTCCTGTAGTCTGTAATGGCCAAAAATTAAGAAACTGAATAAAAATACTAAGATGAATTATGTCCCTTAATTATCCTACAATCAAATTATACATCTAACTACTTTTTATTGGTGTGTAATTTCGTCATTGAATTATAATTTATAAAGCAAATGTAAACCGATCAGTTTCCATAGTAATCAAACCCCAAGAGGCATCTAGCCTAACAAACAGATCTTTGGAATAAACACTTTACTCTCCTCACCGTTCATAATTGGCCTCCATTGACCTCTGCCGCTCGCGCTCCTGCCGCTCCCGAGCAATGGGATCCAGGATTAGCTTCTTCAGCACCAACCATGACACCATGGGCACCACCGTCGCGTAGAATACGGGAGACGGCATCACCTCCTCACAGAGGTGAATGGGAACCACTATGGTTTGAGACGAACACGTCCATCTAAAATATGAATTATGAAGTTACGGTTAAAATTTAATGTTGGCATGGAAAATAACTCCATGTGTAAATGATAGAAATTTAAAAGGAGAATTCTGTGTCACATACTTTAAACAACTTATAATTATAGGTATATATTATATTGCAGTGCAATGCATTAGTTATAAGCTAAACTTGCATTGTCGCATTGGTGAAAACTGTAAAGACAATGTAAACTGTTTTGATAAATAATTAAAAAACTGTCATATTTTATAAACAACATATTAAATTGTTTTATTTCATTAATTTTTCTTTCGCATACAACAGCTAAGCTTTTGTACAAAAGGTATTAATGCAAACCAGTGCATTTGCCGGTGCCGTGTGGATCCCGACAGATAAGAATAGGACCACTCTAAGTTTGGTATATAATAACGAGATAGATAGTCTAGTGTATCTGCCCCAAGTTGAAGAGTTTTCTTGATTTCGATTTACAACGTGTGAGAGGATGAAGTCCAATTTTACTGCACGGGTAAAAACTAATAATACCTTTCAGAAACCCAATAGCCAAGGCCAATTTTATGTGTTGTCCATGTAAATCAACCTACTTTGTACACGTAAATACTGGAGGTATTCAGTTTTAGATAAGACAATATCTATAATGTATTGTATATGTCAAATCTCAGACACTAATTTCGAACCTTACTGACATTCGATAAAGTTAAATATAGTTGTTATTCGGTAACAAACAACGCATTATCACTATAGAGATAGTCTGTTGATGGAGCTTGAAAGTAGCCAAAAGAACCCCTAAATTAAACAAGCTGACCTTTAACCATAACCATGTAGCATGTCTGTCTGAACGGCCAAATACGGCAAATAAGCACAGAATGTCCTGTCTGCAATCTTGGCTTTCCAGTCCGATCGCAACGGAGTTTTTGATCGACTCTCTGGAGTACACTGGACTGTTTACTTACAGTTTTCTAGAAACTGATCTCTTATATCTAATCATAGGACACTATCACACATCTGACACCTTGGCCACTTACACACTCAAAAATAAAAACAAAACAATAGGACACTCATAATAATTATGTGTTTACCCATCGAACCTTAATATGTTCTTGATGGATGGCGTTTGTAAATTTATATTTAGTTTCTATACACATTTTGTTTAACAAAATGGCAAGAAACCTCAAAAATTATTATTCGCATGACTGTAACTGCAAGCGTTCCGGGATGAGCATATAGCTTCAGGTGAAAACAAAACGATAGCGAGTTTTAACTCGGCACAGTGGCATCTAGTGACCTTTGCCAACACTAATGAGTGAGGGAGGGAAATTTAAATACACGAATCTGTTTGCAGCGACACAATTACAATTTCGCTATGTACAAATACAAAGGTGATAAATCATGTAATTAACAACTATCTGCAGACTTAGATATTAACAAACAAGTTATATCGTGCCTTTAGCGTTTCTCAACAGAAATAATTTGAGAGATTTTACAGCTTAACTTGATTTTAGAAGTATGGAACTCAATTTCACTTGAAAGACGTCAAAAATTGACGTAGCCTATTCCTCGCCAGTGTTAAGCAGTTATTAAAACCGCGGCTTTTATGTACGCCACTATTAAATTTTATGTTATCCTAATATAAAAATAATATATATATAATGTTTTATCCTATTTATATTATTAGCACACAGTCAGGTGCAAAAGTAATAGTTTCATCTTCCTGACTATTATTCAAAATATTCACCAAAGAACGGCAATGTGTACAGTTTTAAACTAATCACAGAATATTTAAATATTTACTTTAAAAATAAACCTATAAAACAAACATGATTTTTCTTGCCGTTTTTGCACTTGGACGAATCTTTCGACTACTTGGCCGATGTTTTTAATGAACCTGGTGATGTTTTAACTTTTTAATGATAATTCTGTCACTTACTCCTATCGCGCCGTTGTCATCTCGCTTATTTGTTTCAATGGTCAGCAAATTAACATGTCTTTAAACGACTATATCTACTAAACGCACCAACGAATCACGTCAGTTTTTATACAGTACGTATAGCTAATATGTAGTGTATCATATTATCCATAAATCTGTCATCCTGATGATCGTGTTTCACAAACGCACCAACGTCATGCGAGCAGACCGGCTCTATCCCGTTCACATAAGTGATCTACACGCTATTGATACTAAATCAGCTATCCTTACGACAGTTTAGTCAATCTGTTGCCGTCTCTTATACTATTACGCCTGTAGCACACAGCCGCGAATGCGAAACGGAAGCGTTCCGGAACGAAACATTAGCGAAACCACGAAATGCTGTCTAGTATAAATTTGTTTGGTGCGTGTCATACCGCAAACTAAACGAAATCATTAAATTCATAAGCCATTAGTCCAGTTTGTCGTGACAGTCGTAAAAGTATCATCGTAATGTAGAAAACGTACTTGAGTTTGAGCATAACACCGCTAGGCACGCCGAGCATGACAGCAGCCGACACGCTGCTGTTTTGTGACACCTTCTTCTCTGCTCCGTACTCTGCTATTGCTCCGAAAGTACCAAACCTGTAAAAAAAAGTTATAGAATTTTTATGTTCCGTGAACGGAATTATGATTCTAGTAGAGGTATTAAGTGAACGTCGCTAAGCATATGCGATATACCTCAGAACGTTGTGTGTGGATGCGAACCGATATGCGGAGGAGGCGTTTTAACTAATAGAATCGAGTAGGTATTAATTTATTCGGCGAAAATATGAGCATTACGCAGTGTTGTGCTGTAGATAATAAAAAAAACATTCTGTCTCAAGGTTGCAATTCTTCATTGTATTCTTAATCTATGCGAATATTATAAAGCCGAAGAGTTTGTCTGTTTGTTTAGTTGATAGCGCGTTCAACTAAACAAACTATCAGAAACTAGTGGCCGATTTCAAAAATTATTTTACCTTTGTATAGGTACGTTATCACTGAGTGCCATATGCTATATGTACGTACCACAGGCGAAGTCGGGTCGGGCTGCTAGTTTTAACATGCATTTTTTTCGATATTTTTTATCTTTACTTACAAAACCATTGTGTCGGTCATTACATAAGGTTTAATCTTTGCCGATATAATACTTCCGCCGCTTAATAAAACGCAACGACTGATCGTTGTTAAGATTTCGAGTTAAATTTATGTTAGTATGATTGTTTAGTGTGACAAAGATTCTAATAATAATCAAGACTTACGCCACTTCTACTATTTTCATTATTCCGTGATTCCGTGGCTTCGGACCTATGATTTCTCTTGACTATTAATAAATATATAACAAAGAAACAAGGAATTTAGGAAAACAGCTACAGTTTTAAAACCTTTTCTTGTAATAATTGACAGTTAATTATTTAATTCTGTTAGCCATTTACAACCAATAAACAACATTGATTAATATTAGCATAAAGCTGGATTAATACTCTTAATTCTAAAAATTATCACTTTATATTATAATTAACAACAAAAAATTTATATTTTACAACAACACAAGGCAGTGAGGATTAACATTATACATTTAAAGAAAAGTAAAAAAGACTAGATAAAGCCCCGTGACAGACGTGAAACGGACAGCGGTGAGTAAGTGACAAGGTCCCGTTTTTACCTTTTGGGTATAGAACCCCAAAAAATGTCAAAAGCTTTTTTCAATTTCGGCAAATTTACTGTAAAACATACTTGTTTTTTGCCCGCAAGTAGGTTTCAATCGCAAGAGCAAATGCTGGAACATAACAGTGCTTTTGCAATAAAAATAAAGCTTAAATACTACATTTCGCTTGGTTCAAAATATACATATTTAGAATTATTAAGCCCTCCACCTGAAAGCGGTAAAAAGGTGAACATGAATCCAGTTCTGCCATTTTATATTAATAATTTGAATAAGAAAAAGGTGATAACATCTAAAATTTTGATTCAACTATTTTATGCACTACTGCTTACAGTAAAAAGTGAGAATGTGCAAGTTTTCAAGCTATAAAAAGCTTCACGTCTTCACTTAGGGTTATTTGTGAGGCCCAGGCCTAATAAAATACAAGTATAAGCTCGCACTAGGAATTGAGCCTGGCGCGTCTACTACTGCGCCACAGAGGTCGTCCATGTCTGTTTTATAATATTTTACTAGCAGAACTAAAAAAAATATTACATTATTTCAAAATAAATCGCATAGCAGAGCTCAGCGGATAGTCTGGGGGCAAATAAAATACAAAATGTGCCGGCTGCTTCTCCTTCTTAGATCGCAAACGACAATCCAGGCAATGGGCGTTAGCTGGGAGATAATTGTAATAGGCGGTGGGCAAGCCACATGTTCCTTCTTCAGGCTACAATTTCCCTTCTTCAAGCGCGCCATCTTACTAAGCCTCTTTGCGTCTCTTATCTCTTTCCGGAAGATTACTATTAGTACCCCGAAGGTATAGAGACGTGATATTGTAAAATTGTAATGTATCCATACATACATATTTAGTATAGCGCGAGCTAACACCCACAGATGCGATGCAGTATTCATTCAGTAACATGATGAGGCAAAAGTTTTAAGGCCAGTTGCCTACCTGACGTACATAACCGCTGACAAAAACTCTGTAAAAATGAAGTACAAGTATTTGCCCTTGCCAGGAATCGAACCCTAAAGTGGCTGTCAGCCTCACCTTACTATCTTGCCTAAGAAAATAATTTACATTCGTCATAAGCCTCCTTTGTCTGTACATAGGGACGTTTCTTTTATATCGTAATAGGTAAGCAAGCAACATGAAAGTTTTACAAAATATACTTTTCTACAACTGCTGAAATAATAAATTATAGTTGTCGATCATACAAGAAATGTAAGAATGTGTATTGTACAGTGTAACGGAACCCCTCGTATGTGAATCTGACTCGCACTTGGCTGATTGATTAAACTAATACAGAACAGACTATTAATGGTTACTCACTTCAAAGCCAATCTGAGCTTCATATCATGTTGGGGCAGCTTCCTCATAAGGTTGAAAGATATGAACGAATGCGGGTTCCCGATTTGGATGGCCGTATTTGTGTGGTACTTTTCTGAGTCTCGCACGTATATGGACGTCATCGAGGAGCCGCCCTGCCCTCCGGCCCGGTACGTCAGGTACCCGACTGAATGGGCGTCCAGTTGCAAAGCCATTGCTGTGAAGTTAAATAAAATCAAAGGTTTATAAAAATAAATAAATAAATATATAGGGACAAATCAGACGGATTGAACTAGCCCCAAAGTAAGTTCAAGACTTGTTATGGGTTACCAACTCAACGATACTATATTTTATAAAAGATATTTATTTATATAAGTAGATAAACATCCAAAACCCACGTCAATCTTAAAAAATAGATCATTTTCCATCTTGACCTAACTGGGGATCGAACCAGAGACCATCCGTGTCGCAGGCAGGCGTGTTGAATGGAGCTTGTGTCACCTAGTGTTTTCAGGAAAATCATTGATTATTACCATATTCTTGAATAGGGAGTAATATGTCTCCTGTATACTTAGTAATTTTCATCATTCCCAAGCATACAGCTGTTAGTAACAAAAAGCAGTGTGAAAACCCATGCACTAGGTTGTCTGTCGACATTAAAGGCTGGTTATCACTAGATGATAGCATCTTAAATAGATTAAGGCCAGCTTAGGGGATTTAATATGAGTGTTAGCCTACCAATTTGGTAAAAATCTGATGATTCTTATGATGGTTATATCTACTTACTTGAAATAAGGCTCGGTGAAATCCCCCGAGGAGTGAAATGCAGAACAGTACCACAGTTCAGAAACATCAGTCGCGAGAGTGTCCGGAATATCTTAAATCCTAAGAGTGGCCCATTGCCGATGCCAAATTCAACTTCAGTCCAACCCTTCTCTGAACTTAGGTGACGGTTACACATGTTCACTGAACCAGTACCTAGAATTGTAATTCAAGCTATTAAAAACAAGTTTAAAAAAAAAGAGAAGCTCAGCTACTGTTGCAATAATATAATTAATATATTTTTGTAAGTTATAACTCTTTATATATGACACCCTACTCTTTAGGTTTCATAAAAAATGTGCCTATGGTTTTTAAAATTGACTATTACATTACCTATTCCATTCTGTGTAGATATGTTCCCGGACAAAGTCATAGTGTTTCTCAATGTAACTGGTGCATCAATAGATTGCTGAATTGTCATCCCCGACACTTCTATAGTTGGTAATATTTGTGCATCTTCACTGTGGAAATAAATTAAACATGTATCAGTTACACATCCCAACTAAGAAACACCTGTAGGGCTGCCATAGTCATTGTTCAAAAACTTCAATGAGAACTCAAGTTATCCAGAATTTTTCAGTACCGTGTCTTGTTCTTATGTTAGCTTTTTCCTTTAGCAATTGCTAATTATCATCTATTCATAACAGGAAATAGAAATATAGCCCAGAGTAGATTAGAAATTACTGTTGAATAAAAACAAATACAATTTTTTTACATTTAACATCGTACATAACATAACATTTAACAGATAGATATAAGGTTTAAGGCCCCACACTAGGCACACTAGCGACGCCAATCATTTTATTTCTAATACTTAACAAATAGAAAGAAATTCAAGAATATAAATCAAATAAGCCTTAGTAAATAACCTGAAGTATTTTGGAATCATGTTTAATATTATCAGAATCAGTGAGAATTATGAAAATCAGATTACCGCCAAAAAAGGCCGTTTCTGGCGGTAATCACTATTTCTCTTAATGACTGATTCTCATAATATTAAAACATGATTCCAAAAATACTTCAGGTTATTTACTAAGGCTTATATGATTTACATTCTTGAATTTCTTTCTATTTGTAAAGTATTAGGAATAAAATGATTGGCGTCGCTACTGTGCCTAGTGTGAGCCCTTGAAAGAATTTATTTTCTCAAAAGAATTACATAATTCACTTACAGAGAAAATACATTGGTTTAAATAAGGTAACTTATAAATATATATATCTATCTGTCATAAACTTTTGATAATATAAATAATAACTAGAAGCATGTCAATGGTGACACTCACATTATTTCATACTCATCATAGTATTTCATAAACATATCAGTGGCATTTATAGAAAGGGTGATAGTGCCACGAGGGTTGGCGCTCTGCTGCAGTCTTCTTTCTTCACGCTCTCGCTTCAGCCTGCAAACAAATTTTATTAATTGTCATAACTTTTCCCACCTATGTGATAGTCTGATTGTAAAATTTATCAAAATCCAAGTTTTAATATGGTAGAGGAAATAAACATTTAGGTATGTAACAACAACAATGTAGGTATAGTATTGGTAAGATTCATGTTTTGTCATACTGATGTGCTCAAGTTTTGAATCAAACAAAGGCTAAACTCCATTTTTAGGGTTCCGTACAAAAATTGAAAAATGGAACCCTTATAGGTTCGCTCGTGCGTCTGTCTGTCCGTCTGTCACAGCCGATTTTCTCCGAATCTACTGAACCAAATTAGGTGATATTTGGTAAGATGGTGTAATCCTATGACCCAAACACGGATGTGCAAAGTAAATAGATTTTTTTGAAATAAGCGTCATTTGGGGCCCAATTACAAAATTTTAAAAGAAAGTTTTCCATCCTTACTGTGTCATATATCAAATGAAAGGGCTCATTATGAGGATCTCAAAAATATTTTTTTCTGGTAAAATCAATACTTTTGATTTTATTCACGAAAGAAGGCAAAAATTGACTAGGCCGGAAATTTTGAAAAAATTTTAAAATATAGTTCATTCCTTGAAGATTACAGGAAAAATAATAAGAATAGGGAATATGCATTAAAAAAATATCTGTTATCTAACCAGTTTATCCAAAAATATTCAATAGTAAAATACTAAAAGTGAAAACAGAATAAAATTTGGTTGAAAAACGAACGAGATAAAATGATTTTACGAAAATATTTCTATCTCACTCGCGAAAACACTATTTTGTATGGCAAATGTATGCATGACATAGACTATGACGTCACTAGTCCATATCAGACTTCTCTTTCTTATTCAAACTTTAAAGTTTCACGTCTTCGTCGTTAATTAAGATATTTTAAAAGTTCTTTCATATTTTTTTACTGTGGTTATTAAGGATTATACTAAGCAAATAAAAAAATTACGTGCATACACCCTATTCTATCACTTGAAAATAAAGTGGTAAACTCACTATAATAAGTTTATCTAGGGAAATAGTTCACTAAAACACCACTAGATAGCGCTAGTCAATTGAATAAAACATTTTTGCACATTGTGTGTGTGTTCACGAAGCATATTGTACGGAACCCTCATTGCGTGAGTTTGACTCACACTTGGCCGGATTATTTAAGAAGCAAATTGATAAGTTCATAACAATATAGGAAGTGTCCACTGTGACATCCATTACTTTTATTTTTCTGCAATATCTGTTAATTGCTCTAAGACAAAGACTGAGTCAGTTACTATGCAGAGATGGATTCATTGGCAGATTAAGCACACTTGAGCCAAGGGCCACTTATTTCGGGTGGCAGTGAATAAATTAGAAATAGTTTTAAAGAGTCTATTGGAGTTGTAAATCTGGCTGCATGTTATCCTAACATTTTACACATCTTGCTGCCTCCTCATACAATGTCAGACCGATATCAAAGTCCATACCTTTCATATTCTTCTCTTATTTCTCTAGGTGTGCGTGTGCGAAATATAACCTCCCAGCCATCAACTTCTAAGCCTCGTTTCCCTGCAAAAAGATTAAAAAACTCACGGTGTAGTACTGTACCCATTCTGTGTATGACCTTTTCAGGTAGGTACAACAATGAATATTTCATAAATCACATCTGAATATAAATTTTTACACATAATAAGAAATAAAACAAAAAATAAATAAGAGCAAATGCATAAAAAGAAAGAAAAGATAAATAAATAAGAAATGGAGCCCAGATTGCTGTCATCACAGAGTAATGTACCCAGGAGACTGATTGCATTTCCGCATTGAATTGCTAGGCTAAGCCATTGATCAAGATTAGCACCAGCTTTTGGGTCCCTGGAGACATTCATCAGATGTGCCGTGATCTCTCCATACAATTGACGAGCGTCTGCACCCCAGACTCTACAGCAAAAGGCACAAATATGGTTTTGTATTTGCACCTCTTAATGCATTGTGCAGTTGCTACAGCTGCACGTGCTCTACGGGAGGTTGCTTTTTGGTGGAATGAAGCTACAGTAAATATTTCGAGTTAAGTGTTCTGGTGGAACTAAATATGTTTCATTCTCAGGTATATACAACTGATGAGGTCTCCATTAACTAGTTGATTTTCCCCATTAAATAAACTCGAAAATTAACAGACACTCTATGACTATGAAATTTAAACTACTTCTAAAGGATGTAATAGAGTAATACATACCAAGTGTATCATATATTGCTCTCTTATGTGAGTCAGACAGCACTTCATAGGCCTCTTTGACTTTGTTAAATATCTGCTCAGCCCATTTCTGCTTGTTGGGATCAGTGCTATGCTTGTCAGGATGGAACATGCGCGAAAAGCGCCGATATGCACTGTTTATCTCCTCTGGTGTAGCCTGTACAAACATGTTGTACAATAAGTTTTTTTTTCCAAATATATAATATTTATGTTAAGCTTTTATTGTGAGCAACTTATACTGTAGAGTGCTTTTCGAGAAAATCAAATGCCCAAACCTTCATAACCTAAAAAATGTCTACAGCAACATTGCATCATTTGGCAACATAACTTGATAGGAAAATAGGTTAACCTAGAGGCAGCTAAGTAACATTATATTAAATATCACAGTAATAAGTGCAAGGATTATATAATAATGCGATTGCGAACATTTTACATAAAAATCCTAGAAACCAAACTGTCACAATATTTACCGTTTTAGATACATTTAGCAGTTGATAATAATTTTCTTCAAGCAATATACTTTCTCCTTCTTCATCCATTTTAAATAAATAAAATAATTTTAGTCTAAAAAACGGCCAATCAGTCCTTTGAACCTTTGATAGAAAATTAATTTACTTTTTTACCGCCATGACAAGGGTGGCGCTGAAGTACGCCGGTTTCATTTTTCTGTTTTTCTTACTTTTACAGCTCTAGCATCTAGCATCTAATGGTTTCTACAACGTCCAAACTGGAAGAAAAAAGAAACCCACAGACATGAAAAAACATTTTTGGTAAGAAACCAACGTACTTGCAAAATAAAATATCCGATTTCTTTTTTAGGGTACCGTACCCTAGCCCCTAGGGTAAAAACGAGACCCTATTCACGAGACTTCGATGTCCGTCTGTCTGTCTGTCAGAAATATAGCCTGGCCATAGAGATATGTCTAATAAAATGATGAAATCTGATATGTTTAAATAATGTCTAAGTCTAATAATGAAAGCTGAACCCCGTCATTTTTAGGGTTCCGAACCCAAAGGGTAAAAATGGGACCCTATTACTAAGACTTCGCTGTCCGTCCGTCTGTCACCAGGCTGTATCTCAAGAACCTTAATAGTTAGACAGTTGAAAATTTCATACATTGTCTATTTCTGGTGCCGCTATAACAACAAACACTAAAAACAAAATAATAATAATAAATTAAGGGCGGCTCCCATACAACAGAGTAGTTGTTAGCGTTTTTTGCTGTATCTCATGAACCGTAATAGCAAGGAGGTTGTATTTTTATTGCCACAATAATAACAAATACTTAAAATAAAAAGAATATTTAAGGGGGGCTCCCGTACAACAAAAGTATTTTTTTACCGTTTTTGGTCGATATTAATAATGGCTAGACGTATACGCTAGAAATAATTACAAATTATTAAGGTTATATAAATAAATAGTTAAAATAAAACCAGTATTTAGGAGGGGCTCCCATTCAGCAAGCGTTTAATAGCACCAGCTTTTGGCCTTTTTTCTGGTACGGAACCCTTAGTGCGCGAGTCCGACTCACACTTGACCAGTTTTTTTGAGTTGCAACCACAGAACCGTAACTGCGTTGCTTGCAGGACTGATACAGTTTGACCTTACAGTTGTCAATTCTTGAATTTATTTCACCCATGTGTTTTTGATACTCGTAAACATGGCTTTGAACTTCGAGGTACGGAGGCCGTGTTGCTCGAAGGCTTTGAACAAAGAAGAATGAAAAAGGAAAAAATAAAGAAATCTAAAATAAATAAATTACCTGTACAGGGCACTGTTTTTTTCATTATTATGCACTAAAAACCATATTTTTATATATTTTTGATCTTTTCGTAGAAATATTGTACGTATCGATGAGTGCTTTAACCCAGTCAATATCGACATCAAACTTTGCAAACGCATTTTTTATATATAGACCACTTAGAATACTCTACCTACACCAAAATTTGCAACTTTCTTAAGCCTTCAAATGAAAGTTATTTTATCCCTCAAGTTTTTTAACAGTAGAGAAACAGACTCTAAAATATGGTCCTTTCGACCGAAGTATGAAAAATGTTCAGTTTTTTTATTTTCATTTTTCGATGATCGGTTGTGTGGTTAACACAAACAAGTGTAACGAACAAATTTGAATTTGCTTTCATCCAAATGGAGACTATCCAGCCCACATCCTACATCAAATTTTACTCTTCGGTGGAAAAGACCCATTTTCGACAATCTGTTCCTCTACTGTTAAAAAACTTAAGGATATAAAATTATACTTTATATGTCTTCTATCTTTTATTTCATTACTATTTTCCTGTAAGATCTTTAGTTTGAGTAGAGCTGACGAGCTGCGTGGCGCAGTGGTTACCACGCCAGCCTGCGACACGGGGTACCGAAGTTCGGCCAAACTAAAACCCGCATTGTAACAGTCTCAGGTAACAATAATATATTGTATATTGTTAGGCATCGACACCTGTCATCCGAGTTAGTAAATAGGGTTTAGTTTAGTAACCAACCTTCATGAGGTTCAGGATCCAAATGTTCGTAGTTCTCTTTCCCTCAGACTCACAATACCCGCTCATTCGACAAGATAGTATTCTAAATCGTTTTCTGTTCAGGCGGTGAGACTTTGGAATGCTTTGCCACTTGACATTCGAAAGGCCCAATCAATTAAGTCGTTCCAAGGTTTGGTAACTGCACACTACCTTTTTTCAAACTGATATTTATTTATGTAGTCGTACGTACTTATCCTTTTTTGTTTTCTTTTTCTTCGTATATTGTTTTCCGACATCATGGTATAGTTGTTCATGTTCTTATTATTTTATTTGTTAAAGATTATATATTTATTTTTGTGCTTTATATAATATTTACTACTAAAATATACTGCACCAATCCTCCCAACATTTTTAAGTCTATTTCTAATTTCTACCCAAAGGTTGGCTGGAAGCAATCGATTTAGTGATAAGCCTATATATAAGAATGTGCCTTTGTGCACGCACGTGAGTCCGACTCGCACTTGCCCAATTTTTTTACATCTTCGTGTAAAAGTAACCAAACACACTCTACGGTAAAGTTAAATTATAAACTTGGTACCTAGATTTTGTATTTTATTTATTCATCTCTTTTTTATGATCAAGGAATCTATTATTGATTCTGATTCAGAGATTCAAACGTTCTTTCGGGGTCTACTTTGGTTACCCTATTTTTATATTCCTATAGATAGGCGCACAAACTTTTAGTACAAAATTGTTTTAGAACATTTTTATCAATTGACAACATGTACTTTACCGGAAGTGGTAGATTTTATATATGCAATCGAAAGTACTTTGGATGTATATACTTCCATATTTGTTATTATATTTTTTAAACAAATATTTATTTTTTTAATAAATTTTTGAAAATAGGGCTCAAACATAGGATTTAGAAACAAATATCTGTGCCTTATTCCCTGTCATTGTCAATCTGACGTAAAATAATGACATTGACAGGACATTGGCAGTCCGAGCTGCCAGATTTGGGAAATTTTACCCGGGAGTCGGGAAAATCTCTAAGGCCAGCCCCTGTATTTACTAACTCAGATGACAGGTGTCGATGCCTATCAATCTAGGATTTGTTGTTACAATGCGGTTTTTTGTATTCCAAACAAAAATTTCGAGCAAGCACAACCCGCATTTTAACTGTAAATTCTAGATTGATAGGCATCGACACCTGTCATCCGAGTTAGTAAATAAGAGGGCTGGACTACTTTACACTGGGACGGAAATAAATCCGGACCCACCCGGGGACTTCCGTTCTGGATCTCCGATTTCTTTTCCGTCCGAAATTTCCATGTAGTCGAGTGACGGTTTGAACCCGGGTGGGTTCAGAATTTTTCCCTTCCGGTCCGGCCCGACCCAGTGTAGGCTCTCCCAATGTAAATGATAAATACCGTATCCGTTTTATTTCTTTTTTCTCATTGTAAATATGCCTATACTTCGACTTAAATAATACTGGCCAAATACGTACGCGTCAAGGCCATAAATATTAAATTAATTAAATATAAAAAATAATTGTGGACTTGACAGTGACTTGACAGTTGTCGTGACATTGAATGTCAAACTGAGGGCATAGACAAGTCCTTTTTTACACAATCCAATCAGTCAGTTGAGTTCACGGTGATTCTTGATTCTTGTTCTACTCTCAGCTCAGCAACAAATAATATATGGAATAAAATTTAATTAATTGCATTTCAAATGTTACAACAATTTTGTTATAAATGTGAGGTAATAAATAAGTGCTCCTGGAGTTTAAGTTGGACTTAAATTTACACCGAAACGACGAGGTAAAAATGTTTTCTCGAATATCAATGTTGTTTAGATTGAAAACGGCTATTTCAATTCTAACTGTAAAAAATTCCGACTTCTAATCTGGTTTTGTTTTATGTTGTATTTATTTGTTATTATTTTATGTGCCGATCTGGTTCGTTTTGTAGGCTTCCGGATTAATCAAATTATGTGTAGGTGGAAGTTGTTTTTCGTACTAATGGCCGTTTTGTTGTATTTATTTGCCTGATGATTTCACTCTGTATCGTTTTACTGGGATTATAATGGATTAAATGTCAATTTCCACTGTTTGCTATGCGAGATGCGTCAGAGATGCACTAATAATTTCGCTAAGTACATAATCGCATGCTTTCCCCTTACAAAAACATAATGTACATTATGCACTCACTATCATAGTTTGCGTGAAAGTTAAATACCTAAAACATTATCAACATTTCAAAAGTGCGTTTATTAAACTCAATTTTGTGCAATTTATTCTCATTATGAACATCAAAATCATTTAAATTATCTGCAATTTGAAAATGTAGTCAACTTCTACAAATCTTTCCTTTTTTTTACCTTAATCATGCAATTTTATACATAATAACAATTAAAATTTGAGGTACTTAGTTGAAAAATTGTAATTACAAATTTTGCTTATAAGAATTAATTATTATGTACAACACTTGAAAAAAAGAAAGCTAAATACAAAAATTATATTACTAAATTGGAAGTGTTGTTGAAACAATTTATTTGAATAGAAAGAATGTTGAGTTTATGTAACTTATTTCTCACATGTCTGACAGTGGACATATTACTTTCTTCATGTTAAATTCATAAATCATGGTATTGAATATTAATATAATCGGTGACCATATAAATATCATTGGTTGAGTGAAAGGCCTAGGAATTTAGTTCATGCATTATAATTATTTAATATGTTTCATATTTTAGTTTTATCTATATTTCACACTTTAATGTTTGACAATGGATTTTTTTTCTCAACTTTTATGTTATGATGTACTTTAATTATGAAATATTATTGGCTCAGAGTTGATTAAATCTTCATTATCTACAGGATTGCTTAGCAAATAAATTCGAACTGGTGCTGCTACTTTAATATCTATTAGAATACTGTTGAATGGACTAAATATTATTAGTTATTTACTTTAAAAAAAAATATTTAGATTGAACAGCAATTTTCGTGTTGAGTGTTTCATGTATGTAGGTTTTAAATGATGGAATATAACTAGGGGTTCCGAGACCTATCGACAGCTGTAGTCTGTCTGTATAATTATAGTTTAAAATTGAAAAATATTCATCACATACCTACCTCTAGGGAAACCATTAATTTTTTGGGGAACCGTGCTGTCTCTATTTTGAAGACAACAGCAATATCACTTAAGATTTGGTCCTGTGAGTCTGTTTCTTCTCACTCCCTTTTTGAAGAATCCCATGCTAAACCGAAATTATTCATGATCATCATAGCTATCCACAACCAACACGGAGGCTTATACCCAGCAAGCCTCCTTTTGTCTCTCCCGTCATCTTTCTCTATCCCTTGCCTTTGAAAATAATAATGTATTGTTATACAGTATAGGTTTATAGGTAGGTACAATTTATGTTATTCTGTGTCTTGATGGTCTTGCGCGCCTACTATCTGACGAGAAAATAAGGCTTGAAGACAATCCTAACTTATCTTAAAACTGGCTAGAGGGCTACCTCAGTGCGTTAGAATGAATGAAGATGTCCCTATTCGTGTCTGACGTACTGCGGCGTCCCTCTCATTTATAGCTTAATTAAGTGTATTTGACTCTTTGTTCCTATTTTTTTTAAGCTTTACCAATTTCTTTCACTTTCTTCAACTTACGTCGTATTCAACTTTCCTTGACCGTGTTTTACATATTATATATAATTATTACATCAAGCGCGTATCCAGGGGGGCCTAGGAGGTTATGAATTTTAATATTTTCTATTTTTAATTATTTTTAATAGAAAAAGTAATTCAAAATATTAAGGTATGTTTTCATGAACCTTATTATTTATTTTTAATTATATTATTTAACACCATCGTCACCAAAGAGTTTTATTCCGGTTGCGTCGTCAACTGTGATATGTGTAAGCGTAATGTCCATTCGTACTGTAATATGATTTGGTGAAAGTTTTTGCGGCCGCCTGTCTGACTGACGTATCTTTGTTTGTGTTTATTTTGTGTAGTCTATTTAAGTTGGTCTTTTACGGTAGTCGTTGGTTAATAGCTATGTCTAATAGTGCTAATCTCAAATCGCTAACTGATTCTACCTTTGACACCATTTTTTTACTCCAGACCAGAAAGAGGTGTTTTATGATTTATCTGTTAGTCTGTGTAGGTATGTATCAGTATTCCTGTGACATCATAGCCACCAAACAGATGATTTGAATGTGGTTTTCTTTATTACAATTATTTTATTAAATATAGGTTCTTAGCTATACTTTGTAGAAAAAGATCACATGCCTGGCGTCCTTATACTGTTCATGCTATTTATTAAAATATATATATATATATTAGGTAGGACTTTCATGAATGCGAATTGGGGTCTGTCATGCTACACCCCAACTACGTGATCCCCCCCGACTTGAAAGCTGGATCCGCCCGTGGTTTATTAATAAAGTCAAGCTGAACGGCGGCTAGTGTTGATTAGGCTCATTAAAAAAACCAGTTATTGGCTTACAATAGTTTGTGTTTTTAATGTTGTGACTTTAATGGTGTGCATGTTTAATTTCCTTTTATGCTGCTCATCGTTTTCCTGCTTCTTGGTCAAAAATGTGACAACTAGTTAAGTCATCATCATAGGTCTCCACTGCAGGAAGACGACCCTCTCTGTACTGCCAAAGGCATATGCCAGAGCACTCAGAGGATTTAGCTTAAGTCTACACTCTCCACACTGGCCAGACGGGTTGGAAGGGTTGGTATCTTAGATGTTTATAAGCTTTGTTTAGCTTTTTGTTTTCTAAGTCGCCTTTTACGACATCCACGGATAGACTTGGAGTGGTCCTATTCTACTCTGCCGGGAACCACACGGCTACTTAACTTGACAAGTATTGGGATAAAAAATTCTTAATTGAAGTTCAATAGAATAGGTTGCAATTTCACAACTGGTCAGACATATTTTTAACTAATTGATACATTACAACGCATGTAAGTATTGCATGGCGAATTTGATTATCATTCAACTTGCGATTTTATCTTTCATAATTGCTTCTTGCGAAATTACGATTACCACATATATATACGTGACTAGCTTTTGCCCGCGGCTTCGTTCGCGTTAAGAAGTAGAATTGATCAAAATCCTTTCTTAGCGGATGCCTACATCATAAGATCTACCTGCATGCCAAATTTCAGCCCGATCCGTCCAGTGGTTTGGGCTGTGCATTGATAGATCACTATGTCAGTCAGTCAGTCACCTTTGAGTTATATATATTTAGATATATGTAATTCTGAATGTACTGTCTCACTGAAAATATTTTGTTACATGTATTTAAGATTCTGTATTAATAGGTACTTCGCTGTAAATAATCTTTTAAATAAAATGCCTACTATAACCATACTACTGGATGGCTTTTGATGAAATTTAAAATAATATAGACAAGATATGTATAAGAAAAAAGAAGTTTTCAAACGGTTATCACTGACAGAGTCATGAGGTAACAAACATAACAAAAAAGCATACAACCGTTTTGAGAACCTCCTCGTTTACGACTCGTTAAAAATGCTTAGATCGAAGTGTAACATCTAGAAATGCTACTATCTAAAAAATTTAATTAATGTAAGATGAGATAATGAGTCATTTAGTTCCATTTATCACTGTATGAATCTATTTTCTAAAATAGACGGTTCTAGTGGACTCATGGCCAAATGCAATGTTTCTAACTTTCACTTAAAATTGAACTGGACTCGTTAAAATCTTGTTTTTATAGTTTATTACCACAGTATGTTGTCATAGCGATTTTGATGACTGTAGTTTAGATACTTTATTATGGCCTCCGTGGCGCAGTGGTTTAAACGCCAGCTTGCTACACAATGGACATCGGGTTCGTTTCCCGGTGCAGGCAACTACTTATATCTACTCTATATCTACCTATTTTTCCGCGGTTCGGGAGCCATCCAAGGGTTTTGGCGTCAGGTAGACGGCCGCCCGTTCAATTTGCTAAATTCTATTAGAGCATAAATGCTGCAATAATAGCGGACCCCGGGCTCCGACGCATCATTGTTGCAGATGCAACTATGAAAATGCTCAGCTGAGAGAGAATAAAACTACGTTTAAAAGCTAATTTCTAAGAAATGCAACAGTGCATAAACATGATTTGCCGATTTTAATGAAACTTGCAGTGTTTCCTGAGTTGGAATACACCTACTAGTTTAATTAACAAATATATTTTTGCAATATGTTTCATACTTTCTGAAATATTAGCGGACAGACTTACAAACATAGAAGTATAAGTACTTACTACACTTATGATTTGGCACTCGTGTTTAGAAGCTGATATACCTAGAATTACATAGGTGTTCTTGGTATATACAAAAAAATCTGAGAAATCATGTCATTGTCCTGGGTTGCTAGCGGCATCGCCTATTGAGGTGACCAGCACCGTTTTGATTCAGTTTCCTCCTACACGCCTACCAACAAGCTAAACGTGTCCAAGGTCTTCTGGACTTAAGCTCTGCAACGGAAGAGACATGACAATAAGCTACGATGTATATAAAACCGTACAAATCTGACAATAGTACATACTGAATTACTTCAGGCGTTACTTTGCGGAAGTCAAAGTTACATACACTTTGAGTTAAATTAATTTGTGTGCTTCCGCCACCAGTTAGTTCATGTCATGTCATGCTTGTCATTCTAACCATCAACATCTAATAGGTTCATTGCCTGAAGATGCCTCGTGTAGAGGCGAAACACGTGTCGTGAGCACGACGGCTGATGTTGATGTTGCAGGTAGGAAGGGTCTAAGCAGTATTTGGTGGGCGCTGGCCAGCAATAGTTTTCAAGAACTAACTAGTGACGGGAAGCGCATAAATTAATATAACTCAAAGTGCATGTAAATAGTACGTACTTATGGGTCAAATTGATAACTTCCTTTTTCGTCTAGTTGGTTAACTAAATATTGATTTCAATCGGTTGACTAATACTTGGCTCGTGATGATTCTAACAGTATCCATCCTTTTGTTTTAGATATTAGAACACCAGCTACAGGATGCCTTCGACGCACCTAAGCCTCCGCGAGGACGACGTAGTTCGGCTCTCGCTGGAGTTCCTCCACAATCGTGACCTTCACATCACGCAGCTGTCGCTGGAGCGTGAGACTGGCGTCATCAACGGCAACTACGCCGACGACGTTCTCTTCCTCCGGCAACTCATCCTCGACGGCCAATGGGACGACGTTCTCGAATTCATTCAACCCCTTAGCGCTCTCAAAGCCTTTGAAGCTGACAAATTCAACTACGCTATTCTTCGACACAAATACATAGAACTTCTGTGCATTAGATCTGAGATCAAGGCTTACAACAATGTAGAGAATATCGTAGATGAAGTCGTTAAAGTACTTAACGACCTCGAAAAACTAGCACCCTCTAAAGATGAATACTCAAACTTATGTTTACTTTTAACACTGCCTAGTATTACAGACCATGCACAGTTTAAGAAATGGAATCCTAGTAATGCGAGAGTACAGTGTTTCAGAGAGGTCTATCCACTAGTTGAACAATTTCTACCTTGCGACAAGAAATCCAGTGGCACAGTGTCCAAATGTGCAAAAAATGACCGTTTAATGCAGTTGCTTATCAAAGGAATATTGTATGAGTCGTGCGTAAATTATTGTCAGGCTAAAGCGACCGGTTCTGACACTCAATCTAATGATGTTAATTTTTCGAGGTTGCTCGATGGCTCTGGGTTTGACGAGTCAGATTTGAGCCTTCTGTCTTGGTTGCAGTCCATACCGGCTGAAACTTTTAGTGTTCCATTTGAACAGAGGATGTTAAATGTAGATGTAGAAAAATTAGAGCGACCTTCGTTGCATACTTCTTGGACTGAGCATATGCTCGTGACTCCTATCAAACCGCGCACATTCCCGCATTTGGCAATGCCATTCAGACGACCGCGGTCGGCTGCTGATGCTATGACCAGATCCTTGAGGCCACTTCCTGATGGGGCACCGAGACATCCTGCGGTCATGGCTCTATCTGCTATTGATTTCGGTCCTTCATCTTCCTGTTTTGCCGGTTTCCATCTCACTGGTATCAAAGGAAGCAAGCTTATGAATACGTCCGTAGACAGATTATTCGATAGTAAAAACGGTGAGAGTATTTTTAACGGATTAAACGAGATGTTAAAGCCGATTGATGAGCAATTGAAGCCAATTGGTGAATTCACTGGCTCGGCAAAGACTAATGAGAGCAGCATTGGTGCATCGAACGCCACGACTCCCGAGCACAAAGGACAGGACTATTCCGCTTCGACGTCAATATCGACAACAGCAGCATCCACTGAGCGCTCGTCACTCGCTGAGCGCACTCCACAGCAGGCGGACCCCGCAATGGTGCCAGGAGTAGACGGTGACTTCCGGCGGGAGCTTCTGAAAGAATACCAGATCCAGAAACAACGAGAATGCGATGACTATTTGAGAAACCTATGCTCCTCCGACTTGCGGCAGCAGAAAACGTAAGTATATATGTTGTAACGGTAATTTTTTTGATAGAATGAGTCATTTTCACGTCTTAGAGAGTAATATGGGTATAAATTTCTCCTTATAAGAATTCCTTAATATTTCATCAAAGTATATTTATAGTTTATAAGCCTAACGATTGAAGTGTATCTTCCCTGGGGTTCCAGGTCGGAGGTCGGAGATACGGCAACAGCTTATCCTCCAGGCGGCAAGTACCCACAACAGCCCACGCCGGACAAGCAACCACAGCTTGCCAGGTAAGAAAATAGACAGCAATCAAGTTTATATCGTAAATACGAGGAGAGGAACATTTATTTTCATGTTCGTGATATTATGCCAATATAAACTTGGCTGATTTGCATATGAAAAGATGTTCCTATCACTAGTTGTAAAACACAATAGTATCTTAATGAAGATTATTTTGTAGTATGCAATAATGCATTATATAGGTCCTAAATATAATATAAATAATCAGCCGAATAGTTAGTGAGTCATAGTCGTAGACTTAATCATACGATGGCGTCAGTTCCTTACGTGTATTGGAGCAAACAATAAATGTTGTCCTCTTAATTTTCTGCTTCGCGATTCTTATCTTATAAAAGCATTAACTTTAATAGTACATTACTGCAGAGGCCGGGAAGTAAGGGATTGCCGGACGAGTATAGTTTTCAAGGCCGAGCGTCAGCGAGGCCTTGACAATAGTTACGAGTCCGGCAATCCCTTTCCCGCCGAGGAAAGTATAGAGATTTTCTCAATAAATGTGAGGAAATTTAACTTAAAGTTACACATAAACTTACATGCCTTAAATATTTCCCCTTACTAGGTATTTGCCGGTAGTAATTTTTCCACTTTCAAGTTTCAAATTAGGCGAAGTAGGTACTTAAAATCCATTGCAGTGTTGCTTTCATCACTAAAACTCATTTTGAACCGTTTCATTTCGAATAAATAACCAACTTTGCACATATTTACCGAAAACAATCAATGTCAATCAATTACTGCAAAGCGTTAATCACAAACTACGAAGAAGATACTATTACTAGTATCAGACGACCGACTGCCATATGTTTTCTCTAGGCAATAAGGATCATAGACAAATAATGGAGTGAGGGTGAAAATGAAAAAAATGCCATACAATTCCTTTTGAGTTTCTATGGGGGGCCATAAATTCAAAGTCAATTGACGTGTGTTCTATGCCCTAAAATCCGTAAAGGCAGTTTTTCGGCAGTGGCGTTAATCACTACGGGTATAGTGAAAATAACAGATCTCCCGAGTTTTTAATTTTTTTATTTTCAGTTGTCAATGGGGATGGCAACTGTCACGTTGACAGTTTAGTAGGGTTGTTCCGATACAACTGTCAAATGTATGGACTTTTACACTAATCAATATTTTTCTGCATAATCAGACCAAATCTCGTGAAATAAACTATTAAATTGTTTATACTAGCTAGTTTCCCACAAATTGGCATATATATTTTATTGTTAGTATATAAAAAAATATTATTGTAGGTTATGTTTGCAAAATACTTAAAAATCTTTTGATAAGGGAACATGTATGCGTTTTATACATTTTTTTACGAAAGGTTTAATTTTTTGTCACTATTCTTATGCACTAATTAATTGCATCAAAATCTAAAAATAAAGATATTTATATTTTTTTTAAGGATGAACGTACGCAGCGACATCTACAATTAGCTTTGCGCTGCCACCCCTATTCCAGCAAAGGAAACAATGCCCATAGAGCCCAGTCATATTTTTCACAAAAAATTTAATAGATCATAGATTATTGTTTTCTTCTCTCGCAACGAAAATTAAGCATATTTTCGTATGATCACATATCGATATTTTAATGAAATTGTAGTTATATTCACGTATTATATGCATTTTTTAAAAATGCAGTGGTAGTAAACTGGCTGTATGACAAGTGACATAATTTACGTTACATAGATTAATTAAAAAGTTTTGAGCAGCGGCCGGGAAGTAATTTTCATACTTATTTCCTGGCCTAGGCCGGCAATGCGATGAATGAGCCAAGAATTACAAACTTCCGGTCTTCTTTTTACTACAGTAATGCCTACATTTCCGAGCATGTTTGAGAAAAATAAGTATGTCGTCTCACGAAGAGCATCCGACACGGTGAATTTTATCTAGTTGTTTCTCGAGGCGATGAGTAGTTGCAGTATGCGAGATACGGGAAACGATATAGGATGCGCAGCGATGCATGCGACCGAAGCAGCAATAATTTTCTTACGCTATGTGCACATTAGCGTGTTGTTGACTGGGCCGTAAATGAGCGATTTAACCTTAAAGATATACTGCTCAATGCCCTTTTTTTACCAAACTGACCCTCTTAGAATGAAGGTAATTCTTTTCGCGCGTATTTATGGATATACTTATGTTTCTAAATATGTCTGTTCCATTGCTGCCCCCAGTAGCCTAAACGGCTTAATCGATTATGAAGTGTGAGGTGACATTAAATTCGTATCTTCTTCGGAGTATTTTAAACTATGTAACGTCATTAAAAATCAATATGGCGGACGTGAACTGTCAAAAATGACAGCCGGGATTTTTTAAATAATACGACTTTTTAGCCTCATTACTTATGTTTGCTCACGTACAGTGCCGGATTAAGCCAAGTTGGTGCACTTATTCTTAGAGAGACACTTCTCCGACTGACCTCTGCTTTAAACGACGGCGCGGCTGGAGTGTGATGCGTGACAATAGAATAGACATTGTTGACACAGTCAACGACACTGGCGAAAAATACGAATCTATTGAGACCTTCAAAATAGGTCAAGCCGTTTAGGCTACAGTTGGAAACAATGGAACAGACACACTTACATACATTCAATATGTTTATAAAAATCTGTCCAATCCTTAAAGGGGTGGCTCAGTCCGTAAATATGAACAATTTTTCCTTTGGGTTTCATGCTGGAAACTCGAAAAAAAAAATCCGTCTTGGATCGGATAAGGTATTATTATAACAGTATTCTCCTCCTGGGTGACTGAAGTCAGGTAAAAATACATTTTGTATGGTAGAGTTCACTGGTAGAATTCTAAGTAGTTGTTACTTGTATTATTTTGATGATAAAGGCGTTTAAAAAAATAATTACTTAAATCTTAAACAGTTCAAGATGTAAACGTACTAAAATAAACCGAATGTTCTCAAAGTATAAAAAGACGGGTAGTTGCGCGAAAAATGCAATTGATATTGGCACTGGCCGCATACTGTTTGTGTAATGTGAACATAGCCTAACGGCGTCCTCTTCGCTAGAGCGGGCAGCAATTTGCTATGAATGTTTGGTCGCCAATGGCTCCGTTTTCTCTACCCACTCGACAAATAACAATGTTACAGGTACTTGACTATAGCCATGTGTTGTGTACGGGCATAGACGATTGCACAGATTGCATAGCAATTTCATTGAATTGGCGAAGAAAAAAAAACATAAATTAACAGTTTACCTAATCGTACTTTTGCATTACAATCTTATGCCATCTGTTTGACTTTAGTATTGAGTCATTGCACATAATGCAACTTTTTGTTTGTAGTAAGCTTCATTTTTGTTTACCATTGTAAATATACCTTTTACAAAGTGTGATAGACCGAGCGACTGAAGCGTGCAGTATTTAATCAAGTCGAGTCGGGATGAAAACACATTTTTTGTATGTATGTGTGTAGCCATGTTTGTTACACGATAACTCTCGAACCAGTGCTCCAATAGAGGACTAGCATTTTTTTTATCGTCGTGCTATGGAAAGACCTCCCAAAAATATGCACATCAATGAAAAAGATACCCTTGTAGTCCAAAAAACTCTTTGGGATATTATTGTATCGAGCTATCATGTGTCCCACTGCTGGGCAAATGCCTTCGTCCACTTCTTTAAGATATAGGTTACAAAGTCGCATTTTGGGCAAGTCTATTACAGCCAATTACAGCGCTTTGATAAGATTAGTCATGTGATGTCACATGTGTACCTTTTGTATGAGAAGTTTGTTTTTTCGGCTATGTTAAACCTTGCAGACTCGTACCAAAATTCAAGGAATATCATATGCAAATGTAATTAGCGTAAATTATTACTTTTAAAAAAAGCAGTTGCCTTACCAAGTATAAACACATAAAACAGGTTTTTTTATTCTATGGTGGTATATATACAGGTCCTATTCAGTTAAAATTAAAGTATGACGGAAATACGAGTACTATTTTCAAGTTCGTTGGACATCAAAATCGGTTAAGTAGTTTAAGAGATATTTTTAAATGTCTGCATGGTCCAAGTTAGTGGGAAACTCAATTCGTTCATTGCACACACTCTAGACATTACGTAATAATATAATTATACACACACATACAATAGAAGCCGCAAAATTACTAAAGTATGAAATAAAATCGTTCACTTGAGATTGCGCAGTCTAGAAAGGTGTACATTTTCTTTCCTATTTTTCAGATTTCTTGTTTAATGAATGACTCGTTAAATTAAAACTCGTTTCTTTTTCTATTTCAGGAAAAACGATATCAACGAATCACTAGACATGGCAGACTCAACGACCGTAAGATTTTTTATCAGTTTTATTATATATTGCTTTATTTTACGCAAGTAACGTTGGCTTTCAACAGGCATAAAGTTCTCGTGCACTTTTTTCATAGAAGTTCTTTCATTAATATATTTTACGATACTTTACGGTCTTTTACAAATATACTTATACAAGCGGAGGGCTTATCACATTTATTTATATGTGAGTTTGTCTCATTATTTACTGATTCAAGATTCAAACGTTTACAGGTTTCTTTGAACATTTATTAATTTTCATATTTGATTTTACAACTGAAAATTGTTGACGTCAGTGATTTACTTATTTTACTTATGACTTAAGTTTAATGTCGCGTTAATATTTTTAAGCAGCGGGTTCTCAAACTTTTTTTCACGGTGGACCTCTTTTGAACGAAGTCCTAACATCTAGCTCTACCACTCGTAGATTGTTGATTCTAGCGCCTGTATGGCTTACATGAGCCAACTGACGCCTCATTTTACCACTTTTCGTTATTTTGAATTCGATTGATTAAGATTATTGTTAATTAAATTAACAACTCTCTTAATTCATCATGAGTTTTATTTTATTTCTTGTACTTCTAAATTAGATCAAGTTAAAACTTTACTTTGCTAGTAAATTACTTCTAGTATAATTTATTAGTATTACAAATCAAGAGAATTGTTGATTACCACCTTGCCCAGAAATTGCCGGTTACGGCTGTATTTTCTTCATCAATTTTTATTAAATGTTATGAAACACGAGATGAATTAAGAGAGTTGTTAATTTAATTAACAATAATCTTAATCAATGGAATGCAAAATAACGAAGAGTTGGCTCATGTAAGCCTCTTAACGCTGCCAAATACTAGTATTGGAGAGCGAAGACCGCGGAGCTGGATTGATGGAATTACTATTGTTGCAAATAACCTCTTTACACTTGCCACTTCTTCTTATTGGTCGTATTCTGTCTAAGGGACGCCTGAAGAAGCTCTTCTTACTACATCTTTCTAAACGGCGCGGTATAGTGCTGATGTATGGGGCCCTGGGTGTTGGTGCGGGTTAGCTGTCTGATTGCGCCAGCGGTTAGGGGTTTGTAGGAACATCGCCCAGCAAAATGATCTTGCCACTTATAAACCGCTTAAAATAATATTTTACCTTTCAAAGTTCATACGTATGTAGAGCTCACGATAACGATCTAAATCTAAAACGTCCCAATCTATACCACATCCGCAAAAATAACTGCCTTGGCAAAAAAATTATAATCTATGTCACTCTAACGAACGTCCAAATCAATTGAAGTATTCAGGAGTTATGGTGGGATAAAGAAACTGATATACTTATAAGAACTACAAAAATTGTACACTTCGGCGCCCCCACCCACGCCCCGGGTCGAGGGACGTCCCTACGTCTTTGACACTCGTCCTGAAGATGGCATGGTCATTTTAACCGTCGACAGTTATTTTTTGTAAAATTACAACATTACAAACTACGAAGAACTGTTTCTAGTATCAGATGACCAACTGCCTTATGTTTTCTCTTGGCAATAAAGACCATAGACAAATATTGGAGTGAGGATTATACATACCATCAAATTTTAATTTTTATTCGGGACCACAAATTCAAATTCAATAGACAAGTATTCTATGCTCTAATATCCATAAAGGCAGTTTTTCGGCAGTGAACAACATTTTAGCGCGCAATTATTATTAGAATGACACGTTTCAAATGGGTGTAAAATTAAACAGTATTACTGTGATTGCATTGCTTAAGGTGGGGATGAACCTTCCGTGATTTACAACACTTCTGAAGCTGGGTATCAGTCGGATGTTCGTATACTAAACATCGATAGGTTACTTGAGACCTCCTCTGTTGATGACCACAAGAGATAAGGTCCGCGTATCGCTCGAACCACACAGGCCATCAACGCAGTCCGAGCAAGAATACGTCGGAATCCCTTGAGGAGTTCTTGCCGGAAATTTTCGCGGACAACACGGTGACGAGCTCCGTGGCGCAGCGGTCAATACGTCTGCCTGCGACACGGATGGTCTCGGGTTCGATCCCCGGTCAGGTCAAGATGGAAAATGATCTTTTTCAAGTTGACCTGAGTCTTGGATGTTTATCTATATAATTATCTATTATAAAATATGTAGTTGAGTGAGTTAGTATCTCATAACACAAGTCTCGAACTTACTTCGGGGCTAGCTCAATCTGTGTTTTTTGTCCGTATATATTTATTTATTTGTTTTGGATTGTTTTGCAAATTGATTCTAGTGGACTTTATAATGTAAAATTGGTGTTATTTGGTGTTTTAAATGCCCATATTTAAGAACAATATGTGGAATAAATAAAATAGACTGTCATGTTGCGGCTGTAGTGAGCTTGCCTGCCTTGCTGTGTCGCTCGTTGCTGTGTCGTGTTGTTGTCGCCAGGGGCTCCGTGGAAGCAACAATATGAATCACACCATCATTTCGTTAATAGATCGCCAACTGGCGAAATAAATGAAGAATGGCTCTTAATCCGTAAAACAATTATAAAAAAAAGGAATCCCTTGAGGAAGCAGAAGATTTATATATTATAAGATCAAGTCGAGAACTCTGTCGTGCATCATAAAGGATGACTTGAAACTCGGAGCTTATCGACGATATACCGGCTATACGTTAATTCAAGCTTTGACGTCAAAAGGGGTCGATAGATCAAGGAAGCTGCTTATCGTTGGCAGGTGGGAAGCACAAGAACATTCTTTTTACTGATGAGAAAATTTTCATCATCGAAGAGCATTTCAACAGGTAGGTAAGTCGATAGATCTTAATTTCGATGTATTCATAATAGAATAACATAGGCACAAACCTACGTGGTTTTTATATGTTACTTTTATCTAAATATTGTAATATATGGTACAAAAAGTTCGTGGTTATGTCCACAGCTTTAAAGAAGCGTCACAAGTAGTAGAAAGAATCTAGAGAGGCCACTATCCCTCGTCGGTGATGGTTTGGTGGGGGGGTGTCCTACTATGGGCTTACCAAGCTCTACTATGAGAAGGGAGTGAAAATTTCTGCTAAGATGTACCAAGAAACCATCCTAAATGACGTTGTAAAATCTTTAAGCGATACGCTCTTCCTCAATATTCCATGGACGTTTCAACAAGACTGCCACCGGTTACACCCAAGCCTGGCTGCCAAAGCAGATTATTGTCCCTCATCTAGCCCAGATCTAGACCTATTGGACTACAAATTGTGGTCAGTCTTAGAGGACATTGCCTGCTCTAAAAGACATCACTAATTGGGATTTTGTTAAGACATCACTAGGGCGTGCAGTGGCCAACTTCTCTATGGATCTCGTACGTAAAAGTAAAGACGACTGGCCGGATCGATTGAAAGCATATATACTGTCTGTCTCAAATGTACATAACACATTAAATTTATAAAAAAATGATAAAAAGAAAATGATATGCCTTTTCATTTGTAACAGTATTTGTCTGGACTAGGTAAATATAAATGGTATTTAAATAGTATTACAATGCTGGGTATATTATTAAAATTGAAATTTTGTGATGAAAAGAATGATATGAATTAAGTAGAATACCACACTAATAACTAATTACATTAGCCATCATCACGAAAAGAAAAAGAACTAAATAGTGGTAGTATAGAAGAAATTCGTATTCTTTGAATGCGTTATACCATACGGGGTAATGAGATGAGAGAATTCGACGCCGTGATTCGAAGTCATGGTGGCGCACACTTAGGGCGCAGACCTAACAGTCGTGAATTCGAATCCTACCTGTGTACGTATACAATACGTCTTTTCAATACGTATTTTCAATTTTAATAGGTAAATACATATAGTTAATATTTTATTACGCACTAGCTGTTTCCTGCGACGTCGTCCGCGTGGGTTTCGGTTTTATCAAATAGTCTTTCCTCGAATTAAAAAGGAGCCTACGTCCTTTCTCAGGCTTTAGACCATCTGTGCACCAAACGAGACAGACAGACAGACATTCGTATTTATCATAATACTAGCTTTAGCCCGCGGCTCCGCTTGCGTGAACGTCGGTCCCTCGGGAACAGTACGTTTTTCCGGGATGAGAGGTAATATATGTCTTTGTCCATAGTCCAGTGTTATGAGAGTTGGTTACGCTTTCACGCTGTATCTACTCTTCCTATTATCATTTAATGTTGCATACACATAGGTTAGGGTACTGAGAAGGACATAGGCTATACCACGCGGGCGGAGCCGCGGGTAACAGCTAGTAATATTATAAATGCGAAAGTGAGTTTGTTTGTTTGTTACGCTTTCACGCCCTATCATCTAAACAGATCATCATGAAATTTTGCACACACATAGGTTAGAGTACAGAGAAGAACATAGGCTATAATATCACGCGGGCAAAGCCGCGGGTAACAGCTAGTAATGATATAATAAATGATGTATCACATACAACAATATGACGGCTAGCAACACGCACCTAGACACTAGGTCCTATGTTTCTAGGCTCAGTCTACCGCGTAAGAGATAAAAACGTGATTACTATTGTTGCTTGCTGTTACCCGTGGCTCCGCCCGCGTGTTAGTAGCCTATGTCCTCAGTACCCTAACCTAAACTGAACCGATCATGAAATTTTGCATAAACATATTATGCAAAATTTCATGATCGGTTCAGTAGATACGGCCTGAAAGCGTAACTAACAAATAAACTCACTTTCGCATTTATAATATTGTTTAGGATAGCTATGATTAGGATTGGATGACTAAGCTGTTGGTAGTGGTACTTTATATTTGAAAATTGTTACCTTGTGTTAAGGGACATGAAGCCCGCAGGCGAGTTACCCTTTAACATTTTCAGGCCGCACCAGCCCGGTATTACTTATTATCAAGACGGGTCAGTTTCAAGGGGACTATTTAGGTAGATACTTATACTGATATAGACCTTGTCATGTGGTCCCAACGCCATAATCGTACGATTTGTTCTCAGAGACTCGCATAGATGGCGCTACTCATTGCTACACAACATTGTATCTTCCATATTATGAGAATATAAAAGCATTTTCACAAAATATATCTTATAAATAATGAGAACAATATTTTTGGCTTTTGATTTTAAAATAACACCTCAGTTTTAGTAAGTTTTAGGCTAACGCAGATTAAATCTGCCACTCGATACTAGATGGCGGTGGTCTGCACCGCCATACTTGGTCACACATACGACTACTTTTCGCCACCTTAATTTGGTCCAATATTTTTGTATGAGGTGGGCAGTCTATTACTTATATTATTTGTGAAGATTTTCACTGCTCAAAATCAATTATCATCATTATATTAGCGTTTGATCCGTACGCTACGCTATTGTGACAGCCTTCATGCTGTCATATGATATGGCGAAGTTTTAATAGCCGGCTGTCTGCCTGCCTTACGCCAACACTCCATATCCGGTATAAAAGTGTTGATTTTATGAAGAACAGCAAAATTTAATTATAATTATACAATTTAACTGTTGCGGACTTGATTTTAATAAATCTATTTTAATCACCGAGAAGGGGTTGCTCCGCAACTAAAAAAAAGCAATTGCGGTACAAGGTCAACTTTAAAACACGGGCATGTAGTACCTAAACTCATTTTTTAAGAAATCTGTGGTATTTAATAGGAAAATAGGAAACCGTACATTGACTGAACTAGATAAGATTATTTATTACTTATAATCCTTCGTTTAAAAAAGTGTATGTTAAACCATGTTTTATGTTTATGGCAACTGATCTTTGAGTTTCTAATCGATCGAAATTATCTTTAGCAGTATTCGTTACCAACATTAATTCTTGTCACTGAGAGACATCCGCACCGCTTATTTGCTTTTTAAATAAGAATGTAAGTACAAAGGTAGGTATAGTTACAAAATATAGATTGCTAATAATTCAAACATGTAGCTGAATGCATTCTATGACAGGTATAATGTTTTAGCCTCGCAGCTTCTTTGTCTCACCAATGTGAGTGTTATGTGATATTTTATCTGAATAGTTATGCAAATGAGTTAATAAATGAAGAGTAATTATTAATTTATTATAGATGGAATGCATTTCAAAATATTGCGCTGCAATTTTAGGTTTGATACATCTTGAAGGAATCCTTATATTTTTCTCTGATTTAACTCCTTAATTATTATTGTGGCTGGCTGTTTGTATTCATCGGTCTTTGTGGTCACTTTCTGGATGCAACATATTTATTATCAGTGGAATCCGCGGATACCATAGCTCAAAAACTAGTCTTGGATATTAGGCCATATAACACGTGGTGGGGGATACAAATTCAACCTTAATTGACTTTAATTCAATACAATGAGTATTATTTTTAATTATCTTAACTTCATTAGAATATTTCTTTATGGTCTCCAGTCTCCACTGCGTAGAGATAACGTCGGTCATTTGATACAAGTAATAGTATCTTCTTGTAGTTTGTGGCGGATACATTTACTGTTCACATAGGTACAGTATATGTACCGTGTGATGAAAACCACGTCGCCTTGCTGAGTGTTTCACGGGCGTTATAAACATTACAAACTAGGTCTCGTCACTTGTTTGTTTATGTCTACCTTACGGCCCTTCCCACACAATGTACAATTATTAAGTTAAATTGCAAAATTGTACTAGGTAGATAAACAATCATACGGCGCACCTGACGCAAATCATTTAACGTAACTTATTAAGGCGGACAACACCTTATCCGAAATTGGAAAGGAAAATTCTGACGTCAGAAATCTAACTTCAGTTTTCGGATAATGTATGGCCGAAGAGTTTCGGACTTATAAAAAAACCGGCCAAGTGTGAGTCAAACTCGCGCAATGAGGGTTCCGTACAATATGCTTCGTGAACACACACAATGTGCAAAAAATGTTTTATTCAATTGACTAGCGCCATCTAGTGGTGGTTTAGTGAACTATTTCCCTAGATGAACTTATTTAGCGAGTTTACCACTTAATTTTCAAGTGATAGAATTCTTATTATTTTTCCTGTAATCTTCAAGAAATGAACTATATTTTGTAATTTTTTCGAAATTTTAGGCCCAGTAGTTTCGGAGATCAGGGGGGGGGGGAATGGTCAATTTTTGCCTTCTTTCGTGAATAAAATCAAAAGTATTGATTTTACCCGAACAAAAAAAAATATTTTTGAGATCCTCATAATGAGCCCTTTCATTTGATATATGACACAGTAAGGTTTGCAAAGCTTCATTTTAAAATTTTGTAATTGGGCCCCTGAAAATGACCCTTATTTCAAAAAAATCATTATTTACTTTGCACATCCGTGTTTGGGTCATAGGATTACACCATTTTACCAAATTTCACCTAATTTGGTTCAGTAGATTCGGAGAAAATCGGCTGTGACAGACGGACGGACGGACAGACAGACGCTCGAGTGATCCTATAAGGGTTCCGTTTTTCAACTTTTGTACGGAACCCTAAAAGCACTCGCATTTGCTCGAGACAATGCGCTCTATAATTATTTTTTTGTAAAGGTTGTGTGTGGACCGCCTTAGACCTGCAACATCCGGAAACCGGAGCCAATACAGCGTCATCGTCTTCCTCTATATTGGTGTCTCTTGCTCTTAGATCCCAATTATTCATAAGTCTCATTTGTGTAAACGATAATGCACCACATAGCTTCGTGGGTTGCCGTAAACAAAATATTTAATGCCTGCAGAAGTATAATGGGAGATCATGGCAGCCAACTCATACGTTTAAGTTGTATTCCGTCGTCATGTTGACATCATCATTATTAAATTTAATTATAAGACGCAGTGTCTTTTAACACTAGACGCAAAGGAAATTATTTTAAAACAATAAGAATCAAAACTTGTAATTAGCAATTTACTTACTTGAAAAAAAAAGGGAATCGAGTAAACTATTGATAAGTACATTCATAGCTATTTGCAATAAATAATTAAAAAAATTGGAGTCTGTGCTAGCCAAGATAACATTGATAGTTTAACCCTTTACAAAAAACTTTCGGACAGCTCGAGGCAGAAAGAACCTCCTCCTCCTTTAAAGCTGTCTAATTAAAATTAATACAAAGAGGAATTCAAAAATCAATTAAATAGTAGTAGATATATTTTATATAATAAATTAAATAAACAATTAAATATTTATCCCCTTCATAAATTCTCATGCAAAAAAACCATCTCCCTTTATCTACAATCCCTTGATTACACGGAAACCGAAAATATGCTGACACCCATTACATGAACAAATAAACAAAACATCAACAAAACTCATCCACCACCACTTATTTAACTTCACCTTACCTGAAATATTATATACTAACCTCAAATAAAACATATATATATATATATATATATATAAACATAAATTTATATTATAGGGAAACCAAACCTAATTTCGAAAACAAATAAATGGCCATTACTGATTCACTTCTTCTACTCTGTCCCCCTCTCAC
The DNA here is from genome assembly GCA_963082605.1 of Rhodophaea formosa. NCBI lineage: Eukaryota > Metazoa > Arthropoda > Insecta > Lepidoptera > Pyralidae > Rhodophaea > Rhodophaea formosa. Next base: position 12,709,876 of record OY720203.1, on the reverse strand, counting down.
CCTCTACATTCAAATCCACCCACTCACACTCACCTTTAATTCTTATACACTCCTACACATACATCTCACACTCCAGCAGCTACTTACACACACTCACTTCCATCATCCACTCCTAACCACTATGTCTATGTAAGCGTATACGAGAACACAAGTACAAGGTAAACCCCTCACGGATTTGTCCTTATTTTTTCTCCTTTTGCACATAAGTGTACCTTTTCTACTTAAATTTAAGCTAGTAAAAGTATAGGACATGTTAGATTCATAAGATATAATATACAGCTTTGTTGCTAGCAATGCTCAGCCTAAACTCTGCTTTAGAGAGGGGTTGGGCCTAGTTACCTGTACCACAGATTCCTATAGGAACCTATTACAGGAACTAGCCTCCCCACAAGGTTGTCAATTTACTACCTCTTTAGCCTCTAGTTTATTTTTAGTAATACAAAAATATTGTACAATCTTTGTATGGAGGAAAAAAATAATAGTACATTACTGCAGAGGCCGGGAAGTAAGGGATTGCCGGACGAGTATAGTTTTCAAGGCCGAGCGTCAGCGAGGCCTTGACAATAGTTACGAGTCCGGCAATCCCTTTCCCGCCGAGGAAAGTATAGAGATTTTCTCAATAAATGTGAGGAAATTTAACTTAAAGTTACACATAAACTTACATGCCTTAAATATTTCCCCTTACTAGGTATTTGCCGGTAGTAATTTTTCCACTTTCAAGTTTCAAATTAGGCGAAGTAGGTACTTAAAATCCATTGCAGTGTTGCTTTCATCACTAAAACTCATTTTGAACCGTTTCATTTCGAATAAATAACCAACTTTGCACATATTTACCGAAAACAATCAATGTCAATCAATTACTGCAAAGCGTTAATCACAAACTACGAAGAAAATACTATTACTAGTATCAGACGACCGACTGCCATATGTTTTCTCTAGGCAATAAGGATCATAGACAAATAATGGAGTGAGGGTGAAAATGAAAAAAATGCCATACAATTCCTTTTGAGTTTCTATGGGGGGCCATAAATTCAAAGTCAATTGACGTGTGTTCTATGCCCTAAAATCCGTAAAGGCAGTTTTTCGGCAGTGGCGTTAATCACTACGGGTATAGTGAAAATAACAGATCTCCCGAGTTTTTAATTTTTTTATTTTCAGTTGTCAATTCCAGCAAAGGAAACAATGCCCATAGAGCCCAGTCATATTTTTCACAAAAAATTTAATAGATCATAGATTATTGTTTTCTTCTCTCGCAACGAAAATTAAGCATATTTTCGTATGATCACATATCGATATTTTAATGAAATTGTAGTTATATTCACGTATTATATGCATTTTTTAAAAATGCAGTGGTAGTAAACTGGCTGTATGACAAGTGACATAATTTACGTTACATAGATTAATTAAAAAGTTTTGAGCAGCGGCCGGGAAGTAATTTTCATACTTATTTCCTGGCCTAGGCCGGCAATGCGATGAATGAGCCAAGAATTACAAACTTCCGGTCTTCTTTTTACTACAGTAATGCCTACATTTCCGAGCATGTTTGAGAAAAGTATTATTATTATATATTATTTCTTATTCCTGGATTTACTCTCAGATCTTTTATGAGATCTAGGTACATTATTATTTCCAATACACCAATATAAACAGCAATCATTGCTTACCAATTCTATACTCGCGTCACCGCGTCCGTAATGTGTGTTATGAAAGAAAAACTATTTATATTTGCACTGAAACCTAATAGCTACCACTTAGCGAGAAACGTGAGGGAATTCGACGACATGTCACGCCAGACAGCCAAGATAGAAATCCAGATCAATTCTGAAGAAAATAAAACTGATATGGGATCTTTTATTAGTAGGTGCCGTGGGTAATTGTTACGAAGGGTGAACTTAAAAAATGGTTTTAAATTGAATGTTGCACCCATTTTCATAATGGAATACCTACGTGCGTGAATGCGAAAGCCGAAGAAGATAAATAGACCGAAGAAGATACAGCGAATTTTATTTCCTTGTAAATCTTTCATCGTTATCTCTATACTGCGCCGTCTTGTTAAATCGACGTCTTCTTTATGCGATATATCGTCACAACGAAAAACTGTAGTGCGAACTTCAATGCGACAATATCATAATAAGAAGCTTATTCAATCAACGTCTTGTTTTTTATACGTCTTTAAAACAAACTTAACACTGCTTCTGGGCCACTCCGGAAAAGAACTAGTTGTTTGAGTGTTTTGGAGATTGCAATGGCAAACAACTCTATAATTACTGCTGCAAATAGGTATCTACTAAAAAACATTGTAGAAGTTTAATTGTGTCATTTTTTCTAGAGGTTATTAAAAAATATAAAAGATTTGGATGTTATTCGTAAAAACTTTTTTTTGAACATATAAACAGTCGTGGAAAAATAAATATATGAAAAAGAATATTGGGGTAGTGAACAACTGCACTAAGTTATGCGACGGCGAACAAAGTAATATCACGCCGTCTCGTCGTGTTCATTTGATTTATAGTTTGCTTAGAAAAACTGGTGATCTTATTTATTGCACTACAATTACGACCTTCAATGCGACGTGGTTGGACATTATCTCCCACACAGATGCGTGCTTGAGGAAATAATGTGAAGGGATAAAATCTCGCGGTAAACTAAATTAGTTGTTGATATGATATCAGTTTATCTGATTTCGGATTCTGAGAAAACGTTTTCAAGTAGTTATAGGTATATAAGATTTGCAATTTTCTTTTTCCGTACCTCTTTCTGGGATGTTGGGTAACCTATGTCTTTCTCCCTATCATATAAGTTCAATATTAAAAACGTGAATAAGTAAAAAAAAAACTCAACAAACTTACTTTAACATTTTTATTAGGATTAATAGCCAACAAATAAATTGGAATTTACTCATTCCTCATCCTGGGCGTCCTTAGCTGTGGTGCGGTGGAGCCCGGGGACCGCTATCATGACTGCATATCATTTGGATGACGAACGTTTTAACGAACAGCTGCCTGTCTGACCTCACACAATGTGACTTGTGGAAATGAAGTACGTGTCCATGGGCAGCGGATGATGACTACTTCTCATCAGATGACCCGCTGGCTCGTTTGCCGTCCTATATCATGTTAAAAAAAATTATTTGCCTGCGCTAGGATTCGAACTAGATGCACCTCGTGACGCTGGTTGGAGAAATAACAATAAAAATTATATTTTTAGGTGGAAGGCATATTATAAGAAGCCTCCATCAGCATCATAGTGGAACAAGTCCTTGGTCACCTAATACAAAAAAAAATTTAGTTTGTTACACAAGTAGCTCTGTGTGTAGGTAATAGTACATTACTGCAGAGGCCGGGAAGTAAGGGATTGCCGGACGAGTATAGTTTTCAAGGCCGAGCGTCAGCGAGGCCTTGACAATAGTTACGAGTCCGGCAATCCCTTTCCCGCCGAGGAAAGTATAGAGATTTTCTCAATAAATGTGAGGAAATTTAACTTAAAGTTACACATAAACTTACATGCCTTAAATATTTCCCCTTACTAGGTATTTGCCGGTAGTAATTTTTCCACTTTCAAGTTTCAAATTAGGCGAAGTAGGTACTTAAAATCCATTGCAGTGTTGCTTTCATCACTAAAACTCATTTTGAACCGTTTCATTTCGAATAAATAACCAACTTTGCACATATTTACCGAAAACAATCAATGTCAATCAATTACTGCAAAGCGTTAATCACAAACTACGAAGAAGATACTATTACTAGTATCAGACGACCGACTGCCATATGTTTTCTCTAGGCAATAAGGATCATAGACAAATAATGGAGCGAGGGTGAAAATGAAAAAAATGCCATACAATTCCTTTTGAGTTTCTATGGGGGGCCATAAATTCAAAGTCAATTGACGTGTGTTCTATGCCCTAAAATCCGTAAAGGCAGTTTTTCGGCAGTGGCGTTAATCACTACGGGTATAGTGAAAATAACAGATCTCCCGAGTTTTTAATTTTTTTATTTTCAGTTGTCAATTCCAGCAAAGGAAACAATGCCCATAGAGCCCAGTCATATTTTTCACAAAAAAATTAATAGATCATAGATTATTGTTTTCTTCTCTCGCAACGAAAATTAAGCATATTTTCGTATGATCACATATCGATATTTTAATGAAATTGTAGTTATATTCACGTATTATATGCATTTTTTAAAAATGCAGTGGTAGTAAACTGGCTGTATGACAAGTGACATAATTTACGTTACATAGATTAATTAAAAAGTTTTGAGCAGCGGCCGGGAAGTAATTTTCATACTTATTTCCTGGCCTAGGCCGGCAATGCGATGAATGAGCCAAGAATTACAAACTTCCGGTCTTCTTTTTACTACAGTAATGCCTACATTTCCGAGCATGTTTGAGAAAAAAATACATACGTTCGAAATTTCATAATACTTATTGTATTATAATTTTCTATACTATTCAAAACACGTGACTGGTCAAATTATGTTCTTTTGAACAACTCAAATTTAATTTATTAAAATTCAATTTGTTGTGGTATTGTCATGCCAGAAAAAACTATTCGTCCATAGGGACCGACATTAACGCAAAAGGAGCCGTGTGCGAAAGCTAGCTTTAATGTAATTTCTATTTACCCGATCAGTAATGATGACTGCACTTCTTACGTTGAGTAAAAGCTAGAAAGTAATTATATTTTTTCGTAACTGTTATATGGGTGGAGTCACAATTAAAAGATTCCTCACGGAAACGATGTAAAAGAGGCGCATTAACGATGTTGAAATGTATGTACATAAATTTTATTCCACTATTACTTTTTTATAACAATCTGTTGTACATACATGAGGTTTAAAATAACATACCTATTGAAAAATTCCTAAGTAATAATTAATTAAATATTTTAATGACACTTGTTTAGCCAATGTTGCGTAGTCCTACTTTGATAAGATCTTTTTTCTTTCCCGAGTTAAGTGGATGAAATGTGTGTATGAAAAAATATAAATAAGTATTATAAAAACAATAGAATAATTAATATATTGATTTGAAAAGAGTATTTTTTTAAATTAGTTTTGTGTAGTTAGAAACCAAAAAATCACGCTTTTAGCACGCTAGTCATGTATTGTCATCAGAACTCAGAGCGTGTGCAAAATTTCATCTTAATCGAAGACCGGGAAATGGGTCAAATTAAGATTCCAAGATTTTCTTACATACAAGTGAAGCTAAAGAAAGCGTGTTAAAAAAGGAATATAAAACCTAAAAAGTGTGTGGCTTTGACAGCTTATGACCGAAAATAACCGTGTGGTTCCCGGCAGAGTAGAATAGGACCACTCCAAGTCATCCCGTGGATATTGTAGAAGGCAAATTAGGAAACACAAGCTAAAAAAAGCTTATAAACATCAAAGAGACCTCTCGAGGTCGTCCTACTCTGCCGGGAACCACACGGTTATTTTCGTACATAAGCTGTCAAAGCCACACACGTTTTTATATTCCTTCTTCTTATTTCAAATCAATATATTATTCTTTTTTTATGACACTCATATTTATTTTTTTCATTTCACAAAGCACAATCATTAATTCGAAATAGGTACTTTTATATATTTATGCTCAACATACTTGTATGTGTACTCACCCGGAGACTTAAGTTATCTAACATTATAATACAGTACTAGTACTGAAATGTATTACACAATACATGCATGACTAATTTTGTAGGAAATGCATCATAAGTGTCTCATAAATGACGATATTTATAATTAATGTTTAGAAGAAAAATTATTACCAATTTATATCTCTATGACGTAACCAGAAATATCTATCATGAGAAAATGAAGATACAAACTATGAAGATATAAATATCTTAATGACTTTGTGCTGATTTGAGAATTGTATGTATTTATTGCTACAGAAAATTAGTAATTAGTGTAAAAAAGTAACTCTGTCTAATTTGGAAATAAAGGGAATACTTTATTTCCAAACTTCGATTAATGTAGACTAAACAGTTCAAAAAATACGATAACACTGATAACGATGATTTCTACTCGCGGCTCTACGGCAGTTTTTTATATAAATATAAAATTTTATATTTACAAACTGCCATCACTCTAAATGGATACTTTTGTTTACTAGTGAAGTGCGCATCCATGTAATATAGTTTCCAAACACTATCTTATGCGTCAGAAATAGTATTGGAAAGACGGTGTAGAGTTGTAATATAGTAATTTGCAAATTTTTATCGATGACATGTGGTATTGTGGACAGTTTGTATAAGGTAAAATATGGAGAACTTGAAATTGCAAGCCATTGGCCGCGAATCTGTTCGGGCCCTATCGCAACGACGGGATTTGCGTTCAGAACCGTCCCATATTCATCATAATCAGGTCTTTTTTAGTCTTCACTGCAGAAGTATGACCCTCTCTGTTTTACCAGAGCTTTAAGCTTTGTTTAGCTTGTGTTTTCTAAATCGTCTTCTACGACATCCACAGGAAGTCTTGGATTCAACCCTCCCAGATTGACATGTCATAATATAATGGAATAATTCGCCTTAGACGGATTAATCTAACGCAGCACGGCCCGTCACAATTCGCTTACCGATTTAGCCATACTTAAATCTTCGACAAATTTTGTTGTAATTTGCATATTTTGCCCTGAATTGAACAAGTCATTTTTATTAGTATAATGTTAAAATCAATGTTAATAAAATCATCTTCACTTTTTTACTTTTGATTTTTTACAGTCAAAAATAGTTGTGGACATATAATGGTCATTCATTGTTTTTTTTTGTCTTTGGACAGACGGTGTAGCCATTCCAAATTAATATTTGTTTAGCCAACCAAAATATAAATTTAATTAACAAATTAGGGCCTGTGAAAATTGTGATTGCCACATAAGCCCTGCGCAGCATCCTACGTTTCCTTTTTTAGGGTTCCTAAACGAAAGGTTAAGAACGATAAAAACAAATTGGTAGTCTCGAACAGCAAGCGTCATTTCTTTGAGTTTTAGATTTTTCAAATGTGCTATAAATTTATTGTTAAGACGTAAAAACGTAGATAGTTAAAATATCTTGGTATTACCTATAATTAGGGAAAGCAAAAAAAATATAGTATTATCATAACTCATGTAATTCTTACCCATACAGGTAAACTTCATGAACTTATGCATTCTAAACAAAACAAGATCTGAGATAATAAAGATTAGTAGTGTCTATGCAAGAAATGTTTGGTTAATCTCACAACCAAACACTCTGAATCGGATTCGCACTTGGCCAGGTTCATTTAATTACACGTTTGACTCTGGTTATTTTCAATTACCGGAACGGCCACATGTAAACTGGCTGGTCTAATTTACCAGGACCCCAGATCCCGTTAAAGAACCGTGAAATCGGTGACTTAACTCAATTTGCCTTTGGTTAATCGAGCTAATTACACTCGCAAACATAAGCGTAAAATTACATTATTTCCTACTTAGTTATTCAACTAATCTAATTTACATCGATTATATCATCAAAACAAAAATCAATCGACGCGCTTTTTCGACGTACCTACGAACAGTTTTATTACTTTTTAATGGCTACTACCTATTTTTTATTCGCAGATAAGTACTACTAAGTTTTTTTTAAAGTCCCACTTAACGACCTTCACGTATACTTGAGCGACGCCCACATTCGGGATTGTCCTTGTTGTATTATTGATGGTGCTCTGAGGTAGTGGACTATTATTTACCTCCTCGTCACCTATTTGTATCTACTGTGTAATTGTAGGACATGTCGATAATCGTAGTCTCGGTGCGCGCGCGCACGCCGTGAGTCATCGGCAAGTATTCTGCGCACAATGCCGAGCGAACAGACCAGTCGCGTCTCGGCATACTTAGAGGGCATACATGTCACTTAATTTGCTCACTCGCATTACGATCGAGTAAGCTTTGCGGTCAGAAGTTGTGACTTAAAACAATCGTGGATCGGAGTGTTTGTTGTCAAGATGACTGCAGTGAAGAAGGCGCTGGCGATGCGTCAGCTTGATTCCATGTTCGGGAGCATGACCCTGCAAGGGGAGGGCCGGCATTCTCCGCTCGTCAGCTCCGTCATCGAACACGACCCTCACTGCGACGTACATGGCCGTTGCAGCACTCCGTACAGGTCGTCGCTTTACCTTCACAGTAGGGAGTCCACGCCAGGATATCACAGTGATTCCATATCTCCAGTCAATGGGCTTATAATCAGGTCCGTAGATATTGCGATATTTATTCAAATAGGAATTATTGTTTGATATTATATTAATGCTCGATGTAATAAACAGGCGTCGGGATTCGCTTGGCATGGCGGGGTCTCCTGCTCGAGAGTTGGAGCATCCTTCGTCGTTCCCGAGCCTGCTACGCCGGGACCGTCACAGCCCCTCCCAGACACCGCCGCGTAGAGAAACCCCAAGCCCCACACACAGACACTATAGCAAAAGGCATTCCATGGGTTCTTTCCCGAATCTCAGCAGAACCAATGTCATTAATTACAACCGACGGGATTCCTCATCCAGCAACGGAATAAGAGATATGAAAAGAGATTACGTCGGTTCCACAAACTCACTGTCCAGAAAAAGTTCAATAGACACAAAGAAGTCATCAACAGACTCATTAGATTTATGGCATACTTCTTGGGATTCGGACCGACATAATTCTGTATCATCCCTTTTGCACGATGATAGACTCACGAATGGACATAATAAGGTAATTATTCATCACAATGTCGAACTGTTAGATCTCTGGATATTAATACTCGTTAAAATGCATACTGATCATCTCATAAAGTAGATTACCTCATCGTCTCTATGTTTTCATAACGACAAACTGGACGAACTGTTATATTCGCACATAGTTATGACCAGGGTGATGTCATTTCGATTTGGTAAGTATTGGCTGGAAAAATTTACTTTACGATCATACCGGAATTGACTTGCATGATCTGAACATCCTATTATGTACACACGTTCCAGTCGTGTTCATTGATTAAATGAACACGACTCGTGGTTCGTGGTTGCTATTGATTTACTTCGAAATAAGCGTTTTCTTGCGGGTTATATTTGCAATGAGCGTGAAGAGAGAGCAATCACGTGTCAATTTCGTTTTACGTATAAAAATTTATACAACGTTATCACGCTATGACGACGTAACGTCGTACGTAACGTGGAGATTGCCTTCGATCGCAGTAACCGCGAAAGCAGTTTACGTCAATAACAGGCTAGTAATTACGAGATCGGCTCGGAATCTATGAAAATAGCCCGCCAATATTTTATACACTAAGTTTTCTGGAAACAATTTTTAGGTTGAATGAAATATCTGGCCGCGACGCGTTACGGTCGCACTGATGGTTCTCATGAATGGGTCACATATGACGGTTTGTGTGATGTTATTACGAAAATTAGTAATAAAATCCCTTTAATTTACCAATATTTTTACATTATTCATGTCACACATTTACAAATGATATACTTGGTTTTGTCAGCTTCTTAAAGATAACATTTTAGCCCATGGAAACGTCGTAAAATGATAGAGAAATGATTTGATTGTTTGTATTGGATTCATATAAAATCTACTGAATTTAATTGAATAAAAATTTTTGATCTAGAAGATAAATTATCAACGGGTAAGCTGCCCACGCGGAAAAAATCGCGGAAAAACTGCTAGAAAGGTGGTTCCACCTTTCCACCGGTAATTTTACATACACTGTACATTGGATTTAAGTTGCACGTCAAAAATTATCTCATTCAATATAGAATTCATATTCATCGCTGCTATCAGTAAGTTACATATTCATGACAGCTGCTTTCTAATTCTTCAGCCGTTGAAACTTTGTGATGCCTATTTTCCAAAGTTGGTGCCATGAAATATTCGGTATTTTATTAATATTTTATGCAAAAAATAATAAATGTTTAAAACTGTTTCTTAAAAACAAATGTTTACTGCTACTGTGAAACTTGTTGTTAATTGAGTTAGCAATTTTATACAATGTAATCGTAAAATAAACGTGATGTTATTTAAAAAACAATTGTTTTGATAACATTTTCAAGACACGGATATAATCTTTGTAGGTGGCCGTTAATTTGTTTAAATCTAAACGCCTTGTTACAAACGAGCGATAGTTAAAAAATGAATTATTTATCAAAAAGTACGATAATCTGTCGGGTGGCTGTACAAGGCGCGTGATGGAGGAAACTCGCTCCGTGCCAACAGCCGCGACCATACATGGAGAGGCCGCCGACTGCCAGTGGTCACAGACTAAATCAGAAATCACAGCAAATCAGGTTTATTAACATCGTGACCCGAAAATGTTATCAAATCGAAATGTAAACATGATGTGATATCGGCCGTTTCTGACTAAGTTGTACATGTGTGTAAAATATAACATAGTAATCTTTCATAAGTATGTGAAACAGACTATAATCATACTACTGAAACGATTTTGATGAAATTTAATTGGAAAGCATACCCTTTCAAATAAGTATATTTCAAATCCGCTCATTAATGACGGAAAGAGACACAATGAGGTTAGAAACGTTTAAATATAATTATTAAAATACATACAACCGAATTGAAACCTGTTTTAAATTATAATAAAAAGTTTGTTAATGAAATAAAATAATGGATGCTTGTCCACATTTTTTCGTTATGCTATGAAAAATACTCTCAAAAATACGAATATCTGTAATAAAATTTCCTTTATAACCCAAAAAAAAATTAAAACTACTTAATTAAATGTCCCTAATAAAAAACAAGAGACAAGTGACGTCACTTCTTTAGCATTTTGTTAAGTTGATGTAAGAACTTCGTTGTATAGCTATGTTAAATATCGCGTTTATGGAATGGCTTGAATGGCATACTCAATTCTATTGGTATCACATTGAAAGTGTCTTTAACAGTATTTTTCAGCTCAAGTCTTACATAATCGGTAACATTTTTCGAAATCTTCTCCATGTAAATTCGCCTATAAAAAGAAAAACAAAAAATGTCACGATTTTTCGATTTAGGGACTCGATGTAAATATAAAGGCTTCCAACGCTGAAACTCGCATGCTACTGCTAAAATCATATTTGGTTAATCGAATACCGGATATTTACGTTCGATTTTTATTCAATTACCTTTTATATTCATCAAGTTTTCAAATTTCCACGCACGCCCATACTATTTATTGAGGTCATAGTTCCGTATATGACATTTCCATATATGATAAATTTCAATCCAAATAGCTGTAAGGATGTGTTGCTTTTATCTAGATAAATCAGCTTATATTTGGAAATCTATAGGATGACATACAAACGAATAGAACCGAGTTTCATTTAGCATACAATTTGTCAACGCTGTGTTGTTCCCAGCAAAGTAGAATAGGACCACTCCAAGTCATCCCGTGGATGTCTTAAAAAACGACTAAGGAAACAAGCTAAACAAATTTATTAACATCAAAGAGACCTCTCCAACCCGTCTGGCCAGCGTGGTAGGCCAAATCCTCTGACTACTCAGGCTAGTATATGGCTCTGGTAGTATAGAGAGGGTCGTGCTTCTGCAGTGGAGACTGGAAGGACCTGATGATTATGATTTGATTATTATTGTCAAAAAATATATACGGTAAGGTAATTACGCTTCATAATAAAATAACAGTGGCTTTCTTAATGAAACAATCGTGAATGAACAGTGGTTTTTATTTCCACAACGAAGTCTATTCACGAGATGAGTTCTTTGCAAAGAACGCATTATTTTCGATACACTGTTGACCTTTATTACTGACACGGTTGTAAAAATGCGATGTCCATAACAAGAGATATCGCAGTGCGTGTCTCGCACAAAGCTGGTATAACGCGCTCATTATTGTCATTAATTAAACCTTCAGTCGTAAAACATACCTGCCTAAGAGCACGTTAAACTGGGTGACCTAGGGTTCCGTAGCCTTTAGATCTTTAGAAAACTTTTTGGCAAAATGATTGTGCGTATTGATTTTCCAAAAAAATCATAGTCATATTTGGCCCAAAAATAGGCTTATCGTTGGGTAGATAGATCTTGTAAAGACTAAGCAAGTAACTTGTCTGTAAAATTGTTTCTTGTTGTCAACATTACAACGATATCTATATATATATAAAAGACAATAACACTTTAATTTTATACAAGGTTTCCATATCTTTTTTGATTTGATCCCTACTGGGATACCCTAAAAGGCAGAACATTTTGCCCATTCTGTGTCTTAGCCGTTATACGACTTCTCGCCTATATCCGCTATATAAAAACTTTAGGGTTAATATCCCAAACTTTTACGCAACGTAAAACATTGAGTTTATTATGGAAAAAGGTTGTAACAACACTAACAAGTAATAAAAGGCGCTTCGGCTAAGTAGAAAACTTCTCTAGTTATCAATACTGTTAACGGGATTTTTAAACAACTTTACGAGATTGCTACTAAAATATTACAACATCGGATAATGGGATCGTTATGAGATAAACGATTAGGATTTTATAAGTGTTCTGTTTACTTTTCAAGATTTATGAAATACTAGCTGCTACCCGCGGCTTCGCCCGCGTAATATATAGCCTATGTCCTTCTCGGTACCCTAACCTATGTGTATGCAAAATTTCATGATGATTGGTTCAGTAGATACGACATGAAAGCGTAACAAACAAACAAACAAATAAACAAACTCACTTTCGCATTTATAATATTAGTTGGGATGGAATAGTTGGGATTAGTTAAAGATTTAAAACTGAGCGAGTCGACCTCAGGCCCGGAAAGACTGCGAGACGTTTTCAAATAATTTATTTTAAATGAGGACAGCACTGAATCCTCATTTAATATAAATATGTGGACTTAATATGCATTGCTCTATAATCAAGTTGATTTTTTTTTAAATTGGTCGTATTAATACAAAGTATGCTTCCCGTGGGAATCGAATCCACGACACTCGGGTCAACAAGGCAAACGCCTTAACCACTGGACCACGGAGGCAGTTATGTCATCATTAAAAATATTAGTTATGTACAGAATGTACCACACATATTAGTCAAATGTTTACAGAATGACGAGGCGTCCGCGCCAAGCTTATGACAAATATTCCTATCATAAAGGTAATCTTGTTATATAATAATAAGAAGCCTTCTTGCATAATATTTGTTTATCTTTGGCAAAGGGGAATAACAAATTTTAATGATAAAATTAGACGATATTTACAAAGCTTACACAAATACTATGCTTATATATATTAAATATATTGACGAGCTCCGTGGCGCAGCGGTCAACACGCCAGCCTGCGACACGGGGGTCCCGGGTTCGATCCCCGGTCAGGTCATGATGGAAAACGATCTTTTCAGAATGACCTGGGTCTTGGATGTTTATCTTATATGTATATGTCATAAAATATAGTATCGTTGAGTTAGTATCCTGCGACACAAGTTCACAACTTACTGTGGGGCTAGCTCAATTTGTGTGATATGTCCCTATATATTTATTTATTATATTTATTTATTTATTATATTTATTTATTTATTTAAACCGCCCAGTATACAGGTTGAACGACGCTGATACACTTGAAGAGGGTTTAATACCTAACAATTTCTAATGTTTTCGCGATTGTCACACATTTACATAAAATTAATTTTAATACAGTTTTTTTCGCGTTTATTACATTATTTGTAACTCGTTGTTTCGAGTCCACGCTTAAATTATTAATTTGTCTTATTATTTTATAACGACGCGAAAATTCGAGAAGGCGATTACATTATATGGACTGGACAGGCAATTGCATTTATATTCGCTTTTGTTATTTGTTTTTCGTGTGTGTGAGTGGCCAACACTGGTGTCAGATTTTTCAAGCTCTAAAGGCATCTGACATAGCTTATCGACTGCCATCAACGATGACAGCAGGGACCAACAGGTTAACGTGCCTTCCAAAGCATGGAGGAGCTCGAGATATTTTTTATGCCACTTGCGGTCACCCATCCAAATGTGGACTGCGCCCGGGGTTTGCTTAACATGCGGAAGCGCTTTTAATGCTCACGCCCACTAGGCCATCGGGCTCTTTGCCCGATTTTTATTCTAAATCTGCATTAAGTATAAACCAAACGCGCACAATAAACGAGATTGTTCTTGAGTTGATGAGTTTCAATTTATTCTGAAACCCGAATCCCGTAAATATACAGTTTGACCCGCCGCCGACATCGGCTAATCAGTCAATAGTTCCCAATTGATTGCGAGACAAAGATGCGGTAACTGCCGGTGATTCAGCCCCATTGCTTTACTTTGAGACTAGTTCCCAGGCTTGTTGTTCGGATACGCAATTTCGCCTCTAGATACACGGTTACGTATAATTCGACTTATCCGATACTTCATCCAACATATTAAACGTGGCCTTAAGGTTTTACAGACCTGGGCTCTGTCTACCCCGCAAGGGAAAAAAACGTGATAGTGTGTGTGTATCCGATAGATTCGGAAACGGTGCTCTACGAGTCGACAGCGTCGCTGCAGGTGCGATGTTATTGAGGTAGCACAAACTTCTGTTTGAAATAACACTTTTGTGATAGACAATAACAGAGAAATTACTAAAATATATAATCGTCCGGTGTTTTTTATTGTCTACATTGCAGCAGCACGACTGTCTTTGTAATATCAGAGCCAGAGTACTAGAGGATTTTGCCTACACTCTAATACTACACTAAAGTATATAAAGGTATAAATTTCTATTATATTCTAAACCTAAAATATTTTATACATAAAGAAAAAAAAAATAATAAATATTTATTTATTTATTTAAACCGCCCAGTATACAGGTTGAACGACGCTGATACACTTGAAGAGGGTTTAATACCTAACAATTTCTAATGTTTTCGCGATTGTCACACATTTACATAAAATTAATTTTAATACAGTTTTTTTCGCGTTTATTACATTATTTGTAACTCGTTGTTTCGAGTCCACGCTTAAATTATTAATTTGTCTTATTATTTTATAACGACGCGAAAATTCGAGAAGGCGATTACATTATATGGACTGGACAGGCAATTGCATTTATATTCGCTTTTGTTATTTGTTTTTCGTGTGTGTGAGTGGCCAACACTGGTGTCAGATTTTTCAAGCTCTAAAGGCATCTGACATAGCTTATCGACTGCCATCAACGATGACAGCAGGGACCAACAGGTTAACGTGCCTTCCAAAGCATGGAGGAGCTCGAGATATTTTTTATGCCACTTGCGGTCACCCATCCAAATGTGGACTGCGCCCGGGGTTTGCTTAACATGCGGAAGCGCTTTTAATGCTCACGCCCACTAGGCCATCGGGCTCTTTGCCCGATTTTTATTCTAAATCTGCATCAAGTATAAACCAAACGCGCACAATAAACGAGATTGTTCTTGAGTTGATGAGTTTCAATTTATTCTGAAACCCGAATCCCGTAAATATACAGTTTGACCCGCCGCCGACATCGGCTAATCAGTCAATAGTTCCCAATTGATTGCGAGACAAAGATGCGGTAACTGCCGGTGATTCAGCCCCATTGCTTTACTTTGAGACTAGTTCCCAGGCTTGTTGTTTGGATACGCAATTTCGCCTCTAGATACACGGTTACGTATAATTCGACTTATCCGATACTTCATCCAACATATTAAACGTGGCCTTATGGTTTTACAGACCTGGGCTCTGTCTACCCCGCAAGGGAAAAAAACGTGATAGTGTGTGTGTATCCGATAGATTCGGAAACGGTGCTCTACGAGTCGACAGCGTTGCTGCAGGTGCGATGTTATTGAGGTAGCACAAACTTCTGTTTGAAATAACACTTTTGTGATAGACAATAACAGAGAAATTACTAAAATATATAATCGTCCGGTGTTTTTTATTGTCTACATTGCAGCAGCACGACTGTCTTTGTAATATCAGAGCCAGAGTACTAGAGGATTTTGCCTACACTCTAATACTACACTAAATTATATAAAGGTATAAATTTCTATTATATTCTAAACCTAAAATATTTTATACATAAAGAAAAAAATTACATGTTTTGATCTCAAGTCCAATTTGACTCATCTCGGCTTGTTCCCAGTTTCTTTCCAAATTAAATATTTTTACTGCTATTCTTTTTCTTCGGCGCTACATGGTATCTTAGATTCAGCAACTTATGTGAAGTTTGTGGTCATTTCGGTCGGGTTCAGACCGCCTTCCGAAAGGTAATAGTTTCTGTGTTTTCAAAATCCTTTTCAATAACTCTTTTTGTAAGAACTTCGCGCATAGTTTCTACTTTCTATATACAACACTAGCAGTCCGCCCTGGCTTCGCCCGAGGTACATACTTACCCTAAGGCACTCAGGGATATCGTAACTATTAAACGGTGAAAGAATTTTTGAAATCGGTCCAGAGGTTCCTGTTATTAGCGCGTTCAACCAAACAAACAAACTCATCAGCTTTATAATATTTGTATAGAAGTATAGAAAATGAGACATAACGGAAATAAATCAATCCACCGGCTATACTAGATCACTGTAAAGTAATGATATGAAAATATCGATCAAAAACAAAAAAAAAATAACTATATACCATTGCCATACAAAATTGTGTAGCCATCCAGGCAATTTTAAATGGGAACGTCTTTTTTTGACAGCAAAATTATTGTTCTTTTGGTGTTATTTATCCTGTCAAAGTTGCTACTACTCATTTAGTACCTAGTAGTTAACCTCACAAGAGAGAGGTCACATGGAAGAGGTTTCATGTTTCCTTATGCATCAGAAAACGTACGTTGTTGTTGTAGTTATTGTTTGGAACACTTACGGTTCCGTGGTGCTAATCTCATTTACTCGGTTTTATTTTAAAACTAGCAGTTCGCCCCGGCTTCGCCCGTGGCACATATAAGTTTTTCTCTCTTACTTTGAGAAACATTCTAAAAAAGAATTAGCGAAATCGGTTTAGCTGCTCTTGGGATTTGCGCTTAGCCACACATTCAGCGATTCATTTTTATATTATAGATCAGTAAATTCGTTGCTAGTACTAAAGATTGACCCGTATGTATCTACCTAAAAATTGTAACGTGTAAATATTTGTTAATATGACTACATTTGTGTGTAAGGTTTTTCGTTGTAGCGTGAGTCAGAATGAAGTCATGTCGGACTGCGCCGCGAACATTTACGTAACTACTGATACTATTGTATTAATTGCGCTATTGGTTCTTATTGTTTTGCCGATAGTATTTATATAAAGAGTTACTTAGAATATGCTTTTCTTGCAAAGCATTCGACTGACAATATAGCGTTTTCCTCTTATGTAGATTGAGATCTGATTTCTCCATACATGGTATTTCACTTTGCATTTTTGTTCTTTGATGTGAATGTGTCAACAGACACATCCGTATATCACAAAAATGACATTCGTTTGAACTTTTTTGCGTCTGAATTTTTTCGTAATATTTGGGTCAATATTTATTTAGAAACTGTAATTTTAAAGAAGTAAATTTATCTAAGTACATATTTAGAATTTGAATCATGCATATTGAACCTATGTACGCTTAGAGACATTGTGCTTTATATATAATAATAACATATTTTGGCTACCTTATTCACTGCTAAAGAAGGAGTGTATTGTTCTTTGAGTTTTATGTATGTAAATATTATGTACATATGTATGAGAGTTATTGCTCCATCATAACTTCCAAAAGTCTCACGTGTGTACGTGTGGAGTAGGTTAGAATCCTTACATGCTCCCGAGTGAGTCAGTGTGACATAGATTTGTATTAGCGTAACTGGTGTATATCTAGTTATATCTGTTTAATTGAAAAAAATTGTACCTATTTAAAATTTGTCAGTCAATTGCAAGTCGGATGATTTTCGCGTGCAGATCACTGAACTTTTCACAATTACCAAAAAAAAAAAACAGTATAAATTAGTAACATGCACATAAAAATATTTGATGTAGCTACCTCGTGTGTTTCTATACAGAAGGTAAAGCAGTAGACTAAGTTACTCAACACACGCTTAGGATATTTCACCCTTAGAAACTCAAATAATATTTCAAACTAAATGATTTTGTAATTGGATATTTTGTCTTATAAACATCATCGAATGAAATGCTATAAACCGGTTTATGACAGACGCACATACATAGAAGTTGCTTTGTAGATGGCGAGATTAGAAAATGTCTGTGGGAACATTACTTATACCACGTATGACACAGTTTTCTGTTCAATGGCTTTCTTTATCTTCGTATCTCTCGATACAGTTGATCTATTACGTCAGTAAGCCGATTTATTTGCTTCCTAATTAGAATATTATGCAACGATGTTTTTATATCTCTGGTCGCTGATAAAGTTGAATTCAGATCAATCATTATTTGAATGATCGTCTTATCTGGAATGCGTCATCCATTATCTCATAAACATACCTTTATAACAAACATCTTTCTTTGTTTTGGTTACATGTATAATGAATAATTTTTGGAAGTCCTTAAGAATGATCATAATCAACGAAAAACACCTTTTGCAATTTGGGAATATTGCATTGACCTATTTACGCGCTTTACCAATTTCGGCCTATTTTACGAAGTACCTTTAATTTTATGTTTCTTTTAGATCTTGATTAAAAGCGAATGTGTGTGTAGTGCCAATAAGTTTTTTTTTTTTACAAAATACTTATTCTTCAATAATTGAATACTAGTGATTTTATTTGGGCTTATTGGGACTTTGACAAATTTATGTGGCACCAAAACAAATATTTTTTTTTAATACTAACGCCGTTAATGAATATATCATTACAGTAGTTTTGAAAACATTTTATAGCAATCTAGACATTAAAAATAAAAATCGAAAAGTTTTACCTAAATGGGTAAAACTTTATTTTTAATAATATTTTTTGTTAATTTGAGGATGCTATTTTGTGCAATTGGGTAATGGACTTTACAATTATATTCCTATACAACTATTATTTTTCTGTACTGCAAGCAACATTTCAACCATCGTTCATATTGCCAAGTTCAGTTAGGTTTATATTGTTTTACAATACAGTACGACTTGGAAGGATCTAGCTTAAGTCCGACAAATACGTAAACAGTAACATAAAAACCCTTACATTATTGCTGCAATAAAACTAATCGCGGATTGTTGGCACAAGTGCTCAATCTTCATCATCTCGTAACCTGCAGCTACGGTTATAAAATTGATGAGCGCGACTCATCTGAATAATCTGTATCTATTGTTTTTTATTGGCCGTGATTTATAGAAGGTGGCATTACAACATCTTCGGCGTAGACAAGGGATCTTAATTATTCGTCTCCCTTGCGTAGGACGAAATTAAGATTATGATGAGTTTCTTCTGACATAAACTTGTTTATTATATGATCTGTATATGGTACAGCCTTGAGTTCCTTCGTTACGAATATGGTGACTAATTAAATGTTTGAATTTTCCAGCGTTATTTCTAGACTGGTGTGGGTGCCGACGTGCGCAGTATAATCACTATGATTTATTGTATTGTTTTTATTATGTAGCGTCATCGTTAATTAGCCATGTAGCCTAGTCGTCGTAGTCGCGAACTTCTTCCAGTTACGTTTCGGAACGTACATCATAAAAAGTGCGATTTTAACTAACATGAAGTCACTAACATGAAGTCATTACGCCTTTGAAATATTCTTTGTAAAGGAAAACGAAAGTTTGAATACGTGACTTGACCCTCAGTTAAAATTTACGAATTTTGAAATTACCCATTGTATATTCCACGTTTGTATCGGTTTAATTATCATTTCGTGATCCACGAGTTGCTTACGTAAAGTAATAAATGTGGTATCGACATAAGACAGAACAGTGAAAATAGCTCCAGCCAGCCGTGTATACATTTCTCCGAATTCCAAAAATCTGTAACTCACATCTGTTATATGCTACAATTGCTTACAATGAGTTTAAGAAAAAGCATAAAATATCTTTTTAGAAAGTCTATCTCAGTGGTGATTCAACATGAATTTATAAACATACAATGTATCCTCGCCGATGTAAACGACGATCGCAAACGAGAATAGTAGCGTATTTGCAATAAAGCCAGTATTTTACTGTGCTCGGCGGAGGTTCAATACACAAAGAGATATTTGCTCGTTCGTCGCTTACGAGCAATATCTGAGCGTGCTCGCTGAACGCATTGACCGCGCACGGGCTACCCCTTTCACTTGTATTCGCATTCAACGGATCGAGCGGAACGCGTATGCCTTTCTCTATGTTCTCGTCTCTGTCTAACGCGCTGCGATGGTGGTGCAATGCAGGTGGTGGGCCGGCGCACGCTGCCGTGACAACAGTGCCGTAGTTCCCTCGCCAACATCCGCACGGCACCGACTCCGCCGCGCTCGGATGCCCCATCGCGGTCCAACATGAAGTCCAAACCGGCACACTACGTTGACGCGCCGTTTAGGCCTTGGCCTCCGCTATCTCGGCAGGTGCAACCCAATTTTTACTTTCGACCACCTGACCCTATGGAGATGAGGAATTTCAAAACCGCGTCCTCAAAGGGATCCACATATTCGGACTTTTCTGCGATGAGTGCTTACAGTAACAAATCAAGGGACTACTATTTCTTGTCACCAAGCTATCGGTCTGCGGGTGCGCCGACTCCGAGTCACGCTGAAATGTATCACAGCAGAGAGAGACTCCGTCAGTTAAGACACCCCAATCCCGCTCCACCCGTTGCTTGTCCGTGCAGTCGTTCGCGCTCCCTCGAGGACGTCCGCACCGAAGTGGTTACTGAATGGGAAGACGACGATGAAAATGGCAACAGGATTGTCGCTCCTGCGACCAAATTCAACCGAACTTCATACAAAAGTAACGCGTCGGTTCAAAAACAGGGATTTATGACTCGTCATTCTATGGAAAATCTAGTCGACAGACCCCCACAAGTACTGCCACCTAAACGCATCTCCGCCTTTCAGGTAAATGAACCAACTTTCTACCATGATAATCTGAGCTGTATAAGATAGTGATTCTGTATCTCTTAACAAGGGTTTATTCTTAGTGAAGTGTATTATGTTTGTATACTTAAGAATGTATTTATGCGGACTTTCTAGGCTTTTACATGATTATCAAATTTACGCAAAGCGAAGTGAATAATTTATGTGCCTATGTGTAAAGCTGCTGCGAGTTCATTTAGTTGTGACATATGTTTGATGAAATGTATTGTATTGGTTGGTGCTGATGAGTGTCTTCGGCGGATTGTTATGTGTATGGGAATGAAGCGCGGGCCTGCGTCAGAGCGCGTTCAGCTCCGGTGAACCGCAACCGCAACGCACCGTCCCCTGCGCGTAACGGATGTTCAATACTAGTTTTTTATTCATACACACAACCAGAGTAATTTCGCTACTCGTTGTTCTTATCTGATGCAAATGTTTCATTTAGCGAATTTAGGTTTCCAGGTAATTCGGACAGTTTTTGTTATTACCCACGCCATCTGTTGCAATGCGAGTGTGAATTCCATTGTGAAAATTTTATTAAGTATTGTTTTATAAAATCCGCGTTTCGAAACAAATGTTTATTTATGTAACAGCACAATAATACTGTAACAATAGTGTCATAAGATTCTCTAAACGTCCCTTTGATAACGCCACCTCGGAAGGGATTTAGGAGCAGTTATAAAACTTGCGTCATTTGTCAAAGTTGGGTCGTTCACGATGTTCCGCCTCCCATCCTTACAAATATATTTTCCTGTTTTGCGGACGTCCTCATAATTTGGATGTACCACGTGTTTAGTCTACCGCAAGTGATGGCTTTTTGTTGTTATTATACAAGTTGCACTGGATTGTTATTTCTTATTGAGTTCGATTTCCGGACCATAGATAACAAAACTCGTTACATTAGCTTTTGATTCTCGGCTCTGCACATACGTTCATATCCTAACCCTTTACTCCATTTTTCGATGTGCTATGAAAAGAGCTCTTTAAAATAAGAATTTAAGGGGAAAAAATTAGCTTGCTATCACAACAACTTTACATATAAGATAAATCCTAATCTATAGATTACATTCCGTCACAATCTCGGCGTAAACGCCGCTAAGAAAGATAGGGGTGATGTGAGAACTTTCTTGCGCAGCTATGTTAAATACTGAGTTTATGGAAATGGTTTATATGTTTAGAAATAACTTGCTATAAATCTAAAAAGGTTATTGTAATAAAATATTACACTATTAAATTTTCTTTCTTTTGAAAAAGATTAACCTAATTGAAAACAAACTTAATATATCGATTTCATAGTAACAATCTTGGTCAACAATCGTCAAAGGGATGAATTTGATGTCCATATTTTAAGTTGTCCAGCCCATTAATGTAAACTGTAATGCTGTACAATGTAAATAATAATAAATAAATAAATAAATCTTTTCCAGTTAGATGCCTTCATGATCAGATTTTTTTTAAAGAATCTACCTACAAAGTTTTCAAGATCCCATTTAATGTTTATTACAAATGCAGTAATATCATTTTCGTAGTTTGAATATACCTAGCTAAAAGGGAATGTATATTAATATCCAAAGTCGGATCCGGATGTTCCTTCAGAAATAAAGAGGGCAATATGTCGATTAATTTACCGGGTATAAATAAAATTTATCCTCTTCATAGCCTTAAACTTGTGAGTGGTAATTAATCTGTCAATATGAATAACTTTCCCTACGGGACCGAAACAGTAACTTTTAAAACATCGGTCTTCCCTTACAACTGGTATTATACGATACATATTTACCTACTATACGGTTTCTCTGTAAAATTTTAAATTGCTAATATTGGTTAGCTTGTCATCATTAGAAATGTTCAAGCTACTATAAATCTCAGTTGCGTAACTCTGTCAGACAAGATTCACATTGGTCTAGTGAGCTTTGGTCAAACTTCGCAATCAAATCATCTCTCAAGTAAAGCGGGACTTCTTGACCGGGCTACTGTTTTTTATTAATTATTAATGGACGACAACATCAAGACTTACGATTTTGATATGGAAAAATCGCTTGCTAAGAAAAACTTTGAGGTCTAAAATGCCCGACAGCCAGTAGAAAGTTTTTTTTAAGCTTTTCCAAACATGCGTGTACACAGTTTATCGTGATGTATTAGCCCTCTTCCCCACCCATTCTAAAAAAAAAAAATAGTGTAACAGGCCACTAACAATATCATAAGTCAAACTTGCTTTTAAACTACTCCCTGCTACTAGTTTAGTTAGCATAGTAGATAGATGATTTTGAGGGCCTGTTTGACTTCAGTTCAGTCAGTTGCGTTGTTTCTTTGTCTGCCACAGTCTATAACTTTGAGACCGAAATAGGTAGGGATTTAAAAAAAATCACATACAATTATTTATTCTCCACTTTGAAAACAAATAAAAACATAATAACATTAAGAAATAAACAGGTGGAATAAAGAAGTGGATACAGGAAAAGTGTTAGTCTGGCTTTTCTCATTCTTGTCAAAGTTGTTGCTAATTTATTAATATGATGCCAAACTAAAGAAAATTAAAAACAATAGTGTCCTTGCAAGAAAGAGTTTCGTTAACCTCACAGGAGAGGTTGCATGGAAGAGGTTTTAATGTCATTATTGTTTGTTTGTTTTCGTGTGTGTAAGTGGCCAACTCTAGTGTCAGATTTTCAAGCTTCAGTGCCCCTATGCATTGTCGACACACAAGAAATGTATTTTATGTGGTTATGTATCAATAATAATACCCTTACGGAATTCTTAATGTCTGCGTATCCGACTCACATTTGGCCAGTTTTATTCTGAATGGTATTTTCAGTGTCGTTAAATAAACTGCCTCGCTAAGTTGTCTTATTCACACCATGTGAACTTAATTGAACTTCTTACATATTTGAAGAAGTGTTACGATATCTCTCAGTGTTTCTATGATTGATGGACTTATGATAATTTTAACACCTCATATGTAATTGAGATAGTATTGCGTAGTAGTATTTCAATACAAATGTTTTGAATTGCGAGAGTTGATGATTTTCGATTCATTTACAACATGTTTACAACATTGTTTAGTTGATTACCATTATTCATTCATTTCCATTACATTATTAAAATTTTCAGGCTTTGTTTCCGATTGAGATATGTCAGTGTAATTATAAAATTGGAATGAAATAATATTTTTAAAACTGAATATTTCAAGCGTCTACCTGTTGCCGTTTTTAAAATCGATCTAAAGACGAAATAAACACGTTAGTTGTATGGGAGCCTATATGAAATATTTATTTTATTCTGTTTTTAGTATTTGTTGTTATAGCGGCAACGGAAATACATCATTTGTGAAAATGTCAACTGTCTAGCTATCACGGTTTATGAGATACAGTCTGATGACATACAGATAAGTGTTGCTTGTTTCAAAGACCTGAAGTCGTAAATTTCGCACATTAATTTAATAGAAATTATAAGATCAGCCTGGTTACATACATGATTATGGTTCCGGGCACGCTAGCCTAGGGCAAAGATCTCTCTTATTTTTTTATTTGTATTAGATTTAGTTTCTTTTATGTCTATCAAGGTCCCCACAGCTGAACCCCCATCATTTTTGAGTTAGCATGGTTAAGGCCCTTTACTTGCCATCATTCTTCCGACTTTTTTAAAAGCCGACCAGTCGTCTAATAATCTCGATTTAGTTCTTTTTCTTGATCTCGTTTTCCATCCATGTGTACTAGTCTAACTAGTTCACTTTAAAGCAATAAATAAATTATTGCTTTAAATTTGTATGAATATATTTTATTAAACCTGAAATAAATATGCAGTCTACATTTAGGCGACGTTTATCAATATTCTAACAATAGTGACAAGGCCGACGAGCCTGGCTTATATGAAAGGAAAAATACTTGGAACACAATGAGTAGATTTATTAACTCACATAACATTAGTCATATTTGCTAATAAGAAGGATGACGCGAGCATAAAATACATTGCTTGAAGAAAAAAAAACTCGCGAAAAGTGACAAGGCACGGCCACATGTCTTGACGGAACGCGACGAGGTAAACAAACTGTAGAGGTAAAAAAGCGGTGAAGTACACTTTCTATTACAACTTGCGAGATTCAAACAGTCTGTGCACTACAACGAAACGAAAATCCACGCCAGTTACCTGATTTCGAGCGTTTCCAACGAGATCTTCGCGTTGTTGCTTCTCATCTCGAAACTGTCTCAACTCTCCGTCGCGCCAATGTAAAGTTTATGTCTTTTCTCTTTAAATTGTATTTCCAACGGCGGCGGGCGATATGCACAGTTATAAATTCCGTGATAAATAAAGTCTTACGCTTTGACAACTTGTTGGACTAAGCAGATTTTTCTGTGATTTATTATATTAGTTCTGCAGTAGATTTTCCATAAAATATATTTTTTTCTTTTCGACAGGTGATACTCTATCAGTTAATATAATTCTATAAAATCTATAGTTTCAGAATAATCTGTAATAAGTATGTTGATGTACGTTGCTTGCAGGGTGTTAAGCGAATGGGCAGTATGCTCTGTTTATTTTCCTGCATACATATGACGTTTTAATAACTTCAAAATGGGCAATGAAAGCACAATGGTATAATATTACCGCTAATGACACCATTAAAATTCTGAATTATGATCACGGGAAGCTTAACTACATGCAAATAAACGAGGTCAGGCTGGGCCAGTCATGGATCTATAAATGGGTAATATTAAGGTTATATAAAATCAATTAAAATTTTGCTTTATTCTTCTATCAATATAATAATTAAAAAAAAGTAACAAAAATACTAAGTGATTGATTACGAAGAACTTGTCGATATTTTAAGAGCGTAGACTAGCAGTATTTTTTCAATATGGTTTCCATACAAATGTATTTCTCTATTTTCTCGCTGAAAACTGATTCTAGAGCCACAATTATTTTTTCATAAAATCTAGTACTAAAATAGGAATGCCCCTATTTTTTATTTTTTCCAAAAAAACTGTTTTTGTACAATTTTTTTTCTTATAAACAGGTTTTTTGAAAAAAAAACAAAACATAGGGACATACCTATTTTAGTAATAGATTGTATGTAAAAAGAATTGTGCCTCTAGAAGCAGTTTTCAGCGAAAAAATAGAGAAATACATTTGTATGGAAAACGCACTGCTAGTATACCCTCTTAATGACGGAATCATAATACAAATAGAATCTTTATTCTATACCCGCCTTTCTATTATCACCTTTTTAAAAAAGGTGATACCTAAATGAAAATATATTGAACATCCCATACAAATTCACCTCAGTCAAATATCTACGGTAAGAAAAATATTGATCTCATTTTTTTACTTTTTTCTTGCTTTATATTCTATTGAGGATTCTGATCTCATCATTAAAATATCTCCAGGTTGGTCAGAATGTTTAAACATAAAAGATTGTGATATACTGGTATCTTAACTAAGCAGAGCCGCTGTCTCATTCCGCCAGCGTCTCTCCTCGGGATGAGAAATGGCAGACCATATAGTAAATGTTAACTAAATATGTACATAAATTACACTTACCATTACAGTAGATATGAGAACAATAAATAATTTATGTGGGTAATATATATAAAGTAATTGACATGAGCAATTCTAACTGGTAATATTCCCTATTTGACAGGAATGTTTGTAATAACATCATTTTATTTTATGGTTCGTCAGCTTTTGGATAAAGACGGAATATGCGTTTTCACACGTAACGAAAAACTGATTATTACCTATGCGCTATTATCGGCGTAACATTGCATTGCCGGCACTTGTACCTGCGCTTAAACTTATCGTATCAAGATTTTGCGAATTCGTCTTTCTGGATATTCTAAATAATATATAAAGTGTGTGTCTTATAAAACAAAACATTTGCAGTATTTTAGAGCGTTAAAATTGGGTCTACATTACCCAATTTTAACGCTCTAAAATACTGCAAATGCATTGACACACCTTACCTTAGATATAGATGGAGAGTATGTCTGAAAACTAAAAGTATAACTTCAGAGTACAAAGTTTGAATTACAAAAGCATATTAAAATTAATCAAATTAAATTTCTTAAGAAATTATCAAAACTCGAAGCGAAACGATTTGTGGTCTTAATTTTTTAAGGAGGAATTATTATATATACTTTTTGTAATTCCTTTCTTTTCAACACTACAAATATGTATTTGACAAAATGGCGTTTGGTGCTATCACTGTCTTGCTATAGTACCTAGGTAAATGTAAATAAAAGTAAGGAAAATCCAATGCCTTTTGCTAATAATATTTGTACTAAAATTATTTTACGATCTTTTATTTATCGTATTTTACGAATATTGGTAAAGGGTGACGCTCTCATCACCACAGGTTCCTGGACCACGCCACAAAGTGTGAACGCCGCCTTATATTTTAATTTTCCTTTGATTTTGATCTCTGACGAGATTTCTGTGTTTGCTCACTGTGTTTGAACATTTAACGATCCTTTACCAGTTTATTTTACGACGTCATTTATTTTATCACGTTACATATTGATTACTTATTAGTTATTACACAATTTTACCGAGGTATATAACCTCGGCAAAATTGAACCTAAGAAACGTATACAAATATACCCTTCCATATAATTATATTATAACTTGCCATTGAAAGCAACTTCTACGTATGGTTAAGCGTTATGTCATTTCTATGGATACGTTACACATTGTTAAGACTTAATATATAAATTTAGATTATAACCAATTTCCAAAAAGGAGGAGTTTCTCAATTTGTTTGTATGTTTTTTTTTCATCGTTAGAATTAGGGGTTCAGTTGGCAATAAAGCCACAAAAAATCTTGGCCATATCCGAGATTCATCTTTTTAGGGTTCCGTAGTAAACTAGGAACCCTTATAGTTTCGCCATGTCTGTCTGTCTGTCTGTCTGTCTGTCCGTCCGCGGTTTTACTCAGAGACCATAAGTACTAGAAAGCTGTAATTTGGTATGAGTATGTATATTAATCATGGCAAAAAAGTCGTAGAAAAAAATTTTGAAAAAAATTTTTTTTTTGGGTAGCTCCCATACAAGTAAAGTGGGGGAGTCATTTTTTTTTCTCTACTTACCCATCTTGTGGGGTATCGTTAAAAAGGTCTTTGAAAAATATTGTGAGGTTGAGAACACCATTTTTCGATTTAGGGATCCGTTTCCGAAATATTTGGTTTTAAAGTGCAAATTTCTGTTAGAGGTACGTGTCCCCCCCCTCTATCTCCTAAACGGTTATATATAGATACGTGAAAAAAATTACAGCAATAGTATATATACTGAAGTTGAAAGGAAAACTATCAGAGCTAAGTACTAAGTACAAACTAAAAAGTTATAGGCAACCAACTTATAATATGTACTGGAAAATGTAAAATTTCATACAATCTTTATTGTTAGATGTTTTTGGTCGTTAAACTGTGAGGTGCGAGTGTAAACAGTGTGTACTCAAAGTTGTCATTCGCAACTACGGAACCCTATACTGCGCGTGGCCCGACACGCACTTGGCCGGTTTTTTAATTTAGGTAGTCACTTATTTGCGATATAGTATTTTTTACATAACCTAGTAGCATTCTTTCATGTAATGCAATCAATTAGCTGAAAATATTTTTTTTACCTCATATTAAACTTACACAGAGTTTCTATTAAAATGATAGATGCCATTTAATTTTGTTCTTGAGTTGTTTGCTTGTTACCTTATGTTACTTGAAAGGTATAATAATGTGCAAACTTGTGGTCGTGGATTTGTATGTTTATTATTTGAGTATCTTGTATTAGCTCCAAATTTCCTAGTATCTTTAAAATAACCCTATATAGTATAATGATCTTAAGGGAAAGATGGTATTGTCTTGTATTGAGCTTGCCTTAGATCATTATCAATTTATCATGTAAGAAGCTTGCCCATAAATTATTGCTATTATTTTACTCAGTCTAAAACATAAGATACTCGTAAAAATCCGTAACATAATAATCCGTTAATTGCTGATTAACTTAACAATGGTTAAGCCATCCCTCATTCTCCATGCACGATTTGTTAACTTGCATAACAATAATCTGCACTGTTCGCACGCTTTCGAGAAACTTTGAAGATGACTTGTTTAATTCGAAATGGCTAAGTTTTTCGTCCGATCATCTCTGATGTCACAATCGGTTGGACAACGGTTTTTGTAACACCTTTTAAGTAAACGTCGAATTTTAAGTATGCAGTCGAATATGCTAAACATTAGTAGTCTGTGCCCTATTAGCTTGTGGGTGTAAATGGTTTTTGAAGTAGCTAAATAAAATGACGCATCATTGTCGCTTGGGGTAAATTACTAATAAATTTGACAAAAATATCTACAATACTGTCGTCTGTAGTGTATGTTTATGTGTAATTGTTCGAGATGTTACACAAATTCGGGAAAGATGCGTTTATTGATACGCTTAGTCCAAGCGCTAAGGATAGTTGTGCATCTTTATTTTAATATTATTGAAATGGCTATTTGATGGACGTCTGTCGGAAGCCAGTTTGGATATTTTTCTAGATAACTCTGATGATAATCATTACATTACATTGCGCTTAGAGCAAAAAATAAAGAAATAAATAAAGTACTTAGTACCTCGGGGGTTCTTTTGTGCAACTAAGTAGGCAAACAGGTGTTGTAATGATCTTCCTATTTACTTAATTTATACTGTAAAGGTATATGTTCTATGGATTAATGACGTGTACATAGGTACATACGAATACAATTTGAGACCAAGTATTTTTGAAAATTCTTTAATTTATTTAATTTATAGTGTTACAGCAGTAAGTTGAATGTGATTTGTGTTTCCAATAAGCAGTTTGATTTCAGAATACTTTACGTAACGCGAGCGTACTTATATAAAATCTTAAAAATATTACGGCCTTGTACCTGCCGCTGCTCTTGACTCGTAAAATTGACCTTCCGCGTGGGTGTGTAGAAATATGAATTTTGAGGCGAAAATTTGCGAACACGTTTTGTCATTAATTAAATTATAATGAAAACAAATTATGACATTTAATATTATCACCGCGAGGATGAATTTTACCGCCTACACTTTTTAGTCCAGATTTGATAAAATAAGCTGCTTTGGGGTGGTTTAGGGTTACTAAAAACAGACTGTGCTACATATAATATCTTCATACGAAAAAAAAAATGTTATTGGACATATAAAGGAAATGTCTCACGTGCTCTTAATCTATCATTATGAGTCTGGGTACTTCCATCCAACGTAAAAATATGCATTTATAGAACCCAGCTAATTGATCGTCTTAACGTGATTATCATAATTTAAGGCGTCAAAAATATCGATCTTATCTTGCTCTCTCATACGGTCGTTATCTAGGTAATAGTACATTACTGCAGCAGCTGGCAAAAGAGACACTGCAGGACGAACGTGTGAACGAGGCGAAGCCGAGGCACTCATAGAATACGAACAAAACTAAAGCAAAAAAATTAAAATATAACTCTTTGTTTGTAGGCCAGTTTGAATTATAAATAAAACCTTTGATAAGTATGTACGTGTTTGTATGAATTATTTTGTAGTAAACCGGCCGTTCCATTTTTAAATTACAGGACATATAGGAGTTTTCATAGTAATTTTGCCGGCCACTAAAACACGACAGACACATATTTTCATACATACTTTGCTGGGGTGTGGGGTGTATTTGGCCAGTACTGCAATATCGATGTATCTTGGACAAGATTGTCAAAATAATGTTAGAATTTCTAAGCATATTTGAGAATAGTACATTATGATTTATGATACAGGTACGGTAGCTTGCCGTGCGAGCATCATACGACGTTTTTCAATACATTTACGTTTAACATAAAAAAAAAATACACTTCAGCAGATAAGGAATTTATTAAAGTTAAAAATTAAAGCAGTTTGTAACAATACATATAAAGTAATCAGGTACATTTATTTAGGTTTCATTTGTTACAAAAATATACATAGAACAGAATTGATAACCTTCTCCTTTTTGAAAGTCGGTTAAAAATCACATCTCACAAATCAGACAAAAGTTTTCATGCTGAACATGAATACATTTTGCTCGGATTCTATGAAAACGTTTCAATTGTTTATCTGTGCCATTGGGCTATTGACGGTTGTGATTGGTGTAAAGTAACATTACGATCCAAGTTACGATTCCGGAAGGACCGTTTTGATAGCAAATGTATTGAAATAATCTATATAAGTATATATTATAAA
The DNA here is from genome assembly GCA_963082605.1 of Rhodophaea formosa. Taxonomy (NCBI): domain Eukaryota; kingdom Metazoa; phylum Arthropoda; class Insecta; order Lepidoptera; family Pyralidae; genus Rhodophaea; species Rhodophaea formosa. The sequence goes on along the minus strand of OY720203.1, from coordinate 12,678,765 downwards.
ATATAGTATCGTTGAGTTAGTATCCTGCGACACAAGTTCACAACTTACTGTGGGGCTGGCTCAATTTGTGTAATATGTCCCTATATATTTATTTATTTTATTTAATATGTTAAAGAATTAATAAAAACTTCTCGTGCTAATGCTCTTGTCATGATTCAAGGCACACAGAGCTCCGTTGTCTGATGCAACGAGATTAATCTCGGCCTGCGAGCCGGGCTTCGCAGGATTAAGCTGTTTTAATGTTATTACCATACTCGTAGATACCATGACTAGTGACGTATTTTGCGACAAAATATAACTTTACGGAATTCATAAAAGAAGGTTCTACGATTGACCATTAATCTGCGCGGATTTTAAGATTGATTTTCAATCTCATTATCTACTTATTACCAGATAGAGTAGAACTTTAATTAAAATGAATTCATATTAACATTTACTGAACGTCGATGTCCATCGTGTATTTCATAAATTACTCTTTAAACTTTTCTGGTCCTACGGGTATGTCAAAGACACCAATTCTCCTAGAGCTAGCCTTGGTTTTTTTCATGGTTCCGTGTCAAAAGAGTGAAAACGGGCCCTATTACTAAACCTCCCCAAGACATCTGTCACGGGGCTGTGTGTTTGGAACCATGTTGGAACCATAATTAGTAGCCGAAATGTTCATTAATGTAATAAATAAACATTTATTGCCGTTATAACAACGAACAACAAAAATAAATTAAAATCAAAAATTGTTATATTGTTACTGAGACGTAAACCACAGATAATTAAGAACAATACTGTCCGTGTAAAAAAGAGTTTGGAAAACTTCACAAGAGAGGTCGCATGAAAGATGTTTCACGAAGTTCCCATATACGAAAATTGTTTTTTGACGTAAATGTCGGAAAGGAATTCTTTTTGTGAGCGCATGTGACTCGCACTTGTCTAATTTTATGTGTATACTTAAATGAATTTATACGCATATTAACTTCTCTGTTTTCACGTACTATTTTAACCATCTGTTTCATCTGCCCTGTGCAACTGAGACCATGGGTAATGGCTTGTATTTCAGTACTCTTCTTCAGTACTCATCTTGGGTCGTACCTAGTGAGTTACTCTACTTTACGTGTAAATTTATTTTATTTACTTAGAAAGGAGCACGAAAACTTACCATGCCTGATAACTAAGCTTTACAACGTATATTTAACTTATCTGTCATGGATGCATGTGAATTCATACTATCTCTATTATCTATTTACTTTATGTATGTCCACAGTGCTGTGGCTGCGCTGCGCTTGTAAATATTAGTCCATACATTTTGTATGCACACATGTCAGTGAGACGGCTTACAACGCTCGTAGTAAAAAATCACTCTTGGTCACGACATGTATCGCTAGCGCGCTACTAGAGACGCCTTTTCAACACATTTCATACGAAACAAGCATGTCAGGACGCGGTACCGTTTATTGAGGTTTTGGTTTCAAGGTAATTGTAAAAATCCCGTGTCATGTCGTATAAGGCGACTTAGTAAACACAAACTAAACAAAGCTTATAAACATCAAACAGACCTTTTCAACCCGTCTGACCAGCGTGGAGAGTGTACCAAATACTCTGACTGCTCTGGCTAATGTATGGCTCTGGTAGTACAGAGTGGTTCGTGCTCCTGCAGTGGAGGCTAAAAAAGGCCTGATGTTAATGATGACGTAAAAATGCAAAAATCTGCTAATTTCTACTTATTTGTGATATAGATTAAAATTGTGTTTATTAACTACTATAAACATGTTACCATATCGCAGCACATTTTGAGCGCGAACTGAGGCCGAGTATGCAACTTTCGCCTACTAGCCGGGCGCGGGCTGCCTTATCATTAGTATGCGTGGTATTATTAGAATCGTCTCTAGTACAGCGCGAGCGAGATTCCGTGCTCTGTGATTTTACCTGTACCAATGTGCTTTAAAAAAATTTTTTTTTTTAACAGGCACTAAGCAGAAACGGTAACCACCAAGGACTGCCAATATCGGCCCCAACCGGCATCGGCGCAGAAGTCAACGGCTCCCGGCCTACCTTCAAACCAGTCACAGTGCTTGAGGACCTGCAGGCGGTGCGCTGCGCAGAATTCCATCCTAACGGGAAGCTGTACGCAGTTGGCTCCAACACGAAGACCTTGAGGATATGCACGTATCCGAAAATCGAAGATGTCAAGTAAGTTTTGCCTTTTAAGCTATTTGCTTAACTATATTGATGTAGTCTGACTTACATCAGTTCTTATATTATGAAGTCTGTGATAAAGGTGGCTATGAAACTCTTAAATTATAAAACTATATTAGGCCAGTCAATATCGACACGAAAAGTGTCAAACATTGCAAACGCGCATGCAATTGCGATTTATGTTTATATAAATCGTTTATATTATGTTTTTATAAAATACACTTCATTATCTACCGTTTGAGTGTAATTTGAACTCTCTGTGACTTAATAGTTATTGAGTCATACTTTATCAAACCATGCCCATTTTTTCCCAAATTTGGTACAATTTGGGGTAGTTTTGCTTTTCGGGCCCGTAACAACGACACTAAAGATCTTACAGGAATATGGTAATAAAATAAAAGATAGCAGACTATATAAGCTTTCAAATGTTATTTTATCTCTATAAGTTTTTTGACAGTAGAGAAACAGACTGTCAAAAATGGGTCTTTTCGACCATCTTTTCGTAAATTATACCCTATGTCACGCGCAGATAAAAAAGCTTACAAATGGTGAAAAAATTTTTGAAAATCTGTCAAGTAGTTTCGGTATCTATTCAATGCAAACAAAAAACCGTACAATTAAATCTTTTCTCTTCATAATATTATTATTCCTCTTTATAATAATATAGATCGCAGCAATCAACGTTGCAATCAAGATCTGTCTAGTTGTGACTTTGATCCGAGACACTGTTCTCGGTGGTCTAATTATTTGTCCTTCATATCCAATGATTGTTTATGGAGCAAGTGGTGTAGACTCATTTGATTAAGACGAATGCTCTCAAAGTACACAAACTAATTAAAGCATCGATTGTATTGTGAGTTTCTTCACCCGTCGTATCTTATCTCGCAATTTTCAATTTCCTGAAGCCCGCAAGCCATCCATCTTAACCCGCCCGTTGCCAACTTATCGTTACAATTTGGTTATTTATTGTTTCGGAGGTTTTTGGCCACTTCGCCATAATCCATTGGAGTGAATGGCAGTCTGATGGGAGCGGTAACGGGTTGACTCTTGGAATTGCCTTGAACGATGTTGAATCGTTCTTGTTCATGTTTTTCGATTCGTTTTGAAAATAATGTGTCGAATCATTTTAAAATGTTAAAAAATATAAGCTTATACCTTGACCGTTTTATACATTATCTACGTAAATCCGTTTTTTAAAAAAAATATTGTGAGGTTGAGAACACCATTTTTCGATTTAGGGATCCGTTTCTGAAATAGTTGGTTATAAAGTGCAAATTTTTGTTAGAGGTAAGTGTCCCCCCCCCCCCCCCTCTATCTGCTAAATGGTTATATATGGATACGTGAAAAAAATTACAGCAGTAGTATATATACTGAAGTTGAAAGAAAAACTATCAGAGCCGAGTACTAAGTACAAACTAAAAAGTTATAGGCAACCAACTTATAAAATGTACTCGATAATGTAAAAATTCATACAATTTTCATTGTTTGATGTTTTCGGTTTGGTTGTTTGGAGTGTAAACAGTGTGAACTCAAGTTGTCATTCGCAGCTACAGAACCCTACACAAACATAAAAACAACTTAAATGTTTTTAATATCGGCAAAATTTTAGAACCACACTAAAAACTGATCTATACACGTCTATTTCTTTTGTTGAAAGTATTTGTAAAAAGAGAGTATTATGTTCATAATCTCATAAAAGCACACTAAGATTGTTTCATTAGCAATAACATGTTATTTTATTGTAAAAGTAATATAAACAGTATCGATAAAGCGTTTGCGTTAAAAGATTACACAGTATCCATCCAATCATCGTGAAAGTATTTACAACTTTTACTAAGCACAATTTGTTATAAAACACAACTTTATACCTTGTGCTGACGACTGCTAAAAGAGAAACTAGACTCCGGTTCTAAGAAGTTAAAGCGAGACAGGCAGTAAAACACTTTTCCTCTTTGTCTCCGTAAATTATGAAGTTACTGGATTGTGCACTCGGCGACCCTGGACTTTCTTCACGCCCCAGCTTGACCTTCCCAATTTATGAGCAAAATACTTATTCTTTAAAGTTGTTTTAACGGGTTACTGTAATGTATGTATGAAATAAAAAGCCACGTTTATTACGATTTTTCGCCGTTGACATATGAGGGTATACCTGAATTTTGGTGGGTCCAGAGTACAAACCGTTTGAAACGAACTATTTGAAATAAACCATTTGAAAGGAAACGGAAATATAATTAATATTTTTTTCTTAAATGCATGCTTCCCCTCAATAAGGATTCGTCGTTTGTCATAAGAAGATATTTTTTTATTTGAAGCACCAGACAGTGATAGCTGAAAACTAATTATTTCTCGCTCTTTAAGCTTAATTTTCTTTTCAATCTTTTGTTGTTGCTCAGTTGGTCTTTGTGTGATGCATTAATTAGTTTGTGTAATTGTTATAATTATTTCAAAACGAAGCGTATTTTAAAGTTTTCATAAATATTTAACTGTAAATGTCTGTCCATTAGGTTTTAAGAGAGATTGAGTTTAAGTGGAAGAATAGTATTATTTTCTTATCTACCTCTCATGGTTCCTATACACAAAAGCCGATGATCGGCTATCATTACAACGATTCTCTGAACATTGCTGCGTTTGATAGAAAACTCTCAAGAGCTTTTATGAGTTACAGCAATGTACAGTAAATTGTTACGATATAGCCGGCATGTAGTGGAGACATTAGGCTCGTTTTGATATTCTGTTATAATTACGAAATTCTCTTAAAATGACGCACACTCTATTATATGATACCTACCAAAATATAAATACCGGCTTTTAAGTGATATTGCAAGAGTCTTAGTATGTACAAAGGTATATAAGCATTTACGAAATTTGTATTTCGATTTTGTAACTTTGATTGAATGGAGGCTGTTTAGTTATTTAATTATAAGTTACATAACCTAACAGTGACATTCACCCATTAAATTATTGATTGGTTTGAGTACTCGATTATTGTGTCTGCTAGTTGCTATTCATGTCTCGGATCGCGATTTAAGGTTGCATACTCTACACTATGAAAGCGATGACTAACTGAGAATACAAGAGCGTTGACCCCTAGTAGGTTTGTTTATGATTAAACTTTACACTGGGTGAAAAATAATTAATAAGCATGAGGACATGCCATTATATTTACACAAAATAAAAAATTTTGAGCAATTTTCTACAGAAATAACCCTCTTGTAACTGCTAACAAGTGTATTATATAACACAAAATCTGAATTATTTTTAACCGACGAAAAAACGTTGACGCGTATATATTTTTTTAATGTAAGACTACTCCAAAATTTTTACACAGTAGTTCCATTTTGAAAATTATTTTTTTTATTGGAAAGGGTATACACTGAAGTTAGTCCCATGTAAATTTGTGAAAAAATCCAACCCTACACATACCCTTAGGGTTAGATTTTTCCCCATTACTACCGTAATGGAAATGATGGAATTTTCGCTTTTCGGCAGTTTAACTTTTGAAAGATTTATTCCTATAAATGTCATTATCAGGCCAGCGCTGTAAAAACTATTGATGATATCAACTGATCGTGCTTCCGGTTGCATCCTCACTTTAGATGGTTCGGCACCCGGGTCCCGGGGGTCCGGATTGATTGCGTGATTGAAACTGAAACCCACACGGTCAAAAATGTGTATGGATCTGTAAAAAAACGTATATAGGTATTTTGTTGATTTCCGCACACGGTAAGTACTTTTCCATATCGTGCAGACTAGAAATTTCGCCTTTTATGGCTCGTATTCTAACATCGTGACTCAGACACGTTTTAATCGCCTTCTCGATGCATGCTTTCATTATGCCTTTGTGTATTGTAGCTGTTTATTGTTTTATTCATTTGTTCATACCATCTTATGTTTAATTTGTTCATGGAATTACATCGCTCCAAGCATTGTAGTTAATTCGTGATTTATAATTTAGATGAATTAATATACCTACCTATATGATTTTTTTTTTAAATAGGCAGAAGAAATGAATAATAACCCGGGTAATTTCAGTTCGGACTAATAATGGAAGTCGAAATAGTTAGTGCTTCTTGCAAAGAGCATTAACCGCGGCTCCTTGCAAATGCAAGTGCGTGGAATAACATTGATGGAGTATTGCCATGTCTGTGAAATGGTTAACAATTACGATAATCCTTTCGTATCTCGTTTATCAAAATGAATATAACTAGGTAGCTTGCTTTATTTATAATGTCACATACCTATAATAAAATTTAAGAATATTGACTGTCTTATTCAGCTTATTACATAATTCTTCAGAATTAATATGGTGAACTGCAATATTTTTGAGACTTCGTCCACGTAAAATTTCATCGCCCTATTTTACCCGCTCAAGGTTTGAGTTTCTAAAAATCCTTTCTTATTGCTCACTTACATCATGAAGTGAACCACTGTACCAAACTTCAATTTTCAAGGTACTTACAGTATTTTCGGCTGTGCGTTGAACTATAATTCACTAAAACATTCGTTTTATTCTTGGACCAGCATAACTTTAATGCATCATGGTTGGGTCAAATAGCGAAGACAACGTTTCGGCCAAACGCTAAAACTATGCGCGAGAAAGTGGCCAGCCTATACACGCTATTTCGACCACTAAATATATGGGCAGTTACGAAATAACTCTGAGATTACGTCCGAAAGTTGACGCTATACGAATTACAAAACCGAAATTGTACATTAAATAAAATGAGACAGCATTAATGGTAATGTGATATTTCGCACTCTAACGCGCTGGATGGTGAAAACCTACCGAAAATATATTTAACGCAGCTAGTGTCGTTACAAAATACGTAGGTTTAACCTTTGTGCAATATGGTCATTTTGAATTGATATTATGAATTATTAAACTTGAGCCGTTTTAATATTAATGTTGTCATTGCCTCGTTCTATCTATAATATACTAATATATTATAAATCTGAAGAGTTTGTGTGTTTGTTTGATTGAACGCGTTAATGTCAGGACCTACTGGACTGATATAATTATTTTACCGTTGGATAGGTATGTTCTCCTTGGTTGACATAGGCTATGTAAATTAAATGATAAATTGAAACTGTCTAGCATACATATTTAACAAGATGCCTAGCTAGAACGATGAAGCTTTTCACTTTATGTACAGTTCGTATGATTTTTCATCGGGAACTGAGAACGTAGTTAATGATAAAATCAAATGGCAGAACCCCCTCAATGGAAATAGAAGGTTCTTGAATGGCAACCACGTACCGGCAAGCGCGGCGTTGGACACCCACCGACCAGGTGGTCGGACGACCTGATAAAGGTCGCGGGAAGACGCTGGATGCAGGCCGCTTCCAACCAGTCATATTGGAAATCCTTGGGGGAGGCCTATGTCCAGCAGTGGACTTCTTGCGGCTGAAATGATGATGATGATAAAATCAACATTTTAATATGCAAAATAGTCACTTATTATTTATTAAAAAGTGACATTAAATGTGGTATTAATCGTGTTAAAGTCATCCACGATTGATAAAAAAATGTCTCAGTTTGACTATAAATAAAAAGATAGATTTAATTTATAGATCTGCGGAATAAAATAAACTCTTAACGGTGTCATTATGTGGAAAGAAACTATTAATATTCAGTAATCCGATTGGGATATTTCTATTCAATATGCAATAATTATACACATCTAAATCTGACTCTCTAGTTCAAGGACGTGGTGACTGATTTTACATATGACTACATACACATATTTATACAATGTCACTTTATACTACAAATTGAATTCTTCAAATTTCATTTCATTATCACAAATTAATTCTTCTTAATTAAAATTCGAATTCACTCGTTTTACATTTTTCACAATGAATCCATACTATATTATAAATGCGAAAGTAACTCTGTCTATCCGTCCGTTCTCACGCCAAAACTACTGAACTGAATTAAATGAAATTTAGTATACAGATGATCTAAGGCCTGAGAAAGAACATAGCTACTTTTTAATTGGAAAAAAGACAGTGTGATAAAACCAAAATCCACGCGGACGAAATCGCGGGAAACAGCTACCTAGTATTAAATACCAGTTACCACAATGAATTGGATGGCCAACGTTAGCGCCAGATTTGAGTCAGTTGCCTATTTCTATATGGAAGAATAAAACCTATCTGAACATTTTGTATCGATGTATAAGCATTTTGACAAATGGTTCTACCTCGCCTCGGTGCCACTTATCAGTCATTTGACAGGTGTGAGTGGGTGCTACAAGAAAGTAGCCGTATAATCCTAATCGGTTGTACGAAACATTTTAGGGGCAGAAAATGTGTTAGGCGCGCCGTGTCTGTTGTTTGTTGCTTTAGGATCTTTTATATCTTTACTAATATTAAAAAGCTGAAGTTTGTTTGTTTGTTTTTGGTTCAACACGCTAATGTTCGGAAGTACAGACACGATTTCAAAAATTGTTTCACCGTTGGATAGGTACGTTATTTCTGAGTGTCATAGGCTAGGTATGTACTACGAGCGAAGCTGGGGCGGACTGCTAGTGTATACCTATTTAAATTTCAACTAGTCTTGTATGATTCGATAACGAGTGTATCGTTCAACGATGCACTCTTTACGTTAAGCAAATTTTTTGTTTAGTTAGGTAACGCTTCTTGTTAATGATGACTACTACTCACTTCTCGTGGATGCGTTTACAGTACACCATGTCATTTGAACGAAACTTTTAAAGTATATGAAATGCGCGAGCCGCGTTCTTTTGTTAATTTGTCGTGACCACTAATAAAAAGCCACAACCATTTCATATGATGCGTCAGATATTAATTTAAAATAGTTTATCAGTAGCTTTGTTTGCCAGGTACGCGTGGGTGCGACTAGAAAGTAGCAGTATAATCCTAATCGTTTAAATCAAGTATTTTAGGCGCGTTCCATTCTTTGCCATTTCGAAATAGACAGAAAAGGCTTGGGGCGTGGTCTTATTGTTGTTTTGTCTTATTAAGTCACAACTATTTTTATATGATGAGTATTTTTGCATAGTGCTCTGCGAGTGTCACAACATTAGTTCTTCAAATTAATGAATATTTGCATGGTTATAAATTTGTTACATTGTGTGCTTAATATAATATACAGACTAGCAATATTTTTCATACTTTTAGTTTGTTTTCAATCAAAACTAGCGGGGTATTCCGCTTTAGCAACTTCAATTTGACCCGGTGTGAAATTTTGAACTCGGTGCGAATCTGACGACAATACAATATGGTGTCGTTCGATATCGGAGATTCCTTCTGAACAATCGAACACCAATCATTACAGAACCCATTCTCCCCTTTAACTGCGTGAGTTCAATTTTCTGACAATAAAAACATATTTATTATCTCAAAATCCATCTATAAAGTCCAGTCTGGGTTTTTCGTAAAGGAGTAACAAACATCCTGACATGTAATCGCAATTAAAATAAAAAAGGTTCATATAATATGTATGTACATAAATATATTAAAAATCTTTATTAGTAGACGTTTCATGTAGCCGATAGTCAGCCTATTAATCTATCAATTGAATATGTAAATGCAAACCAATGAATATTATATTTATGTTAAATTATAGTTAGTTTAGTACAATGTCTAAACTAACTATAATTTAACATATGGTGAAGTCTATGCGCACAATACAAACAGCTCGTACATATCTTGTTACATTATTGACCCTGAGTATTTTTCTCAAGTTTCCTCCGTATCATGAAAGTATTGTTCTCGTAGTATTGTTTCATTTTGAATTTTGTATATGTAAATTAAACAAAGGCTTGAAATCTAAAATTTCTTACGTTCCAAAAGTAGATTGTAGTTCTATCAAATATTTCAACATATATAAAACTCCTTAGTGAAATAATTTTGTTTGTTTTTTCGTTCTATATATAATAAACAACCCATAACGAGTATAAAAAATATGATGGGTAGATATATGTAGCATGGGTTATTATAGGAGCTAAAATGAAATTGAATAATTTCAATAATATTACAAGCTTTTGTAAGCCGTGTGGTTCCTGGTAGAGTAGAATAGGACCACTCCAAGTCTGCCCGTGGATGTCGTAAAAGGCGACTCAGGTAACACAAGCTAAACAAATCTTAAAAACATCAAATATACCTCTCCAACCCGTCTGGCCATCGTGGAGAGTGTAGGCCAAATCCTCTGACTGCTCTGGTAAGCAGCTCCTCTGCTCCTGCAGTGGAGTCTATAAAGACCAGATGATGATGATGACAAGCTTTTGTTACAAATTGAATGTATATGAGTAAAAAAGAGAAAAGAAAAAAAAAGAATTGCGGAATAAATGTACACCTTATTTAAAAATACACTTTCTACTCGTTTCATGCCATTCGTGGCATTTAGGGTCGTATAGTATAAGGCTTTTTAGCCCCTAGCTCTAGGCCTTGAGCTAGAGGCTAAAGGTGTGGAAGAATGAATGTGAATGGGAAAGATCCCTTAAGACATGATTTATACATATAAGTGTATAACCAAAATAAAGAATTCAACTATTTACATTTGAGTAAACGAATAAAGTCGTAAAGTTTTACTTCACCTTCGAGATTTTAAATCAGTTTATATTGAAAGTTGTAGTTGTCCTTACTAAAACTTAACGGGCGATAAAATAGCCAATCCCAATTTATAAGCAAAAATATTTTATGGAGTAACCGCTAGATTAAACATTTTAAGTGAAATGGCATGAAAAATAAAGCGTTTGTACTTACTGTAGCAAAATAATATTTAATAATTCTACAAGACAAAGTAGCTTATAAGAATCCGAGATTCTGTTGAGAATTAGAACTGTCGTTTATCTGAATACAGACGAAGAAAAAGAAACGATAAGATAATCCGGGCGAGCAGCCACTCAAAGAAAACTGTAGTGGTTCTTACAATAAAGCGGTATTGAATTCATCTTTAAATGTCATTTAGTTATTGAATTGAAACTGCGCCTTTTGTCTGAAATATTTTCAATAGTGCTTGTTCTGTTCGTCTAGATATTATTTTATGGAACTTTATCTTAAGGCGAAATGAGTTCACACACTAGCGCCACCCAGCAATTAATTCTATAAGTCCTAAATCATATCAAATTTAAAAAATCTAATAGCTGAAATCCCTAGTAAATTACTTGTAGTATTATTGTACAAGTTTTCACTATTTTTTATTTGATTAATTAAGAAAACGAATTATTACCGCCAAAAGTGGTCACTTTTGGCGGTAATAATTCGTTCTCTTAAATTAAGATTATGATATCTATGAAAAGTAATAAAAAGTATACTACAAGTAATTTACTAGGGCATTAAGCTATTTCAAATTTGATATGATTTAGGACTTATAGAATTAATTGCTGGGTGGCGCTAGTTTGTGAACTCACTTCGCCTTAAACACTAACGCAATTTACAGGCGTTACAGATTTCTGTTTGGCACTAAATTATGGGTTGAAATTAATTTGTTCTACCTAAGCTTTATTTTACAAAAAAGAAACAGTTTATGTGTGTGGCGAAATCTCTAGTAAATTTCACTTTTCCAGGTTTCACTGTGAGAGGATTAGTGCTACAGAATTATGTCACTAACCTATATACGTATTTAGTATTGAGAAGCACTGTCATGTGATTTGCATGTGTAATATGTATGCAAAATTTGAGCTCTATGAAACGTTGGAAAATAGGTCAAAGTCTTCAAGGTTTAATCACGTACACCGTAGCATCAAAATCTAAGCCTTTAAAATAGGTTGTTGTGTTCGTAGATTACGCATACAACGTTCGTAAAAAAACTTAATCATTGAGCGCAACTTAAAATATGGATGGAATCGAAAAATAAATCTTTATTTGTTTTGTTTTTATATTTTATCTTAAAAGACACGAAAACGGTTTTTCAATTACAATCGCTTCGGTGAACGTGCCACTGTTTTTTGATTATGTCTGATATTCTTTCACCAGTTATTGAAGTTTTTGTGGTTCGTGATTGAATACCTACTATAGAACTCAAACACTGCAGTGATACATGTTTTACAATTTTTAACAGAGCCTCACAACTAAATATTTATGCATTTTTATCATAAAACAGAGTATGAAAAAAGTAGTTACTACTACTAACATACATATTATCACGTCTTTATCTCATGCGGGGTAGACAGTTCCCAAGGAAATAAAAACCTAAGGCCAAGTTTAGCGTGTTGGCGGGCGTTAAAAAGGAAAGCCGAATCAAAATAGTGATCGGTTGCTAGCAGCATCGCTTATAACGTGATCCCTTAGATTTTCACCCAATCCCTTGACTGGCTTTTATGGTCTGCACAAGAAGAAAATCAGCTGCTATATTCTATGTTTTACTTTTTCTCCCAAACCAGCATGAAAGCCTCCGGATTTAGCTTATTAATGAGTATTTACTTTGTTAACAGAGACAACAGTGCACCAACAGCACCAACCGTGCTGCTGAAACGCACAAAACACCACAAAGGCAGCATCTACTGCCTCGCATGGAGTCCAGCCGGGGACCTGCTGGCGACGGGCTCCAACGACAAGACGGTCAAGCTCATGAGGTTTAACAGCCACGCGTGCAACCTCGAGGGACAAGAGGTAGGGAACTTATTTTATTATGTAACCATGAAGCGTAGCTCACTTGCAGCAATTACTTTGAGATGCTTTTTTATTATTCAGCTTTTTAAAGTAATTAAAGTGAACATGTACTTAGTGAGTTAAAATAGATCAAGTAGTAGTTCAACAAGTATCATTATTACAAAGATTTCTATTGCCCAATTAAGTTTTGCTTAAAGTAAACGAGTCAGAAACCCAGTAAAAAATGAGACGTTCTTTTATTTACTAAACAATTTCAGGATTTTGTTTCTAATTTGGCGCAGTAATGAGAATCGAGTTGGTTTCAGATGAAAATCTTTAATTATTGTGGACGAAGCCCTGCAAACGCTATTGTCTGGAATATCTTTAAAACAACCCATTATAACGACGTAGTATTAAAGCGCACATTACGCCGACGGTCGTAACACGGTTAAACGATTCGAACGAAATCGAATACATTCATAGCCCCATCTCGATAATTGGAATAGGAATCGATAACGATACGAGTGAATCTTCTTGTCAATCACCAAAGCACACGGAGTCGTGTGAACAGCGCATTAATCCCGAAACACAATTTATTTGGAATTTCGTGGCAATCTGGCCGTCTGTCGCGCGCTCAGAGGGGATGAATATCGGAGACATGTACAATCTTCAACATATTCAGCGTAACGACCACGTTCCCTATTACGCTGAGCTAGAGTCCAAATTTCAACAAAAATGTAACGGCTCACAGAACATACACAAATCTATCTACTCGATCCCTTATAATGCAGTTGAGCTCTAGGAAAACATTTTTGGTGTTATCAAATAAAAATGGAATATGAAATTTATACCTAATTCCGATAAAAAGAATTTATATTGTTTTTTTAGGATAATTTAATAAATTTTGTTGGAATAATGGTATCGATTATTTCGGAAATCTAGTTTATTATTTTAAGGACCTATTTGGAAATTACAACCTTTTCTATACACATGTAAGTTGTGTTGTTTGACGATAATATACTCAGTTAAACATAAAAGGTTATTCGTTGAAAGAATTATTACCCAATGGCATTTACCGCCAGTGTTGGTAATAAAATAACTGCACTTGCGTTAGCAGCCATTTTCACACCCATCTAGGGCAGCTCTTCACTCATAAACCTGCTGCCGATTAGATTACGTCTGCTACTCGCATTACCCAAAACTATTTGATATAATCTCAATTGTTTCGTTTTCCCAACATCATAGTACGTAATTGTTGACACAATACAGATTTAGTTTGTTCGCATGTACCAGTATTACGAACCTGTTTACGCGAAAACAATGTTAATGTTATTTATTTATGACTGATACAACCGCCGATTAGATTGCTTTCGGCCGATGCCTTATCAGATATTGCTGTCTGATACAAGGTCAATCTATTGCCCAATTTTCTTGTAAACCTTAATTGGCTACATCCGTTACTGTAATTGTGTCTTAAAATTTCACTCCAGTACTTGATGTCATTGGTTTCTTGTTGATTACGTAAACGCCGAACGCGGATATAAGCGTTTAAGATATAACGGCTAATGCGTGACGTTAGGCATTTGTTAGGCAGTAAATCTTTTAAATGTCTAGCATTGATCTGATAAATGGTTCTGCTGATGTACGTGCGGCTTATGATTTTCTTTTTACCGAGTAAAAAGTATTCAGCGGTGATTTATTGTATTACCTGAAAAGATATAGCGCATGAGTGATTTATCGTTTAAATCTACATTTTTTGAACGTTGATAGATAGAAGAAGTACAAGTGCCTGTTACAACCACTTTTCACTCAAATAATCAGGTTGAGTAAGAGGCTTCTTTCTTACTGCTTCATTAAACCGCGAGGTTGCTTGGCAACATAACTAAATTTACAAGAAAAAAAAAGTTTTTTTTAGACACTTTACTCTAGCAATATTCAATGAGGATATTAGTTCAATCAGTAAATGGATTACGGATGAGATAAATATCATTTAGAGATAGCTGCCGCTGTCCGCCGGAATTCGCTAGATGGAATTGTAACTATTAGTGATAAACCTATCCCGAAGATAGCCGTAATCCCCGTTGATATTATCCCTTGATATTTTCTCTTTGTGTTGGAAAATAGTACTTTATGATAAAAATGTGCTATATTCATAATAAAACTAGCCTGGTTTGCTAGCTACGATCGGCTCGGTGAGTTATTGTAAATGAGCTGTGTTTATATTGATCCAAACAATCGGCCAAGTGCGAGTTGGTTATGCTTACTCTCTCCCGCGACTTCGTCCGTTCGGGTTTCGGTTTTATCACACAGATCGGTTAAGTAGTGTTGGCGTGAAAGCCAGACAGACAGAGTTAATTTCGTATTTTTATTATTTGTATGAATTATTAAATCTTTTCTCAATGGTGACAAATGAAACTCATGTCAAAGATTAATAGTGTAATACCTGCCACGCAAGCGTAGTTCTTTTGTTTTTAAATATTTAATCAAGATTCTTCGCTTTCACAAAGGGTTCAAAATTTAAAAGTACAATTAGAGATTAACTATTATGGCCTAAATCTGACTAAATTCTGATAATATGTATTATACTGGTATAATATTGAATATTGGGATCACTTTGTGCTGGTGCAATGTTTTTATAACCATATTTTATTACATCAGCCTGACATACGCGCGGGCTTTTTATGAAGATGTGGCAACATTTCACTGAATAATGGTTGTCCAAACGAGGCATTTTTAATGAAACTTGGTGCTTCTTTTTTAGTTTTTAAGTGCTATCTTTTTTATATTGTAGCAGATAGATTAGCTGTAGTCGATAAAAATTGGACCTCCTTGAGCGGCTTGGATCGAAATCATCTTATTAAATATTGTGGCTATTATATCGATATTTTAATTCCATATTTAATACGTCTAAGTTGCAACATCCTCAGTTCGAGGGCGGAATAAATATTTTAAAA
This sequence comes from Rhodophaea formosa, assembly GCA_963082605.1. Lineage (NCBI taxonomy): Eukaryota > Metazoa > Arthropoda > Insecta > Lepidoptera > Pyralidae > Rhodophaea > Rhodophaea formosa. The sequence goes on along the minus strand of OY720203.1, from coordinate 12,663,067 downwards.
ATGGGGTTCGTATTGCGCCCGCTTTAAATATAAATGATAATGTCAGTTATTCTATCTCGTTTGGCATTAATTATATAGGTAGTTATTGCCTTTTTTATCATTTACGTATATAGGTAGATATAAAAACAATTGATTCTGTTCCCATATAAGTATTGTTGTTATATTGACATACAAAAAACATCATTGTGGATAATAAGATATGAATATGAGAGTTATACATTTAATACGTAAATTAGGCATTATGCGCCGTATTAGTTCTAATTGTCTATGTTTTGTGCTGTCCACGTGTATTTAGATCGTCTTTCTCAGGTCCGTGTACAATGCGTTATTGGACGTCCTGTATTTGATTATGATTTTCAGTTAACTGGCTGATGAGGTTCTAAAGGACCTAAGGGCCGATTTATTTGCGTCCGCACTACTGCGTCCGGGCCGCTATACCTGGAAATTTCAAGTAACTGTATGCAACGAATTATTTGACTTTGAGTCGCTTGTCGGCAAGTCGAGGTCTGTTTGGAGCATTATCACATTCATCATTCGGTGCATATTAATTGTTTTTTCGAAGATTTAAGATGAAAAATAATAGATTTAGGGATGCAGGAAATGGAAACAAAAAAAAAACATCATTCCAATATGTGTCGACTATCTAAATAAATAGGTTTTAAAATGATATTGAGACCATTTTTTCTCAAAGTCAATGGTTTGAAAGATAGATACGCCATAGTGGTAAAATGTTTGTAACTCGTCTGTAACTTTTAAAATCTAAAGAATAAAACATCGAAAAATATATATTATATGCTGTAGATATAAATCATCACTTTCAACAAAAATGGTTTTACAAGATATAATCAGTGGTTATTGAGATACACAAATATAACTTTGTCATTCAAAAAAACACTATGAATAAAAAAAAACAATTTTTGCTGGCGAAAATGATACTGGTGTTTTGACTAATCTAAGCTGGCTACTACGGAACCTTTCATGGTCGAATCCGACTAGCATTTGGCCACTTCTTTTTACATTTGGTCGTGATCTCTTGTCACCTTAAACTCTAGAAAACTTGTAGAGAGCGGAGGCGTCCGAAGCGCCACTTGTATATGCGGTCAAGCCGCTCGGTTGTGAGGACCTAAATAAATCTACTCTAAATGTTTGTTAAATCGATGAATATATGCATAGATTAAACTTATGATCTGTCCAAGCCAGTATAACAACAATTAATAGTTCGGGTCAATTGTGCGCTTGATTGGCACCTAACAGCAGGCGCTATTGCAGCTGGAGCAATCAATTTTGTCCCCAGCTTCCAATTTAATACTTGTTTGCTATTGACAGCGTAGGCTTGTAATGAATCCTAATCGAAGTTCGGAGAAAATTATATCCCAGCTCGCAGGTTATCATTTATATTATCTAAATATGTTATTGTGATTTATAATACAATATCGCATAAATTCAATTATGTTAAAAAATTAAGTTGTATTAATTATTGATTATTTTCTCAGGTGGAACTGACTATGCACGATGGCACAGTTCGTGACGTATGCTTCATCGAGGACACGTCGAACAAAACGAGTCTCCTGGTCAGCGGCGGCGCTGGTGACTGCAAGATATATGTCACTGACTGCGCTACAGGGAAGACTTTCCAGGTAATGCTATTCACTTTTTAACAGTAAGTCACTCGCACGATATCCATAGCCTCATCATCATCTTTTTTTAGTCTTCACTTAAGAAGCACGACCCTCTCTGTACTACCAGAGCCATATATTAGTCACAGCAGTTAGAGGATTTGGCCTACCCTCTCCACGCTGGACAGACGGGTTGCAGAGGTCTTTTTGATGTTTATATGCTCTATTTAGCTCGTGTTTCCGCCTTCGTCATCCACGCCGTCTACGACATCCACGGGCCTAGTAATCTAAAAATCTAAAAAATAATTATAACCTCCCACCTCCTAATGGACCAACAGTAACACTTATTCTTGTGGACTTAAGACTCTTTCTAGAATTTTCAAAATGATCGGTTGGAAGCGGCGTACATATAGAGACTGTATCCATTTTGCGACCTTACTAAGGTCATACAAGCTGACTCAACTAACAGTTTATTAGTTCCCGGTTAAGGAAATCACAGTTAGTAAACGTGATTTAAAACATTCTCGCAAAAGGAGATGTAAGGAGTACCCGAAACCAGCGAGCATGCATGAAAAGAGTAATGAATGTGGATGAAGCGAAAGAGGTTTGTAAGGATCGTAGCAAGTGGGATATTCATAGTCTCTGCCTACCCCTATGGGAAAGAGGCGTGGTAATATGTATGTATCTACCAATCCAAATCTAACGCCAAATCCTCTGACTGCTCAGACTCTAGTAGTACAGAGTGAGTGCACCTGCAGTGGAGACTAAAAAGACCTGATGATGGAAAAGTGATATTCTTCTGATGACGAATGCACGGTATAAGCTGCTGTTGTTAGCGGTTGTAAGTTATGTATATGAGAAATATGTAAAGCCTAAATGATTTCGACTTACTCATAATTTCCCGGGCCGTTGCATACATTGATATGGAAATGAAATTTGTTTTTATGTTATTATACTATAGTGTTGTGTCTATAGTATTGTGATAGATAGGTATGATTTCGCCTTACTTGTATAGTAGAGGGTAGGATGTTTTAATCAGTGTTCGAACCATCATCATTGGAAATTTGCTACAAACCGCACGCAGTAAAACATAGTACCCAGCATTGATCCCATATGAAAAACAGTTCCAGGGAGTGTCGGCGGTAAATTTACATACTGTATACATATATTGAATTATCCCCATGTGAATGTATATTTCTGGCATGGAAACTCAATAATCGAGCAATAACATGCAAAGAACCAAACTAATTTTTTTTGGGCACTATTCAAAAGTCCATTATAAGGTCTAATAGCCTGACAAATGTAAAGGAACTTTCGTTTTCCATTTGCAGTAATAACTCGTTACATTTTCCTATTCACGGCAAGTGGAGTAATGTGTTCCACAGTACACCGAACATGTCACGCCTCCTATTATCACGTAGTAGTCATGTTGTTCGTTGAATCTTTTTAAAAGTGCGCAATATTTTCTAGAAAGCTTTATCATAGTGCTGATTTCTCGACACTGTATTTTTTTTTCTAGGGCTGTCAAGATTTTTATTTTTTGTTGTAAATGGTTGTTTTGAAAATGAAGTTATTAAAAGGGTTAAGTTCCAAAATGTTGCCAAATTATCAAAGGTGCTTTCGAATTTAGTACTTCACTTCAAGCACAGAATGTGCATTGCTGCTATAACAACAAATAATAAAAAATAAACAAAATCAAATATGAAAAAGGAATCCATACAAGAAATTAGGGTTACCAACTTTTTTCTACCGTAAAGTACAAATGACGAAAAGGACAGTGATATGAACTTCAAGAAATACGAGATTTCTCATTTTCAACATTGACGAATAAAATTTCCTACATTTATAGTCAAATTCCTACATAATTTGTTACAATGTTTAATCATCAAATATTTTATCTATGAGGACATTTGGATAAAATCTAAATTTTTTTTTTGATAATGAAACATTAGCTTAAGTTAATATGACGACGGAACGTGATATTTTTGGCGTTTTAGTAACGCAATATTGTATGGTGCTACTAAACCCTTCGTATCCGACTCGCACTAGGCCGGCTTTTTATTTTTAAAAAAGCAAAATAATAAATATCGTCAAAGCGAGATAGTAGACCAATTTGATGATTTTTAAAATGTATTTATTCATTATATGGGGTCATAGTAACTATAGAAAATGATTTCAAGTCTGACTAATATTCCAGGAATTCATTTACAAGAGCAGTGACGCGATACACCGAAGGCGTGTTGACTACTAGATTGCACAATACCCCGAACATGTCGCGTGTCACGCCTTTTGTAACTGAGTGAATCCCTTTAAAAGTATGCATTATTAACTCGAAGACACATTTATCAGTGTCATGGTTAATGACTCGCACTCCTGGGCAAAGGCCACCACCTGTTGGGTTCCAACATTTAAAAGAAGTCCAGGTGAGCCAAGAATGCGATGGCGAGATGAAATCGACAAGCTCCACGACAACTGGAGAAATCTATCCCTAGATCGGACCGAATGGAAAAAATGGAGGGAGGCCTTTGCCCAGCAGTGGGACAGTTAATGGCTCGAAATGAAATGGTTAATGACTCGATGGTTTAAATTTTAATAGTTCTTTTAAACGACTAAACGTTAAAACGACATTTTCAAGAAAGGTTTCGACTTGTAGTTCAATTTGACGTTTCTTTTTCTTGTGTTATCCATTTTGTGATGTAAAGAAGTCACTGAATTTTATTTCAGGCGTGGCTAATGCTCCGGAAATTTGTTTACCATTTGCAGTAATTCCGCGTGACACTGACTACACACTGACAGCGTGTTGACTAATAGATTGCACAATGTAAATTATTAACCCGAAGACAAATTTATCAGAGTCATTGTTAATGACTCGACTAGGTTTTATCCTATCCTAATCCTCACTATTATTATAAATGCGAAAGTGAGTTTGTTTGTTTTTTACGCTTTCACGTCCAATCTACTGAACCGATCATCATGAAATTTTGCAATCCCATAGGTTAGGGTACTGAGAACGACAAAGGATATATATCACGCGGGCGAAGCCGCTGGCAACAGGAAGTTTTTAATAAACGACCAAACCTTCAAACGTAAATTTCAAGCAATGTCTTGTAGTGTAGAGCAATGTTATGTTTTTTTCTAAATGCTAAGCCATTTTGTGATGTAATAAAGACACTGAAAATTATTTAAGGCTTGGCTCCCGAAATTCGTTTACCATTGGCAGTAATCGCGCGATACACTGACGGCGTATTGACTAATGGGCTCCACAACATGTCGCGAGTCACGGCTTTTGTTACTCAGTAAATCCTTTTACAGTGCGCATTATGAAAGCAAAAAAAAAATCACAGGGTCATTGTTATCGAGAGTAACTGACGATTCGGACAGGCTGTCCGAATTGACACTTTTTAGATTGTTGTAGTTATTATTGCTGATTTAACGAAACTTCATTTTTATTGACAGGGAGCTTTATTTTCATTGATCGAGTCAAGTTTTGATTCAGTTTTTTGGGCACTTACACAGTTTTTTTCGTTGTGCTATGAACAGAGCTCTCAAAAATAGGTATATGATGCTTTCTAAAAAAAGTTGTTATACCTACATTTTAAATGGTATCTTATGGTTATATTAGTTTTTCAAAGGAGGTATTTTACTTTTAAAAGTTAGCTTTTAAAATCAATATACATTTACCAAACTTAATGTATCGATATTATACAGATTAAAAGTGTGCTTTTCAATATTTCATTCAGCAAGATGATTACATCAAAAAGAAGCTCTATTCTTCATGAATGTTTCCCGTTACGCCGAACATATCGTGAGTGACGCCTGCTTGACACAGAATTAATTATTAACGTGACCTTAAACGTTTTTAAAGAACGCACCCTTAGACAGCAAATTTATAATACGTATACCTACTGATGTTATTGCCAAATTAAAGATAATTAATCAAAAGTACATTCTGTTCCAACCAAAAAAACTCAATCAAAAATCTGTAAAATTTACATAAGAAAGAGCAAAGGCAGCTTCCCATACATCATTTTAGTTCATAACCAAAGTTAGCGTCTATAAATTAAATATGCCTTTTTTTATAGAATACATATTGCTGATTCTAGAGGTAAAAAAATAATAATTATAGGAAGTCACGTTTTTGAGTAATGATGCTTGGAAGTTTTATAAGTTATGTCATTATGCCAAGTACCTATGTACGTCGTATGCATCAAAAAATCATTTATTTTTATTAGTATTAAATATGTAAAACTAAAGGAGCTCGATGGCATAATAATATTTACGCCCACTAGGACACATTTTCAACGAATACGTAAGTTAAGCAAACTCGGGTGTGGTTCTAACTGGATTCATCATCATTAGGTCTTTATTAATCTCCACTGCAGGAGCACGAACCTCTCTGTACTGCCAGAGCAGTCAGAAGATTTGGCCTACACTTTCCACGATGGCCAAACGGGTTGGAGAGGTCTCTTTGATGTTGATAAGCTTTGTTTAGCTTGAGTTTCCTAAGTCGCCTTATACGACATCCACGGGAAGATTTGGAGTGGTCCTATTTTTCTCTGCCAGGAACTACACGGCATACGGCTAACTGGATTGCTGACCACTAAATATCGCTTCTCTGTGTATCAGATAAATATTGTGTAGCAAAGAAGCATTTTGTAGCTTGAAACATCTGATACCAATATTGATTATTATAGAAAAAGTAGTATTACGACAGTCATGAGCTATTGACCTCATTTAGGCTTCTTAATTTGTTACTTCCATAGATTAACAAGGATAAATAATGAGGTAGGGAAAATAGTAAAAAACATGATTTTATTTTACAATACTTTATTCTTCGTCATCTTCTATAACTAGTACATCGTCTAGAAAAGCAGCTGGCGCAAAGATATATTATGTTGATGTCTGGCCCATCCCAAATACCATACGATGGTCATAACATGAGCGCAACACCCTAGCGTACGCCTACCCACGAGGCAACTACAGCAATATTCAGTAATTCCTATCCGTCCAGGTATATTATTTTCAATCAAAACATAAACATAATATTGTTTCCGACTTACGTGTCTCGATTTTAATCTACCCCTTATTAAAATAGCGTCATCACTGCCTCTAAGATTATATTCAGAGGATTCTATATGTTCTCTACTGATTTCAATTATGTAGCCTCCATGAAATCGAATATGCTCACCATAATATGATCTAGCTTGCCTAATCTGGTAAGTCCCTAACGCAAATAATATTAAATCCCTATATTCCAATACTGGAAAATATAAAACATTATTCTTATTAGCAGTAATGCTTTCAAAGAAGTGAAAAGTGACATGTGAAAATAGAACAAATCGAAACGTCAAACTTCATGTTGTTTTTTGACAACTCTGAATGACAGTCTTTTAGCCAGCGCCCACTTCCACATTGAATGTCGAAAGGAGTTTTATAAAGCTGTTCGTTATGTAAAATCCATATAAAAATAAATATCACAAGCAAAAAATAGGATCATTCTTATGATAAACAATTCAAATCCCTTAAACTATATAAACCACTCATGATTTTATCTTGGAAAAAAATATTATTTAGTCTGGCAACCTTACAAAACCAACATGGCCATTACGGAAAATCGATTAACTTATTAAGTATTTTTAATTAGTGACTTTTTAACCAGCGTAAATCTATATACGACTTATATATCGAAAAGCGTAAAAAAATATTTTATGATTTTAGGTTATAATGAGTTTTTAAGACGCATTTGGTGCCTTGAACTAAAAATCTGCCCTTGTTCTTTGGAAAAAAATATTATATAAGTACCACGTAAATAAATGAAATGCGTCGAGTTATATATAAAATAAGATTGGAATACAGTGCCGATGAATTTATTTATGACATTTGCGGTGGTGGAATCGGCATTACTTCATGTATCACCGAGGCGCTGCGGAATTCTTATACAAAGTGTCAACTTAAAATCGTTGTGCCATTAACTATTGCATGCATGACGTGTGGTTCCCGGCAGATAAGAATAGGATCACTCCAAGTGTTCACGTGGATGAAGTAGAAGGCGACTTACGAAATACAAGCTCAATAAAGCTTATAAACATCAAAGAGACAACTCCAAACCATGGAGAGTGTAGGACAAAGGCTCTAGCTAATATTTGGCTCTGGTAGTATAGAGGGTCGCGCTTCTGCAGTGGAGACTAACAAAAGACCTGATGATGACGCCGTCGTCGGCGGGCTTATGACTCTTAACCATTATTATTTTGCATAGTACAAAAACACATTGTAAGAAAAACTGAAAAGGACATAACCTTTCACCCAGAAAAAAAAACTGTTCTCAAAAAAACTACAAGCGAAGCCGCAGGTAAAGGAAGTAATAATATATCCGACACAAATCGTTGTCTATTGGCCTATATTCAATAAAGAGCTAAATTTAACAGGAAACCAAAAATATAAATATGAATCTATATCAAAAATCTGCTATCACGACTTACGAAATTTATATTACAAGTGATTATCGCAACGTTTTACCTAGTTGCAGAGTCATTTACAAGATCATATTCACACTATCTAGCCGTGTGTTTCCCGGTAGAGTAGAATAGGGCCACTCCAAGTCATCCCGTGAATGTCGTAGAAGGCGACAAAGGAAACGCAAGCTAACAAAGTTTATAAACATCAAAGGGGCCTCTTCAACCCGTCTGGCCAGCGTGGAGAGTGTAGGCCAAATCTTCTGACTGCTCTGGCTAATATATGGCTCTGATAGTACAGAGAGGGTTGTGCTCCTGCAGTGGAGACTAAACAAGACCTGATGACGATTCACACTATCAACAAATACATACAAGCGGAAGGTCCATTGTTGCGAATTGATTTTTAAATGACATCTTTTATGTATATTATTACTCAAATTAACGTGTATTCAGGTGGTTACGAATGTGAATCATTATAAAATTAATGCATTACTATTAAATTTAAACCTCGACAGAAACCACCATTTGTCGGTTCGTCTGTGGTATCGTAGGCGTGTAGCGGCTGGAGGTATTAAATGCTGTTTTCTTTATTTGACACTAGCAGTTACCCGCGACTTCGTCCGCGGTGACTTCAGGTTTGAAATGACATTATTTTTGCCGTTCTCAATTCACACGAAATTTCATACAAATATGTCCAAGGAATAAAAAGTTTCATATAAACTTTAATCCTCTATTTCACCCCCTTAGGGGATGACTTTTGAAAAATCCTTCCTTAGTGGATGCTTACGTCATAAGAGGAATACGTGAGCAAAATTTCAAATTTCTAGCTCTAAGGGTTCGGCCTGCGCGTGATCTTTGATATTGCCCATTTTTTAAAGTATTAAAATGATTATAGTATGTTATCCTTAATATATAGACATATGCCATCGCAGACTTTTCTGTAGACCTAAATAAGATACACAATTCCACCATACATTGTTTTGTTATATCTCAAAGGGTTTAGACAGCGTTTTCGTTGAAAGCTCCCAAACGGCTCATTTTTTTACGACACCTCCAACAAATATCGTTGGTATATACAAAAATGTATACAAAAACTTAACAAACTATATACTAAAACCTTCCTCGAGAAACATGCTATCCATTGGAGAAAACCGCATGAAAATCGGTTCGGTAGTTTTGGAGTTTATCGCGAACAGACAGACAGACAGACAGACAGACAGACGCGGCGGGGGACTTTGTTTTATAATATGTAGTGATGTAGTGATAGTCATTAGTTATTAGATAGAAATTGACGTTTCATTAAATGTTGTTGACGGCTGAAGGTATAATAATACGGTTTTTTTATTTGAGACTAAATAGAAGATGGAAACGGATATTTTATTATATGTTGTTCTGTTAAATTGGTAGGAAAAGTCCGAGATAAATTACTGTAAGATAGCCTTTAAAATTAAAGTTTCTATAAACGCAATTTTTAACATAACTGTCGATAAGTCTCACTACACGCGTACACACAACCAAAAAAGTTGTGTACAAGTCATTGGTCGTTTGATTGCCCATAGTTTTGTAGTAAAATGTAAAACATTATTCGATATTTCCATAAAGTCATAGATAATGACTTTTGATATTCCCATACTCACACGCAACACACACGCGTTGATCTGTGCGTACACATTGTTAATTTAATTATACTGTCAATATATATATACAAAAAAGCTTTCTTTCGCGGCTTCGCTTGCGTTACTGTTAGCCCTTTTCTTTGTATGAAATGTACCCTACGTCCCTCCCACAGAACAACAAACACATGTGTTTGTTGTTCTGTGGTCCCTCCCCTTAAAATCTATCCACAAAATTCAGTAATGATCAGTTCAGTTAGTTATATTGAGGTTTCAGTAGTTCAATAATAGTAGATTGTTGCACTGAGCAGAAAGTAAGTTATTGCTGCACGAGTGTTTATTTGGAGCCCGAGCGCTAGCGAGGGCTCTAAAAAGCACGAGTGCAATTTAACTTACTTAATGCGAGGTGCATAATCTGCTTTTCTTTCAACTACTACAATAAAAGTAGTTGAAAAATAAAACTGAAGACAAATTACAATAGTTAAAAATTTGTTGTTCACATTCCCGCTTTTTTTCTTTATGGCCAGTATTTTTTTTAAGGCATGGCAATACACACGTCCCTTTGTTAACTCCATACGGCCGTTAGGTTGGCCAACCTTCTTTATGACAGGTGACAACTATTGTCCACGATTTAAAAAAACTAAACAGTGCAGTAAAGGATTTCCATACATTTTTGCTGCACTTGAGCAGCAAAAATGTATGGAAATCCTTTACTGCACTGTTAATTTTTTTTTTCCTTCTAGTGCAGCAAAGTTCCGCTTTGTGCTGGATATGTAGTGCAGTAATAATAGAATTGCAGCGTAGTTGGAAGAAAAAACATTTGTACTTATAATGTTTGTGCGTACACTAGGCGATTAACGCAATAGAACAAAAAAAACTAGTATTTTCAGGCAATAATCGCCCGTTGACCCAGTCCTGTCGACCCTGTCGTGTTCTACTAATGCTAGAATGCGTTTGATAAATACCAGCTTACGATAACGCCTATAAATCACAATACGAGCGTAAATTGGTTTTGCCACAATAAGGGAAAATATACATTACTAGCCGTTACCCGCGGCTTTGCTCGCGTGATATATAGCCTATGTCCTTCTCAGTACCCTAACCTATGTGTATGCAAAATGTCATGATCATCCGTGATCGGTTCAGTAGATACGGCGTGAAAGCGTAACAAACAAACAAACTCACTTTCGTATTTATAATATTAGTTAGGGTAGGATAACTTTGGATTAGGATTATCAAAGATATTAGGTACATACGAGGAATGACGATTATTTCAAAACTGAGCGTGAAACATGCTATCTTGAATTAAATAAGCAATACTGTAGTACACAATTACCTATTATAATTAATTATTTAATAAATTTTACTCATTTAACAATTTTAAATAACTGCGTGCGAAGCAAGCCCTTTTCAAGCATCTAGTGAAAAATAATTTCCTTTATATTGCATTTTTCTTCCACTTGAAATAATTATCGTACTCGTTAAAAATATATGAATAACTACTATATTTCTTAATGTTTGCTGTAAAGCGATTAATTAAAACATTAAAAAGCTTTTGCTGGTCAATGATACTTAAAAGTGAAATTTTATTTTAATCGAGAATTTTTCTCATATTTTTTTAAATAAATGCCTGTTCGGAGTCGTAGGTGCTGCCATTTATTAAAAAATTTATTTGGTGTTGTTTTCACCTGGTGATCCTACCCTAAGGTAAAGGTTGACTGGAAGAGATTGCATAGCGATAAGTCCGCCGTTGTACCAATTAATATCTTTAAGTGGTTTTTAAATAATTTCTTTTTTCTTTATAATGGTGCAATACAGGGTATATATAAGGTACTTCTTTCTTTCTTTGTGCCGCAACTTTTTTCAGAAAACCCTCATTGCTGCTTGTTTATTAAAAAGCTTGAATTCTTGTGTTTTTAATTTTATTCACTGCACGTGTCAATATATATTATGATGTCTTAATACTATTCCTATTTTACGGGAAGAACTTTCAAAATGTTTGGGTTTTTTAAAGAGCTTGCGCGAAGCTTCTCCGCTTGGGCAAAAAGCGTTCGTTTATTCAGCTGTTCTCCTCTCGCATTTTCTAGTGACATATTGTAAGAAGGTTATATTAGCACAAAAGTTACATTGATTTTATTGGGTTTAGTTTTTATATATTATACAAAATAGCGTAATTGGCAAAAAAAAACCTAGCGCCGATTCTTTGGTCTATTAAGAGTTACATGTGATAAGACTTGCGAGGTCTACAGTTACAGAGCCACTAGTTATTAGGAATTGAGTGTCAAATTCAACCGGCATTTATAGGACATATAGTTTGATTGATGAACTGCGTACACAGGACATCAGAAATTGCGAGCATGCAATCAATCGGCGGATACAAGAGGCGGCACAACTATGTCGCACGTTTAAAATAGTTCGCCCTTCCATCACTCACGGCGTGGCCCCGCAATGTAATTAAAACAGTAATCTAGGATAATGATCACTTAAATTACGTAGAACAAAGTTTAATCAAGCGAAACGTGGCGAGCATTATGCAAAAACTAAACGATTTCCATTCGTTTGGCTAATACGACATACTGACACACTGCGGAACCAGTCGGAAATTGTGCGAGTTATTAATTACGTTAGTTCCTTATTGCTCAACTGATAGAATATTTTATGCAGTGCAAATATGTGGCTAGTGTATCGACGAACTTGGTCGAACTTATTAAAAGATCAGGGGTACGATTTCTGAAGCAGAGCCGTTCCCAAACGAGCGGTTCGTCCATACAAAAACCGGCCAAGTGCGTGTCGGGCCACGCGCAGTGTAGGGTTCCGTAGTTGCGAATGACAACTTTGAGTTCACACTGTTTACACTCACACCTCACAGTCTAACGACCAAAAACATCTAACAATGAAGATTGTATGAAATTTTACATTTTCCAGTACATTTTATAAGTTGGTTGCCTATAACTTTTTAGTTTGCACTTAGTACCCAGCTCTGATAGTTTTCCTTTCAACTTCAGTATATATACTATTGCTGTAATTTTTTTCACGTATCCATATATAACCGTTTTGCAGATAGAGGGGGGGACACGTACCTCTAACAAAATTTTGCACTTTAAAACCAAATATTTCGGAAACGGATCCCTAAATCGAAAAATGGTGTTCTTAACCTCACAATATTTTTGAAAGACCTTTTTAACGATACCCCACACGATGGGTAAATAGAGAAAAAAAAATTACTCCCCCACTTTACTTGTATGGGAGCTACCCAAAAAAAAATATTTTTTCAAGGTTTTTTTCTACGACTTTTTTGCCATGATTAATATACACACTCATACCAAATTACAGCTTTCTAGTACTTATAGTCTCTGAGTAAAACCGCGGACGGACAGACAGACAGACAGACAGACAGACAGACAGACAGACAGACAGACAGACAGACATGGCGAAACTTTAAGGGTTCCTAGTTTACTACGGAACCCTAAAAATCGTTCGAAGACGAGTGGTCTCACGTTCAAAAATAGTATCCCTGTCCTGAACTGGCTACATGCCTACCTATGTAAGAAATCTTGCAAACCTAGGATATAGGTACAAGAAATCAATAACAAAAATGTAGTGGAACATAGAACCTCATCCTTTTTGAATAATGGCTTCGCGGTGGAACAGAATTGTTGATTATCGGGTATTTATTTGGAGCTACCCAAGGAGAGCTTGGTTCTGACAGGCGACCGGTCGTCAAAACTGTGCCAAATCATATGACAGTATGAATGCTGTCATGACTGACTGTAGAAAAATGCCTAAAAAAAGTGATTAATCAATACGTTCATGCTATCAACTGTGACTGAAATCTTGTATGAGTAGCGCCTTGAAAAAGACACTCTTATATCGTACAGTTGATATATCTAGTACTTTTTGCTATTGACTTTTCGAAGGAATTAGATATTGCCATTCAATGAAACGTATAATTTTGTGCGGTTTTCATATTAGAAAAGATTTTTTATTTGTGGTTTATGCGAGTAAGAGTCGTCGATGACGTGATAACAACTTCTGCACTTTTTTTTCTCCGTTATTCATGAGTATGGACAGGAATAATATGTAAATAAAATAAGTATTGACTTTCCAACAAAATGTGCCTGTAAAAGGCAGAATAGAAATATTAAAGTGATACTTTGGTATACGGACTACCATTTCCTTACATTTTCTACAATATTAATTTGTTCTTGGGCTGAGATCATTGATTTACTATGGCTGAGATTCATTGTTTTATCACGTAATTTTAAATTGCATTCAACGGAAACTACTTGTTTCCGATGGGTGTGCAATGGTTGTTTGTCACAACTGTTATTCATTTATTTGTAGGGGTGCTCTCACATTAGTGATATCCGCTCCGACGCAGGAATTATAAAGGTGCATTAAAATTTTAACAACTCAAAAAGTTTTACAATATCCTAACGTTTTGGTAATATGGCTCTAATGTTTATCTGGTTGGCTTGATTACTCAGCGGATATCCAACGGATTAAACAAAGTGTTATAGAGCTTTAAATGCCATAGATAGGTTATTGCATATTGGATAAAGGTACAAAATAAAAAGTTACTTTAATCGAATGTGGACCTCTTAATTTCACCGATTTAATAGATTATTTTATCCGGCCGGCACACCGTAACGTAGTAATAGTGGCATCGGTGGTTTACGTCCACTATTTTAGTGCCTTGCCGCCACAAAATGCCGTTTTATATGGAGCTCGATACCCAATCACATCAAATCTCTCATTCCTGTGAAGCGTAAATACAATGAAATGAAACAGCTGTAAAGGGCAGACGACTTTTTTATTGTGTTCATAAACAATCTGGAAAACAGTACTCACGTGCCGGCTTATTGTATTGTTTATATCTATGTTTTCTGCAACATTTTAGTATTATTGAACATAATTTCCTCCAAAATGTTATAAAACATTTACTGCAAAGATAAAAATTATTTTTTGGATATCCATATGTCGTCCGTCTGGCACAGGGCTGGCTGTGGCTTTGATACCGTAATTAGTTAACATTTAAATTTTCGCATAATTGTTGCTATAAAGGAAATAATAAATTTGGTGGGTGTCTTGTTTTATTGAAAAGGTTAACGTCAGAAAGGGGGAATAGGCGTGGTGAGAATGGGAACTATGATTTGTTTTTAAAGCAACCAGATCCGGACGTTAAATGTGATTTTATTTTGAATAAGTTTTATGTTGTTTCCTTGTGAGTTTTTGTTCTAAATGATGTCGAAAGGGGATAAAACATTTTTGCTTTTAATTAGGTGCATTATAATATAATCCAAGAAAAAGGGTCCGAATATATGTATTATATTTGCATGTGTTTGTACTCTGTGTCACACCAACACACAACAATGTACCAACACACACTTATATCTACCATGTTTATTGCAAATAAACTTGATTGATTGATTGAACCACGAGAAACAGCAGCCCTAAAATATCCCGCCTATTCTCTTCTAAACAAAGTTTACTTGTTCTTTTTAAGAGTTTTGGAAATAAATAAACACTCTTTGTGTGAAATTTCAATCTGACATTACAGACATAGGTTTTTGTCTTATGTAGTGTATTATGTTCTGATTGTGTTCCCGATTACATCCTCTGTGCTTCGGAGCCCGGGGTCCGCAACGGGTTTTTTTGTTAACTATCACCCACTAACACCTGCCAACGGCGTACAACATAAAAATAAATCGAAATTTACACTCTCATTAATAGCTCCTTGCCTTGAATTTTTTACAGAGCACTTTTCTTCACTGGTTACATAACTAGAATCTATGATTTACATTTTGTGATTTGAATTTCACCGTGAGATTTTGTTCGCAGGCTCTTAGCGGACACTCAGGCCACGTTTTGTCACTGTACAACTGGGGAGGCGCCATGTTCGTGTCCGGCAGTCAGGACAAGACAGTGCGCTTCTGGGACTTGCGTACCGGCGGCTGCGTCAACATCATATCGCCTCCGGCAGGACATCCTAACAAAGTAAGTTTCTAACTCGCACTGATCTGGCCATATGTGCGTGGCATACACATGCAAAACGAGTCCAAATATCAAATTTTGGAGAAAGTTGTCCCTCGCACAGAGCCAAACTCAAGGACACAACCACCACTCGTCACAATGCGAGGAAGAAGTGTCAAAAAAAACTTTGTAAATAAGTACCAATACCTCTCCACACCATAACGCTATTGCGAAATTCCGTTTGAGTTGCCGCATAAACCAAGCCTTACCCTTTGACAAAGACTTAATTTTAATTAGTCGTTAACTTCAACAAATTGTGAGCAACTGTCTATAAAGTAATTTCGCAAATTCCCTAATTAACCACGATTGAGCGTCTCATTTTAGCTGTTACACTTTCTGATTTTTAAATTCGCGTTTTCACATTCGCGTAATTGACAGGGCTCAGCTGTTGCCTCGCTGGCCGTGGATCCGAGCGGGCGGCTGCTGGTGTGCGGCCACGATGACGGCTCTTGCGCCTTGCACGACGTCCGTGGCTCGCGCGCGCTGCAGCGCTTCACCCCACACTCGGGCGATGTACGCAGTGTACGCTTCTCCCCCGGGGCGTATTATCTTCTCACTGCCGGGTACGACGGCAGAGTGGTACTTACTGATTTACAAGGTAAGTTGGATTTTTAGACGGGAGGAAGTCTTAATCCAGCCCAGAAATACAATGAGGCTGTAAAAAAAACTAAGCATACACCACTGCATTGACACACAAAGTTTCGGAGATTATGCGGAAAAGCCCTAACATAATACTTTTTGATTAGGCATTTTTTTGAATCCAGAATGGAACGAAGGAGCACAGCATATGTATAAGCCCGAGCGTAGCGGGGGATTCAGAGTATATGTTGAACGAAGAAAAAGTATTATGTTAGTCCCGAGTAGAATACAAATTAGTTACCGCCAGTAATATTGAATAACTTTTAGACAACAAAATTATAATTAATTTTAATTTGATGGTAAAATAAACGAAAAGATAGTGGATGTGTATAAGTACGTATCATGTATAATGTATGCCAGGTTGTATCAATTTGGTGGTTGGCATGCATCATAAAATAATCCCAGTTCTTTGGGATTTTCTTATAATGAATAAAACTGGCCAGTGAAACACTGAAACTCAATTAAGATATGACTGGACATGTTGATCACGGAAATAATTAAAATAATTTTCGGAACAATAGTGTTTTCTATTCAATTTTTTTTAATAGAAAGCTCAAAATTGCGAGGTCTTTACACAGCAACACAAATTATATTTTGTCAACATGCCCATTTGAGAACGGCGACTCCGCACTTTAAAAATGGTTTAGTAATGAAGAGAAAAGTGAGCTCTATCGATACCAATCCGCAGGATACTCGTATTTCGTAAATTCGTACGCTATTCCAAAGCCCACCCAAAACTTTTGGCCATTCATCATTATCAGGTTGTTTTTAGTCTCCAGTGCAGGAGCAAGACACGACCCTCGTTATACTAGCTGAGTAATATATCAACCAGAGCAGTCAGAGGATTTGGCCTACACTCCCTAGATAGACGGGTTGGAGATTTTTCTTTGATGTTTACAAGTTTTGTTTAGCTTGCGTTCTTCAAGATGCCTTGCCGGTAATCACACGGCGAACGTTGGCCATTAATACCCCAAAAGTACGATTGGGTTTAAAGTGCGATTTTTAATCAGCGCCATCATGGCCGCAACGTCCCTACAACAGGCAATAATGATCCCTATCGCGATATTTGTCAGTATCAACAGATTTAATTACCCTCATTGCAGCGCCACTCCATCAGTGTTTTTACGATGTACTAGTGAGCGGTATACACGCAATGTTTTTGAATGACTAGTGACAAATACAACAAAAAATACTTACTATATATATCGGCGCTAGCTAACAAAACCTAACAGACTTTTAGGTTCTAAGCGACCACGTGCAGTTCCTACGAAGTTATGATGCGTCTTTACTCGGTGATTGATATTGCCGATTTGACATTAAACTAAAAAAAACGGTTTATTCACTTTGATCACCTGGATGAACAAAGTACACTGTTTTCGGTTTCAATGATTAATGGTGACTCTTTTTTCCCACGCTAGTGGAATTTGATCACGTACATTAAATGCCAAAGATATTTTGTTTTTAATTTAAAGCGTGGGGAAAAAGGAGTCGCCTTTAATTGATCATCTGTGTGATACGATTCCGAGGTGAACAAAGTACACTAAAAAGTAGCCCAGGTGATATCACATAGATACTCAAATTCAGGTGAACAAAATGGACTAAAAGAGTGTAGGTACAAAAAGAGTGTACTTTATTTATGATGATATCACTTTGATCACCTACAAAGTAGAATAAACCTAAAAACGAACACCGAAACACAATATTATCGTTCTGACTATTGCTCATGTGGCAAGTCCCTAGTCGTTCAAACGAAATGACGCGAGCGGAAATGTCGAACAAGTAAACTGTGATTGTCGGGTCGATTTAAACCAGTGAGCATATCGGAAAGCGATTTAGCTTAAGTAACAGCCGTGTGGCGATTTGTCTACCGCAAGAGCTCGCAAGCGGCGCATTCGGTCACCGTGACCACCTAACGTCATTTATGCGGTGGGTGGTTCACTGGCCACGGCGCTGCTACGGAGGCAACGAATCGCACTGAGGATTAAATTGATCATGTAGTTTGTTCCACAAACTTCAAAGAAGATGCTATCAATCACTACCGACATTCTTATGTTTTCTCTAGGCAATAGAGATGATTAAATGTAATACGGTTAAGTTTGAATTTCTATTGGGGGCCACAAATTGAACTTAAATGACGCATGTTCTATGCCCTAATATCCAAAAATGCAGTTTTTTGGTTTGTTCCATGCTGGTTGGCTAGATGTTTGTGGTCCATGCAGATCGTAAAAACCAGCCAAGGGAATAGGCAAATATCTCAGGAATAATACCGTAGGCTATGTTGCTAGGAACCCATCAGTTTTTGATTCTCTTTTCTACCTACACACCTGCCATGACACTAAAATGACCTTTAGGCCTTATGGCCCCTGGGGTTGTTTACGTGGGTAGCTATTAGTTTTAGATGGGTTATCATTATTGATACAACAAAAAAGCAAGTACATACTCCAGTAAGAAGACAGTACTTTTTATGAGGCAGACTATGAAAAGTGATTGCTATCACGCGATCGCGGCAGGAGCTCGCACTCCTGCCACCGACCACTGTCGCTCGATTGATTTAAGAACACGCCTCCGGTATACGTGTAGCGTAAACGGTGGAGTAGATGATAGTTTACTTCTATTTCACTTACTTTATCGGTGTAAACAGCATCGGTAGAGTACTAGAAATTGGTAAAATGAATCGGTATAAACAGCATCAGTAGAGTACTAGAATTTGGTGAAATAGAGAGACTCGCAATGTGGGAAAGCTTGTATCTACTACTTCCTTTATCCCACTACTGCCTCCACTCGGCTATGTACTCTAACAATTATGGTTAACTAGCGGTTACTCGCGGTTTGCCCGCGTGATATATAGCCTATGTCCTTTTTGGTACCCTAATCTATGTGTATGCAAAATTTCGTGATGCTCGGCAGATACGGCGTGAAAGCGTAACAAGCAAACAAATAAACAAACAAACTTTCGCATTTATATTTACCCATGTATACGCAAAAAGTTCGAGTGCTAATGACTGCTGCAGCGTTCTTACTCGTCTAGCGAAATTCGAATTTACGCATAGACATCACCTTTACCCAAACTGGTAGAGTACTCGAATCGGTAGAGTAGTAGGCCGATGTTCTCTACCAGTCACTCGCCGCGTGTGCCGTAGGCTTTAATAACTTTTGTATTTCATTTTATGTTTCTAGTCTCAGCGGTTTCAGCTTTGCGTTGATTGATCATCAGTCAGACAGGCGGTCTTCTTTTATATTGAGTTTTGTATGCACATCAGTCTTACTGCTTTATGCAAAGTTTCGAGTTTTCGAACAGACACGAATAATGCCAAAGTTCGGCTAATAACGTGTGTATTGGTTTTGCTGACTTTCCAAATATGATAATTAATTGGCTCTATTTTGATGGAAACCTTGATTAATATTGACTTTCCAAGTACAGAGAAATAGCTGTTGCCCCCACTTCGTTTGCTTGTATTTCGATTTAATTTCAGTTTTCAGTTTCATCATCGTGATTTATGTATATGTGAAGTAAAATATATAATGTCGGGGAGCAAGTAATTTCGTATTTTTTATGTGTAAAGTAATAAAATATCTTAGAAAGGCACATTTTAAGAAACATAATTGAAAGGTATTTAACATTTTCCTGCGCTTTTTTTAACTGTGATTGTCTATTAAAAATGTATATTGTCTGATTAGTAAGTTGCTGGCTGCTATTTGACACCTTTTGATTCCCGGTTTATATATTGATTTGGATGCTCTGTAGCGTAAGTTGTAAGGCTGCTATTGCCGCCAACAACACCCTGGTTCGATTACCGGTTTAGTCATTGGTTTTGATGCTTTCAGCGCTAAATATATATATCTATGTATGTTTCAGATTATTTAATGAAAGTAAGTACTGTGTTTGGGAGTAAAAAGGGATATGATTAATATCATTGGTTAACATAATAGTAGATTGTGTCAATAATTTTTAGGTGAGGGCATTATTCTGAATCCTAAGTGGGGCGAAGGATTCAGAGTGTGTTCAGAGTATTCAGAGTATCATCTTTATAAATAATCAAATATTCCATTATAATTATTGTTTAAAAAATCCAATTTTATTTTTGTCTATTTCAATCTGCGAAACCTGTAACGATTAGAACCTTAAGATAACTGAATTTGAATGTTATTTCCTAGTACAAACGATACTTGATTCGCCCAGGTCTTTGTTTCATTTAATGAACCACAGAATGTATAATTAAACGAGCCCGCGGCATTTTTGATTTAGAAATTGGAAAGTGGATTTGATTAAAACTATGTAAATTACCTATCGAGCTTTAAGTAGGTCAACACATAGGCCCTTACCGAAGAGTTATAGACGTTTTTGGCCGAAAATAAAATCTATACTTTTTACATCATCGTCTTCCGAGCCGTGCCCTTTCCATTAATCAAAAACTTTCAATTTTAAACTGCATTTGGCTATTTTAAGAGCGAATGTGAGAAAAGTTTTGATTATACGGACTTGAGCAGAAAACGGAAATGGTAATTTAACATAATAATGTAAGTCACCAACACAAGCTGTAGTGTTGAGAGTACTAAAGAGCGCAATGTTATGAAAATAGACGATACCGGGTACTCTACCCACGCGGCTCGAGATACTTCTGAGTTTATGTACAAACTGACTTGTGCGATGATTGTTTTGGGAGACTCGATCCGATTTTTTAAATATGTTCTACGTTTAGATTTTAGTTGTTTCAAAGGGATTAGGTTAGGTATTTACTCTTTTCAAAAGAATTTCTATTTTTCTTTTTAAAATAATTACTCCGTCTGGTAGATTATTGAAAAATATTGGACTCGTATTTTTTCTTTTGTCAAAAAATTGATAAAGATGTAGCCCGTTAGACTGATATACTTTTTACCGGCCTGTTGTGTCATGCATGAGTCTCCTGCACTTTAAAGCGCTTTATCTTTTGATTGATTGAAAAAAGAAATAATAAATATCTAATATTTATCATTAATGTATATAAAAAAATACTTTTTTTTAGGAAACATGCCTCTTAGCCAAACCTGATGTTGATTTTTGTGAAAAATATTGTTTATCATTGATAATTTGGTACGTTAACCAGACTGGTGGTTTTGTCGACAGGTGACCTGACGTGCGCGCTGCCCAGCGTCCCGGTCGCACGCCACCCGGACAAGGTGATATCCGCGCGGTGGCATCCAGACGACTTCTCCTTCCTGTCCACGTCCGCCGACAAGACCGCCGTGCTCTGGACGATACCGCCCGTGTAGCTGCCGAGGACCCCTTGGCGGCACAAGGTTTAGGCCGGTGGTACACATGCCAGTAGCATAGGACGGAGTAATACGATTAACTAACACCTTCGTTTGTACGTAATTCGTATGCGTGAACAACTTAATGTATTAGTGTCAAACATGACAACGAGTAAAGGAAGCCTATAGTCATGGTATTTTTTGCGGTTTATTAGTTACGTGGATCCCACTATAATGCAAGAATATTTCTCGTCTTTTTATAACTATATCGAGTTGTCCGTCATTTTTGCCGAAAATGCTCAGTTTTTATCACAATTTTTTGTGTAATTAAAATGATTTAATTTCAAAGATATAGTCTTAATTTTAAAAGAGAAGTGTAGTTTTCATAGCCAAATATATATATTCCGCCCATAACTTGTCTTTTGTAGGAGACAGTAAGTCAACAGAAACTGTTAAAGCATTGTGAAATCGATGAAACATATGACATGGAATGTCAATAAACGGCACTATATGTGAGTTCCCCGCTGCAAAGTTGGTATGACGAGTGATAGGTTTCCATTTACTTTTTACTGACCGTTACATTTCACTTTTCACAATTTATCATAACTTCTTTCATATAAAACGAAATTTATGAGAATAGGAAAAATATTGGTAATAGTACATTACTGCAGAGGCCGGGAAGTAAGGGATTGCCGGACGAGTATAGTTTTCAAGGCCGAGCGTCAGCGAGGCCTTGACAATAGTTACGAGTCCGGCAATCCCTTTCCCGCCGAGGAAAGTATAGAGATTTTCTCAATAAATGTGAGGAAATTTAACTTAAAGTTACACATAAACTTACATGCCTTAAATATTTCCCCTTACTAGGTATTTGCCGGTAGTAATTTTTCCACTTTCAAGTTTCAAATTAGGCGAAGTAGGTACTTAAAATCCATTGCAGTGTTGCTTTCATCACTAAAACTCATTTTGAACCGTTTCATTTCGAATAAATAACCAACTTTGCACATATTTACCGAAAACAATCAATGTCAATCAATTACTGCAAAGCGTTAATCACAAACTACGAAGAAGATACTATTATTTTCAGTTGTCAATTCCAGCAAAGGAAACAATGCCCATAGAGCCCAGTCATATTTTTCACAAAAAATTTAATAGATCATAGATTATTGTTTTCTTCTCTCGCAACGAAAATTAAGCATATTTTCGTATGATCACATATCGATATTTTAATGAAATTGTAGTTATATTCACGTATTACATGCATTTTTTAAAAATGCAGTGGTAGTAAACTGGCTGTATGACAAGTGACATAATTTATGTTACATAGATTAATTAAAAAGTTTTGAGCAGCGGCCGGGAAGTAATTTTCATACTTATTTCCTGGCCTAGGCCGGCAATGCGATGAATGAGCCAAGAATTACAAACTTCCGGTCTTCTTTTTACTACAGTAATGCCTACATTTCCGAGCATGTTTGAGAAAATAAATAATACTTTACTACTTGTGAAGTGGTTGACACAAATAATAATTAACGAATAAGGTAAATGACATCAAACTAGGCAAATCTCATTGTGTGTTCTGGACTGAAATGCGAGGTCCCATTCGGCGATTGCTTATTGCTGCATCACGTACGCACGATAATGTGTCAGCTGTCGTAGTATTAATCTGGTCTATATTCTTGATCATGACTTTTCATCTTAACTACCACTTTGAGTCTTAGTCCCGAATATTATAATGTACGTGGATGTTTTGCCACTATTTATTAATGAAATTAACAGTTTTTTTAAAGAATAAACAATAGTTTTAGCTTCCAATATATGTCACAAAATAAATGTTATTTATGTTATCTTAGCTATTGTATATAAAATTAAATGTGATGTATATAAATGTGTATTCATTTTACACATTTATGTTATGTATACTTAAATTTAAAATATCTGATTCTTTAAAATATTGGTGTACCTTTTTGCTTCGTCAGTAATAAACAGATACCTTTATTGAAGTATTTATATATAAGAAGCAATTTGTAAAGTGACACTGTATTTAAAAAAAAAAACCATATAAGATCTACTTTCTGCCTTAAAGGCAATTCTCGATGGCTTTAATTATTTTTGTACGAATTTGTGTCCGGGGCACAGAAAAAGTTCTTTACATTCTACATCAAAAAGACTGTCACAAATATTGGAAAATATTATTTGCAGGGCTTTAACCAGGTGATAATTATCCCTATTTCTATATCGAGAGTCGCTATTCCTTAAACTGATTTTTCGGAGTGAATCTTCTGTACTTGTACTATTATGTATTCTGTGCCGAAACACAGAATATAATTTTAACCCTCCAAATACATTAAAGTAGAAAGTGGAGTTTGTGAAACATCTTTTCCACAAATCTTATTTTCTTCTCGCTTTTAAATGTTATTCAACCTTTGTAACTCAATAAAATATTAAACATTTAAAAACTAAAACCAAACATGAAATAATCATGAGAAACATATAATCACAATATTAAAATTAAAAATATGTGATTCCGTAGAATATTGTTTCTTCGGTTATTAAGA
The DNA here is from genome assembly GCA_963082605.1 of Rhodophaea formosa. Lineage (NCBI taxonomy): Eukaryota > Metazoa > Arthropoda > Insecta > Lepidoptera > Pyralidae > Rhodophaea > Rhodophaea formosa. The sequence goes on along the minus strand of OY720203.1, from coordinate 12,638,933 downwards.
TATACTTCGGTAATTAATGGCATATTTTTTTCATCGCATATTTTTCATTAAAAAATTGTACTGAGCATTGTAATGCTATGTAAAACAATTAATTATCAAAATAGCTTAAAAAATAAATAAAAAAGAGCCACGAGCACAAATTCTGTTAATGATACGAAATTATTGTCTAGTTAGTGTACTTGCACAAATGAATAGGTGTAATAGATGTTTTTGAATCCTCGTCAGTAATCAATACGTTTCCTGCTATAAACCGAAAAGTGATCAGTTATCTCGAATCTGGTGCACATTTTTGTCCCTACCAGAAATGCATAACTTTTTACAATAGTTATTATGAGAGTTAGTTTCCGCGTGGCTTACTTCTATATTTAATGCTTATAACATATATGAATCTTTCATTATACCGTAATATAACCAAATAATTCGTTTCTGATGTATTGTACTGTAAATGTTTATTACCTGCTTTCAGATTTTTCTGTGTAACAGCTTTAAATAAAGAAATGTTCATAAAATTAAATTATTATATTCAGAAGAATGATTGATTTATTACCATAAGGTGATAGCTATAGTAGTAGGAGTGATATATTTTGTCACAAAAATAATATTAATAGGTACTTACGAATATATGTTATTAATAAACCGTTTTTTCTAATTATTATTTAGATACGCTTTCAAAACTCTGTCTTGCTAAGTGTAAAATTATTTTTGCTAAATTAGTTTTGGTTCTATTTATGTATTATAGTAATTACACGTCGTCGTTACATCTGTGATTTTATCATCAAGGCCGACCGACATTAAACCCTGGACTCACTGTTCACGCAGTCACTTTACGCGCAACTAACCCGTTTATCATCACTCACTTTAGTGACTAACCTAGATTCATTATTGCTTTTATTTAAATGACGTGTTTTGTCGGTATCATGTTGTAGTTAATACCATGAGGATATCTATCATACAATATTTATTTTCTTAGCGTTGGAATAGCACTATCTATGTTACAATTTTTTGTTTTTTATTAAAGTCAATGTTTATATGGCTTCTATATCTAACTTAGTTAATTTTGGGACATAATATCTGAATGTATAATGTAAAATTTAAACTTTATTATTTTTATAAAATCTGTCTGTCTTCAAATAGAATCTCCTTAAACTTTGAAATAGTTGATTAAGTTCTGTGTCAAAATCACATAAAATATTAAATTTAAAAGCATCTTCCATACTTCATACCAATTAGTCTGGGCCGAAAACGTCGCTTAAATCTTAATAAAAACATACATATAATTTTTCTTTTTTTGTATAAAAGATGGCGCCATTAAAACTTGTGATTTTGGACATATTTATGTATGAAAAAGAAAATTTGAACAACGCTTTGCCTGTTAGATTTAAGTCCACCAGTGGTGTAAGTAATTATATTAATGTGTAATCTTAAAGATTATATCATTACTTAATATAATAATAATATAATTATAACGCAATTCAATTGACTGCACATGTAATAATATAGACAGGAAATACATCACAAGAGCACTGTCAAACAAGTGCTTACATTAAGTAGTGTTTTGACGTTTCGTATCCTGATAGAGTTGCTCACATTGTTTGTATTATTCCATTTGCGCTCGGTCGTCATGCACACAATGTTTAAAATATATTAAAATTATGATATACATATATATTTTATGTATTAATGAGATATTTTATGCGGGAGGTTATCTTAATATTAACATTTCATAGACCAGCATAGCATCTGTTGTAACGTAACCTTCGAAGACTTAAAACCGTAACGAGATCTTTCTTAAACCGAATTTCGTTAACAGTGTATTCATTTATTATTTAAGAATTATAATCACATTATTTACGAGATCTGTGTTTTATTTTGTTTCAACAAACATGCTATCCGTTTTTAGGGTTCCGTAGTAAACAAGGAACCTTTATAGTTTCGCCATGTCTGTCTGTCTTTCTGTCCGTCCGCGGTTTCACTCAGAGACTATAAGTACTAGAAAGCTGCAATTTGGTATGGGTATGTATATTAATCATGCCAAAAAAGTGGTAGAAAAAAAAACCGTTTAGCAGATAGAGAGGGGGGGGGGGGGGGGGGGACATTTCTAACAAAAATTCGCACTTTAAAACCAAATATTTCGGAAACGGATCCCTAAGTCATAAAATGGTGTTCTCAACCTCACAATATTTTTCAAAGACCTATTTAACAATACCAAACACGATGGGTTTGTATAGAAAAAAAATATTACTCCCTCTTTACTTGTATGGGAGCTACCCGAAAAAAAATACTACATACTCACATACTACATACCTACATACTCATACTAAATTACAGCTTTCTAGTACTTATATTCTCTGAGTAAAACCGCGGATGGACGGACAGACAGACAGACATGGCGAAACTGTAAGGGTTCCTAGTTTACTACGGAACCCTAAAAATGAATAATTTCTAATAAATGTTTCTTTTCCATCCATAACTATACCTACTTCATCATTATCAGGTCTTCTTTAGTCTCCAATGCAGGCTCTGTAATACCAGAGCCATATATTAGCCAGAACAGTCGAAGGATTTGATTTGGCCCACACCATACTAAACATACTTAAAAGTAATCAATTCTGTATGAGTGTGATTTTGAGACAATAGTGAGACTAATTATTGTGATAATTGTTCATAAGCCATCATTTTCATAAAATACTTTCAAGGTTCCAATTAACGCAACCGGGCCCTGCCGAGTTGAGAAATAGGTATACCAGGTTGCATACTCGAGTGGCAACAAGCTGCTCTAGTCACTAGATAGAAATAAAATGAAGACGGGAGGTCTTTAAAAAACAATGATATACTAAAGAAAGAAAGTACAAATAAAACTTTAATTACCTTATCCTTTTCAATATTATAGACATGATATTTTGGATGGATGTGGACATGTTTGTTTATTCCTTCCGGCAAAAACTTGATGGATTTTGATGAAACTGCAATACAAACACATCAGACGTGTACGAAGAAGTAACAAGAAAAAGGTAAGTAATTTATGAGTAATTTAGTGATGTTTAAATTCATAATTTTTGCATATTATGTTCTTACTTCATGTTAAATAACTACTGACAAATGGGGTGGGTGCATTGTAAAGAAAACTATCAAATTTCTTGAATAAATATATATTAATATACAGCAAGAAAGTTTGACATTGTTAACATTTTTGTGTTAAGATAGATATTTATGGTTTGCTCTGTATTATAACAATTATATCTGAAAAATTATTATGGTTTAGCTCTTTGTACAAAAGTGATAGGTGTAGCGAAGATAATATCAATTTACAATTTAATATTTAGTACCTATTTTAACTTATAATTATGACTACATAATATTGTTTAAATACCAAGGGCTCAAAAACATCATAATAAAAGATACACGATCATATGGGTAACACATTAAATCTGTTACAGTTACAGAATTATTCCTGTAACACTATTTGGGTGTTTGAAACTTGTTTTGCCCTTAACACGTATAAAAACGTACCTATTTACAAAAAAAATTTTTTTCTGGAACAAACCTGTTAGATCATCGTTTTTATATTTTTCTTTGTGTCTTTCACTCTATGGGTATCTATCTGCTCTAAACAACATAGTGTGTGTAGGTATACCTACACAGTACCCACATGCGCTCATTTTATCTTCACTTTATCTATAGTGAAATCTCGAATGTTCGAAACGAAAAAATGCGTGCGTGAGCTGGCGCATAGTTTTGTTTGCCAATGTAGGTAAACCTTAATGGCAATAAGTGCGGTAACAGATAGGTATAACCACTATGAACCGGTATTTCTGAAAACAGTAAGCAACATTTTATTTCATCATCAAAACACTCTATTGGAATATCGGTAAAGTCCCTGAAAAATACATTAATGTAATGAAGTTTACAAACCGATAGTTACTCTGCTATGTGAAACAGTTTTGCCTTAATCATGGCTATTAGCTAGCGATTAGGCCAACATTATAAAAAAATCCTTACTATACAAATATACATACATTTCCCAAAATCTTTGCGTCGGGAAGGCAGCTTGCCGTGAAAACTATCGCCGTAGGTATCATATTACAGCATGGATGCTGTCATATTAGCTGATCCCAGGCCCTAGTGCGTCACAACTGAAGACGCTACCCTACCTGGAAAAGCACTCGGATAATGATGATGTCGTGACATGGTCGTGACCAATATTGTTAATTGACTTTCCCATACTATAATAGGACAATACATTGATTTCCATAGGATAATTATTTGATTTTCCTATACAAATACACGATGACCCAGTTATGTTTTTTATTTTATAAAATACATAAACGCGTAAAAATTTACTATAAGGGTCCAATCTATACTACCTACTACAATATGGAAAGCTTATTGCTCAGGAACATTTAGCCAAGTATAAACATTTGCGGTCTCTTTTGCTGACGGTAGCCAAGCCACTAATTACAGATCAGGCAAAATTGACTGTCACGCCTCGTGGAAAAAGCTTTCTGATTAATTACTGTTATGGCGCCAAAGTTTTAGGCCCGGGATTACCGCTAAGTAAACAACGATAAAAATAATGTATAGTTGTTTATAAGCCACAAAATGTTTTACACAAACTGTCACAAGTAACTTTGACTTTCAGCAAACGCAGAAGTCTAAATAACTTGGAAAATATCTACGAGTTGCTTGTGTTCATACCTACTACAAAATAAGTGCCCAATGGAAATTATAATGTATCATATCGAGCAACTGTATCCAGCAGACAAAGATATGTATGTATATCGATCGAGGTGATGACATAGCAACATTTTACAAAATACATAAAGTAACTTTTTTGTTAAAAGATACCATTAACTAAGGAAGATTAACTAAGAACTAGAATTAACTAAGGAAGAACTTTTCTTACTTTTGCTGAGAAGAGGTGGGAGGGGTTTAAAAATAGCTGTTTTTCTGCTTACGTTATACTTGAATGGTTCCTATTATACCTACGCCATTTTGCTCGTCCGTCTACCAATAACTCCAGAACTGAGATTTGATCGATTCATAAGAGTGTTAAAACTTTCATTTTGATTTTTTCATAAGTATTTAGTGTAAAAATAATTAGGTACTTATGGCTGGTATACACTTTGATTAGTGCAAGTGCGAAGTACATAAATTTGCTACTAAACGTTTAGTAGGAAATGTATGAACTTCGCACTTAACAACCGGTATACCAGCTTTAACAAAACTGTGGTCTTTTTTACAAAACAAATACAGGAGAAGAGTAATGTTTAAACATTTTTAATAACTATATTATAAGTATAAGTAGATATTGTCAAGACTCTTTTAGCTTTCATTATGCTCAATAGTTTTTTTTTTATCAAAAAGTAACAAGTATAACGGCTTAAAGAGTAGGTACGTTACTTATTAGTTTAGTTCCTATTCAAGTACTTATTTTGTTAATTTTCGCTATGTCTTACTGTCTAACTCCCTAAAATCAGCATATTTTATAGAGTTAGATACCTACAGCCAAAATGAATTCATTCACTATGCAAATCCGTCTAAAATACAATTATAAATTTAGTGAGTACAATTCCAATGGTTTAAAACCGTTTATATACATTTGTTAGTATTGTTTTAGGGAAAATAACTGTTACAATATAATAGACTATATTCCTATAGGTACTTACCTATTTAGTCCGCATCATTTGGCTTCATTGCCGAGATGTGTAAAATTCTATTAATAGTAAAGTATTTATTAATTTATTTAAATCAATGCACATGTACTTATTAAATACTTATAACCAATCGCACTATACGAAAAACTCTATGCAGATTTATATAAACCAATTAAATTATAACGGAAAGGAAATTGTAGACATCACTGCAAAGTTAAGATTATTCATATGAAAATATAAATAAATACTTACTTATCGTTATTTTAGCCTAAAACACAACACAAGTAATGCATATAAGTAATAAGTATATTAATATCTATTACTAAGCTACGAATATAAATAATTTCAAAGCTCATAAGATATCGTCTATTATCAAATATCCTATTAAATTATTTTCATTTTAATGTTTATCAGTAAAATATTTCTGTCAGTATATATTTATGAAACTCGATTAAAACACTTTTAGATTGGATTTGGTCAGTAGGTACACAAGTAGCTATTTATACTTATTTTTAACTGTCTGTACTTACTTATATAAATTTCTTCTATTCGTATATATATATATATGCACATTGGTTTGATAGTTTGCTTCAAAACAATCCACTGGAACAATCGTAAATAATTTCAAATTTGACAGTTGTACCCCTATTGTTGCGCCACACTGCTGTATAAACAATATGCCGCATTGGTTAGTAAAATGTCATTAAGACCCAATAGTCAATATCTAATAAGTAGGTAGGTGTCATACTTACTTCATTCTTACTTTACTTTTAATACATACTACGGGTACCTATTTCAAGTCTTTTGTTGGCACCTTTCCCTTATATTACAATGATTTATTGATCACATTGCGATCATAATTTATCAAAGACAGTTTCACTATACAAACATATTTTATCTTACAAAATATACACTTATTAGATGTATCTATAGAAACTAAACTTGACTAGCTTTGCTTACCCTGTTCCCTCGGATTAAATCGCCTTAAAGATAAAAACAAATTTTCAATTTTCCTTCTCATAGGTATAAGTAGGTATGTCTTCTTATTAAATTAATCATATACTTACTTACTCTTATTTAATTGGCAATTACACACGCATTGCAACAGTGACTCGGGTCACAAAATAACGAAGTAACTACCAAATGGTTATTCTCTTTTTTATTTAGTATTTTATTTATTACTGAAATCAAAATAGTTAAGGGAAGTAGGTATCCGCAACACGCTTCGTAAAAATAGATACAAGAGTGTATGCGCAACACGCTTCGTCGTTAACATTTTGTTGTGTTTTCTGTGATAATTAGGTATAAGTAGCGCTTATATGTGAAGTAAACGTTTACATCATTTAATTATAGGATATTTTTGTGAAGTGTTGCTGAAGGCTTTTGATACTTACAACACATGTCGCCGCTAAAACTAATTAATAGGTAACTCGTTTACACGTCTTTTTAGTGATATAAGCTTAGATTGCCGGACTACTTTGTTAGTTAGGAGAAACCCTATAACATTTTTCATGATATTTTCTACATTTTCCTGTTAAGAAAAGCAGAAAGAGAAAAAATGTATAGTGCCTACCTGTGTGTTCTATGTTTGTCAGAGGTAGTTTGGTATATAATCAAAGGTAGTAGGTATACCTACTTTTACTTTTTGATTTACTTACTAATAGGCTAAATATGGCAGTAAGTCGTTCCGTTTTCATCGAAGAAGTTAGCGGCAGTAAAAGTATCACGACTTGCGTCGAGTTTCTGCTCGATTTCCCGTCCGTCCGAGTTCCGAGTTTCCGACTCCCACTTAGACTTCAGCGCGCCGTCTCGAAGTTTATACGGCTTTTTAAAAGATCGGCATATCCTTCGATTGTATAGGCAAAACTACAATTTAAACTCGTAAAATACGTAAGTACCTATCTTTGTGAATTGCTAAGTTTGTGATAATAATAATAGATCTCGATGGCGTGCAATTGGGGAGGCCTATGTCCAGCAGTGGACGAGTATAGGCTGATGATGATGAAGTTTGTGATAGCATAAGCATTTTCTGTAGAAATCACGAGCATTCATCATCTTATATGTATGTATGAGTATGTCTGATGGCAAACGAGCACACGAGCCACCTGATGGAAAGTGGTCACCCGTGATCGCCCACGGATATCTGCTATACCAGAGGAGGTGACTTGTGCTTTATGTACAATTTAATACAAAAATAGGAATCCATAGTCTTGCTCCACATAGAACCAGGCCATTACGAAACTCATTCGTATCAAAAGTTACAAGGTGAGTAGGCAAAATAGTTCAGATCAGATTTGATCATAAATCTGCGACGCAACTTCCCCGTTAAATCATTGAGCCGGCGTCTTTCAGCTTTGGCTCCGCGGACCACGCTAATTTATAAACGCGAGGGCTTCTTGGCTGTGCAAAGGTGTGATTTATTACGTCAGAACAGGAGAAATTTCATGACTAATCTTCTCTTGCAATAAGGCTACTTATGTAAGGTAGATCGACCTACTTACGAAAGTACAATGTAATTTATAATAAACTACTACGACGTAAGTAGATACAAGTTAGGAGTAGTTTCGTTAAACCAAGAAAGGCATGGTGCTCTCCTTCAATTGTCATGGTAAATAATAGAATTTGCAGAAAATGACAATTCGTTAAAAGGGTTGATTTGAATACCTAAGACAATCCGTACTATATTCTTACAGTATTAGGCCCGGTTTAACAAATAGGTACATACAGTTATTTCAAGTAAGTACTTAATTAAGTACAAGTCAGAAAACTCCCTTCATTATTCTCCTTTCATCAAAATTCAGATACCTATAAGAATGATATGAAGAAAAATGAGCAATATGACATTTCAGAAGAAAGTAAGGGGATTATGACATCTATTCGATTGAAATATAATGGAACATCAAAGTCCCTGATAGCTCTGAATGGAATCATATAAGTATATAGGTACTTGATACAAATCTGTGGGCTCAATACAAAATCATTGGACCGCAAGGCCACGCAAAAACGAGCCTCATGTTACAAGAAAATATACATAAAGGACGGAAACTTTCAATGTTACTAACGCGGGGCCCGTATCAAAAATGCAATCGATATGATTTGGTCTTACAATGTCGAGTCGCAATTATTTTAACACCTTAGAAAGATTTTACATTACAAATTGGGTCGGCAAGAAACATTTTGTGGGTACTAATCTGTTAATATTATATCGTTAAGATTTTGATGTGTAAGTACTTAAATTCTAAGATATTATTTACATTAAGGATTCACGGAGATTGAATCTTGAATATTATAAGTTTATTGATAGGTGTCTAAAGAGAAGTATAATTACTATTCGGGGTTCCAAGAAAAAGAAAATTTTACGTTCATACCTACTCTACGTGATATTCAAACTTTGTAGGTACCTGGCTCTATGATAAGTAGGCTCGGTAAGTAGGTTTTTAACTATAAAATCATTTTATTGGAATGACTATCATTTACCATATATATGGAATATTTAACTTTTTCAATCAATAGATAAACCCAGCTATATTCACGTTTTATTTTCGTCGTAGTTGTAGGTACAACGGTTTCGTTTCCCTCAAAGCACTCCTAAAGCAGTGGTTTTACGGAAGTGAAACCGAGTATCGCCACCCCTAACACTCGCCCTGATAATGGAATAGACCGAAACTTCGTAGCCGGCCTTTCCTATAATGTATTTATCTCGCGTAAGGTTTAATATTATAATTTTTGCAATCGTTTCCCCCCCCCCCCCCCACCCCCCCTTTCATAATTGAATTCCTGATATTTTATATTCTACCTCAACATGAGTTTCTCCATGAATAAATCATGACAATTCGCATTACTTATTTGCTTTGATTGCGTTGGGGGTTTAAATAATGATGCTTATGGGATTTTGATACGTATTTATTCCTGTTTTAATGAGCGCTTAATGTAAGGACCTACCTTATGCTTGTTTCTGTGTGTAAGTGCCCAACACTGGTATCAGATTTTTCAAGCTACTTTATGACATCTGACATAGCATAACGACTGCCTGACTGACTGAATCAATGATAACAGCCGGGACCATGGCTTAACGTGAGAATAGATGAAATTGATTTATATTTCCAAAATAATTCACTTATTAATTAAATGAACGAGTGCTAAGAAAAGGAATCCCCTTTTTTACCCACTTCATGATCTAGGGGTACTTGCTGCCATCCGCTTAGAAAAGATGTCACACAAAAAAAACTTCAGACGAAAAATATCTTAATATTGAATGTACAAAGTTTGTCAACGTTATCCGTTTAATTGAATCTGGTGTTAATTTTCCTTGCGAATAAGTAAGATGCTGTAATCACTTGCCTCAAACTATTTTCTGAGTAGGTACCTACGAATCTTTTTTTATGTGAAATAGTTAAGAAACAAAACTTAAGTTTTTTTTTAATAAACTAGTGCAGCTTAAGTAAAGAATAAACTTGTAAGTCAGTTTCAAGTATAAGTAGTTATCCCTGTATTTTTAATAACCAGTTGGTCCAATCCAAACTTGAACTTTTTAACGTTAATTAATTTCAAAGATTTGACAATCACTATTACATTATGTTTCCTAATATAAAGGAGACGAAGCTTTTTTAATCTATGTGTAAAGTGATTTGTATATAAACGAGAAAGAATAAGTATAACGGTGCTCTTTTTTGCCGAATAAGATATTTTCTTCCCAATAGGTACCTACTTACCTAAATAGTGTAGAGCAGTAACATGAAAAAATTATCTGAACATACTGACGACTGACCACTGTCACCTACACGAAATGATGATGATGAGTGATGACTGAACATAAATATATATTTTGGTGGAAACTGAACAAAGTTATAAACTTGAAAATGAAACACACAGTGAAAATGTTATTGTTTGTTATTGTTGCAATTTGCAGTGGTTCACATTTCCGTAAAAATAAATATTTCACTGATTTAGTTGACTAATACCTAAGTATATTAATGGGTTTGTATTTTAAATACGTACCAATACTCACAAAACCTTGTATTTTAGGAATACTGTGTTTTTCTTTGATTTGTATTTACTGAATCAGGGACAATTCATAATTTACAACCTACTTGGTAAGTTTTATATTTGCAACTTGGAGATTTTACACTGTGGTGTAGGTAATGTATCTTTTCATTGACGAATGAAAAATATACGATGCATCTATAGCCATTAAAGTGTTAGTTAAATATACAACTAGGTATTTATACATATGAATAACTATGTAAGAAAATATGCCGTTATATAGTTGGTCCACAAGATTTTCTTTCTACAAAAGATGGCCTTTTGAACTAGGTTCCTCTTCAAAACGTAAAAATCTTTAAGGCGATTCATAAATCCAATCATAAACCACGTTTCCCCGACACTTACGCTATTTGATCGATGAGTTCATACAGTGAACCCTGCTGGAAAACAACGCCAAGTCTACGAGCATGTTTACAGTTTACAAAGCTCAACAAACACTTTCAATTATACCTATGCAAACATTGTCATAACTTTTTTATGTGACATAGTAAACATCAAATATATGTATAATTTAAAACAATGCATAGTAGATGAAACATTAAACTGCCAACAATCATTTATAAATGTATTCTGCCATTTTAAAACGTCATAACAATCGATGTAAGTTCCAAATAATGAAGCGTATAATATAAGGAAGGACCTACACACAGCACACATGTGTAACAAACAACGGTTGCCGTAACTATTAAAACATTTACAAATTGTAGGTATTTAAAACATTAATACTTATCTATTGAGATAATTAATTTCTAGTCCTAATTAAATATTGTAGGAAGGTATAACTTTCGTAACAGACAATTTAGTTATCAATGAAACACTCGAAAGTTTGTTTGTGACAAAGCGGACAAAAAAAGAAGTGGTAGTGTCTCAAATTCGTAAATAAGTATAAAGTTAAATAAATACAATGAGAAGTTATTATAACTTATTTTTTTGGTTTTATTGAACTAAATCACTTGCGATTAGAATAAGACCTTACTGCGTGGGGAATAGCAGACATTGAATTTGAGCAAAGAACTGCGCATTTTCACACTGCGGGCTTAACATTTTGTGAAAAACCAACTACGGTAACATGTAAGTATGTAATCTAACCAGCAATAATAATAATTATATAATTATATAAGTTATAAGTACGTAACGGTAAAATACAATATCCAAGTGTAAGTAAGCTTTCTTTCCACGAAATCCACGCATCAAACAACGCATGACATTTTGAAATTGCGTTGCATCGTAGATCCTGTGTGTGACTGACAAATAATCAAGAAGTAGGGTTATTCAATTGGCAGGTTACATACTATTCGTTATTTGATTTTAGAGCTAAGGATATGTACCTAGTTCAGTGCCGGGGGTTACCATTGTCGCCTTATAAGAAGTTGTCCTTGGTTCCGTCGCTGTCAGTGGCTTCCGTCTCCGCGGGCGGTACGCCGGCGGCGGACATCTTGCGGCGCTCGAGGCGCGCGCGAGACACGGGCCGGTAGTACTGCTCGCTGCGCCGGCGTCAGCGCTCCGGCGCGGGCGTCTCCGACTCCAGCTCCATCCAGAGCGAGCTGATCACGCGGGCTTCTGTTGGAGAAGACAGCGAGTGAGCGAGAACATTCGTGGAAGAAAACCCTACGAATTAGTGGCCCCCACTGCTCATCTCCACCATTGGGGGTCACGAGGACTTTCAAGTACTGATGTCTCCACTGCAGTGGATTAGTGGAGCTATAAGGATTTAAGTACTAATATTTGTCTCCACTCATGTTGTAAAAGCATTAAATTATGAATAATGAATATGATACGCAAATACTAGGTACGATCTAGATTTGAAACTAGTTTCATGGGTTGGTGGTAAGTTTCAAATGTCACTTATACCTACTTCAAATTCGGCTTACGCTGATTTTGGTTCTCGGGTTATTTTTGTTGTGACATCAAAGAATTAGTTACATAATGTACAAAATTAGTCTTTATTTACGTACTAAAGACGAAGATATAGGTACTAGGTATGTCTGTTAAGTGCTTCTTGGCAACGTAAGAGCTTTGATGGTATATTACTGTGTGGTTTTGTGGTGGGTTTGTGATGTACTTATGTAAGTTATTAATATTATTCATCTTTACATGTGGTCACTAAAAATATGAAAAGTGGTATACTTAAGTAACTTAGAAACTTGGAGACCATGGGATGCTGGGGCACGGATGCTAAGCGTCTTTTTAGGGAATTAGGGCACCGAATCGCGGAAAGAAATGGTGACTCTGGTTCGAGGATGGCCATTGCGATACAGCGTGGTAATGCATCTAGCATTTTGGGCACCTTTGCACCGGAAACGATACAGGGCGGTTTCTTATTATAATACTTATTTTGACATTTATTATAATGTGACAATGATTTATTCTCAAAATTGTATTGTTTATGCTAATAATAAATAAATATTTAATATATTTTAGATCTATATCTATATAAATATCTTATATAGATATAGGTAAGTATAATCAAGTTTAGATCTGACTATTGTAGAGCAATTAAATCGTATTTCATCCCCCAAAAATAGTTTATCCACATTACCGAGATGCTGAGATGAGAAGTACCGATATTGTAGGTACCTATCTGTCAGACACGTGTTTCCCATTAGGAAGATGTTGGTTGATTGATTCCGAGGAAGCCGGAATGTAAGCAAATCGCACGGTTAATTTAACAGAATAATTTACTTACCGAAGTAATTCGATCATACTTAGTGACTGTGTTAAGAAACCAACGTATGCGTACCTAATACGTATTATAGTGTTATCTCGTTATGTAAAAACCACACAACAACAGCTAGTTTGTTTTGAGTAGTTAAAAAGATTTCTGGTAAAATCGGTTAGAAAACTCATGAATAACGCTTTAGCAGGGGTTGAGCGTCTTTGGTAAGTTACTTATAGAACATTAGAAAGATGCTGATCGAATATTATAATAATGAGTTACGTAGAAACTTGGCAAGTAGACGTCTGGATATAATTAATAACCTAGTGACAAAAAAATAATAAAATTCAAAGTGTGGTTACAAAATGACAAAAACCAAACAGTTTTATGACAAATTTGTTACTATTATTAATTTGTGAAACTTTCAACTTGACATTCACTGTTTCTTTAAGTAATGTTTTCTTTTATTTTCGTCATCATCATCGTCAGCTTTTTGCGGTCCATTGCTGGACATAAGCGTCCCTTTGTCTGCGCCATACCTTTTATTTTATTGCATTGTATTAATTGTATATTTTTTAGGTAAACAAATATTGTAAAATGAGAAAATCTTTTGCTTATCATATTATACCATCAAAATAACATTTAAATAAATAACTTACAAAAAATACCGTCATATTCATACAAACTGTGGGGCTAGACAAACACCTGTGTATGAATACCAGCATTGGTCACAAATAAAATGTTGTTGTTTATGATGTTAGCTTAAGAGCTGTACTGCCTGCGGGGTTCTTGGTGTTTTACAGTCACTTTACTGTAACATCTCAACATACCATGTTTAGCAAATAAAGAATGTTAATAAATGTCTTATAAAATACTAGACAAACTCAGTCTATCTGCGACCAAGGACACTGTAGGTATAGTGTTTAAAACTTTAGGTGTATTAATAATGTAATAAACGCGATAAAATGTTTAAATGTTTTTTTTTTTTGTTGAACTGCCTTGGCATCCTTGGTTGTGCGGCTGAGGATGCCCAAATAGGTATGTTCCTGGTTGTAAAACTTACCGGGTTTTTCTTCAACGACGGTGGGGGCAGGAATTTCGGGCGCTTCTTCGATGCAGCTCTGCTCATCCGGGAACTGTACGTGCTTTTTAACTGCTGAACGACTCGGCTTTGACAACACCGACGCTACACAGGAAAATAAAGAGTAATGTAGTAAGGTTTGTCTAGGATATTTGAAAAGTTTTTGATGCGTTCCAAAAGATAATATTGTCTATGGTTTTTTTATGAAGTAACCTGAAGAAACAATTGCCTGACACTTGATAAAGTAGTTTTCTTTCGTAGCTTGCATAGAAGCAGTGTTATTCCTTTCAGCTTCCCAAAATATCTACATACACACCCGTTACAGTATTGACACATTGTCTTTGCGGTGTGAGGTTCCAGTTCACCAAACTCTGGTAGACCCTAACATGAATTGGGTGAATAAGGTCTCTCAGTAGAAAATACAGGAGGCAGAATATCAGAACACAGGGATGGAACACATCAGGAAGTATTTAATTATTATTTTACTGGTTTCACATATAATTCTGTTCTTAGTGGTATGAAACAGTGAAATTGATTTTGGAAAAAACGCGATCATATAAAGAGGAAAGATTTTATAGCTTTTTTAAATGTTTGCATTGAATAGGCTCCGAAACTGCTGGACAGATTATCAAAATTCTTTCACCTATAGAAAGATAATTTATCTGCGGGTGACATAAGCTATAATTTACGCGGACAAATGCCCATGTATTTTGGAGTAAGGGCAAGGATAGATCAGATGATGAAGAAAGGCTGTGGCGAAGAATTAGAAAATGGAATTAGAAAATTGAAAATGTCGTTTCAAAATAAAGATGGACATGAAGATGATGATTGAGAAGTGATATCAATATCAACATGCAGCATGGAAGACACAATCGTTACAGCTGGATAACCTTCATCGGTTTTTGTATCTAATAATGAACCTAGGAATAATTATGCACCGGGCGCGGAGGACGCTCCACTGCCAAAATATAAAAGGAAAAAATATTCCATAATATTTAACAATTCAAAGTAATAAGCAACCCTTACTTAGAAGAAAAAGGTAAAAGAATAATATTTTTCTTCTAATGCCTGTAAATTAATATTTGTCTTTCAATTCTTATTGAGAACAAAAGATCTTTGTTCATAATAACAGGGAAAAATCGGTCCGGATTTTGTGAAACGGGTTATAAGCTGCCAAATCCTGTACCTTGTCTTTTTGCAATTCTTTAGCTCCCGAATTCGGATACTGGTTTAAATTTGAATTCTTATCTCACTTACATTTGTACGTTGTGTTATTTTTATCTGTGCTGCCATTGTTCGGATCGCAAAGGACAAAATACTGCTTAGATTATTGAAATCCGTCTCTCTGGAGCGTCTCCGAAGATCGTTTCTTTGTCCTTCTCGTTTATCTTTTTACGTAGGTAAAAAAACATTTTTTTTATAAAAATTTAGGATCGCAGACACGTTCGTTGTATTAAATAAATAAATAATATATTTTATAAAAAAATCCTGAAACAAATGACGCGAGGTCATAGCAAGTCATAAGATAAATGCTGTACTGTACATGACTAAAATAAATGTTTGAGGACCCACAGTAAGTTGTGAATATGAATCACAGGATATGATACTATTTTTTTTTAAATACGTACCTATCGTACATCGACCTAGGTCTTTGATGCTTATATAAGCATCAAAGACCTAGGTCGATGTAAAAAAGTTATTTTTATCTTGGCCTGGCCAGGAATCGAACCCGGGACCCTATGATGCAACTAGTAAGTAAGTAATCATCAAAGTAATAATTGTTTATATAGATGTTTAATAAATATACCTGGGTGGGTAAGTGAACATGATCAGCATAGGATAGGTCAATGCAGCAAACACAATTTACACCACTTTAATATTTCAACCACGTTAATTATATAGCCTATGACACCCGCAGATTTTGAATTCGGCTTATTATTCGTAATTTCGAGGCCTTTTCAATTCAAAGAAGCAGTCAATTTATCCCCTTTACAATTCTAGTATATAAATAGATGATATATCCAATTATTAATCCAGTGTAGAATATGTTATCAAGGCGAAACTTTAACAATAGCCCGTCAACATATACATCCAATTATTAATCCCGTTTAGAACGTCTTACCTAGGCGAAACTTTAACAATAGGCCTGTCTTAAACATAAATAATTGGTTTCATAATTGTTTTGTAGTCACATGCAAACAAAATTCTTCAGAATGCTGTGAATAATTGCCACAGCCCAGTACTGTTTACAAGTATAAGTGTGAACGTAAAGATTTTCTTTACGCTTTTGGTCAAAACCGGTCACTATTGGCGAAAATGCTAAGTTAGGCCTTACGTTAACACTTTCAACTGTAAAAGTAGCGCATAGATTTAAAAAAATATTTCATGCTGTAGCCCATAAAATAGTTCGGAGGGTTGTCTAGGGCAGTACAAAATTTTATGTTATATCTCCGTTTCCCTTCAAATGATTTATTTTAAATGCACTGGACCCCGAAAAATTAAAGCGTGAATTTTTAGGGTGCTGCCCAGCCAATGGACCCCTTAAAATTCACGCTTAACGAAACCCTAAAGAAAAAATCTCTCAGTCTAGTGCAACTTATTATTGAATGCGATAAAAAATAATTTGAACTAGACTGTGAGATTTTTTAAGGGTTTCGTTAAGCGTGAATTTTTAGGCTAGTTTATGGAAACTAGCCTAAAAACTCACGCTTAACGAAATTATTATTGCTTAATCAAAATCATGGGCTAGTTGGCTCATTAATGCCTTACTTGTCTGTTTGTATATCTATGCATTTTTCTTAAAAATTCATTTAAATAAAGTATCTACAAGAATAAGATATTTTTTCGAAGTCCCGAAATGATGCAATGTTTGGTGGCGTTACCGTGCACGTAGCAAATAGGGAAAAAGTAGGTCTGTTTATCATTTAACCAATAATCCTGTTATGAGTATTTATTTCCCTGTATCGATTCTTTCCATATACCTATTTATCTTATCATAACTCCCGCGTGTCATTATTAATATCTCATTCTATTGATTTTCTCCCTGTGTGATAATTAATATTTGCGGCTAAACCATACCATTGACAGACAGACAGTTACATATTCCCATATATTGGCAGTGGTAATAATTACTCGATGTCAGAGTGATATACGACTCTATAAAATATCTTGTGTGATTTATTCCTATACATTTATTAATTATTATTATTTATCTTAAAGTGCATGAGAAATTTTAGTCTAATATTATAATCCCTTTGGGCACATGGTGATAAAGCATGTTATAGTTTTAATATACTTAGATATTTTACTGAAGCGTGTGAGTCTAATTTCCTACATTTACCCAAAAAACGATGTTAATTTCATGCGTATATCTATGATGATGGCCTTAGTAAGCGCTTCTGAGAATTCGTCGGGTTCACATCGGCTAGGCATGGGCTACCGGCAGACCTGCGGAGTTCGTAGTGAGGAGTACTGACGTGAGATGTGACGTCACATACCATGATGGTCTTAGTGGGAGCTTCTGAAAACTCGTCGGGGTCACATCGGCTGGGCATGGGCTTGCCGGCAGACCTGCGGAGTTCGTAGTGAGGAGTACTGACGTAAAACGTGACGTCACTTACTGATGGTCTTAGTGGGCGCTTCTGAGAACTCGTCGGGGTCACATCGGCTGGGCATGGGCTTGCCGGCAGACCTGCGGAGTTCGTAGTGAGGAGTACTGACGTAAAACGTGACGTCACTTACTGATGGTCTTAGTGGGCGCTTCTGAGAACTCGTCGGGGTCACATCGGCTGGGCATGGGCTTGCCGGCAGACCTGCGGAGTTCGTAGTGAGGAGTACTGACGTGAGATGTGACGTCACTTACTGATGGTCTTAGTGGGCGCTTCTGAGAACTCGTCGGGGTCACATCGGCTGGGCATGGGCTTGCCGGCAGATCTACGCCGGCCGCTCGGAGCTGAGCTGGTGGTTGTGGTGTGCTGGGCCGTTGCCGTGTACTGTACTGCAGCCAACTGTACACAAGAATTTCAATTATGGTATACATGAAGTTAACGGGGTCCAGTGATATCATTAAAAAGTATTCTGCGTGTCCTCATTTTAAATTGTGAACAGTAGTTAAAAAAAAACCGGCCAAGTGTGAGTCAAACTCGCGCAATGAGGGTTCCGTACAATATGCTTCGTGAACACACACACAATGTGCAAAAATGTTTTATTCAATTGACTAGCGCTATCTAGTGGTGTTTTAGTGAACTATTTCCCTAGGTGAACATATTATAGTGAGTTTACTACTTTATTTTCAACAGATAGAATTCTTATTATTTTTCCTGTAATCTTCAAGCAATGAACTATATATTGTAATTTTTTCGAAATTTTAGGCCCTGTAGTTTCGGAAATCAGGGGGGGGGGGGGGGATGGTCAAATTTTGCCTTCTTTCGTGAATAAAATCAAAAGTATTGACTTTTCCCAAACAAAAAAATATATTTTTGAGATCCTCATAATAAGCCCTTCATTTGATATATAACACGGTAAGGTTTGCAAAACTTTTTTTTAACATTTTCTATTTGGACCCCCTTAAACTGACCCTTATTTAAAAAAAATATATATTTACTTTGCACATCCGTGTTTGGGTCATAGGTTTACACCATGTTACCAAATTTCATTTAATTTGGTTCAGTAGATTCGGAGAAAATCGACTGTGACAGACGGACGGACGGACAGACAGACGCACGAGTGATCCTTTAAGGGTTCCGTTTTTCATTTTTTGTACGGAACCCTAAAAATAGTTTGTAGGGTTACCTAGGGCCCCCACAGAACAAAATTTTCAATTATATCTTCGTTTTGTCTCAAATTATTTATATATTTTTTATTATTGAATAAACTTATACAAAATACACGGTAATCATTTTTATTTTTTTAATATGCTCAAAAACGATTGAAGAAATGTGGTTTTGCATAGTTAATATATTTGAAATACTTGATAAATTGACTTGACAAGATTAAGGTTCAAAAGATTTGTATGTATTTTTATTTCAAAATAATAATTTCTTGCAAAATCTGGTATAAAACGCAATTTAAACAATCTCGGTAAAAAGAAATTAAAGGCAACATCAAAAATGTTGATCTTAACAAAATTATTCAATGATTGAATTTGATTTGTTTTCACTTGATAAATATATTGAACTCACCCGCCTCGTCTTTTACGGCTAAGGGTGTACGTGCAGGTACCATTATCTGGGTCAAATCAACAATATTTGGAACGGTTTGTCTTTTCAGTAATCCATCATTATGCAGATTGGATTAAATACGATACCATTCTAAGATTTCCCGGCTTTCTCTTTTGCATATTTTGCGTATACATTTTCAGTTCAAACATATTCCGGAATTTTCCCAGTGAGATTTTCCTTCAGTAAGGGAAAGGAAAAGTTTTCGATATTATTAGTTTACTGAGAAACATTAATTCTTTTCGTATAGCATGCGACTGCCTGGCTCCAATGTAGTATTAAACATTTTTATGTAGTTTTAGTAGTCTTGCTAAATCAAGTATTAAGTACTTAGGTAAAATTTTTTTAGGTACCTATACTCTATCTTTTTAGAGGGTCGTGCTCCTGCAGTGGAAACAAGAAAGACCTGATGATGATGACTCTATCTTTATACATACATGTGATTTATTTTCCTTTAAAGGGTTAACAGAGCCTAAAGCACAAAGGAATAAAATAATTGGTAGCTAAGACATATATCGCCTAGTGACGGTCTTCCTGAAATTTTAGTCCATATCTTTGGCTGACTTCTACGTTTTTAGGGTTCCGTATACAAACGGTTTTACCATATGGGGCCCTCTCCGATATATCTCCAACTGTCTCTCATAGGATTGTATGTATTAAAACGAAATAACACACACAACTACAACAAATAATAAAATCAGTTTTAAATTAAAACTCGAGCTTATGTCCTTCTTAGTACCCTAACCTATGTGTATGCAAAATTTCATGATGATCGGTTCAGTAGATAGGGCGTGAAAACGTAACAAACAAACTCACTTTCGCATTAATAATATTAGTAAGGATAGGATTAGAATATAATTAAGCTTACATTTATTATTGAGACGTCAAAGCACAGATAACTAAGAAAAAAGTAGTGACCATGTAATAAAGGGGTTAGGTTAACCTTAGAAGAGCGGTCGCATGGAAGAAGTTTCACGCGCCTCATACATACATCAGTCTATAAGAGTCCACATATAAGAAGCGTGGTTTTTGTAATCAAAATCAAATACTGTACGGAACTTTTACTGTTTGCGACTCGCACTTGCCCGGTTTTATTACTTTTCTCCCAGACCAGCACGTACACAATAATCTTATTAACCTTGCTTGGTCCTCAAAATCATGTTTTTACTTTTTTCGCCTTTCGAAGTATTTTTACAGACAGGAAAATTTTATTTTTTGCTTTTTTGTATTATTTTTAACATATTTACATATATTTCAAATAATCATTAAAAATATAAGTAAATGTGTTGTTGTGACGCCACAGCTTCGAGCAACACGGCCTCCGTACCGGACGGAGGGAGTGGGCAAAGCGACAATTTACTATGACAATTTTTCTGGCGTTTTTTGCGGGGGGAAATGTGCACACAAGTTTAGTTCCGCACACCTACATACAAAACTTAAACTGTCACTTGATAGTAATTATGACATTGTCACAAAAACGACATTGTTACAGATGAGTCACACACAACTAACACATAGACATGCATATGCCTAATTTTGGCTTGTACCTTGACAGAGGGGAATGCAGCGTATGGCTACTCCCTTCCGTGTTGCTCGAAGCGCCACAGTTATTATAACATATCAACAGGCATCCGTCATTGTCTGGTTTGCCGAATGTCAAATAGGCTGCGGATGGCTGCCGACGGCCTTACTCATTCGTCCTCGTTTGGAGAGAAATAGGTAAACGTCATTTATACATTATTAATCGTAGCAAATAAATTATGTCGAATGTCCATGTTGCGCCTTCACCAGTTATTGTTGGAAACTTCACCCTTGAACCTGTAGAGCTGTACATCTACTTGGGTCAATTGATCCAGGTCGGAAGCTCCAGTTTCAAGGACGAGGTCTTTCGTCGAATCCGACTCGGCTGGGCAGCGTTCGGGAAGCTCCGCAGCGTCTTCTCGTCCAAAATACCTCAGTGTCTAAATTCGAAAGTCTTTGACCAATGTGTGTTACCAGTGATGACTTACGGGTCCGAAACGTGGTCCCTTACTATGGGCCTCATAAGAAAGCTCAAGGTCGCTCAAAGAGCTATGGAGAGGGCTATGCTCGGTGTTTCTCTGCGAGATCGAATCAGAAACGAGGAGATCCGTAGAAGAACGAAGGTCACCGACATAGCTCAGCGGATTAGCTCTTTGAAGTGGCAGTGGGCGGGGCACATAGCGCGAAGAACCGATGGCCGATGGGGCGGAAGGGTTCTCGAATGGCGACCACGTACCGGCAAGCGCAGCGTTGGACACCCAGCGACCAGGTGGTCAGACGACCTGATAAAGGTCGCAGGAAGGCGCTGGATGCAGGCCGCTTCTAACCGGTCATATTGGAAATCCTTAGGGGAGGCCTATGTCCAGCAGTGGACTTCTTGTGGCTGAGATGATGATGATTCATAACTGACTGAGTAATCACGTAACAAACGTACAAAAAAAAAATACAGACGAAACGAGAACCTCCTCCTTTTTTGAAGTCGGTTTAAAATAGGCCTTTGCTGGTGTTTTTCCACGTCAATTCACATCAAAATGATATTTTATTTGAGATAATTATAATTTAAATTACAATAATATGTATTTAATTAAATTTACACAAACTATTAGACTTATTTTCTATTTATTCTGTGGCTTAAATTATCTTTTAAAGTAGATTATTTTCACAGGTGTGTAGAAAAACGTCGTTTTATTTTTTGTGAGCAAAATTTAAATGAGTAGGTACATAATAGTACATTGTGTAGCAAGGGCGGTAAAGAAGACATTATGATAGTCCGAGTTTGTAATGTCTAATACCGGCCGTGATACACACAGTGTTTTTCATCTCACCGAGTAAAAAATAGAGTAAAACAAAACTATTTTTCATATTATATTGGTTGAAATTGTATAGTATGAATATAGTTTACCTTGAAAATTAATATTTGTGCGTCTGCAAGCTGGCTGATTATTTTATCTATATCAACATTATTGACCATCTATTCATTTATCATAGGGAATGTATTTCATACAAATTAATGAAGATTACGATTACTTATAAATATTTTGTCTAAAAATTAATAGCGGCAAACTGCAGTGAGCAGAAAATGTATCCGAGGATTCCACAGATAATGAAAATGTTTTATCCAAAAAGTGGAAGTCAAAGAGCGATGAATACAAACAGCCAGCCATCACGGCCATTAACAATTCCAAATTTGAATTAAGGACAAAAAACTCGCAATATCGTTCAAATGTTTTTTTATCGGGTTCACTAGCAATTCCAAATTTGAATTATCGACTAGAAAACTGTTTGGATGTAGAAGATTTGACGCTTGTGCGAGGTATAGTGCCCTGTTAAATTTAAAAAAATACTTTACGCGCTCTCGGGCTCAATGGAATTTGTATGAAATCTTATAGCCCGCGGTCGTAATAGCGACCATCCAGCCCACTTTGCTTGCATTTAATGACACTGTTTAAGGGTAGGTGAGATGAAAACAAGATTTAGCTGGTATCGTTATGATCAACCTATGTGTTCATACAGCACATTTGAATGAAAATAGATACTATTATCCAACTCCATTTCAGCATAGTGCTCGGTTTTATTTTTATTGTGTTTTATGCATGAATTTTATCGTTTATTAAAGTCCTAGATATAGTCCCAAACAAACAACGCCATTCCTCTCTGTCGGTCAACAAAGCCGCTGCTTTCGTAGACTAGAAATATTGCGACATTTGTTTATTATTTCAAAGAAAATGGTGTGTTGTGATGAACTCACATTTTGAAATTGTGTTTTTAATAGTTCATGTCATTAGTTTATGTATATTAGTTAAGGATTACTATCTAGTAAGTTTAAAAGTATTAATTATTTTATTTGTTGTAAACGTGATGGTAATCTGTTAGTTAGTCGTTTTAAGTTTGTTGCTATATTTATAGTTTTAAATAATAATATTTATTTTTAGCCAACTCATTTGTACAAATACAGATAGGTTAAAGCAACAAGCTGTCTGATATTTAAAAGAGCTAGGTTTATGACGGTGTCATCGTGTGGAAAGTAAGTCATGAAATGACTTGGCTGAAATTATGGAGTGGTTTGCCATTGCCGACCTTTACGATGATTCTTTCTTCACCAGAAACCAGTTGTGGTTGATGAAAATGACAAATTTGACCACAAACTCAGCGGTACAGCTGGGTTGGGTGAGGTTTGAACCTAGGACAACCTTCCGCTTATGAGTGGCCACTGAGCCACTAACGCTCCAGTATAGGTTGAGGAAGTGGCGTACTTATTACGAAATACCACGCTTGATGCCAACTGATTTTCGCCTCATTAGGTTTAATAAAGTCCTGGCAACTGGAAAGCAGTCGTTTAACCTCTGAGGGAATAGATTTTCAAAGTCTCTTGAGCACTGGATTTATCCACATAATATGCCTTTCTTTGCGAGCGCATATAATCGCATGGTTGGCTTCTTTCGTTGAACTTAAGCCGTTTTCTGTTATATTGCTAGAAGTTTATCCCAACTAATAGGTATTATAAATGCGAAAGTGATTTTTTTATTTGTTTGTATCGCGTTCACGGTGTATCTACTGAACCGATCATCACGAAATTTTGCATACACGTTGTCTGGAGTACAGAGAAGGACATAGGTTACCTTTCATCCCGGAGAAAAGTACTGTTACCGAGGGATCGACAATAACGCGGGCGGATTCGCGGGCGAAAGCTAGTTTTAACAATAAGTAATTCTGTTCAATTCAAAATTCAAACTTTTTTTTCAAATGTTTATCAAACATATAATTGTTTACAACTGGAAATTTGTCGACGTCAGTAATAACTTATGTTATGGCTAAGTTAAACGCCGCTTCCAAAGCGGAGTGCAGAAGAACTGGCAACAAACTGCACATTGCATTTTCTCCAATCTGCGTCAACTTACAATTATTATTTATAACCTTAAAAACTAGATATGTGGACTGAGTATACATTGTCCTTATTAAATGTCATGATTATTTGAATTTGAAATAAATAATGTCATATGAAAAATATGTTTAAATTAAATTCGTGAAATGTCAAATTTTTTTAAATTAAATAAATGTCTTCTTTAAAAAATTATTATGTACAGAATGTACTTAATATAATAGTCATATTTATTTACAAAATTACTAGGCGGCCGCACCAAGCTCAAGCCAAATATTCTTGTCATTACGGAAATCCTCAGTCTTATAATAATACAAAGAACTTGTTTTACATAACCTTTAAATTTCCTATCAGGCAAATCCAGGACTGGTTTTGGTAACTTGTTATAAAATCGTAAACATTTCCCCATGAACGAATCTCTAACTCTGCTAAGGCGATAACTCGGGAGAAATAGTTTATGATTAAATAAATTTATAAATATAAATAAATATATATACCTAGACATACCTATCACACAAATTGAACTAGGCCCACAGTAAGTAGTGAACTTATGTCATGGGGCAAGTTAATATAACTCAACGATACTATATTTTATAATATATACCTATATAAATAAACATCCGAGACCATGGCCAATCTGAAAAAGATCGTTTTTCATCTTGACCTGGCCGGGGATCGAACCCGGGACCTCCGTGTAGCAGGCTGGCATGTTGACCACTGCGCCACGGAGCTCGACAATTGTTACGTAAGGGTCTATTTTTAATTAAAGAGGTGATAACAGGCTGAACGTTTTGAAAATATCAAATACGGGTAACTACCCGTATTTAGGGCAAAAATAAAAAACAGAACCAAGTGAACGAGTTCACAAAAAATGTTAACTGGCAGACATGTGCAGATGACACGTTTCTGTGATTGATTCCCGTTGCTCCAAATTTAGAGTTTCCATACAACGATTTTATACAACGACCACTTCAGAGCTGAATCATGCAGTTTCCTTTTTGGACCCCCTGGCAATAAGTGTTGTTAAAAATAGGCTCTGCTCTTTTAGTAACGTATTATTTAAGTATATTTTACTAAATAGTGTAAAGTATAGTAGGGATTGTTTTAATAAAAATAAATAAGTAAACTTATAAATATTCAATTACCTGGATCTGGAAAACAAGAAATTCTAAATTCAAAGATTTTTATTCAAAATTTGATAAATGTATCTCTTTTTGAACGACATATTTTTCTTTATTATTATTTTTAATAATGCAAAATCGAAAAACTACTATCGTTTCGAAATGACCATTGGTGAGACTAAACCGCATGATTCAAAACAAAAACTTACAACCCCATACAAAATTTACCTTTTTAGGGTTCCGTAGCAAAGGGTAAAAAAGGGTCCCCATTACTAAGACTTAAATGTCCGTCCGTTCGCCTATCAATCTCTCATCAGGACGTATCTCATGAACCGTAAAAGATAGACACTTGAAATTTTCACAGAATATTTTGTAGTATATTCATTTTAAAAATAAATTTATTATAATAAAATAAAAATAAATATTTAAGGGGGCTCCCATACAAGAAACGTGATTGTTTTTTCGTTTATTTGCTCGAAAGTCTAATGTAAATAGAGAATGGTTCGGAGCCCTACGTGCGGGAGTCCTACTCGCACTTCGTTGATTTTGTTGTGTTCCTAATTTAGATATTTGCATTTTTATAAGATTTTTCATATTTGAAAGTAAATTAACCTAAATTTACATACATACTATCACGTCTTTTTCCCTTGCGGGTTAGACAGAGCCCAGGTCTGTAAAACCTTGAGGCCACGTTTAGCATGTTGGCGCTTGTAGGTGAGATCGGAATCAAAATAGTGATGGGTTGCTAGCCGCATCGCTTATGATTCCGTGACGTGATTCCTGATGCATCCCTCCCTCGATCGGCTTTTGCGATCTGCGCGGGAAGAGAAGCAGCTGTACATTCTACGTTTTTACTTTTCTCCCAGACCTGCATGGAAGCGATTTTAATTTACAGTACAGACCTAAATTTAATTTACATTGAACAAGCACTCACCCGATCCGAGTAGTCGAAGGCAGCTGTTCCTCGACCTTCCAAGTATTCCTGGAACTGCGAGATGACGCAGACCATTGCGTAGATCTGAGGACAATGTTATGTTGATATTATACTAGGTATGTACAAATTATAAACTATTTTAAAGTAGGTCATTTTTATTTTAAGACTGGTAATTTTTCCCGCGACTTTATTCGCTTTAATTATAGCCTATATCACTCGCAGATAAAGTACTTTTCTATGGATGAAAGAATTTTGAAAATCGCTCCAGGAGTTTCGGAGCTTATTCAATGCAAAAACAAATCTTTTCTCTTTTTAATATTAGGTAGTGTAAATAAAAATTTTTCAACACTAATTAATTAATAATAAGGCATGTACTGTTTTTTGTAAGTATAGTTTTCCTGGCTACATCAGTTATATGTATAAGCATGAAAAGATTGGTAACATTTCTCTCAAACATAAATGTCTACTCAAAATAAAAATGTATATATATCTCAAAAATAAAAATGTATATAGTGTGGACAGTTTACATAAGAGTAACATGAATAAAACAGAACAAATTCTTGAAATTTTTATCAAAAAGATTTTGAAATAATAAATATAAAGGGCATAGAAACACAAAACGTTAGAAGAAAAGGATTATTCGTTACCCTTTTTCAGTGCGGTTTGCCAAGCCTGTACCCAATTTAAATTTCAAATGAACGTATAATTTAAATGAAAACAACAGTATGACTTACGGCGTCTTAAGTGGGCTTAAATAAAAATGTACAAACTATACAATCAACATATACTTAGTATTCAGGAATATCTGTCTAAAAACAATAAGTACCCTCACAGGATAATTCATAATCTTTCAGATAAAACTTAGGCTTCAACGAAACTACTGAAACGATTTTAATGAAATTTTAATGATTCATATTTGCAAATACATATACCCTTTCAAATAAAAGGCGCTTGACATATTCGCAGAATATTTAGTTGTATATTCACTTTTAAAATAAACAATTATAGCAAAATAAAATAATTTTCAATCCCATACCTACAACAAACGTCATTTCTTTGCTTTTTTTGCTCGATACGTAGTCTAATGTTGTACAGATAATGGTACGGAACCCTTGGTGCGCGAGTCCGACTCGCAATTGGCGTATTTTTTTAAACTCACGCTAGTAAAAACGTAACAGTGATATCAGATATTCGATATTGCTAATGAGATTTTGATTCGTGCCCGATGACATGATTGGTTTTGTTGGCTAACAAAATATCCGGTGATCTAAATTACAGCTTTATCTGTTTTTTAATTTTATTTCTTGATGTTCAAATCATTTTAATCAAATGGCAGGTTTAGTTTTAAGACGAGGTGAGTTCACACACTAGCGCCACCCAGCAATTAATTCTATAAGTCCTAAAACATATCAAATTTAAAAAATCTAATAGCTGAATGCCCTAGTAAATTACTTGTAGTATTATTGGTATAAGTTTTCACTCTTTTTAATTTAATGAATTAAAAGATGTCACGAAATGATGCCGCCAAAAGTGGCCACTTTTGGCGGTAAAAATTCGTTCTCTTAAACTTAGATTGTAATATCTATGAAAAGTAACAAAAAGAATACTACAAGTAATTTACTAGGGAAATCAGCTATTAGATTTTTTAAATTTGATTTGATTTATGAGTAAATGAATTAATTGCTGGGTGGCGCTAGTGTGTGAACTCACTTCGCCTTAAGGGAAAGAGACTAGTCGTTATATCACCTAACTTAGGTGGTATAACGTATATGGTTGGTCCTAACCTAACCTAACCTAACCTAACTTAGGTGATATAACGACTAGTCTCTTTCCCTTAAGGCGAAGTGAGTTCACACACTAGCGCCACCCAGCGATTAATTCATTTACTCATAAATCAAATTTAAAAAATCTAATAGCTGATTTCCCTAGTAAATTACTTGTAGTATTCTTTTTGTTATCCTCTGCGGTAACGCTTCAGAGCCAGGATTTCGCTACCTATCTTAGGTGACCTAAGATAGGTAGCGAAATCCTGGCTCTGAAGCGTTACCGCAGAGGATACAACCGGGAATACGCTCGGATGCTGATGAGTTTTAGGGAAAAAGGAATGAGTAAGTGTATATAAGTTATTCAAATCCATATGTTTTGTGCATTGAACTCAAAACGTTATTCTTGAAATATTCGGATGTATATAAAGAATATTATAGACGCATTTTGATCTAAGTAGGTATTTTGTTTTTTTTTTTGTCTCGAAGGGTCCTGAAAATATTTCATTTAAGCCCAAAAGATTAACAAAAGTGACATAAAATATACAGATCTGTGAATATATATAAAAATAAGCAATCTAAGACACGAAAGTTCCTCCATCACTTACGGGTCCGAAACGTGGTCCATTACAATATGGGTCTCAAAAAGCTCAAGATCGCTCAAAGAGTTATGGAGAAGGCCATGCTTGATGTTTCTCTATGAGATCAAATCAGAAATGAGAAGATTCGTAGGCGAACAAAGGTCAACCACATAGCTCAACGGATTAGCTCTTTGAAGTGGAAGTGGGCGGGACACATAGTGCAAAGCTCCAATACAGAAAGATTCTTGAATGGCTACCACGTACCGGCTAGCGCAGCCGCGGACGACCACCGACAAGGTGGTCGGATGACCTGACCAAGGTTGCAGGAAGACGCTGGATGAGTCTGCTTCCAATTGGTCGTTTTGTCCAGCAGTGGAATTTTTGCAGATGAGATAATGATAATTATGTGCCGCCCGCCCCATCTGCTAAGCAAGCAAGGGCTGAGCAGCATAAATAATACCTATGTTTGGATGTGAAGGTTAAGCATAATCGGCCATTATCCCCCAAAGTGGTCGATTCAGACAATCAATGATTAATTCGACTCGTTTTGAGCCTGTTCCGAACCCACCAATTTTATCCCCAAGTTAAGAGGCAAGTAATCTATTTGCGTCAAACTTTGGCCCCTGTTAGCTACTTAAAAGGCAGAGGAAAGTTTGAATTGCTTGTGAATGTCAAAAGGAATAAATATTTCATTATTTTATTGATATTGACCGCAGGTAAAGACTTGACTCCATTTATCAGATAGCTCCTTCTTACTTATTCGATTTCGCTAGAAAAAGTACGTCACACTGTGTTTTTGAGTTTTTTGATAGTTGTTGGTACTTAGTTGGTTTACCGATGTCCTTGATGCTTGTTGGTGTTCGTTTTGTAGTTTGAAATAGCTGAAATATCAATTAGTATGCGGGCGGGTTAGCTAGACACTATTGATCACTCTTCCCTAGTGATCAATGTAAAAAGAAAGATCAATTGTTATAATTATATCTTCCGTTTGTACATACATACTATCACGTTTTTTCCCTTTGCGAGGTAGACAGAGCCCAGGTCTGTAAAACCTTTAAGCGACGTTTACCATGTTGGCTTGTAGGTGAGTACGGAATCAAACGGAAGATGGGTGGCTAGCTTCATCGCCTATTGACATAATTCCAGACGCCCAAACCTCGATCGGCTTTTTTAAAAATTATATTGAATTAGGCATTTGTCTCCCATCTCACCTGATGGTAAGTGACGATGAAGACGAGGATGTTACATGCCTATACAAGTGATACACATTTATTTATATAGTGTCCACTTAAGTTCACACACGAAAAACACACAAAACTAATATTCAAAGAATATGTCTGAAATACAGTTTTAAACTAACTGTGGTATTCTCACTATCCGTACTCGTTTATGCGATTTACCTGAACCGACAATCAGTGAATTGCATTGAGATACATGGTGGAGAGTGTAGGCCAAATCCTCTGACTGCTTTGGCAGTACAGAGAGGGTCGTGCTCCTGCAGTGGAGACTGATAGGGACCTGATGATGATGATGATGATGATGATGATGATATGGTGGCCGCGTCGTATCGCTCTATATGTAATATGGCGACAACTAGTTACAAGGAGGAAATGATGATTAGTAACAAGGCTGGACGGCGACATCAAGTTACAGACAAATAGCAATAATATAAACCTCCTAGTACTAACAAGAAGTGGTGGCCTTTTTGACTTAAGCAGAAAAAAACGCCGAAACGAAAAAGCTCTCTTCATAATGTACACCAAACATGGAACTCGGAATCAGTCTCCGGCACAGGAAGTGCAACGAATAGATACTTCAGAAAAGCTGATACCAATAGTAAAATTATAGTCCAAAGATTGCGAAGAAGAAATGGACTTGGTACGCTGGCCAGAAAGAGTCCTGGTATAGCGACAAGAAACGAAGACGAAGGGTACGACCACTAAAGCGATGATCTGACGGTTTCCGATGATACGCCATGGCTGGATGAGACGGGAACAAGATCGCCCGTCGTGGTTGGAATTGGAGGGGAGCTACATCCAAGACTAAATTTGATTGGCTTTTAATGATGAAGAATAAAGATTGAATGAAATATTTTTAGTATTTTTTTTTAAAGCATACAGGTATGCTTTCTTATAAAAGCTGACGTTTTAGGTAGAAATATTGGCCACTTCTACATTTAACTGCCTACCAATTTTATTAAATAGCACCCTGTTCTACTAAATATAGTGCTTAGGCCATTCATTTTAATACAAAGGGGTGACTATATGTGAGTGACGTCAACACACTCACCGGTTCGCTCTATTTTCTGATAAATGGGTAACATGAGAACTCCTCAATAAGGAGACCACTTTGCGAGTGCTTTAGTAATCACTCCTTGAACGTTATGTACTTAGGGACTTGAAGCAAATTTTCGTGCTGAATAAAATGTAGTGATAATTTTACCTTATAACGACATTTAGGAAATACCTGCATTGGAATATTCTTGATTATATTGGTTACTTACATATAAAAGCGTTTAAAAGGCTTTCGTTTGTCTCAACTAATAGTAAGATAATTAGAATTGGAACATGTTCTTTTTTTCATTATGCTATAGACGAACCTCCCAAAAATAGACAAATCAGCAAAAAATAACCCAAGAACTCTTTCAGATACTTGCTACAGTTATAAAAATACATTTTTGGGCGATATCAGGAGGTACCGCTCATATAACTGATAATGTCGTATGTACTTAATAGCTAGTGACGTCTCAGCTTATTAATTTTAAGAGATGCATGAGAAGATTATTCGACAGCTATATTCGATACTGCGTTTATTGTGGCCTAACAAAAGTTGCATTAATTTTATTCAGATTTCGATTTTTTCAAACATCATTTAGTTCGCAATAACACTCGAAATCCCAGCTATAAGATCTCATTTTTGTTTCTGAGCCAATAGTTACTGCTTAATTCAGTGACTGAGCTATTAAACGTAGAGAAGTTCTCCATTATCAGACTAGCTTGTTAATTATTCAATTGCTTTGTCATCGGTGTACTTACAAAAATGTAGCTCAATTGAATGCCGGGAAGTCCAGAAGGCATAGATAAATAGCTGTTCAAAATGTGCCTTAATGGTGCTGCTGCTAAAAATGTTTAAAAACATTTTCTAACATTCAAATAAAATAACTCACTGTCGTAATTTTGTTTTAAAGATATTTGTCAGTCATATTCATAATTAATATCAGATTAATAGCTTTTTATTATCATGTTATTATGCATTTTTATCATGTTAGAAAATATTTGTAAACATTTTTAACAGCAGTGTTACTACAAAAGATTCCCAAGGCGTAGTCCTAATTAAACGAGGACACTTACGCAATTATGGTGCGAAGTTTTAAGCTCAACTGACTGACACTGACGAGCAAATTCTATTTTTCTGAAAGTTTATTTTCACGCCCTAATTTTCAAGGCCGCTTTGTTAAAGTCACCGGTTTTATATCCTGTCGATGTAGAAAGATCTGACTATAGAATTGTTCCCTACCACTAGTGTCCGATTTCCAAATTGTTGAAAGCATCAGAATATTATAATGACAGTAGTCATAATAACACGATTGTTTTGATTCGCTTTCCACCTTAACGCTCCCAAATACGCTAAACGTCTTTGGGTTTTATGACTTTGGGCTCTTTCTACCCCACAAGGGATAAAGACGGGAACGTGACAATATATATGTTTGTATAAACACACTAGTGTACAGTCCACTAGCGTGCAGCTTTCCTCACGATGATTTCTTCATATAAGTGTTCTTTCTATAAATTCGGAGGTCTAGGGAGGGGCTCGAATTCGGGACCTCTCAATATTGGTCTGACACTACAAAAGAATCCAAAGGCGTTGTCCTAATTAATCGTTAGTACCTACTTATCTACGCAATTATTGCGCGAAGTTTACGGCTCATTTAACTGGTACTGAAAAGGAAATCTATTTTCTTGCAGGAAAAATTCACGTCGTTTGTTGAAGTCACCGGCTTTATATCGTGTTAGCGACGAGAGATTACCAAGTAGTGTATCATCAATACTACTAGTGTCCGATTTCTAAATAATTAAACGCATCAGATGCTGTTAACTGATTGTTATGTAATAGGTACCATCATATAAACACCATGTACAAAATTCAAAACACAAACTCAAATTCGTCGTCAGATATTTTTAATATCATTTGGTGACGTCAATTTTTATAAGTACAGTTCAATAGCGTGATTTTCTCCATAAAGTTAGTTTGGACTATAAATTATTATAATTTTTTAATAATGGTCTCGTCGGGCTCCAATATGTGAACTCTCAGTCTCGCTCTCTATTAATGACAATGAGTTATAGCGAAATAGTGCAATCATGAGTTAATCTAATCTGCCGTTATCAACACATACACTTATGCTTAGCTCAATCTGTGTGATTTGTTATTATTATATTATTGTATTTTTTTTAGGTTTATTATATTATTCACAAATATCTAATAAGTATCAAAGTAAAAAAGACAAAATTAAGGATGTAAATCACACATGATCAAATTTTTATTGATCGCAAAAGATCATTACATTAGAATTTGTCAAAAATCGGCAACATACACTTTATATTCAACAGCAAGCACGGGTCTAAACTGAAAAAGATTATGCCTTTTCGCAGTACACCCCGATTCCCGATGAAAAGCATAGTCACGGCGATCAATAAACCTGATATTAATACAAATTATGGCCTATAAACAACGTCATGCCTTAATTGGAAGGCTTCAAAAACCTGAGCAAGTCATTTATTGATAGAGTGTATGGTGTACCGACTGCTTTTATGAATCGCCACTTAATCTTTACGTTTTTATTTATGACATTTTGTATTAAATACCTTTAAAAAGACCCTATACTACCCCTTTAATTTAACCCGTTTGCTTAAGTGTTCGTCTGTAAAATCATTATCGGCCATTCGCAGGTGGAAATTACTCTAATTTCCATTATTTGTTTCTAATTTGAGACGGCAAAGCGCAACTTCAGCGTTTCTCGTAAATATTTAATGACAGAACATTCCAGAACCCGTCCGGTGTTTTAGCAACGTGTGGCTACCCTCATCAGTCACATGAACGGATTAAAGCTTACACTCAAAAACAAAGCGCTTTCGTTTATGTAAGAAACGTGTATGGGAGCAAAGATTAAATTTTAAATATTTAACTATTTATTTGCAGGTGTTAGGGCTCACCGGACCTATTTGTCAAACTAACCTCCTGGGGTTTCACTCAGAGGAGTTTCGTAGATACGTTTTGGAGTGCTGACCTAAATAGGGGACGACATCTATTTATATTTATAGGCGCGTTTACCTGTGAATGAATTGTGGATGGGGCGCGTCCCCCGTTGTAGCGACCACGTTCCTTCCGCATTTTTTTACTGACTTCTGCAGAGTTTCTATAGAACGGTCGCTAAATTCTATTCGACTCTACTTTGTAATTTTTTATACGATTTGTTTGGTTGTGAACTAGTGATAATTTAAATTCACATTCTTTACATGAAAACTTTTGTTCTATGAACAAACCTGAAATCGAGAAAAATATCAGATGCTCCATATATTCTGGATTAGTAGGTATTCAGCGTACTATTGGACATTTAGTTTTCCTCGATTTCAGACTTGGTCACAGAATAAAAAATCTTATTTTGAGAACGTGAAATTTAATTATCGCTAGCTCAATAACAAT
Organism: Rhodophaea formosa; assembly: GCA_963082605.1. NCBI lineage: Eukaryota > Metazoa > Arthropoda > Insecta > Lepidoptera > Pyralidae > Rhodophaea > Rhodophaea formosa. The sequence continues at coordinate 12,604,281 of OY720203.1, read as the reverse complement.
TTTACAAATTAAAACTTATATTATACATATGTTAAAACTCTTTAGACCTTTATCCTCGAACGTTGGCGTGTCATAAATAATAAATATATAAATATAACTACAATATATATAAATAATGTCATTGGAATTTCGAAGCAAAATTTTGAAACTCTAACTTTGACTAGAGTACCTGTACTCGGTACAATCCAGGCTACCTACATATCCTACTATCCTTTCTTACATCCTATCCTTTCCACTCACATATATGTATTATGAATATGAAAGTTTGTATGTCTGAATGAGGTTTGAATATTTGTAACTAAGGCAAGCCCAAGCGGATGTAGATGAAACTTTGCACACAGATACGAGTAGTTTACTACCCAGATTAACACAGAGGCTAATTTTTATCCCGGAAAAGTAACTGTTCCCGAGAGATCGACTTATCGCTAGCGAAGCCGCGGGCGATGCTAGTAATAGATACATTATAAGGATATTTCGGGGAATTTCTCGGAATACTGGTAGCTAAAGCCAAGCGCCGATTAAGGCAGCCCGCGCTTCGCCCCCTCCCCCACCCACCTTCACGCAGGCAATTTTAAAGATTGCTTTCGCAAACAATTTCGCACGTTTTGTCTTTTATGGAATAAATAAAATGGTTTTGCGAATTGTTAGTGGAATTGAGGATTAGAAGATTAAAAAGATGTTTTCATAGTTTTATTTCAATAACGACTGATTGTTTCTCATCGCTCGCAAATAATAAAATATCTTATTTCACATATGATTAACTACCTGGGTCGTAAAATTAAAATATAATAATTCAAGATATTTTTCACAAAAAACAAAAACCGACTTCAACCCTATCAATTAGATTGAATAAGCATAAAAATAAAATGGAAATAAGTGTAAACCAAGCGGTATACTTGTAATTTTTTTTTTTGTTTTTGTGTATTTTTTCAAAAAAAGTCCTCAACGCATTTCGATAAAAATTTAAAGGGACCATCTGTAATGTATTCATTACAGATGGTCCCTTTAATTTTTTGTCCCATCAAACAAATAAAGAATTTCTTAAATCAGTCCAGTAGTCTTCGAGTAATCGGGGATCATACATAAAAAAAGAGTCCGACGAATTGAGAATCTCCTCCTTTTTTGAAGTCTGTTAAAAGTAAGATCTTGTAACGGATAATATTGCACGTAGAACATGGCAAACTGCATATAAGTGTTACTTGTAAAACACCTAAAGTCGCAGAAGTAGACAGCTTACATTTTGAACAAAACGCTTGTTCTACGATTTATCAAAATTTGTTAGATTTTACTTTTATATAAAAAAATAATATTATTTTATTTTCCGTTTTAATTTTAACAACTTTACGATAGCGAAAGCGCGCGCCAGCGTTGCATCTTCGTTTCTCTAATAAATGTCTCAATAGGTGAATAAAAGAATCATTTTATTTTATTATCACAATAATGGATTCACTTAACAATTATACATGTAGAGAGTTGAACGGTAATATGACTTAAAGATAATTTGGATATTGATTTCTCCATTTAATGTATTGAGTTAAGTCAATAGAATAAACGTTGTTATTTATGATGTTAGCGACTACAACAGCGCCGTTCTTTTTTTTCGTCCGATATAATTCTACTTCACTATCATACTTTGAAGCTCGTTGGCAGCTGCCACTGTCGCGCATTTTATATGAAAATAGCAATTTTCCCGCGACCTTATCCGCGTAAATTACAGCCTATGTCACCCTTAGTAGTTTTGGAGTATATAACGAGTCGACGAGCTCCGTGGCGCAGCGGTCATCACGCCTGCCTGCGACACGGATGGTCCCGGGTTCGATCCCCGGTCAGGTCAAGATGGAAAACGATCTTTTTCAGATTGACCTGGGTCTTGGATGTTTATCTATATATGTATTTGTTATAAAATATAGTATCGTTGAGATAGTATCCCATAACACAAGTCTTTCATAAGAACTTACTTTGGGGCTAGCTCAATCTGTGTGATTTGTATCGTATATATTTATTTTATTTATTTATAAATCTAAGATATAAATACAATGCAAAAAAAAATGTTTACTGTTTATAAGATTAGTGTAAATGACAACGACACTCGTCACGCCGCGACCTGTCATGTCATATAAAATGCGTAACCTCAGATTAATAACTAAAGTTATAGTTCTGTGTGCGTAACCCTTGCCGCTGTCACTCAACTTCAAAGTCAACCTTTACTCAAAAAAATAACCTTTTTAAATGTGATCAGAGAGACGCAAGTGCAAACAAATCGCGAGACAGTCGGCGATCGGAGCCGGCTGCGATAAAACTTTTCACAATAAAACGAATCTCGCGGAAAATTCCGAACAAAGGTGAACTTTCCAAATATTTTTCTTTTCAAATGGTTGCGATATAAACGGCCCATTACCGGTACCAACACAAAATAAAAGCTTTTTCAGTTATTGGGTAGAAGATTGCATTTCGATATTTCTGAGAAACTAATTTATGTCAATTACTTTTAAAGTTTATGAAAGGGTTTTTTAAAATTTTAATAACTTTATTAGAAAAGTAAAAAACGTAGTTATTTTCTCCGTAAGTAGAATAGTACATCAATGTAAAATATAGTTAGCATAAAGTGCGTCTATCCTGGCCTGTTGCAGATCGGATCATGTTGTAGGCAACGCCTGGTGTCATAGAGACCCAGTGCTCTCATATCTTTATACATGGCGAAATTTTGATCGTTCCGGACCATTAAAGGGGTGATTCAGCCTGTCAATATAAACAACTTTTCCTATGGGACAAATGCTGTAAACTCGAAAAAAAATTCGACATTCCCATACAAACTGCCCGGGCGGCTGAACACTTTTGTATGAAAATGTCGAAATAAAATTTGAGTTTCCAGCATTGGTCCCATAGGAAAAATGGTTCATATCGACGGGCTGAATCACCCCTTTAACGGTCCAGAACGATCAAAATTTCGCCATGTATAATAGTGGTCATAGATGGAGATACAAAACTATTTTGAACTTAGGAGTTACAAGATTTACTTATAAAACTTCCTTACGACACTCTATATCTATATCAATGCAATATTTTTTTAGTTTATCACGAGCAGACGCAGCGAGTGATTTGGTTTTTTAATATGTAGTGATGATATAATGATATTATTTAAAGACGTATACAAATCACAAAAGTTAATTTTAGTGTGGATGCACCTTTATGATTTGGAAAAAATATTTTCTCCGTAAAAATGGCATCATGGCGCATTCCTGTAAGATACATAAAAGTAAACATTAATGAAAAAAAATCGTAACGCAATGCTTCCGTCGATAAGATCAATTACTAAAGGGACGGAAATACACCAAAATAAAAGGAGTTTGCGAATTCTTTGATCTCCAAATCAAACTGGGTAACGTACACCGACGACTGATATCCTATAACTTACTACCCTCTCATTTGACGTCATAAAAGCGTAAATAGAGGGCACAAACTTTGGTTTTGCTTATTTTCATAAAAGCTCCCTGCCCAAAACACGCCCTGAAACGGCTTTAGCTTATTTAAGAGATCTCTCAATACTAGATCGAATACGGTGAACAATGTTAGCCGTATTCGAATTTCGATATAAGTATGGATTTGTTCAAAAAACAAAATACTAAATAGAAATCAGAACTAAATAAAATGGTACAAATATTTTGAATGTTGTTTGTTAAGATGGCAACGCACACAAATAAAGTCAAACAAATAACGATAGCTTACTTTTTCAAATAATTTTATAGCATAACGTCTATTTTGAGACAATTAGCAAGCTAGACTACCCAACTCACTCAAAACCCAATATAAAAACACAACTTATCCACAGACGATAGGTTGGGTTCGTTAGGTTTCCTTGTGACGAAAACAGGAGCCAGAGCCCAAAAAACCCAAAAAAAAAACAACTACGGCTAGTGTAGGTAAAGTTTGTTTATTTCTGTAGCGTTACACACCTTTTAATAAATATCATATGAATCGTATGCCAAAAAATAATTCTGACTATAAATATTCTGAGACATGATGGTTCTGCCTTTTTAACAGACTTCAAAAAAGGAGGAGGTTCTCAATTCGTCTGTATGTTTGTAACGCGATTACTAAGTCAGTTATGGATCGAATATAGTGATTCATTTTATGTTCCTATAAACCTAATTTTAAGTTCCAGTTTGTACATTATAGAGTTGAAGACGGTTTTAGTTTTTTGTTAAAATTAATTCTTCATTGACTATATTTAATGTAATGTATGTCAAATAAAGATTCTGACTATGAACTTTCTGCGATCTTTTTCTTCTTGTTGAGTCGTAATGTCTTTTCTAGTAATATTTTATTCACCCAATATGCTGTTACAGCAACCTATCATTTGGCTCCTGTAGTGGATGGGGTGATTTTATAAATCTACTATTTAATAATTATGGCTTTTTACTCTACTTCTAGTCTAAGAATTCGTGAGAAAATTAGAAACTAAATAATGTTGATTTTACCTAATATTGAATAAGTTACAATTATATATGTCAACAGCGGGCCATGGGCTTAGCATCCTTGCTGAGAGTGAAACAAAAAATTAATTAGTCTTTAATCTGGGCTGCCCAAACGAATGAGCCAATTACCATTTCACATTAGCTACATTAGTTTAAATATCGCCGAAACATATCAAAGCATTAATGCTGTCTCAATAGAGTATACGTACTCCGGGCTCCGAAGCATAACAGCTAAGACCTTAACTGGGAAAAAACGCTCGGGCATTGTTAAAAAAGAATTCATTGGATCTATATTTTTTGTAAAATCTGACAACAATATCACCGATCAGCCTTACTAACTCATAAATCAAATAGTTTTTCCTCGAGTTTTCCCAATAATAGGACTAAAAGGCAAGAAAAATTAATCACAGTTGTTGTAAAAACTTTCTGAAAATTAGTGCAAAAATTCTAGCGTGTAGGGCGACATGCACGGACGGCTTGTGTTGTTGTTTGAAACAACTCCGCAAACAATATTAGCGAACAAAAACCGGGTGTCATTTACAATGCAAACGGTCACCGGAATGTACGTGTGAATTGGCAACGACGTAACAATGGGACTCGTAATCGACACCATTATTAGAACCTTCTAACTACTGGGGTTGGAAGAGCAAAAAAGGATCCGAGTTTGATCTCGGCCAAGTCAACATTATCTGGTCCATGTCTTGTTGTAGGTGAAAAGAGTGATGGATGTAGATGAAGCGAGAGAGGATTGTAAGGGTCGTAGCAAGTGGAGAAGTGGAGGACCTTGGTCTCTGCCCAACCCCATGGGAAAAGGGCGTGATCATACTTATAATTCCTTTCTTATTTCTCTCTCACAGAACGTGTTCCCGGTTGCATCCCCATCTGTAATGCCTCGTAGCCCGGGGTTCACTTTTCACACGCAGCTCTAATAGGCCGTTTAGACAAGGCTGCTATGAGCCGGGACGAACCAATAATAATGTAGAATGGCTTTATGTAAACGGCTAAATAAAGCCAGGTCAGTAGCTGATCAACCATCACTGGATCATGAACTGGCTAACTGGCATGGGTTTGCCACTGGCGTCGTGTAATTGGCCCATAATATTGGATTTATAGACCTGTCTCTTCGAGCAAATCGGCTTACCTCACTCCTTTTCTTGCATCGGGAGTTAAGAGGGCCCTGAACGCGCATAACTTCAATCAAACGGAAAAAGGGAATAATGGCAATATTTGGTAATTTTGGTATAGAATCATGCATTTAGCCAATTAAACTTATTTTAATCTACAGCTTAAAATATCAATGGTTTGAGTATTATTTGTTATGATAATTATTATATGTCTCTCAACATATATTAAGAAATCAGAACCGTCGTCTATACGCTTGTCACCGCACAAAAGAGCGAGTAATGTAAAAAGTTTTATTAATTTTCGTCTTGGAAACATCCGCGGCCACGGCCACCAATACAAATGGATCCCATCCAATTAAGGAAAAAAATCTGATCGAACTTTTCTCGTATTTCGTGACGCGCTGGTCATGACTGGATTTGAAAATAGGCATGCTAAATGAAGAAAATTAATATCATATAAGCTTTTTAAGGTTCCGTAGCTGTATGGCAAAAACCGGAACCCTGATAAATTCGTTATGACCGTCTGGCGGTATGTCCGTATGCCATAGCCATTTTATTCCGAAACTACTGAGACTACACAGTTGAAACTTGGTAGGTAGATGTATTCAATTCTGTCAAACGCTTTGCGATTTTTTTACAAAAATAAGTTTGAGTTTGATTCATGAAAATGAAGCTATTTTTTTATTCCTTCAAATCTGTACGTGCGTGTTGTCTATAGATAGGTCTTTAAAAATTACATTGAGGTTTCTAAAACTATTTTTCTTAAAGTTAATTATGAAAGTGAAAAAGAAATATATAAAAACAAAGTTATCTTTGCTGGCAAAACAATATAGAGGTGTTGGGTTAATCTAAGCTTCTATGGAACCCTTCACGGGCGAGCCCGAATCGCGCTTGGCCAATTTTTAAGTATACATACCCTAGCTACCTAACAAAGATTTCACGCCAATACAAAATATATTTTTTTTTAAATTTATGTGTTATTTTTAAAACACATTTTTGCGTGAGGTTACTGTTAAGCATTTCAGCAATGTGGTTTCATTAACGTCTCAAAATATATGACTTTATAATTTTTAGGTGAGTATATCTAAAAGGGTTATTTGTTTAGAAATGTTTTTTCACTATTGTGTTTATTTTTGCATTCAGGCGAAGTGAGTTCACACACTAGCGCCACCCAGCAATTAATTCTATAAGTCCTAAATCATATCAAATTTAAAAAACATAAATAGCTGAATGCCCTAGTAAGTAAATTAATTGTAGTATTATTGGTACAAGTTTTCACTATTTTCTGTTCGATGATTTAAGAGAACAAATTATTACCGCCCAAAGTGGCCACCTTTGGCAGTAAAAATTCGTTCGCTTTTAAACTTAGATTGTAATATCTTTGCAAAGTAACAAAAAAAATAAGTACTACAAGTAATTCACTAGGGCAATCAGCTATTAGATTTCTTGAATTTCATTTGATTTAGGAGTAAATGAATTAATTGCTGGGTGGTGCTAGTGTGTGAACTCACTTTGCCTTCATATAATATTCATACGCGTGAAAAACAAGAAAAGTTTTGATTTCTCACATTACATTGCCCTCCTTCAGAGTGGATCAGTGGGGTGAAAATAACTCCCGTTTTCAAACATCATCACATCATAAATCGATGCATCAATAACCATACGGGAAATTAGAGAAAAACGTTTTCGTTCCCGACTTCCTTCATTGAAATTGAACTTAAAACCATTTGGCTCAGAGGAAAAAGAGATTGCGCCTTAAAGGCTATTGAAAATATAGTGTATCTATTTCTTTATAACATCATATACTGTGGTGTTTTATACAGACATACATACATACAATCACGTCTGTATCCCTTGCGGGGTATACAGAGCCCAGGGTCATAAAACATGTCATAAGCATGTTATTGGGAGTTAAGGTGAACGGCGGAATCAAAATAGTGATGGGTTACTAGCCGCATCGCCTATTGACGTGATTGCCTAGATTTTTTACCCAATCTGCCCGGGAAGATAGCTGCTTATCTTTTTTTCCATATATATTCTTTGTTTTTCCTTTTCTAAGCCTAAGCTAGCATTGAAGAACATGGAATGTCTCTATTATTATAAATAACTAGCTGTTACCCGTGGCTACCCGCGTTATATATAGCCTATGTCCTTCTTAGTACCCTAATCTATGTGTGTGCCAAATTTCATGATGATTGATTCATGAGACTAGGTAGAACGTGAAAGCGTAACAAATAAACAAACTCACTTTCGCATTTATAAGTATTGGTTGGGATAACGTCGGTCAATAGACTTCCCTATATTAACGGTGAAACATACGGTACCGATAAATATTCTACACATCCCCTCTGCTGCTTTTATTTTTATTTTCAATATCCTTTTTCATTTTTTAATAGTGCACGTAGATAGTGGAGAGTATCCCCACGGAGCAATATTTCAGGCGAGGATGGGAGGGGCAGTCATCCGTCAAGATAAATAGCTCTTCTGAACATAAAATACAGTTAGGTGTCATCTTGTAGTCTGATCGGGGTGAAATATCTGCAGAGTTAAGCATGCCACTTGTTTACAATAAAACTAATATTTTAGAGTTCCGTGCCAAAAGGGTAAAAACGGGACCCTAATGACGTGCGGAAGGGTGAACAAAGGAGTGTTAATAACTAAGACCCCGTTGTCCTCCCGTCCGGCCTTCGGGCACACACGGGTAACTATTTAAGTTTAAGTTAAAGTTTGCACAGGATTTGTATATTTTTCACAAATAGAGTAACAAATAATAAAATATTTTGTTACTGTTAAGAAAAAAAGATCCTACAATACGAATGTGGGTTTATGAAATTAGCCGCAGCCGAGTTTCTTTTTCAGTTTCAAAAACTTTACTACAACTTAACTTTATTCTCGACTTATCTGGCAACAAATTATTATTTATGTATTATCGAGCCATCATACTAAGCCTCTGCGGCTTGGTATGTGGGTCCCGTCTTTACCCTTTTATCTTTTATGAACGGAATCCTAAAAATACTGAATTCGTTTTTAATAGCACTAATGTAGTAGGAGGTGGATTTATGTTAATAGATTATAAAAATACTGTCAAATATTTCTAGTTTCTATCTAAAATACTGTTGAGAACACTTTTAATTTGATATCAATTCGTTCCGTGATCTAAAAAACCGGCCAAGTGCGTGTCGGGCCACGCGCAGAGTAGGGGTTCCGTAGTTGCGAATTACAACTTTAAGTTCACACTGTTCACACTCGCACCTCACAGTTTGACGACCAAAAACATCTAACAGTGAATGAGATTTTATAAGTTGGTTGCCTATAACTTTTTAGTTTGCACTTAGTACTCAGCTCTGATAGTTTTCCTTTCAACTTCAGTATATATACCGCTGTAATTTTTTTCACGTATCCATATATAACCGTTTAGCAGATATACCCCCCGGGAATATTTCGGAAACGGATCTGTTTGAGAGAATAAAACCTTATTGATGACTATGTAAAAAGAATATGATTATTGTCATTATGTCACTTGTCAAATAGAAAAATACTATGAATAAATATGGCTAAGTTGAGAAAAGTATAATATTTTATTTGGTACTAGTCTAAGTATAAAAACAATATACAGTCCACGATTAAACATGGTCCTTTTCGGCCAGCAGTAGTTGAGCCAGTAAATTAAGCTTTGGAAAAATGGTGCAGTATAGTCTGACATAGTAAGGTCAGATACTGGGATGCAGAGTTGGTTGGAGGCTGCGATGAAGAAACAATACACACATGCACATGCTTGTTGCTGCCTGCATGCCCATTTGATTTAATTCCAATTGATTGCTATTGATTGACAAGGAGCTATCAGATAAGTTTAATGTGCAAGCATTCTTGTGAGTACAATTTCATCTTAATTTCATGGAGTTCAATGGTAAACTTAAAAGGTCATTTTTTGGTTTTGTGCATTAGGGTGGTTCTACACTAGTGAAATATTGTGTGTTAAGGTGGAAGTATTACCAAACTATTTAAAATAAATTATTTAATTATTTTCTATTGTGAATTTGTTTTCTACGTTTTATATTTTTTGAAATGTATAAGGTTTTTCCTTGGTGATAACTTTTGAAATATCGGTGATTAAAAATATTTTAATAATGGAGGGCTGGCTCAACTGGCAAACGGATTTAAATGAAAGAATGGCTAAGGCCTTTTCAAACTTTAATAAATCTCCAAAGGATAGTTTATGTGATACTTACGTTGAGACCAGGCTTGCTAGTTTAGAGGAATTGTGGAAAACATTCAAATCTACTCATGAACAGATTATAAGGGAATACAAACGAGAAGATTTACAAAAGGTCTCATACACCAAGGAAGATCTCTTTGATAAAACAGTGGAATTATATACGGATTACAAATCAACATTAAAGAAATATCTGAAAGACTTTAAGCAAAATAATGAGATTGCTGGAAGTTTATTAAAACTGCCAAAAATAGTTATTCCTCAATTTTCTGGCAGGTATTCAGAGTGGACTTCTTTTAGACAAATGTTTGTTTCTTTGATTCATTCAAACAAATCATTAAACGAAGTTCAAAAATTATATTATTTAAAGGCTTATTTAGTCGGAGAGGCAGAACAATTAGTAAGACATATACCAATTACGTCTGAAAATTATATACACTGTTGGCAAAGGTTAGAAACCAGGTACAATAACAAGAATTATTTGGTGAACTGCATACTTAGTAGACTGGTGAATCAATCTAGTATTTCGATCGAGTCACCAGCATCTTTAAGAAATCTTTTAGATACTACCTCTGACTGTTTGGTTGCTTTAAAACATTTAGATATTGATATCAGTAATTGGGATGTTTTTGTTATACATATCATTAGTCGTAAATTAGACCCAGAAACCAGAAAAACCTGGGAACTAAAGGTATCAGCTGACACGTCAAATAAATTGCCGTCTTTTGCCCAATTTTCTGAATTTCTCCAGGATAGGTTTAGGGCATTAGAAAATTTACATTCAAAACCAGAGCTCTCAAACTCCACGGAGCTACCAATTTCAGAGATAATTAAGAAAACCATATGTAAATTCTGTTCTGCGGATCACAAGCTGTTTTGTTGCAAAAGGTTCAGCGCTTTAGATAAAAGTCAACGTTTTAATTTTGTTTTAAAAAATAGCATATGTTTTAATTGTTTAGGCAATAATCATTCGACTAAGTACTGTCGGGTGAAGCCTTCGTGTAGTTTGTGTAACAGGAAACACCACTCGTTGCTACATGGTTCATGGTTCGATAATTATAATGACAGAGTGGCCAAAGAAAGTTTTAGTCAAAATTCAAATTCATCAAATAAAGTCGTGGTAGGTAAATCTCACTTGGTTCATAGAAATGTTAGAGAATTGGAACCAGTAATTCTACCTACAGCCATGGTCAATGCTGAAGCAAGTGATGGAAACAGTTTAATGTTGCGATCTTTAGTCGATCAAGGATCTGAAAGCAATTTTATAACGGAAGCTGCTGTATGTGCGCTTGGATTGAAAAGATATCAATGTGACAGTAAAATATATGGTCTCGGTAGTAGAAATTATACCACTTGTAAATATTTTGTAATACTTTGTTTTAGGTCTTTATACAATTCATTTTTGTTGAAGAGGAAGTTCTATGTTTTACCCAATATCACTTCGTTTTTACCAGAAAAGCAGTATGATGTTTCAAATATGTCAAATTTTTATAAGATTCAATTAGCTGATCCAAATTTTAATATTCCCAACAAAATCGATATCTTGTTAGGGGCTGAGGTACATTCTCGTATTTTAAGGCAAGGCCTGCATAAAGGTTTTAAAGAATTTCCCATGGCACAAAATACGTATCTAGGATGGATGGTATCAGGTAGAGTTTTTAATGATGAACGAAATGATGCGCAACTTAAGTACAACATAATAAACGGCAGCAGTTCTACAATAAGGTCCTGCAGTTTACAATGCAAACTGTTAAGAGAAAGTTATTCTAAACCATATTTTTATAATTCAAGACTTGTATGTAAATAGTGTTATGTTTGAATTATACTATTTTATTTTGAATTAGAAGTCTATGAGTTAAGTTTTTATATTCTATTGTATTGAAGCGAAGGTTTATTTTATTTATTGTTCCTATAAGAAAGGGCAATAGTGCCCTTTGGTGGGGAGTATGTTTGAGAGAATAAAACCTTATTGATGACTATGTAAAAAGAATATGATTATTGTCATTATGTCACTTGTCAAATAGAAAAATACTATGAATAAATATGGCTAAGTTGAGAAAAGTATAATATTTTATTTGGTACTAGTCTAAGTATAAAAACAATATACAGTCCACGATTAAACAGGATCCCTTAATCGAAAAATGTTGTTCTCAATCTCACAATATTTTTTAAAGACCTATTTTTAACGATACCCCACACGATAGGTAAATAGAGAAAAAAAATACTTCCCACTTCACATATATGGGAGCTACCCTAAAAAAAATTTTAGTCAAGATTTTTTCTACCACTTTTTTCTCATGATACATACCCATACCAAATTACAGCTTTCTAGTACTTATAGTCTCTGAGTAAAACCGCGGATAGACAGACAGACAGACATGGCGAAACTATAAGGGTTTCTTGTTTACTACGGAACCCTAAAAATGCCGTAATGTAGTCAACTAAATTAATACTACTTTGGAGCCATTACCTGAAACGAAATATATAATTACCAAAAAAGTCTCACGCCACCTTTTCAAAATACATAGATGTGACGTGCGTGACGAAATTGTAGGCATTTCAGCAATTCGTTTTCATAACGTCTATAAATGTGAGTCCTTATATCTTTTAAATCTTAATGTATTTTTGGTTAAGATTTTCTTTACAGATGTGTTTACATCGGGTGGTCTTTCCATAGTAATACAAATTTATATTCTTCGTGTCTATTAAAGCATTAAAATTTTGAGCTAGTAAAGCAGCCTGTACTTTATTCAGACGCTAAATAAACTATTAACTTTTCCTAAGCTTAAATTGGCATTAAAATTCAATGGGAAAGAGGACAATTCTCGTTAAGCAAATAATTTCCTTAATTTGCTGTTTTGAAACTTTAGAACTTACACAAAGACCTTTTGTCCCGGAGAATGCTTGTGATTTATTTTGGTAGTCATTTACATTCTGTACTGATTGCCGGAGACTGACTCCTCACTCCTCGGGAGGCGGTAATCGGAGTTAGTAATCAACTGTGGCTCAAATTAACCCACGTGGTAAATTATTTAATGAGCGGCAGGATAACTAGAGTTCACCTGATATTATTGTGGTCAGATAAAGCTAGCAGGAGCTGTACCTATTTTTTATGAAATCCTAACTAATATTATAAATGCAAAAGTGTGTTTGTTTGTTTGTTACGCATTCAATCCCTACCTACTGAAGCGATAATCATGAAATTTTGCATACACATAGTTTAGTGTACTGAGTTGGACATAGGTTTCTTTACACTTGGTTTGGTGTAGGAAAATTAATGAGATTATATAATGAGAAAAGAGTTTATGAAGGTAAAACGGAAGCGTACATCGGCCTGTTTTATTACGGTAGTATAACGCTTTCGTTTTACCTTTAACTTGAACTTATGTTCAACTTATTCAAAAAAGTTTTATCCGCAACAATTTGTTCTTGATTCGTTCATAAACAGTTGCACCATTTATTGTAAAATATGTAAACATATTTGCAACAAAAGCTTCGTATCGATAGCAAAAAGACAAAAAATTGAGAGAATGATTTTTCAGATACATTTTTTAATAAGTATTATAATAAATTATGGTATTATAAATATTTGTAAAATACTGTTATTTGTTAAATAGTTTCTTATTTTCGAGAAAATAGAATGATTTCCAAAGAAAACCAATATTACCATTCAATAAGACTTAGCACAAAAGTTGGCATTCAGATTTATGCAAACAATTTTCTGTTTTAATTTAGCAAAAATGGAATTCTTAATAAATACTCAGAAGAAAATTGTATTTAACCAAACTGAGAACTTTGACTTATAGAATGAGAAGTACTCAGGAATTATGATAATTTGAAATCGATGATATTTCGGTCTCAATGAGAAATCACTTGAAAAAATAATGAAAACCAGCCAAGTGCGTGTCCAGTCATGCGCAGTGTAGGGTTCCACAGCTGCGAATCACTTATATTATCAAAACTCAATTTTGATAATATAAGTGATTCGCAGAGAGTTATTCGCGCTTTTTCACTAATGAAGTTTCTGATTTTGTACAGTATCTTTAGCCGATAAAAACAGTTCCTGACTAAGTTCAAAATATGTTTTTCAAAACGTAGCCCATCATCCAGCACTATTCCCAAATTCTTTGCCTCTTTAACGCATTCAATATTAGTACCCGCAATCTGTATCACAGGGTCCTTGGCCAATATTTTGTTGACCTGATTCCTTGATCCTAGAACCATGAACTTGGATTTTAAAGGATTAAGGACCAAAGCGTTGTTTTCAGACCAATTGACAATATTATCCAGATCCGTCATTAGCTTCTGCAAAGGTATATTTATATTTCCAGGCTCGCAGGCTATATACAATTGGACGTCATCTGCGTAGCAATGGAATTGACTATGACTTATTACACTAGGAAGGTCCGCACTATATATTGCAAAGAGTAAGGGCCCTAATATGGATCCTTGAGGGACCCCTCTTTTTACCGGTTTAGGGGCTGATGTCTCAATAGAACCGTCATCTTTAACAAGCTTTACTGATTGATAACGATTTTGAAGATAACTATTGAACCATTGAATGGTGCCAGAGTCAAAACCATAGTACGAGAGCTTGGCCAAAAGTAGAGGAACAAAAATAGGTACAAAGTACCCCATATTTTACATGTATGTGAGCAACCCTAAAGAATTCTTTATTTTAAATTTTATTTCACGATGTATGATAGATATTATATAATTTCAATCACGCCAAAAATTCGTGAAATAAAATTTAAAATAAAATATATCCATGCTAAATAACAACTTTCTAGTACTTATAGTTTTTGAGCAAAACCGCTGACAGACAGACAGACGGACAGACAAACACGTCGGACACAAGGACTACAGTAAAAAATGTTGAAACATGGCACGGTATCTAATTGTCTCTGTCTTTCATAAATTGGCGCTGCCTTTCACCCTCTCAGGTGGATTTGGTTATTATTGAACAGCAACAAGCAAAGCATTTATTGATTAGTGCCTGTCAACACACGCCAACTATTTAGAGAGGTAAACTTACATACATGCTATTACGTTTTTTTTCCCTTGCGGGGTGGAGCTTAGGTCCACAGAAACCCAAAGGCCACGTTCAGCATGTTGATGGGCTTGTAGGTGGAGAACGGAATCAAAATACTGATGAGTTGCTAGCCGCATCGCCTATTGACATGATTCTATTAGGAAATCCAAGCTTACACTACTTATCCCAATCCCAATCCCAACTAATATTATAAATGCGAAAGTGAGTTTGTTTGTTTGTTTGTTACGCTTTCACGCCGTTTCTACTGAACCGATCATCATGAAATTTTGCATACACATAGGTTAGGGTACCGAGAAGGACATAGGCTATATATTACGTGGGCGAAGCCGCGGGTAACAGCTAGTAGTCTATTAATAAAACATAACTTTTTCATCTGTTACGGAATTGGCTTACAGGTCGACAAGTCTAATAGGTCGTAAATGAAACAGTAAATTACGTTCTAACGCTTAATTTGTACATCGATTAGCATTAGTGGTAAATACTCACTACCTACTTTGTATACCTACTAATATTAGCCTATAAACACATCTTTTCCTCACGCATACATATTTGTATTGATTAAATGACGTACTTTCTATATTATTATTATGAGCCATTAAAGAATGTCCCAATGTTGGGCAAAGGCCTCTTTCTCTCGCTTTGGTTTCTCTTTCTTTTACTTTCTATAGCGAATTCTAAAAAAATATGGAAGTATCGACATTTCGAAAGATATTACGTAAGCTCTGTTTCAAAAGGTTGGACTATTCTACGTAGGCTATTTGATTTATTTATGTTTTTAATATTTCCTAATCTTACACGTAAATTTATTGAAACAACAATACCTATAATTAGAAAAAAAAGCATTTGAAACATGTTTTCCAAGAATTACAAGGAAATTTCTATAAAAAATAAGATTATGAAAATGGCTTTGGACAAATCTTAATTGCCATGATAGTTACTAACTCTTTATTTGGTTAAGTTATGAGTTACCCTGAAATTCAATACGGAAAACGACACCATTTTATTTTTATTTAAAATTTAATTAAGTACACAAAGATTAAGTATTAGTTGACAGGTTAATGCTAAATTCAAAATAGGTTACCTTGATATTTCAATACGTCTCTTTCCCTCATGTCTTCTATCTCATGGAGTATTCCAGTATTCCTCTTTTCAAAGTATATACACCTTTTTATCTTTTATGATCTTATTTACCATAAGCTGGAGAAATTGATAACTTAAAACACAAATAATGTGCTTCGTTTTCAGGTAGAGCACCCGTTCTTGTTAAGGAGCAATTTTTTGTCATTACCAAGCCTTGATATCTTTCGCAGGAGCTCGAAGACAATAAATTAATTACGGTGGGCCTCGTATGTTAGCGGCCGGGTACTTGATATATTCGGTGTTGGGGAGCTACCAACTAAATGGTGTTTGCGCCGTTAATGAGAATTATGTCCTGTGTAATATGCGTTATCTCTGTTAATACAGAGAAGGTTATAGAGACCTGACCGGGGGGCCAGTCATGATGGAAACCGATCTTTTTCTGATTGGCCTAGGTCTTGGATGTTTATCTATGTATTTGTTTCTTTATTAAATATGGTCTCCTATAACACAAGACTCCAGCCTATTTAGGGGCAAGCTCAATCTGTGTGATTTGTCCGTATATACTCGTATTTATTTATGCTCTAGCAGTGGAGACGATAAAAAGACCTCATGATGATGATGTCTGTTTGATATTGTTTACCTATCACAAGGAAAATTGCACAGACTCTTAAAAACTGTTCTGATGTCATCAGATTATATATATTATATTCATACATAAGTACGCGACCAGGACGTTCTATTTTTAACTAAAAAGTAATGCACCACTTTTGACAGCCAAGTTATTTGACTGATTGTGTTGAGACCCCAACAATGTTTTTGCAAGACCCATACAACGATATTCACAATTGGTTTTGGAGAGATTTGAGAAAAGATATCCCCACTTCACACGTAGAAGAGGAATCTCACAAAGTTTTAATGAGACCGATTTGAAGTATTTACAAATAAGAGTCATATTTTATTCAGATCGATTTACAAAATACGGAGTATTGAGGACAACAAACATATTAAGATCTCTTTTTTTAAGTGTTTTAAAAATGTGCTGTCGATCAATTTCCTTAATTTTGTGCTTAAAACCACCTAAATCTCTATTTGAAGGTAGGCTTATGGGTACTGCGTAACATTTCAGAATTATGGACCGCGACATATAATTTTTGCTTTATGCCAATCTGTCTTGTGTTGCCATTCAGCGACATTTCTCGTGGCTTGAAATACGGATTTATGTATACATGTCATGTGTGATTAATTATTAAAACAAATAAAGGGAAATGTGGGGGTTGTTTCATGCCAAGAAGTTAAAAAGCTGGCAGGAGAAAGAGGGAGTTGGAAGGAGCTACACTGCCAAAAGCGCCGCTTTTAAATTATGATGATGATGTCTTGTAATTAAAATTATATTGTTTTGACTGTTTCATACAATTACGTTAATTTACTCCAGTTGGATTGGATAATGGATAGTCTGATTATTACATTGGGTAAAAAAAATGCACTCCATGACTTAAATTACAAATAGCTCCCTGAGTCAAAAAATTGGTCTTAAGGCACCGACAATATTTTTCAAGCATGGGCATTACGGTTAAGCTTTGAGTTTTGTCAAATAAATATCTGACTGCAAGCTGAAATGGAAAAGGATCAGTGGAAATAATAAACGAAGGCGTTGGCCCTAATATCTTCTTAAAATTCTGTACACGGACGGATATGGGATACCTTATTACATACACATTTTCATACGTATCCATGTTACCCAGCCTTCCATTCAAATTAGGGCACCAAAAGGGACGGAATTACCTCGGCACTATGCTGTGCGATAGGGGTTGGGATTTTGTTTATTTTTCATTTACTTGGTGAGCAGACGCCCCGGACGTTGTAAATAGGTAACCCTCCCCTTGAAATGGCAGGAATCTTGTGTAAATGGCTAAGATCATGAAGTTCAGAAATAATAAAAACAAAATAATAATTAAAGGCGGTTGGTTCCGTACAAGAAACGTGTTTCTTAGCGTTGAGTCTTGATTCTGTTAATGGTGCTACTAATTTACTAATTAGCCAGTAAACTACAGATAATTAAGAAAAATAATAATGTCCGTGTAACCAACATGTCTCGGAGGATGGACAAAAGCAGAGTTGATTTTTTTTAATTTTCTATATAGCTAAACAGCTCTAAGTGAGCTATTGCTGGTATACCGGGCGCCGGGTGTTTGAATAATGCAATCGTTGCTCCGATCAATACTATTCAAAAGCATATCATACATTGGTATTTCCAGGAACGGGTCCTGCCTGGCTGGAGACCTACGTTACACCGTCTACAAAAGCCCTTTACGAGTTGGATCTGTATCCCCATGCAAGCTTTCCGAAGAACCAGGGTAAATCGTAATTTCGTAATAACAACGTAATTAATAAAAATGGCCACTTTTAGCGTAAAAGCTAAATTTAGTCTCACGTTTACAAACTTAAATTGTAAACAGTTCAATAAATAAATGAAGGGTTATCATGGGCCTCGCAGAACAACATTATTATTTATATACGTGTTACAATTAAATGATTTATTTAAAATGAGAGGCAGGACAGTACTGGACCCTGATTAATCTACCGAAAATTAAGGCTTCCGTTATGCTCATTTGATTTCGTTGACAATAATTTCACAGTATAATTAGCGTAAAATAAAAGCTTGCCACACAAAGATGACTAGGTTGAAAAACTTATAAATAACTATAATATAATAGGAGACTGTTTCGATGAAGAAAAGAGAGCATAGGCTCTCTTTTCTTTATCGGAACACTCTCCAACTGAACCAACGAGTACAAACCCCACTGCTAAGCATAGGCTTAGCAGTGGGGTTTGTACTCGTTGGTTGGAAAAAGGAAAGAAGTCGATACCAGTATAGCTTTTGCCAAACCTTTGATCACATGCACTAGCCTTGATTTTTTACAGCCTGGAGCACTTTTTATGATAAAGATAAGTATTCTAAAAGCATTAAATGCTAAAAACTTACATTGAGCACGATTATGAAGAAGTCCAGCGTAAACAGGAACGACGTGATAGGGTTAAAGTTGAGCTGAAACAATAAATAACAAAGTTTTTTACAATATAATTATTAATCATCTCAGTTAAATAAGGAGTGCTATTTTTGAAAGCCTGTGACTTTCTAGTGTGTAGCTTCCGATGTCCAACCATCAGAGCCAGGGCTGTGACCCCTAAAAAACTGACACTTTGGCATTTACCAATGCATCAAAATACGTCGCGACGAAAGCTCACGCACGCACCGATATAATTTTTTTCTTTATTTCATTTTCCCCTTCAAAATGTTAAATTAAAAACTGCTTATCCTGCACACATTTAATAGTAGGTAAAAATTTGGTGTCACTTGTAATTTTCCCGCGGTCGGTCCATATTATTCCTAGGCCCATGCTAGACGCTTGCCTTTTCTTTATACATAACATAAACTTTAATCTTCAACTCTGTCATATGTCAAATCCGTCGATATCAATAGCAAGCTTCTTCTCCTAAGGTACTACAGATAAGTAATTAAGATTTTTTTTCATATAACCTTATTGAAAGGCTTAAGATCTAGGCTTGTGACATACGGATATGGAGTCTTAGTAATTGTTTCTCGTTGGCACTCTTTGGGTACGGAACCCTAAAGAGGTCCTCTTACTTCGTGAACGTGAATCCCTGACACAAGCAAGCTCCAGCGCTGGACGTGAATTAAAGCTAACAGAGTGATGTATAGCTTAATAAAATCTTGCTCTGACCACGGCAGGTGTGACAAATAGTCCAGCGGGTTAACCAACGTGAAAAATGGCTCGTGTATCTAGCGAATAAAACTGACTGTATTGATCTGTATATATTTTTATTTTATTGTTATTATTTGTTTATTTGACCCGATTTTAATTACACATAATATAATCCTATTTAATAATCACTATCCTATTATTTGCAAAAAACAAGGATTTTACGAGAAGATTTTATGAAGTTGTATTATACCTGAAAACTCTAAGGCATCTTGAATGCATCTTCCTTAAGGGCCCACACTAGGCACACTAGCGACGCCAATAATGTTATCCCTAATACTTTACAAATAGAAAAATTCAAGAATGTAAATCATATAAGCCTTAGTAAATAACCTGAAGTATTTTTGGAATCATGTTTAATATTATCAGAATCAGTGAGAATTATGAGAATCAGATTACCGTCAAAAACGGTAGTTTTTGGCAATAAAGGAATAAAATTATTGGCGTCGCTAGTGTGCCTAGTGTGGGGCCTTAACTAAATCATTCTCAAGACTCATTCTGTCACTGGGCCGATAAACTAGTAAGACAAAGACGGACTGAGATTAAGATTGTCATTAGTTATAATTATTTTTAAATATTCGGGGTTACTCTATTCTGTCAAAGATACTCATCCTATTTAAATTATTTTAAGCATTTAAGAAAAGAACAAAAAATGTGATGAAATCCTTGGTAGGTATATGACAAGTCAACCATTTATACTTACATAAAATTAAAGCTCAAAAGCTAAGATACTGACTGAGTACGAAATATTTATTTTTATCATGGAATCTATCTCGACCACCAACTTACTGTGGGGCTGGCTCAATTTGTATGATTTGTCCTTGTAATGATTTGTTTTGATGATATTTATTTACTTTTTATTTCAATATTTAGTTAATTTGTTTAATTACCGTCAAAATTCTCTAGTAGAAGACACTCAGTAATTTGCAATTTCTTAAAAATAGTTTACAGCCAGTAAAATTTCGTGCGCTGCTCATTCAACCCATCTGCGGTCACACTGCACTTGTTAGTTACATTTCCAGTAGTAGGTACATTTATTTGACCTTAATTTATAGTAAACAGATGTAATGGCAAAGATCAATTTAATGTGTATTTTCTGTATCTAGCAACTTTATAAAGATGCCACGAATTGGTAAGCCTTAACTATAAACGTATGATTAAAGTGAGCCGCGTTGCTTGATATATGTAAGAGTATACGAAAAGGTCCTTTGCCTTCGACTACTGTTTTCCTTGATGTTATGACCTTTTTCCAGTTATCGTCCAACACATTTTCGTACATAATAAAGGGGCGTGGGTTGACTCTTTGTCATTGGAATGTATGTAAAACACAATTTTAGACCTCACGGAATTTTGGAGCCAATGCATATGTCAGTGACTTTACCTTTCCATGATAAAATATCATTTAAGTTTTTAAAAATAAATGTTCAGGGTGAAAACAAGGGCCAAAATAGTTAAAAAATATAACTGCGGTACTACTTTGAACTTTGACGATCAATTCATAACTAATCACACATGCATGTCTTCTTTTAAATTAAGCATATAAAAACTATTGCTTGTGAAAAAAGCAGACTCACTAAAAGTAGTAAGTAGGTAACCAAAAGTAAAAAACATCCTTGGGCTTTCAAACCTCTTTTGTTATCATAATAAATCATAACGCGACAATAACGTCGACTAAGTAATCTTATAAAGTAAATTCTTGTAAGTAAATTCGCGCCAGATTATCTCAGAAAGGAGCATAATATTAATAAATTCAAATATGTTCCATTTTTAAGTTGAGACAAAAAAATTATATCCAAGATAAATGAATTAAAATATGTATGAATGTGTTTTTTTTTAATTTATAATCAAAAACATTATTTATGATGGTGTATATTTAGCCACTATCAATTTTTTGAGTATATAAAGATGATTTGAATCTATATAATCACTTTTTGCTCCTTCTATAAGTATATACTGTGTCTTATATAAGACCCGGAGTAGAATAGGACCACTCCAAGTCTTCCCGTGGATGTCGTAGAATGCGACTTAGGTAACAAATAAGCTTTTAAACATCAAGCAGACCTCTCTAACCCGTCTGGTCAGTGTGGAGAATGTAGGCCAAATCCTCTGACTGCTCTAGCTATTATTTGGCTGTGATAGTATAGAGAGGGTCGTGCTCCAGCAGTGGAAACTAAAAAAGACCTGATGATGATGATGATCTTTAAATGAATACGCAATTTTCTTATGTATTAAATAAATTTCGTGAACTTCTTAACAAACATGAAATGGTCAATGCTACATAACAGTTGCTTCCTATTTCGTTCGTATCAGATTGTATAAAATTTGTACATAGTAACATCTAGGTATTTTATTTATTAAATTTCCTGTATATCTTCTGAGAGCCGTGCAGATATACAGACTCTTTGGTAAACAATTTGCACAACGTTCGGTTAACAAACAGGAAATGGTTAATTAGCCGCGCTGTTCCGGCCCTGTCCCACCGGGCCGATGTGTAAATAAGCTAGAGTTGATTATTATTTTATTCATATCGGAATGTATACAATGGGCATGTTGACTAAAATTTTTTTCATGTTGTTATGTAAAGACCTACCAAAAATAAATACAATAGTGAGAGAAATACATTTCTAAACAAAAACTCTTTCAGTTATAAAAGTTTTAAAGACACATGTTTTTAGACGTGAAAACGTGCTGCTGAAATTCCTACATATTTGTGACGTCACAAGCTTTTCATTTGTATGGGTGGCGTGCGAACTTAGTTTGGTAGCTATACGGAATACTTCGTTTATGGTAATGGTTTCATAATAAAAGTTGCTATAAATTTAGCGGACTACAATACAATTGTAATTAAAGATTTTCATACTTTAAAAAAACCGGCCCGGTGCGTGTTGGGCCACGCGCAGTGTAGGGTTGCGTAGTTGCGAATGACAACTTTGAGTCCACACTATTCACACTCGCACCTTACAGTTTAACGACCAAAAACATCTAACAATGAAAATAGTATGAAATTTTACAGTTTATAAGTTGGTTGCCTATAACTTTTAGTTTGTACTTAGTACTCAGCTCTGATAGTTTTCCTTTCAACTTCAGTATATATACTACTGCTGTAATTTTTTTCACGTGTCTATATATAACCGTTTAGCAGATAGAGGGGGGGGGGGGGGGACTTACCTCTAACAAAAATTCGCGGAAACGGATCCCTAAATCGAAAAATGGTGTTCTCAACCTTACAATATTTTTGAAAGACCTATTTAACGATACCCCACACGATGGGTAAATTGAGAAAAAAAACTTACTCCCCCACTTTACTTGTATGGGAGCTACACTAAAAAAATATTTTTTTCAAGATTTTATTCTACCACTTTTTTGCCATGATTAATATACATACCCATACCAAATTACAGCTTTCTTGTACTTATAGTCTCTGCGTAAAACCGCGGACGGACAGACAGACATGGCGAAACTATAAGGGTTCCTTGTTTACTACGGAACCCTAAAAATGGTCCTATTCACCCAACTTTAAAGAAGCTTTAAGATCACTTAACGAATTGATATCAAATTAAAAGTGTTCTTTATAGTGTTTTGAGATAGAAATTAGTTTCATTAGAAACAAATTTTATATAATCTTAACATTAGGCAACTATCGTATTGACGAAAGTATTTTTTTTTATATTAGAATTCATATCGGAATAAATAAAATTCTCGGAAATAAATATATTACCACGGGAATTACCGCAATTATTTTTGGGATTTGCCTGATATATTGGCAACATTGCAGTTGCCGTCTTCACATACTGACTAACAAACTGCGGTGTATGCTAAAACTATCAAAGAAACCGTTTCGGTCTCCACTCTTACTTAGTCGTATTATATGCATGCTTTTCACAAAATGCACAGATAGAGTCCGTTCGTAAACTTTTCTCTGGAACGCGTACTTTTGCACAACTCAATAACTAGACTTCATCCTTCTTATTTCAATCTATATACTACCCGAGGTATAAGTAGCATTCACTCGCTAATATCTTCGGGTGATGCAGCTTTATCTACTTAGTTGTCGGCGCAGTGATAATAAATCAATCACCAAGCACGAAAGCTTAAAATCGTAAATACTTATATATTTTACCTTTGACTTGTGTGTCAAAAATCTTTCAGCCACATACAGCTGGAAAAAATTATTATCGTAGTAATAATAATTAATACATTTGTTAATTTAAAACTTTTCTGTTTTATTATTTATTTGTATAAATTATGCACCTATGAATTTTTTTAATCAAGAATAATCTATCAAAAACAGCAAGTAAATTTGAAGTATATACATAAAAGTATACATACAGGCTGATTCTGAACTCTGAAAATATTTATTTTCTCGGAATCAGGAACTCTATTAGAACTAATACATATTCTTTTGTATAATTAGAATACAAATTTAGGAAAAATCATGGACTTAGGAATTACATGAACCAGACGCGGAGAAATCACAAGTGACGCCAACTTTTTACGTTACAAATGCGCAGCATAAGAAGGCTTTATTTAAACTTTTATTTTAACTTTATTTAAGAGTTTCGAACAGGGGAAAAGTAGGATAAATTGCATGCATTATTAATGTTGATGTGTGCGTGAGCTTGTATCGCTACACGTTTGCATGAATTACTCTTAGGACCATGGAAAAAAGTGAAAAAATGGACAAATTCACCAATCAGATAGTTAGTTGAATTCATATTGGAATACAAGAAATGTGTTGGTTATGAATTTTTGTTATGCGATTCATTGTTTTATTAGATATTTCGATTATGTTTAGATATCTTGCCAAAATTAGAACGCGTGGTAACTATGACAAATGATAATGCTAATAAGTATAAATTCTAAATCTAATTTTACGGGAACCAATATTATGCGATTGAACTTGCACCCCTTTTAATTTGCCTAACCACTAATTCTGCGGCGGGCTTCGGGCTGCGCGCAAATAGTTCAGGTGACTTTTGATTATTTCAAAATAATTAAATAAAAAATAAAAAAACACTCATTGGTTAATAAACATTTTGGGAAATAAGGTAAAAGTTACCAATCTCACAGGTAGGATTCCCATTAAAAAAAGAACAAAGATATGGAATACTTTCAATATAACTTTAAGTGTCCATATACTTATGGGGCAAGTATCTCTCCTACTTCAACTCGGTGACATAATTGAAATTATATCAAAGGAGACAAGATCAAGGTCAAAATAGCCATAAACCTACAGGGTTTCGCCTTCAATTACCAAAATAACCATAACAAAGCCATTAGCGTTTTAAGACCAGCTTTATTGCTGTCTATTAAAAATATGAATGGTAGATAAGCCCCAGAAAACAGCATAAAATACTATATTTTATGGCCTTACGACTGGGGAAAATCATTAAATTAATAGTTTTAAGATTCGCAGCTCTCATGAAAACGGCTTTATGAAAAGTACAGTGATTTTTTATTGTATTCTATAAACCCAAGATCCTGTCACTCGGGATAAGGCAAGGATTCAAAGGAACCTCACACATAAAAATAAGACAAGACGTTATAAAGTAAGAAAGACTCATGAAAACATTACACTCTTTATTTGGGCAGTCGTGTAAAGAGGAAAACACCTTTTTGTATGACCTTGTCTTCGCTATCAGCTTCTGCGCGATTTCACAGCAAAGTCGTGATGTTGTGTTCGGTATATCGACTGAGAGATAAAGCTTTGGGGTACTATTTTTGAACATGTGTCTTAAAAGAAACAGTGATTCATACGGAAATATCGTTCGTTTTCGAACAATCACCCGTTAAAAATTAATATCCCTGTTGTTCACCTTCTTTAATATGTACGTAGTGAGAAGCTTAAAATGCGGTACGAGTATAAAAAGGTTTTATTTTAATTTGTTTAAAACCCATTTACTACCAGTAAGTACCACTATTTTTGAACGCGACTTATGGCGATGCGTACTTATGGCGTAGCATGCTATGTGTATTGCACAAATGCACAAATACCGTGTGCTGTGTGCGCAGGGATGGGTGTGGCCGGAGGGTGACTGTTTTTCAAATAAATTGTTAGCTTTATTAATGGCAATAAAGTTGGAGACATGCCTACTTTGCCTACATTGTAATTTTCTTCCTCTAAATATCTTAATAAAAGTTTTTTGAGATACTGAGAAGGTAGTAAATATTAACATAGAGAAATAATAATTGTGTGTGCAATTTGTAGGGTTAGAACAATGAAAAACAAAAGTGGTCCAATCAATATCTGGCCGCTTTCTTTGCGCTTAATTTCGCTGTTAATCGAAGTACTTGGTATCCCCTCGAGTGGCAACCGAATAAGTTTGATATGAAATAGCAGCAGAAAATATTTTAGTATTTTACAAACCTCATATATCTCTAATTATTCCAGGGGTTCCGACGTTTACTTTTAACTTGCAGCAATACTTTTTTACGATGCTGGCAGTCTATACATTAATAATGTATAGGTAGTGTTTGCTATGAGCCATACAACTGAAAACTATATCCTGGTATCCCTTTAAGTAAACTATTGACAGCCGTTTCAATGAAAAGTGATCGCGGGCGGAATCTCGGAGCTGTATCATCCAATATTTATGTTGAAGCGCAGAAATGAGGGCAAGGGCTGCGAGCATCGAGGGAGAGGGGTTCAAATCCCGATCCCCGATATCCGAACACCCTACCTGCGTTAACACACTCTCGTACATTTTGAATTCCATTGATTCTGTAATTTTGTATTTTTTCAACACATTTGCTATTAATACGGTTCTTATGACATCGAAATTTGTATCGCAATGATGTAATTACGGCACTAGTGCTTTTTACTTTACACCAATCACAACCGCTCAAAAGCCCAATGCCACAGATACAAAATAGAAACTTTTTCATAGAATCCGAGCAGAGTTTCAAGTCCAGCATGAAAACTTTTTTCTGATTCTTGAGATGTGATATTTTAAAGTTTATCAATGTACTTTTGTGGAGAAGATAAACCTGAGTAAATGTACCTGATTATTATAAATGTACTTATTATAAATGTATTTATTTTTACAAACTGCTTAGTTCCTAATTTTTATAAATTCCTTATTTGCTGAACTGTATGTATTGAAAAACGTCGTATGATACTCGTACGGTAAGCTGTGTTTTATAGTCGTCAGTTTATTATAAGCACTCGGCTTCGCATTGTGCCTATAAACACCTCGAATATAATATTCAGCTTACCGTACTTCCGAAGAACTCTGAAACCAGGGTGTGCACTGACCATGTCACCTACATGAAATGATGATGATGACCGTACTTGTATCACTTGTCATTCTGAACAAAGTATTGCTCCCTAAGCAATGACATTAACTCGAGCAAAGCTGCGGGCTAGTACCTTATATGTCGAAATGTAGCTATTTGATACCGTAGTTGAGTTTGTTAGTACGAGGGAAATACATTTTTAACAAGTACAGGCCGGTAAAGCCTTTGTGTAGCGATGCCTTATGTCCGCTAATTTCCTCAGGGGTCGATCTTTTTATGTTTGTGGAAACCTTAACACAACCGGTAAAATTTACAGTTATCATTTTAGGGTTTAATTTATAAATAAAGATTACAGAATAAGGTTTAATAAAAACGATCCCAATTTGTGTTGTGAGAACTTGTTTGTCTCGAAACCACTGCAGTTGCATCCGTATTACTACAAAATTTTAATGAAGCTCACACGAATAATAATGAGATATCAGTTACTACCACAGATTTAAGTTTTCTGTTCCGTGGTTTCTACTATAACTTTTTAAGTCTCTTTTGATATAGCTCAATTAAATAGCCTTGACAAAATCGATTGCAAGTTAGAGCATTTACTGTATAATTTTTAAGTTTAATTAGCAGATTTTGTAAAAAAATTATTGTATCTGAAAAAATCCTTACACTATCATAAATTAGATTTGATGAAACCGTCTTTTCCTTTACATAATCCTCCTGGTTTAAGACTATAATAAAAACGATAAAAGGCCAGTATGTAGAGTAATGTAATAATAGTATATTACTTATTCAGGGAAAGCGCCCAATGGAATTGGACTAGATTTTTCATGAACCAATTATGAAGACGTGCCCTTTAAAGACCGGCCTTTTATTTTTTATTCTGTTTATCTACGACTACAGCAACGGCTATGTTTGAGTGCGCGAGTTTTTAAAGCGAGGTTTCGTGGTTCACCAAAACCAAACAAAACTTCAAAAGGTAAAAATAAATCTTTGTACGATCTCCTTGTTGCCCCTTTGTCTGACAATATTCTTTTTTAGGAACGTGTAGATCTAGAAAATAAAAAAAAACACTCTTATTTTGGGCCCTAAAGCTGTGCAAGGAATCAAAATTCAACGCAATAAAAGTTTACGACCGTATGTACGTCTTCTTAGTATAAGTTTAAGTTTTGCAAATTTGTTCAAACTTTCAATTGAATCAGTAACTTAAGGGTACTCATCGCGCACAAAGAAGTTTAATTTTTTGTTTGAATGGATTATTTATCTAGCTTCAAGTGAGTTTTCAGTACTTCAATGGTTTTTTGACGTGAAGGCAGAGTGCATTCAACCCGTAAAGCGATCATCATCAAAGGGTAATCATCACGAAACCCAAAGAAAAAGGAAACGTTCGTCCCTTGAGATAAAATATTACCAACAAAAACAATCTAATTTAAAGTAACGCTATGAAGATACCTACATAAAACATTGCTTACACTGCAAAAAGTTATTCAGATCTTACGTAGAGCTAAGATCCTAGCTCTTTAAATGTGTAACCTGACACTCTGACTTTCATGATAGCGTATAGAATTCTGTACGAATTCTTGTCTTAGTTAAAATGTGTGGCCTGGCCGTTCTTAAGGCGGCTAATTAGGGGTTGTATATAAGTTACTTTGGAAATTTAATTACTTTCCAAGTTATCTCTAGGAATAGCGGTATTTATCGTCTTAATTAAATGCTAAAATTAACTTGACTAATGGGTTAAATAAGGTATTGAAAGTAAGTACCTCCGCAAATTCTATTATATTTTGAGTCATACAAAATATGAAAGTCATCAGTGGCTCTGTGAGCCGTAGAAGACAGCGACGACGAGTCTGTCTTTGGATTTATTAAAATGAATATTATAATATGACTCTATCTGAGGTCTGGAGCGTCATCCTCCTACCTGTCTGGTGATTGCAGGTTTGGCATCGGAAACGCACGCCCGGCCTTCTGAGCGGCTAGTTTTCATCGACCGCGACCGAGAACCTAAGCCAAACAATCTGCGCTCACCAACCCGTCTGCCAGTCATGGAGAGTATGGCAAACCCCCACATGGTGAAAATCCTTGATGGAGGCTTACGTAGCAGGAGACTTCTTACGGCTGATATTATGAATATGACTCTCTTCCTTTCATTTCCTCCGGCCTATCATGGCCAGACTATTCCTATCTACGAGTAAGTACCGCTTTTTAGCTTTTCTGTTATTGGGCTACTTTTGTGCTCTCTCTTCTAGTCACTCCACTCATCCCCCTTAACATTCTCAGCTCCGTCGCCTATCATCAATAACCTCGATAGACTAACACTCCGAACCAACCAGAACTATTGGTCTTTTCATGTTCTTATAAATTTTCCCTTTGGGCTGAGTCACAAATACCCCCCGTAACTTGTAGCTACTTTGCCTTACCGCTTCGAGCAACACGGCCTCTGTACACGGAAGGCCGTGTTGCTCGAAGCCTTATTTTTAACGTCGGTCTATTTCGTCATGGCTTTGTTAGTTGAAAGATACACCATTCAATGCAACTGGTATGAAACGAGTGGAATTCATATTTTTTCATCTCACCTACCCTTAAACAGTGTCATTAAATGCAAGCAAAGTGAGCTGGATGGTCGCTATTACGACAGCGGGCTATAAGATTTCATACAAATTCCATAAAGCCCATGAGCGCGTTAAGATTTTTTTTTAAATTTAATAAGGCACTATAGTATGCACACGTGTCAAATCTTCTACATCCAAAAAGTTTTCTAGTGGAATATTCAAATTAGGAATTGCTAGTGAACCCGATAAATAAAAAAAAATGAACTATACTATTTTTGTCCTTAATTCAAATTTGGAATTGTTAATGGCCGTGGTGGCTGGCTGTTTGTATTCATCGATCTTTGACTTCCACTTTTTGGATAAAACGTTTTCATTATCTGTGGAATCCTCGGATACATTTTCTACTCACTTTAGTTTGCCGCTATTTATTTGTTAGGCAAAATATTTATAAATAGTCGTAATTTTCATTAATTTGCATGCATAAATTAATAGATGGTCACTAATGTTGATATAGGTAATATAATCAGCCAGCTTGCAGACGCATAAATAATAGTTTTCAAGGTAAACTATATTCATACTATACAATTTCAACCAATATAATATGAAATATATATTTTTTACTCTACTATTTACTCGGTGAGATGAAAAACATTGTGTGTATCACGGCCGGTATTAGACATTACGTCAAACGAGCGACTACTAACAAGCACGAGGCGAAGCCGAGTGCTTTTAGTAGTCCGAGTTTAGTAGTTCTATACCGCCCTTGCTTCACAATTACTATTAAGTGATAATTAAAATATAATTTGAATGATTTAAGAATTGAAAGAAAAAAAAATAAAGCTTTTTATTGCTAGCCCATAATGCTATTCCAGAATCTACGCATTTTTGTGGTACACTAAGAAGTGTTATCTATTATTGCCCGCGACTTCATCCGCGATTTTGTTTACTTAAACTTCGTAAGCCCTCATAAAGCAGTGATTTTTGCTAGAATGGATAACTGTTAAATGTTACACGTAGCGCCCTCTATGTATAGTTGTAGCGCAACTCAAGTTTGAATGAAAGTATGAAATATCATAGAAATGTCGAAGATGACCAAACCCACAGGTTCTAGTTGTCTTATTTAATAAGATAGTTACCGTCAGTAGATATCATTGCCTGAAGATAGTATTAAATCTTTAATTACTTTATCAGAAGCCACTTGCAAAATGTTATGCCCATCGAAAGATACCAATTTACTAAAATAACATGGCACAAATCTTATTAAATCTCAAAAGTTTGCCTATTGTAGGTTTATAGTTTCTAAATTAAGTTTTACAATATTGCGATGTCGTGGAGCACGCTTTGAACTTTGCTACGAAAAATATGTACGATGTCAGCTTACAAAGTTTTTAACATTAAATTCTGAACACGTGACATCTTTCTCTGAGTTTGTAATCCGTGACAATTTATAAAACTAGTGTTTGTTCTTTACAATCTCTTTAGCTCTGGGCAGTTTTCTTTTCATAATCTTATACTTTTCCAAGTCTTCTAAAATCTTATACTTTATACTAAGTATAAGAATAATATATAACTTTTAAGGACATTTCTTTATCGATTTTAGTCTATACTTCTATATTAATATTATAAAGAGGCAAAATTTGATTGTTTGTTTGTTTACATTGAATAGGCTCCGAAACTACTGGACCTATTGACAAAATTCAAAAGTTATCATATCTATCTACGGGTGAAATAAGCCATAACATACGCGAACAAAGTCCCGGGAAAATTGCTAATTAACTATAAACTATAAAAGAAAATTTTAAGTATTACACTAAATAAAAAGAAAATTTTTGATGTGAGGTATAAGGGAAACGCTTTGGTAATTTTGAAGGTCTTTAACAGCCCAATTATTTACCTTTGACTATATACTCTCAATAATCAAAGTTATTTACTACAACCTCTACTTGTTTCTGGTAAAGAAAAACTTCAAGAAGAACTGAGGTCGAGCTTTGACGATTCGCTAGCTTTGATTTGATTCTTGTCGTAACCTTTTTAGTTTGCCAAATCTAACTTATGAATTAAGAGTTGTAGCTTGAGTTTTTGTGTTGAGTGACTTGCTGTTGCATCGCCTTTTTACGTGATTCCATTGGTTTTCATCCCTTGACCGGCTTTTATAGACTGCGCGGAAAGAAAAACAGCTGGTGTATTTTTGTTTTTTCTTATCTCCCAAATCATCATGAGGGAGTGTCCTTTCTGTAGTCAAACAATTCGTGTTTGAGCGCGAAAGCCTTCAGTTAGCCCGAAATAGATTGTGTTGCAAGAGACTTAATCTATGTTGTAATCGAGACAGACCCCTGCTGTGAATTCAGTAACTTATTCAGCAGAATGAAGCTTTCACTCTGCGTAAATTCAAGGCTTTGAAATGTGAACCTCTTTTGTAACGGCTAGGTATATCTTAAGGTACAACCTAAGGTTCAAAGAGATAACTACTCCCTTTCATGTTTTGATCAAAACATACGATTTGCAAATAACTACAACCGTAAGTACTTAATTTCTAAACAAATCACCGTTATGTACTTACATCAATCCCTTTCTAATTATACCAAAAATATTATTTCTTCATTTAATTGAATGTAACAAATGTCAGCCAGTATCACCTACTTCTATGGTGTTTTCGTAACTTTTTTATCGAATACTAGAGCTATCCAAGAGCTATCCCTAGTTAGTGTGTTTCCTACTCAATGTTGCAAGCCAGGTTGATAACCTTATTTTTTTAAGATAAGGCAATATCGGTTCTAATAATAATTGTAATAATTCTCCTTTATATGTGTAAAGCTCAGAATAGTAAAATCTCTATTCTGAGGTGTAAAGGAGAAGTAGCGTGGAGAGTGTAGGCCAAATCTTCTGACTGCTCATGCTAAATGCTTATGTATGGCTCTTGTGGTGCAGAGAGGCCCGTCCCTGCAGTGGGGACTGAAAAAGACCTGATGATGATGATGATGTGTAAAGGAATGACGCTTAATACACATGACAGAAAAAGTATTTGTACTTACATACAGTAAAACTTTTATTAATTTGGTAGAATATATATCTCAACCTACTTTTACTTTTATATTCTAAAACTTACGATGATACATTTTTTGACTTAAAATATTGCATGCCGTCCCGATTTCGTACAAAACATTTACGCTTTATTACTTTTATGCGCTAAAAAATATATCGAAATATTTTTCTTATTTCGACTTAGCAAAAATACGAGTATACTTTTTTATATTCAAATAACTGAAGGGCTAAATATATTTTTCTTTTTATTATTGTTAATGTTGTATTTGAATAAGAATAGATTAAAACCTGGTATTATGAATTGGGGCATAAGCCCGTTGGGTTACTTATTACTTTGGCTTGGATAAATATGTAGAAATTATTAAGAATGTACTTACATAAAAATTAGTATGCATGTGTGTAGAATCTCTCTTTCTCATCTGAACATGTTCCAGGTTGTATCCTCAGCTGGAGTGCTTCGGAGCTACAGTACCGCTTCCCGGCTTGTTCTTCACCACTTTGCACGGATTTCTGAATCCTTGGTTGTGAGACTATTGGCACAGCTATTGGCACGCAAATCCTCCTTAACGACATCTAGCCAGCACTTCTTGGGTTTTATTTGTTCCCTCTGTAATTTTTCGGTTTTCGGAAAACGTTACCATACTAGCATAAGCGGTTCTCCTGTAACTTGTGCGCTATGTCACGGACATGGACACAGTATAAAGAAAGAAGTTTGTGCCTCTATAATTGAATTATCAAACAATATAAAGAAGTTTACCTAAAATTTACTTATTATACTGGAAAATAATATTTCCTTAAACAACACCGCTGATATGATTATGGCTGATGTGGTAAGAAGGTTTTTAAATGGTGACCACGTACCGGCAAGCGTAGGGTCGACACTCTTACCAGGTGGTTGGACGACCTTACCAAGTTCGCAGGGAAACGCTGGATTCAGGCCGCTTTCAACCGGTCGTCGGGATAGAGACAGAGAGAGAGTGAGACATTGGGATATGTATGTGGTCAGCAGTAGACTTCTTGCGGCTGATATAATAATGTCTCTTGATAGACAGACGGATAGAGAAAGTCTAGTTAACTAAACCTTGTTAGCAGTTATTAGGTACGGAACCCTAGGAAAGTTAAGAAAACATATTCAACGCGGTACTTAAGTCTGTAAATTATTTTAACGCTATGGTTACATTAGAGTTTAATACCCAGTTAGTGGCGGCGTGAGCAAAATGAAATTATATTATAACTACGAGTAACACTGCAGCTGCGGCGCTGTTTAGAGCGCCTTTGATAGGTATAAGCATTTAATTACTACGTGCTGTTAGTTAAGTAGGTACTTATTAAAATGTATGTGTCTTTACTTAGCAGATAAGCGAATGAAACAGGACTTATATGTATTAATTATAATAAAGATGTTTATCTATATATGAATTTGTAATAAAATATAGTATCGTTGAGTTAGTATCCCATAACACAAGTCTCGAACTCACTTTGGGACCAGCTCACTCTGTGTGATTTGTCCGTATATATTTATTTATTGTTAATAAATCAATTGCAACGCTAAAAGTATCCTTAGATAGGTATCTAAGGATACTTTTAGCGTTGCAATTGATTTCAATATGGCGACATTGGTCCCTTAAAATAGAAAAAGACTAGTAGACTTAGGTAAGTCTACTATTTAGTCTTTTTCTATTTTAAGGGACCAATGTCGCCATATTGAATTTTCGCATTCAAAATTGTCTGGTTCGTTTAATTTTATTTTTCAATTATTGAACCTCTAAAAAACATTCTTATTGACAACCTAATCCGCTGTTTCAATTGTCTAAAAGAAAAAGAGAATAGGGTCAACTTTATCTGGAACTTAGTAAAATCACATTATGATTTTAACCGACTTGGTTCTAAACGTCTGTGAGTTTAATTTGCCTTATTTATTGAAAATAAGGTACACTCTGAAAAAACAGATGAGTTCCGTTATAACCGTGACCTTTCAGTCAGGTCTAGACTGTAAGATATATTAGGTGTCCTTTGAAAACAGAAGTTTTCACGCTTCCAGAAAAACCTACTTAAGATGTGTATCACTACATGTATGAGTTTAAATCGAGCATATACAGCGTTCTCACTAACTTGTTTGCCAAGTGTGGTCAGGACAGTATGGCAAACAATGATGGAAATCCGTGGGGAGGCCTTTGACCAGCAATGGACTTCTTGCTACAGATAAGATGATGATAATGATATACAACGTGTAAATTAACCACCGAGAAATGAAGCACTTTTCCTATCGAACCAATCCATCCCAGAGTTGGTTACTAAAAACAACCGGCCAAGTGCGTGTTGGGCCACGCGCAGTGTAGGGTTCCGTAGTTGCGAATGAGAATTCTCAACCTCACTATATTTTTAAAAGACCTATTAAACGGTACCCAACACGATTGGGTTGTATAGAAAAAAAAAATATTACTTCCTTTTTACTTGTATGGGAGCTACCCTAATAAAAAAATGTTTCAAGATGTTTATCTACCACTTTCATGATTAATATACATACCCATACCAAATTTCAGTTTTTTAGTACTTATAGTCTCTGAGTAAAACCGCGGACGGACAGACAGACAGACAGACATGGCGAAACTATAAGTGTTCCTAGTTTACTACGGAACCCTAATAAAAAAAGGGAAATAATACAACGGCAGAGAGGGCGAATTTGGGAAAAACCTCCAATATAACGAAACAATTTGGCCACAGCGTGTAGGTTAGGTTCGCTGGGTTCCTTGTGACCAAAACAGGAGCGAGCGAAGCAAGCGACGTCCCCAACTTAGGGCAAAACCCCAATATA
This sequence comes from Rhodophaea formosa, assembly GCA_963082605.1. Lineage (NCBI taxonomy): Eukaryota > Metazoa > Arthropoda > Insecta > Lepidoptera > Pyralidae > Rhodophaea > Rhodophaea formosa. The sequence goes on along the minus strand of OY720203.1, from coordinate 12,568,912 downwards.
ACAAAACGACTTGGCCTCAGAGGGTAGGCTAGGTTTAATTTCCCGTGACTCTCAGTTAGTCGTACACTTACTGACGTAAATTCATTATATTTGATACTTAAAATTTTTATTGTAGTCACTCAATTAAATACTAGCCATTAAAATAAATAAATAAATAAATAAATATATAGGGACATATCACACAAATTGAGCTAGCCCCACAGTAAGTTGTGAACTTGTGTCGCAGGATACTAACTCAACGATACTATATTTTATAATATATACTTATATAGATAAACATCCAAGACCCAGGTCAATATGAAAAAGATCTTTTTCCATCTTGACCTGACCGGGGATCGAACCCGGGACCCCCATGTCGCAGGCTAGCGTGTTGACCGCTGCGCTACGGAGCTCGACAAAAATAAGCTATCTGTTGTTGACACATCTGATACTTCCCATGCTTCTCTAAGTACGTGTTGGTTATCGAAATCAGATATTCTGGAGTCTCTTAAAACAGCTGACGCAAATAAGGGTCCTGGTCCTGATGGCATACCACCTGTATTTTTTAAGATTTGTGCTGTGGAATTGGTTGAGCCCTTATGTCTGTGTCCTTGTGTCTTATCTTTAATCATTCTCTCACATCTGGGGTATTCCCATCTAAATGTAAGATCGCTAACGTCACACCCGTTCACAAAAAGGGAGATTTAGCAAACGTAGAAAATTTTAGACCAATATCTATGTTATCTTATTTAGGCATGTTGTTTGAATCGGTAGTCCAGAAGCAACTATTTTCTCATCTAAAACCACTTTTTAACGATCAGCAACATGGTTTTTTGCCGGGTCGTTCGACAGCGTCAAACTTGGTGGGTTATGTGGATGATATAACTAAGGCTTTGGAAAATAATGAGGTCCATTCCGTATATACAGACTTTTCTAAGGCGTTTGATGTTGTAAACCATGTCAAACTTATAGAGAAGCTTGCTCATGCTGGAATATGTGGTTCTCTGTTGAGATGGTGCGAATCTTATTTGAAAAATCGCTCACAGTAGTTGTTGTTCGTGGCTTTAAATCCCAAGCTACAAATGTTCCATCTGGTGTCCCACAGGGCTCACATCTAGGCCCTCTTTTCTTTTTAGTTTTTATAAACGACTTGAGCTCTACATTACGTTCAAAACATAAACTTTTTGCTGACGATTTAAAGGTCTATCGTGAGATAAAGTCAGACCAGGATGCGGCATTGTTACAAGATGATCTCAACAGCATCAGTCAATGGCACCATTGAGAACCACATGATTCTTAATGCTGCAAAATGTTTTTTCATAAATTTTTCACGGAAGATGTACTCAAGTAACCGGTATATTCAATCGATGGAACTCCTCTCCAAGAAGTTGATAATATAAGTGATCTTGGAATTATAATAGACAAAAAGTTAGATTTTAGGGAACACTTTGACAACATAGTAAAGAAGGCTTCGAAATTGTCTGGTTTCGTAATTCGACAAACTAAAGTTTTCAAAGAACCTGAAATTCCTATAATATTGTTTAACTGTTACGTACGAAGTATCCTTGAATATTGCTGCCCTGTATGGAACCCATCTTACACAGTGCATGTTTCCAGAATTGAAAGCATCCAAAGGAGATTTCTGTATCATTTGACATACTTTAACAATAAGTGTCATGATTTGCCATCTTACCATGCTAGGCTAAAATATTTCAATGTTAACTCGCTTGAACAGCGTCGTATGGCTTTTGACGTAATATATCCTAATAAGATTATTACGGGCAAGATTGATTGTCCTGATCTTCTACATAGGCTTAATTTTTGTGTTCCTAGATCTGGTAGTCGGCTTCATAATCGCATGACTTTCCGATTGCCCCCTTGTCGAACAAATTACCGTAAATGTTCTCCTTTAATTCGCATGTGCGCTCATTGCAACAAAATTTGTCATGACATTGACATCTTCAGTGCATCGACCAAAACTATTAAATGTTCATTATAAACATACTAATTCTATTTTTTGTTTGTATTAATTCTCTTGTTGTTTTTAATTTAATATAATATTTAACTTATATGTATTTGTGCTAGCAAAATATTATGTGCATGCTGTGTTCGCTCATAGAAGGTTGTTGCAAATGTTTTATATAAATCTATATGTACATTTAGTTTAAACTATGTAACAACTAGTTTGCGAACCTAACAATAAAAAAAAAGCTTTCCCAATAACGGTATGAGAAGACGTAAACTTTTTTGCACACCACATATCGTCGAAGATTAAAGCTCGCGATTACGCAGCGGCGCGGCGATTATGTAGAAGAGACACAGAGACCACCGCCCGTCGATTGGTCCACCGTAGTTTTAAAAAACGAATCTATAAAAATAACGCTACGATCATAGTAATAATATTATGAAAATTCTATCTTTATAAGGGTCGAGTTACTCTCAGTTTCGCTAACTCATCAGTTAGTTTCCCTTATCCGTCAATGTTGCAAATTTCCCTAATTAGTATAATATATTTCACTGTGTGTTGTGTGTGTCACCCAAATAAATGAAATTAAAAAAATATATTATAATGGTAAACAAATTAAATTATGATTTTAGGGTTCCCTACAAAAGATGAAAAACGGAACCCTTATTTACAAAATGGATACGATGGAAAACATATGCAGATTACTTTCACGCGTCCGCTCTATTTCCTCTCGGCGGAATATCAAAAGTTGCAGTACGCAGGCCTAGTTGCGCTAAGCTTTGTCCCAGTTGGCATTACTCAAAGCTTGTTTATTGCATGTGGGGCTTTATTACTCACTTTCTTATGATACGGTTCGCTATTAAAGTTTTTTAATTATAAATAGGTTTAATTTATTTTAAGGCCAAATTTGGATTTTTTTGTTCGGTTGTTATTATATTACGTTTTCTCATTCTAAAACATTCGAACTTTGATTGACTATAAAGTATCTAGGAAACCCGGTGCTTTCAGAGTGAAGCTTTTTCGTCCAGGTACTAGGTTACAGCGTGTAAATTGATCCTCAATTTTCCCTTAAAGGGGTGACTCAGACCGTGAATATGATGAACAAATTTTCCTATCGCGGGTAAATAGTATTCTATAGCCCGGAAGAACTGGAACAAAAGTATACAGTAACCTCGCAAAATCCTACCATGAAGTGAGCCTTAAGAGTAAAGTTACTTACCGTCTGCAGATAGAACAGGTAAACGACGTTGATGATCTCAACGAGAGTCTCTAGTCCCATGGCCACCACCCAAGGCAGCAACATGAACTTGATGTCCTGGGAACAAAACAATGAATTTAATAGTGTTCACTCGTAGCAAGCCGTGTAGTTCCCGGCAGAGTATTAGAATAGGACCACTCCAAGACTTAGGAAACACAAGCTGAACAAAGCTTATAAACATCAAAGAGACCTCTCCAACCCGTCTGGCCAGCGTGGAGAATGTAGGCCAAATCCTCTGACTGCTCTGGCTAGTGTGTGGCTCTGGTAGTACAGAGACGGTCGTGCTCCTGCACTGGAGACTAAATAAGACCTGATGACGATGACGATGACTCGTAGCAACCTGCCCATTGTTGAGCGATTATGTATATTTATACAATGTGTTTGGTATTCGTTCTCAACACGAAAACGAAAATAAAAAATATTATAAAATAAATCTTTTTCTATATGACCGAACAATCCTGATATCGATGAAATTATATAATTAAAACAAAATGGCCTATCGCATTAGGTCTCAGTATTGGCTTAACAGATGTCCGCATAGCAAGATTTATTTAGTATTTCTGTATTTTTTAGTAGCCTTACTTTAGGGCTTCCTTAACTTAAATCGCTTTCACCCATTAAAATTGGTATTATACTTGGTAAAACGTTGCTTGACTCATGACGTTTCCTCAAGTGAACTAGCGAGGTTTTTTCAGAATTATTGGGTGAAGAAAAATTTGAGCAAATGACTTAGAATACGTGTATTATACTTGTACGTAGTATTTTATTTCTGAGTGCTTATATTAATTGTTATAGTGTATGAATATAAAGAGTACACATTCCAAAATCTAGTAAAATATGCCATCTGCTAATCGCCTTATTGATCTAGGCATAAGTCCTAATTGGGTGTAGCCAAATTATAAAAGTAAAAAAAAGGTGGAAAGAATAAACTAAGACGTAAGTGTTTTCGATTATTTTCTACTAGTAAGTATTAGTAAAAATTGTAATTTATGGTATTATAACAAAACAGTTTATAAGTTTCCTGTAGCCTGAAGGAAGGGCGACATGATACAATCTTCGGATCAAATTATGTTCCAAACAGCAGACGCATATCCAGTTTAGTGGGTTCAACTTTATGCAGGGTATAAGATAATATTTTCTTTTTACGTTTAAACTTTCTCTCATATGTTATGTAGGTAGGCACTCTTGCCAAATTCTTGCTATCCTGCCTAAATTATTTATTTTTCTGTGTTTAATCTTTTCTCTGCCTATTCTCATGTATATTAGATGAATGAAATTGATTACAGTATGAAATTTATACTGGACTCTTCAAAAACCCGGTAAAGATGATTTAAATGTATTTTTTTATATATTTAAGTTAATAATTTAACTTGAAGCAAAATTCGGCCAGCAAATTAAATTCTTGATCAGTGGATCAATCGAAATCCAGTTGGTCTTGAACACCCTGCCCGAAATCATTTTTGAGAGCTGGATCCGCGCCTGCCAGAGAGACTCTTATAAATAAGTCATTGAAGTTTCTGATAGGCAATTTCCAGTGTAACGAGATATTTATGAAAAACTGTGTTTGAAGGCCTTCAATTTGACCACACGAAAAATCGTTAAAGCTGTGGAATTGATAGGTCCTTAAAATTATTAATAACTTTAAATAAGGAAACATTTTTATTTTCAAATTAATTCAAAACGCGGCTGTCTTGTTTAAAACTTTTATAGCCTACTATGCTACTACGCCTCCGTGGTCCAGTGGTTAAGGCGTTTGCCTTGTTGACCCGGGGGTCGTGGGTTCGATTCCCACGGGAAGCATACTTTGTTAAGTTGTTTCCAGTTTGGTTAGGACATTGCAGGCATGAATCACCTGATTGTCTGATAAGAAAGATGATTCCGTGCTTCGGAAGGCACGTTAAGCCGTTGTACCCGGCTGCCATCTGGTAGTCGTTAAAGGAACCACGTCAGAGGCCGAGAGGCGGTTCCGAAGAACTCTGACACCAGGGTGTGCATGGTCGACTGACCGTGTCATCTACACGAAATGATGATGATAGCCTACTAGCTTTTATCATTGATGGCAGTCGTTAAGCTATGTTAGATACCTTTAGGCAGCTTGAACTGACACCAGTGTTAGCCATTTACACACATGAAAACCAAAACAAAACAAACAAAGCCTACTAGCTTTCGCCCGCGGTTCCGCTCGCGTTAATGTCGATCTCTCGGGAACAGTACTTTTCTCCAGGATGAAAAGTAGCCTATGTCCTTTTCGGTACTGCAGACAATGTGTACCTATGCAAAATTTCATGATGATCGGTTTAGTAGGTAAGGCGTGAAAGCGTTACATACAAACAAAAAAACTATTGGGATATGATTTTGGAGGTTGTAGGATTTTAAAGATATTCCATACGTCTTATTCCGTTGACGCATTTAAGGTTATGGTTACCTGTTTACATACACAATGAACTACAAAAATATTCCTTTTTTTGGCAGGCTTGTTTAAAAGGATTTACTATCAAAATCGGTTTTGATACTAAATCTCGCTAAGCTTACACAAAATGGAGAGACGTTCGTGTCGCGGGTTAAGTAATTCGTTTTTTAAATGCTATATTATAATTAGACATCATCATCATCATTTCGGGTAGGTGACACGGTCATACGACCATGCACACGCTGGTGTCAGACTTCTTCGGAACCGCCTCTCGGCCTCTCTATATATCTAGTTATAGACATAGACATACGAGTACCACTATAACCGATTTCTTGAAATAAAACCAATCGATCGGCTTGACTATAGCTTTGTTCTCATTAACACGATAACCCAGTTCTGGTTCTTTAATATTTAACTAGTGGTCAACAACACTGATTGTAATGTGGGCTAGTTGGACTGACCGTATTTTGCTATACTTACTAAATTGCATATGTACCTATCTGATGTTGATACATGCACTGATCTGTTCTCAATCTAAAATATATTTTTAAATGTTCGTATGACCTCGATAGTCAACTAGTATTTTTAATTTCCTCGAAATAATGTAACATTTTGCAAAGAAAGAATGTAATAAATTGAAATGAGACATATTTGTGTCAAAACGGCACTTGCCATTATTGTCAAATCTAATAAGACAGTAGTGGTACTTAGTGGTGATCATGGAAATAGTGAAAAAGGACTCCTGAATAGATCTTATATACCTTTTGAAATATGTTAAAACACTATAAAGGTAAACTCTATTATTTCGTCGCTCTCATTATTTTATAATACTATGAAATAAGCCTTTTTGGGTTTTCTTTTTAGTACGTTTAAAAAAAGACTACATTTTTTATTAATTTTATGATTTAAAAAATAATTTTAAAATAAATACTTAGCCTGTAGTCGAAAATTGCTTATTTTTAGTTTGCTTTCCGGAAATGAGCCTGATGAAGTAATGATATTCGAGGAAATACGTAATAAAGTAAAAAATCGAAGACTACTTGTATGTATAAATTGGTCTAATGAACGCCGTCATAAATCGAATACTTTAATTTCCCACCGTTATTATACACACAATTTACGAGAATATTTTCTAAATTATTAAAACTAAACCAATATTTTCAATAATTTCACCATTTTAACAGCTACAATACTGCCATTTCCAATCCTCACAGGTACCTACGCTTTTTGACTATTTGGCCATAGAAATACGATGACGATCGCAATACCTCAATTAATCTTCTTACGTATTTTTACGAAACCATCTATAAAGTGAACGCTTAAATTCTTTTTATTATAAATATATAAACCGAGCCATCTAAAAATATTTAAGTCATCAAAGTTAAATTAATTTGAACAGATTTGAGAGAGATTTGCTCTAAAATACAATTTATTTTCTAATTCAGAATTTAATTTATTCGGCGTAACAAAATTCCAATCACGATATCATATTTTTGATTGCGGCATTGAATCAGAGTCAATAGCAATACCCTCTCAGTTTATTTTTCAATTCCTAGTGATATCTTTTCATTAGTAGAAATTTTACATTTTTGATTTGTATTTTTGCTGGTCATGGTTTAAGCGTGTGGTTCCCGGCAAAATAGAATAGGATCACTCCAAGTCTACCTGTGGATGTCGTAGAAGGCGACTTAGGGAACACAATATTTTCTTAGTGTTTTTATGCATTTCTTTTGATAATACTCTTATTAAAATAAAATAAAAAATTGGTAGATGTGGAAAAATTCGACGAAATTTGAACGAAATTTTTGTTCTTGAGTTTTCTTTCTAGCATTTCATTCTTGAGTCTTCATTTTCTTTTAGTTACTATGTTCATATTTTATATATCGTGTTTTCTTAATAACAATATTTCACTGCAGGTTTCATACACATTTTTCTTGACATATACGATCGTTCACTTTTTTTTTACTTAGTCCTTGTATTATTTACAATTTCTTTACGCGGCCTACATACTGACGCGGCCCCGGCGCAGGGTTGCGCCGACTGGCTAGGTCGCCATCATAGATATCAGAATATTTACTAGTCGCCATGTAGGGAGAGGAGGCGACTTAGTTTAAAGACGATTGATGTTAGACTGGTTTATTCAATAAGTTCACATACATATGATATATCTTTTAATTACTTAGGCTTCTACCAAGGGAACACAAGCTAAACAAAGCTTATAAACAACAAAGAGAATTCTCCATCTCGTCTGGCCGGCGTGGAGAGTGTAGGCCAAATCCTCTGACTCCTCTGGCTAATATATGGCTCTGGTAGTACAGAGAGGGTCGTGCTCTTGCATAGTGGAGACTTAAAAAGACCTATTAATGATAATAATGATGATAATGTGGGTTTAAGGTGATTTTATTTCTATATCTGAAATGTTAGCATGACTACTGCCGTCTGACGGTTACATCCGGCACCAATGACTGATCGTGTCATCCAAAGCAAGGTACTTTTAGGTAGAGATATAGATAAACGTCACTACAATCAAATATGATAACATAAAGAAAAGTCACAAATTGTTAAATTAAACAATACAAAACAGCGCATAACTACTGCTTTACCCAGACAAAAGGGAAATCCTGCTCGTAATTGAATAAATTCATCAACAAGTCATTTTTCGTCCAGATTGGCTTAGAACCAATTTCCTTTGACTTTGGACATAAAAATGAAATAAATATTATTTACGGTCGAAGTAACTAAAAGGTCCAGCGGAACCCGCAAATTGTATAAAAGAAAATTGAGAGAAAGTTTCACTAGGTACTTAAAATGTGCTTTGAAAATAAATAAAATTCTTAGTTGAAATTTTAAATGAAAAGAATAACCTAAAGTACTTTCAGTCTGGTTTCGTAGATTTAATTATATTATTTAATAGAAATCAAATATCTCCTGAAATCTAAAGAATGAAAAGGCTGAATTTTATATTTAATGGATAGTCAAATGTCTAAAAGAGGTACATTTACGAAATGTAAACTGAAGCTTATATTTTTGCAGCAATATTTTGTCCGATATCTAAGGTATGTCCACAATTTTATTAGGTACCAACCCTGTTGCCCGCGGCTACGCCCGCGTAATATATAACTATATCCTTCTCGCAGTACCCTAACCTATGTGTGTGAAAAATTTCATGATGATCGGTTCAGTAGTAACGCCGTGAAAGCGTAACAAACAAACAAATAAACAAACTCACTTTCGCATTTATAATATTAGTTGGGATCTTTAATCGATAGATTATAGGAAGGGATAGATAGGGAATATTCTATCCCTGACTGAATAAATACGGCTAATCTCTAAAAAAGGCCCGGTTGCCTGTATTTGAGTATAATTTACCCCTGCCAGACAAAGCTGGCAGTGGGGATTACAATCATGCATACATTCAATTACTCTTTCTTGCATGCATACATTCATACATTCGCTATTCGGCTGTCGGCGGGAAAGGTCGCTATTAAACTATTTTCAGACAGAAGAAATAAGTATTAAACACGTTTTAAACATGAGTATTGTTCCATCAGTCGTTTTTATTAAATCCTGACATGTATTTGACTAATATTTGATATGTTTAAATTTGTATCTTTTGCTTTAAGTATGGATCGAAAAAAAAACTCAAAAGCAGGTCAGTGCACCGCTCGTCGTTATTTGTGTTAATTGAATATATCGAAGCAAATAGCGGGAAAGAATCTGGGCTAAGTCCCCGGACAATACTCACACGCGATCGAACACTCACTATATTATGGCCGAGGCATCTACTTTTATTAACTAAACAGAAGACATGCTGAAAGTTAAAGGCACCAGATCTCCACACATGGATCTTTGATAAAATGATATTAAATATTAGTAATACTTGATATAAAAGTAATAATAAATTTGATTTGAAGAAAATTTTAAGTTCATTGGGTTACTATATTGGAATGATTTTTTTTATATGTATGGTATGTATTTAGATTGGTAATGGTTTGTGAGTGATGATCCAAGATGTATCTATTGAAAATGCTTTTAATGACAGAAAGATAGAAACAATTTTTTGGTGCATAAAATTAACAAACGTGTATGAAACAAACAACAATCTTCAATTATTATTTACTTAGTTAACATGTCTTCATACGCCTTAGAGCATTAAAGTCATACGCAGACCATTTGCCATTTAAGTTTTTACCAGAAGAATGACTTGAGTCAGTTGGTACACCTTTCTTCCTTATTTAATCACAAAACTACCCCTTATATAAAAATGCAGCCCTTTTATGTACAGTCGCCTGCAGACAAATCTGACCCTACGTACAGATTTTAAATTGTAAGGGGATCAGATATCTCTGCAGGCGACTGTACATCGCAAAACGTCGTTTTAGACGTCAATAGAAAAATAGAAATTTTCCCTCATACTCGTATATCCCGCGGATTCATCCATTACGAACAATATTAGTTGTAGGCAAGGATATTTCCTGTTAAATTCCAAGTTTAGGGGAGAAGGAATACCTTGCTGTTGAATTCTCTGAAGGATTCAAATCGAGCGTACAACTGTCGCGATGCGAGCATGTCATGTTAACACGAGACGAAATCTGTCTCGAGTTTGATAAAAGTTTTGATCCCACTGCGGAAACAACATCAACCCAGCTATTAACCCAGCCATGAACGTTTGAAAAAGCGAAATTTTCAGCTCTATATTTATTTTTAAAAAAAAAAATGTTATCAGCCAATCGTGATTTCAGGAGAAACTGGTTTGTCCCGAAATCTGCAAGATATATTAGTTTGGCCTTTCTGTTCGCAAAAAAGTTTTTCCCGGTTGTGCCCACAGGTGTGATTCGTCAGAGCCCTGGGTCCAATATGATGACAGTAGTTTTTTAGTAAGGCCGGATTAAAAAACCATTATAAAATTACTTATGAATTGCTTCGTGAGATATAAAATATCTACAAATATACCTACATAGACGTATTAACGTAAAACTTACGGCTGTAACAAGATAGCTCCCAATAAGTTATTAGTGTAAAGTCAAATCAAGTTCTACGAGTAATATACTAAACATTATCAATTAATCGTCAAAATATATCAAGATTATGTAATTTAACAGTAAGGCGCGGTGCTCAGTGGGAATGTGTCATAATAATAACTTTATCCTACTATCTACCTATATCCGGGTATCCCTTAGGGCATACAACTCAATACGAATCAATTGACATTTACGTTTCATATAATACTTACATTTAGCGCGAGGAGAAAGAGGAGGAATAATAATAAATAATACAAAAAAACAGTTATATTTTACATGCCTTAATTCTGTTTATGTGTTAGCCTCACCATAGTATCGTAGCCACTAAACGCACAATTAAACCGCGTACAAATCCTTCCGTAACTCTACTAATCCGTGGATTAGTTTACTAACCTTGTAAACGCCCAGTATCAGTAGAATGCATGCGATGAGTCCCAGCGTACTGCAAGCCAGTAGCGTGATGTTTAGCGACACGGTAACTGAAACAAGTAACTCACATTATAGCAGATTTAATCAAACCTAAATATGATATTTTCTATAGACAAAACAATGACAACACAAAATTACTGCAAAAGTTTAAAACTGTAGTTACCTATAAGGAACGTAATTCATCCGCCGTGCTTAATAATTTAAAAATAAAGAATTTGCCGTTAATTTTCTTTAAATAATTGCTTGGAAACGTAAAAAGGCTGTCTTGTGTAGAAATCTTTAGAAACCATTTCGTCCTCTACTGTATTAAATACTCAAATTCAATACACAGGTAATTGCAACGACGATAGTGACCGGTCTTTATTTTTCATAATTTTTATTCGTGTCTGAAAAGCGACAGTAAACGTCCAATGTTTTTTGATGCAGTTGTTTTTGACACTTTTCGAAACAGTCCCGCTTACCGTAAATGTAATCTATTGTTATTTGTATTGTTTGGTTGAATGAGATAACTATACCTACCTATTACTAATGGCTCTGTAGAAAAGATGTAGATAGATATTCCGCTATATTAGAAAGTTACAAGAGCTGAATCGACAAAAAAATTATCAAATTTTCACGAGAATTGGTTGTGAATATAGTGAGGAGAACTGGCGGACGTGTCGTTTTATCGCGTTTCGCGCTCACTCGATCAATAATGTATAGGTAGATCGTACAGAGGAAAAACATCATAAGCGAATTAAACACGGTGACTGGTTGTTTGATGTTATTCCTCGCGTTAAATTAAAACCAAGTTAAAATACTGGTCGACCCAGTCCTGCTCTAACCAGTCACTTATGTATTCTTAGTAACAAAGGTTTATGACAGCGTTAATACTGTAATATGATTTGGCACAGTTTTTACGACCAGCCGCCTGCCTGACGTCAACCCTTCTTGGGTAGCTACAAAACCGCAGACCTGTAATAATAAGGTTTTATATTTACTTGTGCCGGGAATCGAACCCAGTGCCCGTCATACATTATATTTTCGTGGCCACCACAGTGTGCATCAATTAAGTAAATAGATAAACCATTACAAATTCCAAAGCGTACCAAGTGGACTGAGCACATCGTGGTTGCATAAAACCTTTAACAAACGAATATGCAGATTAAGAAAAATGGCTTTCCATCAAAGCGGTGCTACAGTGAGCGGGTAAAAATCAAACCGAACTATTGCTCTATTCGGAACTGAAGCTTGAATGGAAAATGAAACTTTTAAAATGGAAGCGTATTAGTTGGTTGGCTTTAGCAGTTGATCGATTCATTACATTCCTCCGGCTCATTGGATAGCATGCCTACAAGAGAAAATATTGTATTGATTCAGGCGTTACTTTGCGAAAGTCAAAGTTACATGCACTTTGTTTAAATTAATTTGTATGCTTCTGCCACCGTTAAGGAATTCAAAAACAAGAGAAAACAAAAGCCTATTTAACGTTGTGTAATACTAGTAATTCTTAAAAAATAATTGCTTGAAACTTTGAACAGCAGTTAGCCTAAATAATTATTTTTTCTTGTAAGAGGATAGATAAGTTAAGGCTCACTTAAATAATTAAAAAATAATTATAAATATTGCTTGAAACATCAAAAAGCTTTGTGCGTAAAGAAACGAGAAACCATTGTCTACTTATTTTATTATTTAAAGATTTAATGAATTTATGTAACGAATTGTTTAAAATATTGAATGAATTTATAGGCAAGTATTTATTTTTGTGTATTGCACGCCTCATAACGCGGAGAGTTTGAGGTAATGCATTTCCCTCGACTAATCAAAGTAGAAATCCAAATTTTTTATATATATATTTCTAGGTATGCATATTATATGGTACGTAAATACTCGCGATTCCTTGGAATATTGTAATCTACATACATTTATACGCTGGGCCTAATAAATACAAGTGGGGAACGACTGGAAGCGTTCTCAATTTATTATCACAATTTGCCTGCTCCTTGTTTCCTTCTCAGGGAAGACTCAAAGGTAATAATTAACTTGATATTAAATTTCCAAGCTTTGCCAACAAAATGGCTTTCGCTTATTTTCGGGTGTAGCGTAACTTAAATTTCTATATAGATAAGTTCGGACGGAATCCATCGGACAAAAACAACTCTGTCTGTATTTTTCTAGAAATACTCTTAATAGAGATGTAAATTAATAGCAAAAATATTATTTGAAACTGCGAACAATGCGATAGTCGTACACAAAAGCAGATAACGACAAAAACATATGATTATTAGCTTGTTATAACAAATAATTAAAGAGCAACTACAAAATTGGTGAAGATTCAGAGTGTTGAGACGAAGATAAGTGTACAATCACACCCATCTGAACGGTACTTAATCAGATAATCGTGTTTAACGTGTCATTTTTAGGTTCAGTATAACTTTTGTTTCAAGTAGTATGTGCCCGGTAATTCTGGTAAAATACTCACTATTCAAAGCAGCTGAGAAGGATAAGCCACTGGTGGTAAAAAATCATTAAATCGAAAGGAAACTTAAATACTTCTTCCACCGCGCAACGTGATTGACATTGGATTGACCTCACAATTTGACGGTTCTCAATCATTTCAATCGCGAGGCCAATAACACATATTCACTTAGTTAAAAAAATATAGCCAAATCTTAACTCGAAGTTAAGTCAATAAAAAATAAGGACTTTATTTGCCGTTATCATGAAGCACTATGAAAGTCAATCTAAATGCATCAGATTGTATCGTGCGGAAAAGTACGTCCTAAAGACACTTCGAAAGGTGCCTACCTATAGTACGCCGCTGCCGAGGCGACGGCGGCGGTAACTGCAGGGACGAGCCGCCCAAAAAGGTCACTGTGCCTGACGCCAGAATGAACCGACGGGTCGCATCTGCCGACGATGACAAACTCATTACTATAGATCGACCGCTTAACTAAATAGGGGTAGGGGGTCTGCACCAATAGCGTCTAGATATTCGCTTGTCAAAGAGGCAGCGTATTAGCTGAACGTGACAACTGAATTGCTGACAGCAGCAATTTCAGCACTCCAAATTCAATTAATTAGCCTATATAAACTGCGTGAGTAATGTAAATTTTTCTTACTTTATATGGTTTTTATTTAGTTAATTGGAATGTATGTAATCTATTTATCATAAGTCGTCTTATTTGGTATAAATAGTTCATATCCTTTTATTAACCTTTATTGGAAATTTACCGACGAAATAAAAACATGTAAAACAAAGAGAAAAACTCACCAGTCGGGTGAATTTAACTTTCAGTAATGACACAATTTGTGTGTGGACTTAACTCGAAGTTAGAAAGTCAACTCAAACAATTCGCCGGATCAGGCACCGCGAAACGGAAAACATTTATTTATGTCACTCATAAATATACAGATGTTTTTTGTGGGTTTGCATGAATGTATGTACATACGGTTAGTTTAGAAATACGTATTGAAGTCTTTAAAAAAACTTTTAAGTATATCTTGTAAGTAGTTGAGTAAACTATTAAACAGCATAAAAATTTAGAAACTTAAAATTAGGATAACGTTGGACTTTGAAGATGATTGACCGCCACAGCCGCTACCCCGGGCGCTGCTGCTGAGCTTCAAAGTCAACCTTAAAAGTTCGACGAGAGTGCATGGAGCTAGAGCAGGGAATGTACCTAATTGTCGCTCGCGCGCTATTAGATACCTTTTTTTAACACATTTCTCATAAAAAAACAAGCGTGTCAGGGGGAATTTTCTACGTATTTGTGATATAAGTACATCAGAATTTTGTTAATTATCCTTTTTACTGTAATTATAGCCAAATATAGGTATTTTTTGGCTCCGCCTGTGCGAATTTCTACCAGCCGGGTTTGGGTTGACACGCAGTGTTTCTTACTTTCTTTTCTAGCAGGGCGACATTCCATATTCTGTGATGCTACTGAATTCTTTGAAATGACTGTGAAGTTCGGCGACAAATGGCAGCGGCAGCTGCTGCGGCTGCCCGCGATCCTGTCACTTCACTATCCATGTGCACAAGAAAATAAAAATGCAATCGTGAACAAATCAGTTTGATGATCAGCCTGACTCTTATATATGTATACATAAAAACGCAAACTCAGAATTAGGCTTTCAACTACAACCAGCAATCTTTAGAATGTTAAGTATGTGTTAATTATATGACTGCCAAAAATAATGGAGTTATGACCTTCCAAAATACATAATTGTCATTTGAAAATATTACAGTCTATTCCACTTTGAGCACTTAGAAGATAAAACCCAGGTGATATCACCTGGATGTTCAATTACGATGTGAACAATGTGGACTAAAGCACTTACTGATGTACTTTGTTCACCCAGGTAATATGTGATGACGAGCTCCGTGGCGCAGCGGTCATCACGCCTGCCTGCGACACGGATGGTCCCGGGTTCGATCCCCGGTCAGGTCAAGATGGAAAACAATCTTATTCAGATTGACCTGGGTCTTGGATGTTTATCTATATATGTATTTGTTATAAAATATAGTATCGTTGAGTTAGTATCCCATAACACAAGTCTTTCATTAGAACTTACTTTGGGGCTAGCTCAATCTGTGTGATTTGTCCGTATATATTTATATTTAATATCACCTGGATAATTCAGGTGGAATATACCTACGAATATTATAACTACAGCCGAAATACTCGAATGAAACCATAAAATAAGAGTACATTTATCTATCCCGAGGGATCGCCCCCACTCGATTGAGAAGAAAGGAGTAATCAGATCCAAATCGCGGATATTTGATACTTGGTTCTTTAGGTTAAGGCTATGAAAAGGTTTATGAAACGTTTTGTAATATCAAGGGTTGTTTTCGTGATTGTTACCTATTTAAAGGGGGTTAGTTTGATTGCATAACATAGACTCCTCTCGTTTGTGATGAGGCTCCTAATCAACCATATTCTCCATTATTATACCTAAAGTTTGGTGCCTACAATGTTAATAATAGATAACAATATGAAATGAAACGGGCCTCAACCATATTTTATAATACACTGGGATTCGACTGGGATATAATAGGTTAGAGGTTGTCGCGGTAACATGACGTCACAACGTGCTTTATTGTACGCATAGACGAAGAATTTTGTTCGTCAGCTATATTAAATATTACATTTATGGCAAAAGTTCGATAAAACTTTAAATACCATATTTTTTTTATTTAGTTGGTAATATCGAAACTTAAAAATAACAAACCGTAAGCGTATCGATATTATATAGAGGAGATGCATATGTTTTTTTTCACCGTGCTGTACAAAAAAGTACGTAAATAGTCCAAAAACTTTTTGCGGTTTTTTCGGCAAGTCCATTATTTTTAACGCGGTGCTCGCCTTGACAAAACCAGACAGACGTGACGTCACGCTTTGCTTTTGTACGGGTAATTGTAAAACATGAATTCTAATATTGCTTTTATGGGAATGGCCTCATAATAAATTTCTTATAGTAATATATATTTTTAATTATTTTGACTTTTAAAATGGACTTGGCCAATCAACTTTAAAAAAAAACTTAACGTACCAATATCAAATCACATGTTTGCTTTACAGTCTTTTTTAGGTAGACGTGATGACGTCTCGTCTTCATGATGATGCAACTTCCACAAAAGTAGGCATAAAAATATTTATTTACCTTTTTTTATTAATTATTGAATTAATCATTTGTCTCCCATCTCACCTGTATTTTGCTATTACTCAACTTATCTAAGAAGGCCTGGAGCACCGGACTATTGATATTCATATGTACAATTTTTAAAGGACTTTTATGAAAATAAGCAACTGCTACTGTAATTAGTTGATGTATCTAAATATTCCCTACTTTCCATACTGTATAAAGTTTTAAAAATGGATACAGTCATATCAAAGATCTATCTGCCTATTCCTATGTATCGTAATGGAATGTAGTTCAACATGTAACTAGCTTTATTATGATAAAATATTGTATGAGATAAATAGAGCTGGATTTGTAAGTCTCATATCCTAAAAAGTATTACAGTGTATACTGTTTACTAACTGACCCGGCAAACTTCGTTCGGCAAAAACCAACATCAGAATTGAATTCACGCCGCTTTTTTCCGGTTCTTCAAAAAGCAGATTTACTTTACACGTTCACCAAATAATATTTTAATCTTATCTCTTAAGATTGAACCCGTTTCCGAATATTTGACTTGCTTTATTTTTTCATTATCTGTTTACCGGTACTTGATATTCCTGATGATAGGTTGATGATGATGATGAATCACCTCACAATAAAAAATAAATAAATATAAACGAACGACAAATCACACAGATTGAGCTAGCCCCAAAGTAACTTCGAGACTTGAGTTATGGGATACTAACTCAACGATACTATATTTATACTTAAATATAGATAAACATCCAATGATGATGTAAAATAATACCTACTTGAAAAAATATATTTTTTTTAGGAGCCAAATATCCCTTCGTCTACAAGCTAAATGGTTGTTTATGGATACGTGACTAAATTCAGGGCAGGAGGACATAAGAAGAATTAAAAGGAAAACAATTACAGCTAGGTAAAATTCACCAGTCAAATAGTCATAGTTGACCAAGTTATAAAAAGATATGCACCCCTACACTGCGCATGGTTTGAAACGCACTAGGTCTATTCTTTATAAAGGTTTCAGTCATATTTTTTACATTTGATTAAATTTAATTAAACATACTGTGAGCATAATCATAGCATTTAAATTGATTTTGCTTTGCATCCTTACAAAGTATAAAACGAAGTCTCTTTAGCTGTCCGTTCGCTTAGATCTTTTTATGTACTCAACGGATTTTAATGCAATTTTTAGCGATAGATAGAGTGATTCATTGGGAAGATTATAAGTAGTATAAACCGAGTTTTGTGACCTTAAACATCTTTTAACATCAATTGAAAAATTGAACCTTAACGGCTAGCTTATTTCAAATATAGGCGTATATGGCCAATGTGATATGCCTGGCCTCCTTGCTCCTTTAAAAATCAATGGTACCTTACTTACTAGTACCTATCTATTTGTGCAACTACACTAAGTTTTTCAAGCTGCTTCTGATATTTAAATGAATAAGTTAAGAACGATGAATGATTTTATTTCCATTACATTATTCATGTCTAATAAAATAAACATTACTATTGGTCCTGAAATTCTGAAAGATATCCGAGCGTATCTCACTTATAAATCTTCAAAGACCTTTTGAGGGAAAAGGAGTAATTCAAAATAAGGTCCAGAGGCAATTTCCAAGATATCCCAAATTTTCTTTGCGGTGATTCTGCTTGGGTTAAACTTCAACGAAGAATTTAATGATTTAAACTAACTTTAAAGAATGAATTTAGGGTTTTCAGATGAACGATAAATTGGCTTTATCATTATGAATATACCTTAACAATATTTACGTAGACCTTTAGTTTATATATACCTTAGCATTATTTAAACTGCTTCAATATAATCACTGCAAGAAAAATAGTTTATTTAGTATATATCAAACAAAAGAATATTATTTAATTACAAGCAATATAAACGCAATTATAGGTATTAAATTCTAATGATAATACCAAATAGGTAATATATAAATAGGTAAATTGAAAAAAAAATAGTTTTATCAATAAATATGATGAATAAAACTATACCATGTCTAAAATATACATATACAATACATACATACGTACGAGTGTAAATACTATATGTAACTTAGTATAAACTATAATTCACTTTTTGGCTCACCGCTCAACAATGTTATAAATCAATTTACAAAAACTGTAACAGCCATTTTAGCCCATAAACCAATTATGATTAATTACCTATGTAAAACTTAGGTACAGTTAATGCTACTACTATCTCTATAAGCAATACGTATATATGTTGTCCACATGTGCTGAGTTACAAATAAATACTATAAACATTGAAAGACAACCACCATTTCTTTTTGGATTTTCTTAGACCGAAAAGTAATCTTTACAGTAAAAATAAATAATGTAACGCACATGTTTTCAGCCATTAATATTTTCGATTTGTTGAAACCTTGAACTTAAATTATTTTCTCCTGGCAGTCTTTATGGGTGTAATAAGAATGTAATCATTCAAGTACTTTGGTGCTTGATTTACTTAGACCGATAAATAAACTTTAGTTATTTATTTATTCGTATGGCAATTTACAGTCGCTCTTAATTTAATTTCTTTGGCTGCCGTACACGCCGCAAATAGAGCGTCCTTACGGCATGACCCAGTCGCTCTAAGGATCGAAGTTTAAAGAAATAACTTTAGTGAAAATAAATAATGTAACGCACATATTTTCAGCCATTAATATTTTCTATTAGTAGAAACCTTGAAATTAAATTATTCCCTCCTGGTAGTCTTTATGGGTATATTAAAAATGTAATATACTTACTGGGCGTAATCTTCCCTGGCTCCAGGAAACTCTCTGACTGTGGCTCGTCCATGGCGCCGTTGAGGTACCTCTGTTCCACTTCTATGAAATGGCCCATGGTCACTATGGTTACTAAGAAGTAAACCTAGAAAAATATTAATAATTAAAATAGGAAACAATACTATTAACACATTAAAGACTTGCTTAATTTACATTCGGAATAAGCTTAAATTTAACTTTTATCTTATGTTAAATTAACATCCGACCGGATAGATGAAAACACATGTGCTAGATTGTGGATGATAATAGATTAAACCCAGCATTGACTTTAGCCAATAGTATGGCAATTAAATGGATTTTATAAACGATAAATATAAAAAATCCTATGGAAAAAATGCCAGGAGGTCTGGAATTTTATATAAAGTATAACCTTAACAATTGTTTTAAACATATTTGAAGTAGGTAATGACCTTGTAATGACATTCAAATATAAGTTTAATCTTGTGAAGCCCGCTTTAGTTCCTTTCATTTGATGAGGACATAAATAAAGGTTCTATACCAGGGAATAAAGCTTCGATCATTTTGAATTGAGCCGTCCACCATGCTGGATTTATTTGATTACCTACTGTACGACGAGCAACACGGCCTCCGTACCGGACGGAGGGAGTGGGCAAAGCCTACTGTGCGTCGAGTGATAGGCCGTTTTATAAAGGTTGGACCGTAAAGTTGACAATGCTGTTCTACTGTTAGTCAAAAAAGTATCTAACTAGTCTGACCATAAATACTTACACCCAAAACTGGTGATTACAGTTTTTTTATTCAAATTTGGAAAGCGTTAACTACAAAGAGCATTTAATCTTGAGATTTAATCACTAGCTTATCACTAGTTTACTTCAATACATATCCCGCCATTTCATATATTGTGCAAGATATTTGGTAATGAAAGAAAACAGGATAGCAGTGATTTCCTTGCACAAAGTAAGTGTGGAGTGTCGGTAATTTTTAAGACACTTCAAAGTTTGATATCAGCTATACGTTCCTATATCGTACTATTGATATTTTTATGCGAAACCAGGACGTCACAAGGCACGAACTACCCAAGCCTGGCTTGAAACTTGCGTTCGCACGTTCCGGGCTTTATGAAAGCTGGAGGCTGGCCTTCGTCTAACCCAGACCCAAACCCTTGAACTACAAATTGTGGACCGTTATAGTGGTCAATATCTGCGATGAATGACACAGCGAGATTGAGTCTCTAAAGAAATCTCTTGAGCAAACAGTTGCTAAATTTCTCATAGAATCAGTGCCAAAATTCATTGTATCATGGCCAGACAGATTAAAGACTAGAGATCAAAGCCAAAGGTGACCATCTTGAATGGGATTATTTTTCTTTTGCTGAGATTTTATTCGTATATATATATATAAGATTAAGCAATCTATACAAAACAGTTCATAGATTAATTCTGTGACAAAAGTCTTGGAATCCGTAGGTGTCTTATGTTACTATATAGGTAACTAAAACCTATGCATATTTTTTGCGTCTTATTTAGGTATATTTGAATCTTTGAGGGCTTTATGTGAACCTTAGTTGTAAACATAACTATTTTTTTCTAAACTTGCACAAAAATTGCTGAAAGTAGGTTTGACGCTCAATGTGTATTTATTTTATTTATAATGTGTTGCTGTAAAACTTTGTGAATGTAAACTCCACTTTAAAAAGTAACATAAAAAATAAAATAAAAATGGCATTATTACTATTTATTATTGGAAGTATGGGTTTTTGAATAGTATTATATAGTAATTTATACTACGTATACTTTCATTAAAGTTATGTTATACAGTTCCCGTTCCAAAATGTTGGTTCATATATATAGGTTTGTTTACAAAATCTTTTCATGTTGCTCAAACAAGTAATATAGATCGAACATTGCACATAATATCTGGCCTTTGGCTGAATGTCGATACTCTCAGTTCAACTAACGGAATTATTCATATTCGTTTGCGCAGCTGTATACAGATTTTCCTCACCGAAATGGGTCAGTGAAAAGTATAATATAGGTGACTGAATAAATATTTATTTCAATCGATAAAACTATTACTATACTTATTTAGAAAATATATAAAAGATAAAAAAGAAGTCAAGGCATAAATAACACTCATATTTGATAAATGAAGCGACCTATGTCCCTATGTATATACTTCACAATCATTTCAGTTACGGGAAGCAAGCGATATCACATAATTAAGGAAGAATATATTTAAGCAAATTCTTAGTTTCATTATTTTCAATCAGAATGGTAAAAAAATTCTCTGAAATAAATAAAGTCAATAGATATTTAAAAAGTCTATGGTAACGTCTCAGTATTTTTCGTCTTCTTTTAAAGTAATATTACTTTGAGCCACTTACAGGACAAAAATTGATAAATTGTAGATGCTTCGAAAAACCATATCGCGCTGTTACAGACAACGCAGACCAATAGAGATTCAATTTAATTAAATTGACTTCCTCAACTCCACTCAGCCTCAGTCGGGGCTCTAATCAACGTCAGGTCAACTTGAATAGCCCTTCCGATAAGTACGAACGGAATTGACGCGTTAGTTTTAAGTTAACCCCGCTACGTTTCCTTCGCCGCCACTCGACGGAATTCGCTTGCCATGAAAGTTATCTATGTTATATGCACAAAGCATTGACTTCTGTGGATGACGTAACGAGGAATGCATTGTCACGTAAGCTTAATACGGCTTAAAATGCAACTATTGCAAATCTACAAATATAAAAAGCAAACCTGACTACTAGTGACTTATATAATAACGCACAACCGAAACTATATACCTAGAAACTTAAAAATTGGTATAGGCCCTTATATAGTGTAAGTGAGCACAAAGAACGGATTTCTTGAAATACAACCACTAAACGGGTGAAATAGGGGGTAAAGGTTTACGCGAGAAAACTGTAAGTTAATAAAAGTTAACATATAGTGACAGTAAATAACGGTTAATATAGAGGGGCTATGGCGGTTTGGTATGAAGCCGCGCATAGCGCTTATCTTACAACCGCTACGTTTCTCTGCGCTGCATTCTACGTTGACCTAAAAAGTTAACTATATCCAATCCACCAATCCCCGGCTCATGTGGGGACGGGATGAGCGTCGATAATCATGTGAGTCATGAACCCTTCGAGGTAATTGGTTGTCACAGATGGGCACCATGCAAAAGGCCGTTTGTTTGAACAACGAGATATGTTTATGACTAAATCGATCCTGATACAACCTACACATAGTTTATAAGTGTTTTTATGCATTCACAATGCTATTTCAATAAGTACCCATACATAATAATAATTAAATCATTTAGCTACAGTTTGCTTTTGAAAGAACCAGTGATATATTTGAAGACAATATTAACAAATTTTAGAACAATACTATTGCCATAACAAAAAAAAACAACCCACCCAAATTTTGACATAGTAATTACTTATTAAATTGAAATTGGACCACCGATTTCTTCTTACAATTTTAAAATTGATGGTATATTGTAGGAAATGCTGATTGAATTTTACTGCAGTTAAACACATTATTCAAACAACCAGCATGTGTACATTAAAATTCGTGGTATCAACATTCAAGGAATTCGTTTAGAGATACATTTTTTTTTTATTCATCTAAATGGTCCGGAAGACATATCTTTTCTTTTCTTTTAACCGACAGTTTGGAACAGATTAGTAGGTACATACGGGATAGGTAAATTAATAAAAATATTTTTTTAATTTTATAAATAAGCTCAATAAAGAACTGGAATAGTCCAAAAGACAAACAACATTCCTTAATTCAAATGCATTTCTCATTCTTTACGTCTTTATTCGTGTCTTACGTTACGACACAGATATTCATGTAAGAGCCGACCTTTTATTCTTAAACAGAATGGTCCTACACGGACAAAATGCTTATGCACAGGCGACGTCATTAAACGAGCGATTATTCTACATACATATTGTACGTCTTGGTAAAAGTTTCGGAAATACTACTGCCTGTATTCGAAGATCCTTCTTCAAGGTTTTGTCAACTCTACTCAACCTTAGTTGTATCTAATCAACGTCAGTTCAACTTGATTGGCCCTTCCGAGGAGTACGAATGGAAAAAAATATTTGCAAACGACACAATACGGGTCTCAAGTCCAATGAGGGTTTTCAGAATTGATTTTTCCCCGAGGTGGCAGCACTGTGTCGAGAGGTCGAGCTGTCAACTTCCACCAATCATAAAATTGATTATTGATTAGTAATAATTCTACTAACATTCTTAGTTTATAAGTTGTTTACTAACATATATTGAGTCTATGTTGCTTGAAAATAAATAATTCATTCATTCATTCATTAGTGGATTTTAACAGTAGCTGTCAAAAATACCTCTCGACACAGTGCCGCCACCTGGGGGCAAATCAATCATGACCCTCATTGTTCAAATGCTTCTTCTTCTTCTTTTCGTGTCGATGGATTGTCGGGATTAGATCCTGTGACTCTCATAAACTTAGAAGACTTATTGCCTTTAGGACTTGACCTTACAATTATCAATGCCAGCCTTGCAATGAAATGTAAACAATCGCTTAGCGTCAACATATTTAGTATGTAGGCTTCTTAAAATAACTTGGTACGAGTTTGTATTACATAATATCTCCGGGGCATTTTGGGTCAATTCACTCCCATTATAGCCACGTGGCATTTACTTTCAGAATAATCTACTTATATTATTGAAGCAAAATGTTGAAACTTCACATAATTAAGTTACCTATATATATTGTTTTTTGAATGCATGGACACTTAGCACTGTAGTTTCGTACATTCCATATTCTATTTTTTTTTTTTATTTTTCTTTGAAGTAATTGGTTGCTTTTAGTGTAGTATGTCGCTCACAAAATGAAAAAATATTACTGATAGCAAGGAACTTATTGTTACATATGTATTTGTATGTCCTAAATAACCTTAATGTCTATGATATATAGGTAATGATAATTTTTTTCTTGATATATTTTACCATATGAACATGCATATTAAAGAAAATACGTTTTAAATACATTTGCTATTAATACGGTCCTCATGACATCGAAACAGAACGAAATAATGTAGTTTATAAACTTGGCCCTTTTTTTAACACCAATCACAATTGCCCAATTTATTTTATGATAATCGCAAATGTATTCAAAAACGTCGTATAATGCTTATCCTCAGTAAGCTGGCTATTATAGTTATCAGTTTATTAGAAGTACTCGGCATCGCTTGCCTATAAAAACACCTGGAACATAAAATCCAGCTTATCGTAACTGCATCATAATGTAATAATATAGTAAATCCACGCTAGCAATTCTTTCGCTTTGGTAAATTTCATATTAGTAATGTCGAAATAATAATAGATCCTTTCGCGTAAGTACTAAATGGTTGAGAATACCATGGTGTAGCCGGCTGAGGCGTAGCAGCCCCGGCGGAGGCTCCGCCAGCAGCAGCACGACTGGATGATCGGCATCTCGGCCCGTTGTCACTGAAACAACAGAACATTTATTTCATCCCATTCTTCTTCTAATAAAAAATAGCCATACACGCTAGCAAACTGCATGATCTAAATCTTTCATTCCCTGCTTTTTAATTTTTCCTTTTCATTTCAAAATCGAATACTTAAACTAGCGTTCCGGGACTACCACTGCTGCAGAAATACTTCTTAAGTTGAGCGGATTGGAAGTTGCAAGGAGTTGAGCGGGATTTATTCGTAGTACTTACATAAATAGGTACATTTTGTGCATATCAAACCACGCACAGTGTAGTTTTCCGTACTTGCACATCACAAATGCCACCTTAAAATAGTGCATTTTATTTGTTTTAACAAAGGAAATTTTTATGATTTTTCTTTCTTCTTCAAGTATTATATAGCTCATGTACTTTAAGAGCTCTTTACTCTTTGATTTGTAAAACCAATTAATCTGTAATGTTTTTTCTTTCAACTTCATAAAACATACTAATAGCCCTATTTTTTTTATCGTAGGCATCCATAAACAACCATTAGCAAGGATGAGACGATACTTAACTCCAAAATTAGCATTTAAGGTCTACATATGACATATTGTTTTTAAAGACTTATTCAACGACACCAAACAGCAAAGAATTAATGGGAAAACATATATCACCACATGTAGCTATTGATATCAATATATTTTCAAAATCTCAATTTCAGTCTAATACCAAGTTGCCGCATATTAGTTTGAATCATAACTCTTTGAAACGACATTTTTAGCGCGTCCCGGCAGTGTGTCGGAAAGTTATCCCCGTTCAACTTTATACTCTATTTATTCTCAAAGTTTCAGTGCACTGTGCAGCAATAAATAGCGTATTTTTTGTTGGCGTGAGAGAACTTGGTTTAGTTATTTATAATATAATATTTCGTTTATGGTAATGGTATCATAATAAAAGTTGCTATAAATTTTGCAGACTAAAATACGGTATAATTGTAATTAAAGATTTTCATACTTTAAAAAATGGTCCTATTCACCCAACTTTAAAGAAGCTTTAAGATCACTTAACGAATCGATATCAAATTAAAAGTGTTCTTTATAGTGTTTTTAGATAGAAATTAGTCTCGTTAGAAACAAATTTTAAATAATCTAGGCAACTACCGTATTAAAAGGATTGCCAATTTACCTTGTTTTATAATTCCATACATTTTCTCCTCCCATACAACATTTATTTTTGGTTGTTGTTTTTGCTCATCTTTCTAATCTTGTACAAATAATGATACGATACCATTCGTGCGAGAGTCCGACCCGCACTTGACCATTTTTTTAATATATTGTTTATAATTAACTACGCCACTTTGTTGTTACCAAATTTTAATGAATTTTAATTTATACTGTAATCTCGGCGCCAATATACAAAATTTTGCGTTATTTTCCCGTAGAACTTTTTAAAATACGTATTGCATGCACCGATAATTTCATAAACAGCCTTACGTTGAAATAAGTATTTTTTTTGTATCTACTGTATTTAAATGAGTAATACTGTATGAATCAATTAAAATAGTACATTATTGTTACAAAATGTAATATGATATATATTATAAAACGCTAACTAAGCAAAGTGTTCTTAGTTCCAAACTATGTGTCTACATTTGCTCTCTCTTTGTCTAATTCAAAAACTGAAAATTTTTCTGATTCGTGAGATGTGATTTTTTAACAGACTTTGAAAAGGAGAAGGTTATCATTTCGGTTGTAGGTATGTACTTTTTGTAAAAAATAAACCTGATTAAATGTACCTGATTATTATAAATGTATTTTTACAAACTGCTTTAGTTCCTCCTTTTTATAAATTCCTTATTTGCTGAACTGCAATCTTGTTTTTGTTTATATGGTAATCGCAAATGTAGTGAAAAACGTCGAAAGTCATCGGTTTATTATAAGCACTCGGCTACGCCCATCCAGCTTACCGTACTTGCATCATAATGTACTCATCATCATTTCGAGTAGGTGACACGGTCAGTCGACCATGCACACCCTGGTGTCAGAGTTCTTCGGAACCACCTCTCGGCCTCTGACGTGGTTCCTTTAACGACTACCAGATGGCTAATGTAATGTAATATAATGTACTATTAACGACCGACAGCCTATGCTCATTCAATTACACCTTTACGAGCAATTAAGACTGTTTGATATAAGTAAGTAATTTTAAGTTTACAAAAGACATGTTTCGTACATTTAATATGCATTTTTCGTCAAAAATAAACCAATTTTCTTAATTTTTTCGTCAATAAAAGCGAATTATCTCATGTAAATCATAATTAAAAATGAATTTATGTTTTATTTTCAGATTTTATTCGTTACGGTTTGTGAGGAGCTTTTTCCCAAACAATTTTAAGGGAAGAACGCCTTAATACGCTTCTTTATGATTGAAAAATCAGTACCTATTTTAGAAGTCATTTATGCCACGGTGTGTTGAAAAGAAAGTTAGTAGATTGTATCCGACTGAGCAAAAGTGTGACTTAATACGTTGGTTTCCTTACACGCCATTTGCGCCAAATTAATCTAACTTTTATACAATGAATTGTAAAAGTTTCTCACTTCGGTTTTTCTTGGAAACAACTTTTTCACATTTGCTTCGTGGCATTTATTTAAATAGTGACACTCGTTTAATACCGAGAGGCATATTATTTAGCTCTCCCGCGTTTTATCTGCGTAAATTACAGCATATGTTACCCGCAGGTTAATTAGATTTCTATTAGAATTTAAAAAATAAGGTCCGGTAAGTTCTGATCCTATTCAATGCCAATAAAAATTAAATCTTTCCTCTTATTAATATTAGTATATAAAAACTAAACAGTCTTTCATTTATCTATACATATAACATACCTACATCACTTCATCAATCATTAAAGATATTCATCATAAAAGGAAAATTAGTTTTGAATGATTGGATGGTTGGTTTTAGTATTTCGTGTTTGGCTAATAGATATTTACGAATCAATATAATCAAAGGCAGTGCCAACAAGCATTTACAGCTATTTATAGAATATTCTGCGGTGAGTACGCAATGCTCAGATAAGGCTAATTTTATCACAATACTCGTATCAATGCGGAGCGCTGAACAGTGTATAATAGATTTTGACCGGATTCTCCCCAACTACCTTTTTACAATCACGAAACAACGTTAAAGCCGTCTGTAGGATTAATCTAAACAAAAGATGAGCATTTCGATATCGCAATGTTCGTAGAAATTAATTAATATTTCATGGAATGTTCAATCTATTTCAAGTAAAAATTAAGACGACGAAAGCTTTTTGGTTAATCCTTATTAAATACAGCTTTGTATTCGGTAGAAATAGAAAAGACAGAAAGCAATTGCTTAATTTTGAACAGAAATACCATTTACTAAGAATAATTAATGGAAGTCCCAACTGGAATCAAGTTTTAATTTCATAATTTATAGGTATTAATGACCTTTTACACTAATTCTTTTAATTTATCTAATGGCTACTTAGTCACGCCAAAGAATGTACTGCCAGTTATATTTTTTACCCTTTTTGAGTATTTTACAGCTAGGCAGATACCTCTCCTTTTTTGTCAGTCATGCCTATTTAGGGCAAGCTAGAATTACTTTGTGTCCACTTTCATCCATAACTTTTCAAATGTGACAAAATATGAGTAATAACATCACTTTTTAGGACTATACCTTGGTTGAAAAAAATCTAAAAAGAAGTGAAATATTTTCATGGTACTTATATGAATGTTTCAACCTGTACGCTTTGTAAGTAAGTTATGTATTTAAAGACCATCAATCAAAAGTTTACAAAATATTTGATTTATAGACAACCAACAGGGACCGACAATGTATATAAGGTTGTTATGTTAGTTCAGTTATTTCTTCATAAGTTTAACTAAGTAAAAACCCCTAGGTACATTATCCCGCGACACTGGCGTTATATATTTTTTTTTAAAGTATGTGTGTTTTTGACTGTAAACTTTTCGGTTTTAATAAAATAATTCTTATTTCTTTAATATGAGATAAAACATGTATATGCTTATGTATATATAAAGATTTTCACACAGTTATATCTGAGATTCTGAGAGAATGGCAAACTTTAGAATATGAAGTCGCGCGGGGTTTACCCGGGCCAATATTAGAATTAGTCTAACTTTAAGAACTGAAGTTTTAGTTGCAAGCAACTCATTTCAGTTTATAATAAGAGCAAAGACTATTTCTATAATATTATTCGACCGTGACCATGCGAGGTTTCCTCGTTCCCCCAGCACTACACAGATTATACCTTTATAGAATTCTAACTTACCCAACATGTACCGCTAATAAAATAAAATAATTATAAATATTTCTTTTTCTCGTGAATTTTCTCATTTTAATAGTTATTCTGCATTTCAAGGTGGAGGCAATTCCAACAAATCAATTACGGTCATAAAAATAATTTTAGCTGTTTTTGAGTTTTAAGTGATATAATTATCTTCTAACCCGACATTGGTTTATGCATGAGTCAATAACGACAGCCAAAATTAATGTAACAAAAAACCTACAGCTGTTTTATAAACTTAAATATTATTTTATGACAGTAGTACGCATTAGATTTACCTACGGTGGATTTCACGCACGGTGAAGATAAAGATATTTAATTTACATCTTATGGAATGCTATTCTTTATTGGACCATCTTCAAGAGGAAGAGAAGAATGGAGAGGTCTTCCATGGTATCGGCTTATATTGAACCAGCTTAGACTGATACGATTACCTAAATTTTAGGGGGTTAAATTCTTCTTTTCATGTCGATGGCTTAAAGCAATTAGATGTGTGGCCTCTAATGCCACTTTCAGAAGCGGTAAAAAGGTCATCTTTCGTGCAGCTGGTTGGACAAGAAGGGCACGAAAGGAGGTGTGACATAGTCTGGTCTTCATGACCATCACAATTCCGCCTGGTCAATATAGCCCCACCGAGCCAAATTATGCCTGTATTGGCCTATTTCAGACCGGAGGCGATTAAGGCTCTGCCATTTGGACCAAGGGAGAATATTAAATTTAAAAAAAATACGGGATTTAAATTAAAATCAGGATACCTACTAAAATTTACAGTGGTTAACACGCCAGCCTAAAGCTGACACTAAAAATCCACTCAAAGAAATATACGTATTTGCAGGGGGTTTAAAATAAACCTAACGAGTGTTCTCCATAGGCACGAATATAAGAGAGAAGTGCGCAATTTTAGTAAAAGACCGCGGTGCTCTCCCGGGCTGCTCCTGATATCATTTTACGACTGATATCATTGTGGGTCCCACATGGCTTGTTATCATTTTCATCGGTTGATTTTGAACCCACCAGAATATTAAATCTCGCAATCAAGATTCCTGAAGATTAAAAAATTGTACCTAATGAAAGAATAAAGTTAGAGGAAAAATAAAATCGACTTTTTAAAAACCTGATGTGGTCTTAGGGTATTATAGGGTCCTTGGTTCTGCAGATCCCGGACGTAACGAGTGTGTATGTACAAGAATTATTTTAAAATTTGCTTGAGATGTAATCAGGAAAGTTCTGTTATAATTGTCAATATAAAATAAAACGTAGAGTGTAATTATTATAAACTACGTTGAATTACTATAAACCACGTTCAAACCATAACCGTTCTTATGTAACACACAATTGAACTATCTTTAGGCATATATATATATATATACACGAGTATTTCAGTTCACTAAAGCATAGGTGTCCTTATGAATTCAATTCTTGATAACAATCTAATTTATTCATCCAATAGGAGCAGATATAGACGTACTTACTGTAGGATTTCCCTCATACATGATTCTGTAGAGAATGGCTTAATTTAGTACGTGGGCGTGCTAGGCTCACAAAAATGGTTCTTGGCCTGTAATCATGCGATGTTTTGTTTTATCCCGAACAGAAAGCAATGCCATATCGTGTTTAAGAATATTTTGTAAGAAATGGGCAAACAAGCAGAAAAAATTAAATTTCATTCATCACAGTATCAATCTTTGTAAGAGTTATCTTTCCCTTTTTATTTTTAAATAAGTATACCTACGTACATTCATAAACAGTTCTATAAATAACTTAGCAAATAAATGTTTTGGTTCCGTAACCAATGGCAAAAAATGAAACGCTTATAGATCCTTAATTTGTCTGTCTCTCTGTCCGTATGTTCTAGACACTTTTTACTGAATGTATTAAAACTACACAGTCAAAACTTGGGAGGTAGATGTATTCTATGTACTGTTTTATGAGTTTTATATATAAAAAAACTATGTACGCCCCACACACATGAAGCTGAAAATGAAAAAAAAAACATGAAACGTAGATAAGTTTTTAAAATTGACATTAGGGTGTCTAAAACCATTGTTTCTCATAGTCAATTCTATGAAATATATATACACTTCCAAAATTACGAGAGTGAAAAATGTAATGAAAATATATACTGTAGATTTACATCACAATAAATGCTTTCAGTTATATGTGATTGGTTTGAGTGAGGTATAATAATAAGCAAATCAGCACTCTTTACGATAAAGGACCATTTAAGTTTGCTACTACGCAACCTGACATTATGTGTGTGTCTGACTCGCATTTTTTCACTTTTTTATTCGAACTAAAAAAATATACTTAATAAAAATTCGAATTTCGCTCTCAAAAGTAAAGATAAAATTTTCCTTGAGGCAATAAAAATTAAATTCCGCTTTGCACTCAGGATTGTGCTCTGGAATTCCTCAATACGATCGGGAATCCGTGCTGGATTTAACATAACGATCCTGCTTTTCAACGCCTAAAGCAAAGAAGGTTTATTTATCCGACTTCGAAAGAGGCTGAGGTTCAATGTTTCGTTGCATGTATCTTTTCTCAGAAAGACCGCAATTTGTGGCGATCAATGGGGGCGGTCTATGACCAGCAATGGAAGGCCCTGGCCGAAATCTATCAGCAAAAAATATATTTATCTATCTAGATAGATAGATATATCTTTTTTATGTTTGTTCACCAATTTCTTAGTCGATTGTGGACCGATTTTCAAAATTCTCATTTATTCAGAAATGCATGCTCCTAAAGTAGTCCTATATTCACCAAGTCAGGATCTGATGTTGGAATTCCAGTGAAATCGAGGGCCACCCTTTTATTTTATTGGCATGCATAACGTGTTACATATTGTTCTAAATCTATGGAGATATTTGCATTCGGTAGTTATCATTTCATGTTGATAAGCTGAGAACGGTAGGTACAACTCCTAAACGATTAGGAGTTCCTAAACGATAGTAATTCTTTAAATATTATAGGTACGTTTGGACAAAAAGTCCTATTAGGATAAAATCCTGAGTTCCTATTGTTACTAAGCCATAATCTGATGATTGATGGGATCTTAGGGATCTTGAGGCCGACTCTCAAATTTTATGCGACACGTATTTCTTGTATCATTCGAGTATTTTTCGGTATATTTTCTAAAACTTTTCAGTTATTTGCATGCTTGTCACCATCATTACACATAAACTTTATTACTGCCATTGCAGTTATAAGGAACTTGAAATAAAATTCTTCTCAATATTTTTAACGATTTTTGAAACGCAATTTGGAGATTGTGGAGCATCTGACGTGCTGGGGTAATTGCTATTTGTTGGCATTTTCTTTATTCTTCTAATAATTGAAGGTCAGTCGAGATTTAGAGCTTGAAGGCTGGAAGAAAACAACGTTACCAGAATCATACTTTTCAACTCCTACTTTAAGCAGTTTTACTATTTATTATTTGTCGATGATGAATTTAATTAAAAGTCTATCTCTTTGACAATGGTTTCCTAAGAGTGGTCACTTTTTGCAGTATTATGTAATTTTCTTAATTAAATGACGATATTGATAAAAGTGTACCAGAAATATTACAAATTATTAAATTTTTTTATATGATTTAGATATTTTCAATTCAGTCTAATTTATTAGGGTTGAAAAAAATATGCTTTTCGCTTATCCTCTCTGTTCAAAATTATCTCGTTTTATCTTTAAATTATCAATGCGTTTTATCTCTAAATTGTACTAAAAGTCATGCTGTTTAATACTACGTTTCCTTATTTTGATTCAGGTAAAATAAAATCACTAGCTTTCTGGCATAGATAATAAAATACCTTCTAAAATAACCTTAGAAAGTAACATATTTTAGCGAGCAGACTCAGCCAACCAAACTCAGAAGTTCTTTTGGGAACACAAGGTATTTATGGATAATCTATCTAAATAATTCGTAACAGAACCAGGCCAGAATAACGTTCAGTGTGAATGTGGTCAAAGAGACCAAACCATGTCACACCTTCTTTCGTGCTCCATGTGCCCCACTACCTACCTGCACAAAGTACGACGGCATGGCTGTTGCAACATACTGGAAGGATAAAATATAGGATTTTTTAACTTTTTGAGCTACCGACACGATAAGAAGAAGAAGTAACAAACCAGTTTCGACTCTTTCCGAGTTCAAAGCAATTGACGGAGTTCGGGTCACCTGATGGTAAGTGATTACCGCTGCTCATTGACAGCTGCAACGCCAGGAATGAGAAAATAGCGTTGCCGGCCTCTTGTTTTTCCCTCCCAGATGGGAGAAGGGATGGGCCTCAGGGTCTCTCACTCTCACTCACACGAAGTAATTTTTACTGTAATCTCCATACATTTTAATTCAGTTATCGTACATGGAAAGAATTTTCTATTGTTAGCACGGTAGTTAAGCAAGACGCTAAAAGAATTTTAATTTTCAACAAACGTTCCAAACAATAATAATAAGTTATATCCATGCTATCATATTT
This sequence comes from Rhodophaea formosa, assembly GCA_963082605.1. Classification (NCBI taxonomy): domain Eukaryota; kingdom Metazoa; phylum Arthropoda; class Insecta; order Lepidoptera; family Pyralidae; genus Rhodophaea; species Rhodophaea formosa. Next base: position 12,535,169 of record OY720203.1, on the reverse strand, counting down.
TAATGAGTATATTAGATAATTCCATCCAGTAATTACCGCGTATAAATAAATTAACTATTTCTAACCCCCGCGCGTTAAAACCTAGAAAATTCGGCCCAGGGGTCGTTCCCCACGCCCTGCGGTACCTGCGGTAATTAATAAACGACTAACTACTTCCACAGTAAATGTATAGACAGAAGACAACCGAGGAATTACACTAACTTTTCTTCAGATTTAAATAAGTTACCACTTCCACTTAACAGTACCCATTATGTTTCAGCTTAGAAAAAAATTGTCCAAATCGTCTCGCCATCTCATTTTGAGTCTACTTTAACTGTGGTGGCAATAAGGTTACTACTTTAATTTATATAGTAGTTATATAATAGTTTATACAGAAGACCAGAGCGGTATCTGGCCACTATTTGTAGCGATTGTGAACTATGATAAAGCCTTTGATTCAGTCGATACTTGGGCCGTGCTTTAGAGCCTCCAGCGATGCGGTATTGACCATTTGCTATATGTTATATGTCCAAAAGGTTCGTGCAATTTTAAAATTGCAAAAATGCGCCTTTCCAACATGCAGTTTTGACGACCGACAGCCTTTGTTTATTCAATTTACAAAAGATATGTTTGGTAAGTACTTGAAAAAATCATTTTTCGTCAGATGTAAATGTGGATGTAGACCTATGTTTGTGATGTATTTTTTTAAAAGGGAATCGAATCATTAATATTATGTTCTTTTAGGTAAAATTCGTTATCGTTTGCAAGAAAAAGCTTTTTCCATAACGAATTTCAGAAGAAGAGCGAGTGTATCACTCACCTTAGATTTAATGATGACATTTGTCATGGCGAAATTGCTAGAAAACTAAAGCTAAATAATCGCTAAAGGCTGGCGAGTCCTTATGATCTCAATGTAGTTTCTCAAAAAGAGGGCCTTAAAATGAATATGGACTAGAGGAAAATAATGTCCATCATGCCTTTGTCAGTTTCTGTCGGGACATCCATCCATTTAGCTGTATACATATTAGAAGCTCCAGTTTATTTAGGATTAGCTCCTTAAACTAGCGGTACTTAAAATGGGTGGTGCACAGAGTGCGTCAAAAACCGCAGGGTCAGCTATCCACGCACCAAATGGTCGGATGACCTCCAAGTATAAAGGAAGGCAGATGCAAGTGGTTCCAACCGGACGTTTTAAGTAGCCTTGTGGGAAGTTACGTCCAGCACTGAACTTCTTGCTGCTGAGGTGATGATGACTTGTCTGACTTGATGTCTTAAAAATATATCATCGCAATATAAATCGATAGAGTGTACCAATGACACTATAAAATGTTATCCCAACTAATATTATAAATGCGAAAGTGAGTTTGTTTGTTTATTTTTTTGTTTGTTTGTTACGCTTTCACGCCAAAGCTACTGAACCGATTATCATGAAATTTCGTATACACATAGGTTAGGGTACCGAGAAGGACATAGGCTATATATTACGGGGGCGAAGCCGCGGATATTTATAATAAGGGATTTTATTGGTATTTAACACAACCCTGAATTAATACATATTCAAATTCTCATTGTTATCATATTATAATGTATACACGTACGACACCCATCAATATTGAAAGAAAAATGTTCCGCGTAGCTGATAAACGATTAAATTTCACCATCATGATATGCCTAAAATAAACTAAACTGACCTCGGATTTATTGGTTTTTCTTATTTTATTTCACTTTTAATCATAGCAAATCTGTGTTAGAATATCTCGTCAACACAAGCAACTTGTATGATTACATTCTGATGGATAATATTTATTGTTGTGACACTCTGAACACATTTACATGCGAGATGGTTTGTTATGAGATAATCGTGTAATATAGGAATATGAAAACACGGAGTAGATAATCTTCGTGTCCTACTTTTTACCCGACTGACCAACCCAGAAGGAGGGTAATATTTTTCGCGCGTATGTATGTAAGCAGCCTGATTTTGAACCTATGAGCTATATAAAAATCTCAGAATCATCATTTCGAGTAGGTGACACGGTCAGTCGACCATGCACACCCTGGTGTCAGAGTTCTTCGGAACCGCCTCTCGGCCTCTGACGTGGATCCTTTAACGACTACCAGATGGCAGCCGGGACCACCGGCTTAACGTGCCTTCCGAAGCACGGAATCATCTTTCTTATCAGACAATCAGGTGATTCATGCCTGCAATGTCTTAGCCAAACTGGAAACAACCTAACAAAGTATGCTTCCCTTGGGAATCGAACCCACGACCCCCGGGTCAATTAGGCAAACGCCTTAACCACTGGACCACGGAGGCAGTCAGAATTAGAATCCGTAATGGAATACAGAAAAATAAAAAAAATTGTGAAAACTTACAAATAAAATTTGACTTCGCATAGACATTCGCCCAACTGATCGGTGGTTCTTGAAATTCTGTATTTCAATAAGAATTCTAAATCCGAAATTTAAATATAGCTCATTGGTTAAAAATCAGCCTGTACATCCATGTATGTATGTCAGTTTCATTGTTGCTTTCTGTAGCATAAACGGCTAGGCCAATTTTCAAGTGTCAGCATTACAATCGTATTTTCCCCGAAGTGTCAAAGCCTATTTAACTTTAACAAGTTATCAATACAGCAGAAGTGATTATAAATTTTTGAAATAATAAGCTTGTAAATATCACACGTTGAATTGTGATTATGATTTTAATATTTAATTTAATTATCACTACATATTATAAAACAAAGTCCTCCGCCGCGTCTGTCTGTCTGTCTGTTCGCGATAAACTCAAAAACTACTCCACGGATTTTCATACGGTTTTCACCAATAGATAGAGTGATTCACGAGGAAGGTTTTAAGGTATAATACATGCCCGGGGGAAGCTGGGTAGGGCTGCTAGTATACTATAAAATAGAGACACAAGCCTCAATCACATTTTAGATACACTAGTATTAAGACACGTCGTCAAAATTAATATCCCTAAAAGTACTTATCTTTACACGGATAGAAATTCCGAAAATTTTTTTTATATATTTCATAAACTACTTAACTGATTTTTATGCCCAATGAACTTGAAATTTGTACTAGTAGAAACTACATACGTTTTAAATTTCATCTTCTATAGAGCACTGGTACAAAGGTTATCGTAGAAGAAAGCTAGAAACTTACTTACATACATATATATATACAAAAAAAGTGTTTTGCCCCAACTTCACTTGAAGAGCTTTCTCGCTTTGCTCGCTCGGTCCAGAATCTGGTATGATTGCAATGTATACCAGCGAAATTATGTTCTCAATCAACCACGTAAAATATCAATAGGTAAGTAGTTTATAATATTTCAGCACCTAAGTTATAAATAAATAAGAAATAACATGATCATGACCAATTCAACTCTAGCGATCACCAGTGTTGAATTGGTCATGATCATGACCAATTCAACACTAGCACAACAAGGTGTTGAAATATTATACATGATCATGATATAAGGCTTATAAAATATGTAATTACGTTGCCGGTAAAAATGTACTTACGTATTGCTCTTCACTTAACTTGCCTCAAAGCTTATAATACATATTCTTAAATTTCAATGTATGTTCTTCGATTTAATTGATTCGAATTGAACTTAAATTAACCCTCTTCAGATTCAGACGCAGTTACATAACTCATTGCCTGCTATTCACGCAGGGTGCCGTTTGTCATGCGATCGGACCCTGGACGACCCGTGTGCGCGATCCCATTTACAATTAATCATTATTGGCCGTATCACGGCAATACCGGTTGTGAATAGTGTTTATGAATATGCATGGGGAAATAATATGCATGGGGAAATAATATTAATGCGAAAATCTAAGGAATCACATCAAGAGGCGATGCGGCTAGCTACCCATCACTATTTGATTTCGCTTTCCACCTTTTAACGCCCACTAAAACGCCACGTGGCCTTTGGGTATTATGATCTTGGGTTCTGTCTTCCCCGTAAGGTATAAAGACGTGATAATGAATTTGAGAACTAAATATGGTTTACAAATGACAAAATAACACCAACCCAGTCTTAGCTAAGGTTCTGGTTCCATCCAGCGTTAAACCAAAGATAGTTTTCTATCAAACCATGAATATATAATTAAAATACAATAGAAAATGGACTTGCTAGGCTTTTACAAAGCTTTAGCTGTATCATAATGATGATGGAACATAAAATCTATTTTGTGAAATTTGTTTTAACTGACTGTCAAAGTACAAGGATTAATTAACACTTAATACTCAAGTTATGTCTACACTTTCTTATCTTATGAGTTGATAACATAACGTGAGGCTCGTCGGTGGGTAGATTTGAAATTTACACCCCTTACCCCGCAAACCTCTCCTTCACAGCGCATGATGAAATCAGAAATTTTATTTTTTTCAGCCATGATATACATGGCATTGATAGCTAAGTACATTGCAGCAGCCGGCAACAGATGGACGAACGTGTGAACGTAAGTACGTACGTAAATTCATCAATGCCTAATTGCAGCCAAGGCTTGTATAGTACCTTTCTTAAATATTGCGCGGAAATAAAAACGTTTAGCGTATTAGTAATATGCTTATATGTAGAAAATGGAATTAAAATAGTGATGGGTTGCTGGCCGCATCACGTAACAAGTTTCCTTAGATTTTCGCCTTCTCCCTCGGCCTGCTTTAACGGACTATGAGAAGCAGTAGCTATATTCTATGATTTTCCCTCTCTTCCAGAACAACAAGAAAAAATTATGAAAATACTTGTCCCTATATATTTATCTGTAGCCGTCATAAAAATTTTTGTCATACGTTCAAACACTAAAAACAAGATACCGTTGGAGCACATAATACGACTATACTTAGTACGCGGCGAACTGAGACCTCGCGGACATTTAAAAATATCTAAATAAATGTACCCGATGTTATAGGAAACACCGGTATGGATCAAATCATTTATAATGTTATATGGATTATACGCATGGGCGAACATAACTTGATCTATAAAGTAAAACCGACCTTCTGAGCGGTACAACGTCTTGACCATAGATTTAAAAAAAAACGTCTTCTTGACAAAAAAATTGCTGTCTATATCGTAAACGTGCAGATTTCATTGCGTTACTTTAAAAAACTCGAAAAAAGTAAAATTTTGCAAACTGTAAAAATACGCTTTTAATAAATATAGCCGTGTGGTTCCCGGCAGAATAGAATAGGACCACTCCAAGTCTTCTCGTGGATGTCGTAGAAGGCGACTTAGGGAACACAAGCTAAACAAAGCTTATCAACATCGAAGAGACCTCTCCAACCCGTCTGGCCAGCGTGGAGAGTGTAGCCCAAATCCTCTGACTGTTCTGGCTAATATATGGCTCTGGTAGTACAGAGAGGGTCGTGCTCCTGCAGTTGAGACTTAAAAAGACCAGATGATGAATAAATATAGTTTTGATGACTGACAACATCAAACCCAATCAAACCATACAATTTCAAAAGAATTTTAATATAATTGTCTGCAGAAGTTAAGTTTAGTACTTAAAAATGCTTTTACGTAAAAATAGACCAGTGTTTAACTTGTGATTTATATATCTTTTATTAAATTAAATATTAACATGTAAATTATGACCGACGGCCTTAGATAATATAATCAAAATTAACATATATTTTCAGTCGAAAATTTCGTTACATTTTGCGAGAAAAAAGCTTTTTCCCAAACGAATTTCAAGAGAAAAGCGCTTTTTTAATGTAAATCTACGCAATCGTCATCCAAGTAAAGTTTTTTTTTAATTTATATTTATTTTATTTCAATGACTCCCCGTTGCCTTCACTAAGTAATATAATTAATGCATAGCTACTGGCAGCATCAGTTTCAGTTTATTTATTCCATTAAACAATAATAACATTGTGTCGGAAAGTACAGACTTAAATATTAATTCACGTCCTGTCCTATCATGTTGTTCATAAGCCATAGTTTAATATGAATCCAGTAGGCACCTACTAGATTCATAACGATGATATATGACCATATTTTAATATCGTATGTTCCAGAACAACTAATCGCAGTAAAAAATATATGAAGCAGAGGAAAAAGCGCTCGCAGCTGTCGCAGTGGCAAATTACGACTGTATTTGCTTCTAATAAACCCAGATTTCTCTAAAAGACACTATGTTTAGCTTTTTCGAGACTTATAGCATCGAAAATCATGTTACATGAATAATATGATTGAAAAGATTTTAATTACAAAAGACTACGGAGATATTTTAATAAAATTGGTACGGTTCATTACTTATTTTCAAATCTATTTTAAAATCTGTGGACCTTTTATATTTCAGAGTTTGTGACGTCATTCATTGTAAACCTGATTTGTGTAAAAGAAGATTATAACATGAATGATTATTTTTTATTTAAATTCTAAACATTGTACAAATTATGTAGTATTTTTTCGAAAATATACAAGTGTAACCAAATAGCAAAATAAAATGAGGGAGCATGATCATTCCATGATATTCAACAACTTTCCCCAGGGGATAATATTAGAAACACCAATCAGAAAACAGCTGGCCGAATTTTTATAGGAAGTTAAAATATTTTTCCTATATGTACATGTCTCCTGGGGATACCTATTGGTTTTAATATCATGGACTAATCATACCTCTTTCGCCATTTACACTACACAAACATATTAATGTTATGAAAAAATAAAAATCATAACATTAAAAAAAGTCTTACCCATTTATTTCTTGCATTCAGGTTTTTATAAACTATAACCAGCTGTTGCCCGCGGCTTTGCCCGCGTGATTTATGGCCTATGTCCTTCTCTGTACCATTATCAACGTGTATGCAAAGTTTCATGATGATCGGTACAGTAGCTAGGGCGTAAAAGCGTAACAAACACTCACTTTCGCATTTATAATACTAGTTTGGATTTTTACTTCTTTTTATAAACAGAAAGCAAAAACATATCTATTTCAATCTGCACCGTGAAAATAGCACATTGAAAGAGGTTTACAACCGTGTACGCAGACATAAACTCGGCAGAATTTCCTCCCGTCGTAATATCAAAATATTCGACAATAAATCCGTTTGAAAACACTAAGAAAGAACAGCCAAACAAAGGTGCTATATTCGCGGGAAATTGCTCCGGGATGTCGTCTCGCCACAACCACAATTTCTTTGTTCCACCTAAGTATACGTCTTCTTTTGTCTTTTAATTACTCGCCGGTCTCGTACTACTAAAAAAATACATTTTTGCACAAGTTGCTCTTATTCGTTGAAGTTACCTGACTTTTATGTTTGTAATTAATTAAGTCAATCTATGAGAGCAAGTACTGCTATCTATATTATATCAGACAGGTTTGCATTATATATATATATATATATATATATATATATATATATATATATATATATATATATATATATATATATATATATATAATATATATACTGTCTTAATATCAACGCATAGCTGAAACTACTGTACCTTGAAACAAGAAATTCGGTGCAGGGGTTCTTTTTATGATGTAAGTGAGAACTAAGAAACGATTTATAGAAATTCAACCCCCAAGGGGGTGAAATAGGGGTTAAGTTGTACTCGGTTGAAGTCACGGAGAACTGTTACTACATAATATACAATATATGTTCAAATTCATTTATTTATTATACATTCTGCATACACCTCATGGGTTGATGAGCACAAATGACTGCATAAGTTTAAGCAGCCTAAAAATGCACACAGACAAAGTCATGGGAATTAATAAATATCACATCACATGTTAGTTTTATAGACATAATATAAAAAATAATAAATAAATAGCAATCACACATATTGAGCTAGCCCCACCAGTAAGCTGGGAACTTGTGCCGTAGGATACTCAATCAAAATTTATATCATTCACAAGACCTGCCTATTTGAAAATGATCGTTTTCTATCGTGTGACCTGACCGGAGAGAGAACCTGAAACCACTCGTGTCGCAGGCTGGCGTGTTAACCGCTGCGCTACGAAGGTCGTTTATATAATAATAACATCATCATCATCGTCATCATCATCAGGTCTTTCTAGTCTCCACTGCAGGAGCACGACCCACATAGTGACCAGTATATTTAAACTTGACAGGGGATACACGAGTACTCAATATATTATTAACAAGCTAGGTCTGATGTCTCCCCGACATAGGGAAGACACCAAGACTAAAAAAATCCTAATGGCTCCCCTAGGGGAGCCATCAGGGGAGACACGAGACCGGAATCATAGTAACATACTAAGATTTAAATTAGTAAGAATAGTTAACATTTGAACTGGTTAATATTAACTTTCAGCGAACGAAAGGATAATTAAAATCGTTTATTTTGATAGACTAGACTGGTTAAGAAAGAAAGTTCAAATTCCCAAGCAATGTATCTGCCTAATGTTGAACATTATCACGACTCTCTCTGTACTACCAGCCTGAGCCTTATATTAGCCAGAGCAATCAGAGGTTTTGGCCTACGGTCTTCACGCTGGCCAGACGGGTTGGAGAGGTCTCTTTGTGGTTTATAAGCTTTAGCTTGTGTTTCCTAAGTCGCCTTCTACGACATCCACGGGACGAGGTCCTATTCTACTCTGCCGGGAACCACAGCGGGGCCAATGATGAAGAGTACCATGCAAATCCGTCCATTCTAGCCCTTTCATTTCTATAGAACGAAAAAAGGAACAAGAATTTTGAGTTTGCCAGGTCAGCTTAGTAAATAAGATAAAACAAAGCTTCCCGCTGTCTGTCTGTCCTAGTATGCTTATATCTTTAAAACTACGCAACGGATGTTGATGCTGTTTTTAGTAGATTACTAGATAGATTTATTCAAGAAAAAAGTGTCTATGTTTAATACATGTCCGGGCGCAGCCGGTGCGGGCTTCTAGTGCTAAAAATCGTGAGCGTCTTAACGATATTTGATTCTCCCCCTTTTTAAACGCATGAAATCCGTCGTTATGATTTATTTTCATTATATTTTATTCTCGAGATATTTTTACGCCCTTACACATTTCACCGGAGATCACGCTCTGGGTTGCTTAACATCCGTAAATGTTTAAATTGCAATCTTTCCAGTGTTACGCTAACATCGATCGATCGTATCACGAGTCATAAAAGTGGTGGCTTTTATTTGGCCTTTATTTATTATAATTTTAATCTATATCTTTACTAATATTAGGTAAAAAGACGAAAGATTTGACTGTTTGTTTGTTTTATTGCATTGAATAAGCTCTGAAACTACTGGATCGATTTTTAACTTTCTTTCACCTATAGATAGCAAATTTATTCACTAACGCGGGAAAATAGGTGGTTTATTAAAAGGGAATGTTGCATAAACGCCCCATGAGACTTGAAGTTTGAAATTGTCCCATAATTAACCACATGGATGCCTGTGCCGATTTTCACGCCTCGGCGCACAGCCTTTGATGTCGCATCATTACATACATATGTTTCGGTATCTCAAGTGACGGTATTCAAGTTGGCCCTCTAATTAGGAAGGTATTTTTGGCCAGTTTGATATTTGATGTTTTGTTTGTTTTCAATATAAATGAAATTTTTATTTTTATAGTTTATTAGATAATCTAGTGGCTGTTGTTTAGGAGTCTTGCTTCTTAAGCATGAGTAAATTATTTAGGGAAATTATAAGTCGAGCCACAAAATTATTTATTGGCCATGTGATATCACTTCTAATTTTAAACCTAATCAACGGGAGAATGACCTAGCCTCTCATAAACTAATTTGTCTTTTTTATAACGCCAACAATATATTCTATAGAAAGCATCAAGCAAAGATCATCAATTATTATGACTTGTCCTTCATATTTATGTAATGCCAACTAATTTACTAACTCGGCCACGTATTTTACATCTGGTCACCATTTTACGTTTTACAGCTTCAACACAACGTCCTTAAAAAAACATTATTCTAGCCTCCATAGACAACATCTTATATTATAACTCAGCATGTAAAATAGACATCAAATTCTTTTATCATTAAAATAGCCACCGGAAAATTTCGTTTCAGTTGTTTGGGTGGGATTCGTGGTGAATCTCACCCAATCTCAGGTGCTGGGGAGAAGGAGAGTCTAGGCAAATCCCTTATCTTTTCAATTTTCCACCTCAATATTCGTAGTCACGACAATGCCAGTAGTCACATACTCGTACGTGTCCTTGTAGTTTACTTTCGTCTGTATCATAAAAAATATAGGTACATTTTTGTATGAGATACCTATTTAATACGTACGCGTACGCGTTATGCGAACCTAAAAAAGAGTGAATTTCCAACACACAAAAATCTCACGTGAGGTTGAGGGGAGAGAGTAAGGTGGTAGCGTTAAAATTTTACAACATCTCGCCATGGGGAGACAAAAATAGCCAAAATCGCTGTACACAAATTGATTTTTCAAAAAGCATATCTGTTTTTTCTGGTGCATCTCAATATAGGAGTTGATATTGAGGTGCAACAGACCAGATATCCTCTTAACTTCGTCCACGCCGGGCAGTTCGTATTATCGACGATCCCACAGTCAGAGACGATTAAGACACCCTCAGTCTCGGGAGAGACGTTAGCTCTCTTTGTGTGTTCTATCGTCTATACTTACTATGGGGAGCGTTCTGAAGAACTTTTTGAACTGGTGCAATCGTCTTCTTTCTACCAACGCACAGCTTGCCACAGAAGTAAAGTCCATCACAACCCATCTGACATGTCAGAGCGCCACGTGGTTATTCACGCGTAAAACAGGATTGTGGAATGGCTCCTTCCCGAGGGTTTCCCTGCGGACTATGACTTGGGGTCCGTTAAAAAAGCGTGTCTACAGAGAATCGTACGCACCAGCACCTCCTTTGGTCTTACAGATATCCGGGGGATGAGTTATATTTTACAGTGCTAAGTAACAAAATTAGAAGCCAATTAATATATTTTTTTATGCCATATATTAATACTTTAGAAGCTTACTGCTTGAATGCATGTTATTAATTTAGATGCTAAAAAATAACCACCATGCTGAGTTGTATTTAAAGTGGCTTTCTAAGAAAATGACTAGTAGCTAAGATAGAATTATTCAGATGCTCGTTAATTGTGGCTGACTTAGTAATTTAGAAGACAATGTAGATTTAAAGAGGCAAATAATGCTATTAAAAAGAAGCCTGTTTAATTAGCACCCAATTATTTACAATAAGAGTTAAAGGATAAGTTAAATTTGGATTTATTTTCTATCTAGATAATTTGAAAATTACTTATCCCTCAGGTATATAGTCAATAAAATATTTTTTATTTAATTCCGAATTTGCCACTACATAAATTGGCGAAAAAAATACTGATTAAAAACATATGTTGTTTTTTAGGTTCTATATACAGTGTTGTTGCTTGCATCAAATGTAAGACTAATTTGCAATGCCGTTGCATAAATTTGGAGTTATCAGATGCTTTTGTTTTACCTTTGTCAAAACCTTTGTAAATTTAATACCGGTAGCAGTTGATCGAAGGATTATACTGATGCTGCGCTTTCATCTTCATCTTTACCAATAGTATAAAGTAGATAAGAGTTTTGGCAAATTAAGATATTGGCAAAAACTTAAGCGAAGTCACGGGAAAAAAGCTAGTGAATTATAACGTTCAAACTGACTTTAGAAAATAGTGGTTAGTGAAAAAGCATGTCGACAAGCAAAGGACTCAGTGTCTTTATAGTCGGAGTAGTTGGTATTTTCATTACCCGTTACCTATTAAGATAAAGAGAACATTTTTCTGATGTATTTTCTCGACAATTTCATGCAAAATGCAACAATCTCAAAGGAGGTTCTAAACAAATAGCTTCCAAGAAACTAAATGGAGTATCATTTTGCATAACAGAATGCTTCATAAGGTCTGAGACTACAAAGCTTTGAAGTGAACCTATCCGTGACTTTGTTCAACTACCTCAACCCTGAAGATCTATATTTTGATGTCCTTCTGTAAATTACGAATAGTACCTATGGTCTGTAGTCTATATAGTAACAACAATTCACCTACAGATAACTTAAATGGCTTTTTGTAGACGTAATAATGGGCATGTTGACTAAAATTTTTTTCATGTTGCTATGTAAAGACCTGCCAAAAATAAACACAATAGTGACAGAAATACATTTCTAAACAAAAAAACTCTTTCAGTTATAAAAGTTTTAAAGGCACATGTTTTTAGACGTAAATTTTTAGACGTGAAAACGCGCCGCTGAAATGCCTACATATTTGTGACGTCACAAGCTTGTATTTTGTATGGGTGGCGTGAGAACTTTGTTTGGTAGCTATAAGAAATATTTCGTTTATGGTAATGGTTTCATAATAAAAGTTGCTATAAATTTTGCAGACTAAAATACAGTATAATTGTAATTAAAGATTTTCATACTTTAAAAAACCGGCCAAGTGCGTGTCGGGCCACGCGCAGTATAGGGTTCCGTAGTTGCGAATGACAACTTTGAGTACACACTGTTTACACTCGCACCTCACAGTTTAACGACCAAAAACATCTAACAATAAAGATTGTATGAAATTTTACATTTTCCAGTACATTTTATAAGTTGGTTGCCTATAACTTTTTAGTTTGTACTTAGTACTTAGCTCTGATAGTTTTCCTTTCAACTTCAGTATATATACTACTGCTGTAATTTTTTTCACGTATCTATATATAACCGTTTAGGAGATAGAGGGGGGGGACACGTACCTCTAACAAAAATTTGCACTTTAAAACCAAATATTTCGGAAACGGATCCCTAAATCGAAAAATGGTGTTCTCAACCTCACAATATTTTTCAAAGACCTTTTTAACGATACCCCACAAGATGGGTAAGTAGAGAAAAAAAAATGACTCCCCCACTTTACTTGTATGGGAGCTACCCAAAAAAAAATTTTTTTCAATCTTTTTTTCTACGACTTTTTTGCCATGATTAATATACATACTCATACCAAATTACAGCTTTCTAGTACTTATGGTCTCTGAGTAAAACCGCGGACGGACAGACAGACAGACAGACAGACAGACAGACATGGCGAAACTATAAGGGTTCCTAGTTTACTACGGAACCCTAAAAATGGTCCTATTCACCCAACTCTAAAGAAGCTTTAAGATCACTTAACGAATCGATATCAAATAAAAAGTGTTCTTTATAGTGTTTTTAGATAGAAATTAGTCTCATTAGAAACAAATTTTATATAATCTTAACATTAGGGCAACTACCGTATTGACAGAGCGAGCGAAGCGAAATATTTGTATTGTATGTACCTATGTTTTTTGTATGCCATAACTATTAAACTATTGACATTAAAAGAATAAGACATAATATAGACCGTGTATCCGTTCCAAATTCAACAGCTTTACTTACATTTGTTCAATCGAATACCATCTACTTGTCAATCAAAAATCAATTTTCGATACTGGTAAGTAACAATTTTCTTACAAATATTAAGTCCTTTTTATTTAGTCGTACCTACTCTCAAAATGTTTATTTATCCAAATATCTCGTGAAGAGTTATAGGAAGGATATTTTCCAAGGATCCTGATTTAAATAATGGACTTTTTTATGTCATGAGATTTGTGGTACATACCTACCTACAGTTTTGTATCTTTATAATAGGTATATTGTGTGTATGACACCAGACCTAACCAATTTCTAGAGACTATTTCAAAAGGGAGGCTTATGTCCAGCAGTAGACCGCGACGATGTGGAAAAGCTGACCATGATGATAACGATGATATCAAAACCGCAATAAAGCTTTTTTATACCAAAAGCAAGCTTGTCTTATTATGTATTCTGTGGTTTAAGTTTAATTTCGGTCCATATTTGAATCAGATAGTTCGGAAGCCTTAGATAAGACTTTGGGATTTACTGAAGCGTGTCAGACAAAGATATGAGACATACATTGTACATAATAGAAATCCTCTCATCTCATAGGTATGAGCCTCATACATATAATACTAGCAGCCTTCCCCGGCTGCTCCTGGGCATGGATTATATGGATAAACCTTCCTCGTGAATCCCTCTATCTATCGCTGAAAATCACATGAAAATCCACGCAATAGCGTTTGAGTTTATTGCGAACAGACAGACAGACGCGGTGTGGAGGAATTTCCCAACTAATAGGTATTATAAATGCGAAAGTGAGTTTGTTTGTCGAGCTCCGTGGCGCAGCGGTCATCACGCCTGCCTGCGACACGGATGGTCCCGGGTTCGATCCCCTGTCAGGTCAAGATGGAAAACGATCTTTTTCAGATTGACCTGGGTCTTGGATGTTTATCTATATATGTATATTTGTTATAAAATATTCTATCGTTGAGTTAGTATCCCATAACCCAAGTCTTTCATAAGAACTTACTTTGGGGCTAGCTCAATCTGTGTGATTTGTCCGTATATATTTATTTATTTATTTGTTATGCTTTCACGCCGTATCTACTGAACCAATCATCATGCAATTTGACATACACGCACGTTGTCTGGAGTACGGAGATGGACAAAGGCTACGTTTCATTCCGGAGAAAAGAACTATTCTCGAGGGATCAACATTAACGCGGGCGGAGCCGCGGGTGTAAACTTGTGTTTCATTAACATGTAGAGATAGTGATACTTATATACCTAGTGGCGTATGTTTTACTACGGGTTATTTTCTCGGATTTTATTTTGTGAGCACTCAAATATTATCACTTTATTGGATATTGGGTAAACAATTACTAAAAGTCGTAGGCATACATACTTATAGAAGGTAATAAGAATTGAAGAAATTTGGAAATAGTGTAACGATTTCGATGTAAGTTACTAAGCCCCCCATTTTCGGGGTTCTGAAATGGTGGATCGATTGGTCACATCCCCAGATAAATCTGCTTTGTTCCTAGCTAGCCTCAGAAGTCATCCTACTAAAATTCATTATAAATGCAAGTCAAAATCAAATATGAAAAATAAACGTGCGAGTCAGTCCGCAATAACTTTATGAATTCAAATATAATTAAAATATGCTAGAGCTTAGAGTAGCGTGTAGGTAGCTGAAGCTTATGAAGTTCTTTAAAAATAAAACATGCTAGCATTTAATAAAATCTCGTATGCACAATGAACAAATGGATGTGCATCAGAATCGGCGCATTGCAACGGATATTAAAATGCAGTCAAAGGAAATCAACATTCACTTCCACGCTGATTAATTCCGTGTTTGTATGTGCTTTCAGTAAAATTTTGTGATTTTTTACTGGACCAGACCTGACCCACCCAAAAGGAGAGTAATGTTATTCGCGCGTAAGTATGTAAACATGGATATATCTATGTAAGTTTGTCTGTACCATTGCTACCTCCTACCTCCTGATTCTATCCTATTTTATTTTCAATTTGATATAATAATTGATATAGTATGACAAATTATTCTATTACATTAACATTTAATATATTGACTTGCTACGCTTACAAATAATCCAACAACTTACGTTATTTAATATTTTGCATGAATATTTTTCTTCTTTTCGACTTAAGTGATTTTTAATACATTAAATTGAAAGTATTTATTGTTCATAGTTTAAACACATAACAAAACTTTGTATGCCGAATGGCGCAGCATAGAGCACTGTACTTATTTATTAACATCATGTTATACCTATGTCTGACAAAATAAATGAATCTGAATCTGTAGCCTAAACGGCTTGATGGATTTTGAAGTGTGAGGTGTTATTAGATGCGAATTCTACCCCGGAATTCTACCCCGGAAGGTCAAACACTATGTAACGTCAGCCAGTAAAAGTAGCAAAAGCTCTCTTAGAGTTTTACTACACTACTTTAGTCTTGTCCAAAAAAATAAAATAGGTAGCGTATAGATGAAACTACTGTCATCGTTACATTGAGCCACTTCCAGTACATAAGTATATGAACTCGAGGCATTTGAAACTTGATTAGCAATATTCACACGCTTGGCAAGATTGAAAACGCAAAACCTCTCTGGACTTTTGCAAGCCAAGTGACAGTCTAAGCTCCTACAAGATTTCTGATAGAATTTCCGAAGTACTTGGGATTACCATTTCCCACCACCGGTTCATACATAAGCTCTGGTTGAATTAAATAGACCCTAAAACCGGCTAGTTTGATGGTTGTCATTTATTGATTCATTCTGTTGATATTCGAATTAGTTTAAAAGCAATTAAAATGCTTTATTTTATTTATTATTTTAATTGTATACACTTTTGATAATATTAACATTAATCATGTTGTACATAGATACATAAATGACTTAGGAAACTTTTAGTTATTAATCTGAGGGAAACTGACAAGTGCTTTTTTTTAATATTGTTTTACGGCCCTGGATACAAGTCCTTTAGATCCTTCATGCAACAACAATGTCATTCGTAAATATCATGATATGTTACGTGTGTCTAAATAAATAAATAATAAATTAAGAAAATGGTTTTACGCGGTGGATGCAAGATCACGCAATGTGCGGAAGAAAAAACAGAAAGGTGGCTCCAGATTCAGTCATCCTAGCTATGGTTTCAGTAATACGCTGAGATGAGCGAACTAATATATAACTGATTGATTGAAACATCATTTTGTGGGTTAGTTTGACTTCTTTTTCTTTCTCTTTTTCAGTGGTTTAACAGCAAGGTCCGCTACATTGGAGCCTCAACAAGGGAAACTTAAATGCTTAGGCTTTACAAAAATCACAGAGTTTTTGTATTTTACAACGTACAAGCTACCAACCACGCCTCCTAATGTTACCTTCTAATTCATATTTATTACTAACCCAACTTTAGAACCAGTTTCCGATGAAGGACAGAATAGGCAGCTTAGTATTGAAGTTGTATCTGCGTAACGGAGTTCTATATTCGTATTTAAAAGGATTTTCCTGGCGCACACTGCAATTTCAAGTTTAAACAGCCAGCCGAAATTGAAACTCTGCTTCACCGGGCTGTATATGGGTTCGCAGGATTTGGGACTTTGCCTGCAACGTCCCGTAAATTCTATCCTGTATATAAATTAAGCTATTTCGCGCCAAGTAAAAAGTATGTAAGTTATGGGTTTTTTATGGTGATTCTCATTTTATTTACCATTCCTATCCCTGCTAATATTATAAATGCATGCTAAACCGATTTAGAAGAATTTTGATAGGAAGATAGTTTGAGGCTGTTTGAGCGCACGATAAAAGATAAATAAGTTACCAACATCCTTAAAAAAGAGATACTGTTGTCTAGGGAACAACGAAGCTAATTTATTAAATGTAAAGCTAGAAAAAATCCAGTGTATCATTTAGCAGTAATCTTTAAAATCGAATATCCTTTTCATACACGTAAAATGTGACACGTTTGTCACTTTCTTACTCGATTAGATTTAAAAGTCGTGTCCATGGAGATATATGTACTACGTACGTCATGTCGTTTTGAAATCTATGGTAATGTCAAACTAAAGAAATTATAGTTCCAGATTTAATCACCGGCACCAAACTAGATGGCGCTGTAAGCGTTATGTAAAAATATCTGCAAGTATCAAAAAAGAACAGTGGCCGTAATGAGTTTTCTTGCAGAATAAATTCCCAGTCGCACAGCTGCGTCCGCCATTACTACATCATTCAGAGCGACCGTCCGGATCCCTTCATCTCAGTTAAACAAACTGAAATATCTGTCTCATCCGAGTGGTCCCGGCTGCAGCCTCAGCTGAGGTTTCGGAGCCAGGGGTTCGCTATTAAGGCATTTAGTTTTCATGAAGGTAAAATATTCATACTGTAAAGTGATATAGCCACCTGACACCAACCAAATTCGTACGGTTCTCACGACTTATTCCTATTTTCTTATGTCGCTACGTAGGATATCGCAGGAAGATGCATATGGTTCTTTTCTGGGTCGGAAACCATACGGCCACCAGAAGGATCTCGCAGGATGTTACATAGTGGTCTTGTTTGGATCGGAGTCACAAATGTATGTACAAAACTACCGTATCAAAAATATCTACCGTAAAAAATGTTCGCGGATAATAAAGTCGTGAATGTTTATTTACAGTGCTGTAATAATTCAGTTTGCTCATAATAATGAATCACTTCATGGAAGTTCTTCCGCACGTGGATATAAAGTGCAGGAAAGGCGCAAGGTCTCCAATTTGAAAGAGTTGAGAAATGAAAACACATTTTTTATGTATATAAATAGTTATATTTGTGCCGCAATTAGGTACTCTCGAAACAGTGCTCTATTTAAGATGTAATTAGAAAGTATGTAGGTACGATTAATAAAAGTAAAACTTTCAAGTTCGGTGGATATCGAAATCGGTTATGTAGTTATGATGAGATATTTACTTATAAAAAATTGTATTTTAGGACTTTCGTTCTTTTGAAAATGGTGTTGCCCACCCAACTTTAAAAGATTTTTAAGATAACTAATTGATATCATAGATCACATAAAAGTGCCTATAACAGTATTTTTAGATAAATATTAGTTACATTTGACATACTGAATCTCAATATCAGTCAAAATTGATTAACATAAATATGTACCTACTTGGAAGTAGCTATACTTATATATTATATTATCTTCTTCATCAAGTAATAACAGTGAGGCAAACGGGGTTATCGAACTACTCGCGGATATTTTGACTGTTACCCAATTTTAGCCGCAAATTTAAATACATATAGACCAAAGACATACGTATGTAATAATTTTATACATATAATAACGACATACCTAGATAAATTTCGCCCGTGGAATTTTTTCATCATATCTTGTTTCCTTAGTTAATAATAATTCTCATTAATTAAGGCTTCTTCCAGGGCCGTATTTCTGTGTCCTGCTGGGATGAATCAAAGCAGTGTCTCCGTCGTCGCCTTCAACTTGATGCCATATTAGTTGCAGCTTCCTTCGCGAGTAAATAAGTGGAAAACGTTGCGCTAACTTTTATTAACCTTTTTATTGCATTGTTTTATTTGTATTTTACATTATTAATAATAATTCTCATCAATTTAGGTCTCTTCTAGGGCCGTATTCCTGTGTCCTGCTCGACTGAATCAAAGCAGAGTGTCTCCGTCGTCGCCTTCAACTTGATGCCATATTAGTTGCAGCTTCCTTCGCGAGTAAATAAGTGGAAAATGTTGCGCTAACTTTTATTTATAACTGACTTTTTAAAGCATTGTTTTATTTGTGTTTGTATTTTTACACTTTTGTTAATTGATTCGGTTGTGTAGGTATGTCAAATTTTCATTAAGTCTATTTTTATACGATTACTTGAACATTTTTTATGGGTTCGGTTCCCAAAGGATAAGGACGGGTTCTTATTACTGAGACTTCGATGTCCGTCTATCTGTCTTCTGTTTATCTGTAGGTAGGCCGTATCTCATGAACCGTTTGAGTCAGACAGTTGAAATTTTCACAAATAATGTATTTCTGTCAACAAGGGCTCTTATATATTGGCCGATTTTTTATTTGCTATTTGCGCATACTAAATCCCATCGTAAACCTACTAAGCCTACATTCGGGCCCAGATAATTTAACATAAGTTATCGATATATACGATATGTAAGGCACACGCCCGACTGATCAAAAGATAGGATTGATAAAGTCACTTTAGAGATTAATCGATCAAGCTCGCGCAAGAGAACGTCTAAGTCTAAATTTAATAAAATGGATTGCGTGAAAGCGCGAATTTATACGCATTAAAATATAACATTGTTTACTTTCTGCAACCTACCACTTATTAATTAGTTGTTAAACTGGGAAACCTATAATTGGCCTTACTTTTTAGATAAACTATAGTATAAGACTTTTGTAACGCTGTTGGTTTTCATAATAAATAAATAAATAAAATAAATAAATAAATAAACAAATAATAGTTAGTGAAGATTTTTTTAAATTGGAATTGATACTAAGAAAAAAGTATAAAAGGCACAAAAATAGAAATATTTTCATATTATAGTAAATATTTTAGTATTTCAGGGGTGGCCTTCGCGGCTGCTGGCTTGTTTGTGAGCCTTAAATCTGCTTAACACATTCAATTTGGCAAAGCTGTGCGTCCAAACCGCGCTATTTTGCAGACCGCGTCACTGTAGTGCCGTTAAATGGGATATCAGCAGGGTAAAAGATTGACTTACATTATAGGTATTATATACTCTGTGAACCCTACTTAGCTGTGATTGTTTTCCGCCGCCAGTTTTGCACCGAATTTATTCACGCATCCGTAAACAATTTCGCTTACAGAGGGTGGGACGGGGACACTGAGTGTAGGTACCTAATACTTGAGTGCCACAAACAGTTGACTCCAACTAAAATTCGCACTTTTTGGGGCCGCAAACGGATCCTAGAACCGAAAAATCACACATAGACAAAAATCATAGTCTACACACATCGACAATTTTTTTTTTAAACCTTTTCTTAACCTCGGACAGACAGACGAACATGAGGAAACTATAAGGGTTCCTAAAAAAATACAGACCACGTCCGAAGATACGAGTATATAGTCTATAAGAGCACCTAATGAAAATAATTGTTTTGCGAGGTATGTACATAATTGTGAGTAGAAAACATATGTAATTTATATTTAGCGAAGGTCTATATTAGAAGTTTAGACTGCTTATTTAATATTTTTTTGCATTGGCTTGCTTACGTATAAGTACGGTGCATGAAGCGTTATTTTTAAAAATAATCTTTCCAAACAGTCAATGTCAAAAGAATTTTACTTAAATACCTACTACTTCACGTGCATGAGCACAAAAAACACAGAATTTCAGTGTCTAAATAAAAAGTTATTTGACAATCAATTCAAACATACTTAAATTCAATAACTGAAATGAAATAACTTTATTGGCGAATTGCAATAGGAGTAGGCAAAGTGAGTTGATATCACAGGTTGATATTGCTATTAATTTCTAACACTGAATTTTGAAGTTTAAATAGAAATAAGAGCTTGCATAGTAACAGAAAGTAGTGTGTCTAAGATCCAATGCCTAGGATTGGCACTAAAATGCCACTGACATATCTTGTAGGTCGCTCAACTCGTAGAGTTGCTCTTGATAGACCGACCATAAACTTTACCTTCTACATCATAAACCGCTGTAGTCTGTCCGTTCAAATGGTATGCGCGCTTTGACGTAGCCGCGCCGCCGCGCCGGCAGCCGACAGAAAAAGTGTCAGCGCCCGGCAAAGGTGCTATATCGGCAGCTTCAGAGACTCGGCACGCGCCGTACAGATGCAGTACGTTGATGCGTAGTGCGGGAAAGACTATTTAATTTTGTTACGCAGCGAGTAAATTTACACGAATAAAATTGTTTTTTTGTCCTTGGGTTTATATGTATTGTACTAATAAAAAAAATGTGTGGTTATTTTTGTACTAATAAAACATATTTCCAAATTAAGTATTTTTTATTGTTATTACTTTCCAACATCTCATGTGGGTGTACTGCAAACCATCAGCCCGGACAGACTATACTCCGTACATATTATATTACATATAAAGTTGTAAGTGATTTAGGCGTCGTGGTGCGTAATTTAAAAGTTAGCATCCAGCAATGAGGGATGACGTCAAGAGTTGTTCCATTGTTCGAACGAACTTTCCCAAACAAATTATGACGAGAATTTTCATATATTTGTAACTTCCATCGTGACGTGACTCACTTTGTATGCACACACATGCGTGTATTTATTTACCATTTCGGTGTCTCGCAATAAATATCGCCTGTTTTACTTGAGTCTGTTTGTTTGGAACTTGCCAGCCGATGTGATTTGTATTCAATGTGCTGTGAAATGAGATTATTTGAATGGTAAATCTCTTTCAAGATGATAGAGTAGACGAATTATATTTTTTGACATTTTATTTTTACAGATTTACTGACTTGCCCAGATTATTTACTTACTTGTAAAGTGAACTTTTTTTATAAAAGCACTTAAAATAAATCTTGTTTCAGATATATGTTTGATGTTAGTATTTTCATACTTTATATTAATTTGAAGAGTCGAAAACTGTTTCAGTTGAAATAATATCAGGTATACCTAAATCTGACGGATTTTTAGGTTAAAACCGTTAAATATAATACTTGTAATAGTACTATCTTAGTATGAGGAGAATATCTTTACGCGTTCAGTTATGTTAGATACGTCAAAGTTAGATACCTGATCGAATACTACATAATAAAGATCTCTGGATCGGCCTCATAGGTTACGATGAAATTTATTACTTGCTGTGTAGCATATAAATTGATCTATCCTATAAATGTGTACCTAGGGAACTTCCCCAATCATGGCACTATATATTATCAAGACTTACATTATCGATAAGAAACCACACCTGATTCTAACGTTGTTAACCATACAATAGTGCAGTTAAATGCGTTATATTAAAATAATATTGTAAAAATATCTATCCAATTGTACTAAAAGGGTATTTATTATGTGTCTTGTAACGCTTAAATGTAATGCGACATAAGTAATATAAATACAACAATACTAGTATCCTACGAAAATATATAAATATTTATTTTGTAAATATAACACTATTCCACACAATGGCCCGCCCAGTCGATTTTTATCGTTGCAACTTGGCAGCAATTCTGCCACCCTTAACGGCCCTTAAGGGGTAAATTATTTGGTTGCAATATAATTTTATTTTCCACTTTGTAGAAAATACAAACCGAGTGGAAATTAAAATAGCAAATCGTTATTTTCGCAAAAAATTAATTAACTGACGTTGATAAATGGCTTGATACTCTAATTAACGTAGCTAGTTTAGGCGAGGATGGAAATAATGAGTTTTAGATATATGTTAGTCAAAAATTGTAGTCAGTTCATATATCTAAATCATAATACTCTGTTCTAAATGCGTACATAAGTAAGTATATAAGGTTGATATACCTTTTTTTAAATATGTGATTCGGATTCGCGCTTACAGAAACGTTGCCTAATCAACCACGTATAATATTTAACTACCAATACGATAAAGAAAACAGGTTTCTGGTTAAGGGACCCTGATTTAGACGCATTAAACCTCTTCCATGAAACCTACTTTTGGGAAGTAAATCAAACTTTTATGCACACACACTGTGGTTTCATCATCATCATGAGGTCATTTTAGTCTCCACTGCAAGAGCATGACCTTTTTTCTACTACCAGAGCCATATTTTGGCTAGAACACTCAAAGGATTTGGCCCATACTTTCGCCAGACAGATTTGAAAAGTCTCTTTGATTTTTATATGCTTTGTTTACCTTGATCCACGGGAAGACTTGGTGTCTCCAATTTTACTCGGCCGGGAATCACAGAATCTGACTGCTCTAGCAAATATATGGCTCTGGTAATGTAGAGTGGGTCGTGCTCCTGCAGTGGAGACCTGTTGATGATGATGGGAATCACACGGCATAGTACAAACACATCAAACTACACCGTGGTTTGATGTTTGGCAGAATCGAAGAAAACGAGACGAAGACGAACGCAGAATGAACGAACAGACTGCGGAAGCTTGTTATTTGGGTAAAATATCCTAAAACTATTTTATAATTTTAGACCTAAAAGACGAGTCAAAAAACTTCCATTCCTATCATTAGGGAGTCACCCTTTATAATTTACAGAGCCATCGCGTGTCGTGAATTAATAATGCCATCGGAATCCTACACAAAGGAAGTGCGCCAAACTTTGAATTTCCTAATTTTATTGTATTGTGCGATTTTATTTACAGTCCGCTTTCAACGGGCTATTGGGCCGCTAATAATTAAGTTTTAGAACATATTTAACTAGGTTTCCTTAAATTAATTAAGTTTGTATAATCTTGCAGACTTACTTTGACTTTAACTAAATTTAGTTTGGCATAATATCATTTACTTACTAAGTATATTTTATTTTATTTAATGTAGGTATTTGGAACTGCGTGACTCTGGACACGGTATTTTTATAAATCTGTGTCTATTGTCTTTCAAAGCCTAACTCAACGTCCACTATGTAGTTACATTGGACATCATAAGTGAAGATTAATATCGGGAAAATGCGACAGTAAAAATTAAAAATTATAATAGTAGTTTTGGAGTCTATTCAATGCAAATAAACAATTAAATCTATCCTCTTTATAATAATTTGAATAGATGTGAATGATTGTAGGGTTACGGCCCGACTTACCATTTATAACAAGTGCTTTCTCAACCCAATGGCATAAGTCTAAAATTAATATGAACTTACAGAAGATTACATGACTGCGTAACAATACATCCACTAATTGAAAGTGCATTGCTAACTGCAAATTTTCGCATCAACAGCGTTCTCGACACATGCATAAAGAAGCTTCGTTCCGTCGTCATTTAAACTTTATCACCCCGCCCCGGGCTGAAATAAAGCAGGCGCACCCTGCAGCAGTAATGACATGTAACATAAACTGCCGCTATTAACTCAGCAGCCGGCATGGTGCACTAGCGCTTATTTAGTGCTTCGTGTACAATAGTACAGAATCTTTGTTTTTATATTAACTAGCAATTTTTCCACAACTTCGTCCACGTGGAGTATAGCCTATGTTGCTTTCAGATTAGTAATAAGTGAAAGAATTGAATATCGATCGAAAAGTTTTGGGCCCTATTCAATGCAAACAAACAATCAAATCTATCCGCTTTATAATATTAGTACAGATGTGATGGATTGTGGGGTCGCGGCCTGGCGTCTCACTTTATAACAAGTGCTTACTTTACACAAGATCGTACTTGTCTAAAATAAATATTAACTTACTATATTTTCTCAATAAAAATTACATGCACATGCACTACTGACAGCAATTTTTCTCATCAACAGCGTTCTCGACACCCGCATAAAGAAGCTTCGTTTCATCGTCCCCGCCCCGGGCTCAAATAAAGCAGGCGCACCCTGCAGCAGAAATGACATGTAACATAAACTGCCGCTATTAACTCAGCAGCCGGGATGGTTCACTAGCAATTACTTAGTGCTACGTGTATTATTGGACAGAATTTTTTCTTTTATATTAAACTAGCAATTTTCCTGTGACTTCGTCCGCCTTAAAATTATAGCCTATGTCACGCATAGACAAATTACTGTAAACACTGTATACGTTAATACGTAACCAATAAGAAGGATAGTACCTTATTTTTTATGTCATAGGACGGCAAACGAGCAAGCGGGTCACCTGATGGTAAGTGACCACCGCTGCCCATGGACAACTGCAACTCCAAGGGTGTTACAAGAGCGTCAACGTCTGGCGGTGGTGTCATGGCCCTTGTTCGACCAGGGATAAGTTTATACCGAAGAAAAGATCTAGAAACCAAAGATGGCGAAGACCTTTGGGTATTTTTCAGACTTTTAGATATGAACGTTTATTTATGTGTTATCTATATTAATCCTCGAGCAAAAGACGACGAATATATGGCATGGTTCCAGTCTGTAGAAAATAAGATAAATGATCTGAAAGGTTTGATCATCATTGCTGGTGATTTGAATCTTAATAGTGCTTCTCTTAGTATTAATAACTACTATTGTTACTTTTTAACTGTTTGTGGTCTGAAAGAGATGAATAATGTTTTTAACTCGTATGGGGGAAAATTAGATGTCGTTCTGGTGCCCGAATGTTTTGAATCTTCTGCTTCTGTCGGTGAATTGAAAGAAGGCTTGGTTGCCAAGGCCGACCTTTATCACCCCCCTTTATTTTTCGAACTAGCAGCCTCTAATAAAGCTACCCCAGTTCTGCATAAGATAGCTCCAAGTAACATAGACTCTAAACGTGATTGGAACTTCGAAAAGGGTAATTACGATCTACTCTATGAGCAAATGTCAAACGTGTCTTGGTCACCAGTTTATATGGCTCTAACAGTTGATGATGCTGTTGAGTCAATGTATGAGATAATTTATAATATATTTGATAATTGCATTCCCAAAAAAATTAGGTCTCTGAAAGCTGTAAGGCGCTATCCGGTGTGGTTTACTGGAGATATAATAAAGGATCTCCAACAAAAAGCTTACTATCATCGCAAGTGGAAAGCCACTAATAACCAATTTGCATATCGTAGCTTTAGTGATCTTCGCGCTAATTTAAAATTGCGTATCTCAGAGGCTTATAAGACATACAAACTCAGAGTTGAGGCCAACATCAAAAGTAATCCTCGTTTGTTTTGGCGGCACATATCTAACTTAAAGTCAAAAGGGGGATTTGAACCGAGTGTGACTTACGGCGGAACTAAGCGAGAAGGTCAAGAGGCGGCAAATGCTTTTGCACTTTTCTTTTCAAGTGTATTCCTCTTTGATCCCCCCACGCTAGATCATAAACGAGCGCAGGCTCTAGGGGGCTCAACTAGTTCCACTCAGATAGATATAGACTATATATCTCATGAAGATATCCTTACTGGTTTAAAAATCCTCAAACCCTCAGGAATTGGCCCTGATAACGTTCCAGCGTTCATTTTAAAGGCTTGTGGTGATTTCTTGCTAGAGCCAATTTACTTTGTGTTTAACATGTCTTTGAGGGTTGGCGTCTACCCTTCATTGTGGAAATTGTCTCGTGTTACGCCTATCCCCAAAACTAGTAATACTTTGGAAGTGGAGGAACACAGACCTATAGCCATCCAGTCTGCACTCCCTAAACTGATGGAATCTATTTTACGCAAAAAGATCAGCCAACAAGTTAACCCTTTTCTAACAGACGCTCAACACGGGTTTAGAAGCGACCGATCAGTTGACTCTAACTTACTAACCCTTGTAGACATTGTCTCCACGCGCATGGATGAAGGCTCACAGGTTGATGTTATCTATTTTGATTTTAAAGGGGCCTTTGACCGTGTTGATAACGATATACTGTTAGTTAAACTTTCTTCCATGGGTTTTACTCCTAATCTTCTTGAGTTCTTCGCAGATTATTTGCGTGATAGGAAACAGTTCGTGCGACATGGTTGTTATGAATCTGGCGTATATCACACCCGTTCTGGAGTAAGCCAGGGTTCCATTCTCGGTCCTCTCCTGTTTCTGCTTATGATCAATGATCTCCCACAGGTTCTCAGCCATGCTACATGCCTTCTCTTTGCTGATGATCTAAAAATCATTTTGGAAATCAGCAAAGAGTCTGATCACGCACTCTTGCAAGCTGATATTGATGCAATTCAAGGCTGGAGTCAAACCAATAAGCTACTTTTCAATGATGCTAAATGCTGTGTTATGTCTTTTACTCGGTCTAAACATCCTTCATTATTTCAGTACACTTTAGATAATAAGAATATAACTAGAGTATTCACAGTAAAGGACCTTGGTGTCCATTTTGATCCAAAACTGAATTTTCATGATCATATCCAAAAATAACCACCAGTAGTTTTAAACAATTAGGTTTTGTCATACGAAATTGTAAAGATTTCGATAGCTTGCATGTAGTAAAGATGTTGTACTCCGCATTTGTTAGAAGCAAACTAGAAACTAGTTCAAAAGTTTGGAATCCGCATGAGGCAAAATATACTCTACAAGTTGAAAAAGTTCAAAAAGCTTTTTTGAGATTTCTTTATAAAAAAAGTTATGGGTATTACCCATATTTATACCCAACTAAATTTCTTTTGGGTACTTTGGGTTACAATTATTTAAGTACGCGACGTAATTGGCAGCTCATGCAATTTGTCAGTCGTTGCCTTCGCGGTGACTCTGACTGTATCGAACTAGTCTCCCGACTGTGTAAACTTTTTGTTCCCAATAATTATTTGCGTAGTCGGCGTCATAAGTTGCTTGCGGTACCAGAGGCGCGAACCAAATCTCACAAACAGTCGCCCCGTTTACGCGGACTGGCAGAACTCAATGCTTTTGTGGCATCAGAGCGTGGCAGTGACTGTGATCTGTTTGGTGATGGGTTTGCACGATTGAAGAATGAATTTTTATTATTTTGTGAAAGGGAGGTATGAATTTGTTGTCCATATTTTAAGTTGTCCAGCGCATTAGTGTAAACTGTAATGCTGAACAATGTAAATAATAATAATAATAATAAATAAAGAGCGTTGCCGGCCTTTATTTTTCCCTCCCCAGAGGGGGATGGGGGGATGGGCCTCCGGCTCTCTCACTCACCGAACGAAGCATAGAAGCGGTAAAGCTACTACTCGAACGTCGATTTTCTGTGAGAGTGTGGTACTTCCCCGAACGAGCCGGCCCATTCATGATACTAGCAAAAGTGAATTTTGACCTTAGCGTGGCTCTACCACAATCCACAATTGAATCTTTATCCTCCGATTTGCCCCGATAAAGAAAGTCAGTTAAAAAATAATAAATCTATAGTGTTTTCTTGGATTAAATAAGTACCAAAAATATAAATAGTATTAAAAAAAATCAAGGGAAACGATACCAAATGATAATTAGTATTAGGTATTTGGGAAAAAAATAAACCGAGGGTCACGTTACTAGCCCAACAGAAAAAAGCCCATCAAATTGCAGTGTTGAACCTTGACATGAAAAGAGGAATTATTTAACGGTAGGTGTTTCGTTGGCGTTGTGGACTTCAAAGTGCATTTTTGTGGCCTATTCTGATAGTATGTATTTAACAATTTTTGTCACAAAATAGAACGTGAGCCTCCATAAAAATTACAGCTTATGTCCTTTGAATACATCTTATGTCATTCGAGATAAGGCAATGATTATTACGATACCTCACACATCCAAATCTGTTCAATGTCAATATCTATGATAGATTACAAATTCACACATAGGTACAATCATGAACTATAAAAACAACATACATACATACTATCATGTCTTCATCCCTTGCGGGGTAGACAGAGCGCAAGGTCATAAAACCTACTAGGCCACGTTTAGCATAGTAGTGGGCGTAAAGGTGGAAAGCGGAATGAAAATATTGATGGGTTGCTAGCCGCATGGCCTATCAATGTGATTCCTTAGATTTTCGTCCAATCCGTTGATCGGCTTTTACGGTCTGCACGGAAAGAAAAGCAGCTGGTATATTCTATGTTTTTTCTTTTCTCCCAATTTAGCATGGAAGAGTAAAACAACATAAATTTTTGGATAGCTAGTTAGTTAGTAGTCAGCACCATACACAAAGTATGTTGTACCACCACTGTTGGGATAGTTATGCCTGAAATTACTACAACCCAAACTTGAAATCCGTGCACACGTCTGTGTGTGAGATAACTATCACCACTGCAGAATGATTTGAAGTGCTAAAGTACGCATAAGAAACGGCGTCTAACGTGTGACTGAAAACACTTGCAGATTATACTGTTTTCGAAACCTTAAGTACTCCTTAGTACGGGCATGTGGTCTCAACGCCTTAATCGTACGATTTGTTCTCAGAGACTCGCATAGATGGCGCCACTCGAAACTACACAACATTGTATCTATCGTATTATGAGAATATAAAAACATGATTCAAAAAATATATCTTATTAAAAATCAAAACAATATTTTAGGCATAATATTATAAAATGTCACCGTATATTTAGTAAGTTAAAGGCTAACGCAAAATTAAAGCCATCTAGTATCGACTACCAAGCAACTCTCCTGCGCCATACATTCGCCTGCTTTTCGCAACCTTAATTTGGTCCGATATTTTTGTATGAGGTGGGCAGTCTATTACGTTAGTATTATGTTGTCTTTGGTACGGGGAGAGGTGCGGGGACGCCATAATCCGCAATCTCCGTTCTGTACGTTTGTACTATTATTAATTATGTGCCATAGCTGAATACGTAATCAGAATACTAAGATTAAAGAAGAGAAGAAACTAAAAAAATTAAATAGCCCACTAAATCGTCTACCTAGGTACTATTTATAATTAAACTCAAAAACATTTACAACATGTATGCAGAACGTTAACGATAGGGCAAAGTGTCTCTCAACTACATCGTAGGACAAAGGAAAGGCCGTATCTCGGTTATAGCTCTTAACCTAATTTTATACAACTATTTTCTACCTCCACGAAGTATGAAACGTAGTATCCTAGGAGTCGAAGATGGAGGCAAAGCCAAACATAGCCTTATTAGACGCACATACACGCTAGCCGTGTGGTTCCCAGCAGAGTAGAATAGGACCACTCCAAGTGGATGTCTTAAAAGGCGACTTATGAAACACAAGCTAAACAAAGCTTATAAACATCATAGAGACCTCTCCAACCCCGAGTTGTTTGGTCAACCCGTCTGGTCAGCATGGAGAGTGTAGGCCAACTCCTGTGACTGCTCTGGCTGATATATGGCTTTGGTAGTACAGAGAGGGTCCTGCAGTGAAGACTAACAAAGACCTGATGATTATGATGACACGCTAGACCCTAACAAGTGTCTTAACTTGGTACCGGCATTAAAAAACATTAAAATCTACATTTTTAGTCTCATGTAATTATAACGGTTGGTTTAAACGATACAGCCCTGTGACCACAGAGCGATAAATTGCGACATTCTGGGATCTGTGTCTGTGACATATGGACGGACAATGGAAGCTCAGTAATAGGGTCTCGTTGGCACCTTTTTGGGTACAGAACGCTAAATTAAAAATAGGATGCTTTATTTTTGTTTATTTTAATGATATCACTGTATTCATTATATAAGTCGTGAATGCTCGCAGCTTTATTCAGACGAGTACAATGTACGTACGTACTTATTAGCTGTAAAACATTTTTATACTTCAATTGTAGTTTTCGTTGAAATTTAGATGCAAATTTGAATCGGAGCTCAACAGTTTAGTGATTGCAATGTATTGGCTCGTTTTTATTACTGTTACGACAGACATATGCTTGCTTAAATGTTCCATATTGTTCGCGTGTTTTTCAACAGAACTAAATCAAGATGATTCGTCTTGTTTTACTCGTATTGGAAAATAAGTGTGACTTTGAGAAAAAGACAACACTTTTAGAGCATACTTAGGATCTTTCTTAATCTTAGGTGATTTACGTATTTATTTTTGTTCCTACTATTCGTTATTTATAAGTAGTTAGTAGGTAGGTATGTTAAGAAAAAAACGTGTAAAAAATAAAATTTAATACTGTATTCTGAGACCTATATCTTCGTTCCTTTTACCTTCGTTATATTTATCTACAGGTAAATGCCAAAGTGCGAAACGGAAACATTTTATATTCAAATGAGTCATCGCCGGTTCATTTGTAAATCACATTTACATTTTTTCTGTATAAATCTTTATTCCAATTCAGTCAAAATGTACAAGCCGTGTTAAATATTTTTCCTGTAAGTTCCCATTAGGATTACTTGAATGGGCCCCATCGATGGCATCTCAGGCCTCTCATAAGATACATAATGCGATTATTTTAAAGTAAATCCGTTTTTCGTAAAATGTAAAAGGCATTATGATTTTGCATAATATTTTCGCGAAAAATACCTTAGAACATATTATGAAGGCCCTAACCTTTTACTTACTTGGCTGTTTATCAAAAAGAGTATGAATTGGTATTTAAATTAATACTAGTGTAGCTTGAGATCACAATTAATTAACTGAACAATACACTCGAATTCAAATATGAGTTTGACAGGAGTGCCAAAATGTATCTAATAAAGAAAAACAATTTCGTTTAATAATAAGGTCAGTCTCTCGTAGCGCTTACGCAAAAGCCGACGTGTAGCCGGTATTGTGAATACTGTAAATAAAAAATAGCAATAACAGACAACAATACAAAAATAACTCAGTTGGTAATAAACGAACAAAGGCAAGGCGCGAGCGCGGTGAATGCTGATAGCGGGCCGGATGCACTCCAACATTTCAGATATTCCATGCTTTGCAGCGAGGTGGGAAAAGCAAACGTGTTGCGCCGTGAGAAATTCTCATACTGTCGCGTAGACACGACTGCCAAGGGGGGCTTAAGATATATTGTTCTAAAATTGACAAATGAACTGAGTTTCTTTCGGCGTATTATCGATTTTGCAAATATAAAATAATAGTAATAACAAAAAAGATCCGTTCAAAAAGTGATACATGAGATCCAAAATTTAAATGTTTGTTTTGTAATGTTTTCTTATGTTTTCGCGATTGTTACACATTTAAATAAAATTATTTTAATACGGTTTTTATCGCGTTTATTACATTATTTATACACCTAACGTTTCGAGCACTTTACAGTGTTCGTGGCTCTTTCATCCACCCTGGCTATGCCGAAGATGTTCAAACGGTACGTAGATGATACTCTCGTTGTTCTCCCAAAAACTCAAGTATCTTTATTACTAAACCATCTTAATTCAATTAATAACAAAATTAAATTCACCTTAGAAACTGAGACAAATAATTCATTAGCTTTTCTTGACATTTTAATAATTAGAAATCCTGATAATACTATTAGTCATACTGTGTATAGAAAGCCTACCCATAACGACAAATATCTCAATGGCAAATCCCATCATCATCCATGTCAGTTGGCTACCGTTGGTAAATCCTTGTTTCAGAGAGCACATGGCATCTGTGACACCCACCACCTCAAGGAGGAGCTTCAACGAGTAAAATCGGTTTTAAGAAGCAACAACCTCAACCTCCCAAAAACACATCACAGAAGCCGCCCAAAGCCTCACACAGTTAATCGCTTTCCTGCCATCTTACCATATGTAAAGGGAGTTACAGACAAAATTGGTAATATACTTAAGCGTGCTTCAATCAAGACCTATTACTAGCCGCACAAGAAAATAAACCAACTTTTAAGACCTGTCAAATCTAATATCCCATTACAAGATGCTGGAGTTTATAAAATTGACTGTGAGTGTGGTTTATCATACATTGGGCAAACAAAGAGAAGCATCGGTACCCGTATAAAAGAACATATTGCTGACATGAAGCATAGGCGCTCAACGAAGTCTGCAGTCTGTGAACATGCCCTAGACAAACCCAACCACTATATGCGTTTTGATAATCCTCAAGTCCTTGCAAAAGAAAACAGATACATTCCAAGAATGCTTCGTGAGGCTATTGAAATTAAAAAACATCCTAATTTCAATAGAGAGGATGGTTGGCAGTTACCACCAGCTTGGGATCCAGTCATCAATTTAATCAAATCTCAAGCTAAGCAGAAGACTGCAAGACCTTCAGACACCGTGAGCCAATACTGCGTACATCCGGAACGTTATCAATAAATATTTTAGGCGGTAGATTTTGCAGTTCTTATAAAATACTAGACAAATGTCAACTTAGTCTACCTGCGACCACGAATACTGTAAAGTGCTCGAAACGTTAGGTGTATAAATAATGTAATAAACGCGATAAAAACCGTATTAAAATAATTTTATTTATTATGAAGGAGAAAAGTCGTAAAATATACTTGATACCTATTTACTATAATAAATTTGTGTACACATTATTTTTACAGAAAAAAAAAATAAAAGAAATAATATAATAATAATATATAATAATTTTATTTAAATGTTTGTTTTGTTTTTCGTGTGTGGCCAACACTGGTGTCAGATTTTTCAAGCTGCCGGAAAGCATCTGACATAGCTTAAAGAAAAAATAAAATTCAATTAAATTAAAATTTTAATAAAAACTATTCATTTCAATGAATGAAGGCAAAAGCTAGTAAAACATAAAAGACACTACGAATTTATATTTGGCTACGTGAGCCAACCGTAAAAAAGTTCAAATCAAAAATGTTAAAAGCTAGATCACACAGTCCGCGTCTATAAAAACTAGGGTGTCACTTATTGGATGGGAGTGATTTTTTAATACCCTCTCAATATAACTCGGCGAAATTGGATTTGAGTCGGAATTTCTCAGTTTAGTGAAAGGAACGTGCCCGTCAATATAGGCGGCTGAATGGTATTTAGAAATCACTGACGAGACCACTTATTCTGCGTCCACTCTATTTTAGTAGAAAATACGAAAAAAAATCCTTTGGCTCCATTTTGGCTCGTATTTCTGAAAGCAGAGCAAAGCTTGCATGTTTTAGCTATCATTATTGCATATTTTTGATTTGAGAAAATTAAATAGGTTGGTTATTATATAGGTTGGTTAATTACGAGTTTAAAATTTTTAGTCGGCACAAATGGCAAAAGAAAACGGTACAAGATAAAGCTGTAAGACAAATTTTCTTTCACAAAATAATTTACGAACACATTTGAAAAATCAAAACTCCTTTTTTTTATATTTGGTTTTTAACGCTATGTAAAGCGACCGCTATTGATTTTAGTTTAGCCTAAGTATAACAAGTAAGCCATGTAGACAAAACGCTTCTAAATAAATATCATATGGTACGTAATTTTTGAAATATGTGAAATAACAAACATACATATAAACATAGATACATAGCGCCAGTAAATATTCTGATATCTATGATAGCGCCCAAAATTATAACTCTCGTTTTGCCTTCGCCGTAGTCGGGTAGACACACAATTATGTTAAGTGATAAATTTTCTTCCTATTACTCGCCAACATTTCACGATGACGAGGGTGTGTTTTAGAAAATGTAAACCCTGCAGCCCTTGCGGTGGATTGACATAATTTAACTGCGTATTTAATGTTTAACATTTTTGTAAATATTCTGTTTGAATGTGTATTTCATCTTGCAAAGTTAAAATAAGGCAAATATGAAAATTTGTTTAAAATATGAAAAATTTTACGTTTAAAAGACAGACAAACGGACAGACGGACAGATAGATAGACATGACCGACGGAACGGGAGAAACAGGTATGACCAAATCTATAAGGGTTCCGTTTTTGCTATGTGGCTACAGAATCCTAAAAAGGGAGAATTCGCCACGGGGCAACGATCTGCCAGGCTTGTTTTACCTGTAAATAGTATACGTGTTCCCTTCAGCTCAATAGAATCGGTCCGGGCAGTAGAGCTGCGATGTTGGAATAAGAAAAGCTCGAACTTGCCTTTTTTTGACATTTTTAATTGGAGTGAACCATTCCAAATCTATCCCAGCTCCAGTAATTTGCAGCGCTTTATTCTGTAGCTTGCTAATTCCAGAATCTTTAGCAAGATCTTATTTTAAACTTTTTATTCGTGTTTTACGCCGTGTGGTTGCCGGCAGAGTAGAATAGGACCACTCCAAGTCATTCCGTGGATGTCGTAAAAGGCGACTAAGGAAACACAAGCTAAACAAAGCTTATTTACATAAAAGAGACCTCTCCAACCCGTCTGGCCAGCGTGGAGAGTGTAGGCCAAATCCTCTAACTACTCAGGCTAGTATATGGCTCTGGTAGTACAGAGAGGGTCGTGCTCCTGTAGTGGAGACTAGAAACACCTGATGATGATTCGTGTTTTATTAGAAGATTTCAAGTTGCACCTTAACAAATATCGTCATTTATAAAAATATCTTCTTTACCAGTCAAAACAGTTTTCATTACTTTAGATTATTGGTACTAATTGTTGAAAGATATTATTATGTTTTAAAATTAAAAATATTTTTGTATATTATTAGCTATTGCTTGCCGTTCGCGTTATTTACTGTATTTGGCACTCAAAGTCCAATGGTGCGTTTCAATTGGATTAAGTTCACTTAGGCCTAACATTTGACAGCACCAAAGTTGATCGGTATTTTTTATGGGATATAATACTGCACTAAACTACACAAGTAAAAGGTGGCATTCAAATTATCCCTGCTCAGAATACTCTGAGATTTTTAATCTATTCCAAACATTGCCGTGTGGTTCTTGGCAGAGTCGAATAGGACCGCTCCAAGTCTTCCCGTGGATGTCGTAGAAGGCGACTTAGGAAACATTTTTTTTGACTACATAGCTAGCTCCAAGTGAGCTTTCGCTACTTCACCGGACTTTTGAGGTGAGGGCAGAGTGCCCTCAACCTGTAAGGCAATCATCACCAAAGGGTTCCCAGGAGGGACGAACCTCGGCTTTGGGCGTTGCCTGGGTGCGCAAGGCTTGGAGAGACAGCAAACTCTCATATGCCTGATGGGCCGCGATTTGCATGCATGACCTGAAGGGCCGAACTGAGAAACAATGGCAAAGCCTTTAGAGAGCAGCAACTCTCATGTTTTGCCGTATGGGCCGAACTTAGGAAACATAAGCTAAACAAAGCTTATATACATTAAGATACCTCTCCAACCTGTCTGGCCAGCGGGCGTGGCAAAATTCTTGACTGCTCTCGTGTTCCTGCAGTGGAGACTAAAAAAGAGCTGATAATGATGATGATGATAACAAATCTATTGCACAGTCGTATTATTTATCTAACACAGATAAAATCAGGTAGTAAATAATAAAATACTTACAAGCAACCTCTCAGAATCTGATTACCCGTACATTATCTCCGACACTTCCCGCGTAATTAGGTTAATTGATAAACCATTAAAAGCAACTCCACGAAGCACCGATATGATAAAATAGCTGTTTGTGTTATGTTTGACACTGCCTGTTAAGTACTCTCGTGATTATTTATTATTTTTATGTTAATAAGTATTTTTTTAATAAAGTACCTTTAATTAATTACTCGGCAAGCCGCCTTTTTTAATATTGTTTTCTGTGGGATATGTAATTTATTCCACATTTACGTACCACAGATTTAAAATGGCCATAGAGCTTTAAGTAGTCATTTCGGAAACTGTAATTATAGATTAATAATAAACATTGTTGCTGATCGTATCCAAATATGGGTTGTTTTGCTTTTTGTATTCAACTATCAAATATTTAATCAAACGATTTAACAAACACTATAATAATAGTTAATTCCAGATGATAATAATATTTTTTGTTAATAATAATAAAGCATCACCACAGTACAGATGAAAACCCGATAAACGATATGCCTACTTAAAACACATCAGTATTTACATAGAGGTTAATGCAATGCAAATAATAACACCAGCGAAATCAAAATAACTGTTTAAAAAACATGACTAAAATATTTCGCTGGAGCAATAACATGTTAAGCCAAGTCTACATCATTAACCTAGTGCTTGCATAGCATTATATGAGAACGGTTAGTGTTGATGTTGTAATTTTGATACAGTTAGTGTAACAAATTGTGTCGTTCAGTTCAACTACTTAGGGCGGAACTAGCTTACGTCATCATCATCATCAGGTCTTTATTAGTCTCCACTGCAGGAACACGACCCTCTCTGTACTGCCAGAGCAGTCAGAAGAATTGGCCTACACTCTCCACGCTGGCCAGACGGGTTGGAGAGGTCTCTTTGATGTTTATAAGCTTTGTTTAGCTTAAGTTTCCTAAGTCGCCTTTTACGACATCCACGGGAAGATTTGGAGTGGTCCTATTCTTCACTGCCGGGAACCACACGGCAAACTAGCTTACGTAGAGAACTCTAAGTCAAACTTAAAGCCCATGAAAAGCGTCTTTAGGCGTAAAATTAACAGATAAGGCGCGCGGCGTAGATACGGCGCAGACATGGAACACTGTGATAGAATTTAAAGCCTTATTGTCTTACTCAAAACGACCACCATCGCGAGAAAAAACGCTATCGCAAGTTGTCACGTGCGGGTTGAGGAAGCGTCAATTTGTTCTAGCGGTATTGGTCGTTTTCAGTATGACTATAAGGCTTAAAATTCTATCATAATGTCCCACTCATGCACAGTTTCCGCGCCTTGCTATCACCGTACGCCTGTGTTAGGTTTAAAACATGCAAAAAAGGCGTACAGACTTTTAAAAAAACTGAAGGATCCTAACCAGAAAACACAAAAAAATATCGTTTTTTTGTTGCTTTAGTTGATATTATCATACAGCCTACAGCAGAGTTTTCACGTAACTCTTGCCTAGTGCTTTTAATTTATACAAATTTTATTATATACTACTTTTATTTTATATGATTAAGGTTACGGTTAGATGATAATATTTTTCCCAACTAACACATTTCAAATACTGCAATATGACAAAAGGTAAACAGCAATATTACAAAAGTTTATGAAAAGTTCATCACTTGTCGCTCGCATTACTCAGTTAAGTTTTATTTGTACACCATGTAACCTCGACCTAACAAAGTTCAAATTAATATTCTCGTGCCATCAAGGTTATTCGCAAACATTTCTGTTTTTGTGCGGCTTTATGTGATTGCCTCAGCCATGCTTACATATTATATGTCACGAAGCCTCATACAGATACAAACAAACGACGGCATTGTTATCATCATCATTTCGTGTCGGTGACACGGTCAATTGACCATGCACACCCTGGTGTTCTTCGGAACCGCCTCTCGGCCTCTGATGTGGTTCCTTCAACGACTACCAGATGGCAGCCGGGGCCAAAGGCTTAACGTGTCTTCCGAAGCACGTTGCATTGTTATAATATATATAGACATAATGCAAGTACATATTAATTGGTAGTAGTGATAGAGAGATGGTAGGACTCGAGCGTTCTTGATCCATGTGATATTTTGACACCTTACTCTTAAGAGTACTTAATTAATTCCGTATGGTTCCCGGCAGAGTAGAAAAGGACCACTCCAAGTCTTCCCGTGGATGTCGTAGAAGGCGACTTATTAAATACAAGCTAAACAAAGCTTATAAACATCAAAGAGACCTCTCCAGCCCGTCTGGCTAGGGTGAAGAGTGTAGGCCATATCCTCTGACTGCCCTGTAGTTAAGAAACGGTCATGCTCCTGCAGTGGAGACATAAAAAAAACCTGATGATGATTCTTACTTAACTAAGCGCATGATACTTCAGTTTATCATTTAACTAGCTTTCCCACTCTCGTATGTATCAATCCATATCTTCAAAAAATGGTTTTACATTTGTAATATTAGCTAGAATAGGACATAGACTGTAAAAAATCGAGTACTTTAATAAATGTATATATTGCTATCATTTAATGAATTACAATGAATTTAAACCTGAGACCTGTCACATTTCTGTCAGTTAAAGGCCAATAGAATACGACTGTTTGAAGTTGGATCAGATTCATATTTGAATAACGCTCGCTACATTCTATACCAACGAACGCTTAAATCAGTCAACGTATAATCAACCGAAAAATATAGGTACCTAAGAAATTCCCATGCTAGTAAAAGATTCGCTATACATATGTTATTACCGAATATTTTATACAATATGTTTTTGTTACTTTAGTTTCTGGCACTTTCAATCGCAAAAAGTAAGGCATTACAATAGTTTATAAAAATTCTACATTGGCATTTTTTTTTTTTATTAACTTTAGAATTAGGCATTTGTCTCCCATCTCACCTGATGGTAATGCATATAAACATCCAAGTAATATAAAAATATCGTTTTCCATCATTTCCTGACCGGGAAGTGAACCCGGGAACTCTTACAGAGCTCGTCACATTTCGTTATGAGGTCGGAAATCAGACTGGAATATTTACGTAAAGTTATTTTTTGGCTCACATATTACGGATATAGCTTCATAGAATATTCATCGATACTTTTATACTAATTTTATAAAGAGGAAAGATTTGATTTTAACTAATAGACCAATTATAAATAAATAATAATAAATTAATTAAATATTAATTAATTATATTTTATTTTTGTCTATAGAAAGCTTATTTATCTGCAAGTGACATAGGCTATAATCTATGCGTATGACTTTGCGCGAAAATTGCTAGTCATAAATAAAATTATACCATTCAGGTATATATTTTCACTGTTTCACTTGAACAGTAATAAAATTCCTACTTCCCTAAGGTCATAATGGCCCGATTACCCACTTATTACAACGTAATATAAAAGTAGAGAAAAGCTTACCCCATTACATTGGGACAGGGCAACTGTCATTTGTGTCAAACTGGGCTTATTACATTTCACTTATTAATCATAAAAAGTTTTTCTACGATAAAAAGTGATTTCCATCCATAATAAGGCAACTTCTGGACTTTGTAAATATGCATTCCAATATCCTATCTCTAGTGATGATTGACGTAATCTAATGAAGTAGTTTGTGGCATTTATTTAATCGTCTTTTCTTACTACCTTTTTTTATGAGTTAGTTTCCAACTAATTGATTCATTTACCGTACTATGGGAACGGCTTAACTTGCCTTCCTGTCATATGTTGAGGTTTTTTTATACAATTAAGCATGCTGCACACAGACAACGCCCAAAGTCGAGGTCCGTCCCACCTGGGGGCCCTTAGGTGATGTTCACCTTACAGGTTGAGCCTCACCTCACCTCTGAAATCCGGTGAAGTAGCAAAAACTCACTTGGAGCTAGCTACACAGTACTTTCAAAAACAAAATCAGCATGCTGGCTAAACAGAGCAACATAAAAGAATAAATGTTTACTTCTATTCTTTTCATCGCAAAATCTATCAAAAAATGTTGCTGAAATCACGCATACCATATCTCCAGATTCAATCCAGGATATTATCCATATTGGATCATAAATAATGTTATGCTTCAATGTCAGTGTCACTGTTTGTGTACTGTGATATATGGTCTCATCAGTCATATTTATACTGAGAGGGGGCTAAAAAATATATGAAAAATGTGGTAGGGGTAACAAAAGAACCATCATTAAGGATCACATACATTCAAAGCTTACCCGGCCTGTACTATGCATAAGTATTATCGACACGCGTGACGTTCGATTTCAAGTTAAATTGATCTTTATTCTCGTGCTAATAGCACTTAGTTTAAATTGACGGGCTAACACCGAGGGTTCGCGTAGCGCCCCTAAAACTTTGGGTAATGATGGAGCTTGTGTATTAACACTCTTTGATAACTCGCACTTTATTCAGGTGTATACAAATGAAATTGCAGAATTGATGCAAAAACCAGCTTTAGCTAAGTCGGAATTAAATTCAATCGATACTATGGATTTGCGTTAGTATTTCAATAAAGAGAGTTCTAATACGTTTGAAGCTTCCATCTTTGTCTGCGTAAAACATACACAAACCAACAGACCATCTAAGTTAAAAATAAAGTAAGGTAAAATTATACGAAGTCATGAAATACAATCTCGCTGTCGCACTATATTTTATAAAAAGGATTTCAAGTTAGCACCAGATAAATTGCACAACATTGCCGGCATGCTGCACGTCTTAACATTAAGTTGATGCTAGGATTGACGAAGCGAGAAATCACGAGTCGTGCGCGCGACGTTGACGAACGAAACCGAGGCAAGGGTTCCTGATTTTGATTCCGTATTCAACCTTGCCATAGAGCAACATGGAGTCAGTTTCCTTGTAGAATGCGCGATGATCTATGGCGTGAACAATACAAAAGCAAGGTCGCATCCGTAACTGTTGTCGTGCCGTTGGCTTATAGTACATTGTGTAGTAAGGGCGGTATATAAGCCATTGTCAAACGACTGACTACTAACAAGCATGAGTCGAAGCCGAGTGTTTTTAGTATTTCTAGTATGTAATGTCTATACCGGCCGTGATACACACAATGATTTTCATTACACCGAGTACAAGGTAGAATATTTTTTTATGAAATTGTATAGCTATAGGAATATATTGCAAGCAGGCTGAGCAACATAATATAATTTAATCGGTGATAGTTAATTTATTATAGGCAATGTATTTTATGCAAATAAATGATGATTATGTATAATTATTTTGCTTGAAAAATAAATAGCGTCAGAAAATGTATCCGCGGATTTTACAGAAATGAAAATTAACCAATAGCCAGTCACCGCTATACCTTTATCAATTCCAAATTTTAATTAAGAAGAAAAAAAATCTATTTAATTTTGTTTCCCTTATAATAAACCGACGACTATAATAGACAGCTACCCGTACGAGTATCATATATATCACTAAAACAAGATTGCAGTTCAGAAAATAAGGAATTTTTAAAAGTTACGAACTAAAGCAGTTTGTAAAAATACATTTGTAATTATCAGGTACATTTACTCATGTTTATTTTCTCCAAAAAAGTACAATGATAACATTTTCCCCATTCGAAGTCGGTTAAAAAAATCACATCTCACGCATCAGAAAAGAGTTTTCATGCTGAAATTGAAACTCTTTGCTCGGATTCTATGAAAAAGTTTAAATTTGCATCGGTGGCATTGGGCTATTAAGCGGGTGTGATTGGTGTAAAGTTAAAAGCACTAATGCCGTACTTAAATGCATCATTACGATACAGATTTCGATATCAGAACCGTATTATTAGCAAATGTATTGAAAAATTTATTACAATACTACGTGTGAAAACGACCTGCTATACATTTAAGGGGGAACACTACTAGGCACAGTAGCGACGCCAATCATTTTATTCCTAATACTTAACAAATAGAAAGGAATTCAAGAATATAAACAATACAAGCCTTAGTAAATAACCTGAAGTATTTTTTGAATCATGTTTATTACTATCGGAATCAGTGAGAATTATGAGAATCTGATTAACGCCAAAAACGGCCGTTTTTGGCGGTTATCACTTTTTCTCTCAATGACTGATTCTCATAATATCAAAACATGATTCCAAAAATACTTCAGGTTATTTACTAAGGCTTGTATTGTTTATATTCTTGAATTTCTTTCTATTTGTAAAGTATTAGGAATAAAATGATTGGCGTCGCTACTGTGCCTAGTGTTCCCCCTGCTTTCGTAACCGCAAACCTACAACAAATTCGTAGCACTGCTACAGAGAAATCGTAGCTAACGGTTGGGCTGGCACGGCAGGCGGGCGATGTTTATGAATCAATACTCGTAGATGTTTGGTGTATTATAAATCGAATCTCACGTAAAAGGGACAAGACTTTGCCCTAGCTGTGAAAGTGACAAAAACAGAGTTTCACAAAAGTGGTCAGGAATCCATGGGGCATCGTGTGACGAGGGAAACCACCTTTAATATTGTATAAAGGGAAAAAACTTTTCGTTCGGGACGACTTTGAGTGAATCTAAAACTTAAGGAGTTATTTCAAAAATGAAAGTATAAATATAAATAAATAAATATAAATATATACGGACAAATCACACAGACTGAGCTAGCCCCAAAGTAAGTTCTTAAGAGTAAGACTTGTATTATGGGATACTAACTCAACGATACTATCTTTTATAACAAATACATATATAAATAAACATCCAAGACCCACGTCAATTTGAAAAAGATCGTTTTTCATCTTGACCTGACCGGGGATCGAACCCAGGAATATCCGTGTCACAGGCCGGCGTGTTGACCGCTGCGCCACGGAGCTCGTCAATTTTATCTAGTTTTATTGTTAAGACTGGTGAGGTAATTTCTGATATTTCACAATTTTTAGATGTGTTAACGGCTAGGACTAAAAATTTTATGTGCCTTCCAAAGATTTTATTTTTATTTAAGATCGGAAGAAATTAATATAATTTATACCACTTGGTGTTATCAACCACCAACCTAGTTTATTTAACATACATATTTTAATAATTTAATTTTGATCCTATAAGCTATAATAAAATCTCTGAATTAATACCTAATGTAATACAAAAATGTAAGAAAAAAGAGAACAAACCAAAAATAAAATTAGACTACCTATAGAAATTCGCCCAGTTGATCGGTGACTTTGTATGGGACGTCAACATTTTTTTCATTTTAAAACTTTATTCCAGTAAGGATTCTGATTCCAAAATATCAATACTATCAGCTTACAGGTTTAAATACAGCCTATATCATAAATCTGTTCCTCTGATATCTAGTTATGAATAGAGTGCTCCCTATATATCTATTACAGTAAGTGCTAGTATCGTGTTTCGGCCATACCTTCATCATAATAGTAAACCTTGAAAGGTTCCCAGCGATGTGCTACAACTAAGTTGGTATGTTTGCATAGAGACAAAGGAATATTTAATTAAACTTCTGATACACAAAATCTTGGAGGTCGTCGGGTCTGAAAGCCGAAAAGCGTGCGGAGTGCGCAACTACGGCCCGAAATGAAGAGGGTAACGGAAGTGCAGCAAGCCATGTGGTTCCCAGCAGAAATAATGCGGGACGCGAATTTACCAAGCTTAAAAACATTAAAATAGTAGCTTAAGTGTTAGATGCGTGGACTTCATTGTTATTTTGCAGACAGGATATTTTTTTATTCAGATTACAAACTTCAATGCCTACAAACCCAAATTTATTTAAAAAGCAGATATTAAATTGTTTTTTATAAAGAAATAATTAATTGCCGTGTGGTATCCGGCAGAGTAGAATGGGACCACTCCAAATTTTCCCGTGGATATCGTAGAAGGTAACGAAACACAAGTTAAACAATGCTTATGAACATCAAA
The DNA here is from genome assembly GCA_963082605.1 of Rhodophaea formosa. Classification (NCBI taxonomy): domain Eukaryota; kingdom Metazoa; phylum Arthropoda; class Insecta; order Lepidoptera; family Pyralidae; genus Rhodophaea; species Rhodophaea formosa. The sequence continues at coordinate 12,491,239 of OY720203.1, read as the reverse complement.
GAGCCCTCTCCATCCCGTCTGGCCAGAGTGGAGAATGTAGGCTAAAACCTCTTAATGCTCTGGCTAGACATTGCTCTGGTAAACAGTCTCTTCCATGCTGGTTTGGGAGAAAAGAAAAACAGAATAAACCAGCTGCATTTCTTCCCCTATACCGCAAAAACCGGTCAAGGGATTGGGTGAAAATCTAAGGAATCACGTCAATAGGCGATGCGGTGCGTTAGCATACTATGAAAAACCATCCTAATATCGATAAAACATCATTATTATAAGTAAGTAGTATCAAATATGTTTCACTGAGACTAAGATTATTAAGAAGAAATTATTATTAATATTAACAGCACGTCCATCCATCGTAGTCGCCGCTAGACTGCTGCGACCACAATAAATGCTCCATAGAAACGTCAGCGAAAAAAAAATGGTTCGGCCTGTTTGAAGGGCGAAAGTTTGGTAAAGAACAAAAAAACATGTAATCAGAACTCTGGCTTCCCTGATAAGTCCTCATTGATGTCGGTATAGGACCTAATACTTCTTCTAGGTCCAATACAAAAAGAAACAAGTAACTGCAAAAATGATCGCGAGAAGCTCCTAATCTTTTGAATCTCCTCAGGATTGCCGTAGTTAAAATAAAATTAGTAGTAATACTAAAATAACATTGACGTATAATAAGTTATCCTTCTGTCGCTGTTCCTATTTGGTGACTTTAGGAATATTAGACGACCTTTATTTGTGTTTGAAAGGTCTCTTGCCACGTGTATTATCTAGACTCTATTAAACACGTGGCAAGAGACGTTAGTAAAAAAAGTAAACATTAGTTTGTAAGTCTAGATTTTAGACTTACAAACATCTTACGAAGTGAAATTATAAAGAGAAAAGTTTTGTCCGTCCAATTTTTAAAATTATTTTAGCAATAGAGAGCTAAGCTATCAGCATATAAACAAGCTATAAATATATATAAAAAATAATAATACCGATGTTACTGCTTTCTATGATGTTACCGATGTTACCTTGGGTGATCCCAAGGTATTAAAAATGTATGATTGGGCGAGCGCTAAAAACGATACGTATCTCTGTTATGTAATTAATATCGTTCACATTTGAGAAAATGGATGCTCACTCATGGAAAGGCTTTTCTAATATTATACTGAAATTGGGTGCAGATATAGTTTAAGGAATAGATAGGTTGAGCGGATGACAAAGAAGCACAATCATAATTGAGGACTTCTGTTACTCAATTACTCCTTTCAAACTAATTGTTATCATTGTATCAGCTGTATGTGGACTGTACGTGTTTAGGCATTTTAATAATACTTAGATATTTGCTTAAAAGTGATTTATTTATGTACCTATATTTTGGTTAAATTTCTTCTGACTCGATTATTTAATTTACTGAACAATATTTACGTCTTTAAAGTAACGCATTTGATTAATTGTATAAATCTATTAAATAGAAGATAGATCTTTTTGAATTTATCATGTATGGTGAACAACTCTCTTTCACCGAACGTTAAGTGGCTATCAGATGTTGGTATATAGATCTATAAGTACCTTAGGTTCCTAATTGAATGGCTCTTGATTGGATTTAATGACCACTGCAGACATAAGAAGTAGGTACTTAAGCCTCTTTTTCCAAACCATCCTCGGGTCAAGCAATGCTCGATTTTACCCGAACTTAAAATTTTTTGGAGCTTAATAAAGCGAAGTTTATGTGTGGAGGCACAAATACTCTCTTGAATAAAGCCACTTCTGAAGCTTATAGTTTACTGGTTCTATTGATATTGCTTTAGTCTACTCCGTAGGAATAGCACTTAGAATACAAACAGAAATTTCACAAAGCTGTCTTCAGTAATTTTTGTATGTAACGTGTGTTCCACAACCCCGTAATATTGATAGAACAGAGCTTTCACATTTTTCTATCCTATCCTTATTCTTATCCTAATCCTATCGTAGTCGCAACTAATATTATATATAAATGCAAAAGTGAATTTGTTTGTTTGTTCCGCTTTCACGCCCTATCTATAGAACCGATCAACATGAAATTTTGCGTCCACGTAGGTTAGGGTACTAGAAAGGACATAGGCTATATATCACGCGGGCAAAATTTGGTATCAATATAAAAAGCATACAGAAATGTAAATATTACTTTAATTAACCTTAATACTTTCGCTCCAAAAAACTAAAAACATGACGGAATCTCAATAGTCAACTCGCTAAAAATTATATTCCTCAGTTTTATACGCAACTGCGGTTTCTGGAGATTTCTGCATGTTGTTATGTTATAAGACAAACATAGGTTGAAGCTGTATTCAATAAAATTAATAATACTCAAAACAGGTCGCTACTTACTACACACATCAAATAGATTGATTTATCTAAATTCTGATAGATCACAGTTCGGGCAAAGTTTTAATCATATTCATTGTCTAACTATGGCCTGAAACTTCTGGAATCAAGCATAGTTTATTGGAAATAATTTACCGTTGTTATTTAATACGTTTTGTAACTAAATTGCTATGAACGTAATCATAAATCGATTATGAAAAAATACTTAGTGGTTACATCGGCTAGTTAATGATAATAAAATGACGCATTTTTTATTTGTGGACATACGGTGCTAGAACTTATTCTGAGGTCCTAACGCCGATAATTTATAATAATGACATTCTTAAGTGGCGGAATGTCTTCTTTGCCTAGGAAGCGACAGAACAAGATTTGAGCACGTTTTAAGTTGTGATAGTTTTAAGTATTCAGGCGTAAGAATCAAAGACATCCTTTGCCTGATGATAAATAAAAAACGAATAGTTTAGTAAGAATGTACTCAACATAAATCTTGTTGTCTTGTCACGTACATACTTACATAAGATAAGTTCGAAGATCTTCTCACGAAGTAACGCTGAATGAATAATACAGTATTTTTATTCACTAACAATGTAGCTTGTCACAAAATGAAATTTCAGAAAAATTCTAAGCAATATATTATTTATCGCTCTCGCAAGCTCCAAAACTGGCGGTGTCGCGTTGAGAGCGGTGCTTCCGTTGAATAAGTTATTATCTAATATAAAAAAGACAGACTTAACTTCCAAGTGTTTATTATTTAATCACGCTTTCATATGAACGCATATGGAAACGCGATTAAATATTTAACACTTGGAATTGAAAAAGAAGGTTTGGATGGGATTTTTATGTAACATATTAAGCATATGTACACCTCTTTCTGCCTTGAATGATACATTATGTTTCATATGTGCTAATCATAATGTTAATAATAATACATATAATTTATGCAAAAGTGATTTAGTTCATTTATTCATTTGTTTGTTACCTTTTACGCCTTAATTACTGAACGGATCATCATGAAATTGTGCCTCCGTATTGTCTGGGTTACGGAAAAGGACAGGCTACCTTTCATTCCAGAAAAAGTTGTCGGATGAAGTCATTAACGCAAGCGAATCCGTGGGCAATAGCTAACTAACTAGCTACCTAAATCAATAACTTCTGATCAACTGATAAAGTACAAATACAAGTGTTGTATCATCATCATCATCATCAGCTCTTTTTTAGTCTCCACTGCACGACCCTCTCTGAACTACCAGAGCCATACATTAGCTATAGCAGTCAGAGAATTTGGCCTACACTCTCCACGCTGGCCAGGCGGGTTGGAGAGGTAACTTTGATGTATAAAGCTTTGTTTAGCTTGTGTTTCCTAAGTCGCCTTCTACGACAGCCAGGTTAAGACTTGGAGTAGTCCTATTCTACTCTGCCGGGAACCACGCGGCTTGTACTCACCATACCCTGGTGGGTATGGTGGGTACAAGCCGCGTGGTTCCCGGTTCACTGGTATGGATACCAGCGTTGTATAGTAAGGATTAAAAACCTCACAAGATTTATACGACTATTTTAACAAACCTGTAAGTAAATATAACGAAGAATATGTTTTTTCCCGAAATACTATTATAGGATGAAACCTGGAAAAACAAATACCAATATGCCATATTCTGGGGCATTTGTTCCATTCCAAGACCGATCTCAGCTGAAAGTGCTATGCCATCCGTTAGCTCTAAAACCAGCTGATTTTATGGCCACTTTGCCAAGTTGCGGCTAATGTAGAATAACAAACGTTTGTTCTTAAGCAAAAAGTTATTGTTTAAAACTTAAGCGATTAACAAAGATCCTGAGATCTGCCAGGGCCTTAGTTAGCCGTAGTAGTAGAAAGTAAATATATTTTCTTATTTTCTTTCTATAATCTTTTATCTTCTTTTTTAATCTCCACTGCAGGAACCAGAACAGTCAAAGAGAAAAGTATACTTAAACATCAAAGAGACCTCTCCAACCCGTCTGGGTTTATTATTTATTTCTGAAGTACCACGAAATCTGGTTGTTGCCTGTACATTATTTCATTGCTTCATCGAAATTCATATTCTTTGAGCTTTTGAGGTAATTGACAGCCCTTTGGTCCCGGGCACGGCACCCACGTCGATCAGTCCCTTTGATTGAAAGTAAAAGAGATGACGGGCTGATGTACCCCAATGATGCACGGTCACATGTTTTTTTACTCTAAAACGCTCAAATATGTAGCTATCTTCAATACTTTCAATGTAGGTGGGTCCTTCATACATGCGTATGTGCCTTCTAAGGCTTTCTGCAGCGGTTGCTGCTGTGCCAGCCTTTGACTTGTTGACGTGAAGATGAGACGGAAATGAGCTATGAAGTCATGTAGCATCCCATACCAAAGGCTACCCCAATCGCCAGGGTACCAGAGTATCGATTTTATTTACGGAAAAACCATAAAAATAGGAGAGATCAGTAGAAAGAGCTCAAGAAGTAATTTCAATGCGCTTTTTTAAGTGGATTTCTAACACACATAAAGTCTCTATTACATGACCATTCCTGCCATGTTTATACTACAACTACATTTAAGAACATAGTTCCACAAAAGTTACTACGAAATTTGGAACAAAATAATGGTAAAATGTTAAAATAACGTTCGCCATTCACGAAAAGATCCAATTTAAAATAGGTGTCGTTAAAAATGTTATTCGCCATTTATCGTCGTTAAAAATCGCTCCAGCTAAAAGTACGCTGCAGTTTAAAACTAAATGGCTATCTATCACACAACTTGGTTTTATTTTATTACGATTTTTGATATAGTGGAATTGAATTAATCATGTAAAAACATTTCTTGTATCAACACTGTGTGTACTGGCCTAAAATCACATGTTTTGCGTAAATATCGCTGACCGACTAATTTGATATTGTTTAAATAAATTTGGGTTTGGTAATTCAGTCCTGTTTTAATTTTCGGTTCTTAATCAAAGGTAATGGACTGTATCAAAGCGTTTGTGATGCTTACTTAAGTTTTCTTGAATGTAAATATGTATGTACAATTTCAATTTAACAGTAAGTAGGCTAAAAATATTAATCATGGGTATAGTCGATACTGAAAAAGATGCCAATGAATTCAAAAATATCTGTTTATACATTCTTTCAATGTAATTAGATTCGTTGTTTTTCTACAATAGAATAGCTTAAATATTTTTAACGCCATTTTCTAATATTTACTATATAATATTAGGAAGTGACGTTGACTATAGATAAATAATTTTAACTTTGGAAAAAGAGTTAAAACAATCAAAAATAGATTAAGCACTTATTTATTTCCGATTTGTTTGCTAAAGAACCAACAAAACTTAGTTCAAGTTGTTTAAGCATGAACTTTTAAGATATCCATTCGCGTAAGTAAACATAAACTTTTAATTAACTAATCTTACCTTTACGACCGAAACTGTGGCCAGGTGTTTGACCGCTGACTCAGCTTTAAGCCATGCCGTGCAGAGAAGTTACCCAAAGTTCATGATAAACTTTCATTGTTTTTTACTATAACAGGTAGATTTTGTATTATTATTTTTTGGTATTTATTTGTTGTAGTTTGATGTCGTAAGCGCGTGTTTGTGCCCTCGTGGTTAGTTGGCGAGGCTCGACACGGGCGTCCCTGCTTTCGGCAGAAAGGAGACTGACGACGAGTCGCGAGCGAGGCCTGTAGTACTAGTGACGCGCGCACTTCCCGCCCAACTTTACTTAGCTTTTCTTCGACACCTTGCTGAACAGTATAAGCCGAGCTTTCACTTTGCGGTTTTAAGTTTACAGCGCTCGACATCGGTTCTCAGCTTACATTGTCCATTATTGCTATGGGATCATAAGTGAGCAGTTAAATAAGCTATTTTGTGAACTTCGATGTCGCTCTACGAGTATTTTATAGACTTGCTACTAGCCATGTTTTTTATAATTTTAAATTGTGAGTAAAAATGCCTATCAACACGGTTAAAATTGTGCTAAATAAGGATAAAAACAGATATAGACAAAAACCTCCTACCGGAACTTTAATCAGATGTGATTTGATAACACGTCTTTTGATAAAAAAATGTTGACTTTTAGATTAAATCATAATTTATTTGAAAAAACAATCGTCTGTATACCGTAAAATTTAGGCAGAGAGTGGAATGTGCCCCTCCCTAGCTATCCCGCCCGAACTCGGCGAGGCCCGAACAAAATACCTATATAATTATACTTACACAATATCCAAACCGCGTCTCAGATGTTCACATTGATCAGTCCAAAAGAAACCGCTGACACGATGGCGGATGTTTTCTTAATCGGCGCAATTAATAGAAAAAAATATATAAATGGTGTCTGGTCATAAGGCTTATTAGTATAAACACTTGGCTTTCCTCGCGCGTATAAACATCTCGACTATAATATCCACGTTACCGTACTTGCAACTTAATGTACTAATTTGAATCATTAATTATTAATATAACTATTAAAAACCTAATACTTTTACAAAATATATATAAAAATCATGTAGTTCTGAAAAAGTGCAAGGTTGCACCTTCTTTTGATTGGCCTATTGTCCCAATCTACGCTTCCCTGTTCGTGGCCGCCACTGGCTTTAAATCCTTAAATGCATGATGTTGTTAAGACTCCATGACGTAAATATTTTACACTTTCAGCAGCTAGGTTTAAAGTCAAAGAACATAATTATGGAGGCAAGCATCATCTCAGATGGCACGCCAGCCAATCTATATTTAATATTATGAAGCTGAAGAGTTTGTTTGTTTGGTTGAACGCGCCAAAGTCAGAAACAATTAGACCTATTTCAAAAATTCTTTCGCCGTTGGATAGGTTTGTTTTCTCTGCGTGACACAGGCTATTTATGTACCACGGGTGAAGCCATGGATTCATATTTCGTCTTGCAGTTGAAAAGAAAATTTGTTTTAAACTTTCCATGATTTAGGAATTCGACCGTGTGTACGACAATTTTTTCGATTTTCGTTTTTTTTTCTTATACCAATTGCCATGGGAGTTTATCGGTCAGCGTCGGTGTGTATTAACTTCTATTATGCTATGAAAGCCAAAATTTCTAAACCAATCTCGTCGAAAATTTGCACAATGTTGCATAGTTTAGTCCAACTTGCGAGATTTAATAGGAAGTTATCGGACATTGCAGTATGCATGAAAAAACTAATATATATTTTTTACATGACATACTTAAATAAATTGCTGTTGCTGTAAATGTTATTTTGCCTTAAAAATATGAAATAACTAGCAATATTCCTGCGACTTCGTCCGCGTAAATTATAGCCTATGTCATCCGCAGATAAATTATCTTTCTATAGGTGAAAGATTTTTGAAGATCGGTCCTGTAGTTTCGGAGCCTATTCAATGAAAACAAACAAACAATCAAATCTTCCCTCTTATAATATTAGTATATATAAAAAAAATGTTCCCACCTAGATATCTTTTCAATCGCGTTTCTCGCGTCATGAAACTCGATTGATATTACGGACGGCGTGACGTCACAACCCTATAATCGGTCGTTGTAGCCGGCCCTCCCTTATAAATAACCACCCATAGGCATGTGCTCCCGAACATAGATCTGCACATTAGCTAGATGCCATTTGACTAGTATGACACTGACTGTGTCGCGTTTCTTTTGTAATTTAATAATTAAATACTTATCAATAATCATTATTAAATTAATTTATATAAAGAAAAAACGTAGAATGAATGTACCAGCTGCTTTTCTTTCCGCGCAGATCGTAAATGTCGATCGAGGGAATGGGCATCAGGAATCATATCAATAGGCGATGCGGCTAGCACCCCATCACTTTTTTGATTTCGTTCTCACCTATACAAACCCACCAACATGCTTAACGTGGAAGGTTTTACAGACCTAGGCTCTGTCTACCCCGTAAAGGAAAAAGACATGATATTATGTATTTATGTTTCAATATTCTCTTCAAATTTGCAATTGATAATAACTACATGGACAAAAACGTGTGACAAAGGATACTAACCCCACTATGCTCTATTTAATAATAGACACTTATCAATATAAACATCTAAGACCCAAGAAAATCTGAAAAAAAAATGATTTTCTATCATGACCTGAGCCTCGATCCCATGTCGCAAGCTGGTGTGTTAACCACTGCGTCACGGAGCTCGTCATCTGATACCGGGATACTTGGGGCCGTCCCCACATATTCAATCATAGGCGTCTGTCATACTCACCACGCTTAGCAGAATGGTTGGTGAGCGAAGTTAGTTTAGCTTATGTCGGATCCAACCACTATTCTGATATCTATGGATCAAAATACAAATTTAAATTTACGCTGCTGCAAGACTGCTGTTAGGGCGAATATGATCGCGCGCAGATTTGCTCGTTGTTCGGAGGATGTCAAAATTACCCTTTTTAGGGCATTTTGTACGTCCTTCTACACGAGTAGTCTGTGGGCGAAATATACCCAGAAACAGTACAGCGCCTTGCGCGTCCAGTACAATAATGCCTTTAGAATGATGATGGGGCTGCCTCGATTCTGCAGCGCGTCGGGGATGTTTGCAGAGTTTCGTGTGGACTGTTTTTATGCCACCATGCGCAAGCGGTGTACATCCCTGGTGCGCAGGGTTCGAGCTAGTTCCAGCGCCGTTCTAAGGGTATTTGCCAATAGATTTGACTGTCTGTACATGAATCATGCTGCAATGATTCATGTACAGACTGTAAATACTTAATTTATTTTTGTAATTTATAATATTTTTATTTCTATCAATTAACTATTTTATTGTATAATTGTAAATTATGATCTCAGTGGTCGAAATAAATGATTATTTAATTTAATTTAATTTAATTTAATTTAAAACCTTTTTTATTTTTAACGACGGAAAGGTAGGATTTTGTTGGACTAGGGGAACGAGATAAAGGCATTTGGGATGCTACTACTACATACCCGCAACCACCGGACAGGTAGTTGAGGATGACACCCCTCACTGGTCTAAAGGTACATATAAACTTTTTTAATGCATGAATCTATCCCTGTTATTACACGTGATGTCAAACATGAACTATGAAGTCCAACAGTGAAGGAAATTCACAAACACGATGCGCACTCGATACGTAATAAGCGTATCTATCCTATATACAAATCTGTACCAATATAACCAATACGGCTGCTAAATTATGGTTACTTTTGTAATGGTTATACGTAGCCCTGTCGTTAATATTGTATGGAGCATCCTTGATTATAAACCTTGATCTTGATATTTGGTATCCTCAAATTCCACGCACGTACCTTTATAGCATGTTTGAATGGCGAACTTGCTCGCCTTTTTTTACTATGCTATAAAAAGACCTCAACAAAATAGGAATACCTGTCAGTAAAACCTTACCATGCTACCAAAAAACTCGAGACAATTTTTTCCTCTCGGCGTAAAAAGAAAAATAATTAACAAACTGGATTAAATTTTTCCTAGTAACTGGTACACATTTTGACATGGTAACTCTAAAACGACTGAACCAGTTTGATGAAATGTAGACTATGGTATTTTTTTAGATAGGTATACACGGAAAAACATAAACATGCAACTTGACAATACAATAAATTAAATTGACGGATAAGGTTTCACTCATCTAAAATGGTCATGATGGCAAACTAACTTCTGCATTCAGAATAGTTTAGGAAATTATTATTATGTAGCAATCTAACTTCTCCATATTCAATACTTAAAGGCAACCTTGCCAACTGAATATCGTTTAACTTTACGAGTATTTGCATTCACTCATCCATAAACTACGATACCTTCACGGAAGCTTATTTTAATCTAAATTCACACAGTTATGTTTATCATATTGTTGTTTTAAACAATTATTCAGTCTTACTAGTTGTAGTTTCACTACATAGTATAAAACAAAGTCGCGTACCGATGTCAGTTTTTTTTAGTTGCAAGTTTATTTTATTCATGTCACAGAAAATCTTATCACTTACATAACTATTACGTAACATATATATAAAAAACATAGAACAAAAATTTGCCACCCCAAATAGTACCTGGCTCAAAGCTAACCATTACACTGGCTGCGTTGCCTCGCTGAATGGCATAAACTGAGTCTATCACTTTGTCAAATGTCTGGTGGAACTAACGTCATCATATGCCTACTCACTCATATACTATAAATAGGCATATGGTTTTCTTTGATTAAAACTAACGTGAGATATAGACATTAAAATACGTAACAACGGGTTACTCACGTAAATAGTCAGCTACTGGCACTGCACCGCGGATTGGGACGACACCGTGCGCGCGTCTCAATACACATTGGCCCTGAGGAAGACCTCCGGATGACCCAGAGGTAATGTTTTTCGCGCACATGAATGTATGTATGTTTTTTCCATTTAAGTCTCACCTCAACGGCTTGACCTATTTAGGAGTGTGACATGCCATTACATTCGTTTTCTTCCCCGGAGTGTCATAAGCTATGTAACGCAGCAAAAAATCCAATATGGCGGCCTGAAACCGTCAAAAACTGCAGTCGGATTTTTATTTTTAAATAATTTAACTTCTTTTATAGCTAGTTATCATAGTAAACAGTATTTTATAGTTAAACAGAAATCAAGAATATTTATTATATATATTTTTCTGTCCTAAATTCTTAAAGAAACTACCACCTATCGCCGATCTCGCAACAATAAAATTATATTCCTTCTAAGTACAATTTTCCTGGATACTTAAGTGAGGTAAGTGACCGTAGTGGATACAAGGTGTTATTAAATTCCGTGCTATTATTTTACCCTCCTATACGACCGTATTTACTTACTCTAAGGGTGTTAGCTGAGAGTGGTGCATCGCCCTAGGGAAAATATCCTATCTCGATAGTTTTCTTTTGTGGCATTATCCCCGCAGTCTCAATGAATTTTGTTTTTAAACTCAAGGAGAAAATAAAAACAAATTTATGTCATAAAATATATACACTTTATATAAAATCTATGTTTACAAGAATGCGCGTGGCCCGACACGCACTTGGCCGGTTTTCTTTAATGGGAATCCGCTTGGCATAGATGCCCCACCGAGAAAACACCTGTCTCTGACGTAAAACATCATAATCATCAGGTCTTTTTCAGTATTCACTGCAGGAGCACGACCCTCTCTGTACTACCAGAGCCATTAGCCTGAGCAGTCAGATGGGTTGGAGAGGCTCTTTAATATTTATATGCTTTGTTTAGCTTGTGTTTCCAAAGTCGCCTTCTACGACATCCACGGGAAGACTTGAAGTGGTCCTATTTTACTCTACTTACGTACTTACTCTCTACTTTTCTTTACGGGAACCACACGGCAAAAAAATATGATGTAATTTTTTTAAAGCTTGCATTCGCACGCGCATACATACAACACGGTAAGTGGTGGTAGTTAGTTAGTTTTATATAAATAAAATAGCATGCGGTTCAACCGCAAAGCTAGAGTAATAGCAATCAGGGCAACTATCTCTGGGGCATCTGAATATTTCAACCTGAAAGTACCCACGTACATTATGTTATCGTTTAACAGTAAGTAAATATGCATTCATAAAGTAACTTAAATACTCAATCAACATTTGTTGGTAACTTTATTTTTAGCAAGCTTTATTTAACTGTTAGTTTGTCGAAAATCTGGCAACTCAATTTTGAAGCACTTATCTTTTACCGATAGATCTGAAATTCTGTGTTCATCATCACAATGCAAAATTATGGTACCATAGATTTTTTGCATGATAAAGTTAAGGTAGCCATACGCCTTTCAAACCAAAGAAGAACTCAGTGTTTAAGCTAATTTGATTTGTCTAGCCAAGCACTTTACAGTATGAATAACTCATAATTTACTGTATTGTAACTCATAATATACGAAAGTCTCGAAAATGAAATTTAAAAAAATAAATATTCTTTGGGTGGAAAAGAGATTTAGATTTTTAAAAAGATGCTTTCGTTTCTATAGACAAGCATTAACAAACAAATTTGAATGTTCTTTAAGGTAACTTTTAAATTACCCTTTGCATAATATTAGCAAAAGTTAATTTATTTTTGTTCTAGAAATATTTTAGAGCTACAAAGGAATAGGTATTTTTTTGCACCAATCGTTCTCCTTTATAATACAGGGTGTAAAAGAAAATTAAAAAGAAAAAAATTGAAGTAATATTTTGAGGGCATACTAGCATAGATAACAAGAAGATCCAACACAGGAACCTAGAACATATAATAGAGTTTCAACCGTAGCTGATTTCTGATTTTTTTTTTAGAAGATCATTGTAGGTATTGTTGAATCGCTATGACATGCCCTTGAAAAAGTTGTTCAATATGAACTTAAATAACTACCTATTTCATCTTTATAGGTATATTTAAGGGGCACACTAGGCACAGTAGCGACGCCAATTATTTTATTCCTAATACTTTACAAATAGAAAGAAATTCAAGAATGTAAATTATACATATAAGCACTAGTAAATAACTTAAAGTATTTTTGGAATCATGTTTTAATATTATGAGAATCAGTCATTAGAGAAAACGTGATTACCGCTAAAAACGGCCGTTTTTGGCGGTAATCTGATTCTCAAACTTCTCACCGATTCTGATAATATTAAACATGATTCCAAAAATACTTCAGGTTATTTACTAGTGCTTATATGATTTACATTCTTGAATTTCTTTCTATTTGTAAAGTATTAGGAATAAAATGATTGGCGTCGCTACTGTGCCTAGTGTGCGGCCTTAACAAAATTCATTAACATGTTGTGGGCCAAACTCTAACATTTTCCACCAACTTACACCCAACAACAGAACCAATTTGTTGAACTAACAAGGCAGCCAACACTATAAACCTTCGTATTCAAATGGTGGGGTGAAAACTCCACCTGGTTAAGGTTAGGGGACCGCCCGACCTGAACTTGACCTGGTTGGGGAGGAGAGGCCCCCATTTAGGCGGACGAGCACATGTAACACCGGGTATCCCTACATATTAATGTAGATACCTACATAATACATATGGAAGTGGTTTTTCAGAGCCTTTGTTTTCTCATTGTTCATTTCAGAGATAATTAAAAAAATGTATTGTGTTTCAATTTCCAAAAAATCCCATTTGACAAAATGCGGAATGTGACGAATCCCGATATGAAACAAAAGGATAAAGTTAACGGTTTTATTGATAAAATTGTGTTCTGATAATGTCCAAGTCCGTGTGGTTCCCGGCAGATTAGAATAGGACCACTCCAAGTCTTCCCGTGGATGTCGTAGAAGGCGACTAACAGAAACACAAGCTAAACAAAGCTAATAAACATCAAATAGCCCTCTCCAACCCGTCTGGCCAGCGTGGAGAGTGTTAGCCAAATTCTCTGACTGCTCTGGCTAGCTGGTAGTACAGAGAGGGTCGGGTTCCTGCAATGGAGATTAAAAAGACCTGATGGTAATGTCCAAGTTAAAAACTTACATAATTAACACGCCAGGCACTAAGGGTTCTGCTGCAAGCTGATGCTACTTTCTTATCCCTAACCCATCCGAGGAAGTAGCATCCCAAAAACCTTTATGCCGTTCCCCAGATCAACAAACTCGTAACCTCGTAAAACGGTTCTGATGAGCAGAAGCCTTAGAACCGATAAGCTAAACAAACTAAGCTCACCAACTCGTTCGCCAAGCGTGGTGAGTATGGCTAAACCCCCACAATGATGCAAATCCTTATTCCAGGCTATTGTCCAGCAGTAAACTTCATACGGCTGAGGTGAATTAATGATATACTTAAGTATTACCTACCTACGAATAAATGCTACATTTTCCATGATTTCCACGAATCAGCAGGTACTTCTTCGCACTTTAAAATTTAACAAGTAGACAAAGCACTCGAAACAGTGAAAGGTAATTTAGCTACAATATAGTTATAAAGCATATAACTATTATAGCTACATTCTAAGATAAACAGAGGACTGCGAGGGAAAAGGGTTCACGGGTTCAAGTATAGGTCTAGGGTATACACTCTTTTCAAACTCAGCAATCATACCGTGTCATTCACCGAAATCAGCAATCATACCGTGTCATTCACCGAAATAAAGTAAATAAAACTGGCCACGTGCGAGATGGATTCACACACTTTTAGGGTTCCGTACCATCGTACATAATTCTACGATAAAAACCACACATTTATGGGGTCTCTGATGTATGATTATGCATGAAACCTCTTCCATGCAACCCATTTTGTGAGATTTACCAAACTCTTTCTTGCACCGACTCTATGTTCTCTCTGCAATAAATCTTTAACGGAACCGAAGCAAAGTAAATGTACAATCTCTATGAAAATAACACATAATGAAAATCCCATAATTAAATATTATTATGTTGTAACAGAGGCAAAAAAAATACATTCTGTGATAATTTAAGGTTTTACAAATTACGGTTCATAAGGTATACTGGCAGGTGACAGGTCGACAAACGGACAGAGGCTTTGCAATACGGTTCTGTTGGCAACCTTTGGGTAGGGAACCCAAAGAACAAATGAAATCAGTCTTTGTGTTACGTCTGGGAGCCTTTTCTTTTTCTTCTAAGAAAATACCTAAATGGAATAAAAGTAAAACCGGCCAAGTGTGAGTTGCACATGTTCAGGGTTCCGTGCAATATTTAACTGCTACAACCACGCTTCTTATGTGGGGATTCTGATCTAAGAAGGACATCTTCCATGCGCCGTCTTGTGTAAGATTTACCAAACTGCCTTATATTGAAAATATTTTTTAGATCTTTCTGAGACACTGATCGTCAAACCACACATAGTTAATGTATGGTTTGACGATCAGTGTTTTGGTAGCAACTTTGATGTAACCGAGAAATAAACCCACAACAACATTTTTTGTATGGAACATATGTGATGTTGTATTCAGTGTACATTTTGAGTCTACCTATTACGGTTTAATACAATTCAATTACAGTACAAATTCTGTGACAAACGAACATCGTTGTTTGAGTCTCGTTTTCACCCTTTCAGTACGGAACCTTAAAAACGTACTTTGTTTAAATTTAAAACTTTACAGTATGTTGTATACCTACGTACATATACATTTTGGAGTGGTTGTCAGTAAACTGAAAAGTAACAAACGAATCACGATAGCAGACAGCTGCCTGTCGTACAGCCAACGCATCACACACAGCTGAGGACCATGCACCTAGGAGGAATAATATGGACTGGACTTTTTATATATAACACAATGTACTTAACGTAACAAGTTGACGCATTATAATAAGTACGTGCGTAGATAAGTAAGTAGAGTTCAAACAAAGGAAAATGTAAGAAAAAATATTTCGTTTATGAAGACACACACAACTATTTTCGGAGACTCTTGAGGAAAACGTAAGGTACGTTTTCCTCAAGAGCCTCCAAAAATATAATTATAGTAAACTATACATTTTCTATTGATTACATCACACACGTCCGTGTTCGTGCCGATATAAGTTTCAGTGTCCGGTACGACGACGCCTGATGTGCGCAAGTGTTTGAGGCAATGCCGTGACTTGCACGAGTTTATTGAAATTTTCATCATACTCAGCGGTGTCTCTAAATGTTAGCATAGTGGGATGGATGTTCCTAACTATAACTCTTCTTCTTCTTCTTCGGGTCTTTTTCAGTCTCCACTACAGGAGCACGACCCTCTCTGTACTACCAGTGCCATATATTAGCCAGAGCAGTCAGAGGATTTGGCCTACACTCTCCACTCGGTTTATAGGGGCCTACTTATCCTGTTTCTCTTAAATCCATGCTGAGGATGTTCTACGGGAAACGCTCCAATGAAGAAGACGACAGACGGCGTATAGTGTAAAACCTAAAGAGTTATGATTATCCTGAGTGACACTACATACAATAGGGCCGCAATAAGAAGCCAACCTCGGCGTTCCGCATCGACACCTTCTAGAAAATGGTGATTAAATTTGCCATAAAATTCTGTAGGCACTTAAAAAAATTTTAGACAAAACTTTTCAAAAGAAAATATAAGCCGCCAATATAAACTGGAAAGCCAAAAATCAATCATCCCCTTTTTCATGCCGTTAGGGTTGGGTTTGTTTTTCAAATTTAAATGGGTACAATAAAAACTCTTTCCAATAAAAATAAATAAATTCGGGAGTACTTACTCTGTTAAAAAGTTATGCGTGGGAACATAAAAAAATTACGCGTCCACTTAAAAATCTCCTCAGTTTTTTCGTCGGTTGAAAATTAATTAACTACCTACGCATCAATCGGTAATTAAACTCGCCCAGCTGATCGCTGAATTTGTATGGGAGGTAATATTTTTGTTTTTTTTTTTCCTTTACGTTTTCTAATTGCAATACTCCATTACTGTATTCCATTTGGGATTCTGATTCCAAGTATGCATGAGTATCATTGGTTCTTACCAATTTCTGACGAAATATTAGGTTAGTCGAACAATTTGTTTTGTTGGTTGACAATATTATACTTAACTTAATCTATTCAACGATATACCCCACACAATAGGTTAGTAGAGAAAAATAAAAATTACACCCACTTGTAAGGGACCTAACCTAAAAAAAATCTACCACTGTTTTGGCATGATTAATATATATACCCATACCATATTACAGCTTTCTAGTACTTATAGTCTCAGAGTAAAACCGCGGACGGACAGACAGACAGACAGACATGGCGAAACTATGAGGGTTCCTTGTCTACTACGGAACCCTAAAAAGGTACTTGAATTAAGTTTTTGACTCACAACAATATGCCTTACGATACGGAGCACGAAGGCAAACCTGTGTAATCACTAACAATGCTTACACTGCACAGCACAGAGACATAATTTTTCCCGTCAGGTGTTAATGAGGTCATCCTGCGTCGCCTTAATCTAGTAAAAGACTCCCGCCTTTTGCCGCGACCCCTACATTGTAACTTTATTACTATCCACTCTGTAATACGCGAACAACTTAGATGGGCAAGAACATTTGCGCAATTAATGTTTATACCTACCTATATGTATAATTTTTTTTGACATTTTGAAACTATGAATAAGTGTATATTTCTTTTAATGAGACGGCAGTTCATATATCATAAAATATTATTTACTGTCCGCAATACGGACTGAACTGAAACCTGTTCGCCATTTATAGACGAATACGTTTTAATTACAATTTTTTTTAAGTACGAACCACAACCACTGGGCCCTTGTAAAATAGGGCCTTGACTGCTGGCATAGTTTCTTACTGTTTTCGTTTTCCATGTGTGAAGTACCAACGCTTCTAGAGACAAAACGGCGTAGCTTAAGTATAGCATAGACATATTTTTTCCAACCAGGTGTTAATGAGATCATCCTACATCGCCTTCATTCATTAAAAGGCCCCACCTCTTGCCGCGACCCCTACATTGTAACTTTATTACTATCCGCTCTGTAATATGCGGACAATTTAGGCGGGACACGGGAAAGAACATTCACACACTATGTTTATACCTATACTTATATAAGATTTATTATTGTTTTAGCTTATCGAAACAAATGAGTTTTCAAGACTCCCTTAACTTGGTATGGTATAATGGTCTGAGGTGGTGCTGCAAAGACCCACCTTCTTGTATTAGAACGCGCACAAAGAGTCCTTCTGAAGGTTTGTCTATTCAAACCCATCTTCTTTCCCACTTCTACCCTATATTCAGAATGTAAAGTGCAGTACGTCAACTTTATGTTCTTGCCTCCATCTTCAAGCAGCACAATAAAAAATCACCTATCCCTATCTCTTCACGGTCATCTCGCCGTCCTCCTCCTTTTGTCCTGCCACCTTTGAATACAGTTTTCACTCTTCTTTTTTTTTCCATGGCCCTTTTATATACAATGAACTCAATCGTTCTTTAGGACTCTCCTTTTTATCTAAATTTATTAGCAAAAAGAAGGTCGCCGAATTCTTTAAATCTCTTAACTATTCTGACACCGAAGGTTTAATCCTTCCCTTAGTTCAGATAACTATCTTATGAATTATTCGCTTACTCGCTTCTTACTTAGAATAATATGAGCTTATGGCGCTCCTATAGTAACACTAGCGCCACCCAGCAATTAATTCTATTAATCCTAAATTATATCGTATTTAAAAAATCTAACAAGTACATAACTAGTAAATTACTTGTAATATACAAAAAATACTATAAGTAAATTGTAGTTTTGAACTTATTAGATTTTTAAAATTCGAAACAATTTATGATTTGAGGAATTTAATTGCTGGGTGGCGCTAGTGTTACTATAAGAGCGCCTTAAATAACACACCCACACACCCACATATACACAAACAGACACCTACAAACATACGCGAACACATACATGCACACGCACACACACACACACACACACACACACACACACACACACACACGAATAAAATACACACATTCATCACTAATTAAATTATGCATAGTTTAATTACATGATTCCGAACGCACTAGCTTAATAATTCTGTTTCTACTTAGCAAGCAACACTTTGTAATAATATAATACAAAACTAGTTTATAGGTTGTGAGTACTAACTCAATTAGATGAGTTAATTATTTTTTGTCTTATTTTTGCCTTCTTTTTCTGCACATGCCCCATGTATTATAACCATACCTTTTGTTTTAAATAAAGTCGGATTTCTTATTCGTGAGGGAAGAGGCTGGTGTATTGAGATACAGGCTCTGCTTAGTTCAGACACCAGTCTCTCACAATCTTATCATAAGTATACAATTTGTACCAAAATTTGTATTTGTGGGTATAGATATAGATTGGAGAGAAAAATAAAGCATTTTTGAATTTGAACTTTCTAAAGATGTTTTACATAGAAAAGATAATTTTGTTTAATTAGAACTATGAATAAAAGTGTATATTTTTTTAATAAAAAGGCGTTCATATATTCCAATATTATTATTCTTTAGTCACTCCGCAATGCGGACTAAACTGAAACCAGTTCACTTAACCCATTTTCAGACGAACATCGTTTTAATATCACTTTTTTAGGTACGAACCACAACCACTGATGCCCTAGTAAAATTGAGCCTTGACTGCTGGTATAGCTTTTTACAAAGATATTTGAAGTAAACGTTTTCATTTTCCATGTGTGAAGTACTAACTTCCAGAAACAAAACAGTGTAGCTTAAGTATAGCAAAGACATATTTTTTCCGACCAGGTGTTAATGAGATCATCCCACGACGCCTTCATTCAGTAAAAGGCCCCACCTCTTGGCGCGAGCCCCACAATGTAACTTTATTACTATCCACTTCGCTATACAGACTGTAACACCTGCTCACTCAACGCTTGCTGTAAGCATAAAACGCATAAGTTAATAACAAAAGATAACACAATTTTGGCCACACGTAAAATGGTTGGTTCTTATGTAAATATTCTGATATCTATGGTTCTTATTGTATTAGGTATGTTTAGTAGGTCGTCCCCAAAAGTTTTACAGATAGGTAATATTTTTAGCTTTTCCATAAAAATTATATTTCAAAATGATTTTTCATTGAGATGGATTAGTAATGATTTTTCAAATTATGATAATTAAACGAGGTCAGATTAATGTTTTTTAAGTAAACAGAAATTGCATTCAAGGATTCAAGGGTAAATTGGCCAAGTTCGAGTGGGAATCGCATACGAAAAGGTCCGTGAACCATACAATGTTCGACTACAAAATAAGCTCAAAACACGTTTTTTTTTTGATGCCCCTTTTATTCCTCCTTTTTTTAATGTATTTTCCTTTTGTATAGCGGTAATAAATATACACATTCTATGAGAATTCCAAGTGTCTGCCTATTATAATTCAATAGATACAGCCTAAAGCGATTGACGTGCATTTTGTTTCATATCAAAATAATGCTATTTTGCACGTCAATCACTTTAGTTCTGTTATTCATAGACGTTCTCATGGGAGAACGTCTTGAATAACAGAAATTGTGGACATTTCTATTGTGTACGTTGATATTCATGAACGTTATATATTGTGCACATTTCACGAAATGGAATTAATGCTTCGAGAGATCGTAAATGTAGGTTCTATTATCATTTGTAAAATGCAACAGCACTACACAACAGAAATATCAGGTCGTTTTAAGCTGCTTAGTTACCTCCGAATACTAAAAATAATCTGAACGGATGTCATTCTTAAATCTCAGGCTCACTTTTCATGCTAAGTAATTAACTAGACAATTGCAGAACGGTTTTTGAGAACGCTTTAAACTGCCTTACCCCAAATTTCTATGCCCTAATATAAAGGCAGGTTTTCGGCAGTGCCGATCAGCTCATCAGATTTCTAAGGAAAGTCTGACATTTGTTTTTAGAATATTAAGATTAAAACATAGCCAAGTGATCAAAAAATCTCCCTTATAAGATAAAATAAAATGACCAAAGACGACGGAAATAAATAGGCAGCATTAAATCAAGAGAATATCGCATAACGAACGGCCGGCACAGGTCCTCCAAACACACACATATAGCAGCAACTCAATGGGGCGGAAGTGACGAGGGAGCCGAGCACGAGTATAAAAACCTCAATTTGTGACGGAAATCCTCGGGCCTTTATTGTAGTTTACAGCTATATCGAAACAATGAAAGTAAGTGTTGCGGCCTTTTGGAAAATTTCTACTTACGACTATTAAGAGGAAAACTTTGTGCAACCCATGTAAACTCAAACATACTTAAAAATTATAGATATTATTTACTGTATTAGAAATACATTTTAATGCATATGATAGACTCGAGGAATACCACAGTCAACTTAACTGTAAAACTTAAAAAAAAATGAGATTTAAGAATATTTTATTTAGTATGTAGGTTAGGTAGCAGGTACCTATCCCCGACTTAAGAAACTTGCATGAAGATTTTTAGCTTATTATGCATCGCAAGCATCTAGCTGAAAAAACTGTTGAAGCTAATTTTAATCTTATATTAATAAGTCCAGGTAATTATTCCGCCACTATTAGGCCGATCGTAAAATCTCCGACGGTCTTTTCGCCGGTGACAAAGTCTCCAAATATTATAATAATAATATTCATTTATTTCAGACAACGATTACAGGTCCATATTTTGAGTATAAAATAACAGTAAAAAAAATTACATTGATAATTAATATGTCAAAATTAAAATTTGGAATTACATCAATGAATGTCAGAATTTAATGAAAATAAATAAAATATATTTGGTGCATCATCGTTTCGTGTAGGTGACACGGTCAGTCGACCACGCACACCCTGGTGTCAGAGTTCTTCGAAACCAACTCTCGGCCTTTAACGACTACCATAGGGAACCACACGGCCGATAATATAATATGTAGATAATGAACTATAGTAATTCATATCATAAATATGAAATGGCATAATATAAAAAGCCCCGGGTACACACCCAGGACCCCTACCTATGCATTACAGCCAGGTGAGAATCCAGTGCTCAAAAAAGGTCGTGGGCACAGTGTCCACAACCTCTTTTTGGGCACTGGATCCTCCAAAATCAACTTGCTTTGGATTGATCCAGCGAACGTGCATTCATTTAATCGCTCCCAAGTTAATTACTTATCTAAAAAAAAACCGGCCAAGTGCGTGTCGGGCCACGCGCAGTGTAGGGTTCCGTAGATGCGAATGACAACTTTGAGTTCACACTGTTCACACTCGCACCTCACAGTTTAACGACCAAAAACATCTAACAATGAAAATTGTATGAAATTTTACATTTTCGAGTACTTTTTTTAAGTTGGTTGGTTGCCTATAACTTTTTAATTTGTACCTACTTAGTGCTCAGCTCTGATAGTTTTCCTTTCAACTTCAGTATGTATACTACTGCTGTAATTTTTTCACGTATCCATATAACCGTTTAGCAAATACAGGGGGGGAGGGGCACTTACCACTACCAAAAATTTGCACTTTAAAACCAAATACTTCGGAAACGGATCCCTAAATCGAAAAGTTGTGTTCTCATCCTCACAATATTTTTAAAAGATCTTATTTAACGATTTCTACCACTTTTTTGTCATGATTAATATACATACCCATACAACTATGAGGTGCGAGTGTGAACAGTGTGAACTCAAAGTTGTCATTCGAAACTACGGAACCCTACACTGCTCGTGGCCCGAACCAAATTTGGTCGATTTTTTTTTTAAAAACAGTGCTTGCTGTTGGGCCCAATTTGCTCACGCCTGACTACGCCCCTGCCGCCACGAAGGCAGACTCGTAGCTTACCTAAATAATATATTCAACAATTTAGATTTCAAATATGTCAATGTTTTTTCAAGTTCCATTCTAACTAAACTGCAGAACTCTGCACAAATGCATGTATTTATACAGGAGGGCGTTGCAATGAGCCGTTTGGATAGAAACTTTGCGCATTAGAATTAATCCCGCTCAAACTCAGCAGCGTACTCTATATTCGCAACGTTATAGTCTGATTTTAGTTCATGAACTTTCATTTTCACAGAAATTAGTTTCAACTTTTTAGCACTTCTATTTTTTATGAAATAACTTCATTTGATTTAGATTATTTAGATTACAATATTAATAGCGAACTATTAAAGTTTTTAGGAAAATTAACCGGAGGGATAGAGTAGAGTGTCTGTAAACGTGATGAATTTATTATACGTACGTCTGAAGCCTATCGCCCCATGAATATAAAAACTGCCCATGAGGACTCCTCCTCATCTGAATGTTTTCCCGTTTTAATATAATGAAGCAAACTTTTGTAAAACCAGCGGCCTACCTGATGCTAACCCTCCTTGAGAAACGAACAAACATAATAAATACTAATATTATAATTAAGTTTGATTTTTCTTAACAGGTAGGTACCTAATTCTATGACTACCTATATAGTGTACGCCTTATTGCAATCCACGTGAGTAATATGTAGGTACCTACTAGGTATTCATCAAAAGGTGTGTTTGTGAAACAACAAATAAAACTGGTGTTTTCTAACATGCTCGGAAATGTTGGCATTATTGTAGTAAAAAGAAGCACGAAGTTTCTAAATCTTGGCTCACTAAGCTAGGAAAGTACCTACATAGGTATGAGCATTAATTCCCGGGTGCTGCTTAAAATTTGTCAATTTATCAGTGGAATGTAAATTTTATACATATACATACAGCCAATTGCTACAATACAATAAAAATGCTCTCTTCAGTTCAAAATTTTATATGAATATGACAACAATTTTATTACAATTTTTCCATAACAGGTACCAATCACACAAAAATATGTTAACTTCATTACGAAAAAACAAAGCCATAAACTACGGTAGGTATTAAATTGTTTTTCGCGTAAAATATGACTGGGCTGTAGGCGCTATGTTTTCATTGCACTAATTGGCAATTGAATTAATGCGAGTCTACTAGTACATAATCTCCATGAAGTCTACTTACTCGTAATTATAAACTTTGCTAAAGTTTGTATCGCCTACTATCCTATTAACTTTTTTTAGTTTACAAGTTTAGTACCTACTGTAATTGCTTACAAGACTGTACTGTTATATTTAATTAAATCATATAATTAAATAAAATGCTTTCACACACACACACACACCATAAAGTCGTAACGTGTCTATAACGATTACAGAAACTGGCCGGTAGTAACCATCATTACGTCAATCACATTTTGAATAACAATTATATTAATTAACAACTCGCCGTAGGTAACTAATCGAAAAACGATATCGTAATGATAATGCGTACAATATTACTCGGCTAGAGACAATATAATTGTTATTATAAATGTAATTAACGTAATGATAGTCTTCGTGGTCCAGCGGTTAAGGCGTTTGCCTTGTTGACCCGGGGGTCGTGGGTTCGATTCCCACGAGAAGCATACTTTGTTAAGTTGTTTCCAGTTTAGTTAGGACATTGCAGGCATGAATCACCTAATTGTCTGATAAGAAAGATGATTCCGTGCTTCGGAAGGCACGTTAAGCCGTTGGTCCCGGCTGCCAACTGGTAGTCGTTAAAGGAACCACGTCGGAGGCCCAGAGGCGGTTTCGAAGAACTCTGACACCAGGATGTGCATGGTCGACTGACCGTGTCACCTACACGAAATGATGATCAATGGCTAGTTTTTTAAATTGTCATAAATACTTTATGGTGTGTGATAGGTAAAGTACTATATAATAGCAGATACGCTATTGCCCCGCATTTTGCATTTTCCTCTTTGCCTCTCCCAAAATACATTTATCAGCAAACTGCGTCGCAATCAGCGGCTGGTAAGAATAATATTATGGCGATTACCTCACATCGTTTGTTATTCCTGCTCGGAAACAGTTGGTATTTAGAAAACACGCGTGCGATAGCTGGCCGAGAGCCGACTCCTTCACAAGGTACGTTCAGCCACTCCAGACACAATGTGCCGGTTCAGAGCTTTGCTGGTCTGCGTCCTCTTTTTATGGTGCACCTCAGTCGTAAGTGGATTCAGTTAGTTTTTCTTTCAATCGCTTTTTCACTGAAATATGTATTTCTTTATCGACGTCATATTTTCATATTTTATTTCTTAGTTTTTGCTATCCAGACAACTGGTCAGAAGGATACGCTGAAGGAAACTCAATCCAGACAATATAACTATTACTTTGTTGAATTCTGGTCTAGCCGTGTGGTTCCCGGCAGAGTTGAATAGGACTACTTCAAGTCTTACCGTGGATGTCGTAGAAGGCGACTTAGAAAACAAAAGCTAAACAAAGCTTATAAACATCAAAGAGACCTCTCCAACCCGTCTGGCCAGCGTGAAGGGTATAGGCCAAATCCTATGACTGCTCTGGCTAATAGGCTCGGGTAATACAGAGAGGGTTATACTCCTGCAGTGGAGACTAAAAAGGCCTGTTATGATTCTGGTCTACAAATAAAGGTAACAGCGGAGAATGTACATTTGCTTCTTCTCCTGTGCAAGTCGAAAGAGCCAATTTCCACGATTGGCTTGATTTGGGATATTTGGGGAATAATGTTAGTTGGATCAACTGTTTACTATTTTGTTCCTTTTTGCAACTATTACCGACACGCTAAAAGTGGCCTTTAGGTACCAAGGTCTGTATGCCCTGTGAAAGATAGAGTCGCGATGTAAGTACTTAAATAACCTGACATGTTACCTAATACTAAGATTTTTTTTAAATTAGCCTATTTGAGTGTTCCACTGCTGGGCAAAGGCCTCCCCTTTTCGTCTCCAGACATCCCTATCAAAAGCGGTAGTTTGCCAACCACTCATACTATATGAATTCAGATCATCGCGCCATCTTCTTCTAGGTCTAAGATAATCGACTAATATTTTACTAAAACACTTTTTTATCCAAATCGCTAATCGGTACTTCAAAGGCATTCTAAATGCATGACTTTTTTCTTTTTGGAAATGATAGTAAACTCGTTCTGATTTGTTTAGTTGTTTGAGTAACTGACAAACCAATACTCAAAAGCATTACAACTAAAGCCATTCGTGTCTTGCTGTTTCTGTGTCATTCATTTGGTATATAATTGTAAGCAGAGCGACAGCATGAAATTTGAGATTTGATGGAAAGTTGCATTACCTAATTAAAAATAAAAACTAACTGCCGTTTTTGTCAGTTTATGCCTTATTGGTTTGTTGGTAACATTTCATAGCCTATGACACACACTCTAAAATCGGTCAACTTAAGCTTCAGGTGGCAACAATGGAACAGACATACTTACATACGCGAAAACTTTACCCTCCTGGGTGGGTCATTTGGTAAAAATTCTTTTGATCAGACGAGTATTAAAAGACAAAATCGTAGGTATCATAATATTTAGTAACATTGTGAAAGCACAAACCACAAAACCACTTAGTGGCGGACTCGTTACAGACAAGCGATCAATGAAGGCAAAACGTTGCACGCTGCCGCTTCATGCACGGTGCAGTAGCTTTACGTTAGGGTTGCCACCAAAAGTTTACCTACTGGGTGTTATCAACGATCGACAATCTGTTGTAAATGATTAACTTTTCCTATGGGACCAACGCCGAGAACATAAAAAAAGACACTTTCTAAAAAAAATTTTCGCGTGGCTCCGCAATTGGTATAAAATATATGGATTTTTTAATGTTCCCAGCGTTGGTCCTATAGAAAACGTTGTTCATTTTGACAAACTGATTTGATGATTTGAGGGGCAACGGTGTTTACCCTAACCTGTATTTTACGGTGCAAAACTAGTTACGGTAATACCCGGCGTAAATTTTCCCTCGACTTAGCCTGAGCAGTGACTCAGCCCATCAATTGAACAACTTATCCTTCGGGACCCACGCTAGGAACTCAAAAAAATAATCTATTTCCGTTCTCATTCAAAAGTGTTACCTACCATTGGTGAATTTGTATGGAAATAGGCTTTTTTGAATTTTCCGTTGTGGTAGAGCCTCGCTACCGGCTAAAATCACTTTTGCTAGTAGCATGAATATTATGACAACATGAAAAGACGTGAGAGTATTTTTTTTTTCATTTATTTACTTAGGGTTAACGAACAGTATAACTATAAAAATACATAAAATAATAATGGAGTATGTATGTATGTATTTAAAAAAATTGTGTTTCCTATATTGACCCGGTTGATATAATTTTGGTATCTGATACATATCAGATTAGGTACCATAATATGTGCCGCTTTGCTTTATATAGCGCTTTATATAATTAAGCCTACAGCAAAGCGGAGCAAAATGTTAACAATGTCCATAAATAAGTAACGAACATTGAACAAATCACCCCGTACACCAGTCGAGTAAAAGTTTAATTTCCTATGATAACGCGGTTTATGGCAAGCTGAATTTCGGCACTCGTTATCAAAGTTGTTGACGGCAATCGATCTCCAGACGATAAGTTGTTTCCAATTTGTCGCTCGTTTCCAACTAGACGGGCCCCGGGGAGCACCGGTGTTTGCTCAATTAAACATTGAAAAGGGATGATGTTATCTTTTTGACTCTACGGGGAATAATCGTTAGAAAATCTAAACAGTAACTACTTGGCTCAGTCTAACGAAATTAACTGAGTTTATATCGAGTTAGGTGATCGAGAGACTTTTATGTTAACTGAGTTTGCTAAATCCTTTATGTCGCAGAGTGGTAAGGTAAATTACATGGTGCCCAGTATCAGCCTAGTAACAAAAGTGTCATACAATCAATCAAACAATGGCTTTGTAAACAGTACACATACGACATGGCAACTTCTTCTTACATAGACATTTACAAAAATAACCGGTCACTTGACCGGCTTTTTTGGTAGTTACCCAGGGGTCCATAAACGTTATTTTTGGGTTTCCGTACGTCTGAGTGTCGAAACGAAACCCTTATAGAATAACTCTGATATCCGTCTGTCCGTCTGCACTGTATGTATAACCCACTTCACGCGAGTTCGATTCGCACCTTTTAGTAGCCTAGCCCTTTTAGTAACCTAACTCCTTCTAGATCAAACCGCAAATATGTTTTCATTCCGACACAAACGGTGAGAAGTTTTGATTGCGTTGAAGTTCTGTTTTTCACAGCCTTCAGGGAATATAAATTTCAAAATAACGCGTTCTTAAGAAAAAATTATGGACAGACAGATGATGACGAAATGATCCTATAAGGTTGCCTTTTTATCTATAGAGATTACATTCTCCGACATTTTATAAGAATCTACCATGATATCAACAAATTCACTTTCTCGTTTAAAAATTTCAGTGTTTGGGTCAATGAAAATCAAATAAATGCAAATTCGATGCAAAATTAACGGTATTGATTAACGAGGCATATCTGCCTATCGTATCGA
Source organism: Rhodophaea formosa (assembly GCA_963082605.1). Classification (NCBI taxonomy): domain Eukaryota; kingdom Metazoa; phylum Arthropoda; class Insecta; order Lepidoptera; family Pyralidae; genus Rhodophaea; species Rhodophaea formosa. The sequence continues at coordinate 12,463,193 of OY720203.1, read as the reverse complement.
ATAGGTATTTATTAAGACAAATTTTGTAAATTTTGTGTAAAAAAAAGGTTAACCCATAATATGAAACGAAATAAAATTCTCATTTAATTAACCTTAACGACTTAGAGCCTAAGTAGATTTGTAATGTTTTAGTTAGCAAAATAGGTAGATAGGTTCTTAAAAAATTTAAAAATATTAAGGAATTTTTCAAATGCCATTATTTTAATTTTCTTCAAAGAACTTCTAAGGCAAAGTTTAGTTTTCCGGCTTCTTAAATACTTTTTTATTACAAACCTTAGCGATAAAACAATACTAACAATGTCTAAACTCAAACTTTAGAAACAATAAAAACCAAAATCCACGACGACGTGGAATAAGTATCCTGTTCAACAGAGTAAATTTTTAATTTTCTTTTCAGTTATGCAAGATAGTGCTGCCAAACAAACTGCGATATTTGGAGAACATGTTGAACTCAGAGGTGGTGGCAAAAGCAGCCAAGATCCGGCAGCGGATAGAAGCCAACCCCAACGCACAGGACGACGATAAGGGATGGCCCATGTTGCTGGCCAAATACCAAGAAGAAAAGAAGGAACCGCAAGCCTACGCATACAATAATAAGCATAATAAACGCTATCAGAACTACTAAAATATACAATAATTAGTTAAGATATTATATATATAATAATTAGATAAGAGCTTTAATAAATTAAACCTTACTGATACATATTTTTAGGGTCCAAATATCAAGAACATTTTTATAAGATAAAAATCTTGTATTTCGTGATGATAATGACACTAGTATGTTAGATATAATATTTAGTTAAGATTTATCAAATTGATATAATAGACATACATTTTTCATTATGCAATAAGTAGGTATTACTCTATTTCAGTTGGTATGCTTATACGTAAGCGTTTTTGTAAATAAAATAGTAAGATTTAATAACGTAGAGTTATATTTCTTTTGATAGAAGTGAGTCCAATTTAACAATACATATAAAGGTTTTTTGTGCAAACATAGGTACATAATAAGTAATTATTTTGAGAAGTGAAGCAAAATCGTAGAATTGATTTTTAAAAAAAATCTATATTGTATATACCAATAGGAGACAGTTATTTAAATGTAGATTTACAGCCAAGGACTCTGACTTAAAGGACCTTCCATCCAAATTTAAACTAAGAAAAAAAATGTTACGCATACTTACCATAAAAACTGTATTGTTATAGTTTCCTCATAAGTAACTCTTTATGTAAATATTTAATTAGAAATACACGATCGATAATAAAAAAGTTGAGAACTAGAATTCATTTCTCTTGTGCTACAAACCACTAAAAAGAAACACTGACTAAAAAGAAAGAAAGAAGGACTTGTGAAATGAAACGTTTTAATGGTCAAATGTCGTCTACTGCAACTTTATGAGCTGAACAGACGCGACTTTCATGCAATAAATTCTCGTCTTAGAAAAAACCTTCAAACATTTTCTATATATACTCAGACATATCTAAAGAAGCTAAAACTTTTACTAAGTCTGAGCTCTGAACTGCAGAATTAAGTTATAAGTGACTAATGAAGTCTGTCCGACAAAGGTCTCCTTTGCTGGACTTAATTAGAAAAAAAATAGGCGAAGAAAGCGGGAAAGTTCTGCTTCAAAGGAACAACCCCGTAATAAGGCAGGGATGGGGGCGAGATCTCGCATGTACTTACGTACTAACAATAGAAGCGTATGTTCTTTGTTTTACCCGACAGACCTAAACAGAGGTTAATGATTTTCGCACATATGTATGTATAATCTTAAAAATACGTATAATCTATTTAAATTAAGCGCAAATATTTACAATCAGGTGCTTAGAGTGCAAAGAAATGCTTTGAAAGAAAATTTAAGATTTTTTTTTCATGTTTTAAACAAAATAATTATTTTTTGTAAACCTCCTTTGCAGGCTACGTTAGCCTCTAGGTGTTGCCCCTAAAATATTTGTGTTTGATCTAAATGACCATATACAACGTGGAAGAGACATACCCGTAATAAATTGAACCGCGGTCTATACTAGATCATTATAGTATTGTAAAATTAAAGTAACAGCCAAAAAAAAATAATTTCGGCATTTCCATGCAAAAGTGTGCAGCCGCCCGGGCGATTTGTATGGGAATGTCATTCTTTTTTGTTTTTTACCGTTATTTTAATTTCATTTTAATAAAGCGTTATAGTATAGCCCGTGATTCTATTAATTACGGGTATGTCCCTTCACTTTGTACATATGTTTGTATCTATGTAAGTATGTCTGTTCCTCCTGTAGCAAAAACGACTTGACCGATTTTGAAGAGTGAGGTGTCATCAATTAGATTCGTACTCTTTCCAGAGTGTCATATGCTATGTGACGTCAGCAAAAAAACAATATGGCGAACGTGAAATGTCTAAAACGACAGTAGGGTTTTTCATTATTTTTTTTATCAACGTGTATGTGTACATTTGGAGAATAAAGTCTCAACCAACCTCACAAGTGCATTTTATCGGCCGGTAATACTGGAAGCGTTATTGCAATAATGGATGCTGATTCCTTGTCCCACAGCTGCGTTTTTACCGTCTAATTTTCACGTACATCCTTAACAGTCTTCATATGATCGAATGCGTGCTTATTCAAAATGTTCTGAAACTGAATGAAATGTATATATAAAAGTTTTTTTTCCAAATCTAATCTACTTGTAAGAACTTATATAAGAATATCGCAACACGGAGGAACGCAAGCGCTACTTCTATTGAGTAGTTCTTATCGCAGCATTTAGTAATTCAGTGTCCTTCGTAATTTAAAATGTACAGAACAAAATATCGCAATAACGCATCCGATATTACCGAGCGATAAAAACGTACCTTTGGGTAGAGACTAAACTAGACTTCTACGAAATGCTACAACGGTATAGGCAACCCAAATATTATTACGTAGCAACTGTCGTAGATCCGTAGCATCCCCTCCGTTCTCGTAGCATTCGTAGCACAGAGGCCTACGCGCACGCGCTATGGTACTGGAAGTTTTAAAAGGTGCCACATATTGGTCATTCTCGGATACCTTACCCATGATCATGACATGAATAATGATGTATTACACGTATTTGCCCATGACTTACTTCTACAGTATTCTAAAAACATAAAATTGTTGAATTCATGTTTTAATTATATAAAGTTCATAGACAGAGTGGTCTCTGGTCATAAAACCCAAAGTCCAAGTTTAGCGTGTTGGTGCTGTCTCGGGTAAATGTACATTCATCAGAGGTACTTAAATAGTAATATATCGTAATACTGATGAAAACCGATTGTTAGGTATTTACCTTCGTCTGTTAGTGGGAAATAATACTGTTATTTATTCAAACAATTTACTTTCTCCGGTCCAAACTAGGGGGCTTCCACGTCTCAACAAATTTATAGCTGCCATAAAATTGTACCCGTTCCGCTTCCGCCGCCTAATGTCTTACCTTCCTGTCTGAATAGCTTTGCTGGGTGAATGGTCGATTTAATATTTATTAGTAGTTATAACAACCTGCAAACAGATAGAAATTGATGACTGGAAATTGTGAGATCGTTAGTTTATATGAAAAAAAACTATACTTCAAATCAGCTTATTAAATACTAGCAGCCGTCCCCGGCTACGCCCGGGCATGTACTATACCTAGGTATAAACCTTCCACATTAATCACTCTGTCTATTAGTAAAAACCTCATGAAAATCCATGCAGTCGCTTTTGAGTTTATCGCGAACAGACAGACATACAGACTGACGCGGCGAAGAACTTTGTATAATATGTAGTGATTGCCTATAGATTGGAATAGCCAGTGTCTGGGCTTAAATACAGTTTGCCGTATATTTTTTGAGCAAAATGAATACGAGTGCAAACTTCGAACTCTGAGGCACAGAATACATAATATTAGGTACATCTGAGGTTTGACACGATAACCTTGAGCAAACTATATGCAAGCCACATGCAAGCGCAGACATTTGCATAATCTATCTTACTCCACAACAATGCAATATTGTACGTCTCTTTCAATATTCATGTCTATCAAAGACGTTTTCGTTTAAAAATATCATGGGAAATCGGTACAGCTACAAACTGAAGACTAAGTTTAGAGGTGTTAAATATAACCCTGTATAAATTATGATAAGTTAAGTCAAGTTACTAAATAAACTTCAAGAAGCCTTATATTTACCTACTTAATTTTTTGTTGCTCCGTCCTAATTTATCCTTATTTGTCTTTGTACTAATTATGTACTGTTTTTGATCGTTAACCTCGTCACTATTTCTTATCCATCAACACAAGTGATGAAATAATCATTTTTTAGGGCTCCATAGTAAACAAGGAACCATTATAGTTTCGCCATGTCTGTCTGTCCGTCCGTGGATTTACTCAGAGACTTTAAGTATGGTTGGTTGTCCCCCCTCTATCCGCTTAACGGTTATAATATGAATACGTGAAAAAAAATAAGTATTAGTACATATAACGAGATTGAAAGGAAAACTATCAGAGCTACGTAAGTACTAAAACCAACTAATTGAAATATAGCTCTTTTTCATAAACCGCAAAAATAACTTTGTCATTCAAACAAACGCTATGAAAAACAAGGTTTTTGGCTAATCTAAGCTTGCTTTTACGGAACCCTTCATGGGCGAGCTCAACTCACACTTTGCGAATTTTTTGTTATTCATTTAGATGTGATGCTAAGATGACAAGCTCCCAAGAATTAACATTTTTTCATCTCATTCATTCAAAAAACAATGAAGAGGAACACCCTTGAAAAACAGGTTATAAAAACGTTTTTGGAATTAAGCCATTCAAAAAGTGTGACTTGTGAACTTAAATATGGTAAGTGTGACTTGTAACTTAATGTCAGACTTTAAGTTAATACGTACTTACTTATAGCTACTTACTTTGTAATTAATAATCAAGCAAAAGTTATGTAGTGCGATGCACACAACGATCGGTACCTAAGCTTGATGCAAATACCAAGTAACATTTCCGTTTATAATAGTTTATATTATCTGATTTCCCTAGAGGTCAAGTTTAAGTAAGATACTGAAGGTTATAATGAGCAATTATTAATAATCCTTTAAACCTAACATAATTAGGTTCAAACTATACACATTTGTTAATCAACGTGGATAATTCCACCATTATTTTATGGGAAAATATTAAGTCGTAGGTAGTTACAATGAAAACGGTTCGTATTGAGAACCAACCTCCTTGCAGTTTTAGCAAATCAGCAAAGCACAGATTTTTTTTTGTTTCAAGAGTATTACAAAGAATTTCCTCACGACTCAAACATAAACTACCTATATACTTCCCTAGCTTTGACACTCTTGTTATAACAGTACAGCTTCCAGTATCACCAGGGCTTAGCTAACGCCTTAGCAATGATACGGGCCTTTCGGCCTACAGAGCCACGGAGCACACTAGGCACACTAGCGACGCCAATAATTTTATTCCTAATTCCTAATACTTTATAAATAGAAAGAAATTTAAGAATGTAAATCATATACTTAAGCATTAGTAAATAACCTGAAGTGTTTTTGGAATCATGTTTTAATATTATGTGATTGATTACCGCCTAAAATGGCCGTTTATGGCGGTAATCTGATTCTCATATTTCTCACTTATATTATGTATAACAAGCAGCCCTTTCCGGCTGCACTCACGCATGTTTTATATTTATAAACCTTCTTCATGAATAACTCTATCGATTGGTGAAAACCGCATGAAAATCCGTGCAGTAGTTTTTGATTTTATCGCGAACAGACAGACGGACAGACGAGGCGGAGGACTTTGCTTCATATTCAATTCAATTCAATTTATTTATTTGCATAAATGTAGGTGTGTTACAATTGTGTTAAGCTTATTTTAAAGTACCAATTCATTTTGCCTTAAAAAGGCGTGCAAATTTATAATTGTTACATAAAAAAATTCAATTAAGTTAAATTAAATTACATCGGTCAAAATTATCTTATCAGTCAAAAAGTCTTCTATGTTGTAGTAACATTTGTCAATAAGAATTTTTATAAATCTAATTTTAAAAATATTTTTGGGTAAGTTTTTCAATGTTTCCGGTAATTTATTGTACAATCTTGGACCTATGATATACACAGTTCTATCATATGCAACCATATTGGATATTGGATTAAACCTTCCTCATGAATCACTCTATCGACTGGTAAAAACCGATTGTAAATCCGTGCAGTTGTATTTGACTTTATCGCGAACAGGCAGACAGACGCGGCGGAGGACTTTGTTTTATAATTTAATACCTAGGTATATGTAGTGATACATCATCATCATTATCATCATCAGGTCCCCTTATAGTCTTCACTGCAGGAACACGACCCTCTCTGTACCATCAGAGCCATACATTAACAGAGCATTCAGAGGATTTGGCCTACACTCTCTACGCTGGCCAGACGGGTTGCAGAGGAGTCTTTGATGTTCATAAGCTTTGTTAAGCTTGTGTTTCCTAAGTCACCTTCTACGACATCCACGGGAAGACTTGGAGTGATCCTATTCTACTCTGCCGGGAATCACACGGCTTAGTTACACATGCACGGGCGCAACGGGGGAAGGCTGCTAGTAAGGATTAATAGATTTTTCAGTGAAACTGCTGCGGTTCCTAACTGTCGCTAGCTAAAGGGCTAGCTTGCTCTGGTCCCCACGAGCTGCTGAGTCTCGTGTAGCATGCTGGAGTTATGTAATTACTAGCAATTTAGCCGTGTCTTCATCAGCGTGAAACTTGACCCCACTCTTTCACCCCTTAGGGGTTGAATTTCTAAAATACCTTTCTTGGTGCTCACTTATACATTATGAAAGAAACCTCTGTACTAAATTTCAAAGTTTCTGGGTACTGTAGTTTCGGCTAATGTGTTGATATATAAGTCTTTTCAGTACAACATCAATTACAGTTTAAACGATACAGTATTGTAATACGGTCAATTACAGAGAACAGAACCCTAGTAGCAGGTTCTTGTTGGAACATTTCAGGTATCAAGCCCTATTATCCTTAGTTGGAAGATAAATTAAGTAGAACAAGATGGAAAGGGCCAACGGAACTCTGATGCGAAAATATTTAATGAGGCTTTACCGCACTCTTCCGCCCACCCTGTGGTTGTGAAAGGGCGGAGACTCCTACCAGGGTTCATGTATTCATTGCAACATTCGCAATTAGTCTGTACAAACCACAGAGCAAGGAATATAAATGTAGATCGCGCGCGCGAGCGACAGGACATTCCTTGCCCTGTGGTTCATACATTACATCGTGTAACACAGAGCAAAAAACATTAACAAATCGGTCCAGTAGTTTCGGAGCCTATTTAATGCAAACAAAAATATATTCTTTCCTCTTTATAATATTAGTATAGATGTTCCAACAAACATAAAAAAATTGCATTGTAACTAACGTGCAACGCGACCATAGAGATACTACTTACATACCTACTCGTACACACCGCCAAACTCCAAAAGCCCTTACTTGTGATTTGTAATGGCATGAAATTAATGAAATAGATATGCCAACTTTGTATCCCAACATTCTTGTGATAAGGTACGTAAAAATTGATAGTTGTATGTGATAATGGTAGGTATACGACATAGTAACTTTTTCCTGCGGCTCCGCTCGTGTGGCAGTGCACTGCCGACATCATTTGCATTCTACCTAAAATGCAGCGATATAGTTTGTTAAAGCCAGAGTTTAGATAATGATGAGTTAAAGAAGTTAAATGAAGCTACCTATACATTTTCTAGCAAATTTATTAATTGCAAACGGATAAAAACATTTTCTATCTGACGTAATACATATACATTTTTAATGTAAGTTACTCATTTGGTAATTTTAAAGTCAATCTAGAGGTGATTTTACGTTGGTATTTAAGAATTTAAGTCTTTTATTTTACAAAGACAAATAGCATTATTAAAAAAAACCGGCCAAGTGCGTGTCGGGCCACGCGCAGTGTAGGGTTCCGTAGTTGCGAATGACAACTTTGAGTTCACACTGTTTACACTCACACCTCCTCACAGTCTAACGACCAAAAACATCTAACAATGAAGATTGTATGAAATTTTACATTTTCCAGTACATTTTATAAGTTGGTTGCCTATAACTTTTTAGTTTGCACTTAGTACCCAGCTCTGATAGTTTTCCTTTCAACTTCAGTATATATACTATTGCTGTAATTTTTTTCACGTATCCATATATAACCGTTTAGCAGATAGAGGGGGGGGGACACGTACCTCTAACAAAATTTTGCACTTTAAAACCAAATATTTCGGAAACGGATCCCTAAATCGAAAAATGGTGTTCTTGACCTCACAATATTTTTGAAAGATCTTTTTAACGATACCCCTCACGATGGGTAAATAGAGAAAAAAAAATTACTCCCCCACTTTACTTGTATGGGAGCTACCCAAAAAAAAAAATATTTTTTCAAGGTTTTTTTCTACGACTTTTTTGCCATGATTAATATACACACTCATACCAAATTACAGCTTTCTAGTACTTATAGTCTCTGAGTAAAACCGCGGACGGACAGACAGACAGACAGACAGACATGGCGTAACTATAAGGGTTCCTAGTTTACTACTAACCCTAAAAAGGCTTACTGCTCTTTTTAAAAGTGTAAAGAAAAATGTATTTATTTGTTAAATATACAATTTAAAGTTATAGTATTTTATAAATCTAATTAAAAACTAAACTCAATTAAACTCTAATTAAAAAGACACAGCATTAGCTGCAGCCATGTCCGCTTTATATCCTGTGCCGGGAAGGTGTGTCGACGCAAGTTGCGTCCCAAAGTAGTGGCTTCCCCATCATCCACCACGTTGTATGTACTGCCACGTTGTATGTACCTACGCATGTTGTACAACCAGGCGTGAGAGCCCTGGAGCACTGTGATACAGGCCTTGCCTAATACAGGCTCCAGTCTCCTTACAGTCTGGCTTATGTCAAATTGTAATTTCTATTAATGTTAAACCATGTACTGCTATGGAGAAATAAAATACATTTTTACCTTTTACCTTTTTACCTTTTATCCACGGCACAAGAGTCATTCCGTCCGGCCTCTTGCACTTCCCTACTCTAATCGGCTGGCACGTGAATAGAGCCCGTTGGATGATTTAGTGTGACATGGCACGCCATGCGAACTGCACTTGAGACACGAAAGTCTGTGACGCCTAAACTGGTATACGGTATTGGTGGTATCGCCGCAGAGGTATATATATATAGGCATCGCTGCTGTTTAAGGCAGTTTTTCTCCCTATATTGATTTTTTGCTAAGGTTTTATAGCTTCTGACACTACGGAGACGAATACGATTCTAATTACACCTCACATACTTATATCAAAATCGGTCAAGCCGATAAGGCTACAGGAGGCGACAATGGAACGAACATACTCACATACTTTAGACATACTTGTGAAAAACATTAACCTCCTTAAAGGTGATTCCATTCCTCTACGCAATCGCCGATGATTGTCTAACATCGAAACGATTCACTGTACATTGCGGCCTTGGATAGAAAACTCTCAAGAGCTTTTGTGAGTTTAAAAGCAATAAACGCTGAAGCTTCGCAATGATAGCCGACCATCGGCAATAGAGGTGAAGTTAGCCAAGCGTGTTGTTTTGCAACTGAATGAAAAACAACCAACTTGTGTTCCTGGTATCCTGGTAATCGATAGTTACATTATTTTTCTATTCGATATTTTTTTATTTCCTAGCTCTGCTAGATTTCTCTCTACTTTCGCTACTTTTGACAACCACGAGAACGTTTCAATCGTCACTTCAAAAAACATTGCGACTTTCGTAAGATGGAGAATTTTTATTTAGTATATTTAAACCGTAATGGATTTTGAAATGGCCATCAAAAATTGTACACCGTAAGTTGTCAAAAGTTAGCGACTAGCCCTGCTGAATATTGATGGCCTAATGGTCGTAGGAATTATTACGGTAAGCAACCCCGACACTGGTACACTGGGACACTGGGAAGGTGATCACAAGTGGCATTAAAATAGCACCTACTTTGGACTACTTTTTTACACGTTCGCTACAAGTGCTAGAGACTAATAAAGACACTGGGCTATCCAATTCATCGTATGCGCATGTGTTGTATGGATCTGAAAATACAGGCTGATTCTTTATAACTTAGAGAAAACCATGACAGTTGACCGTCTGCAAAAAATACATGACACCAGAAATTTGACCGATTTTACCTTTTTCGATTAAGCGATATATTTCGGCTTGGGCAAAAGTTCCTTGGTTTGTCCGTCTGGCTGTTCTCCTCTACAATTCAATACCGATTCACGTGTAATAATTTTATGAGCAGGTTCAATAACTACAGAGACTTGTTTTGTAGATTCAAGTCGAGTGCCGCTTGTGATCATTGTGAGTTCTCGTTGATTATAAAACACAAAAGGAAATTTTATTTTATTAGTCATTGACCAGACAGATAATATCACTAACTGCGTCATAGGTAGAATAAATAAAAATTATCACAGCGTTTTTCAAATCGATGAGTTTAAAATCGATACAAATGTATAACAAATTAATGTCAAAGTTTTGGAAATTTGTTTTGTAAGATTCCTTTAATCAGCTGTGTTTTTAACTTCAGGGTTAATTTTTTACTTAATAAAATTTGAATAGGTATAAGTGCGACAGATCACTCATTATCAAACATCTTTTATCTCTTTGTTTAAATAACTATGTGGTTAACATTTATCCATCATCACCGCAATCATAACATTTATTCAGTTTCAGTGTACGTATCCAAAGATGGAATCATGAGGTCTACAGCTTACAGAGGTAATCGTTTATTGCGGGCCTTTATTTTATTAGGGAGTTTAATTTCAACACTGAAATATTGCCAGGGAGTTCGAAATCATCCTGTATCACATGTGTTGCAAATTTTGTGCAAAAATATGTATGTAAATGTGAATGAAGACAGCGACTTTGCATTATTTATACAGATTTTCTTGTGAGCGAAAGAGATGCTCAACAGGCCAAGAGCGAGTTGCAATGCAATGACAAAAACCACCACCTTTGCTTTTATGCAATCCTGGTAACCAAAGGATAAACTGAGGTGAAAAAATTCGCGGTTGACTTTTCCTAAAAAGTGAGCTGCAAGGAATTAACGCCTTTATCGTCACGAGGTAGCGTTTTCAAAGCCATAAGTTTGGGGTCTAGGTTGAAGTTTTGAGTATTTATAAAAAAAATAATCGCGTGATTTTATTTCTTCAGATAATTTTTTTAATGTATATTACATACATACCTACATATTTTCACGTCTTTTTCCCTAGGCCGGAGTAGATAGAGCCCAAGATCATAAAACACAAAGGCATGTTAGTGGACGTTAAGATGGGAATCGGTATCAAAATAGTGATGGGTTGCTAGCCGCATCACCTATTGTCGTGATTCCTTAGCTTTGTGTCTAATTAATACAAGTGCATTAGATTCCATATTATCAAATGCATTTTGTTGAAAGGTGTGTGGTAATTTTTTTCAGTTTCAATATATCGGAAGACGGACAGGCCTTCAGCTCACAGAGCTTCTAATTTATTGCGGGTCTATATTCTATTAGGATGCTTTATTCCGACACAAAAATATTGCTAGAAATTCGATATCACCTTGTCACAAATGTGTTGCAAATTTTGTGTAAAAATATGCACTGTAAATATGAATGAAGAAAGCAACCTAATGTTTTATTTATATAGATTTTCATGTGAATGAAAGAGATGCAAAACCGAGCAAGAGCGAGTTCGCAATTGAATGATAAGAACCACCACTTTGCGTTTATGAAATACTGGTTAATAAAATATAAAGTATGGGTAAAAAAGAAACTAAATTTGTAAAAAAAAAACTAAATTTGTTGTAAAAAAATATGTTAGTTATGAATGAAGTTCGCGACCTTACGCATTATTTATACAGATTTTCATGTGAACGTAAGAGATGCAAAACCGACCGACAGCGAGACGACAATGCAATGATAATAACCACCACTTTACGTTTATGAAATCTTGGTCAATAAAGGACTGAGTTTAAAAAATAAAACGTAATTTGATGTAAAAATATCACGATTTTGCATTATTTATAATTCTAATTTCTTATGAATGAAAGACATGCAAAACCGATCAAGGGCGAGTTGGCAATGGAATGTTAAAAACCATCACTTTGCGTTCATGAAATCCTAGTCAATAAAATATAAAGTGAGGGTAAAAAAACTAAATTTGTTGTAAAAAATATGTACACCTACCTATGAAATTGAAAATATGAATAAAATTTGCAAATTTATGCATTATTTATACAGATTTTCATGTGAAAGTAAGAGATGCAAAACCGATCGAGAGCGAGACGGCAATACAATGATAAGAACCACCACTTTGCGTTTATGAAATCTTGGTGAATGAAGGACTGAGGTTAAAAAATAAAACTGAATTTGCCGAAAAATATCGCGACTTTGCATTATTTATGATTGGATTTTCTTATGAATGAAAGAGATGTAAAACCGAGCAAGAGCGATTTTGCAAAGAAATGATAACCATCACTTTGCCTTTATGAAATCCTAGTTAATAAAATATAAAGTATGGGTAAAAAAGAAATCAAATTCAATTAAAAAAAACTAAATTTGTTGTAAAAAAAATGTATTTGTAAATATGAATGAAGTTCGCCACCTTATGCATTATTTATGCAGATTTTCATGTGAACGTAAGAGATGCAAAACCAATTGAGAGCTAGACGGCAATACAGTGATAAGAACCACGACTTTACGTTTATGAAATCTTGGTCAATAAAGGACTGAGTTTAAAAACTAAAACTGAATTTGATGCAAAAATATCGCGACTTTGCATTATTTATAATTTGATGTTCTTAGGAATGAAAGAGATGCAAAACCGATCAAGGGCGAGTTGGCAATGGAATCATAAGAACCACTACTTTGCGTTTATGAAATCCTGGTTAATAAAATATAATGTGATGGCAAGAAAAAAAACTAAATTTGTTAAAAAAACAACTAAATTTGTTGTAAAAAAATATGTATGTAAATATGAATGAAGTTCGCGACCTTGTGCATTATTTATACAGATTTTCATGTGAACGTAAGAAATGCAAAAACGATCCAGAGCGAGACGGCAATCCGAATATAATAACCACCACTTGGCGTTTATGAAATCCGGGTTAATAAAATATACAGTGTGGGTAAAAAACAACTAAATTTGTTAAAAAATACTAAATTTGTTGTAAAAAATGCGTAGGTATGTAAATATGAACGAAGTTCGCGACCTTGTGCATTATTTATACAGATTTTCATGTGAACGTAAGAGATGCAAAACCGATCGAGAGCAAGACGGCAATACAATGATAATAACCACCACTTTACGTTTATGAAATCTTGGTCAATAAAGGACTGAGATTAAAAATAAAACTGAATTTGATGTAAAAATATCGCGAATTTGCATTAATTTATAATTCGATTTTCTTATGAATGAAAGAGATGCAAAACCGATCAAGGGCGAGTTAGCAATGGAATGATAAGAACCACTACTTTGGGTTTATGAAATCCTGATCAATAAAATATAAAGTGAGGGTAAAAAAAAAACTAAATTTTTTGTAAAAAAATATATAATAATAAATAAATATAATAAATATATACGGACAAATCACACAGATTGAGCTAGCCCCAAAGTAAGTTCTTAAGAAAGACTTGTATTATGGGATACTAACGCAACGATACTATATTTTATTACAAATACATATATAGATAAACATCCAAGACCCAGGTCAATATGAAAAAGATCATTTTCCATCTTGACCTGACCTGGGATCGAACCCGGGACCATCCGTGTCACAGGCCGGCGTGGTGACCGCTGCGCCACGGAGCTCGTCGAATATGTATGTAAAAATGAATGAAGTTCGCGACCTTGTGCATTATTTATACAGACTTTCATGTGAACGTAAGAGATGCAAAACCGATCGAGAGCGAGAGGGCAATACAATGATAATAACCACCACTTTACGTTTATGAAATCTTGATCAATAAATGACTGAATGTGGTGTAAAAAAATCCCGATTTCGCATTATTTATAATTCGAATTTCTTATGAATGAAAGAGATGCAAAACCGATCAAGGGCGAGTTGGCAATGGAATGATAAAAACCACCACTTTGCGTTTATGAAATCTTGGTCAATAAAGGACTGAGATTAAAAATAAAACTGAATTTGATGTAAAAATATCGCGAATTTTGATGTAAAAATATCGCGAATTTGCATTATTTATAATTCGATTTTCTTATGAATGAAAGAGATGCAAAACCAATCAAGGGCGAGTTGGCAATGGAATGATAAGAACCACCACTTTGCGTTTATGAAATCCTAATAAATACAATATGAAGTGAGGGTAAAAAAAACAAAATTAGTTGTAAAAAATATAGGTATATAAAAATATGAATGATATTTCCGACCTTATTTATACAGATTTTTTTGTAAGCGAAAGAGATGCTAATCGATCAAGAGCATGATGGCCATGCAATGAACTACCACATTACTTATATGAATTCCTGGTTAATAAAATATAAAAGGTAGAGGGTAAAAAAAAATGTTAAAAAAAATATGAATGTAATCCATCTTTTCATACAAACGCTCGTACGTGATTATTGCGGTGTAACAAATCTTTCATTGAAGCTTTTCAACTAATAGGTATTTTGTGCACTATAATAAATCTAGGTTTCTATTAAACAAGAAATCAAAATTTGGAGAAACAATTTTAGTATTAGCCTCCAAAAATCCGCTTCTTTTGCACAAATTTTAGGCGTTTATAATGTTAGTGTTGAAACCTTGCAAATGTAATGGTGATTCTAGATGTACAACGTTTTTTTCATAAACTTAAAGAACAAGTTTAATAAAATTTCCGCACACTATTTTTCGTTCAATTACTTCGCGTACTCACTAGCTTGTTACCATGTGGCAGTAAGAGGTGAGCGGGACACGAGGGCAAGGGGCTGCGTTCGCTTTACCTCTTTATCTGACATTGCGCTGGACGGAAGAAGCTTTTCGACCATGCTCGCGTTGACAATAGTCGGTCGGGAAAGGGCCCTCTTAAGAAGGTATCCTAGCAGTATGTTTTCCATACAAATCTTAGATACAAATGTATTTCCCAATTTTCTCGCTGGGGGGTGGGGGATGAGGTGGTTGTAGTGTGAGGTCTGGGGCTGGGGGGGTGGGCAGGATGTTGTGTCTGCGCTGAAAGCTCGCTCGCTCAATTTTTGTACGGAACCCTAAAAGAATTTTGCCTCTAGAAGCAATTCTCAGCGAGAAAATAGAGAAATACATTTGAATGGAAACCATACTGAAAAATACTGATAGGATATATAGGTCTTAAAAAAAAATACTGTGAGGTTGAGAACATCATTTTTCGATTTAGGGATCCGTTTCCGAAATATTTGGTCTTAAAGTGCATATTTTGATTTTGCTATTATCAAACAATTCTTACGTCCTCCCACGAGACGTAGGCTTTAGTGTTTTCTGCAGTGCAATTTTTATTATTTTTGCCAAAATTTGTTATATATTTCAGTGACTATCATAACCATCTAAATAATATTAAAAAAATAGAAAAACCGACTGCCTTTTCAATGGTTTTTGTCCGTCATATTAAATCACATAGCCTATGATACTCCGGCGACAAATACGAATCTAATGACACCTCGGTCAAGCAGTTACAGGCTACAGAATTAAACAATGGAACAAACATACTAACATACATACCCGTGAAAAACATTACCCTTCTTCTGTGTAGGCAAGTCAGGTAAAAAAAGAAAATAGAATTTTTTAGCATGTAACAACCGAAAATTCTTAATTACACACTAAATAAATAAAATTTGCTGTAACAGTACAGCAAATTTGATTTATTTAGTGTGCAATTAAGTATTTTCGGACCGACTTTTGAATATTTTGTTTGAAAAGGGTGATTCATAGTTTTAGGATTTAATTTATTTCGTGTGCATTGTTACTGTGCAAGTCAGTATTTCTGATGCGACTTTTAAATATTTTGATTGAAAAAAGGTAATTTATAGAGATATATGATTAAATACTACCCACTAAAAAACAGTGGCAGCGCTATTGGGGACAATCCGGACAATCGTCTGGAGCTTCGGCTGCGTTTCATCTGCCTTCTAACGAGCTATCAACAATAGAGCCTCTCAAACGAGAAACGAGAGGCAGAGAGGCAGAAAGCATGAATTTTTCGGGGTTCTGTGTTGCCTCCCCCATTAGAGATAAATCATATCATTTGAAAACAAAGCCAGCCAAATGCGTGTTGGGCCACGCGCAGTGTAGGGTTCCGTAGTTACGAATGACAACTTTGAGTTCACACTGTTCACTCTCACCACACAGTTTAACGACCAAAAACATCTAACAATGAAAATTTGTATGAAATTTTTCATTTTCCAGTACATTTTATAAGTTGCCTATAACTTTTTAGTTTGCACTTAGTACTTAGCTCTGTCGGGTCCTACTCACCCAGCTAGTTAGAGTAGGCCCAACATGAATATGAAGGAAGGTATGTTGTGCATTAAATGCTCAGCGGAGAGAGAGGCGAAAGGTCACAAACACAACACAGTTTTAGGAAATTATAATATGCTTCACATAGGTAATTTTG
Source organism: Rhodophaea formosa (assembly GCA_963082605.1). Lineage (NCBI taxonomy): Eukaryota > Metazoa > Arthropoda > Insecta > Lepidoptera > Pyralidae > Rhodophaea > Rhodophaea formosa. The sequence goes on along the minus strand of OY720203.1, from coordinate 12,446,552 downwards.
GAATTTAAATGAATTATGTTTTGAAATAAAAGTGGACAGGATGATGATGATTGGGAAATGAGGTGAAAAGCAAGATGCAGCATGAAGGTTATCATGCGCATCGTTACAACTCTGATAGTTTTCCTTTCAACTTCAGTATATATACTACTGCTGTAATTTTTTTCACGTATCCATATATAACCGTTTAGCAGATAGAGGGGTGGGGGACACTTACCTCTAACAAAAATTTGAAAAAAAAAAAACACTTTAAAACCAAATATTTCGGATATGGATCCCTAAATCGAAAAATAGTGTTTTTAAAGTTTTTAAAGACCTATTTAACGATACCCCACATGATAGTTAAGTAGAGAAAAAAAATTACTCCCCCACTTTATTTGTATGGGAGCTACCCAAAAAAAATTTTCTTTAAGATTTTTTCTACCACTTTTTTGCCATGATTAATACCCATGCCAAATTACAGCTTTCTAGTACTTATAGTCTCTGAGTAAAACCGCGGACGGACGGTCAGACAAACACATGGCGAAACTATAAGGGTTCCTTGTTTACTACGGAACCCTAAAAAGGGAGATATCATTTAAAATTCTGGTTTAAGAGGCCCTACATAACCGATAACATTAATTTATGATGACCTGCATACACTTCAAAGAGAGAACCAGCTTTTCTTCTATGAAATATTGCTCAAAAATAGCGTCTCAAAAATCACTTTTGGCGAAATTTAAACGTCAAGTAAAGCTCAAGTTCGCTGTAAACAGTAGTTCATAAAATTGTTTGAACAGTTGTCGAACAAAATTTTGTCTCCGTTTTTTTACAAACGACTTATTTAAAATGGGTGCAGCACTGGACCTCGAAAAATTAATGTACCCATCTATTTAATCATCATCATCATCATCAGGTCTTCCCAGTCTCCACTGCAGGAGCACTATTATTATCCTATTAATGCCGCCTCTGTATTTTTTTGAAAGGACTGTAGCTTTATGTAAACTTTTACTAGGTAGGTACCTACTTGATCTTGCCTTTTGCTGTCGCCGCGTGTTCTCCTCTGTCTAAAATCATTAAGTTGGGAGCACAGGTAGGTGCGGTGTGTCCGCAGTGTGGTTCCCGGCAGAGTACCTAGAATAGGATCACTCCAAGTCTTCCCGTGGATGTCGTAGAAGGCGACTTAGGAAACACAAGCTTATCAAAGCTTATAATCATCAAAGTGCCCTCTCCAACCCGTCTGGCCAGTGTGAAGAGTTTAGGCCAAATCCTCTGACTGCTCCGGCTAATATATGGCTCTGGTAGTACAGAGAGGGTCGTGCTGTGGAGACCTTCAGACCTGATGATGATGAGCACAGGTAGGTAAGTATTTATACTTGCAGTAGTCTCGGACCGAGCAGTAATAGTGAAGTGACGTATTCGGAGCTGAGTCTGGTGCAAGCGGGAATGCAGTTTTCTTTACAACCAACACGTCGTTCTTGATTTTGGATACAGAAATAATAAACTTTTTGATTTTATAATGCCTTTCTTAATTTTCCTCAGGTACATACAAACTGTCGCGAAAATTGACTACAAGTCTTATTTTATCACGTTGTAAGCGCCGCAAAACATAATTACTACATAAATAATCATTATTTTGTGACTGTAACATAATTTATGTAAATAAATATACAAATTATATACATACTTACTAATATAAATAATTAACTAATTTATGCTTATCTACAATAATGTCATTGATTTAAGTAGGTAAATGAACTAATAATAAAATAAAATGTATGTACTTAGAAGATAATTATTGCACCATCTTGATGTAGCGATTTTATTAAGCGATGCGTATATATAAAAATATTGTGATAGAGAAAACATTTTGATGTTAAATCTTACGAAAATACCTGTCATAGCGTAAAGCGGTTGATTTAATACTTCATTAACTGAAACTATTTTAAGATAAAATGCAATATTACGTATCGCATTACCTTACAATAGAAAGAAAAATAGGTCCTGGTATTCTTTAAGCTTAGACCGCATAGTAATGAAGTATTACGATGTTTGTAAATATATATATTTTGGATATTATGGCTTTATATGATTAACAATTTACTAAATTTATTTCAACTTCCGATTCCGTCGGACACCTTAAAATTTGTTTGATTTATTGATTACCACACTAAACGCAAAGAGGCCAAAAATTTTATTATTTCTACATCATGTCTAGGCAAGTCATCGACCGTTATCGATCGAAATTGTTCGATTATTATTCAGTCCGCCGATTGCACGTCGCTGTGAAGTGGGATGGCTAGGCAGTTAATTGAATGGCGTATATGCGGCATATAATAGGTATTTAGATTTATCTACCCGAATATCAGAAAACATATAATATGTGAAAATTCATGAAAAACGAAAGGGATAATCATCATATATTAACGGAACGAAGGTTGCTGGGTCAGCCAGTCTCAAATATTTGGCTGTGATGTTACATAAGGCCGGAAACAGTTTAGTTCGTCTAATGCGATCCTAAGTTTAGTACCTACACTGGACAAATAAGTAATAAATAGCTTTTTTCAAAAGCCAATCTTAGCAAACACAACATTTATACTATTATTAAGAAAATTAATTATGTTTGAGAAGTATGAAAACGATAGCAAAATTCCGACTAAAAAATTGTTACGTTTGCTTTAATTAACTGAATTAAGTCATAAATAATCAACCGCCTTCGCAACACCGATACATCGTTCTGTTCACATTAAACTTGAAACGGGTATCAGTTTTTCGATATATGCTTATCTAAGCCAAACGCATTAGTCACTTTGTTATTCAAACAAAACAGTGCTTCAGTACACGCTTTAATTGATCACTTAACATGGGATAGCAGATTTATCAACATATTGTAATATTTCTGAGTAGGGATCACACAGGGATCACAATAGGTAATTCTTAAGGCGCTGTATATAGTAACACAAGCGGCACCCAGCAATTCATTCTTTTTTCCTCAATCATATCGAATTTAAAAATTTGTCATTTACATAACTAGTAAATTATGGTATATAATAGAGAAAAAACTTTTTTTCTCTTAATTTATCAAATGAATATTAATGAAATACAAGTAATTTCGTACTTATGTACTTACTTAAAGGACAGATTTTTAAAAATTCGATATCATGTATGAATTAAAGAATTAATTGCTGGGTGGCGCTAGTGTTACTAATACTTACCCTAAGCGTCTGAGCACTCTCTCCAAACAGAAATGTTAGATTAAATTAAGGCAGTATTTTTTACCGAGTTATGGTATTAGTTTTAGACAAATTTCAAGATAGGATACAGTATGCAAGAGAGTAAACAGTCGCTATAAATATTTTAGTAGACCCGAGACACTTAACACATTGTTTGTATACGATGAATCACTTGTTTTCTAAATGTTTTTTTTCCGCAGTATTACTTATTATTATATAAGTGGACAAGGAAAGAAATATTTTCACTGGATATTCTGGTCTACCTAGTATGGGGTTCACAAGAAATTCCTTAACAAAAACCAATAATTTACAAAATGTTAAGAAAACAAGTGATAATCTTTAAAACATTTACAGAACCATGTTATTTGTCTCAGAATTAGAGCCAGTTTCATTCGTAGTCTCATTATAAGCATAGGTATAATTAAATACGGAATGTGAAGTATAAAAATATCAACACAGTTTTAATCTCTTGGAACAATTAAATACTATACTAACCTACCTAATTGGCAGCTAATTTAAATAGCAAATTAACGATTTCAATTTAAGAAGACATTTCACATTATAATTAAACATTGTTTGGCAATAATTTTTATCACATGTGTAATTTTAATATATATCTGGAAAGTATTTTAGACTATTTTGAAAAGGAAAATATGTAAAACTGGCCATGATGCTTAAATAGACTACAAGTAACCGCGGCTACTTTAATAATATAATAAAATCTCACTTGCGTATGGATTTATGGTCTTGCGGCATATAACAATTCACTTGAATAAATTACTAGACAATAAAAAAGTCCTGTGTTCAAAACCTTTTTTGGATTCGTAAAAATTAAACCAATCTTTTTAAAGTATAGTGTTGCAACTAGCAACACAATTTTATAGATTTTGTTTATCTATGATACTTTTAGTTGGTAACATTGTGTGTACTGTGTCAAAGCTCTCTCTCTCTGTATGGCTGCCACAATAAACCGGCATTTTATTAAACTCCACAGCGACGGACCTACAGCGTTAAACCTAGCAAACAAACAGTCCACTACCAACAGTATAGATTTAACACAAGATATTTAACATCTTTCGCCAAAATTCTTCACGATACATGTGTACAGTACACCTATAAACAAGATGTTCCAAAGAACTTCTACTCGTATATATTTGGATGCTTTATCAGAAAACTAAGCGAAATTATTGAAGTCACAAAGTTCTATGCTGGAAACCAAGCGTACAATGTAGTATGCCGCTAGACTGAGTGGAAGACACATATCAGCCGTTATGTTATTTAAACCAACAATGTCGTAATGTTTGACTTTCGGTCACACAGATATGAAGATTACTTTTATCCGAAAATGTCATAATAACATTTAAGTAAATTATAGTCATAATAATAATTGTAAAATATGATACAAAATTGTAAGAAATAAATATAAAAAAATAAACGAACAGTTTTATGTACTTATACGCAAGTTTGTAACTTCTTGTTGTGCGACCGAGAAACACATCTTCAGCACCATGTGGCGAATATTAATTAAATAAAAAGAGAAGTGAGTTACTTCACAAAGTATTTGTTTTAACGAAACAAAAACAGCAAGTAAAAAATAAATATTTAGCCCTGGATCAGTGACAAGTACAAATTTTAATGTCGTAATTTCCGATACTATAAATACTAATCAACTTGGTATTTTCGTGGCTCTTGCACTTTTGAATGGACAGAATTGAAAAGAAAATAAAAAAATGTCCCGAAAAATGTTTTCCTTAAGACATTTATTATTTTCTTAAAAAAAACGAAGAGAAAACGAAGATAGGTTAAATTTTTATACTGTTTCATTTAGGCTCTACTATACAAGGTGACTGGTAAGAGCTATATACAGCGAAAAGTGGTATGTAAGGTATCATATAGACATGCTAGATAAAATAACATCTTGTAAGAAAAGCGTCACAATACCGAGTTAATTAACATTTCATAATTAGACAAAAATCTTAAGGTACCAACCCTACATCAGCTGTTGTCATTCATCATTACGAAAATCTACAATTTTTACTATCATTTGACCAATGACCTAGAATACCAGGAGCTAAGAAATTACAATTACAAAGACTAAACAACGACCATAACGAATAATCATTGCCTAAGATCCTTGTGTCTCTGAGAGACAGATTTTTAATTTAAGTGGTAGTTCAATCACTAAAATTTAAAATCTGTCAATTAGTGATTATCACTAAATGAAATAATTTACTTACGTAAACCATAATCAGCAAACAGCATCGTAATTTTTAAAAATAATTTAACGGCGAATCAAACAAATGGATTTAATTATGCGTGGATTTCTGACAAACTTGCTAGTTGGTTTTGATTTTTATTACATATCAATAACAATAATAATAAAAAAATCCTCATAATGTCACTTGTATTACGGGTAAAGTTAAATCTTCTTACAGAGTAGAAGCCCATCATTAAAAGTAAAAACAGCTGATATCAAATCGTAGGTATGTAAACTCTTGACATAAATTAATGCTTGAATTAACAATAAACAATTAAATTCTATCGACTTAAAATTAAATTTCAAAAGACAAAAAAACATTCATGTAATTTCGAAAGTAGAAACAATTTACCGAGATGCAATGCATTATCTCTTCTGCGAATATTATTCATCTTCATGCACGTAATTTTCTGTCTCGCTCTCTCATTATTCGCTTTATTTTATGATATTTTAGGCTTGGTTCCGTATAAAATTTTTTAAATACCGTTTTTTGCTATCAGATAAATAAGTTTTCTTTAACTGTTACTGGAACGATGAACTAAATGTTAACTTAGCTTTGTAAAACATTATTCGTACATGAATTGAATTAATTAAAATCCTTGAAGTGGCAGTGGGCGAGGCACTAACGCGCAAGACTGACAGCCATTGGGGTAATAAAGTTCTCTCATAACGACCACGTACCGCCAAGCGCAATGTTGGAATCCCACTGACCAGAAAAAGCAGTTATCACGAATTATTATTTTTAGTTTTTCGCTCTTCACATAAAAACATTTTTTTTAATAGGATTTGTTTTGCACTAAAGAGAATACCGATTCATAAATAACAACAGATACCTCAGATACAAAAAAATGCGTAAAGAAGTTGTAAGATTTTTCACATCTTCAAAAGATTTTTGATATCGCAGCTGCTGTCCAAAAACTTCGGTAAACACGACGGTCAGTTAGACTGGAAGTCTTTTGTCTAATTAAATAAATTACTTTATCCACGTCAAACGCACTTGTGGCGGTTTAGAAACTCTGACACCAGGGTATGTGGGGTCGTAAGACCTTACCTAACTTACCTACACGAAATGAAGAAAAAATACTTTAAAAAAGGTTTTTCCTTATTGCATTGCGGAACCATAATTAAGTAGGTACTAGGCATACAGGATAGATGAAAGAGGTCACTTTGATGTCGCCGCTTGCGCTTGTATCGGAACTCGGAAGGAAGTCAGTCGATCGGTAACATTCTTAGCGAAAAGAGTGATTATCTCACGCGTTCGTGTCATCATTACTATCGACTTTTTCGAACATGAACTACTCAAATTCGGAGTATTATGATATGGTTATGTGTGTGGGGTCATGCGACGGCAACCTGGCGGCTGCTCGTCGTTTGTATGAGGATCGCTACGTGTTGGGTAGGCCCGACGCCCGTCAGCTTCCTTCCTACGCGTGCTTCAGGAACCTCGTGAACCGGCTGCACACCACCGGCAGGCTACAACCGAGCCCTGGCGAGGGCCCACCGCGCGGGCGAAGTGACTTGGAAGACCAGATCCTGGACCATTTTTCGGCGGACCCCACGACCAGCACACGTCGCTGTGGAGCAGTATTAGGAGTGTCACAGTGGAAAGTGTGGAAGACACTGAACACTGATGGGCAACACCCTTACCACTACCGGAAGACCCAGGAGCTCCTGACTCGGGATTTTGCCTCGCGTGTTCAGTTCTGCACGTGGTACGATCACGAAGTCACGAGGGACCCGACGGTGGCCATGAACATTCTGTGGACAGACGAGGCGTCTTTCACAAGAAGGGGCCTAACTGTAACTGCCACAACGAGCACGTCTGGGCGCACGAGAACCCGAAGGCTTCCCGCGTGGCAAGTTTCCAGCATAGGTGGCGGATTAATGTGTGGGCAGGCATTATTGGAGACAGGCTCATTGGTCCAATTTTTTTGCCGGAATCCCTTAATGCCGAAAATTATTTATTATTTTTAAGAACTGAGCTGGAAGAGATGTTGGAAGATCTTCCAGTAGCAGCCTACAGGAGAATGATTTTCCAACATGACGGCGCTCCCGCTCACTTCGCCCGCGAGTGCCGAGCGTACCTGGACCGGCGGTTCGACGTGTGGATAGGTCGGAGCGGTCCCGTGGCGTGGCCGCCACGATCACCTGATTTAACCCCACTCGATTTCTTCTTGTGGGGTTACATAAAAACAAAAGTGTATGCCGTGGAATGTGAGAGCCCGGAAGAAATGCGTGGGCTGATACTTGCGGCGTTTCAATCTGTCCCGGCGGATATGCTTTTGAACGTCGTAAGCTCAATCCAAAAGAGAGCGCAATTGTGCAGAGATCGTGGTGGAGGACACTTTGAGCCGGAAATTACCTGAATTGTGTACCTAAATCTAAGTGGTGATACATGTCGTGCTCGTGTATGATTCTTAAATTTTCATTTAATCCAGTTTAAAACTCGAGATCAGTGTTGTTTTTTGAACGCAACAGATTTACAACCTTAGATAGAAGTACATAAGTGTCAAATTTGTGAAACAATGTTGTTGCTAAGTTCCGCAAAGCGTATGCCGCAAAGGAAAGGCGGCTTCTTTGAAAGAGCGGCGCGGCGGCCGGCGCGGTGTCAACAAAGAGGTAGGTGTCTGAATTGTACTAGGCTGGCAGAACATAGCAAGAGTTCGAAATGATCTCAGCTGTGTTTGTGTTTAGAAATAAATTGCTATTATTAGGATGTGTCTACAAAAGTACTAGGAACATATGACATACAAGGGCTTTGCCGCAAGTAACGAAATTTATCAATGAGTCTTTCTTTTCTTTCTAATATTATGCATAATTAGGGGTGTGACAAAAACAAAAAAAATATGTTTTTCTACTTTTGTATGGAAAATATCTTAACAAGATTTTCGTTTCTTTTCACCGCCATATGATTTTCATAACCCTCGGGGTATGGCCTTGTCACGGCTTCATATAGCTTTTACAAGTCGCCTTGTAGATCCACGTGGGCTTAAAAGATTCAAAAGGCGTTAGGTTAATCAAATGCGAAGCCTCTCTATGCTACATATGCACTATGCATGGTATATTTATGACAAAAAGCGAGGAAATGTGGTCGTATACTACTGGCCCTTTACGTCGGCACTTTGGTATACAATTCTGGTTTTAATGAAATTTTAATGGGACCAATCTGGAATCGTAACCTTTCAAATAAATATAAATATATATAAACGATGAAGTACCTATATATTAAGGGCCCACACTAGGCACACTAGCGAGCGACGCCAGTTCTTGAATTTCTTTCTATTTGTTAAGTATTAGGAATAAAATTATTGGCGTCTTTAGTGTGCCTAGTGTGGGCCTTAAGATTTGTAACAAAAAATCTTAGTCAAATTGATACTACTTTAGAAGGTAGTAAAAAAGGTATTTTAAAATACTGTCGATCGCGGCCCAAAGCAAGCGGCTGTTTTATTTTTGTATAGGAAAATACCTAGGAAAAATATATAGGAAAATACCTAATCAAATTTAATAAAATACATGTTTATATGCTAGAAAATTACTCCATCGTCTTAGCTAGTTGTACTTTAATGTCATTATTACCATTTGGAAATATATATGAGAATAAACATATTTGAGCTATGTTTAAAAATTTAGACATATTTTACACCTACCAGCAATATTTATAAAACACTAAGTTCTAAGCAAATTATTACAAGTTCATATTAATAAATAAAAATATTTTACAAAAAAAAACTCGAATGAAATATGAAAAAAGCAACGTTTTAGAACATTTACACTCAGGATTCGATCATACCTTCAGCAAATAAAAAAAAAAGAAAACAATCTATATTATTTCATAAACATAACTACAACTCATATACAAACATTAACGATTCGTCAATTTACATTACACTGATATGTAACACTATTTACATTATAAACAGCGTAACTAGGGTTGCCTCGATAGAATAAATAATATCACTATAAGTATATCTAAAGACAAAAACCGGTATACAAAAAATAGACGAGTAATACGAACTATACAGATAATATGTTACAAATGAGTAAATTATTCACGCACTACACGGTCACGATAACCAAAATTGAGATAGGAGAAATATATTTTAGGGATTTAGTAATCTAAAAATAAACGCATAGGATACGTTTCTAGTACAATTTTATTTTATCCTCAAAATCGAGTTTATGTACAGTATTTTGTATCAGTGTAAACACACACACACACTATTGTTTTTTCTGTGCATCAGTTCGAGAGCTGTCATTGTCGCCGCCCATAATTGCCATAGAGAAAATACAAAGAGTATTTACGATGACGCCCGACTTGCCGTTCTGGTGTGCTATTTTTAAACGGGCGACAGCACGAAACAGAATCGTGCGATGTTGATATGGAAAATAATTAAGGGCGTATCCTAGCAGTAATTTTTCAGTATGTTTTCCATACAAATGTATTTCTCTATTTTCTCGCTGAAAACTGCTTCTAGAGGCACAATTCTTTTTTTCATAAAATCTAGTATTAAAATAGCTATGGCCCTATTTTTTATTTTTTTTAAGTAAATTTATTTCAATTTTTATATTTTATAGTTTTTTAAAACCTATTTTAGTTCTAGATTTTATGAAAAAAGAATTGTGCCTCTAGAGGAATACATTTGTATGGAAAACATACTGCTAGGATACGCTCTTAAGTTTAGCACATTCACCTGTTTAAACATAGCACCCTTGGTCAAGGGTCTTGGGTAACGTCAAGTTTGTCTGTGTCAAATACTTTCATGTTACGTACACGTTAAAGTACGTGTGAATGTGTTACAACTACAACCACTACTATGTTGCTGTAGTAATATAGAACTGTATATAATAATTTTTATATATATGTGGATGATTATCGAAACCGCATAATGCGCGTGAGAGAGCTACAAACGGACTAGTTGAAAGTCGTCCATCCTTTGGGCACGTTGGAACTCTCCTGGCTCGAACCGGCCGACAACAAGCCGAACTGGCTGAAGTCCAGCCCGTACTCGTGCAACAACGCACTGTCCGTCGATCTGATCGGTTCCACTTTCTTATCACGACACCTGAGAGGATCGAAATCTTCCAGTGTTGTTGGCGAATCGTCCAGTTTAATGAGATCACTTACAGAGCCACACGACTGAAAAAGAAATACTAGTGTTAAACACAAAGCGCCACGCGTACCCCGTTGGCCTGGACCACGTGTACTGCATATATTACTGTAAAACCCCAAACTACACAAAAACATTTTGAATTACTATGATTCATGGATATTTCTACCACAAAGGAGGAGCTTGCAACTCCCGGTTATTGATATTTGAATATTGGTCCACTTTGGTTGGTTGGATTTTCGTGATTGCAAGTGGCCAGCACTGTTGTCAGATTTTTAGCTAAATTAACATCTGACACAGCTTATTGACCGATTCTATCTCTGATGGACAGCCATGCCATAATCAATAGCTCTACGTGCTTGCGAAGCTTTGATATTTTAGTGTCAGGATTTGATATCTTTATGCCACCTGTAGTCACTTACTTCATTGGAAGCCACGTCCGAAGTTGCTAAACACGTGTAAGTGCTAACGCGCACGGCTGAATATGGTTACATTTTAACATTTACCGTGTCTCATCTAAAAAAGAGTTTCAACTTTAAGATGTGGTTAACGGTTCCACACAACCACCGTTCGGGGTTTTACAGTAAATATAGCCTTGTGATATTAGTTACATTGGAATCCGTAAATGTAAAAAAGGGAATTTATAACATATTTGATTATTGCAGTACTAATGAAAACTAAAAATAAGTGTTATTATAAAAATATATTTCACCATTATGTTACTTTGGTACTATAGGGAGGATTTGGTACTATAGTCGATCTTGGCTATATAAAATGGAAAATACTGAGTTAGGGACTTTTTTAAAAGCAATTCTTTATACTTGAAAAGATATATGTTACGAACAACATACTTTATATTACGGTTTGCATAAACCAAGTATTTTTACAAACTAACACTTAATTTAACAGTAAATACGTCAGGAAATTCAAGATACTGTATAAAAAACCACTATACATCGTGTAAAAAAAGGCAAAATAATTGGTATTTGAAGGATAACATTCCAGGGAATATAGTACCTACCTGTTTTTTCCGCTAAGTCGATATATTAGGTCCTTACCTATGAAATTGGCGTTTTCTATAGAGAATTTCGAGCAAAGTGAATTTTTCATACTTACGTTTCTAGTATTATTTCTGGTTTGATAAATTCAACAAAAATGATATTTTGCATGTAGTTACGGACAACATAAGCCTAACTGACACATTGTAAAATTTACAAAAAGTTATAAAAATAATAGAAACATTTTTGATTAAAACGGACAAACCTGAAACGTGTTCTTTTGATGAGCATTTTCCAATAATTAAATGCACAAAAACAATACAAGTTAATAATATAGGTTACTTTCAAGTTTAAATAAAAAAAAATGTGTTTACCTGAAAATTATTGTCATTAGGAACAAAATGGCAAACGGGGAAAAACGCCAATGTCATAGGTAAGGACCCAATATTTTCAATTTCCTGACGTCAAGTACACGTGTATTCTAAAACGTGTATTACAAAACACAATTTGTTAGAAATCATGCAGTAGATTATCACTAGGAATCGTGCATGACAGTAACACAATAAATATATACAAGTATGCGTGCCATACACATATTAAGTGTGCAAAAACTAATACATAACGTAAATAGAAAGAACTGAAACCTTAATAATCACTTACAAGAAATATAACAGAAACAAAATAAAGCACATCTTGTTTAACAGCACAGTTTATTTAGTCCAGTCAAGCACAGTTACTTTTTATCACAATATTTTTATATTCTAGCATGTTAAATATATAATTGATACTATAATTGAGCACAAAATTTAAATTAGTGTTAATATTTATTGTAAGGTTCTGAGACTCAAATTCTCAGAGATCAGGAGCCCCTGTTAATATAACTTTGCAAAGTCATAGTTACCTTTGAAAGTAAAGGAACCGGGTCGCAGGTCGCAAGCCTCTCTGCGACCTGTCGCAGACAGCGAATCCATTCTCAAGATAATTCCATTTATTTCAGATATCAAAGTACGTTTTGTACTAGTCTCATTGCTTCATAGATTACTGGTGACAAGTAAAGTAGAACTGGTGTCATAGAAAAGAGTGTGAATGAACCTCGACTTCTTTGAGGACAGTCCAGTGCTCAGACCCGACAGTGTGAAGGGTACTCAGACATTGCGACGTGAGGAATAAAGGGACAAACTTGCGTATGTTAGAATTATATTAAACCATAATCATTAACAATAAATTATTATATTTAAATAAATACATAATCATTCTATTATGATTCCAACGTTAATTCCGTGTTAGTGTAAAACTCCACTCGTTTTTTTATCATGGTACGTATGCGATCAGTTTCGACTTGATAATAAGATACAGAATCGATATGAGTAGAAATGCGCAGATCACAATTACCTCTTGAGGCTTCCCCAAAGGCGCGTGGAGGGTCGGTCGGGCCAGAGGCCTCGCCACCCGCGCGTCGGGGGGGCGCGCGCCGACGGGGGGCGCCGCGGGTCTCAGCGCGTTGCCGTTGCACGGCGCGCTACTTTGCGACACTTTCCTCTGATTCGACGACAGCGTCAATTTTAATTTCGCTTTATCTTTTCCCTCTGTGAATCTGATAGTGCTCGTATGGAAGTCTGTCTCTTGTTTCACATCGTTTTTTGTTATATTACTGACGAAATTCGAGCTGTGGTTTGGCGCCACGGCGGCCCGAGGTGGCGGGACCGGCGCGTCAGATATATCGACTAACTTCCTCGTGGAAATGATTGGGTAACGGAGTGGGAGTTGAGGGCGTTCTGGTAACCGGGGTGGGACACTTGGTGACAGAGTTTTCTGCAAAACAAAATTAAATAATGTGCCACGGTGCTCCTAAGAGCGTACATGCGAGTAACGCGCATTCTCATGAACCAAACAGATGACTAGAATAAGCACAGTAAGTAAAGATGTTTGGAAGCTCGTAATAAAAGCGCAACAAAAATTATTACGAAGTGAAGTGCCTGTTCAAAATTACCTTATTGGTTAGACACTAATGGAGTTGATGATCGAAACGGACAACTCATAAAAAGAATATACATTGACTAATTCGTGATCATGATTTTCGCGAATACTTTTACATGCCTAAGGCGATTTATGTAAATTTTATATAAAATGTACGCTAAAAAAGGGTTATAAAAAAAATGCTTTACAAATTGGAAAATCATGACCACTACAAGCATGACAAGCATCTACGCTACACGTTTATGGTGCAACTGACCGCCTTGTCCGTGAGGCTGATTTCCGAGTTATTGGAGCTATTAGGGTAGCTGTCTCGGCGCTGGACATTCTTCCTAGTGAACAGGAACTCCATCTCAGTGAGGAGGTCCAGGGGCAAGGCTTGCGGGGGCGGGGGAGGATCCCGTGACGGCGTCGAGTCGGACGAATCCGATGAAACGGGTGTCGCGGAGCCACAAGAAAACCTGCAGAAAATTAATAAGTTATTAAGCTATTCGTTGGAAGTAATTTGAAGAACATAATTTGGCGTCACTCACAGGGTGGAATCGAGAGAAATTCTTTATTAATAATAAGCGCTCAACTGTCACCGCTAATTGTTAAAACAGCGAGAATACGAAACCCACGTTATCATCTCATATCGAGACAACTGAAATTGATACTTTACCCGGGCCGGCTTTATGGCTGAGAAAGGATAATTTTTAACTGTTCACCAAAATTCTTAACGTACATCAATGTACGTGTTCTTAAAATATTACTTTAAAACCCTTTAAACTATTTCGCTGCAATTAAACTACTCCGTCAACAAAATATGTTATCCCAACTAATATTATAAATGCGAAAGTTACTTTGTTTGTTTGTTTGTTACGCTTTTACGCCGTATCTACGGAACCGATCATCATGAAATTTTGGATACACATAGGTTAAGGTACTGAGAAGGACATAGGCTATATATTACGCGGGCGATGCCGCGGGTAACAGCTAGTACCAAATAAGTTCAAAATTGTCACCAAAATATAACACCACCGAAGCGCCAGAAACGAAATTGCCGCGTTATTATGAAGTTATTTGCAGCTAAACCAAGCAAAGCAGGGAAAAATTGTAAAGAACAAAAGATGGTTATTATTTAGTTTAGTAGTATTAGTTTTGGCGACAAACAAGTAACGAGCAGACGTAATTTCTACATCTCAATTTTTGTTACGAAGTTATAAAGAGATTCAAATATCGATTGATTTAATTTATTTTGTCTCAAAGAAAGAGGATCAATCATTAAAATAGATGACCATTTAGATTTTTAACTTAAAACGATCATTTAAATACATGCCTTTGTTTTTTTTTAGATAAACATTATATGTTATAATATGTAAAACTTATAATTAATAAAGTTACATTGGGATTTTATTGGTGTTTGATTAAAATATATTTTGCAGTACATTGTTGGAAGTGAAACAAAAAAATTAAATGCTCCTTTAATAATTAGGTATATCATTATTTTACAAGTTATTAAATAGATGCTCACTATGAAATATTTAAGTTAGCATATTTTGGTGCAACTTCAGTATTTTTGGAGTAAAAAAGTCAAATTTGTTGGAGTATACGGGAATAAATTGAGGTACAGTTAAATACCATCCGTTGAGAAATAAGAGAGCTTTAATTAAGTGTCAAGAATTTTAAGACTTCCTCTCTAGGCTACGTCGTCATGGCCACGACACTTTCACATAATTTTGGGTGTTAGATTCAGATAAAGGTCCGCAGACCAAATTCATTATAGTGTATTCGTTATATAATTTACTCTACCTGCTATCATCTGTAGTGTTGATAGACGACGGTCTGGAACCGGCCCTGGGAATTTTATTTTTCAGACCTTTCACAGCCGATTTCATATTTTTACCGCCTTGTCGGACCTGGGAAAATTAAATAAACAATATTATTTACACCGTATATAGCTTTTATAACGTATATCGATGATTTTTACACCAACTGGAAGGGAAAATAGAGTGATCCGTGCAATAAAATAGTAGTAGTAAAAACAATTACAACAAGTGCACAAAAACTGTACCCTTACTTTAAAACTTTTTTGTTGTGATAATGCCTGAAGCTTTTCACCTACTTGCCGATCGCTTATAAACTGCGACTTTGCAATTTGTGTAAGTTCAGTTGCAGATAGACAGTACAATAAAATAGAGTTTTTGACATAACAATACTACAACATACACATTATTTTATATAACATTTTTAGCTATACCTACGACAGTTCGAGATTCTCACATAAATACGATTGCATGCAATAAATACTGGCGGACCAGCAAAACCCAGAGAGAATAAATTTTGCAGTGTTCTGATATTCAAAACTTTCACAAGTGTGACATAATGTAAAAGTATTATGAGTGCAATGAGAACTAAAACACAATAATATAAATATAATAACACAATTTAGCGGGCCATCTATATACTAACAGCAGAAAAAAAATTTGCTCTGTACAATTTAAAATAATGTAATACACATTATATGTAGATCTACTTTTAAAAGTTTTAAGAATAAGATGAACTTACTATATTATATCATGGTGCGTTTTATAAAGGATGTAAGGATAAACACCGTCCCTCAAACCATCGAATCAGCCCCTCAAAATGAACAACATTCCTATTCCAATAAAAGGAACTCAAAAAATACTACATTTTTATACAAACCGGCCTGTCGAACACTTTTACACGTGATACATATATATTTTTCTCTCCGTAAGAACCGTCCTTGTACTTCAAGGAATATTCTAAAAAACCGGCCAAGTGTGAGTCAAACTCGCGCAATGAGGGTTCCGTACAATATGCTTCGAGAACACACACACAATGTTCAAAAAATGTTTTATTCAATTGACTAGCGCCATCTAGTGGTGTTTTAGTGAACTATTTCCCTAGATGAACTTATTATTGTGAGTTTACCACTTAATTTTCAAGTGATAGAATTCTTATTATTTTTCCTGTAATCTTCAAGGAATGAACTATATTTTGTAATTTTTTCAAAATTTTCGGCCCAGTAGTTTCGGAGATCAGGGGGGGAGAATGGTCAATTTTTGCCTTCTTTCGTGAATAAAATCAAAAGTATTGATTTTACCCGAACAAAAAAAAATAGTTTTGAAATCCTCATAATGAGCCCTTTCATTTGATATATGACACAGTAAGGTTTGCAAAACTTATTTTTTTAATTTTGTAATTGGGCCCCTCAAAATGACCCTTATTTCAAAAAATCTTTATTTACTTTGCACATCCGTGTTTGGGTCATAGGATTACACTATCTTACCAAATTTCATCTAATTTGGTTCAGTAGATTCGGAGAAAATCGGCTGTGACAGACGGACGGACGGACAGACAGACGCTCGAGTGATCCTATAAGGGTTCCGTTTTTCAACTTTTGTACGGAACCCTAAAAAGAATTAGCGTGACTTACGACTCGAGTCCATCCACAGCTTTCTCAAGGACGCCTCCAAGCGTTACTTCGAGAATGCCGCTCGACATCCCAATCCCCTAGTCGTGCAAGCCGCCAACTACTCCCTACTCCCAAGGGACGTCCTTACCGATCCCGATGATCCCATAGACATCGTTCTAGCCTAGTACAGATCCTCTCCGGCTCCGAGCAGATAAAGGAATCCCACCCTCCGACCCCGTCGCACTCGCCACTGGAACAGAGTGCGTAGAGTAGGACTAGCTCCGATTACTGGTGACCGCCCGGCGGTCCCGGGTCTCTTGCACCCAGGATAGGTCCTTCGGACACCGTAACTTTCAGCCAATACGGCAAAACATGAGAGTTGCTGCTCTCTAAAGGCTTTGCCATTGTTTCTCAGTTCGGCCCTTCAGGTCATGCACGCAAATCGCGGCCCATCAGGCATATGGGAGTTTGCTGTCTCTTCAAGCTTTGCGCACCCAGGGACGCCCAAAGCCGAGGTTCGTCCCTCCCGGGGACCCTTTAGTGATGTTTGCCTTACAGGTTGAGGGCACTCTGCTCTCACCTCAAAAGTCCGGTGAAGTAGCGAAAGCTCATTTGGAGTACGTAGTCTACGTAGTCTTTACAAAAAAAAAAAAAGAATGGCTAATTCGGTTCAGCTGCTCTCGAAATTTGACCGTAGCAACACATTTAGCGATTCATTTTTATGTTAAAGATGTAGTTTTTTTTACTTCGAGTTCCCAAAATTGGCGTCATCGGAAAAGTTGTTCATTTTGACGGGCTTTGGTTTGATGGTTTGTTTGAGGGATAAATGTTGTTACCCCGACGTCTTGAAAATAAAATCTCAACATTACAATGCTATGCGAAATATAAATAGGACTAGAAAATAGTAATTCATAAATTAAAAAATAAATTTAAATATATACGGTACAGTCACACAGACTGAGCTAGCCCCAAAGTATGTTCGAGATTTATATTATGGGATATTAGCGATACTATATTTTATAACAAAAACACATAAAAATAAACAACAAGGAGCCAGATCAAGATGAAAAGATCATTTCCAATCTTGACCTGATCGAATAGATAACAACAAGAAGAAATGTAATTATTTTTTTAAACTAAATACAACCACCGATGTTAAGAGCCAATACAACTTTACTGAATAAGGGTAGTACACATTTTTGTCAGTACAGTGCCCTACAGGACCTTCTTACACCACAACTCGACATGCATGGGACAACTTTTGTCACAACTGGAAATCTTTAAAAATTGTCTTCAGCTTTTTTCAATTTAACATATCGTAACAATGGCCATTGATAATTATAGTAGCAAAGTACAGTTAACTGTCAAAAATGTGTATTACCAAAGACTATATAGAATTACTAAGCTTATCGACTCACTGTTTCTGAAAAGCCGCTTCAGTTTTTTTAAGCCTGTCGATAATAGGCTCGTTTTCTAGGTCAAAATGAAAATAATAGAATTAGTCCTTCAGTTAAATACTCAAACAATATAAGGCACATTTTTTTTTCGTTTAACAATATATGATACAGATAAAGCGCGTCAAAGTTCAAGAGAGGGGGCTCGTGACATCACAGTTCGCTAAAAAAATACCGGACTGTGACTCCACCCGGATTTCAACGGGCTATATCTTTGCCTTTTTTTTGTTTGATTGACAAAAGAATAAATACGTGTCATATTTTTCTATAAAACTAGCCTATTGTCTAGGACAATCTCGTGTTGGCCACGGCAAAAACTAAATAAAAAATCTTTTCTGCGGCAGTTTCGGAAACAGTCTGTCTTATGAACATGACTGATTCAAGAAAGAAGACGGTAAACAAAAGGAACGCTTTAGAAAGTTGTGAATATCAGTACGAGGCATTCGGACAGGACATCTAAAACTCACCGTTTTGACAGCCGATTGAACTGCTGGGTTAGCCTGCAAATATTCATAGTTTAAAGCAAAAACTCCGAGTACTTACAGCATGCAGGCATTTCTTGTTAGAGCACAGGATTTGTGAGGAATGTCATTCAAAATAGTTATTTGTGTCTGTAGTCCTATTTTTTTTATTTTAAAATGAATTAATGAAAATGAAATTTAAAATTTAATCAACCGCTTTTACTTTACGAAATTTTAATACTAGTTTAAAAAATTAGTCCATTGTTTGTTATTTTATATTTCAGCAGATTTTGATCTGACGTTTTTATTCAACCTATAGCAATGCGCGATATAATAAATTTGTGGTTTTTTGTTATAAGAAATAAAGACGGTAACATGCTGCGGTGGCTGCTTGTATTGTTAAAGAAAACCTGCATTGTTTATTTATAATAATTTAGGCATGAAAAATAAAACCTATTTTTACAAAAGCCTTTTTGGCAATATTGTATGCACCACAGAAATGCAACACGTACAATGTTAACAATAGTAAATGTAGAGGTATGATTTGCTATTTAATAAATGACAATCCTCGATATTTTGTTAGTTTATGTTTCAAAAGTAAAAAAAGGAAAAACAATCAAAAAGATTTATAGCAGTCGAGTATAAAATAATAATAAAGAAACTTTTATTTCATAGCTAAGGAACTCGCACACAACCTCAAGCATTCAATGGGTTCTAAGCGGATTTTAGGGATGCTAAGCTAAACCATCCTCCCGCTCCCGTCAACATGGCAAACTTATTTAACATATTATTTCACTTTAAATCAGTTAACGGAAAGCGCGAAATCAATTGTTTAACGCCCGAATACTCAAAGGAATCTTAGATGAATCTATACCTATAAACATTCTCAAGTCTCGTTCTGTCATTACCTAGATATGTATTAAAAGACACAGACAGTCGGAGATTTAAGGTCATCAGTAAAGATTAGCCTTTGAATATTCGGGAGTAAGCTTACGAGTAAGATAAAGAACTGTAATATAATATTTGGTGTAGCAATCGTACTACATTTTAACTTCTAGACGGTGCGTAAAAAAAATACAAAGTGATTCTGGAACATCTCATCTATTACGTATTTATTTCTTTAACAACAAGACTTCTTCTATCCTAATCTTATTTAATGAAATAAAATATGGTGAAAAACAAACGAATGAAAAAAAAACAACACGAGCAGGAGTCGAAGCTGCGACTCGTTGTTTGTATGACCAGTGCTATACTTTTTTTACACTTCGATTCCAAACGTCGTATTTCTCACTCTCCTATACCTATCACCTATATTCATTAAGACTTGCGTCACCTATCACAACTCCTATTGGTATTAGATTTGACTCATGTTGCAATGAAGTTCAAACTCAATTAATATGGTATGAAGTCTTACAATATTTTTACAAGGGTCAATGCTACTTGTCACGGTCAAATGAGACCGCCGCCGTTATTTGCCATTAAAATTCGAACTCCGATTTAAACCTCCGGTTTAAAAGTTTCGGAGCTGAAGTCGGAAGTGAAGGTGTAAAAACAATCGGAAGTTCCAACTTATCGGAATTGGAGTTGAAACTCCGTAACATCCCTAGTTTTGATTATCTATTGCGTTGTTGACATTAGTAATGGAATTAGTATGATAAAAATTCATAAAGTTCCATAGAGTATGGTGATGTAGGTAACTGCTTATTTTTCAGCATATCTGTTATCAAAAAGTTTCAATACACAAGGGTCCTAATTCTCAACACACAACGCTCAAACGCCCATGCCGTATATAGTACCTTATCTTTGACAGTCTTGAAGAATGCCCCGCCCTCCTTCTTGACATTTTTCGCCCAGTCCCTGTACTGCTGCTTCAGCCGTTGCCCACTCCCAGTGTTGAGCTTCTCGGCGTAGTAGTTGCACTCGATTTCAAACTCGTCGTTGAAACCTCGACCAGAGTTTAGTAGCGCCAATCTTTCTTCAATAAACTGTAATAATATTATCATCGTAGTAAAGCTATGTAGAGAGGGTCGCGCACCTGCAGTGGAGAATAAAAAAGACTTGATGATGAAAGCTATGTCATATGCTTTTAGGCAGCTTGAAAAGTCTGACGCCAGTGTTGGCCACTTACACACACGAAAAAAAAAACAAATAATAATCATTGTCGTCTCAATCTCAAAGAGTCATGGACGCATGGCTGGACATGTACCACCCTTGGGGGTGGTACATGTCCAGCGTCCATGACTCTTTGCCATATTACCATTATATTTGCCGATTACCATCATATTTGGGTGTTTTGCCATACTCATCACGCTTGGCAGACCTGTTCCCCCACTTCAACATATTCCTACCCTTCCCTCGCTTAAAACGGTTTCGATAGGCAGAAGCGTCGGAACCAAGATAATGACAGTGGTGTCATCCTCATCCTGCCCGTGGTTGCAAGTATGGCATCGGGTACGCGCACCCGGCCTCCCGAGCTGCTACTTACTCATTTCCAAACCATCCGAGCATATAGCAGGGATGATCAAATACCTTTATCCTACTTCCCCAGTCCAAAAACCTCCTACCCTTCGCTCGCAAAACGATTTTGATGGGCAGCAGCGTTGGAGCCGAGATAAGCCAAACTGCGCTCACCAACCGTCTAACAAGCGTGGTGAGTACGAGTAGAAAGATGAAACCGGGAAAACAATCAGATGAGGAGGAAGATAATTTTGTTACAACCTGTTAATAACTAACCTGTTGAAATATTTGAGACTGCTGTATTTTTTTGAGGAACTCCTGCATGTTTTTTCTCGTTCTCACGAAGGCATCAGGATTAAATGTAATAAGTTGACCGTTTTCAATCCTGAAATAGTAAAAGCACATTACTTAAAACAGGCAAACGATATACCTATATGTTCAACTTATTCAACATATGTTATATACTTATATGTATGATTTATTTCGTATACAATACACTTTTTTTTTCATAGTATACAAAAGGGGCGACCCATCTCGTCAAAAATGCTGGGATTCAATACAAATTGCTGGGCCAGCCAAACTAGTTTGTATAGAAATCCCATTTTTTTTTCGAGTTGGCAGCCTTGTCCCATAGGAAAAGTTGTTTATTTTGACTTAAAGTGTGACCGACGTTTATGATCTCCGCGAGAAGAAAAGCAGTCGGATTTTTGTTCTTTTCACCTAGGCCTGCGTGACAGAAAGATTTGGGTGGCCGCCACCAAATTGGTGGCGCAAACAAGCTTATACCAGGTATGGTAACCTCCACACAATACGGTAGTTGCCTAATGTTAAGATTATATAAAATTTGTTTCTAATGAGACTAATTTCTATCTTAAAACACTATAAAGAACACTTTTAATTTGATATCGATTCGTGTGTGTGATCTTAAAGCTTCTTTAAAGTTGGGTGATTAGGACCATTTTTTAAAGTATGAAAATCTTTAATTACGTTTATACTGTATTTTAGTCTGCAAAATTTATAGCAACTTTTATTATGAAACCATTATCATAAACGAAACATTTCGTATAGCTACCAAACAAAGTTCTCACGCCACCCATACAAAATACAAGCTTGTGACGTCACAAATATGTAGGCATTTCAGCGGCGCATTTTCACGTCTAAAAATTTACGTCTAAAAACATGTGTCTTTAAAACTTTTATAACTGAAAGAGTTTTTTGTTTAGAAATGTATTTCTGTCACTATTGTGTTTATTTTTGGCAGGTCTTTACATAGCAACATGAAAAAATTTTTAGTCAACATGCCCATTATAAATAAATGTATAGGGAGAAATCACATAGATTGAGCTAGTCCCACATAAGTTGTGAACTTTTGTCGTGGGATACTAACTCGATTTATTTTTTAATATACACATATACATATATCAATAACCTGAAAGTGAACGTATTCTATCTTGATCTGACCGGGGTTCGAACCCCTGAACCTGTCATCTCTCGAATAATCATATCTTTTTTGGTACGCCAACATGGTATCTAATGCTCTAAAGCACTTGGAAATCTACGTTTATATTTTTATAGACTAATTAGTGTCCCACTGCTGGGCAAATGCCCCTCTCTCTTCTGCCATTCGTCCCTATATGGTGCCTGTCATTACAAAACCTATCGAAGTAATGTATTTAATTAATAAGTAAAAATATTGTACAAACCAATCAGAAGACTTACTTTATCGCATCTCGGTATCCACCTATTAAACAGACTAGGGCTCGCAGGAACGCTCGAGACACCGCGTCTCCCAGTGCATTCTTATCACTTAACGCTTTCTTTAAAGTATTTACCTGTAAAAGAACACTTTAGGCATTAACGTCACCAATAACAACTTAACAACTTCCTAAAGAGACGCTAAGGCGACGCAAGGGCCACCTTAACCTGTCTTTGCTAATGCCGTACTATTGTTGTTTCTCTAGTTGTTTCTGTATATCTAAGTGTTGGAAATTCATTCTTCACATAAGAAAAAAAATATTCGTATGGTTCCCGGCAGAGTAGAATAGGACCACTCCAAGTCTTCCCGTGGATGTCGTAGAAGGCGACTAAGAAAGCACAAGCTAAACAAAACTACATATAAACATCAAAGAGACCTCTACAACCCGTCTGGCTGGCGTGGAGAGTGTAGGCCAAATCCTCTGACTGCTCTGGCAAATATATGACTCTGGTAGTCATAGAAGGTTGTGCTCCTGCAGTGGAGACTAACAAATACCTGATGATGATGATGATTAGTAAAAATGTGTATGAATGTATGCATAATCGGCTACCAAAATCTTCTTCGATACCGTGACCTACACCATCATTTTGTTCTGTAATTAGAAACATACAAACATACTAATTACTTATTTTTATAATGAAAAAATGTCCATGGATACTTACCAACTCTGGTGGAAGAGTTTCTAAGTCATTATGGGGCGTTCTAAGCTCGTTTACATCTACATCTACTATAACGACGTCTCCTATTTCAGACATCCTTACAGTCTGAAAAGAAAAACGCAAGTTAATACTCAAAATAACAATTTAAAAATCTTGTACAGCGGGGACGATGTGTAAGTGAAGTATTTTATGATCTTACCTGGGAGGAACAATGAAGACTCTGTGATAAATTAATAAATATACACGGACAAATCACACAGATTGAGCTAGCGCCACAGTAAGTTGTAATCTTATTTCGTAGGATACTAAATACGACATTACAACCGTTTAAAGTATCTGTTAGCGACTTTCCTATAGGACTGCAGTTTAATGCTGGATTGTAAGAAGTGATAACTATTATACATGTAATCTTCAAAGCAAAAACATTCAATAAAAAATAAGCTATGGAAAAAAATACTACGCGAGGAGAATTCGAACCTGCGACTTGTCGATCCTACACGTCGAGCTACTTCACCATATCTCATCACTGTTCTTCCCCTTGTGCGAATAGCACAAGGGGAAGAATCAGTACGTCAAAAAAGACAACCCAATATTTGAGTCTATGTTTGTTCGTGCTAAGTTCTCTGAGCGATCAAAATTGCTCTCTGAGGAATAAAAAAGAAATAAAATAAAAACTTACCTCCATAACACTCTTAGGAACTCCAATAAGAAAGGGCATAGGGGCAAGTAGGTAATCTACAAGATGTTTCGGGAGTATCGGTATGAATATGTGTTGCCATGTCATCGGGAAGAGCGTGGCGTTGGCGGCTTGCACGCACGCGGACAACCGCGACGGTTTAGACGCCACTACCGCTACTCGCCTTTCGTTTAGTAACGCGGCCCATAGCCCGATCATGCTCTTTGGATCCAGCGCGCTGAAGTATTCCGTCAGGTTATACTGAAATAGAAGATTTACACGTTATTGGATAACGGAATTAACAGTTGCACCATTTGTATTATGCTTGTTCTGTACAGCCGTGTTAAGAAGCCACTTTTGAAGTTTCTCATCACGCGTATACTACGCGGTAATTCTACTTAACGGTACTTTTTAGGGTTCGCAGTCGAATAGCAATAACCGAATCCTTACATATAGATTCGTCATGTCTTCTGTCTAACCGTATTATTCCAAAATTTTTAAGACTACACAGTTGAAACTTGTAGACGTATTCTATGAACTTCTTCTTCTCTATAAATAGCATTGAGGCTCCTAAAACCATTTTTTTCAGGTAATCGTTAATAGTTAGGCGAAGCCCCGATTGTTTCCGTTCAATGTCACAATTTTCTCGTACTTTTCTGGCTATTTCTCGTGCTTGAGAATAATTACTGCATTTAATTTTTTTACACGCGATGTAGAAGCGGATGAAGTCATTTTATTTTAACACACAACATCACAGAACGGCGTGAGTGAGATTAAAATCGAAACGCTGACGATGCTGACTCGTGGCGTCCTAAGCCTTTTGGCTGTCACAATCATGCCGGTTTTGCCAAATGCCAAATAACAGCATCTTTTAAATAAGCTTCCTAAATTTTAAGTAGTTTTAATTATTATTATTCATTTAGATATACATACGTTTATTACATTAAATAACTTTTAGCTTCCTTATTTATATCTTGCTTCCGCAAACAACAAACTCCAGAAGTAGAAAGTGTTATTGATACTCACATTTTCTGGAATACTTGAAAGTTTAGCGTGTGGACTCTAACCGGTGAACACGCTGTGGTCCATGTTGTAGGTCATTTTAAGAATTTGACCCGGCAACGGCGTTCTCAATCGGCATTTAGATATTGCCTATACTTCTCAAATTTCCTGGAATGCTTGGTAGTTTTTCATTTGGACTCTGACAGGAAAACACGCTGTGGCCCGCGTTGTAGGTCACTTTGAGGGTATAACCCAGCAAGGGCGGTCTCAATCGGCTTTACTGTAGAAAGTGTCTTTACTACTCACATTTTCTGGAATGCTTGGTAGTTTTACGTCTGGACTCTGGCAGGTGATCACGCTGTGGCCTACGTCGTAGGTCACAGTGAGCATGTGACCTGGCAAGGGCGGTCTCAATCGACATTAATGTAGAAACTACCTTTACCACTCACACTTTATGGAATGCTTGGTAGTTTTGCATCTGGATTCTGACAGGAAAACACTTTGTGGCCCGAGTAGTAGGTCGCTTTGAGGGTAAGACCCGGCAAGGGCGGCCTCAATCGACATTACTGCAGAAAGTGCATTTACTACTCACATTTTCTGGAATGCTTGGTAGTTTTGCGTCTGGATTCTGGCAGGTGAATACGCTGTGGCCCGCGTTGTAGGTCGCTTTGAGGGTTTGACCTGACAAGGGCAGTCTCAATCGACATTACTGTAGAAAGTGCCTTTACTACTCACATTTTCTGGAATGCTTGGTAGTTTTGCGTCTGGACTCTGGCAGGTGAACACGCTGTGGCCCGCGTTGTAGGTCACTTTGAGGGTGTGACCCGGTAAAGGCGGCCTCAACCGACATGACTCTAGAAAGTACGTAAGTTCGCCTCGCTCTGGACTGTTCAGAAGATTTGCTATACAATTTAGTAACCTGAAACGAATGTTTAACGTATATTTCACAAAAATTGTTGAACATGTTGTCATAACTAGAAATTAATGCTAATGGGAATTTAAACAAAGCATATCTTAACTTAAATACAAATATAGTAGCTACTAACGAGTTCAACTTTTAAGATTAACTAATTGTGCCTACCTAAAGAATATGCTTATTAACCAATGTTATCATACTGATATTGAATAAAGCAAGCTTCTCTGTAGTAACAGAGATTATTCGCATAGCTAAGGATATATTAGGTAAAAAAAAGTTCGTCGTTCATTAAAATATTTTTTTATGAGGACAGCCTCCGTGGCGCAATGTTTAACACGCCAAAATGCTACACAAAGGATTCCGGTGTGACAGGCAGGAGTGGATGAAATGAGAACTCCTTCCAGCTCCGCAGATCGCGACCTGAACTCACGTCAGGCCATACAGACAAAATAGTCGACTAGGCATTAGATCAATCGAATTTTTATTGGTTAAGTTGACGCGACCTAATTTAGCATCGTCGCAATCTACCGCAAGATGGCATAAGCGGCCAGAAAAGACGGAACATTTTTACGCGATACTGGTCGTTTTGAGTGTGTAGATAAGGCTTAAAATCCTATCACAGTACACTGTAGTGTGTGCTTGCGGCGTCGCCGCCGTTTCTGTATAATTTACGCTTTCAGATAAAAATTAGACATCATCATAAGCTAGAAATATAAAACTTTCGCATCCGAAACAATATTTAAGTTTTAGTGCTATAGCAAATGTTCCAAGTTAGTAATGACATTTTAAAGTAGGTATTTTGTTGACGCAATATAAATAAAAAGACAAAGACAAGCCAATAAGTTAAAGCATTACACTAAATAGAAAGACAGTAGTTAATGTATTGTCATTAGCATTTACCGATATTGCCATAAGATTAGGCTATTATTGAAATCCTTATTGTCATAGACTTTTTTCTTGAAAGTATAGGTAATTAGCAAGATAGCAAACATTTGAATAACGACAAATAACTATGAGTCACCAGTCACCACTGGTGATTATTTTGAGCGGAGTAGGAAAGATAAGATGCCAGATACAGTATACAAATAATTCGCAACAGCACAGTTGTGAATGAGCATGAATCACAACATGTCCATAGATACAACGCCAGCTTGCATTTGCTTCTCGAGCGACTTTAAGCAATTTTAAGCGGTCTTACATTTGGATCGGAACAAAAATATTTCGAGATTCTCCATGTTTCGAGAATTCGTCAAGCCGTTGATCCCGGTTGTCATCGTTAACAGCAATTGTTAAGCTATGTTAGATGCCTTTAGGCAGCAGCTCGAAAAATATTACACATAGCTGTGTGTAACCAAACGACGAACAACTTTCCTCAGACGGTAAACATCAGAAAACAAAAAATAATTTGACTAATTAGAATTGACCTTCAACACGAAATAAGCAATCAGCTGATCGAGTTTAAAGGGGAAGTCAATTTGTTTCGTATTTTATTTTTGTCCCTGGGGATAGTTGTTTAAAATCATAGACTGATCATGCCCCATATTTTTTTTCTTAGCCTGTTGTTGCTATGTCCCACTGCCGGGCAAAGGCCTCCCCCTTACTTTTCCACACGTCTCTGTCCGCTGCTATCATTTGCCAGCCAGGCAAGAACTTGTCCAGATCGACCCACCATCTTGTTCTGGGTCTACCTCTACTAAGGCGGTCATTGGGTTGCCAAACGGATGTTAATTTTGCCCGAATGTCTGGCTACATTCGCCAGACATGTCCCGCCCAGTTCCATTTAAGTCTGGCAGTTTTTGCACCCACATCTGCAACGAGCGTCTTGGAACGCAGTTCGGTATTCCGCACTTTATCTATAAGGCGGAGGCCTAATATGCTACGTTCCATTGCCCGCTGGCAGACCTTGAGTTTGGACTTCTGAGCCTCAGTCAAAGACCAAGTCTGTGTGTGACCGTGAAGTCTGTGAGCCTTAGGTCATGATAGGCAGGATGCAAATAAATATTATATCGCCATTTTGTTACACATAATTTGTCACTTTACGAACGCTTTATCTCTGCATCTTTCTTTCTCTCATCTGAGCATTTTCCTGGTTGTATCTTAAGCTGTGAGTTGTGATGCCTCGAAGCCCAAAACTAGCTATTTTGAGAGCAATCGTGGCGTAATATGATTTAGCATAGTTTTTACGGTCGGCCACCTGCCTGACGCCAACTCTCCTTCGATAACTTTAGAACCGCGAACCTGTACCTGTGAAAATGGAATATAAGTATGTGTCCATTTTGGGAATCGAACCCGTTGCAACTCGTTTGCATATTTACCACTGTGCCGCGGAGGCCGTCATACTTTCGCTTTGCCATATGCCCAGCTTTGCACATGAACTACAACTATTATGGCTGTATTTGTTGGAGATGCAAACCAACTTTCTGTAAAATTAGCATCATAATCTATCACAATGAACAAACATTTCGCTTGGCGCAAGATTGTAACTTACAAGGAATTAATTTTATATTTTAACTTTAATATGTTAGTACTCATGTTTGCGCAGGCTACATAAGAACCACATCCTGACGTTCAACTGAGCATAACTTTTAGTAAAGGTTAAAGTCCTACATGGCACCTATGTACCTGAACCGTGGGGATCAACATTGGTACTTATTTTAATTACGTGTACTTAGCAAGTCTATGCAGCAGCATTAGCTCGTTATATCTAATGAGCCTCTTACACGAGGCCAGTAACCGAGCCAGAATCATCAGTCCATAAAGGGCTATCCACACATATTTGTGGTCAGGGCTCTGAGTAGGCCATTCTCGTTATTCCATCGAGACAGTCTTGTCGGGGATGCGTGTTCACACAAATCAGAGAACTCGGTATTAGTGTTGTCTTTGTTGGTCAAAATTTGTCGGTAATTGTCAGGCAATTATAATGACAAAGAAATTCGGTCTGTCAAGCAATAGTTTGTTGCACAAAAGGTCTTTTTGCACATTCAACATTGTAGACAGTGATGCACTGGTAGGGCACCCGGGCGTGCACAAGACGCTGAAGTGACGGCTTGAGATCGAGTTCATTACAAATTCTTTTTTTGTTCTTTCCGGTACAGCCGGAAATGTGTACATAGCGCAAAACTTAAGCCAGTAATTTTATTGGCTAGTAAGTTACCAGCGTGGCTTAATGTGGCCGCATACATGAAGCCAATCGACTGACTTATTGGTACTGGCAAACTGGCCTGGCTTGGCTATTGGCGTCGTGTAAACGGCCCATAAAATACATCAACCTAGTCCAATGTGAAAGCGATCCATTAAATCTTTAATGGATTGATTTAACAATAGACATTTCAATCAATACTTACTTGTAAAATATATCGTGCCACGGTAAATGTGATAGTAAAACTAGTGCTGATTTCGCCTTTGGATCATATCGACAAAAACAAAATGTGTATTTGGAATCTTCAGTCGTCAATACAAATGAATAAAGTTGCACGAATGGTCTGAAAATATTTAAAATATAGGTATTAATAATAATAAGTACGTAAACATAATACAAGCACTAAATGCATGTCTTTCAACAATTTATTTTTAAGTTTGTTACTGGCCCATGTAATATAGCTTTCAGTTTAAAATTGGTAGAGTTTTCGAGATCATCCATTAAAAAAAATACACTGTCCGTCTTTCTTATTTATTCGATCGAATTAACAGCAGTCGACTGTACGTATAATACTATGTGTACAGTCGACTGCTGTTAATTCGAAACTCGACGAACGGTTCCAAATTTCGGGAGAAGTAAGCAGTCGAATTATTGATTACATAATAATAATAAATTATTAACTGTTTATTTTTATTCATACCTCTCTGCAATCTGATGACTGAATTAACGCGTCGTTTTGTTACGTAGCGGTGATATATTTGTTCGAATAACTAAGAGATTTTTTTTTATAGCCTAATTTGTGTCCCACTGCTGGGCAAAGGCCTCCCCTTCCTTCTTCCTAAGAGATTAAAATTTATAATTTTTTTCGAAATCTATAGAGATATTCGAGGGAACTCCTGATAACTTTGAAATACTTCGTATTATAAATGAGTTTGAAAGAATTTTCGCTGGATTGAATTAACGAGAGGTGACTGTAGTATTGAAGTATAAATTTACAAATATTGGCGTTATGGAAACTTATTATATTTTTAATAATACTTGGACATTATTTACAGAGAAAGTCCAACGTGACTTGTAACGTCTGAGATGATGATGATTAAAAAAAGAATAATCAACTGAAAGATCCTGTATACCATCATTCCATTATCAAGTTGAGCCGGTTATTACAGTTTTTGTATATATACAACAATTTCGTAATAGGTACTCACTCTTCAAATTGACATGGGAATGTAAATTTTGGTATATTTTTCAACTCTTCTTCATTCTTGTATGACTCTGGATACTTTCTGATAACGTATGGTTCCCTGACATGATCTCCCGGTGATACTTCACAAAACAATTCAAACAGACGAACAGCATCTCTGAAAAAACTCATACAATTATTATAAAAATAAGTGTTTCCTGTTCATGTCTTAAAGGATGATAGAGGATTTTTTCATTATTGAAAACATAATAGACAGCCTTGCTATAACATTTATATAGCCTATGTCAGACTATAGCATAAGGCAAGGATTCTGAAGATACTTCACACATCCAAATCTGTTAAGGCATTTAGAAGTTGCTAGTGGGTGAAAAAAGAGGAAATGAAATGATGGTGGAAAAACAAACACGCATACATACATGAACTGTAAAATCATAAAATACCTTTGGAGAGTCGTCTAGAAAATAAATTACTCTTGCCTGGCATGCAAGGCATTTGCGAATGGCAAATATACCAAAGATACCGTAAAAAATAGATATGTATTGAGCACAACTGTTTAATGCAAACAGAACTATAGTAATATTAAATGGGAAGAGATATATCCATGACATATGTAGATCTTTAATATATGGTAGTATCCTCTGCTGGTTCATAGTGTGGTATGATTGAGGAGATAAACATAAAACTTCGTAACTAGTTCTATGTAGAACTTACTAGTTATAATATAAAGACATGATTCGTTATTTATACTTTGACTTAGAAACCCCATAAAAATGTTTTCGGATGCTGCAAAGCATGTTAGTAAAGATAACATTGCTGAAAAATATTAAAAGCTGCTAAAATAATGTCTTAATATTGCTTGTCGAAAATCAGCAGAGGACATGCTATCAGAACTATTTTCTACATTTAGAATAATAGTAGATAATGCTTCTTGTTGTTGTTAAAGGTACTGTGGTATGCAACATTAGTGCCACAAGTGCCTCAACAGAATTACATCATCTGCGAAAATTGCAACTCTAGCTCTCACAAATCATGAGATACAGCTTTATGACAGTGGATGGACAGATGGTTGGACGAATGGACATGGAAGTCTGGGTAACAAGGTTCCATTTTTACCCTTTGGGTAAGGAGCCCTTACAACCAGTGGACTGAGTTGTAAAATCCTTTCACCAATATATTTTATTTTCAAAAAAATTGGTGACCCTTTCTAAAATGCTACATTGTAACCCAAGGTATCAAAAATTTGCCTTTAAACATCATTAACGGGCGAGCACAGCCTAGACTATTGATGTCTCTATCTGATCATGTTCTTGCATATTCTTCTGAGATGCTTCAAAACCCTGGGGTCCAGGGGCCCAAGTTGACCCCGGGGCCTTGAGACTGTATGATAAAAGTGAAGAGCATGCAGACGAAGCTGTGGGAAACAGCTAGTATGCAAATACTTCAGTATAGCAGCAGTGGCACAATCACTGTATCTATGAGACCGCAGGAAATGCAATTTATGCTCTCCAATTGAAATCAAACAGCATTTATTTATAGTAGCGCGATTGATAGATAGCAACAAGGGAGATGTGGATGGGACAATTTATTATTGCCAATGAGGGTTAGTTGAGCATGATTGCTTGACAATTGGCTGCAACCTTCAAAATTGCTACCACCTGCAGCGCTGTTTTATGAGTGTTTTGTATAGCAAATGTAATTTAACAATTACAATAATCATACTTTATTATTACTATCCTATCCTAACTAATCCTAATCCTAACTAATATTATAAATGCGAAAGTGAGTTTGTTTGTTTATTTGTTTGTTTGTTACGCTTTCACGCCGTATCTACTGAACCGATCATCATGAAATTTTGCATACACATAGGTTAGGGTACTGCAAAACATAGGCTATATATTACGCGGGCGAAGCCGCGGGTAACAGCTAGTAATTGTATATATTTTTTTTAACATTATGCTCTAAATGGTCATTCAACTCTTTTCTTAAACTGGATATTAAACATACGACTTTAATAATTGTAGCCTCTCCATAGTGTGAGTTTCTCTCTAATGAGACAATAAGACAAAATATTGCATTTTGCATCTTTTAACATAGCTAGAATAGCACACAAGACACATGTCATTCATGAATGCGTTACAAGTAGTAGGTTGAGCATCTGGCGAACATTGTGTTGCACAGTTTAAGTACAGTAGAATCAGTATCAGTTAGAATATGCCCTAGTAACTGAACATTTTAATGTTCAGTTACTAGGGCATATTCTAACATTGTTGTTATAATATGCCCTAGTAACTGAACATTTAAAGGATGAGTTAGACATTGAGAGGGAATGCAGAGCATTGTCAGTCAGATAGGCAACATGTTGGCTCATAGATTCACACTCTGTAATGTACAAGTCAAACCAACGCTTTGTAGAGCATATTGTCAAACCTTCTACACGTGTGCTCTATGGACCAACTGTAAGTCTAAAACCTACAATGCTCTGCGGATTCAGTATAACCATAGATATCAGAATATAGTATAACCATAACTTCAGGGCTTTGTTGAGGCTCCCTCGATTCTGTAGTGCATCCGGCATGTTTGCGGATGCTGGCATAGATGATTTCTATGCTATTGTTCGCAAACAAATCTGCCTCGATAGTACGAAGGATGAGATCCCTCTCATCCTTCGTACTATCGAGGATCGCTCCAACA
The DNA here is from genome assembly GCA_963082605.1 of Rhodophaea formosa. Taxonomy (NCBI): domain Eukaryota; kingdom Metazoa; phylum Arthropoda; class Insecta; order Lepidoptera; family Pyralidae; genus Rhodophaea; species Rhodophaea formosa. Next base: position 12,413,173 of record OY720203.1, on the reverse strand, counting down.
GAGTCCTGAGACTCATTGATGAAAGAATTGATGCGGACATATATAAGAGGCACACAGACCTCCATATTAATGCATTAAACCATTGGTATTAAAAATTATTATAACATTGAATATTTTACACACCTTATATGCATATACTTGTCTGAAATAAATAATTTTTATTTTATTTTAAGTTATTTTATTTTTATTGGATTGTCAGATCTCGACAGACAAGTCCAGGTAAAGCTGAGATTACTACCTTTTCAAATTGTATAAATGTAGTAGCCAAGATAAAATATTTTTCTAAGGTACTTCATGCATTCAAACAATAAAACTGTCAACTTTTATTATTTTAAGTACTTATAAGTTGTCTTTATTTAAATTTAGAGTACAAAATAGTGTAAATTTTCACTGAAGTAAAAGCATTGCCATCTTGTGAGAAGCAAAACTATTGATCACAAACTTTACACAAAGAACAAATTTACCAATAGATAAATGAGGGATGTATACTGTTGGCAGAGTAGTTGTTGGCATTCAATTGGTAAATTTTATTTTCCGATGTATAAACGAAATAAATGCTATAGAAATAATAATGCTATAGAAATCTTTTACTGGTTGTTGTTTTTTTTTTCGTATGTGCAAGTGGCCAACACTGGTGTCAGATTTTTCTAGCTGCCTAAATGCATCTGACATAGGTTATGACTGCCATCAATGATGACAGCTTAACTGCCTCCGTGGTCCAGTGGTTAAGGCGTTTGCCTTGTTGACCCGGGGGTCGGAGTCCCACGGGAAGCATACTTTATTAAGTTGTTTCCAGTTTGGCTAAGACATTGCAGGCATGAATCACCTGATTGTCTGATAAGAAAGATGATTCCGTGCTTCGGAAGGCACGTTAAGCCGGTGGTCCTGGCTACCATCTGGTAGTCGTTAAAGGATCCACGTCAGAGGCCGAGAGGCGGTTCCGAAGAACTCTGACACCAGGGTGTGCATGGTCGACTAAACGTGTCACCTACACGAAAAAAAAAAAAAAATGATGACAGCCGGGACCAACAGCTTTATGTGCCTTCCAAAGCATGGTAAAGTGGTTCTTTGTGTAAAGTTTGTGATCAATAGATTCGCTTCTCACAAGATGGCATACAATCAGGCTTTTTATACTTTTTTTTCTAATATATTTTCCATAACTACAAGTTACAAGTGTTCAGTGTTTGAAATATGAATAGTGTTTCTAGGCTGCATGTGTGTGAGGAGTTGTAGGAAAAATAATATGTATTAATTGACAGGCTTCAATAAATTATAACTATTTTATATATGTAACATATGATGATGTGAAGTATCTATATTTGACGAGTGCTGTAGACTGTAAAACATGCTATGGGGCAGATTAAGTCAACTCAAAACCTACAATTAAACAACTGTTTTTGCCATTTGACAGTCAGGTTGGACATATACTTGACTGTCTGATCAGATCCGATAGATTCAGTAGCATCCACAGATTTTAGATTACAGTATCAATTTAATTGAAGCCACACAACTTTTACTTTTTCCATGTTAAGTTCCTATTAACTTTAGTTTAGATACTACTTACATGAAAATAGAATCATGCCATTATTACAGCTCCGTTTAGTTTACTTGATTATAAATATTGTCCTTCTAATGACAAGTAAATAACTGAATTATCAGGAAACACGGTTCAGAAATAATATATATACCGGAAAAACTAGCAAGCAGCCTACGCATAGCGGCTTAATTTTATGCTCGTAAATAAAACGAAAGGAAATAGGCAAATAAAAGCAAAAATACAAAATGGAGTTTTGTTATTCATCACAACCCATACACCATATGGACCAAGAGCGAGAATAACTGTATGAGCTCCAGAATTCAGAGAAGTTACGGCTTTCGGTAAGCGTTAAGGGGTCCTGTTCAAATACACTGTAGACAAACATACAAAGATTCATAATTACCTTACTCTGGAACCCATGTCTCGACGTGGACTTTGTGAAAATTTGATTACATCTTACAAGGGAACTAATGGTTACGATCTATATGTAAAATATACCCATCACGAAACATCACAAGCCATAGAACCCTACTTTCCAATCTTGATAGACATTTTTACGATTTTATTACAATTTCCAACCAAACTAACTAGGTACGATTACGAAAGACGATTAATCATTCTCTGTCTAACAGCGGACAACAATCGGAAGGAAGAATATGACGTTATTTGGACCAATCACAAATCAGATTTCTTCCCAGTTGACAGTTTTTAACTCGTTCTCATTGGTTTAAAGTTATGTCAACCAACGTCACTTTCATGAAATAACAAAAAGAACCATGGTTTGCGGGCTGGTGGTTTGTCCGCCGTGCTGCGCTGCGTAAATAGACTAGTTTTTAAACACTTTAGTTAAGACATAATAGCTTCGAGCAACACGGCCTCCGTACCGGACGGAGGGAGTGGGCAAAGCGACAATTTACTATGACAATTTTTCTGGCGTTTTTTGCGGGGGGAAATGTGCACACAAGTTTAGTTCTGCACACCTACATACAAAACTTAAACTGTCACTTGATAGTAATTATGACATTGTCACAAAAAATGACATAAAAAAGAAAAAATAATTTGTGTACAGATGAGTCACAGAACTAACACATAGACATGCATATGCCTAATTTTGGCTTGTACCTTGACAGAGGGGAATGCAGCGTATGGCTACTCCCTTCCGTGTTGCTCGAAGCATAATAGGTATGTTAAATTAGGGTACGCACGCTCCGCGACGCGATAGTCGCGTCGCGTCGCGCGACAGAAAAAAGCAAATCATGGGTGCGCGGCGCACTGCGATTCGGCAGTCGCGTTTTAGGGATGGGGCGTTATGACTTTTCGTTTAAAATCGTAACAAAACTGTTATTCGTTTGTTGTTGTATTACGTTGTTTACTTCTTCGTTAACTTTTAGAATCGTTACGAAACTGTTATCCGATACTTGTCGTAAAAACAAAGCTTTTAAACATCAAAAATACCGCTCCCACCCGTCTGGCCAGCATGGAGAGTGAGGCCAATTATTTCTTTGGCGCATAAAATCAAACATATGAAAACACACAAGATACAACTACTATGAAAGTTATAATGTTTACTATGAAGAATTACTGATTTAGAAAATTCATTATCGCGATGAACCTACTTCGATCTTCAAAAGTTGCTATGGAGAAATGCTTCACAGTGAATGTTCAACATCTTTAGAATAGAATAGAATAGAAAAATCTTTATTCAGTGATTTACAAACGGTACAGTACAATAACAATAGTTAACATTAAGTTAGTTCAGTTCACCAATTGGTTCCACTCAGCATACATTGCTAACTGTCATACAACAGTCGGCAACACTGGTCTTCCGTGGAAGCACAATAAAATAAAAATAATTTTTTAGAGGTGCTGTTGGCAACGTCTACAAGTTTAGCGTGAAATATAAGTACCCACAGTTCTTACAAACACAACTAGGTGTGTAATCAATCATATTAGATATACATAAAGTAAAAATATTTACTCGAGAATTAACATAGAGAATAGAAAGAAAGAATAGGGGAAATTTAGATAAAGTATTTCTGTCCGGAGTAATATCAAAGTTGCATTTCAAGAAAATACTGTTTGGAACTTCGCTTAAAAACTGAAACTGATGTAGAGTTTTTAATAGGTGGCGGCAAATTATTCCAACATTTCGTAGCAGCATATCGAAAGCTACCACGAAATGCGGAACATCTATATCGTGGACAGATAAGTAAAGAGGAAAATCTTGTGCTTCTGCTAGAAAAGTTTAATTTTTGAAATAAATATGTTGGGGTCCTATTATAAATGATTCCAAACAATAAGACTGATAAGTGATATGAGCGACGTGAAGCCATGTTCATAAGTTTGTGTTTATTGAGAAACGGAGTAATATGAGACCTTCTAGGAACTGGAAAGCAGAATCTTGCGCAAGCGTTTTGGACTCTTTGTACTAATTTTATATTTACGTCCAAGAAGACAATGGCCAAAAACTATGTCACCATAATTTAGTTTTGAAAGAATGAGACTATCGCAGAGTTTATTACGTAATTAATTTCTTTACACAAAACAGTAAACATAAACTAAAACAGAAACAGTAACTATGATGTTAAAAGTGGCCAAGTCTTATGACTTTCGGCTCTGTCTACCCCACTAGGGATAAAGACGTGATAATATGTATGTAGTAAACATAAACCAGTAGGCAATGAATTGACACTGTGTGTTTCTGTTGGTTTGTTTCAATATGACTTGGTTTATTATGCTTGTGTCTTCAAACTATACAATTTTAAATATTAAAATCTCCCGACCCCGTAACATCTCCAATAAAATTTGCAGTACGGTGCTACACCACACCTATTCAGGATATTTGCATCTCAACTCGATTAACATTAGAAAACACGTTTTTATTTGAGTTGGCACATCACTAGTTGGCTATGTCCTGCGCAATGTTGCCAGGTTTTACTTTTGTTACTTTTTTGAAAAAGTTACATAACAGTTAGTACAAATAAAAAACAATACTAAATAAGGATTTATCGTTTATTGTGCTTATTTGCAATAGTAATATTAAGTTCTAATTCCAACGATATTTTCCAGTATTATAGATATATTAAATACGGGAGTATTAATATGTAAACACTACTTAGAACTTAAAATTGCTTAGACATGGCTTATTAAAGTTACTAGGAACTCAATAAAGAAATAAAAAAATCTAAGTATGTTCGAATGGGTTAATTATCCAAAAATCGAAAGTAACTTTAAGTTACGCCAAGGGTATGAAAGTTACAAATATGTAAGAAATGTTAATATAATGGCAACATTATCGCGCGACTGCCGAGTCGCAGTGCGCGCGTCTTCATAGATCTCCATACGTTGCAAACGCGTTTGCGACAGATCTGTCGCAAAAATAGCAACAATAGGTATGCGACGGCGCGACTATCGCGTCGCAGTGCGCGCACTTCTATGGCACTCCATACGTTGCGAATTTTGCGACAGCAAATCGCGTCGCGGTGCGTGCTTACCCCTTATTCACATTTATAATATGTCATCCCCACACCTGCCCCAGTTCTCCGGTGTGTTTGATTGCTTTGAAAAACAGTGTTTGCTGCTACTGTTCATAGTTGCATGTTACACGACGTCTCTTATACTCTCTTAAGTAGTACTTGAATTCGTTTGTAAATAGCTACTCTGATTATTAACTCACACATTGACATGTGCACGGATTTAAAGATTCGTTTGTAAAAGTATTAAATAGGCATAAATATGCCCTCCGCTTGTATAAACCTTAATTCCCGTGTCCTTGCAGCAATCTATTAATTTAAAGGTTAGTATTTATGTATGTGAATAAGTAGGATATTACCTATAAAATGACAAAACTATGTTTACAGGTTGATCATGAGTATAATTATGGACTATATTTCTAAAAACTTGGGGAAAAATGGAGGAGTTTCTTTACAAGTTTGGGCTACACAAGAGGCAGGATAGAGACATTTGAATTGATGATATGAAAAATGGAGTGTCTGAGGCTTCGAGCAACACGGAAGGGAGTAGCCATACGCTGCATTCCCCTCTGTCAAGGTACAAGCCAAAATTAGGCATATGCATGTCTATGTGTTAGTTGTGTGACTCATCTGTACACAAATTATTTTTTCTTTTTTATGTCATTTTTTGTGACAATGTCATAATTACTATCAAGTGACAGGAGTTCTTGGCGGGAATTTTAGCGGACTACACGGTGTCTGTTTTGGATTGTTTCGCAAATTGATTCTAGTGGACTTTATAATCCGAAATTGGTGTTATTTTGTGTTATAAATGCCCATATTTAAGAACAATGTGTAGAATAACTAAAATAGACTGTCATTGTGCGGCTGTAGTGAGATTTACATAGCGGGCTGGTGGTTGTCCGCCTTGTTGCGTCGTCAATGATGAAACCAGTGGATTCACGAAGAGTTGTCGCCAGGGGCTCCGTGAAAACAACGAGATGAATTACACCATCATTTCGTTGACAACAATCAAGAATAACTCGCCAACTGGCGAAATAAATGAAGAAAGGCTCAAAAGGACTTGTATCCAGCCCCCGTAGCATGGCACGCGCGACAACGTTTATCGACTATCGCCATCTTGTTTTCCGCAATACTGAAGAGCGAGAAGTAGATAGTTTATCGCGAGATATAAATGGCGTCGCGGGAGCCATGCTACGGGGGCAGGGCCGTAAAACAATATATATATATAAAAAAAAAAAAATATCAAGTGACAGTTTAAGTTTTGTATGTAGGTGTGCGGAACTAAACTTGTGTGCACATTTCCCCCCGCAAAAAACGCCAGAAAAATTGTCATAGTAAGTACCTAAATTGTCGCTTTGCCCACTCCCTCCGTCCGGTACGGAGGCCGTGTTGCTCGAAGGTCTGAGGTGATTAATACTTATTATTGTATCTTTATCACAATAATATTGGGCACAAATAACTTTAAAAGATGAACAGGAGTACTAAATGTTTTCCTTGTGAATTAAATAATTCTTTTAAGGAATAATATGAAGCACAACAGTGCTGATCACAAATTTTGTATTGTGGGTTTTAAAAATAAATTATTAGTGATTTTGCATCTACTATCAATAAAAAAAAAACAGAGGAGAATAAAAAAAGCCCTATGGTTTTCTTTTTGGCTAGATAAATACTAATCTAAGAAAGGCAAAATTTAAAACAAGTCTTGCTTGATTATTTCAGGTGCGCTACAAACTCCTGCTAGACTACGTGCGGAACGCTGACGACTCTTCCGTCAGACACCTCTCCACGCGGCTTTGGGAGGAGGGCGAGCGGGAGGTCGTCAAGGGTCTGTCCCTTATCTATAAGAAGTTATAAAGTGTAAAATAAAAGACTTTTCGGTCGCTTCAAATGTATAGAATAATAATACATACACATCAAAATTTCATAAACTTTTGTGTTATTATAATGTAACTAAAAGGATGTCTTCCACTGCTCTATATTTACAAAAAACAGACTTTCATGTATAGTTATCAGAACTCAACGCGTGTGCAAAATTTCATCCTAATCGAAGACCGGGAAGTGGGTCCAATTAAGATTCCAAGATTTTCTTTCATACAAGTGAAGCTAATAAAAGCGTGTTAAAATTTATATTGTAAAATTGTACATATTATTATTTCTCCATATAAGGTCAATGTGGCCAAAACCGTCTGCGGGGCTAAACCATATAAACAAGTTTGTGACCAATCTAAGAACAGCACGCAATTTCTACTACGAGTCGATAAAACAACATTACTTTTAAGTTCAAACTAAATTTAAAAGATGGCGCTATATCCTCCGCCAATGAAAAAACATGCGATTGAAATTCAATTTTCTTGCTAACGCAAAACACGAGTGTGGAGAGGTGCAGAAAAAAAATAGTTTTACTGTCTAATTCTACATTTACGGGGTCGATAGCATCAAAAACGAATTGTTTAAGGTACGTTTTCACGTTTTTTAATACATATCATACATTAAAACTAATTGCGTGTGAGTTATAAAAGGTCAAAAATGTACAACCTCAAAACTGTAAAGTGGGAAAAACCGTCAAAAATTGACGGGGCTATATCAACGTATGGCGGTTTTTCCCGATTCCAGAAATAGTCAACATTTTTGAGAAGAGGAACATTTTTATGCACTTAAGGATATAGTTTTAGGAATTAAAAATGCGCGTCAATGAAAGGATATAATATAACGGATAGCAAGAATATAAAAGGGCATAATTGTATATATATTATCGTTTTGCCTATAAAATTTTCTAAAATTCTAATCAAAAATAGAGTTATTTTGATTACCGAACAGTTTAAGAAAATTCTAAAAATTACGCTTGCTTGTTTAAATTACTGGATTTTATTTAATATTTTATCTAGCTGGCGCCCGCGATTTCGTTCGCGTAAAATTCAGAAATGGTGATAACTTTTTCTCAGTCAACAGATTTTTATGAAACAAAGCCTATATGTTACTTCAAGCTGATTTTAATTTATTGCTGAAAAACGCTTCGAAATCACACACAGTTTATGATAGATAAATTTAAAACATTTACAGACACGCAATTTTTACTATTTTATTAATGTATGATTTATTAAAACTTTATTGATCCACAAATAACAATTGTTTATGATTGGCGGGTTTAACGGTAAAATCGTTCTGTCCCAGTAAATTTTCATATGAAACTTTTTTCTTTGCAGTCATTCATCACAATCAAAATGGTTAGAAATGATAAGAGAAAAACGGACAGAGGATGTTATAGTACAGAAAGCTTAAAAGCAGCGGTTCTTGCTGTGCAAAATGGCACATTATCTGGTTATAAAGCCAGCCAAATTATAACATACCAAGGAACACAATAATGGACCAAGTAAACAAAACAAAAAAGTGTGTACTTGGAAAAAGATCTACATTACCTTTGTATATAGAAAAAAAAAATTGCTAACAGAATACGTTAGCAAAAATAATATAAAACCTGTTTTAAAAATGGAATTCAATAGATAATAAATTAATAATGTAAATAATTTTATTTTTTTTATTTTTTTGTTATACAATATTTTTATTGTCATATATTTCTGAATGTCATACATTTCAACTGTGATAAGTTAATAAAAACTTAATTTTACAAGACTACTCCTATTTTTAGATGATAATGTATTTTAATTAATATATTTATCGAACTTCCTAAAAATGTTATTCACTTCTGATTTCAGAAATATGCCGGTTAAGCCCCGATATTTTTCGTTTTCTAATACAAGCTAATTTAAACGTAATTCATAGGACTATAAGAAAAAAACTTGGTCAGCATTTTAATATGAATGTATGACATTTGCTTATTTTTCATAATACTGCCTATTTCTTACAGAATTTTACACTAGATGGTTTCGCCCCACTTAGGCGGGTAAAACCGCCTACCGACATCTTTTTAAAAAACGTATGTTATTTAAATATGCACAAAAGATAATTTATTGTAATGATAAAATACCAATAGCCAATGAATTTCTTAACCGATTTTATTAATCAGATCCGTATAAAATATAAATAAACACGTACAAAAGTTCAATCAAAGTGAACTAGCAAAAAAGTATGACGGTTTTGGCCACACAGACCTTATAGAAAAATGTTGGAACAATGGAGGTGTGCGAAAAGCAATATGCTTAGCTAAATTTTCCTTCAAACGGCTGAATCTTCGATGTCAGATTTTAGAAACAGGATTACCGAGATATTAAAAAAATAAATTTCGCGTTTTGTGATGTTATTCGCGGATGCATCTTTTCCTATCCCGACTAGATCCTGTTTATATATAGATTTTTCGTGCGAGAAATATTTTTTTTTCTTTGTAATAGTCAACATATTATGTTCCTAAGAATATTGATTTTCTCACTTATTCCTTAAAATAAAAAGCGGAAATAAAAACGACATCACATGGAGAAAATTTAAAATTCAAAAAGTTACATACATTCCTAGTTTTATACAGCTGAGTTTACGACTTTTACATTCTAGTTCATACATTTACGTACCTAATAAATCAAACCACTAGATAACTATGCTAATCCGTAACCGACTGCCAAATATGGAACCCTTGTAGATTAGTCATGTCCGTCTGTCTGTCTGTTCTATTGTGCAACTAATGAGACTAAACAGTTGAAACTTGGTAGGAAGATATATTCTGAGAACCGCTTTACGATTTTTAAATAGGTTTTTAAGTCTTTAAATTGGTCTTCAAAAATGACATTAAGGTTTTTAAAACCATTTTCTTACAAGTCAGTAGTTTCAAAGATAGGCTTTTCTAAAGTGGTCAAATGTACCTATGTCCTCTCTTAAATTTTAAAATAAGAGAGATTAGAAAATTCTAATATGCTATAGATCTCAATGAACACTTTTAACGAAAATTGGTTTGAACGTCATATAATTGTAGTTTTGAGAAATAGCACTTTTTCATTAACTGTAAAAATAACTTAGTCAATGATACAAACACTATACTTGCAGTGTGGTTCCCGGCAGAGTAGAATAGGACCACTCCAAGTCTTCCCGTGGATGTCGTAGAAGTCGACTAAGGAAACACAAGCTAAACAAAGCTATAAACATCAAAGAGACCTCTCCAACCCACCTGGCCAGCGTGAAGAGTGTAGGCCAAATCCTTTGACTGACCTGGCTAATATATGGCTCTGGTAGTACAGAGAGGGTCGTGCTCCTGCAGTGGAGACTAACAAAGACCTGTTGATGATGATGATCATCATCATTTCGTGTAGGTGACACGATCAGTCGACCATGCACACCCTGGTGTCAGAGTTCTTCGGAACCGCCTCTCGGCCTCTGACGTGGTTGGTTCCTTTAACGACTGCCAGATGGCAGCCGGGACCAACGGCTTAACGTGCCTGATGATGATGATGATGATGATGACAAACACTATGAAAAATATGGCGAAAAAATATAATATACTAGCTGTTACCCGCGGCTTCGCTCGCGTTAACATAGCCTATGTCCTTCTCGGTACCCTCACCTATATGTATGCAAAATTTCATGATGATCGGTTCAGTGGATACGGCGTGAAAGCGTAACAAATAAACAAACAAACTCACTTTCGCATTTATAATATTAGTTAGGATTAGGATAATTTTGGCTTATTTAAGCTTGCTACTACGGAACCCTTCATGGGCAAGCCCAACTTAGCCTTTGGCATTTTTTTTCTACAACTAATTATTACTTATTCGTAGCATTCTTTGTTACGATTTTGTAATCTATTAGTAATGCTGATGGAATTTCAATACTTTCAGAGTGTTGACAATTAAACTATTTTTTACAGTGACTGCGTAAAAAAAGGAGTGTATAGTAAATTCTTCAAGCTCATGTATGTTCCCAAAGAGAGTTGGCGTTACGCTTGCAGCCGACCGTAAACACTATCGCCAAATCATATTACAGCATGAATTCTGTAATAGCACCTTTGGCTCCAATGCATCACAGTTAAAGGTTGAACCGGGAGTAGTAATTATGGAAACATGTTACAATACACACATACTTTTTATTATACAATAGAAGAAAGTTCATATATCATGTACGTGTATATGCGAGGTTATTTATCCCGCCTTAATTTGAAATTTGGGTTGCCTCAAGCCTCAACGGATTTGGACGAAACTATAATTTTTTTGCCAAGGCATTCGCTTTTTTTGGTTTAAAAGGTCTATTACAACGTGTAAAAGACATACCCGTAAGAGCCGCGCTACATTGAATTGGCATGGTATGGTTGGTGGCAGTTGGCACCTCAGTGGAATTTGCACTAAATCTGGCTAAACAAACTTTTACAAGTATATATACGGACAAATCACACAGATTGAGCTAGCCCCAAAGTAAGTTCGAGACTTGTGTTATTGGATACTAACTCAACGATACAATATTTTATAACAAATACATATATAGATAAACATCCAAGACTCAGGTCAATCTGAAAAAGATAGTTTTTCATCACAAAGATAACACAGGCAACCCATCGATCGGTCCAAAACATGCCGCTCGAGAGCGCGCGTCGCCTCGCGTCACCGCGCAGCACGATCAAACTGGCTGGAGCTAGCTCGAGAAGTCGCACGCTCGCTGCGCGGCAGCCGCCGGCCGGCTCGCCACGTTCAATCTTATTACACTAGACATAAAGTTTATAATAGCTTGTTTTGAAATGACCCGTCGCTTTCCAAATCCCATCCAATGCCAATCCAGTGTAACTTGGCCCTAATAAATCAAAGATCGGGGTATACTCGTTCACTTAATAAATATAACAGTTGATAAAAAAAATACAATATTCTCTTATGTTTTATCCGAGCAGCTGCATACTTTTGAATGGAATGCCGATTGTCGCTTTTCTATTATTTTAATAGGAGATAATACTGCAATATTCTCCCGCCTGAGGGCAGCATTAGCAGAGACAGTAAACAAATGTTTGACATTGACAGGTATGTCAAAGTCGCAATGAATTGCCTTTATTTTACATTCTAATACGCAGGACAAATGCATTTTATATTTTAATACTCATAGGAGTATTTAAAAATCAAATTAATAAAGGATTAATGTATAATTTTACTAATTAATTGTGACTTTGACATTGACAAGTACAAACTTGTTAGTTCCAAACCTTTTTTTACTGTATGTGCTAGTGGTGCACTCTAGTGGCACAGCCTTCAGTAATATGTCCTATCATACCATAATAGCCATCACAGAACATAAAATCTCCGAAATAGCGATCTAGTACTTATAGCATATGCTTTGATTTATTACAGGTTTGTCTTTTACATGTTGTCATTACCTATCATTATTCAAACGAAGATTTTTTTAATCTAACTAGGTATATGGGTCCAGCCGTGGCCCAGCCCCGTATTTGCTAGTAATAATGTTTTAATTTACATAATAATTTCCGATTAAAACATCATCTTAGGGCAAAAGTTGCTTAATATGTATTTAATACTATAATTAATTAATTTATTATACTAATATTATAATTAACTAACATCACACTGAGTAATTGCAGGAACTTTTTTTATGAGACCGAACCAAATATACACCTAAAAAGATTTTCAAGCACGTAAGCACTTGATATAAAATTGGTAAGAACCGTAAAGTTTTTAAAGGTGGTTGGGCAAGTCCATTTTAATCGTTGAATAAATGAATAAATTTAATATCAGATAAGTACCATCGATCGATCTTTTAAAATTTATAGAAAGTTTTATTATGACAAAATTATGAGGTCGTTCTCATAAACGCAATACATATTTAACATAGGTAGTTACCGAACAAAGTTCTCATATCATGCGCACAAGCGATATAATGTGATGTCGCATGGTTTTCTCAAAAGGCTGTAATGGACTCGCCCAATAATTTTATTGGGAGATTTTTACACAGCTTAACAAAAATATATATATGCATGTTCTGTATTACATACAACTCAACTAGTTCTGAAGCATCCTATATTTATGGCCCTACGACTCAGTTGAAACGTGAGGACTATAGCAGAAGAATGCAACGTGAGAGAGAGAGCTGCCACATGATATAGCCTGAGATGGGTGTAGTTAGAGCCATTTGGGTGGCAAAATGGGATTTTATTTTATTTGGATTATTAAAATTTATCTAAGTACATATAACTGCCAAATAGTAGACAAATATTTACATAAAACTTTGAAAAAATATATACACATCACTTTGTATCAGCACATCATATTTGGTCGATCCCAAACACCGCGTTCTTTACGCGTTGTCTATCACATTTTATTAAGTACTTATAGTACATATTAAAGGGTATAGAGAAAGGAACAATTTAACAATCACAGGAATAGTTTCATACGTTGCCAGATAAGATACAATAAGGATATATAATAAGGATAAGTAACTAGTAATATGTCATCTAAACAAAATTGCTCGATGCAACCGCTGCCTTTATAATTCGCGCCCTCGTTGCATCATGAACAAAGACTGCAAGTTATCTGGTTTCGCTATATAAATATATTAACATACCTAGTCATCTTTAAAACACTTCATAAAATTAATGTATAACACTATCAATCTATAATAAATCGTTAATACGTAAAGTTGCATTCACCATGGATCGAAGGCATTCACAGAGCATGGAGTGTGACTGTCTTTTGTTTCAACATTCCGTGTTCTGTGGTTGCATATGATAGGGGAAGTACCTAAGTAGGTACTTGTCACTTTCCTAGTCACTACCACTACTACTACTAGCCATAAGTAATTATTGACGTCAACCAACATTTTTTGTTGTAAAAATTGTAAACACAAATCTGACAATTAATAAGTTTTTAAAGAAACCTAAATTAAATAAACGATTGAATCTTTCCTTTTTAAAACAGATGGCAGTAGTCTACGAAGTCATTATAATAAAATATAAGTTGTGACAATCTTCTGTTATACTTATGCGAATTCATACTAAAAATACAGGTCAAATCAAATGAGCTCAAACACGACAGGATTATCAGATTTAGTTTAGGAGTTCCTATGGTCTTCCAATTCCATCATGAGACCGGCTCAACTACTCCATATAATATTGTATTGTCATTCGAATACACAATTCCCTATACAAAAATCAGCTCGGTCGCACGTAGCTTTTAAATAAATATTGATTGTATAAAAATCCGATCGGATGAATCTAAAAAAATATTGAAATATATACATAGCACCTTTTAGTCTTTGATTATTTTTTACTGGATTTTAGTATTGAGAGGTCAGAGAGGACTTATATTTTTATACTTTGACTATATACTCTTTTTATATTACCTTGGTACTACTTTTTATATAGATGGGAGCCAGGGCTTAGGCAAATACTATAAAAATCCTTTTTACACTCGGATCTCTTAATACAATTAGGCATATAAATATTTTTAATTTTCACCGTAATTTTGGAAATCTTAAAAGGCCATTGACCATTTATTTCTCACCGCTATTATTAATTCATCATTTGTGAGATTCAAATCCAAATATTACTAATAATATGTAAGTACTTTTCACGTCGATTAAGTAAAATGAAAATATATGTTCTTAATCGAATAAAGGTAATACAGTTAGTGCTTAGGTATATTCTTATCAATCTTAGGTCGAAAATATATTTTGTAGTCTTACAGCAAGACACAACAGAAATGATTTCCTAAAATAAGTATGTGTGTATAATCTAAGTATGAGCGTTATGTAGATAATATTGTACGTCTCAGATACCAGATTCAATTCCCGCGATGTATTTATACGGTTCTTTAAATGACAATAGAACGTATAGGAAGCCAACAACAGCTCGTATTCAGTATTCTTTGCTCCCTGTCACAACAAGTTGACATGGTTTGACAAGCTATGACTCAATCTGTTTATCTTATTCCTCTTCAATCCTCGCTGCAAGTATCAAGTTAATCGTCAAGCATGTGGACGGCATCTTGAGGCTTTTCATATTTCATCACCGAAGCATAGCCTGCAAAGAAATGAGTAACATTTAGGTATACATAAGAACAGCTTAATTTATTTCAACATCATCATCATCATCAGGTCTTTTTTTTAAGTCTCCACTGCAGGAGCACGACCCTCTCTTTACTACCAGAGCCATATATATTAGCCAGGGCAGTCAGAGGCTTTGGCCTTCACTGTCCACTGGCCAGACGGGTTGGAGAGGTCTCTTTGATATTTATAAGCTCTGTTTAGCTTGTGTTTCCTAAGTCGCCTTCTACGACATCCACGGGAAGACTTGGATTCTACTCTGCCGGGAACCATAATAGGTACAATAAACAAATATTCACATTTATAATATTTCAATGTTATGTATAACATGTATATGAATGTGAAGATTTATATTGCTCCTTCACGCAATGTCTGGATTTTCACAAAACTTTCCAATGTTATAGTTCGCTTATTCGGTTTATCGCATTCGAATAGGACATAGGCTATTCATTACGCAGACGGAATCGTGAGAGAAGGTAGTCTACTCATCAATAAGGGGTAAATAATTTCTCTAGCTCTTTACTCAGTACTTGATGTATCGGGTATTCTACAAGTAAAACTTAAATTTTGCTTGATGTCAAATAAAATATATGTACTTAAGGGCGGCCAACCCGTTTATCTTTTCATACCAACGCTCGTACGTGATTATGGCGGTGTAACATATCTTTTTCCGAAACTTTTGAAGTAATAGGTATCTTGTGCACTTTACCTAGGTTTTAGTAAAACGCAAAACAAAATTTGGAGAAATAAGTTCAGTATTTGCCTCCGACAATCCGAAAATTAATTGTAACAGTAAAGAAAATATTTGCTTAGAAACCTTGCAAATGTAATGGAGATACTAAATGTTAAACGTTTTTTTCAATAACTTGTAAAAGGCTTACTAATAAACACGTATTTCTTGAAACAAATTTCATGAAATATCCGCCTACTATTTTTCATTCAATGTTATCGCGTACTCATTTACTTGTTACCATGTGGCAGTAAGAGGTTAGCGGGGGACGACGGCGAGGGGGTCTTTTCGGTTTGCCTCTTTATCTGACATTGCGCTGGATAAAACAAGCTTTTCGACCATGCTCGCGTTGACGATAGTCGGACGGGGAAGGGCCCTCTTAATACAATTAGATTATAGCACCTATAAAGATTACAAACCGATATCTTTATCTCAAATTGACATGGTATTTCACAGTTAATACTCTCATAAAATATCTTTACAGCTGCTGTAAATACAAGATAACCAGTTGTTCAATCTAAAGGCTGAGTTACACAAGCACATACTGAGTAGTAAGTAAGGAAGTAAGGAAATCGTTTAGTTGATGGATGGAAAACTGAAATGGTGGGTGGGAGAGACCATTAGCTATGTTTTTTGCAGGGCCATACACACACTGCTTTATCTCAAATCCAACAGTTTTTGAGGTATTGATGATAAATTGTTTGAAAAAAAATTTGCTAGAACCACCAAAATTGTTAAACCATGTGTAGACATTAAACAAATTTAATTATTTCCAAAGCTCTCATCCATTAAATGCCGCTGTTACTCATCACATTCGCATCCGATTTTTTTCATTGCATTGGAAGGTATTTCCAACTAAAGTATGTTCACATTATTTGGTAGAAAAAAAACCGTTGAAGAAAAATATGTCTATTCAAAGGTAATAATATCGATAAAAAAGAACTTTATATCGCATTTAAGAAAAAAAACAAGCTATGATAGAACACTCAAAACTATTAGATAAATGAAAAAATATGCTTTTTATAGTCCGAATCAAACTTTAAGGCGGCTCGGTTTATAGTCGCGAAGTGCGCAGTACGCGCCCCGCTGAACCTAATATTGTGTACTGCGCATCGACTCGCGCGATGCGCAGTACACAATATTAGGTTCATCTTAAAACATCAATAGCTTAGTTTCTCAGCATTCTTAAAACATCAATAGCTTAGTTTCAGAATCACAATCCCCAACAGAATATAGCCACAAGTAAAAACCCAAATTTCGGAGAAAAAAAAAACTGGAGCTCCCATACAAATTAACCTATCAGCTGGTCAAGTCTTTAAGGAAAGTCTAATTTTGTTTTCTCCGATTTTCACTTTTTTCTTGCGGGTCTATGCTAAGCTAAGAATATGAAACTAAGCTATTGATGTTATGTTCCAAGCCGCCATAAAGTTTGATTCGGACTGTACAAAGTTTATATCCAGTGTGGACGCGATCGAAACTTTACGATCTCTTGATATCGCTATCAGATATAACAGAAATTATATAAAGGCGTGTCAGGAAAAATAGATTGTATTGCGGAGACGACTTGAACGGAGAACGCACAGTTCACTCGAATAGGCACAGATCAAACGTTTAGTACCTAGCAATACATTATGAAGGTCCAGAAGACTGCTACTACATCTATGATTACATGAGGAGCATATTGTAGCGGAAATATTCGCTGTTGTTTATCTTGTTTATAAGTAACCAACGCTGGCGCCTGATTTTTCAAGCTGCTTAAAAGCATTCGACATTACTTAGAACTACGACCTAATTACAACAACCAGGATCAATAGGTAACTGAGATCAGATCAGCCCGTGATATTTTGGTTCATTTGTGGACGCCAATCACAGTGGTTACCATGCCTTGGATCACTTGACACTACGTCATTATGTAAAAGAAAATACATCGTTATAATTTGTTCTTTTATTAATTACGCTCATTTTATATTTCGTAGCGTTTTCTTACTCGAATAACCGAATAACCCAAGCAGAAAGAGGTTAAAATTTTCGCGCGTAGGTATGTTATGTAAATATTTATGTATGGTAGTGTGTTTGTTCTATTGTGCGTCGTGAAGCCTAAACGACTAACAGATTTTGAAGTGTGAGATGACATTAGATTCGTATTTTTCTCCGGAGCATAAGCTATGTAATTAATAATATATATAAAAAACTAATATATAAAAAATAAAATGGCTATCATTTTATTTAAGAATATTTTCTTTCACATGGTTTTGATGGATGGCTCAGTTGGCGTGCGCATTATTAACGCATGCATGTAAAGCAATCCCCCAATTTTCCTAACTGGGATGGAGGACCACAAGTGGCACAAACATTGGGTAGGCCTGCTTGTCATGATAAGCTATGTCAAATGCTTTTAGACAGCTTAAAAAACTGACAAGTGCGTTGGCCACTTACACTCTCGAAAAGGAAGCAAACAAACTTATGTGTCTGTATTTATTATGCAAGTTCATTAACCTATATATTTCCCTTTTCGCATATTATTAACAATAAAGAACAAAGGTAAGCGCAATTATTAACTTACGTTAGTAATATAGTAAATGATAAACGAAATCAAACTTCAGTTTTTTGTAAGGTCATTATTATATTTAAGTACAAATAGCACCACCATACCAAGCACATAATACTGGTGTTAACATCATTTTAAACGTATTAGGTATTTATACTTTCTGCAAAAAGATAAGATTATGTATAATAAAAGTTTTAACGTAACATATCTATAATGAAGTTGAACAGAAATATGTGTCAGGAGTAGATATTTAATTTACAGCAATAAAACCTCATTTGACACATTTTATGAAACAAACAGCAGCGTCGAGTCGGGCATGTATATGAATATATAATTTTGCTATAAAATAACACAAAGATTATTTAATGTTCGTTGCGAGAAAGAAAAAAATCTTACAATTGCTAATTGACAAATGAAAACCCTTAATTGCATGGTGATGTAAAATTACATAAATTCAAAATACTTAATATTACATAGGTACTTGTACTTTCATTATATTATATTTATATTAAAATTTGGGATATATCCTGTAAACATAATATATTTCTTAAAAATATATAAAAAAAATTACATACATAAGTAGGGACGTTTCGAAACCTCTCCAGATTCGGAAATGCAATTTTTTTTTAAAAGAAATACAAGAAAGTTCTTCTTTTCGTAATATTGTATCGTAAAAATAGAAATCTATTCGTAATAATATAAATTTTCATAATCTGAAAATGTAATATGTTATATAAAAATAAATAAATAAAGGGGGCATTTTTTAATATTTTTAGTTTTTGCCGTTTTTAAGAAGAAACAGTACCGTTTTTTTTACTATTTAATTTTATTAGCTTTTGAATTATATAGTTAATATTAAATAACCTTTTCTTTATCCAAAAATTCATGCTATTAAGGGTTAAAAAAGAAAGAACGGGGGAATGTGCTTTAATCGCTTGACAATTCTTTTATTCATATTATAATATTTTATTTCCAGTATTGCGTCTTTTATTGTTTATTCACGTATATTCAGAAAAGCACTATCACTAGACATCTCGGCGGGAATGGAATTGCCGGACTACGAAGTTAATGCTTATGCCTCGCTGAAGCTGGGTCTTGAGAACTCCTACATGTCCGGCGTTCCCAACTTCCCAGCCACTGCAGTAATAATGGATCTAAGAATAATCAGCATAGGCCCCTAAGAAATGTTACAGTGATCCAAATAGATAAGTAGTGTAGTAGTGATGCAAATAGATAAGCAATGCATGCAAATGTCGCGACACAAGGTCAAGCACAAATCGACATTACTATGCATGCAATTTTTTCTGAATTTTTCCCCGTGAGTTGGCGTCATTTGTGACCTCCCGGCGCCTTGTCTATATTATTCCTGGGTCCATGGCAGAAATGTACTATTCTTATTCTACGTTTTTGGAAACTTTCGGCGACGCTGCCAGCTCTCGACCGGACGCACATAGATATTATATGCGTGCATGAACGCACATAATTTCGGCTCACTCGGGCTCCCAAGATAAAACTACTATACATTAATACGCCTAGAGCTTTTTATGCTAAATTAGCAATTGAACTCCACGGATCTTCTCTGCTTTAACATTTTGACACATTTTTTGCCGTGCAGACCCTAAAATGCAGTAATAGGATTTTTAAGAGATTTTAGTTGAATACTGAAACGTTGTACGGAGCATTGTGATTGAACCGATTTTATAATGATTTTTAAGACATAAAAATCAATTTTAAGATTGCAGTAACTCAAAATCGTATGCCTGAATACACTGTTAAATTAACTAACATTCAGTTAGAGCATTTACGTATATGGGGCTCCATGGCTTTACTAAGTTAAACGCAGTCAATATCGTTACTGCCTTTTATTTATACCTAAATATATATTAATTCATGTATATTAAAATGCAGTAATATTTTTTGTATTATAAACATTATTACTGCATTAATGTATTGAATACGTATCTTATTGAATACGGTATCTTATTTAGTAGGTATTCATAAAGTGGTTTCTGAAATTTAAAGTAACTAACTTGCAGCAAAATCAAAATTTTTATATTTCCTTACTACTTGCATACTACACGCATAATATAAGAAAGCGTTTTGCTGCAAATTAGTCTGCAAGGCTGCAAACGAATCAAAAATAGTCGCAGTATTAGGGCAAAACTGCATTTTATTCTGCATAAGTTTACAATTTTGTATGCAGTAAAGTCGCTGTTTTCTCGAAACTACTTTTTTTTTAGTGAGTTTTAGGTGCTTCAGGACAGTATTGTAGTACCAACTAAATAACAGTTAACTTACGTATATTTTTCCTACAAAAAAGTTTAAGTGAAATAGGGACTTATATTCTGGCTCGGACTCAGGGTTTCGTAATGGTACATTATGATGCAAGTACAGTAAGCTGGTATTATAGTCAACGTGTTTATAGGTACAAAACGAAGCCGAGTAATAAACCGATAACTATAATAGCCAACTAGCTCGAGCATCATACGATGTTTTTCAATACATTTGCGATTACCGTAAAATAAATTAAGCAATTGTGAGTGGTGTAAAGAAAAAGGCCTAATCCATAAAATAGTACATTAGAATTTAAGTTTCGATGTCATAAGGATCGAAATAATAGTAAATGTATTGAAAAAAATATATAATTTCTTGTATGTTTCCTTTTACTACCTTTCCTTACATGAACTATTTTATAAGGTGGTTGAAGATATAAAATCGGAGAATGATATATATTTTTTCACTTTAATATAAAACAATACGTCGCAAAATTATAAATAAAATACTTTCACTTATATACCTATCTATATATCACACGGTTTATTTATTCTAATTACTTAAATAAAAATTTTCTACAAATTATTTAAACTACTTAACACGTTTTCTATATGGGTCACGATAACACTGTACCAAATTTCATGTTTATCAGTCCAGTTAATTTACATTGTACAGTAGACACATGAGTGATTCTACAAGGGGTGCAGTAACAGTTAGCTTTTAGGACGTTCATAACCTCCATTTAACTTTTAAGAAATAGCACTGTGCCTTTTATTTGCCAAATATCACGTGTATATGTTAGCCAACAATTGAACAACAAATAGTTGAAAATAAATAAGTATAATATAATAATATAAGTTGTTTAGGCAAAGTCGGATTAAAATAAGAACAAAACTAATTTAAAGTTTATGTTCTGCCTTTTGAAATTATAAATACCAAAAGAAGAATAAAAGAAAACTAAATAAAAATAATAAAAAATAGCTTAAGTAAATGAACAACAACAAAAAAGGCTAGAATGCCTTTTAAACGAAGAAACTGAAACACAGCCAATTTAGTGTATAAAAATGGTCTAAAATCACAGCACAACTACGTATAAATTTAGATACAATTGGAATACTTAGGTATAAATTAATTACGTATAAATTTTATCTAAAATAATGAAAACATACCTACTAAATTCGTAATTTAATAGTATTTTATGTAACTGTAATAAGAGACCTTAAGGGGGAACACTAGGCACAGTAGCGACGCCAATCATTTTATTCCTAATACTTTACAAATAGAAAGAAATTCAAGAATATAAACAATACAAGTCTTAGTAAATAACCTGAAGTATTTTTGGAATCATGTTTTGATATTATGAGAATCAGTCATTGAGAGAAAAAGTGATAACCGCCAAAAACGGCCGTTTTTGGCGGTAATCAGATTCTCATAATTCTTACTGATTCCGATAGTAATAAACATGATTCAAAAAATACTTCAGGTTATTTACTAAGGCTTTTATTGTTTATATTCTTGAATTCCTTTCTATTTGTAAAGTATTAGGAATAAAATGATTGGCGTCGCTACTGTGCCTAGTGTTCCCCCTTAAAAGACGATTATGTCATAATAAGATCACATGTTAAGGCCTAGTTACGAACAGTTGCATACAATACTTCAGCTACGGACTATAAAGTGTATAAAATTGTACAGAAACTATACTATAAACTTTTTCATAGTACAGTCTCGACCTTTCTGCCAAAATTGCTAGCATTCACTTTTTATTACAAATAATTCTACTTCGCAATGGCGGGAAATTAAACTCATGTCAAGGATGCGTGTTATCTCTGCCAGGCAAGAGTAGTTCTTATTTTTCTTTTTTTAAGATATATGATCATGATTCCTCATCTTATGAAGTTATTCCAAATTTGAATTGTCTTTACTTTGTCTTTACTTAATCGCATAATGATATCGTTATAAAAATATGTATTATTTTATGAATATTATCTATAGAAAAGACAGGGTAATTATTATTATAAATCTGAATTATGTAATGAATAATGATAGTTATAATGACCAGTTGTCTACTTGAAATAAAAAGTTTAAAGTCGAACATTCCGAAGACAGAAGTAACAACAATTTAAAAGACAGTCTTACTGTTCGCAATCGTCATCAGACGAACTGAACCGCCTACCGGTACTAAAACTCATGAAAAAATTAAGCATAAGTTTTTAACGGATGATTTCACCAGACGAGCGTCGTATATGGTAAAAGGTAAAATTACAATTTTAAAAACCCCCCAACGCTTTCAATATCATTGAAGTAACACGGTACCAAATTTCGAGTCATACACGTCTTCATCCCTTGCAGGATAGACGGAGCCGAGCCGGAGGTCATAAGCCCAAAAGCCACCTCTCTAATTTCGAATCGATCGGACATAAGGAAGTAAGTAAGATCCCTAAAAAAGAGCTGATGATATTCAAACGGCTGAACAGATTTTCATGAAAAATGCCCAAGAACACTCGGGTTAAAGTTATCTATGGCAGAAAAACAAAACGAAAATCTGTTCATCCGTTTGGGAGTTACGATACCACTGATAGATACACAGACAGACATGTTGAAATTATACACCTCGCTCTCTTTGCGTCGGGGGTTAAAAATAGTACGCTTTCCAGAAATCGCCTTTACAAACTTTCCCCAGGAGAAAATTTGACGAGCTGTTGTATTGTAACAGTTCCATCAAAAGACTAAAAATCTCACTTAGACAACATACAGGCGTAAATATGCTATCGGTAAGCGAGATTTAGTTTGAGTCAAGTGTAGTGTGTTACTTCTTTAACTTACTTCTTAAAACGCCTAATCTGCCCTATTACTGTTGATTAACTTTACCTTGTGTGAGGACGATATGTTGTATTTTGTCTTTGAGCAGCCATTGGGCTAGCGCGTGGACGACGCAGAGGGCCAGAGAACCGACTCCGAACCAGCGGAACGTCTCCCAACCGCCAAGGGAGCGGTACATCCGACCGCCAATGAAACTGCCCAGCGAGACGCCTACGCCCTCGAAGATAGCTCCAACTAATCCCTAAAACGAAGATTTAGAGTTTGGTAAGTTGTATATAAGTAACAATCCATAAATCACACTAATTTCAATATTTATGACTCCTCTCCCGTCCTTGATACATATGGGGACATTTAGGTGACCTCTAAGGAAATATCAAAATTACAATACAGTGTGTAAATTGATCATCAGCTTTCCGTCAAAGAGGTGACTCAGCCCGTCAATATGAGCAACTATTTCCATGGGCTCAATGCTGGGAAAACAATACATTTTCATACAAAAGCGTTCAGCCACCCGGACAATTACAATGAAAAATTCGGATAATTTTTCGCGTTTCCAATCAAAAAAATCAAAAAAGGTCCTATTGGAAAAGTTGTCCATATTGACGATCTTAGTCACCCCTACAAGGAAAGTCGAACGTCACGTTTACACGCTGTATAGACCTACGAAATATTTTTAAACTTTTTGAAGTACGAAAGGACCACACGCAGGAGCGATTTGGCAGCTAAATGTAGGACATTAAATTCGCTTCGTCGCAAAATGTCTCTTTCGCAAAATGTCCCTTGGTAGCAAAATGTCCCCTGGTAGCAAAAAGTCCCTATAGCATAGTTTATTTTTTTATGTAAGATTTATAAAGGGTTCTGTAAAAAAAAAGTTATGGCCAAATATTTTTAAAAGTCACTGGCCGTAAAATTGCCAAATCACATTATCGCATAAATGCAGTCATAATAGCGGACTCCGATTCACTAATAGAGGATGCAACCGAGCAATACGCTCAGATAGTGATGAAGATGTAATATAGGCAGACATAGTAATTTGTGTTAGGACTTATTATATCGTCTTATTAAAGAGAGTACCAATATTAAAAATGGAAAATCTGTGTTCTGTCTGTTTGTCTAGCTTTCACGCTAAAACTACTGAACGAATTTCAATGAAATTTAAGTTACTGTTCCCGAAGGACCGACATTACCGCGAGCGGAGACACAGGCAAAAGCTAGTTTCCTGATATTTGGTTCAGTAGTTACGGCATGGAGGCGTAATAAACAAATAAACAACGAAGAAGCAAACTCACTTTCACATTTATAATATTACTTACTTAGTATATGATCTTCTTCCTTTACCCAATCCCACTTTTTTATGTGGGTTCAGCACAGTATGTCAGTTCTCTCCACCTTGATCTGTCATCCACCTTTTGTCATTACTTAGGATATTATAATTTGAATAAAGAAAGAAAAGAGAAAGATACATTATTATGCGAAAGGGTCATTTTGCAACTAGGGGACATTTTGCGACGAAGCCATTAAATTATTAAGTTTAGAAACTCACAGGTTTGGAGTGACAGTGACAATTATACGTGTGATGTCACAAACTTTGACTATATCTAAGGTCACAAAGTAAACTCCGAATGTGATATCTGTAACGACAACTACTGAAAAATAAAAAATAAAAATACCTGAACTGTAGTCTCCGCACCAGGCGGTGCCACTACATTGGCGTACGACGTCATAGTAGGGTAGAACATGCCGAATGTGATCCCTTGGAACATTTCTATGGGGAGAGTCCACCACGCGTTGGTCAGGAACGAGTACAGGATGAAACGCACTCCAAATGCGAAGAGGACCAGGCTCATCATGTTGGCGTGGCCGACTTTCTTTAGGATGTATCCTGGAAATAAAACATGTACTTAGTTTGATGGTTAGGAGTGTCATCCAATAGTAGGTAGGTAGGTAGTTGCGGGTATGGCATCAAAAAAGTCAAGCGCCACATTAATTGTGTCAGTGGGAGATGGAAATCGGAATAAAAATGAGTGTATTAAAAATATTATTATACTTATGTATAGCTACGGGTTACTTAAATGCGTGCAAATATTTCATTGTAAATTCAGATTAGACTACGTCTATTATACATAAGCCGTTGCATTACTACAAACCAGATACAAAAAGGAAGGGTATCTCCCCTCCAAATGTCTAAATGGCGCTGACCATAGATCTGTATATTTTTGTGCTGACCAAGCCCTGCAGGGGTCTTAATATAGTCCGTCGTAGGTCAACCATACAATCAATCCAGGTGCCGAAACCGGAACTGCCCAAGTACGTTGGATCATGCATAATCTAATGCTGGCTGTGTCACCAAAGCATATTGGTGTAGACCATTTAAAGCAAAATCTATAAATGACTACGAACCTGATACAAAAAGGAAGGGTATCTCCCCTCCAAACGTCTGTATGGCGCTGACCAAGCCTTGCAGAGTCTTGATATAATCCGATCCGTCGCAGGTCAACCCTGCAATGTCTTCCAGGTGCCAGAATAGGAACTGCCAGAGTAGACCCGTGCACAGACCAACGCCGATCGTCCACAGCATGAACACGAATGTAGGTAAGGAAGACAGGAGCGTCCCGACGTCGGCTAAAATGTTCATAGACATTTTTGTTGACTCAGTCTGAAAAAATATCATCATCATCATCAGTTCTGTTTAGTCCCCACTTCAGGTGCAGGACCCCTTTCTGTACCACCAGAGCCACTTTAGCCTGAACAGTCACAGTTCATCGTGGTCACGACGAGACTGTCACAGGTAATAAACAAGTAAAAAGTTCGGTGTCGTTAATATTCATAGTATGTGTTTAGATTAGAGCCCGAATGTTTGAAAAGACTAATGTAAGGTATACATTATCATCATCATCAGATCTTTTTTAGTCTCAACTGCAGGAGCCAGAAGAGTCAAGAGGATTTCACCTACACTCTGCACGCTGGCCAGACGGTTGGAGAGGTCTTTTTGTTTTTCATAAGTTTGTTTAGCTTGTTTTTGCTTAGTTACCTTCTACAGCACTTACGTGAAGACTTGGAAAGGTCCTATTCTACTCTGTCCGGAACCACACGGCATACAATGTATATGTATAATAGATACAAGAAAATATCATACGTATAGACAGCCAACATCTGCTTAAAGCAAGTACAGTCACCTGCAAAAGAACATACTTAGCCCAAATTTGAAAATCAATAGCATTGATTACGAAGACATAAATATTTAGCAGTATTATGAACCATATGCATCATACATAAGGTTTAAATTGCTGCATTTTTTTTAATGGTACCGAATTACATATGGACTTATGCAGGTGACCGTACAAGGTGCTGTAATACACTCACCTTCACGAAACACGACACGATGACGTCACCGCACATGAACACGAACATGAGTACGAAGGCGATGGCGTAGTTCTTGTACGCGCCGTCGCTGAACACGTCTATGAGCGCGCCCGTCGTAAGGGAGAAGATACCCCAGCCCACGGAACCCCAGAGACGCTGCTTGCCATACTGAGAGATTTCATCACCTAGTAAGTAAACCAGGATATTAAATATTTTTAGGTTAATTTAAGTCTAAAAAAATAGAGTTAAGAGGACAGTTTCGGTTTTGGTACAAAATCGGAAGAATCTGCGCCCTCGCCGAAACTCACTTGTGACAACAATGACACGCGCGTCGATAATCAGTATACTGAGTAATGTTTTTTAAACTTTTTATATGTATGTGAAAAATAAAGTGAATTTAAGTATATGATAATAGTATGTAGTTATTGATATTATCCAGCTATTTTAATATAGGTTGAGGTATAGGATTCAGCCGAAACTGAGTCCCAAACCGAAGGTCCTAGGCAAGAGTGAATGTGGATTATTATTTTTTACGTGTAAAGCGCAGCAGCGTTGGACACTAACCGACCAGCACCCCTATTTACTAACTCGGATGACAGGTGTCGATGCCTATCAATCTAGGATTTGCTGTTACAATGCGGTTTTTGTATTCCAAATAAAAAGTTCGAGCATACAAAACCCGCATTGTAACAGTAAATTTTACATTGATATGCATCGACACCTGTCATCCGAGTTAGTAAATAGGCCCGCAGGTGGTTGGAGGACTGACCAAGGACGCAGGAAGGTGCTGGATGTAGGCCGCTGCCAATTGGTCGTATTGGAAATCCTTGCGGGAGACCTTTGTTTAGCAGTGGATTTCTTGTGGCTGAGATGATGATAATTAGTTTTCTTGTACCAGCCTTCTCATCGTTGCTTTCCATCAGGTAAGATAAAGGTCAAACGCACACAAATTATCCATAAAAAGTAAAGGTCCATTGTAGGTTTAGGTTTTAGCAGAATATCCTATCCCACTTGGACTCTAAAAGTAAAATTTTCCCGAATGGATTCAAAGCTAATTCATAAGGTAAATTTATATAACAAACGTAGTGAACTATACATATACCTAGGACATTGAAACATATAGCGTCCGCGAAGGTGACGACGACAGCCTGTCCGATCCAGCTGATGATCATCATCCCGAAGAATAGCCAAAATTCCGTGGTGTACTGCGACTGTTCTTCTTCTCTGCTCTCGGAAGCTGCTTCAAATAGTTCATTCAACTGTTGAAAAATACAAAAAAATATTATAAAATTTAATCGCTGAATGTGTTGCTCAGCGCAAATCTCGAGAGCAGCTGAACCGATTTCGCTTATTTTCCTTGAAGTACGAGGATGGTTCTTACGGAGAGAAAAAAATTATGTACCACGGGCGAAGCTGGGGCGAACTGCTGGTAATACAATCATTATTTTATGTAATTACTAGCTTTTACCCGCGGCTTCGCACGCGTGATTTATAGCCTATGTCCTTCTCAGTACCCTAACCTATGTGTATGCAAAATTTCATGATGATCGGTTTAGTAGATACGGCGTGAAAGCGTAACAAACAAACAAACTCACTTTCACATTTATAATATTAGTTAGGATTAGGATAACATACTTCTTCAACGTAAAAATTTGTTTAATAACTATTTTATTTTTCTTGAGTTATTCAAAAGACAAAGATGGAATCAATTGGCCGCGGTGTTATCGTTATGTAAAGTATTTGAGCTTCACCTCTTTGATTTGATTATTCATACTAATCACAGACGATGCTTTACGTTCAATTTCATTTGATCTCAATAAGATTCTTTATCGCCTCTTTCTATATTTAGAACGATTCAACGTCATCACATACGGTACATAGTCAAATATATGTTATTAAAAAGATCATTTATAATCGGCATAAGAATACGGTAGTTGCCTAATGTTAAGATTATATAAAATTTGTTTCCAATGAGGCTAATTTCTATCTAAAAACACTATAAAGAACACTTTTAATTTGATATCGATTTGTTAAGTGATCTTAAAGCTTCTTTAAAGTTGGGTGAATAGGACCATTTTTTAAAGTATGAAAATCTTTAATTACTACTAATTAGTATTTTAGTCTGCAAAATTTATAGAAACTTTTATTATGAAACCATTACCATAAACGAAATATTTCGTATAGCTACCAAACAAAGTTCTCACGCCACCCATACAAAATACAAGCTTGTGACGTCACAAATATGTAGGCATTGCAGCGGCGCCTTTTCACGTCTAAAAACATGTGTCTTCAAAACTTTTATAACTGAAAGAGATTTTTGTTTAGAAATGAATTTCTGTCACTATTCTGTTTATTTTTGGCAGGTCTTTACATAGCAACATGAAAAAAAATTTTGTCAACATGCCCATTCGGTTGCCTGGAAGTAATCGCTCTTAGCGATAAGAACACCCATTGTGCACATAGGTATGATCTTTTTCTAAATATTATTTTTTAAGACCTTTCTATGCTTTACAATAAAAAATACGTTTATTCATTCACGAGAAGGGCACATTTTTATTCTATTTTCATGTTTTTTTGCGTACAGAAATAAATAGCATGTTCACACACTAATGCATCTTAACAAAAATCAGTCTCAAATCTCGTTCTGCCACTGTCTAGATTACTTAGCAAGCAAGATGAAGACAGTCTGATATTTCAGATTGTCATTAGTTAAGATTATTTTGAATAACCTAACATTAACGCCTACTAACACAGTATACGTGACTCTGGGTTTTATGACAGCGGGTTCTGTCTACCCCGCATAGGACAAAGACGTGATAATATGTATGTATATTGAATATCCGGGGTTATGGTAATAAAACACGGAGTGGTACCTCTCTTCTTGATAAAAGAGATTCCTTAACTTAAGTTAGACAATTTTTATATTTCGCATTTACCGTCAATCATAATCGTACATACCAGTGTGTTATTGCAGTTAATTTGGCAACTCGAGTGAAACGGCGTCCTTGCAGCTTGATACTGTGCGCTCGTAAGGCAGATTGGATAGTGAATGGATCCTGTAACAATAAGTTTCAATAATACTACATACAAAAACATATTTTTTCTAACACATCTTTGCTAATACTATAATAATAATTAAACAGTGAGATTTTTAACTTCTGACCTTTATCAAATCTCGGAATCAAAATCCCTAACGATAAAAAAAAATTAAAATATATACGGACAAATCACACAGATTGAGCTAGCCCCAAAGTAAGTTCGAGACTTGTGTTATGGGATACTAACTCAACGATACAATATTTTATGACAAATATATATATATAGATAAACCTCCAAGACCCAGGTCAATTTGAAAAAGATAATTTTTCACCTTGACCTGACTGGGGATCGAACCCGGGACCATCCGTGTCGCAGGCCAGCGTGTTGACCGCTGCGCCACGGAGCTCGTCTTAACTGAATTGCAGGAAAATAAGGTAAAAAAACTGGCCAAGAGCGTGTCGAACCACGCGCAGTTTTTGAGGCTTAACATATCCAAACGGATTTCTAAATTAAAAATTGTGTTTTGACACCGGCAAATTTTTGTCAGGAGTTTGACCACTGTTTGTGTGTTTTCAGACATGTATTTAATCATCAATTCGGTAGTGTCGTTTATAATGTACCGGCTGTTATCACTAATTGCAGATGTCAGCCGGTACCTTAAGTAATGTCAGATGCCTTTAGGCAGCTTGAAAATTCAGACACCAATGTTTACCACTTACAAAATACGAAAAACAAACCAATGTCCTATCGTCAGTAAGTAAGCACAGTCATTCCTTACATTTTAACTCACCATCAGGCATTGTAATGTGGTTGAGCTGGACAAAAACACAGCTGCCTTCTGTTATAGTCGTGGATAGCAACACAGTGCCAACGA
Organism: Rhodophaea formosa; assembly: GCA_963082605.1. Classification (NCBI taxonomy): domain Eukaryota; kingdom Metazoa; phylum Arthropoda; class Insecta; order Lepidoptera; family Pyralidae; genus Rhodophaea; species Rhodophaea formosa. The sequence goes on along the minus strand of OY720203.1, from coordinate 12,382,540 downwards.
AGGACAAATTCTGGGGCAGTTCTCCGCCTGACTCGGCCCTAGGAGTGCAGGTCTTCGTGACGTCTGCTCCCCAAGAGCTGCAAATCTCCATGAGACGACGCGGCGCTGATTCTTGGAGGTCACAGATAGCCTGAAATTAATGCTAAGTTGTAAGTACTATACTTCGACTATACATATACGTAAAATACAAACTAAAAAAATGAATGAAGAACTGGCCAATTTTTTCAATGCTTGTGTGCGTGACAGCTTTGTGTTAGCACACGCATCCTCTCAATTAATGCTATCAAAATCCGTCAAATTGGTAGCTATGTGTTTGCATCATGGACTATGGGCTGGACACATTTTTTCTACGCTTTTAGGCTACTAGAGTCTGTCTAGGCTTTACATAATCTAAGGTATTATACATTGTCGAGCTCCGTGGCGCAGCGGTCAACACGCTAGCCTGCGACACGGGGGTCCCGGGTTCGATCCCCGGTCAGGTCAAGATGGAAAAAGATCTTTTTCATATTGACCTGGGTCTTGGATGTTTATCTATATAAGTATATATTATAAAATATAGTATCGTTGAGTTAGTATCCTGCGACACAAGTTCACAACTTACTGTGGGGCTAGCTCAATTTGTGTGATATGTCCCTATATATTTATTTATTTATTTATTTTATTTTATTTATTTACATATAATAAGAATAATATAACCACTGTGCTATGATATCGGTTCCGGACAGCTCAGGATGAAAATTATCTTTTTCAGATTGATTTGTGTCTTGGCTGTGTATAAATATATTTGTTATAAAATGTAGTATCGTTGAAATAAATCCCATAACAAGTCGTTGTACTTATTTCTTAATATATCAATAATATTATGTATTTTTAGGACGACAGATGTGTGAAAGATTAGGTCAGATGGACGGAAGGACATCAGAAGCTTAGTAATAAAGGGGGCTTTATTATCCTTTGGACTCTGAACCTTAGACAGCATAACCACATATTCCTTGTTTGTATAGTCATCAAGTCGAAACTCGACAAGCCTCTACCGGCACCGCAAATACGGTAGTCAGCAAATCATCAACACACCCAAGTCATGAATGTTCGCTGTACCTCATCATGTACTGATATTGGTTGATTGATAAAGTTTAGAGTAAGTGCAGTCTCCTTGATAGACTCTGGAGCGCCTATGGACGTAATTACAATAGAACTTCTATTGTGAATACATTGAAAATACCTGATATTCCTTGTTTTGCACCGTCGACAAATCTATCTTGGATAAGTCTCCGCAAATGCGGTAGTTTAGCATATCGTCCACGCAGGTCATGTTCGCTATGCCGTCTTCACCGTCTGTTAAGGGCTGATTACTGATATTCATGGAACAGCGCTCATTCAGAACTCCACCAGCCCCCTTCCTGCAGTGCGGCACAAATTTGTAACCTGTTACAAATACAAAATTGTATAAAAACCTGTAACATGATAAAAACAGCGCAGCTGCACCTATTAAAACTTAAAATTGATCAAAAATGACGCAAAATATTGAATGCGAGCCGCTCAAAATAACATTTTACCCAAATGACCCACCCAGAAGAAGCTCATTGTTTTTCATATATACGCTTACGTAAGTATGTCTGTTCCATTGTCGCACCCTGTAAACTTATCGGCTTGACAGTTTCTAAGTGTGGTGTCAGTCGATTATAAATCTTCCCAGGTTCTATGTGACGTCAGATAAAATCAATATGGCAGACGTAAACTTTCAAAAGGGGCACTTGGATTTTTTATTTTTTGTAAAAATGCTACTTATTTGTGATATAATAAATTGATTAGGAATGTATTTAGTTTTTTTTTTAATATGAAATGTGTTTGCTTTTGACCATCATCTAGCCCAGAGGCCAAGATAAAGCGAGTTTACCCAGAAAAAGGTTATTCACTCTATTTTTAAGATAGTATTTTAGTTGATAGCAGGGTAGCCGCAGTCTTAATAGATTACATGTACATGTGTCTGTAAGAAAATCGATGTCAAACAGTAAGAATCATAAAGGGGTAGCAGATAATACTGGTTTTGTTACCGTCTAAAGTAACATTGGAGGCGGCCAAGTATGCGCACTGGTCCTTCACAGTCACGTTGGCCACTACCACGGAGTACCGCAACGACTCGCTGTTCGCGTAACTGTAGCAGAAGTCGGGCATGCCCCAGTGCTCGCACACCGTCTGCCACATCTCAGGCGATGACATGTTGCACTTCATCTGTGGAGTATTGAGTTGGTTACTCGCAGTGAACAGAACGCTGGAAAATATTTACGTAAAATTCATGGAAGCAGATAATAACAATGGGGACGATGATCTTACGAACGAACTAACTGGGGACCTTAACATCCGCACAGAGGCGGTTCCGAAGAACTCTAGTCGCTAGGGTGTGCATGGTCGAATGACCGTGTCACCTACACAAAATGATGATGATCTTAACATCAGTACGATAACGCATTGCTAAATGACAGTCGTTTTCAGAGCTACGTAAGAAGTCTTTAAGTTTCGTTAAATACTGATACTAAGTAGTGATAACCGCATTTAACAAGAACTCACATCACAAGACGCCGTACTGTTCATGTTACCCAAGGAGGTCACCTTACATTGGTCCACGCTGCCGTCCTCCATACAACTCTTAAGTACCGAGACACCATCTCCACAGTCCAACTCAACTGTCACACTCGGAGAGCTTCCCGGAATAAAGTAAATAGCCGAAAAGCTAACTATTGTGACTATTTGGAAAAGTATAAAAATTGACTTCTGTATCTTGAACCTGAAATAAATTATATGTATAATCAATCAAGGTAATGGGAAAAGTCAATGTACGTGTCAATAAAATATACTACTAAACCAAAAACTCAAACCGCCAAAAAAGTATAAAACTGATTTACGACTTGGCTAACAAAAAAAAAAAAATGAATTCTGAATACGTGTTGTGTATGACGTGTTGCATTTAATACGATAATAAAGTCTCTAGGATATCAGGGTGTAATGTTAACAGAAAAATGTTCAATGAGATATCAAATAAAAATAAAAGTGAAGTAAAAAATCTAATATCTACTAACCTGTCAGCAATAACACCGAACAGGGGCTTAGCTATCAGTCCAAAAATTGGCAGTACTGTGTAAATGAGACCGACGGTCGCTGATGTGAAGCCTAACTGGCGGGCGTACGTCGAAAGATATGGTACCAGTGGTGCTGTGCCTGAAAGAAAAAAATAGTACATTGTGTAGCAAGGGCGGGATAGAAGACATTACGTCAAACGAGCGACTGCTAACAAGCACGAGGCGGAGCCGAGTGCTTTTAGTAGTCCGAGTTTGTAATGTCTAATACCGGCCGTGATACACACAATGTTTTTCATCTCACCGAGTAAATAGTAGAGTAAAAAAATATATTTTTCATATTATATTGGTTGAAATTCTATAGTATGAATATTCTATATAGTTTACCTTGAAAATTAATGCGTCTGCAAGCTGGCTGATTATATTATCTATATCAACATTATTGACCATGTATTCATTTATCATAGGGAATGTATTTCATGCAAATTAATGAAAATTACGATTACTTATAAATATTATGCCTAAAAATAAATAGCGGCAAACAGTGAACAGAAAATGCATTCGAGGATTACACAGATAACGAAAATGATTTATCCAAAAAGTGGAAGTCAAAGATCGATGAATACAAACAGCCAGCCACGCACGGCCATTAACAATTCCAAATTTGAATTAAGGACAAAAATCTCGCAGAATAGTTCAAATGTTTTTTTCATCGGGTTCACTGGCAATTCCATATTTGAATATTCGACTAGAAAACTTTTTGGCTGTAGAAGATTTGACGCTTGTGCATGGTATAGTGCCCTATTAAATTTAAAAAAATACTTTATGCGCTCTCGGGCTTTATGGAATTTGTATGAAATATTATAGCCCGCGGTCGTAATAGCGACCATCCAGCCCACTTTGCTTGCATTTAATGACACTGTTTAAGGCTAGGTGAGATGAAAAATTAATTTCAGTGAAGGCGTCGCGGAATCAATAATACCGGTTGCCATACGATTCTCCTCCTCTCTGTCTCTCTCTCTTCTGAGCGAGGTCCTATAGTCGGCGCGTTAACAACTGAGTTGTCGGGCTATAAATCATTTCTTTATACTTACCTATCTAGTTCGCATTTAGGGGTCTTATGGAACCGCTTAGTGATGTGCGTAAATAAAATAAAAGTGCATATCGACACGGGAAATATTCAACATGAATAAACAATGTAATTTACAAAAGCTTTTATTAAGATTAATTTGTACTTTTATGTAAAATATATTCCTGCAATATGTATAATACTGATATTATAATATCATTACTTTTATTAGCGATTCATCGATTGCATGTGCGCCGGTAGCTAAGTATGGACACAGGTATCGATAACACGTCCGGAAGCATTGCACATTCCTATCCCGATTGACGTTTATGGCCCTACGACTCAGTTGATAACTTGAGGACTAGAGTTGCATCTTCAGCTGGAATGCTTCGGAGCCCGGGGTCTACTAGCATGACATCATGTTATTCATATTGTGATACGATTTGGCTGTTCTTACAGCCGGTCACCAGCCTGGCGTCACCTTCCTTAGGCAGCTCTAGAACTATGCAAACAAATAATTTAAATGTACGGTTTATTGCATTAAAGCGATAAAACCGTATTAAAAGTATTTTTTACTGACTTCAAAAAAAGGAGGAGGTTATCAATTCGTCTTAATGTTTTCAGGTAAAGGGTAAGGTAATACTTTACAGATGGTCCCATAAAATTTTTATCGAAATGTGTGGAGCGCTTTTCGAAAAAATACACAAAAAACAATAAAAGAATTTACAGGTATGCCGTTCGGACACTTATTTTAATTTATTACCTTATACTTATTAAAAAAAAAATATTTATGTGTAAGAATCTCAAAAACATTATATGCCAAATTTTTAAGTATTCTATGAATGGTACCTAGATTTGGTAGTCGTTAGTGGTTCTTGGTTCGGTGGATTTTACCCGATGGTACCCACTTGGATCGCGATGGTACCGATAGAACCCAATGGGATCCTACCGATAGGATCTATTGGGACCCTATCAGGCCCTTCAGTACTAATGAGACCCTTTAGTACCGATGGGATCCTATGGTTTCAATGGGACCCATTGTGACCCGATAGGCAGCAAAAATCTCACTTACATTAATTTAACAATAATACATGCAATATATGCCCCAATGCTATGCTATGCTATACTACAGCTCAGCACATGTTACTCGGAAAAAGCAACTGCTGATTTTCAGCTTGAGTTTAAATGACACGAGCGCTTTTACTATTTACTTTAAGTTGAGTAATATATCTGTGTTATTAACGATACCAATATCTGTACGACACTTACTTATGGTAGGTACCTATATTAAATTAATTAAAATTTTTAAACAATATAAAGTACCTACTTATGATTTTACAAGTGAGTATTTTCCTCTTTTCCCGTGATGGGATTTCCAGTTTAATGAAAGGCATTATTTATATTATATTCTATTCCTCATAAACATTTTCCTAAGATGTTTTAAGGCCCCATTCACAACATCAATAAATAAACACACAAGTTGAGCTAGTCCCATAGTAATTTGTGTTGTAGGATACCTACTCAACGATACTATATTTATAGAGATTATATAGATGAACATTCAAGACCCACGCCAATCTGAAAAAGATAATTTTCCATCATGACCTAACCGGGGATCGAACCCCTTCTGTCGCAGGCTGGCGTGTTGACCGCTGCGCCACAGAGGTCGTATATGAGTAAACAACACAAAAAAGATTCAACATGATTTCATCTAACTGCGAGGCTGGCCATGTGTGTCGTTATCACTTCTCCAGGCCATAATTTGATATGATAATAGATATCAGATACCCAGCGACATGGACAATAGTATAAGCGATATCCAATGAATCGACTTCTACGTCAATGTCAGTCAATATTCACAGAATAGTGCGGTATTGCGTCACAATACAACCAAAAATAAAACCGTGCTTTACAATTTTTATTTTGGTTACTTGATAGTCACATGAGATATCTACTGAACTGTAACATTTTCAGCGAACATATTTTCTTACCTATGTAATGTATGGCCTAGGACTAAGGACATTATTTTGAACGCGAGATATTGTTCAATCCGGTCCAGATCATTACCAAACCTTGCTACTTACAACTAGCAAATAACTGCGACCACAGCTAAGTATTTTCTTTTAAAGGACTATGTAGCTGCTCCAAGTGAACTTTTGCTACTTCACCGGACATTTTGAGATGAGAGCAGAGTGCCCTCAACCTGTAAGGCGAACATCACCAAAGGGCCCCCGGGAGGGACGGACCTCGGCGTTGACTTTGTGCGCAAGGTTTAGAGAGTCAGCAAACCCTCATATGCCTGATGGGCCGCTATTAGCATGCAAAGCCTGAAGGGCCGAACTGAGAAACAATGGCAAATCCTTCAAAGAGCAATAGCAGAAGATGGCCACAGCTAAGAATATCGACGGTACAGTTTTATAAAATGTGCTTCAACTTGTCGCAACTTTACACCGACCGAAGAGGTCAGTTCACTCTGATCTTGATATCCGTCACGATCATATATGAAACATCCACTAATAATAAATTTGAAAGTGACCCCGATAACAACGTAGACAAATAGAATAAAGCGCTTTTCACAAATTTCCTGGATCGATTACATACGATTAGTAAGAACACGATTAATAAGATAATAAAAAAAATGCATTATTGGCAGATTTGCGCAACGGCATACGAGGGGACACCCACACTACTTCCTATACATTACAATGATTGCCTTATTGTTGTTAAATTGCCATTAGGTAAACTATTATACGAGTATCTAGTTATGCAAGAGGCCCCACATCGGGACATAGTTCTCGTCAACGCTTAGTGCATTCCCGGAAATCGCCTACGCATAGTCGCACCACGGGACCACCCTGGTGCGCTGAGTTTGCGTCCAGACGGTCATCGCACCAAGGATTAAGTTAGATCAAAGCTCAGTCTGTAATTAACACTCTTCGAATAACAAGACTACTCTTTAAAAATTAAAAGATTTGTCTTCAAAAAGCGCCAGCCTCGTCGCCTTAACTTAAGTAGAAAATAAAAAACAAAAATATATTATGAATACCAAAATTGCGTGATGGATGATAAATAAAACCACGGGCTATTCTATCTAGATTAACTTTGTGCTAAAAGTGAAATTATAACAATCGCGAAATAATTCAACAAAAAACACGTCTTTTTTTACAGAATGTTCCAAAAAGTTCCTTAAGGGGGAACAGTAGGCACAGTAGCGACGCCAATCATTTTATTCCTAATACTTTACAAATAGAAAGAAATTCAAGAATATAAACAATACAAGCCTTAGTAAATAACCTGAAGTATTTTTGGAATCATGTTTTGATATTATGAAAATCAGTCATTGAGAGAAAAAGTGATAACCGCCAAAAACGGCCGTTTTTGGCGGTCGATTCCGATGCGATTGCGATGAGTCGTAATCAGATTCTCATAATTCTCACTGATTCCGATAATAAAAAACATGATTCCAAAAATACTTCAGGTTATTTACTAAGGCTTGTATTGTTTATATTCTTGAATTTCTTTCTATTTGTAAAGTATTAGGAATAAAATGATTGGCGTCGCTACTGTGCCTACTGTTCCCCCTTAAGAGCTGATATTTCAAACTTAAGCTTTTTCGGAAACTATATAAAAAGACTATTGAATTAGGTAGGTACCTACTTTATTTGCATATATTTTAATGGCAAATGTTGTTACCACTTGCTTGCCACCATTGCTAGATAAACTGCTTTCAAATAAAAAATGCATCCATATTTCAACATTTAAGAGCTATGTTGACCTAGACAGACACACAGATAGATAGACACACCCTGGTCGAAATTAAACACCTCACTATTTAAGTTGGGTGGTGTATGTATAAGTTTAGAGTTTATTTTGTAGCTGATTGTTATTCCTAAATATATTTTATTTTAAGTGTTGAATTTGAGATTTCAATGCATAATACAAATATGTAACGATAGCAAAAATAACACTTTGCAAGATACCTATAATAGATTTAATCGGAACACATTATTATAATTATTTATCTCAACCAAGCAAATAAGGAATACGATAAGTAAAACCCATTGGAATTAACGAGAAATAATTTTAAATTGTAAGTATGAGTAAATATTCTATACATAAGTACCTATTCATCAAGTATTATCTCGGAACCATTAATTTTTATAATTCGAATGTGACTGTGACAAATTAATGTTTGTGATTATGAAAACTTATTTATTACTGTATTGACTTTGATTTCGACTTCTGAATGAAAATAAAAATACTTCAATAAAGGTGTAGAGCTCCGGAACCCTGGCATATTATACTGACAAATGCAATACCTAATATTTGGGAGTCACATTCATGACATGATGAAGAATACAGGATCAAACTTGAATATTACGGAAGGTGTCATTGCACAATACTGACTTCTTTTGTTGTACATTCCAATTTCCAAATAGAGAAAAACATAATAATCAGTGTAATTTGTTTGTTTTTCGTATGTGTAAGTGACCAACACTGGTGTCAGATTTTTCAAGCTGCCTTAAGGCATCTGACATAGCTTAACGACTGCCATCAACGATGATAGCCGGGACCAATGGCTTAACATGCCTTCTGAAGCACGGAGGAGCTCGAGATATTTTTATGCCACTTGCAGTCACCCATCCAAGTAGGGACTGCACCAGTGAAATTAATGTTAAATAAATCAAGAGGCAGTGAAGGAAATTTAATGCCTCCGAGGATGGGTCAACATAAAGTATTTTTTTTTTCTCCAACAAAAACAACAAACCTTTATACACTATATATTATACATAAAAGTGTATTTTAGTACTGTGACGTTTAATAACTGTTGTAACTTGTTTATTTATAATTTTTTATAAAAACCTACACCTTTATTTCGAAAATCTCTGTGGCCTAGTGGTCATCATGCCAGGCTGTCACATTGGCGGTGTTGGGTTTGCTTCCCGGTGAGGTCAAAATGGAAAATGATCAGGCTTTTATAATTGGTTTACTCCAAGGACTAAGAATATTCAAATAAGGCAAGGCTACATAGTTTTTTCATCAGTCAAGCCAAAAAGATAACCAAACTATAAAAACTAAAATTAGTGAATGTGTGTTCGGAAAATGCTTCTTTTGGAATATTTTGGGGGTTGAATGTTATAGTACCAATCAGTTAATTTATAGAAACATTGTTCGGGTAGTAAATGTGAAAGTTTTGGGCCATTTAAAATTCTTCCACAGGACACATTGTGGTGCACCAGCAACGGAGCGAACAGGCTTGCTATAAAAGGATAATCGCATCATTTTTAATCAAAATCGGTCAACTTACCATTTTCAACATAAAAAAAGCAAATGGAAACTCACCTGCATTAAAAAGGAAGAAATGACCTTTTATGGGCAGTAACTTCTTATTGACTTTCATTTCTGGAGGCAGCATTTAAACTAGGTATCTGAAAAGATTTCGGAACTTTTAGATCTCAATAATTTGGGTTTCTTTATATGTTATCTGTACTGATATTATAAAGAGGTAAGATATATTGCTTGTTTGAATTAAATTGGCTCTGGAACTATAGGCCTGATTTTCAAAATTCTTTCACCTATTCTTCTTCTTTTTGTGTTCTACCTAATGAAAGCCAATTTATAGGCGGGTGACATCCTAACTAATATTATAAATGCGAAAATGAGTTTGTTTGTAGGCTTTCACACTATGAACTTATCTACTGAACCGGTCATCATGAAATGTTACATACACATAGGTTAAGGTACTGAGAAGGACATAGGCTATATATCATGTGGGTGAAGCTGCGGGTAACAGCTATAAGGTTATAATTTACGCGGACGAAGTCGCAGGAAAATTGCTAATGTTAAATAAGAGTACTGAAGTAGCAATAATACCTGCATAAAAATCATGGACCATGTTCAACTGTACTTGGTCAATTTAAAATACTATATTTAATAATGATACTACGTTATAAGAATTTTGGAAGCAAATTCAGATGATCAGTATTCGACTACAATGTCATAATTCATTCAATTCAAACAGCGGGTCGGCACGTGAATTCAATATTTTGATCAGCTCAATCAAAGCAAAAAGTGAATAAATACTTAATAGGTTCATTGGACCATGTTTGTTTAATTTCTGAATAAGAGTTGAAGCCATTGCCTAAAAATACTTACAGTAAAAACGAAAAAAAATATTTCGACGCACCTGTTATTATGATTTTGAGTTAGTTATATACTTTTATTTGAACTAATTGAGTAACTACACAGAATTGATTGGATCGTAGCGAAACGATCCCTATAATTTAGCTTACCACGTCGATCAACTTATCAATGTTATCATGTTATAACCATGCAATTTAAAAAAAATATTTCACCGATACCACTTCCATCTCTCGTCTGTCTCTTTGCTCTATCGGAGCTCTATCGTCACGCAATCTGCCTGACTTTTGTTTGCATTGCATGCTTTGTTTGACATTCATTATGACAGATGACATTAGCCCTGTCGTTTTGTATTGCCACATACATTTTTTGATCAGCCCATTAAAACTATGAACCTGAATTGACCCGACCAAACAACAAAAGATTAAGCATGATTGAAAAGAGGAGCAAAATTATAAGATACACAACGATATATAGGTATATTGATTCGTATTATAGAAACGTATGGCCAACATAAGAAGTCACCTATGTACTGTACAGTTCTTTTTAGTATTACCTATTATTTTTCAGGAGTTAAGTTCATGTCCATGGGAGACGGTAGGTGACCACATACCATCAGGTCTGCTCGTTTGCCGTCAAAATACATAAAAAGTATGCAAGCAACAAATAAACTCACAAATAGGTACTGACTGATTGACACATGGAACATTATCATTAATCAATCTCTAATCAAAAATGGCTATTAAAACTAGTTTTTTAGTTAATATTTATACTCTAAGGTTTTTACGTTTGAACAAGTCAATGGTGGACTGAAAAGTTTGCTTAGTTTACGTCATGCGTAATGAGAAATGTCAAAAATGTTTTCACTTCACTATCGGCAGTCCATGCAGACTGCCAGATTTTTGTTATTTCAAAGTGCTGTGCAGATCACAAAAATGATGTATATTTTCGGATCTACCTATCATGGTTGACAGCATTTTTATGAATATTCGACAAAAGAAAGGTAGTTTTCAGTAGATAGTTCTCGTGGGTACAAAATCGGCAAGCAGAGCGGGGTTGTAGAGTGGAGAAATAAAGTGAGCTAGCGGAGCGGGGAAGTAGAGATGAGAAAAAGTAGGTGGTAGAACAGTGTCCCCGATACTTGAAAAGACACATGTAACATAAACATGTCGAAACCGAGGAAATCAGATAATGTTTTAATAAATTAATTGGGAAATCTTTTATATCACAATAAATAAATAATAATAAATATATATAGGGTTAAATTACACAAATTGAGCTAGCTAACTCAACAATACTATATTTTATTAAAAATACATAGGTATGTAGATAAACATCCAAGACCGAGGTCAATCTGAAAAAGATCATTTTCATCTTGACCTGACCGGGGATAGAACTCGGGACCATGCATATCGCAGGCTGGCATGTTGACCGCTGTGCCAAGGAGCTCGACAACAGAAATATTGCAGTAATTTTCGATTTTAAGTCTGATCATACAAATGGGAAGTTAGTTATGTTGGCAACATTTATCTTTTAGGGGCTTGTTCCTGTTTTTGTAATACTTCTTTCTTTGGCAAAATTACATGACGTTTAGAAATATTAAAAATTTAAAAAAATACCTAGTGAAGCATAATAAATGGAACAAAATAAATTACCGAACGAATTGAAAATGAGCGGGAAACGTAAAAAGCAAAGAACTTTACATTCAAAATTATATTATTTTGCCAATTCCTCCGTCAAGTACATGGTCGGTACACGAGACTCTCTGGATTCGGTTCTCACGGAAGCATGCGCGGGTCAAAACTTGTACTTATACACACATGACAAGCTTGTACAGGAAGTAGCTACTCAAGGAGTATTGATATCAGGCAGGCGGCTGGCTGTAAAAATTATATCTTATAACAGCATGAACTACTAACCATTTGTCAATTTAATAGCAGGCTCAGGGCTCCAATGCTCCACAGATAAGGATTCTGAGGGAAACAAATCAGATACCCACAAGGATATCTTACTTATCCTGCTCCTTGCAGGATAAGTGGATATCCTTGTCTGTATCTACGCTTTTTTAGCGCTTACCTACTCATTTTAAGCAATCCCTAGCGTGGTCCTCACTGGAATGGCAGGCATATAAATAATCCATGCTTTGGAGGGCACGTCACTCTGTTGGTCCCGATTATTATTATTAGATGACAGTTTCTAACATGTTGCCTTTATAGTTGGGTTGTTATACGTCAACACCAATATTTTTTGGATCAAAGGATGAGCCTTGGCACACTTGTTCCTTAGCTGGACTAGTGTGGAAAAACGCCCGGGAGTCAGAGGCTTACTTACACCCTGCTGGGGGGCGGGGGGAAGGGGTGAAGTTTTCTCTCACGCGCGCACTGTATCTCGCGTCATAGCTAATAATATAAGCTAATTTATAGCTACTAGGGCAAGTTTGGTATCGTTTTCGGCTAAATAAAGGATGGCCAATTGATTTCTGAAACAAAAAATAACATTGCCATACAAAAATATATAATTACAGTGAAAAATAAAAAAAATCAGTTCATTATTTTTTTGTGTTCATGACCATAAACTTTGAACGTGTACAAGCATCTGCTTTAAAAAAATATTTAGAAAGCCACATCTCTACAGATTCTAAAAATATAAAATTTGTTGTACAAAATAATAATAAAACGTCGGAGACGAGCCAGTGACGAAAAGTCTTAGAAAAGTACTGAAAAACTTCTTTTATATGTTGCTTATTTCCGTAACTAGTAGGAATAGAATATTATTTTTGATAATAGAGGGCATTTATTTATTTTTTATAAGCATAAAAAGGGATTGTATAACCCTATTTATATAGTACCTTTATGTATACAGCCATATTAATAAACGTAGAGGTGAACAAGACTTTCCAGGTAACTTAAAGGTCTGTAATTAATCGATCAACATAGATATGAGCTTAAATTACCTACATGTAATTATATTTTATCTGTTAAGTACAAATGCCTTCTTATTCGCGCAACTCCATGCACGCATGCGTCTGTGGCCGCCGCACTTCTTTTTGCATATGCACCTGATAATTTTCAATACAAGCTTCGCCAGCCCTATACATGTAGGTTGCCAGTTGTGCCAACTTTGGTCCATCCTCAGATAGATGACAAAAGAAGATTTTGGGTCGGCGACATCTGACCCCATACATTGACCGCTCGAAACACCGCAGGAGATGTTAGTAAGGGGTGGCTTTAATGAAAGTTTATGTTCTTTTTTGTAAATAAATCCTTTCGGGCTTTGTTCACTGTAGAAAATATACTGGGTTTAAAAGAAAAGTAGTTAAGATTGCAATATTAAGTTCTAAGTTTTTTAATTACCTAGTTGCATTAAGTTTATAATTCCTACCTGTCATATAAAATTACCACGAACTTTTCAATTATGGGAAATGCATAGCTCTTTTGGCTCTCATGGGCTATTAAAAATCTTCTCTGGCATAGGGGAAAGCGTTCCATGTGTCCATCGCACTTGTTCATCTTTCCCATCGAAGTTGTTAACAGTTATACACCCCATGGAGGCATAGAAAAGCGGAAGGACTTACACTCCGTTACTTAATATATCCTATTTATTTTTAACAGATGTTATTCTGTTTTCTCATGATAATATTGCTTGGTGGTATTTTCCGGATCCAATGTACTATCAAAACGCACACGTAATACGCCAAGATAAGCTCCATTTAACAATATGATTTCTCAAAAAAAAAGACGAACGATATTGTTAAAAATTATATAGGATTAAGTAAGTAACGGAGTGTAAGTCCTTCCGCTTTTTCATGGCTCCATGGGGTTTGTTACTATTACCAGCTTCAATAGGAAAGTTAAACAAGTGCGATGGACACATGGAAAGCTTTCCCCTCTACCAGAGAAGACTTTTTAGCCTATGAGGGCAAGAACAGCGATGTATTTCCCATAATCGAAAAGTTCGTGGTAATTTTATATGACAGGTAGGCATTATAAACTTAATGCAATTAGGTAATTCAACAACTTAGAACTTAATATTGCAATCTTAATGACTTTTTCTTTTAAACCCAGTTAATTTTCTACGGTGAACGAAGCTCGAAAGGATTTATTTACAATAAATAACAATAAAAGCCGCTCCTCACCAACATCTCTTACGGGCGTTGTTTCGAGCGGCCAATGTATAGGGGTCAGATGTTGCCGACCCAAAATATCTGGGGACGGACCAACTGCCTGCCGGCACAACTGGCAACCTACATGTGCAGGGTTGGCGAAGCTTGTTTTAAAAATTATCAGGTGCATATGAAAAAAGAAGAAGGCATATGTACTTAATTACAGACCTTTAAGTTATTGAGAAAGTCTTGTTCAGCTATACGTTTTTTAATATGGCTGTATATACACATATACTATATAAATAGGGTACATACAATCTCTTTTTATATAAAAAATAAATAAATGCCCTCTATTGCCTAAAAACAATATTCTATTGATTTTAGGCATGTGAGTATGAACATTATTTTTCCACCCTCTGAATCGTTTACTCCAGTCGCTATTGTAATTAAGGGGGCACACTAGGCACAGTAGCGACGCCAATAATTTTATTCCTAATACTTTACAAAAAGAAAGAAATTCAAGAATGTTAATCATATAAGCCTTAGTAAATAGCTTGAAGTTAGAATAGAATTTATAGAATAGTTTTGGAATCATGTTTTAATAAGTATTATGAGAATCAGTCATTAAGAGAACACGTGATCACCGCCAAAAACGGCCGTTTTTGGCGGTAATCACATTCTCATAATTCTCATTGATTCTGATAATATTAAACATGATTCCAAAAATACTTCAGGTTATTTACTAGTGCTTATATGATTAACATTCTTGAATTTCTTTCTTTTTGTAAAGTATTAGGAATAAAATTAGTGGCGTCGCTACTGTGCCTAGTGTGCCCCATTAAGAGTAATTAATAGTAGAAACTTAAAAATATTTGTTTATTATTTAAGTTATAATTATCTATTTACATTTTATTTTCCAATGTCTGGATCATTTGTGTCAGTCACTATTGCAAGTAAGAGTCATCATCATAATCATCAGGTCGTTGTAGTATAGTCTCCACTGTAGGAGCACGACCCTCTGTGTACTACCAGAGCTATATATTACCCAGAGCTGTCAGAGGATTTGGCCTACACACTCCACGCTGGCTAGACGGGTTGGATAGGTCCCTTTGATGTTTATAAGCTATGTTTAGCTTGTGTTTCCCAAGTTCTTCTTCGATATCCCCGGGAAGACTTGGAGTGGTCCTATTCTTCCCGCGGATGTCGGAATCTGCCGGAAACCACACGGCTAAGTAAGAGTACCTAATTGAAAGTTTGAATTTACTAATAAAATTGTTTTTTTTTCTGTCACCATGTGTCGTTTTTTTATAAGTATAGTATGAAAAATAATCGTTATATTAGTGATAATTTCTGCGGTGGAGCAAGAACCATAAAAGCACATCCTCCTTAAAAACTCAATTTTCAAGTTCGTTGGGCGACCCAACGACACTTGCAAAACGGTTCAGCAGTTTAAAAGAGATATCTAATACTTACCTATTTAAATAAATGTATGGGAGGTTTAAGTTCGCCCCGAACTATTAGTTATTTAATTTTATTCTTTTAGCTATGTATATCCTAACTTGTTGGAGGTATGTATGTAATATTGACCGAATTACATGAATTTTATACAGGATGGTCCGTTAATAGACGTCCAAAAGAAAAATGTAGATGCCTTACCCTAAGGGGTACGCAAATCACCCCCATGCATGTTCCGCGATTTTTTGTAGTTTAGGAGATAGGTATATCTTTTTTAGTTTTTAAATTATTATTTTTTTCCTAAAGTTGGTTTTCATCATGTTCACATCCGCAATGGTCTGAGAGAGGAGAAAAAAATTAAAATGTACCATCTGCTTCTCCTCCCGCGTAGGTCGTAAAAGCCGATTGAGGGAATGGGCGTAAGCAATCATATCAATAGGAAGCGACCCATCACTAAATTGGTTCCCAACATGCTAAAGGTTTTACAGACCTGGGCTCTGGGAAATTACCACGCCTGGGAAAAAGACGTATTACGGTACGATAGTAAGTATGTACCCTATGTATGTGTGTAAGTATGTTGTTATACGTTAGTATTTATTTATCAGATTCTAAAATTGCGTGCAAAATTCATAAGTGTAAGGATGTTTGTATACTTATATGACCCTATATTATTTAAACTATAACACTGATTGAGAAAATTATACTTTTTAGGTATAAACCAACTTAGGGAACAGTGCAATATTCAATAAATCGTTACTGTCGAATAAAAAATCAATGAGTATAAATCACAAGGAAAAATTGAAATAGGTAATTTTTTTTAAATACTTCTTGAACTTTATGCAGGATATAGGCTACACTATGGTCTACCATTTCAATAATATGAATATGCACATTCATTAACTTTGAGTAAGGTTCCCTATTGTTACATTTTTTAACTTAGTTAACTTTTACTTCGCCGCGAACTTGGATTTCGCAAATATTTATTAAAATAGCTCTCATAAACTAGCAAATCGATTTTGATGACCAACGAATTTAAAAGTTGTACTAACATTGCCAAGATATGTTTAAAATATCATAAATAATTTCATTCTCACAGTTTTCGTATGTGAGAATGTACATAACATTGTCCCGTACAAAAACAGTGTTTTTGCCCTAACTCTACTTGACGACTAGGTCAATTATTAATGAACCTTTGCTATTGTTAGAGACATTGATATAAAATGATTAAATAACCCTTTTTGGATAACTTCGACTCTATATGTCTGTCAGTCAATTGTATTTTTTCAGGTGCTATCGTTATAATGGTCTGCAGACAGAAGACAATCCATTTCTATGCGCCATGTTTTGGTAAGGTTTAGCACAAAGCATGTAAAACATTCAAAAAGTGTAAACATGTATCTAATACACAAATAATAAGGTACGGAACCATCGATCAATACGCGGCTCCAACCCGCAATCGTTCGATATTTTCTGGTCCTAGTAGACAGGCAATGTATACAGTACATACAGTTCAACTGATGAAAAGCTGATTCCTACAGACGCGACGCCTGCAGCAGCAGAGCCATGTGTGCGTAGCCAACTCTACGCTGAAAATAGGACTGAAGGAACTGTAGGAAATTGAACAATCAAATGTAGCGAGACTTTGAGTAGGTCTGCTCGCATTCTACACAGCCTATTTCCGTGGATATTACTCAAAGAGGAAAATTAGGGAGGCAAGACACAGTCTCGCCGAATTTCAGGGCGAATGGCCGACTCCTCCTCTCGGCGCGATTGGCGTTAGGCGGACGCAGCGCGCCAATGAGCGGGCTTGCCCCACTCCATGCAACTCTATATTATGTAGCATTTTCCTCTATTAAGAAAAATGTTTCATTTTTCAACAATTATGCTTCGTATGTGTAACAATGACGAATGTTCTCGTGTAAGCGTTGCGTAAAGAGCCGGTCGCGTAGCGCGATAAGACTGCCGTTTTCACATTTTTCTTTTTTTTCTGTGGGGTTCTGAAAAGCCTGATAACCTTATTGTTAGCCGAATGTCGGTGAGATCCGCCTACGCCGTGCCTGCGTGGAGCTTCAGTCGGCTCGGCTCGCGGGGTTCAGCGCAGTCAGTCACTCGACGCACGTCGTGGATTCAACGGGCCGCGCGCGATACTCGCTGAACGCGCGAATGACACGCCGCCCGCCCAAAGCGCATCGCTCTAAACAAAACATTTACAAACTTTTATACAAACGGACATAAGTGTTAATTAAAAATAATACGAATATTCTTGTTCACTGTGGACTTAAGTGGTGGTTTATAAAGGATGCACATTGTTTATCAGACGCCAGGCGCATCAGGAGGCTTCTGAGGGAGAGAGAAAATCGGAGATTTTTAAAAAAGTGGGTGAGTAATAGCAATTAGCTGTAAAGCCGCGAAAACACACGTTAAATCGTTTATGTGCACTTGCGCGAAGTTACAGCATTGTAAATCGCTCGTTTTCGAGTAATTAAATTCTTGTACACAGCTTTGAGCTTTTAATGCAAGTTTAACCCCTAATTATTCAACTTGCACTCAATTGATTTTCAGGCACATTAAATACCTCACTAATTATGTTAAAATGTTGTCATTAACCACAATACTAGTGGTATATAGCTACTAGATACGTAAGCTTTTATTTTTATTGTATTCAGGCGTTCTTATGTAAAAAAAGTTTGCTTCTGAATTTAATACCCAATTAAATATTTATACGAATATTAACACGTAATGTTCCTCTTTTTTTTTTCATTTTCTATTTATTATTATACTTTTATTTACCCTTAATCTATATCGATAGAGAAACCTGTAAAGATCAAGTTTTTCGTCACACCACATTTTTTAAGTTGGTTAAAGTATCACCAATATGTATCAGTAATACCTATATTATAAACGAAAGAATGCGATCAGTTTCAAGTGAACGAGGCAAGCGGACCGGGTCATTGTCATACATATTATCTTGAACTAATTTAACATATTACGTAGCAGTTAGATATGCTTATTTCACAAAAATAATGTACTTAAGCTCAGCATTGTACAGTAATATACAAGTATTTAAAATAATTATCCTATGAATATAAAATGTTACCCGCACAAAATATTCACACGAGGTTTGTAAAATAATAATCGAAACGGTTTAGATTACAAATAAAGCCCAGATAAACTCTATTAGAATAAAAGCGTTGAAAAAAATTGTGTCCAACGCATAGTCTATGATGCAAACACATAAGTAGGTACCAATTTGACGGCTTTTGATGGCGTTAATTGACAGGACGCGTGTGCTAACACAAAGCTGTCACGCACATAAGCATAGAAATATTGGCCAGTTTTTTATCATTGAAGTAAAGGCATGAAGGCATCTAGAGAGTATATAACCAAAGCAAAATGGTAAATTTAACTGTCGTTTTTATAAATAATCAACTCTACTGAAACAATGCTACTATACGTAAAAGATATCTAGCTAAACTCAGAAGAGCAGAGCTAGTAAGTATGCAACAATATAAAAAAATGTGTTTCTAAATTACTTACTTGGTTACCAACTACTACACTGTCAAAGTAGGTCAAAGTGTTTATGAATATTTCTGTAAATATAAGACATACACGTTGCGGAATAAGTAAAAGAAGTTTGTCGTTCTTACTGCTATTTAAATTGCAAAATTCATTAGTGTAACATTACAAATAAATGCCGACTCAAAAAACAAAAAGTATGTGAAATATTTTTTGTGACAGCTAAATACGCCAGTTAGCATACTGTTAGGTAGGTATAAACCGGACCCTGGATTATATAAATATATATATACGGATTCAGAATCACTATAAGTACTGCTTAGTGCTATAGAGCGGGATCACCCGAATAAGAGGAATATAATTCACAGACTACTTAGCATAAATCATATTTTATGCCATAAGTAATAAATATATATTATTTAGATTGTTATAAAGGTATATCAATATTAGAATCGCAAAATAATAAAAATATATAGTAACAAATAACTACCACACTAAGTTGTCAACTTGTGTCGTAGAACACTAACTCAACGATACTATATTTTATACATACATACAATCACATCTTTTTCCCTTACGGGGTAGACAGAGCTCAGGTCTATAAAACTTAAAGGCCAAGTTTAGCATGTCGGTGGGCTTGTAGGAGAACGGAATCCAAATAGTGATGGGACGCTAGCCGCCTCGCCTGTTTGATTCCTTAAAATAAACATCCAAGACCTAGGCCAATTAGAAAAAGATCGTTTTCCATCTTGACCTGTATAAAGGTCGAAAGCGGGGCCCGGAACCACACGTGCCGCAGACTGGCGTGTTAACCGCTATGCCACGGGGGTCGTCAGTTCAGTTAGGGGTCCAATTCAGCATTATGCTTGCCGTACGCAACTGCCAGCGCTTGTATTTTAAATTATTAGCGATTAGACAACTTTATGAAACACTGCGATAGGTATAGGAAAGTAAACTATAACTACCGTAAACAAACTAAAATCAACCCAAGTTTCTAATAACATATCAGTTTTTTCACCCTTCGACCCATTATCCCAGAAAGAATAAGAATCCACCTACACTTTTAACCTTTTAATAAGTAAACAAATGAAAATAGAACAGAACTCTTGCAGAAGCTTTATAAATAACAGCTTAATGAAAAGAAAATAACTGACCTTTGCTGGGAAAATTGTTGAGAAATTAGTTTTGAAACTGTTCAAGGTATTAGAAGTTTTCTTTTGTATTTACGAACATTATTCGCGTATACAAAATGACAAGGACTTTTTACGGCTGGCAAACGGCATTTTATTATGAAACGCCGAAACTAATATATGTTTGGTATATAGGTTTGGTATATAGGAAACACAAGCTAAAAAAAGCTTATAAACATCAAAGACACCTCTCTAACCCGTCTGGCCAGCGTGGAGAGTGATGAGGGAGATCAATATTTTTATTTATTGTGCTTGGTTTCTCGTAATTAAATTATAATTTCCTGCTATTTTGTTCCAGTTTGTATAGTTACGTCTACGGGTTAAAGTCGGTTTTTGGTCTTTGTTTAATATAATTTTATTTTTCCATTTTTGATGGGTGTGGTACCTAGTTTAATCAGAACAGTGAAGCAACGTTCTTAGCAAATTGAC
The DNA here is from genome assembly GCA_963082605.1 of Rhodophaea formosa. Lineage (NCBI taxonomy): Eukaryota > Metazoa > Arthropoda > Insecta > Lepidoptera > Pyralidae > Rhodophaea > Rhodophaea formosa. Next base: position 12,361,564 of record OY720203.1, on the reverse strand, counting down.
TTGATTAGCGAAAGAATAACACAAAAATAAGTTTGAATTGAGCGGCATCCGTGTATACTTATTTTAAGGCTTTTGTTGATTTTTAAGAAAAAACTTGATACATTTCGATAAAAATTTACAGGACCACCTTTGAAGTTCAATCAAAACAGAAGAGCAACGTTCTCATCAATTTGTCTTTATTTGCATAAGAATAAAATAGAAATAAGATTAAAACGAACGGCATCCGTGTACAGTTGTACACGTTTTCTTTTGATTTTTGTTTTTTTTTCCAAAAACAGTTCGATATTTTATTAAATTTTTGTTTAGAACATATCACAAGCATCACGTATCGAAAAAAAAGTATCACTTAAACCAATTCTTAATTGACTGAGTTATTTACAAACACCTAACTTATATATTTAAATTAATTAATTCGTCTGTAGGTTCACAACAAAAACTTACAGACAAATTAAGAACGTCCTTTTTTGAAGTCGGTTAAAAATCTGCTTCCCTTTCTCGTTGTTTGTGGTGTTCCAATTGTCACCAAATATTACGTTTACTACGCCTGCTACTTAGCAGTAACTTAAATTGTATACTTGTACAGTTTCATATAGTCTAGCGTATTGGTGTGAACTGTGATGTAAACTTAAGCTATGTTGATAAATAAAAAATTTAAATAATTATTTGTTAATAACTGTAATTGTAATAAATAATATGACATTATGATATTTAACAATAACTTATATAAAGAGAATTGATTACTTGTGACTAAGGTTGGCATGTTAGCCACTGCGCCATGTAGTCAATAATTAGACCAAATTTTCTATAAAACTAAAAAATAACAGAATATTTAGTTTAGGGACAAAAAATCAGCATAGGAAACAAAAACTTTGTTGTTAGGGTAACACAACAAAGTTTTTTTATTGTACTGGTTTGATTTCCAGGTCATTTTCGCGTTCTCGTAATATCTATGTAAGCAGTTTTTTTCTCGAAAGTTGGTATCAGAAGTACTTCCTTTGCCCACTTTTTTCCACCTTGCGTAGTTCTCTCCCAGTTCGTTAAGACCCCTTTTCGTTTACAGCTTTATTTATTTAAGGAAAAGCGGAAAGATTTGGTTATTTGTTTGTTTGCCTTAATAGGCTTTGAAACTACTGGTCCGATTTACAAAATTATTTAACATACAAATTTAATTTATGTGCGGCTAACATACGCAGTAATTTAAGGGGCCGAAGTCGCGGAAAAATTGCCTGCAATCAGAACATATGTACAGATTCATATAAATAAAATACTATAAGAATCCTGCATAGCTGTACCCGTACATCCGATTGGCGGCTAGGTACGATGCCTCATGAATAGAAATGCGCACATACTTCATTTTAACCCCTGAACCAAAAAGTAAGAGTAAGTTTGACGCGTTATAGTGCATTTTTAGCTGTGATGCGTAGGTACACGGAATATTGTAGTATGATTTGCCGTATTTACATACCACCTCTTCTTAGGTAAAGTTGGTTAGAGTTTTTTTTTATTAAATATATTTGTTTGTTTGTTTTTCGTTTTTCGTGTGTGTAAGTGGCCATTTAATATATTTATTTAATACCTTACCTTACCTTGAAACATCTCATTGCAGCTAAATCATCAATTTTAGCACCCCATTCTCTCTTTGCTATCTTTCTCAACCTGTCTCTTTCTCTTTCAATCTCTATCATCTGAGCGTGTTCCCGGTTGCATCCTCAGCTGGACTGCTATGGAGCCCAGAATCCGCTTTCCGGCTTTAATTTTAGCCTCAAATTATTGATGCCTAGACACGAGAAACTCAATACCCAGAATGCGCAATTTCTTTAATCCATACTATAACTTCTAAATGACTGATCAATTTTGAAGGTAGGGGTAGCTTATGAATCCTTCACCCGCCAGAGTGATAAAGACAATTTTTTTAACACGGCATTTGTTAAACACTGATCCGTGCTCTATTGTCAGGCAGGTGAATTTTAAAAATATTTTATAATAACGACATTTTCAAATTTCCATCGTTTTTCCGAAACAATAGAGTAAAATTATCTTTTAAAATAAAAACTTGTAGTCTTGTTTGATTTTTGCTATGTACCTATTAGCGTTAAAACCATTCTAACAAAAGTCTGAAATCAGGGTTTCTCAGAACATATTAAGTTGCTTTGATTCCTTCTTCATAATTAGAATGAATACAAAGTCATGTTAATGATGATGAAGTGATTGTAATAATATCGTCGGAACGGTTGTTTCTGATGATATGATGTAGATGACGGGTATGTGTTTGTCTCAATGTTTACATAACACGCGGCTCGTAGCGTTACGTTTTGCTGGAAAACCTGATCGCTGTCACTAAGTATCGAAGTTAGATATTAGATCCCAGGTCCAAGGAAGAATAGCTGACAGTTGTAGAGGAGATTTCCGTACCCAAAATATGTCAGCACTTTGCATCCATCACAGGGCTCTATTAAAAAAAAAAAAACTAAATATAAATTGTAAATAGACGTAAATATATATATCTCCATGAAATCTAATAGTATGAAAGTAGATAATATATTTGTTTATTGCGATTAATTCCTAGTATTTAAATAATTATTTCCTACTTTTTAGTTTCAGTTTGTACACTTACCTACGTGTAGGGTTGAAGTCGGTTTTAGTTATTTGGTAAAAATATTTTTTTCCATTGATACTCGCACCTTTACAGTTGTAATAAAAATCTCTCAAATCTTTACGTTAGGATTTATGCTTTTTTATCCGAATGACTTAGGTTTTATGTTCATATGGCTGTTCCAGTGTCGTTTCGAGTAGCTTAAACTACCTGACCGATTTTGAAGTGTGAGGAGTCATCAGATTTGTATTATTATCCAGAGTGTCATAGGCTATGTGACGTGGCAAAAATCAAAATGGTGGCAGTAGGCTGTCAAAAAAGGCAGTCGAAGCTCGTATTTCTTTTCGTACTTATTTTAAATAATTTTCAGGATTTTTAACAATATTTGGCATGATTAATACTGACTTATATAAACTAACAATTAATCTTAGCTATAAAATGAAAAAGAAAATTGCCAATAAATAAAACCTACCTATAAATCCTACCTTTAAATAGAATATGTCCCGTAGGAAGTGGTAATGTGCCCAGAAGACTGGCAGCGTTGCCACGTAAAATGGCAATACTTATTCTTTTTATTTATTTATTCTTATAAATGAATAAAAAGAACGAGCTTCGTGGCTCCGACCTGTGACACGGATGGTCCCGGGTTCGATCCCCGGTTAGGTCAAGATGAAAAATGATCTTTTTCAGGTTGACCTGGGTCTTGGATGTTTATCTATATTGAGTATAGTTGAGTTAGTATCCCATAACACAAGTCTTACCTACTTAAGAACTTACTTTGGGGCTTGCTCAATCTGATTAGTCCGTATATATTTATTTATTCGTATTATTCTCGTGTACTTATTAATAAGTATTTTTTTCTGTTGCCTACAGTGGCCGGTAGCGCCGACGGGTCGGGTCTCGATGGCGGTTGCGAGGACAGCGTCTCGAGGCTGAGCGGCCTGCACCCTGACTTCGACATGAACGAACTGCCCCTCACTAACTACGCAGTGGACACTCGGAGAATGCAACTGTACTCGCACCCACACGTTCATCCAGCGGTGAGTCTTCACCATAAGCATTTATAAACTGACTTCAACATTAACAAACTGCCCCTCACTTGCCCTCACTAACTACGCAGTGGAAACTCGGAGAATGCAAATGTACTCGCACCCACACGTTCATCCGGCGGTGAGTCTTCTCCATAAGCATTTATTAACCGACTTACTCGCTGTGTAGTTCCCGGCAGAGTAGAATAGGACCACTCCAAGTCTTCCCGTGGATGTCTAAACAAAGCTCATAAACATCAAAGAGTAACTCCAACCCATCTGGCCCGCGTGGAGAGTGTAGTCCAAATCCTCTGACTGCTCTGGCAGTACAGAAAGGGTTGCTCATGCAGTTTTTAAAGCAGGAGATTGATTTTTTTTTCATATTTCTATGTACATTACTTGGAGAATGTTGTTTAGTATGATCAGTATAGGATAGATTTACAAATTGTACATCAGAGTTGCGCAAAGAGCTATATATGGAGCAACCTATGCTCGGCATCAAACTTGTAGACCTAGTCCCTTACGTCGTGATGCAACAAAGAACGAAGGTTCAAGATGTCGGGAAGCTTGTCATGGAACTAAAGTGGAGCTGGGTTACCTTGCAAGGCGGAGTTGAGGTTCATAACTCAGGAAAAGTATCTTTTTGGGAATGAAACGTAGCCTATGTACTTCCTGCTCCGTTTCCCCTGACAACGAAAATGAAATTTTCATGATAATTGTGATAAAGCAAAGAGGAATTTTGTCTTCAAAATCTCATCGATCCCATTTAAGAATAAAGTGGTACGAAAATTAATAGAATTATTCGTAGGTATCTCATTGTTTAATTTCTACACGTGTTCTCATGCTGACTCACACATGTTGACAGATACCCTCCATGAATGGACATGCAATGACTTTAGAAGTATCTACGCGGCCGTGATGACTTAAGTAATTGATAGTCATTGAAATAAGGAGAAAATGTAGGTTTAGTTTACTAGTATCGAATAAACCGATTTCATAATAAGTAGATAATTTTATCATCAGTTTAATTAGGTCATTTTAGTTATTTCAAACAAAATCTTAGTTTAGTTTACCCTTACCGAATAAACCGATTTCATATAAATAAGTGATATAATCTTCCGTTAAATATGGTAGGTAACATAATTTTACTATTTCAAAAAAAAAAAGCTTGAAAAATCTGACACCAGTGTTGGCCACTTACACATACGAAAAACAAACAACTATTTCAAAAAAGGAATTCATTACACGGAACGTGGATATATGTATATTCTAGGTATAACTCTTGATTTGCAACTACGATTAATTTAAAATAAAATATACTGGGGCAACATGTATGGGGAAGTGATTAAGGAAAAATAAGTAAGTAAGAGATTTTTGGCTAACTCTCAGCAATTAATATAACAGAAGCTTCGTATACAAAGTTAAATTTTGTAGCAAAAAAATGATTTTGATATAAATCGTTGGACAGAAAACGGAGATATAAGAAATAACCTATATAAACTAAATAAAACCACGGACAAATACCTACCAGTAGAAATGAAGTAACAAAATTTTCCCGGGCCGGGAATCGAACCCCTCCGCCCTCAGGCTAGCGTAATAATCACTGTGCGCTGTGGATCATGTTTCTAGGCCAAGTAAAGGAACCCCATAGGATTTGATTCCCTTGGGAATGAGAGAAGTTGGCAAATTATGAGACAAAAATGGCCATATCTCTAGAATGTTTTGATAAAGAAGTTCCATTTTGTCACAGCTTTAGGGGCTGAAGAAATACTTGTCTTATAGGTACTTATTGTATTTGCTATTAAATTTCAACAGTCTACATTTTTTGATGAAAATAACAGGCGGACGAAGAAGTGATTGGACGAAAAGGGTTTCTTTTTACATTATTAATGCAGAGCCGAAGATTATGATGTACCAAAAGTGACGTAACATATAAAAAGCATCTGAAATATCGTTAGATGCGTCTCGATCGTCCGATGGTTATAGGCTATGTGACGTCACACAAATTCCAAAATGGCGCTATATACAAAATGACGCTATATACAAAATGACGCTAAGTTCAAAAAATATACTTTGAAGTGTTTAGTATCAAATAAAAGTTATTTTTATTTTGTTAACTAAATATATAATTTACGTATGAAATGATTAAATACCTATTTTGCGTAAAACTTTAAAATTATGCCCGCAAATCTCGTACTCAGGTTATTGTAGATTTTAAAACTTTATTTTGAAGTACGGAGCCCTAAAAATGAACAGTGGATATGCCTGAAGTTTCTGTTCGCTAGGAATATTCCGTATCAGAAACTTATTAAGATATTTGTTATTCCTCAGCCAGGCATGACGACAGAACTGGCTAAGGTCACTTTCATGACGTGGTGTGGGTCAGATTCTAATCTGTTTTGGTTAGATACAAAAACATTGCGTAGGTTCATCACCACACGTTCGTAGAGTAGTTATATTTCAATTAAAAATAAGGTATCAGTACGTATAAACTTACATGGTATAAAAGGAAAAACTCTGTCTTTCATTGTTTACGTATGTTTAACTACTTACAAAGGAGATCATTGGAGGATAGGATCAGCAATCCATTAATCCTCAATTTGTAGACATACATGGAGATCCATCTGGTTCCCGGCAGAGTAGAATAGGACCACTCCAAGTCTTCCTGTGGATGTCGCAGAAGGCGACATAGGGAACACAAGCTAAACAAAGCTATGGACATCAAAGAGACCTCTCCAACCCATCTGGCCATCGTGGAGAGTATAAGCCAATACTCTGACTGCTCTGGAAAAATGTATGGCTCTGGTAGTATACAGAGGGTCGTGCTCCTGCAGTAGAGACAAACAAAGACCTGTAGATAATGTTCCTCTGACTGCTCTGGCTAAATATGGTTCTCGTAGTATAGAGAGGGTCGTGCTCCTGCAGTGGAGACAAAGACGATGATACATACATTCTCTCCCCATCATCATAGCCGTGCGTAGCCTGGAATAGTGTTTGGAGAGGGCAGCTCGTACTAGTTATTCGATGTGTATTTCGTATAATAAGTCACTTATTCGCAGGAGAATTCGTTTCTGATCATTCATTCCATACTCAAATCATCAAAATTTAAGAGCGACACATGTTGGTGAAGCTTCGTCCATCTTTCTCCATCCTCTACCAATCATCAACACCCTGGTATGAAACTCTTCTAATTCCACAAGGGCTAAATTATAGACATTCGTTTAACATAGTATACATGTTAGTTGGATGTTTATCTATGTATGTATTTGTTATAAAATATAGTATCGTTGAGTTAGTATCCCATAACACAAGTCTTTCATAAGAACTTACTTTGGGGCTAGCTCAATCTGTGTGATTTGTCCGTATATATTTATATTTATACATCTTTGATTATTTATGGGTAAAGTATGTAAAAGAAAGTGGTCATATGTTTTGAAAGATACATAGGTACATTCATACTACCACGTACTTTTCCCCTGCGGGGTAGACAGAGCCCCGATTTATAGACCTTAGCCACGTTTTGAAAGATCATGCATGCATTCTTATAAAACAAGTGTAGAGGGTACTTAAACGAGAAGAAAAATTAAATACAGAGTTAAATGTAGCGTGTAAGTAATAATTCCCGCTTTTAATATTCGTTTATGTGTATCGGTACATAATTGTTTACATTTCTTATCGTGGAAACTGGTGTAATCGGAGAAATTAAATTTCATTTTGAATCTTCAGTTTTTTATTTCAAGGAAAATGTTATACTTGATGAATTCGTAAACTAAGCAAACTGTGTTGTGTTTAAATAATAAACAATAACATTGTTATTGACATTTATTTGTATTTGTTAATTAATTTATTTGTTTGTAAAATCTTTCTTTTCACAGTATCTTTTGGGTAATTCACTAATTAGACTGAAGCATTTTTAGTCACCGTTATTTTTAATGTAGGATAATAAAATAAGCTTGCGCCGAATTTATGAAATTTAATGACTTGTCATCCAATTCTGTTTTTCTAAATCTATGGGCTAGATAAAAAAAAATATCTACCTATAACACGTTTTCTATGAAATTCATTTTGATTTGGGTTCTTTAGATAAGATTAAATTGGGCCTATTGATGACTAATTATTATGAGAATATCCAGCTGAAATGGCCACATATTTAAAAGAAATATATACTAAGTCTAACACAAGTCTCGAACTTACTTTGGGGCTAGCTGAATCTGTGTGATTTGTCCGTATAAATTTATTTATTTATTTACGTAAAGCTGAAGAGTTTGTTCGTTTGTTTGGTTGAACGCACTAATCTCAGGAACTCTTACTGGTCCGATTTCAAAAATTCTTTCACCGTTGGATAGGTACGTTGGCCGTGTGGTTCCCGGCAGAGGAGAATAGGACCACTCCAAGTCTTCCTGTGGATGTCGTAAAAGGCGACTTAGGGAACACAAGCTATACAAAGCTTTTTTTTAACATCAAAGAGACCTCTCCAACCCAGGACCTTTACCCTGGCCAGACCAGCGTGGAGAGTGTAGGCCAAATCCTCTGACTGATCTGGCTAATAAATGGTTATGATAGTCAGAGAGGGTCGTGCTCCTACAGTGGAGACTAAAAAGACCTGATGATGATGATGATGATGATGATAGGTATGTTATCCCTGAGTACTATAGACTAGATACGTACCACGTGCGAAGCTAGGGCGGAGTGCTAGTTTAATAAAAGTGCTATAGAAGGAAAAAGAAACCAATACTTTAAGCCATAGTTAACACAATCGTACCAACTTGGTTCAATTCAATGACAGATGCATCAGATCACCGTAATGAAACGAAATAAACTAAAAAACAATTTGGATAGTTATAGTATATATAATATATAGATTCTTTTTGAGCTTCATACATTTTATTAATATTTAGACAATCAACAAACTACTCTCGTTTTGGAACGACCACTCTCAGTAGAAAGTTATTAGAAACTTAGTCACGTATAATGAACAGATTGGACGGAAAGTTGAAATACTTCATTAGGCATATGTCTGTATCTAGATTTACCTATACACAAATTAATTTATGAACGAAAACTTACTTTCGTATGAATATTTCAGATATTCATATTTTAGGTACTATTTTATGACAACAACTACCATTATGGCTTAATTTCATTGTTTCGAAAATATTTTTATTTTAAACGTACTTACATATTTAATATTTTTGGCCTATAAGCACTTCAGCTTTGGCTAGTTAGTAAATAACCGCATTATCGGCGCTGGGCTTCAGTTATCTATCGGAGTCTTCGTCATTGACGTTACATCACCGACCTTGTTTGTTTGACTTTTATTCGTTGCAAGTAAGTACATCTTCTGATTAAACTTAAAACATTATATTAAATGTAATTTTTTAATTGTCCGAGCTAGCGTGAAGCCGCGATGCGCGGACTTAGCGTCTGTCCTTCTCCTCCTCTCTTCCTTTCTCAACCGATTCTCGTGAAATTATGAGAGCAAATTTATATGATAATCGCACAGAATGTTTTATTCGGGGTGATTGTAATATAATAAGGGGTGATTGTAATATAATAAATAATATATACATATACTCATATATATATATGTACGGACAAATCACACAGATTGAGCTAGCCCCAAAGTAAGTTCGAGACTTTGTTATGGGATACGAACTCAACGATACTATATTTTATAATAGATACTTATGTAGATAAACATCCAAGACCCAGGTCAATCTGAAAAAAAAAAACATTTTTCATCTTGACCTTACCAGCCGACTGATGACCTGACATCGAACCTGGGACCATCCATGTCGCAGGCTGGCGTGTTGACCACTGCGCCGGGGCCCGTCAAATTTAATTTAATGTTCTCAATGACAGCATAGAATATATTTATTTAACAGGAATATATTCTATTTCGTCATTGAGAAGACGAATAATTTCATTGGCCTCGTCATTGTCCGCAAAGTCATAAAGTGGTTATAGACAGCTATTAGCAGAGTATTTGGAAGTCTTTAGTTCGAATCTTTTAGTGGAAGGTATTAATATTTGAGTATTTATTTTTAATGTTTATTATTGTAAATAACTTTTTTGTTAATAAGTACTACTTTTAGTGACAAGCTTTTGAATCGAGTTAATAATTAAATGTTTCTTGAATATTATAATACAATCAATCCTACTGTCAGTTTAATAGAAAAAATAACTTAAAAATCTACTGACACGTAAACTCACCTAAAAATAAAATATTTACAAATCGTACAATCATGGGCGGAACAGAAGCAAACGCGTAATGTGAAAATAACTACGACTTGTTGAAGAAATAAAAATATATTGCGTAAAATTAAATACACGTTACAAAGATGGTAGAACAAGAGAAAGATCACACAAAAACATTGCCGCACGTTTAATTTAAAATATTTTCTTGCTTTTTCGTTTTAAGTTTTAAGTTTTGACCTTTTTATAAATAACTTGACATCAAAAAATATATAACAGTATGCCAACGGCGAAGTGATTGGGTACTGCGCAAAAGTATCACACTAGTTTAGAAAGTACATAATATCAGACCGTGCTAAGAAACAATTTTCCTCTTAGCAGAAAAATATGAACAAAAATGGACTGGGACATTACAAATCGTGCAAATATTTATTTTGTAGAATCTAATTTAACTCCTGGGCGTATTATAATATTTGATTTGTTTCTAATATTATAAAGAGGAAAGATTTGATCGTTAGTTCATTTGCATTGAATAAGTTCCGTTACTACTGAATCTATTTCCAAAATTCTTTCACCTATAGAAACCTTATTAATTTGTGGGTGACATAGACTATAATTTACGTGGACAAGGTCGCAAGAAAATCGCTAGTATAGAATAATTTGATAGTTAATAAATAGGAGAAGGGGGTGTTACATAGTTCCGCAAACTAAAATTAAACCTAAGGAACATAAATAACCTAGGATGGTGGTACGGGGGTGTAGGAACAAATACGTGGGAGCTTAAAAAGTTGTCGATCGAAGCTCTGCTCTGTCCTCAGGCACTAGATATTGTTTACGTACAATCTGTTATTGACATTGTTTACGTTGAAACAGGTCAAGTTTATTTTTAAAAGTTATTATCTTGATTTCCACTTTTTCCTATTCGACTGCGTTCCCGGTTACATCCTCAGCTTTGGATTCCGATACTTTGTAGAGTTCCGTACCTAAAAGGTAAAAACGGGACCCTGTTCACTAGACTTCGATTTCTGTCTGTCTGTCTGTCACCAGGCTGTATCTCATAAATCGTGATAGACAGTTGAAATTTTCACAGGTAATGTATTTGTTTTGTGGCTATAATAACAAATAATAAAAACAGAATAAAATAAACATTTAAGGGGGGCTCCCATACAGCAAACGTGAAGATTTTGCCGTTTTTGCTTCGTATTAATTACGGCAATACATAGACGCTTGAAATCGTCATAGAATATTTAGTTGTTCAATTTTGCGTTTTTTATTAAAATGATGTTAGTCTGGTGCAATGAAATGTTATCTCAAAATTTTGAAAAAAAAAACCTAATTTATGTATTATTGGAAAAATTACGTTGACGACTGTAGTAGGCGTGTTAAGGCCTTAATTTAGATTGGTAGATAGATTGAAAGCCCAAAATAATTACTTGCAACTCTTATTCTGCTTAGTTAAATATGCCAAAATAAAGTGAAACGTAGCAACTTATGAAAATTCAAGTTACGAGCCTAGAGTTGGTTTTATCAAACGTCCATGACATAAGTTCATCGCAAACTGAACCACTGATTGTCAATAAGATTATGAGCCACGTATGACTTAGTATTGTTCAAAATTACGTTATATGTCACAATATTGATAAACTATAAAAAAATCGAAAATATAAGGAATTACATTGATAGGCGATGCGGCTAGCAACCCATCACTATTTTGATTCCGTTTTCCACCTTTACGCCCACTACGATGCTAAACGTGACCTGTAGGTTCCATGACCTTAGGCTCTGTCTACCCCGCAAGGGATACAGACGTGATAGTATGTGAAAAAATTAACACGCTGTGTCTTTTTTTTACGGATCGCAAGTGAAATCTCCCAAGAAATAAATATTGATAAGTACATACACATACATACATACTATCACGTCTTTTTCTCTTGCGGGGTAGACAGAGCCCAGGTCTTTAAAACCAAAGGCTACATTTAAGTATTTGTATCCACATAACGTTTAGCAGAAAATTAATTATATAATTTTTTAAAGATTTTGTGTGCAATAACTAAAAAAGATTTTGCAAATATAGGTACGTCATATATCTATATAATTATTAAAAAGATTTTATCAACTACAAAAATAAATGACGGAATAATATTTTTATATCAATTAGGTAATTTATCCAGAGCTCTACGACGACACAAGTACACAACTTACTGCGGGGCTAGCTCAATTTGTGTGATATGTCCCTATATATTTATTTATTTATCCGTCCGTCTATCTGTCACCAGGTATATCTCATGAACCACGACAGATAAACAGTTAAAATTTTCACAGTTAATGCAATTTTATTTTTCTTTATTTCTAAAGATAATGAGGGTAAATAATTATATTTTTGCTTTATATTGTCTGTTAGTCACTTAAAAATGAAAAAGCGTGTATGATTTTGTCACTGAAAAACAAAGTATTAGAATAAACCTTGTAGTAAATAGTGTTAATAAACAGTAAACAAATTCATGTGATGCGATAATGTTTACAATATCTAGGTATGGTTATTTTTAAGACTATTGGAAGTAATTAAACCTACCACAGTAACCAAATCTATCTGATTTTATTAATTAAATATTAATAAGTAATTCAATATTTTCAACTGCAGCATTTAAAAAATATATATTTTAGGTCTTTGTTTGTATTTGCTGTCCTTAAAAATTAAAGATTTGTTGATAGTTGACTATTGGACCTAAGATGTGACATCTTAGGTGTGTGTACAGTGAGTACATATAGTGGCGAAGATATATGAACTGTAAGTATTTTACTTGAGCGTTGCGTCGTTGTTTTCCGAACGAGGCTATTGTAAAACCTATTTTATTTGAGTTCTCGTATTAGTTGATTTATTGTCTCTAAAGATATATCGATATTCGTCTTTTTTAACCTTAACATTCCCGTGAAACTATAAAAAGAGGATTTGACCTTTTTGCTCACGGAGATGTTCATACAATATATTGCGTAGAAAAAAATAAGTTCATTACCACGGAACTGAAAGAATTTTAAATAGTAAATTAATTTATTTAAGTCCCATGAGAATGAAACGAATTTTATATACAGTTTACGAGTACGTTTTTTCCTTTTAACAGATGACAAGAAAATATATTTGTACACATATAATTAGTAATATCCTGACTATTAGGAGCAATCCTTATCCAAAAGATACAGGGTTCATATTCTTCTTGGCTTAATTATAATATGGAAAACAGTCAGAAAATTTACCTCTGTCTTCAAAAAATATACAGGTTAATCCCGGTTGCTTTCATTACCTACCTAAGTTATATGATTATATCAGATGCCTTTATGCAGCCAAAATCTAAAACCAATTTCAGTCACTAATACACAAATAAAAAGGAACTAATCAAAACCTGAACACAAATACCTTTTGTTATAAAACGCCTAACAGCTGATTGAATCTGAGACTACTTTAAAGTTGCAATAAAAATATAATATATGCTTTTCACAAATCGTGCCCGTCTTGCTTGCATAAATGGTGGCATATGTAATTTGCTGTTGTTGTTGCAATTTGTGCTTTATTGTTTTGGGGTTAAGGCGAGTCGTGTGTTCTGGATATCGAAGGTGATGACGTGCACAGCTGCCGGTAACCGAATGACTTGTAATGTGAGCACGGCTGTGACAAATGTGAAAAGTATTGCGCTTTTAAAGTGCTACTGCACGCCCGGGGTACTGGCTAGGTGCAACACAATCTGATGTTAAACTGCAATTGGGTGGCAAGTTAATGGGGGCGGCGATTGCTTAGTAATAAAGTTTCCGATACTAATGGTGACGTCGGCAACACCTACTCGATAGCAGAAATATATGAATGCGACTTCAAGATTTTGTCGTATAAGTCTCATGTGGCATTCGGTGTCATGTCATGGCCCTAAGTTCTAACTACCTTCTTAGAATAAAGACGTGAATATGTGCTATGTTGAACAAGTCTTCTAATCTTTCTATATTATAATATATATAATTCTAATCTTATTTCACTTAGAGTATAAAGAAAATAATTGTCGAAACAGAATTACAAGATAGAGCCATCGTGCAATTTGTATTATTCTATTCTACGCGGCATGTAATTTAATGGATATACATGTATGTATCTTTAAGTAAATATTTCTGGGTAAAAATATGAAGGAATAAGAAGACTAGGTAACAGAAAACTCTCGAGCCTCACAAAGCTGCAATGAACGCTAGTTGCTTTCCTTGAATTGAAAAAAGAGCAGATTAATTTAGTTGTACTAGGTCGTTTCCCGCCTAAACAATGATGATATCATAAATCATATGTAATGCAATGCATCAAATGAAATGAAATATTAGGCCTAATCAAATCGAGGGCGCCTTGGTTCAAATTTGACACGGGCGGTCACGCAGTAAGCGGCGGGCCTGCCACTGGCCACTCGTATACACACTCATGAAAGAACTCCATTTATTCCAACGTGAATTATAACCTGGGTCGCTGATCGGGAAGCCTTAAATCACTGGAACTTATAATCCTTTGTTGCAGAAATAGGTATTTGTATCAATGGCTGGCTTGGACTCGATGGAATAAATAAATGCACAACTTTCTTGGTCTCTGCAATTCTTTTGTATTCGTACATTTTATCCAGCTTATTTCAATGAGGATTCATTTACACGACTCCTATATATAAAATGAGCCTACGTTTTCTTGAAAGACCTGCAAAGCTGTTGTCACACTTGTTGCAGCAGTTCATGGGCTGCGGTGATCACTTACTATCAGGTGATTCGCTTATATATAATTGGAAAACTACTAGGATTATAAAACCACTGACCGTGTTACAGAAATAGGCACACGAGTGAATTATTCAATAGTATGAGCAAAAGAGACACAAGCAAATCACTGACGACGGGAAAGGGTCGAATTCCAAAATAATCATCCTGAATTATGCGATTGGGTATATCGTCTCTAGGATGCTGTCGTAACCTCATCATCATCAGGCCTTTTTTAGTCTCCACTGCAGGAGTATGACCCTCTCTGAACTACCAGAGCCATAATTAGCCGGGGCAGTCAGAGTATAATGGCCTACACTCTCCACGCTGGCCAGACCGTTGTCCTACGAAAGTCTAAATACAGGGTTATATCTAAAACACCAGTAACATTAAATTAAATTTATTTTGTTTGAAAGTAAAATCTAACAAATTAATAAAAGTCGTAGAACAAAAGTTGTTTATCTACTTTAAGAAGTAGAGTACTGGTTATTTACAAGTCATCTGCAATGGAGACTAAAAAGACCTGATGTCTTTTTTAGTCTTCACTGCAAGATCACGACCCTTTCTGTACTACTAGAGCCATATCTTAACTAGAGCAGTCAGAGAATTTGGCCTACGCTCTCCACGCTGGCCAGACGAGTTGGAGAGTTCTTTTTGATATTTTATAAGCTTTGTTTAGCTTATGTTTCCTGAGTCGCCTTCTACGATATCCACGTGGAAGACTTGAAGTGGTTCTATTCTACTCTGCCGCAAATCACACGGCATTTACAAGTAACTCTGTATAATACTCTTACTTCTACTTGTAGAGGCTTTTTATTGGCTTCTTATTTCTTATTATTTCTATCTAATATGTATTTATAGCTGTAAGTCTTCCTAAAATGTAATAAATAAAAAAAATAGAATAATAAGTAGTAGGTATTCTTTAACTAAGCACAGACGTGGCTTTACTAAGAAATTCTAAACCACGCAAGTGTTCAGTATTCTTTCGCTGATGCAGCGTGCTGACGCTGCAGCGCCTACTATTTTCGTAATGGTAATAACATTGACATAATTTAATTCTGTAACGATTCATTATTTTGAGGTCACGTCTGACGAATACTTCTTTATGAAAACCTTCTGCTTGCGACTTTATTTGTGTATGAAATCGGTCCATCAGATTTAACGGAAAGTAACAAGCGTCTCATACATTTTCACATTTATTATAAAATACTATTAATTTTTCCGCGATTTGGTCCGTGTATTTTATTTATAGCCTTTGTCATCCGCAGATAAATTAGCTTCTTACCGGAGAAAGAATTTTGAAATTGAGTTCAGTAGTTTCGGAGCCTATTCAATGCAGACAAATAAATAATCAAATCGTTCCTCTTTATAATATTAGTATAGATTAATACATGCTAAACGTGGCCTCTAGGATTTTTGGCCTTAAGCTCGGTCTTCCCCGAAAGAGATAAAGATAGCAAATAAGGTACATTTAGTTTGTCTGAAGAACCCAATTGTATCATTGTCATCATACATAGGTATGTAAGGATGATGATGAGTGATGACACTTACCGATGTATTTCCGCGGTAATATTATAACATTGTATTCCAAATTTTTTTTAATTATCAAAGTATCAAATGAAGATTCAGACATTATGATTGTTGCATCCATTTTGGTCTAAATCTTTATTTCACACTGTGATAATTATATTCATTCATGGTACATAGTCTTTCCCACACGGGATTATAGAACTACATTGGCATTAGGTTATTAGGTTAGGTTTGTTAAGACCCAATCACATCCTGCCGAGAATTTACATTAGTTTGCCGGAAGTTCTATAAATTGCTGGTTAACTGTTAGACCGGGGATTAATTGGGAAATTCAGAAGTCATGTGGAAACGGAAATTCGGTCATAATTCGAGTACTTAGGTATCAAATAGGTACCTACATGAACTTAGCTCTGTTTTGGTTCAGCCAGAGAAGTTTGAAAATAATTAAAAACAAACAATGTTAGCGAGGGACTGTGATGAATTACATACCCATCCCATTATCTATGCCGCTATAATTAATAATAATTCGGCCTAGTCTGTGTTTTTAAACCACTCAAAAGAGAAAAGATTCTATGTTTTATATTGTACTTGTTTGTAAGACAAAATGCAAAATCCACTTTACCAAATTTTAGAAATTCTTTACCCATAGAAAACGACATTGTAAGAGTCCTAAACAGGGCATACCTACTCACAAACTCTGCGGTAAAACTTGTGGTTAAACCAATCGCTAACTTTTTAATTCACAGAGCGTGCCTCCGATCGCTTTAGAAAATCCTGCGTCAATTTCATTAGGCTCCTGTAACAGAATATACACTGTTTTCTGTTCGTGGGTGGCCTTTCATACTTTTTTACATGTGTATATTTTACTCAAGCGTCAACTTGCATTTGTTGGTTACTCTGATCGAAAACCGAGCCTATGGCGAGGACATAAGGGCTAAATAACTACAGGATTTGCTTATCGGATATGCCGCTAAGCTACTTGGCTAATTTGGTCGTGTACAGCGCACAATGGACCTATTTCACGTACCAATTAACTTTGTTGCAATTTTTAATGTTTGATTCTGCTCTTATAGCGTATTCCATGTCTTGACAAAAAAAGAAAATAAACCATTTAATTTCCATCAATTTTTAAAGCTTCATAAAAGCCGACCTTGTGAATCGCAGGGTACGATGCGATGTGAATTTAATTTGTACCATTCTTGTTTAAAATAGGCCTATAATTTGTTTTCAGTAGATTTTTTTTATACGAAGAAGGATTTAACTCGTGCAAATGAATCAATCTTTAAGATATTCTAACACTAGATGAATGTAAGCTAATACAAATATAATATGACAGATATAAATATCACTCAAGAAATATTACAGCCGTAAATAAACTCAAAAAGCGTTTCTTTAGCAAACGCGCAGAACAGATTCCTAAATTTTATAAGTAGATGATATTTGCAAGCAGATAGTTTGAACATGTCTGCTTTGCTGTTGGTTCACCATCACACTTTAACTGATATCATAAAAGCGAAATTATTTTAATATACCAATTAAAGCGCTTACACCAGCCAACTAGCGGCACCCCTAATTTTATTTCTTTTTCTACTAAATAGGATCAAATACACAAAATCTACGTAAGTACTTCATGAGAAAATGACTTTAGTATTTTTGGCATTACTTTTCATTATTTTGCATTTTGTAAATCAAGAGAACTATTCATTTCCACTAAAAGTGGCCACTTTTGGCGGAAGTACGTACGTAGATTTTTTCAATTTGTTCTTATTTCGGAGTACAAGAATAAAATAACGGGTGTCGCTAGTTTCGCTGACGTAAGCCTCTTAAGATTAAGAAGAATATCGTTCACACGATAATCAGACCGTCGGGAAGCGAGACGAAGCCACGCGTACCTAATTATTCCCAATCTAATAATTTTGTTGTGATGTGACAGAGATTATATCGGAGAATCCGTACTCTCGTTTATGAATTGACTGCAACAAGGAAAGTAGGTATGCTAAATACTACTTACTATTTCGCTTGTTAATAAGATACTTTCAGTCACCAGACCGACTGAAAGTATCTTATTAACAAGCGAATTAGTTTTAAAACAAATTCTTTATATACTTGTCTGGAACGTCTTCTTAAACTTGAATTGATAATATTTTAGCTGTAAATATAAATTGAATGCCCTTGATTCTGCCTTTTTCTATTTGAAAAATAACGTTTTAAAATAAAAAAATCTCTCCTTTTGCTCCTCCTCACCTCAGCAGTTGATTAAAGGAATTATATCTCTACTAAAAGCACTCTTGAACGTCATGTTCGTTACATAAGTCAGTTTTTAACTATAATAATTAGAAATGCGTATAAAAGCTTTTGGTAGTTAACTAAGAAAGTAAAAGACAAAAATAAGTACATACTATTATTTAAAACTTACACAAATATCAAAGTAAGTAAAAAGTCAAACGACAACGAATTTCACATATTTATGTATCAGACTAATTGTACGTAAGACAATTTTTTTGGGACTAGGTAAATAAGTCCCCTGTCAAAACATCGCTGTCCCCGGTCTTAGAATGATTACAAAAACATTTAAACAAAAACTTGCTTTAAATCTTTGCTCTTTGTTACAATGCATAATTAATTATAATTTATAAAAATCCTACTCTTTTAGAGTCACGTTTAAATCCTTTACATATTTATAGGTAATATTTACATAAGCTATGTCTAGCTTAGATTCAGCGTTTGTCACTATTACACAAAGCGATCAGTCCACATTAGGAAGCAGGTGAACTTTATATAAAACGCATAGAGCTTGTGAAAATAAAATAAACAAAAGTAATGTTAGTTATAATAAAGAGAATATATTATTGAATTTTATCGCGTATATGTTGGAATTCACGAAATGCGTCTCGTTTTCAGATTGTGGGCTTGGGTACGCCCATTAATTACTGGCTATTTTGGTGTAATCCCACCCTGCGCTGTCGTCTTGTCACTATGTCGAATTTACCCGACATCTCTTAAAAATACTTCATTTCAGGACTGAACATAGGGAAGACCGGACATACGTGTGTGATTTGAATTAATTTGCGGGTTCTACGAGAAAAGTCCCATTTATTTCATAAAATGAATACCGAAAGCGGAAAGTAAAAATAATAATTCTCCAATCTCCCTCTGTAAAATATTCTTTGAATTGAAGGTCCTTAAAATATATCTGCCACAGTCTTCTTCTTCCTCACCTTATCCCACTTTATGTGGGGTCGGGACAGCGTATTAGATTCTTCCATTTTGCTCTATCTCGAGCCATCTCCTTTGTTACCTTCTTTTTTCCCATATCCTCCTTCACACACTTCATCCATCTTTTCTTTGGCCTGCCTCTTATCTGCCACAGTCTAAGAAGGAATTCAAAAAATACGCAAAAACCGGAGGGAAACAATATTTACAAACAAAACCCTGAGTAATTCTGTCAATCCCCTTGAAAGAGATTCCTGGCTACGGGCCTGTCCCATTTATTTATAATTCCAAACAATAACACGCCTAATTGCATTTTATTACTTAATTCATCAATCGAGGAATTCCACGTTTTTATTGTTTTTGTATACATTTTATCCGGTTGACGTTTGTTTTGTAATCTCTTTGACAACGCAGATTTACTACCAACGTTTACTACAGCTACGAGGCAGTAGGCGTTGTGTTTTGGTTCCACTTCCCAGAAGTGATAATTGTTTAACAAACTTCTCAATACGTCGGGTTAATTATAAAATCCAAATAAAAAGTTGTTGTCAGTGTAGCTTTATCGCTGGAGTTGTATCGTTTCTTAGCAGGAAGTAGTTTTAATACGAGTCTGTCCATAAATTAATTTTACAATGTAAAGAATTTTCAGAAAATAATCTTTAGCCCTTTTCAAGCAATTTATATTTTAAATATAGAAAATTTAAGCTAAGAAAATGGGTTTGCCTTGTGAAATCGAGAGTAATGCTCAACCTCAAATGCTCTACCTAAGTAGTAAAGGTGCTGGCTAATATTTAATATAGGAATGTTTGTATCCATTTTGTCAGAAACCAAATACAGTATGCGTAATATATTTCAATTATTAATTGTTTGATAGATTATCTATCAACAATTTTTTCGTACGAGTAGAGCGCCGCACCGCCCCGCAGACATGTGCATCGTTTCGTTTTATAGTCCAATGATGCGTTGACAAATATTTCTATTTGATATCCCGCCAACAACATATTTTTTCTGAAAAGAGTGAACATGTAATAAATGTCTTGATTATATTGTTCATAATATGCTGTAAGGCGGCCTATTAATTCACGTTGTAACAGTAAAATGACTGTAAAATTTTCTATTGCTAGTCGTTGAATACTGAAATTTATTTCCACCACAAAACGGCGTTATGTTAGAACAGGATGATAATTATTAACCGATAGAATCGCCAGCGAGCCGTCACCAACCGTTGCATTCCTTGACCAATATTTCTGTATATAGAAACAAGAAAAATGACCTGCCAGAAATGTCCCATTTATACTCGGTTTCTAATTTTTTGGTACAAGAATTTTTCTCGAGTGTCACGATGCAGCAAATAAATATTGGTGGTGAATTGGAGAAATGAATCGATCTCGCTCTTATATAGATGATTCTGAAATTGTATCTCTTTCACCCTAATAGCCGGCTGACAAACATGTATCAGCGGTTAATAGGTGCGCAGGCGCAGCTGTTGCGAACAAATCAGCTCGGATATAGCTGACACTGTCAAAAAGCTGACTGCGCGGCGCACGCCACGAGAGCCGGCGGGGGATTTACTTGAAGCACCGTCAATGGGACAATACGTCTTATTTCTTAATTAAAATTGTTATTTACGATTTGGAGTTTACGATACGATGTTGTTTACAAAAGGCACATTGTTATTTTTTTAACAGGAAGCGTAGTATTTTTTTTTGTGACGGAAACAGCCTCATTAATATTATTTTTTTCCTCTTCAATAAACGAAAGGTACATAATTGCCAACAAATACCCATTTAATTCAAATTCATTATTTAAATCAAGCGAATATTTTTGTTTATTTAGTTTGTAATTACTGCTGTCACATTTTCAAGGAAAAAGGCAGGTTTTTCTCAAGAATAGACTGAAAGTAACACATAAGATTTTTAAACTGTTAACACCCTTTTTTATTTCTACAATGCCGTTATACCTATTATTTAGAACACCGTTTGAAAACAAATATTTAAAAACGATTATTAATATATTATTAAATCTTAAACGTATACATTATAAATTTAAACATCTTAAAGAGCTATTTGATTTGGTCTGGTACCAAATTAAATCGCTAGCGAAAAGAAGAGATTTAGATTTGGATCAAATTGTATTATATAAAGTCAGCAACAACCTCATTGACACTTCATATCTATTAAACAAAATTAATTTTGAATGTTTTAGACATTGTCTATGCAATACAAATACTTTTTTTCTACACACAGTTCGCCCCGGCTTAGCCCGTTATACATACCTAGCCTATGGCACTCACGGATAACGTACCTATCCAACGGCGAAATAATTTTTGAAATCAGACAAGTAGTTCCTGAAAATAGCGCGTTCAAACAAACAAACTTTTCAGCTTTATAATATTAGAATTGATAGTATAGATAATCTAAACTCATTCTAAACTACTGTTATTTTAATAAATCTTTTATAATCATATCGATATATATATACAGACATATTTTTTATTACTTACTTATTTTTTATTTTTTATCGGGAAACAAAATTCGGAAAAAGAAGACAAATTAACACGTAGGTACTAATAAACACAACATAGCAACTAAAATAAAATTAAAGCAAATATTAAGCGTAAACGTTAAGCGATAAAAGACAAAAGTTAATACTGACAATAAACTCTGTTTCGTTAAGGCGCTCTTATAGTAACACTAGCGCCACTCAGCAATTAAATTCCTTAAATCATAAATTGTATCAAATTTTAAAAATCTAACAAATACAAAACTCCTAAATTACTTATAGTATTTTTTGTATATTACAAGTAATTTACTAATGCCATATGTAAAGAGAAACATCGGTTAACGCCAAAAGTAGCCATTTTTAGCGTGATCCTGTTTTTCTCTTATTTTATCAAACGAATATTAGTGAAAATGAATACAAAAATACTACAAGTAATTTACTAGTTATGTACTTGTTAGATTTTTAAAATTCGATACAATTTAGGATTAAAAGAATTAATTGCTGGGTGGCGCTAGTGTTAATATAAGAGCGCCTCAAAGGAGTCGTTTGGTATATTGGTATAAGTTTGTGACATGTGCCGGAGAACACTGGCCGAACATTACGAGGAGGGTCGACTCAGTGTTCATTCAAGATCGGAGAAAGCGTCCTACGTATGTAAAAATAGATATTGTAGAAATTTATTGGCCATCTCTTCGAGATTCGATTTAATATTAACATTAGAAAAATATAGTACGCACGTGTTTGGGCGATGGGTGCTAATTTCTTCAGGGACTTTGGGACTGTCTAAAATTATACTAAGATGTTGAATGATTACGCACGCTAGTTATTTATTATACGTTAATAAAGACGTTGTAGGGACCTGTTGGAGTTGCTGTCACAACTCGTTAGGAGTGAGTTAGTGTGGGGATTGCGAATGTGATTTCATATAAGCGTTTAGTAATTTGTCATAGGTGTTAAAATTATAATTATTGTACGAAATTTGTGTTTAAGGATTGCCTTTGCAGAGGAGACTGCTAAGTCAAGTGTATCTGATGATTACTTTTTGTATTATTTAAGGAACTTGTCGATTTAAACAGATTATTTACTAGGCCTACGTTAGGGGCTACGACTGTACTCTTCTGCGCAGATGGCGAGGTTTTTACCTGATCCTTTATGAAAAATTTTAATAAATAATCGTATACGTATATAGGTACATTAGCTTTCGCCCTGTGTTTAATGCAAGCGTCCTTTCCTTTCCTGAACTTCGAACTATCTCACCTTCAGTGGTTCAGTGGTTAAAGCGTGAAGAGGTATAATAAGACTAGACATACAGAGTTACCGCAATTACGAGTATACGATTAGTTTTCTATTTATTTATTTTTTCAAACATATATTTATAATCTCATTATAATCTACGTACAATTAAAATTAATTCCAAACTAAAACTAACTATTCTAACAATAAAACTAACTAAAAATAAAATTAAACGCCTAAAAATATATATAAATATATATATATATATATATATACTATTAGTTTGGATCTTAAATGTATTTTTAATGACAATTTATTTTCTGAAAAAATGCGAAATGCCTATATACTTAATATGACGTTGAATTTATAAAAGCAATGTAATTCTTTTTTAATGCAGGAGCTGTCAATACACGCAGTGTCCACCCATGAACTGCTAAAACCAAAGGACGAACCATCGTACTCGCTGGCGGCTTCCACCAATCTCTGTTCGGTCAACTTACATCATGCAGGTCAGTGACTTTTTCCTTTTATGGTGTGTATGGCCAACTCTGTACGGTGTACGGCACAGAACACAGAGAGTGTACGGTATCTGATAAAGCGTAAAGACACCATCTCATGACGATAGCCTAGCAACAGTGCCTTCCGAAGCATGAAGAAGCTAATTGCAGCCATCAATCGAGTTGGATTCTAAGCTAAAATGCGTGCCTACTAGGCCGTGTATCTCCTTAATATTGTATGCTAGCTTTGTGTGTAAAATCACGTCCGAAGCACATTTTTTCAGACCCATAGGTTTTGAAAGATTTCATCAGAAACATGTATAGCTGCATTTCTACATTCTGCATATTGAAGGTATATAAGAAAATATTTTGGTATCTTATTAGCATTAGTATGTAGCTAGTTGGTTTATTATATTCATCCAGAAAACCGAAACCTGTTTTCTAATGTTTTTCAGTACGGAAGAAATAAACTTTTTCATCATAATTGCCTAGAAGATTTTTCTGTAAAGTAAATAACAAATTTACATGAAATTATATTTTTCGAATAAAAACAAATGATTGAGGTATTGAAGTACAAAAGGTGCCATTTATTTCATTAAACAAGTATTTATTTGAACCAAAACAACATTCAGGTGAACATTTATAAGCGTATAAAACAATTTATATATTTTTTATTCTCGGCAAACGATCCATTAAAAGTTGTTGATAAACATTTCAGCTGTTAACATTAAACAAATGAATAGTAAACTTACGGGTATTGGCTTTACAAATACAACTTAGCTGCCAACATTCGTAAGTGAATTGTATGGTTGCATTACATCTTAAAGTCAAAGGTTTGCATCCACGTGGCTCTTGTCTAAGACTACTAATTTTCTCATTACTTGATCTACATAAATTATAGCCTATGTCACCGCATATAAATTAGCTTTCTATAGGTGAAATAATTTTGATTATCGGTCCAGTAGTTTTGGAGCCTATTCAATAGAAACAAACAATAAAATCTTTCCTCTTTATAATCTACCTAAGTATATACTAATTATAGTATAAATAAAAGCAGCATCGATAAAACCATGTAAAAAATGAGTAATTAGATTGTTACTTACTTTAAATAAGCATTTGTCATGAGTATAAATAACGATCTCACGAACTCGTAAAAGTATAAAGAAAACTTGTGGAGCGAAAATCGTTCTAATTCAGTAATATAACTTGTACCTATATTTGCTAAATATATCCAAAACGATGGCATTAGTCAGTGAGTTAATCAGTCCTCGACTAGTCAAAAACATAATTATTACACGACAAATAAAAAAAAACTGTTCCCTGACTGGGAAAATACCTACTCGAACTAAAATAATTTTTGCAATGCGACCAGTAGTTTTTGAGAATCATAAAATACCCATGAACATTATTTTTAAGATAACCCAATTTCACCCTTATATAAGGAGGCGCTAAGGGTAGTGGGGTCAAACGGATTATTTGCAAAATTGGGGTGCTCTGAGTAGCCTCTGGGAAAACAGTGCTTTGTTAATGCTTCAACGGCACCGCCTTAGTGTCGGATTACTGCCTTAGGCCAAGACAGGCTAATTATCAACACCTTCATCCAAAAGTTTTTTCGGATGTATAATTAAATTCAGGGCAGAAGCATATATTATAACGAAATTACATGGAAACTATTACAGCTCGGTGGGGTTCACAAGTTAAAGAGTTATAGTTGAGAGACTATTATAATATATTAATATAGGAGGGGTATATATGGCTATCACATGGTGCTTTCTTTAAAAACATACTAGAGGGTAAAGTAAAAGTAAAGAAAGGTCCAGGAAGACCAAGGAAAAGTTTTGTTGACCAACTAAAGAAGAAGGCTGGTGTCATGTCGTATCAAGAAATAAAGTCTAAAGCAGAGGATAGAGAAGTTTGGCGCATACACCATCGACAAGAGCTACAAAGGTCGTAAATAAGAAGAAGACTAATAAAATAATGTGCAACTACGGAACCTTACACTGACACATACTTGGCTGATTTTATATTTATTGTTGAAGATTGTGATTCTTTTATCAAATATTGAATTCAGATAAGTATTTAAAAGGTCAATGCAAATTAGATTAGAGATTATTGTTAAAAACATTTACGCTACATCTTCACAACATCTACAACATTCACTGTTTCGTATCTTATCCTGGACCACAGCTAGTTCGATAAATATAATAATTATGATAGATATGTCCATAGTACGAAAATAACTAATATTCTAAAAACTCAGCTTCGACTCACACCATATATCTTATATATTTAAAGTATTATTTTTTTCCTCAAAAGGGTAGGTACCTATTTCCATGTTTTAAATAAATACCTGTTAACATAAATGTCAGACATAGTACGAACAGTTTTGAAAGCTGATATACAGGCTTGTAAACTAAATGATTTATTTGCATTTTATACTGAACGAGTTCAATGTTCCTGTTCGTCGAAATTTAAGATAAAGATAATAATTTATGTTTTAGTTTCTTTAAAGGAGACTCATATTTCCGTCCTCGTTCATACTGCTCTTATTGTGTTCAAGTGCTGCACTGATTTAAACTGTGCACTTTTGTTACACAAGTATTTATTATACGTGTTATGAAGTTGCTACTTGGCGGGAAGGCTCAAAATCGCTCGGCGCCGTCGCGTGGGCTCTATGGCGACCACTTGAAACTACGTTGGCACGAACTTAGGAATATTTAATTTACGACCAACCAGTATTGTTCATTCAGAACGGTCTCGGGTTGATTGTCGATATTAAAAGTGTCAAGCGTTCGCTGCCGGAAATTCATTGATAGATTTAATCGCCGCGCACTGAAATAACGTTGCATTTGGGTTGAGGGGAAAATTGCTAAGTCATTAATTCCGTCCGGTGGACGTGGCTCTTGCACTAAAAACTAGTGCTATTTTCGGGGCCACTGGATCCTTGAATTTCGAAATAAAACCCGATTTGCGTCAATGCGCCTATGCCCGCCTCTATTGGCTGTTTTAAAGGTTTTAGAGTGGGGGCGCTGTAAACAGATTGTGGCTTATTCATAGTAGAAGCTTTTTCTTCTGATTAACCTAACTATGGATATGCAAAAATAACCATCGCTGCAACACCTAACTATGGCTATGCAAAAATGACCGTTGAAACAATTGCAAATTTGTCTTATGCTCAAATCATCGTCCAGAACTGATATTCAAGCTATCTTTAATCCTGTTTGCTTTATAGACGCTGAGAATTCAATCATCGATTTATAAAGCGAGAAGAAACGAAAAAAAATGGTTTATATGCGGCTATTACACAACGCGATAATTATCAGCGACATAACATTAACACTATCTTAGGGTCTACTACTTAGAGATTTAGACAGCATCAACTACCATGTGTAATTTTTTATTAATTATAAACTTATGTTATATATGGCAATAAGCTACTTAGATCCAAAATATCTGAATTTCTGAAAAAAATGATGGGACCATTTGTTAAGTATTACCAATCGTACAAAAAAAAGAATTTCTTAAATCGGTCTAGGCATCTTCGAGAAATCGGGGAACATACATAAAAAAATAAAGATTATGACGAATTGAGAACCTCCTCCTTTTTTTGAAGTCGGTTAATAAAGAGGTTAAGTTTTACCCGAAGTATTGGACAATTTGTGGTACTATTATAAATCTGTTTAATGTAATGACTGCTTTTTAACATGAATTTCAATCCATGTTAAGGAGCATAAATTTTATAAATATAATGAACAAGTGGTGTTCACCATCAAAGGTTTGCACATCTAGCTTAAGTATTAGATAATAAGAAATATTTGAATGTAATGTTGTAGCATTCATTGGTGAACCTAACAAATAAAATATAAAAAATAAAATGACGGTTATAAAGACCAGTTTAGTACAGTTGATAAAATAAAATCAACCTATCATTTAAATAATGCAATAACACAATTTCATGTGAACGTAATGTGATCTTTGGACGATGAGTCGTGAGTCTATGCGTCATTCCTAGACCTGAAATACTTTCCTTATGATTAGCACCATCATGTCATAATTATTTGTTGACTGTACTCTACAAGGTACATCTTTATAGGAATACAATATTAAAACCACGGGATAATCTTGATCACTAATAGTATAATGAAGTTAAAATAATCGCCAATAAATAAAAACAAAAATCGCCATTGCCATACAAAAGTGAGCAGCCGCTTTTGAAATGATGAACCACTTAACCTGATAATTTAGATTTTATAAGAGCCCCATGTTGGGATCTCTAATATGTTTGTTGCTTTTTTGACAGATAGTGCAAGCGGCATGCAATATTTAAAAAAAAAATGTTCTTTTTGACACTTTACGCTCGCCATATCGACCTTTGCTGATGTCACATACCCTGTGCCATTTCTGAAATAAATACAAATCAATGACATCTACACTTAAATACTGGTCAAGCCTTACTCTTAAGGCTACAAGAGGTCGCAATGGTACAGAAATACTAACGTCCCTACTACATAAGTACCATATGAGTATACATACATACATACGCGCTAAAAACATTACTTTCCTTTTAGGTATATGTCGGGTAAAACAAATCCTGCAAAAAGGAATAAAGTACACAGTTGTAATAATTAAATACTTTTAAATTACGATCTTATATATTTTTTCTCTGACGCCAAAGGAGGGTTTTATCACTTTGACGAAACACCTCTTTTGGCGGTAGAGCTCTGAAATGGGTAAATCGATTTGGACCCTTTTTTTTATTTGATTGAAAATTTTTTTTAGCAAAGGTACTCTTTGAATGTTTTATAGAAATCAGTTTAGCCGTTTACAGAATAAAGAAATTTTCATGTTAGGAGTTGTACTTTATAGCACTTTTTCTTATAAATGCAGTCGGTTAATAAGCAAATTCTCGTGGTAGTCGACCGGTATTCTCCGGGGTTAAGAGTTCACACATGGCCACACCGGCAACCCTGCCTTGAAAATTGCAACCGTAAAGCTGCGAAAAGGGTAACCAACATTAAGAACGGATAATTCTTTAAAAATAATAATTTCTTTACCGGCATGCAAGCTATGACGACAAACGGTATACTATGCTTGGCCGAGGAACAGTTAACCTTCTAATATTTCACATTTGACAATTTTTTTTGACAAATTATCTACTTACTTGTCCTTGTCATTTGGTCTTAAATTTAATCTGCCCCAACGTTGTACTTAAATTTCCATAATTTGTCCAATGTCTGAAGTGACTATGACCGTTTATAGGTGTTTTTTAATACATTCACTATGCTATTCTGATATACTCTTATTAAATTGCCATATCTTATTTTTTAATTTAATATTACCTTTGTGTGCACCGGTTTTTTCTATATAAACTGTATTAGTTTTTGGCATAGTCAGTCAATATTACTTTAATATAAGTCTGTGGTATTACTATATTATTATAATGGGTATACTAGTTTTTTCAAAAAAATATTGTTACGATTATTTAATTAAACGCAAAAACTGGTGTTTTATCAGGGCTCACAGAGTTGAATTTTTAATCCTATCTAGTATTTAAACCTATCGGTCTAGTAGTAGTAATAATTATAGCGACTGATGAAGAAAGTTGAGCGCGAGTAAACTATAGCACCGTAAAAATTTCGTCATAGCACTTAAGTACCTATAACGAAGTCACTTTGCAATGACATATACATATAAAACAAACCTAGCGTCACAAAATCACATTTAGCACATAGATAAGCGCATAGGTGGAAAACGGAGTCTACGTAGGGACGGATTGCTAGCTTCATTGCCTTTTGTTACGAGTTACGATTGTTCAGATTTTCCCCATGCAGTCATCATCTTTTTCAATCTAAATGGGGGAAACAGCTGGTTCTATTTTTTGATTTTCTACCAAACCAGCATAAAAGCGCAATAAAAGTAACCTCAAAAGAAAAAAATCTTGGTTACCCTGACGCGTAGCGAATGAAGTACAAATAAGAACGTGTATTTACCCGGCATTAACGCCGTGGTTTTAGCACAGTTTACACTGAAATCGATTAGACATCGAGAGAAATCGATTGGACTTGTGCGTAACGCTAATCCATTTACGATGCCTTTATCATTTACGTCTTACGTCGCTTTTTACACCGTAAAATGTAGTCGCTGCAATAAAACTTACTATTTATTTGTTTGACATAATATTGTGTACATTGCTACGAGTTTCAGTGGTGGTTAATTTTTTAGTCCTTTGATGGGAAATATAGTAGCACGCGTAATCTATATCTAAGAGATACATAATTTAAGATATTTTTATAAAAAAACAATAACCGATTTCCACTCTATCAATTTGTTTTAATAAGCATAAGAATAAAATGGAAATAAGTGTAATACGAACGGCATTTGTGTAAACTTTTTTTTGGTTTTTGTGTATTTTTTCAAAAAGCGCTCGTCACATTTCAATAAAAATTTATGGGACTTTCTGTAAACATGGACGTATAAAAATATACGTATGGTACGTATGGACGTATAAAAATATACGTCCATGTCTGTAAAGTATTACCTATCGAACAAAAAAAGAATTTCTTAAATCGGTCCAGTCATCTTCGAGAAATCGGGAAACATACATAAAAAAAAGATTACGACGAAATGAGAACCTCCTCCTTTTTTGAAGTCGGTTAAAAAATAAAGTCAATATAGCGTAAGTTTCATTCAGACGCATTTTTTTAAATCTATTGCTTCACTATTCAGAACTCGAGAACGGCTGGATCGAATTTATGCCCTTTGATTCTTGACTCTTTCTTTATCTATATTCCGAATCATAGAATATTTGAAAAAAATCACGTAAGAAAAATGAAAATGCTAATTCATTTTTTATAATTGAATCCTAGAGTATTTCTTTTTAAAAATTGCAAATAAGTGCAATTTTTATTTGGGTCGGCCTATAAACTTATTATAACTATCATGATTTTCTCTATCGTATTTCGTAACTGCTTTATGGTGTAATTATTTGACGAGCTCCGTGGCGCAGCGGTCAACACGCCTGCCTGCGACACGGAAGGTCCCGGGTTCGATCCCCGGTCATGTCAAGATGGAAAATGATCTTTTTTAGATTGACCTGGATCTTGGATGTTTATGTATAAAAGTATTTATTATAAAATATAGTATCGTTGAGTTAGTATCCCATAACATAAGTCTCGAACTTACTTTGGGGCAAGCTCAATCTGCGTGATTTGTCCGTATTATTACCCATCTGGCCAGCGTGGAGAGTGTAGGCCAAATCCGCTGACTGGCTAATATATGGCTCTGGTTGTACAGGAGGGTCGTGCTCCTGTAGTGGAGACTTAAAAAGACCTGATGATGATGATTATTATTATTAAAGCTGCTTTCTGCCATCTCAGAAACCTGTTTGTGTTTAATTACTTTATTTATTAATCAATCGACTAAACAAATATAAAGGTATAATTAGCACATCGTCTTCTCAGCAATTAAATCATATTTACCGTAACTCCAATATTTGTTTGTGGTCTCTATTGCCTAGACAAAACATAAAAACAATCGATCGTCTAATATTAGTAAAAGTATCTTCTTTATATTCTTGTCAGCGACTGTACTTTATTAGTAATTAATAAAACACTTACCTACCGAAAAAAAATTAAGATTCTAAAAGCATCAATCAACACTGATTAGATGAAAACAGAAAGAGTGACAGCCTGTCCGAATATTTTTGTCCGAATCGTCAGTTAGTCGTGTTGCTGAGGCTGTACTCTTGCTCAAGGTTAAAGTCAGAACTAATAAAACGTAAAAGACACTGCCTTCGTTATCAAAACCTGACTTTATTAATTTTCCGAGTGTATATGAACCCAACACTAATATCAGATTTACCAAGCTGAATAAAAGGGATCTGATGTCATTTTGACTGCTATCTTATAATAACTACTAGTATGAGCATTTGAAAGCATAAAAACATTGTCCATCCAACCCGATGGGGCCACGTACGGGGTTGCTTAACATGCTTACCTTAGCACAACTTCACCATTGGGTCATTGAGTGTCTTCGATTAAAAGAAGGTATACGATTAGAATTCAACATATCGGGATATTTACCGTGATTATTGTGGTTTCTTGGACATGGATTACGATCACAAAGGACTTCAGTTATTTTGTGCTCATGGTCCATGTAACTGGATCGAAATATCTAAAAATCGAAAAATAATTCAGTTAAGGTAGAGCCACGCTACCGGCGAAATTCACTTTGCGTATGAATGGGTCCGCTTGTCCGGGGAAGTACCGTACTTTTACAGAAAATTGACGTTTGAATGTAGCCTTACCGGTGCTATGCTTCGTTTGGTGAGTGAGAGAGGCGGAAGCCCATCCTCACTCCCCTCTGGGAGGGAAAAAATTATATTTAGTTTTACTGCAACACCATACTGCTGTATACGATTTTCAAGATTTATTTATACATACATATATAATACCTAGATTAGTATTTCATATACTATTTCAATGAACATTTTCATTTGCTAAATGTACTGGCATTTTCTTTTATTATATTATATTATTTTGTTAATAATAACTGACGCGTAAGTTTGACACGTTTTTGCGGACGGCGACGCTCTTGTCACACCCCTGGTGTTGCAGTTGTCCATGGGCAGCGGTTATCACTTACCATCAGGTGACCCACTTGCTCGTTTGCTGTCTTATGCCATAAAATAAAACTATCTCGTTAAATATCCCGATATTATTCGATAATATATTCGATTCGGATTAATATCCCGATTAATTCTAAGTAGATAACCGTGAAAGTTTAAAAAGGTATACGATATTATTCTTGGCAACGGCGTGCTCAGATTTGCGTTGACACGCTGTTATCGCATCTGTATCTAGCGGGCGCTCCGCCCTCGAACCCCTGACGTCAGCCAGCGGTCGCGTCCCCTTAACCTCGCCGCTCTTGGACCACGATACCAATAAAAATAATGTTTTTCTTAAGCAGTCTCTATCTATGTAGATTCGAGAAAATGTGTTTTGGATGCCGTTTTTGAGCGATTTTCCAGTTAATCCTCTGAATTAGTACGTAGAAGCCTGTGGTCCGCTATGATGACAGATTAAGCAAAGTTTTATCGGTCGACTGCCTACCTGAAACTAATCCTTCATCCTCCTGAACTAAAATAGGGTTATTTGCTGGTTCTGGGAATAAAACCTGGTGCCTTTCTTGTATCAGGCTGGCATGTTAACGTCTACACACGAAGAAAATAACAAGCCAAATCATTACGAATGTCGCAAAAAAATTATGCTCATAACTCGTAAGTCAAACAAAAGGAAAAATTCAATTGTTTGTTTGAATTGAATAGGCTCCGAAAGTACAGGACTGATTTTCCAGATTATTTCACCTATTGGAAGCTAATTATCTGCGGGGGACATAGGCAATAATTTACGCGGACGAAGAATCGGAAAAATTGCTTGTAGGTATATTTTAAAGTTACACGTGATTCACCAATATTTCTTTTCGTAGTGGTTTCGAAAATGTCGGTATAGGTAGTATATTTTCTGTGATTTCGGTATT
This sequence comes from Rhodophaea formosa, assembly GCA_963082605.1. Lineage (NCBI taxonomy): Eukaryota > Metazoa > Arthropoda > Insecta > Lepidoptera > Pyralidae > Rhodophaea > Rhodophaea formosa. The sequence goes on along the minus strand of OY720203.1, from coordinate 12,328,475 downwards.
GAAAGTATAACTAGAAGTATTACGAGTATACTTGTGCCATTATGGGTGCAAATTTGTGTAGTTGTAACTAATAAAAGTAGCGAAAATATTGATGAGCGACCTGGAAACATATTGAGCTACTTATGATTTTTGATAACAAGTAAAAGAACCCAAATTCATTCGCCCGTGAGCGGGAAACCCGCATTACGCCACTGGCTTACGTAAACAAATGGGATGTTAGTTTTATATTTCGAGAGAGCACCTTTATAAAGTCAAATACATGGAAAAATTTACCCACCTACTACATTTTGTTTTTAAAATACACTAACAGTTTTGTTTATTATATCACAGTTTATTAATTTACTTTATTTACTCAGATCTTACTCAGATATACATTTGATATAATGAGATTCTTTTAAAAGAATAAGTTCGTCAGGTAATTGAAAAAGTAAACTTTCTTAGAAAAGAAGAAGATGTGCTATCTAGTAAATGAACGTTTAATTTTCTTAGTACGAGTTATTTAACATCGACAATTGTCTATAAAAATATTTTTACTAGAAAACGTTTCTTGGAATGGGTGACACTTTTCTTTGAAATACGTATTTAAAAAAGGCTATGACGGGAATTTTCTTTGCGATTTTCAACAGCGCGTTTGTAATTGGCCCTATTAACTCATGACACTCTTATTTGTTGCTTTAAGTACTTGTTTTCTGTACTCTTCTTAATCGTAATACGTTGTAATGGAGTACTGAAATAAACTCACTTAATTATAAATATGGAACTAGTAATCCTTGTTTGAATGAACAGTTAGACTTTGGAAGTTCCTTGAATGCATATTAAAAACCAATGTAGGTACTTTCATTGTTCTTGTACTTAGTTAATTCTACTATTATCCTGTCCTACTATAATAAATGCGAAAGTTTGTATGTTTGGGTGTTTATAACTCATCGCACCCAGAAGGCTCAAGGCATTTAGACGAATTTTTGCACTGAAAGTTTAATACCCAAATTAATACATAGGGTAATTTTTATCCTGGCAAAAGTTATTGTTCGAGGGTTTGACATAAACTTGAATGGAGCGAAAGCTAGTAATTTGATAAATATTTGTACTGATTTTCGGTATTACTGCAGAAAAATATACTTACTATAAGGAGTGTGAGATTCAATACGATTAACAAAAATGTTGACATTATTATGAGGATGAAAAATAAAAGAGTAAAAATTTATTTTAAAGTCTTTAAGATGATGATGATCAGGGCTTAAAAGCTGCACGAAGCAAGGAAGGCCTATAAAAGAAAGGAAACCTTTTCCCGTCTCCTAACGAAAGATTTTTTAAACTACAAGTACCTAGCTGTAAAGTCATGAATCTAGAAATATCCCACCATACCAGGCTTACATAAGTTTGTATGGTGTTATCTAACTATAACACCGATCGGCCGTCACCGAGGCGTATTACTTCTGCACAATGCGTGCGCACAGCTTACTTAGAACCTTACGTTATAAACTTTATTGTTTGAGAGAACAATTACCTTTTGTACGAGTGGTATCGACACTATCAGTAGTTAAGTAACCCCAGGATCGAGTTCGACTATTTGACGTAAGTAGTAAGTAACCATTACCACTTTTTAATATCTCTTTGTTCGGTTTACGCGAAATGTCTAAAAATGTCGTCTGGCGTCCGTTGGTAGACGACTCAACAGAAACATTAGACGACATGTGTAGTAAGTCTTAGCATGCTTTCTTGAGCAAATGTTCTTTTTTATAATATTTTTAAAGTAAGGTAGGTAGGGTATCTACCTCATAAGATAAAAAGGTGGGAAACCTTTTTATCTTATGAGGATATCGTTGTATTGTCCGGAATATTTTAACCAGGATCTGTCAAGACGTATTTCCAGAAACGAACTATCGAATATTCATCTCTCTTCATATATAAAGATATGCCTCTCTTGGAGATTAAAAAATACAAACTTCATAAGTAGTGACCGTAATCTTACGGCTATGAGAAGCTACCAAATAATCTCATTGTTTTAAATAAAAAGAGTTTTTGAATAAAATAGCTCAGTCCCGCTTGCAACCCATAAATATTGCTATTTCTTTTTCCACCAACTGCTAAATGTGGTCTTTAGGTTTTAGGCTCTGTCTATCCCGAAAAGTGATAAGGACGTGATCAATAAGTATGTATGCTTAAGCCCTTCTGAATAAAACATTTTCAAGCATCAAAGTTTTCAAATAAAATATATTGACACAAAAATAAATGCATTTTTCTCTACTACTGGAACAACGCAATCGTCTCCCGTCTTCGCTGTCTACCGTTAATGAGGTATTTATGTTACCAAGTAGCAACTCCAGTAACCCGGTGTTTGATAATTTCTTCCCGATAGCTTACTCGGATAAGTCTGTTTACTAATTGATCGGGCGGATACCGTTTCACTTTCCTAGCCCGGGGGCAGATCTCTCCATTTCTGGGATATCGCCCTTATTTTCCATCTATTACAAAATGGTTTTCCTCGTGATTATTTGTGTGATTCGGAGATTTTTGCCGTCTGTTAATATACTTCCATAACGGAGCGCTTATGTGTTTGATAATTATGATGTTTTGTAAATAGATACATAACATACTTGTAACCTGACCGATTACGTAAAAATAACTTGTTTTAGCAATATCTCATAGAGATACAGGGCTATAGGAATAGGACGAGTGAAGTGAGCCACGACAATACTTCACATCTATAAATTAGTATCTCTACACTTTGCTGAGAAAATATAACACTACATCAACACGTTTAGTAATGGCTTTTACAAAAGTAATTTCAATTCATGGCTAGATCTATCGTAAAAATAAAATTTTATACACAATAATCAAAATTAGATGAAGATATTACTATCGCCATCTGTTGTTAAAAATATTACAGGTTTGAAAATTTCGCGAACCCTATATAAAGGTAAAATAATCCTCTATACTGACTATTGGAATTTCTAGTAGTTATTCTAAATACAGAATTTAATACTGTAAAAATCAATAACCAAACTCTTGTAAAATTCCTGAAATGTTTACATAATAAAAAGGATTAAATTAAACATATACTATTTATTTGTACAATATATAAAGTATTTATGTCTATCACAACGATCCCACAGAATCAGTTAGGTATAATAAAGATTTGGCTATCCAGTACCCAATTTTCTAGCAAAGGAAAATAATCGCTTTTTTCATTTTGTGTAAGTACGATTCTGCGGCTTTCTAGAAAATATAACAAATATTAGGAAGATAGTATTTTAATTTGTTATTTTATAATCTCCCAAGTTTTGAGCGCTGCTATAATCATAGGTATCTGAAGACACGGTACTATATTAATTTGTAAGATATATATTTTTGTAAAAGTACATCATTTTTGTGACAAGCTTTTGTTATATGCAATTGATATTGTGAGGTGCTTGCCAAGATAAATCAAACGAGCTCAAACACAATTGGTCTATATTGTTTAAGCTTTCTAAAGTTCCTAGCTATAAGGAAAGCTTTTTGTAACCGAAAATGCATATTTTCGGATTACGGTCAAAAAAACTTTTCAACTTATTCATCATCATCATCATTATCCGGTCTTTTTAAATCTCCACTGCAAGAGCGCGACCTTCTCTGTACTACCAGAGCCATATATTAGCCAGAGCAGTCACAGTCAGATTTTGCCTACACTCTCCACGCTGGCCAGACGGGTTGGAGAGGTCACTTTGATGTTTATAAGCTTTTTTTGTTCCCTAAGTCGACTTCTACGACATCCACGGGAAGACTTGGAGTGGCCCTATTCTAGTAAGCCGGGAACCACGCGGCTAACACGTTTCAACTTAGCATAAATTGAAATGCATCTGGCTCCTTGTTTTGCATCAGAGGACGCAACTGGGAATACGCCCTGATGAGGGATAGAGTTTATTTGGTATATTTCAACTTCTATGTTTAAAGCAAAATGTATCCGGCTCCTAGTTTTGCATCAGAGGATACAACCGGGACCTGACGGATAGAGTTAATTTCGTAAATAAAACGTTGTCCGCTGAAAGACAACCTTCGCCGCGGAACATTCAGCGCGGAGTTATTCAACGGCATGGGTAATTCGCACTGCTCCCGAACTAACGTTTCACAATTGTTATTTGTTATTAATTTCACGAACGATACGGCGGCTTTTAATGTTTTATAAATACGCATTGTTCTATAAGCGACACAATACGAGCGGCGTTCACAGCCCCGCACGAATCCGATATGCAGCCAGCCCCGCCGCCTGTCTGACGCATTCTTACGCTCGTGTTCGAGTTAAGAATTTGTTCAGCGTTTTCTTCTGTTTTATTACTTTTTTATTTAGACGAAAATCATTATGTGACACCTACCTGTGGGAGAGGCCTATGTCCAGCAGTAGACTTCCAGCGGCTGAAATGATGATGATGATGATGCGACATCTAGCAGATTTCCACCTACACGCAATATGCTAACCGGGCTACCAGTCTTTTACCGGTTATAAATAAACGTACCCATATATTAAATCTTTAAATCCAACTCACCCACCAACGTTATAACCGGGCTTTAAGGTCTTTTGCCGGTTATAAATATACGTACTAGCGGTTTACTTCTATTTTATTACTTTTTTATTTGGGCGAAAACCTAAGGAATTATATTAATATGCGATGCATTTAGCAACTTACTATTTTGATTCTGTTTTCCACCTATACGCCCCACCAACATGATAACCTGGCTTTAAGGTCTTTTGCCGGTTTTAAAAATACGTACCAATATATTAAATCTTTAAAAGGTAGCGATTTTCTTATATTTTATTACTTTTTTATTTGGGCGAAAACCTTAGGTATTACATCATTATGCGACTCCTAGCAACCTGTTACTATTTTGATTCTGTTTTCCACTTTTACGCCCATATCGTACCTATATATTGTATTTAAGACCTAAGGATCTATATGAAAGAGCCCACATCGTCTACTCCGTAAGGATGTGATAATGAGCATATTGAATTAATTATACATTTATTTTAGCTTCTTTTAAATTTTCCTTTCACCACATCTTGTGCAAAATAATATGTCACAGGGGGAAAGTAAAAGGGGAAGGGGATTCAAACAGTTGAAAAGTTGTGTGACGCATTATATGGACGGCTCCCTATACATAAATATTACACTGGCAAAATGCTAGGCAACATGTTGCTCCAAAATATTATCTGAGAGTTTTATAAATTCCACTGAATTCGTAAAATAATATAATAACCTACGAAAATTATATTGCTTATTATCATCTTATAAACAAAATTACTTTTTAGAATATTTAATCACTTTGTACATAATATGCCACCCGCTATATTTGGTAATTATAGGAATGGGTGGTATTATTTATTCATGCCCAGTAAGATGGGAATATCAGGATGCCATAAACTTCCATAATGTCAAACTGAAGTTAAGTTTTTCTAACTTGTACCTAATACATAAACAAATAAATACATACTTACGGAAAATTCAAGCAGTGCACCTCAAACAGTGATAGTTATGTTAAAGTTAAAATTTTATGAGTATACTCATAAAATTCTAACTCACCCATAATTTATTTACCCAGATTTTATAAAATCTTTATATTTTTAGCAGGGCATTTGTGAGTTTGGATGGGTGACCACAAGTGGCATAAAAATAATTCGAGCTCCTAAGTGCTGAAAGCAAGTGAAGCCGTTACTCCCGGCTGACATCATTATTGGCAGACGTTAAGCTATGTCAAATACCATTAAGCAGCTTGAAGAATCTGACACCAGTGTTGGCAACTAATACCTACACAAGAAACAAACAAACACTGTTTCCCACCTATACAATTGAATGTGTTCAATTTGACGATTTGAAACAGCTCCAGATTCCAGGCTCTGTCTACTCCGATAGGGATAAAGACGTATTTTGTATGTATGTATAGTTTTCAAAAAACAACACCTTAATTGATTCTTCACAAAAATCTATCCATGAGTATACGTATATTAGTTATTCTCAGCCAGTTTCACTATATTTCTGGATTTTAACTGACTCAGAAAGGATCATAGTTAGTCGATATTTTTTATTATATACTTTAACATGTTTTGTATATCGTATCTCCGTCATAAATGAATCAATTTGTTAAAAATCTTCGAAATATAGGTCCCAATCAAGTTTCAACAAAATTGCTTCACAAGTTCGGTTGAAGTTAATGTTTTAATTTGACAAATTAAATACGTGGAAGCTTGCGTTGAAGTTTTGAAACTACAAGATGCTTAGAAACAACGCCAGTTGATATTTATTTTGACTACCTACCTACTCTTTAAATTCATTCAAGAGTATAATAATACTTATGAAATGAACATTTTAGTATCACTAGGTGGTTTATATGTAGTGATGTATAATTGGAAAAATACCTGATTTTTCAAGTCAGCCAGCTAAGCAGTACATGTCACTTGTCCGTATCTTCATTCTATATTATTCAATTTTTAATTTGTGGCTTTTAATTTATGATTTCAGTCATTCTGCCTAAGTCCAGTTTATAGGAATACAGAGTATCGGTGTTGTACCGTATACAGTCAAGAAGTTACAATCAAAAATGGCGTAGATCTTTTGATTGCTTTATGGGAGCTTCTAGTGACAAATCTATACGAATCCATATAACAGTCTATTTCACAAGTTGTTTAAAAATAAACTACAACAATTTATAAAGTACACAAAATCAGTTTGCAAAATCATCTAAATAAATAAGGCAAACCAGAGAGACAAAAAAATATTTTTTTTAAATCCATGGGCAAACGTCAACTGCACCCCTTAACTTCCCACTATATCTCGTATAATCTCCTCTCATTACTAGTCCAGATAGTTATTGTCACTGTGTCTTTTCTTAAGAAAAACTTTAACTGTATGTTCGAATAACCTTGATAACATTTCTACACTTGGTCAGCAGGGTTTATTTTTATGGGCGATGTGGTTACCACGGCACGGCTAGGTGCAAAAGTTTTGAATGCCTGTTTAGTTACGTTAAGCGACGATTCCAAGAAATCCATATCGGGAGGCACGTACGCGCCAGATTGGCTAAATCTCGACCATTACATGCCCGATACAATAAATAACATCCATGTACAGTAGAAGTAGGTAGAACGAATGCGTGAGTGATTGTACATAATTTTAATTTTTATCATAAACTAAACGCGTGCTAGCTAGACAACACCCATAGTTGAAACAATTTTTCAAATTCCCCCTTTGTATTTGTCGTGTGAGTATGTGACCAAATCTAACAGGTGTTAGATTTTTCAAGCCATCTGTCAGCCGGGACCAATGTCTTAACGTGCTTTCCGATGGAGGGATACTCCTCCTGATTCCTGATCATCCATTTATGCTCAGCTGTGTTTGGTGGTTCTGCGACATCTTATTTGTTTGAATTCAATTACATTCACGGGTGATTAAAATTATTAAACTATTTACATAAAAAAGGAAGAGTCAAAAACACTACTTTAGAATGATTCCTGCCCGTTTGGCATGGCGGCAAGAACGCTGGCTTCGTTCCCCGTTGGATAGCTCCTAATCCGTTGGGCAAAAAAGCATCTTAGTTATAACCTGTATAGGTACTATATTCATGCCGTAAAATTATTCGAAAAGTTTTAGATGGTTTACCGATTATCTGTCAGGCTTTTTTTTCTTGCACGCTATGCTAGCTTTATTTTAAAAAAATAATCGTACCACCTCGCTACGTATACAAAGTCGTTATATCCCAATGTTGGACATTGTCTTTTTCTGATGTCCAGTGAGTCTTTAATTATATATTATGGTTGAATTCAATTTACTTAGTTCAGGTTCGGTTTTGGTGTTGCACCTTCCAACCACTTCGTTATTATCACTCTTGCATGTACACCTTTAGGCATATTGAAACCTGTAATAAATATGTACCTCTAACACATGCATGCATACACGAACTGAAATTGCGCTCGACTGCAATTATTTTGCTGGATAGCAAGAAAATAAATTTGATACCTATCACGTTAGTGTCAATGATATCACTAACGTGGGTGCCATACGAATCAAATATCATAGCTGTGGAAACTTATATAACATATTGTTAAGAAATGGCTCATAGTTGCAATAATTTCACTGCTAAACATAGCCTTTTTTCGCGCCCTTTTCAAAGATTCGGTGCAAATCATAACGCCCACTGGCAAATGTCAATGGCTGCGAACGACCGGATGCCCCGCATCCCTAGTCTAAAAAGGAAACAAGTAAACTATAATAAGACAGAAAACATTGATATTATTGACTTACAATATAAAATTTTAAATGTCTACTCGGGAGAAGCTTGTAGACGTGATTTTGCTGTCGTTAGTTACCGGTGGCGATCAGTTTTCAATGGCGGCCTCATATTACAAGGCGCGTTGTGACTTACGATTCTTAGAAATTCTTTGTAAAGAAATGAATCAATGAATAATATTTGATTGCAATAAGTACTAGTTCTAATCTACCCAAGAGTTCTGTATGAGTTTTATGTCTACGTAGGGAGGGTAGATGTAAGGAGTTGGCCAGTCGTAGGTACCAACTCGCCTTATCACATTAAATTCGGCATGAATGCTGCTTTGATGATTGTCTCCAAGCACCAACCGGTTACAGTTGAAGATGCAGCCGGGAAAACATTCTGATGAGAAGGAATTAATAACACTTGTGATGCTATCCGTCTTTTCTTGGTAGCATACACCAAACTACTAATATATCGGATTATTAAAAGTTCTGTGGTAGCATACAACGGATTTGAATCCCAAGAACGGGTTAATTATAACTGGCATTAATTGTGCTTCATTTCAACTCAGAGTAGCATATTACGGTTCGAGGCCCGTGGAAAATATTATTCACTAGGTCATCTGATAAGTCGTCTTCACCTCTTGGTACTTAAATTAATAACCCTGTCTACCCATCGCCAGTCAGTTTTATAGCCGCAGATACAAATGTTTAATAAATATACATCGTGTGAATGTTCTCTCACTGAGAGGAGTGAAGGGATAAATAAATATGACATTATCATAGTCCGTGAGAGACTCCTGGTGTCACTCCCATCATTGTACTCGTGGCCGGGGCTCTCCCGGCCTTGGACCCTGTGGCATTTTATTTTCTCTCCCAGTCTGTCGTTAGTTAAGTAGTTTTCACTAATCCTTCAGACGGAATACCTACTTTAAACGTAAGTAAAGTACGGATTGTGCATTTCGCTGATCAATTTATTGTGATTTATCTATGTATATTCATGGTTATTCCCTCGCTAAGGACAGATGCTGAAACACATGAAAGATACAGATGACTCCAACGAATATGACGCTGTCTGTAACCCATAGGAGTACTTGATCAGAGTACATCTTACTTGTGTGGGATATTCGACGCTTTTAGGTATCATTGTATTCTCTGAACAGAAAACATGCATTCTTATCAAATATCGATATCCAGTTCCTGCTCTTGCAGAGTATAAAATTAGTAAAAATAGTAAGTAATATTTTTCACTATGATAAAAGTATCAAGTTTCCATAAAGTCTCTCTCTCTCTTTGTTTATTCCACTGGGTTTTTGTTGATGTCGTTGTGTGGAAAGAAACGCAGGAAATGACGAATATTTGGCAAACAAAAAAATTATAAAGTGTTTGCCTACTAAATTTCATTGACTAGTAAAGAATCCAGATGTTTGGAAGGTATGTTACTTCGCGACGTTTTTTTTTACCGCGAGTAGTAAGGGTCGATTAAAATAACTGTATTTGAATCAGATTTATATAGGTCGATTCGATAACTCAGAGGTATAGGCCGCGTTGGGCAGGATTTAAACCAGGTACCTATTGCTCATGGGTCGTGCCCTGAGACAGCTAAGACACTGCCGTTACCATCGTCACAGCGACGTCGTATAGGTATTGTGCGGGCATAGAAAGTGGATTTACCAAGTAGAGTAACCTGGGAATTCAGGCGAGGGTGAACAATCTACATGTTTACAGCTAGCCTTACGATGTTTTCGTTTACCGGATGCGGAAACTAGTCGATGGAAGGACCATAAATAATTCAGATTGGAATTGAAGTACAAAATTAGATCATGCGAAGCTTAAACCCGAGTTTTATGGTTCTGTGTGAACTGAGAGTCTAATTTACCAGATGGAGATTTTATACAATCAATCGTCTTTTTTAATTAGCTTGCTACGTATTCACTTATTTTTGTCGCCCAGCAGCTTTGATAGTAAGATTTAAAAGGAAAGTTTATATAGTGAATCTGTTTCTTGTGATATCTCAAGGGCTGGTAAAGTGTTAAAGACAGAGCTACTTATGATGATACTTACTGTAACGAGCGTCTAAAGTTTTGTCTGTTGTCTCATTTATTTAAAGTATCGCTATTCTGACCTTAATAACGAAGGTTGAAACTAGTGCTTATAAATTTTGTTTTGTAGGTACATCACCGTACGACAGTCGACTATGCATCCAGGAAAGCAACGACCCAGCCAGTCCAGGCGTGAAAGGCGAAGAGGAACTGTCGCGAGTGTACCAGACCCTCACCCTCCCTGCTCTCTCCAGGGATGACAACAACAGCTCTAACAACAGGTATGTAAATCTTTTAAAACTGGTGATAAAAATTTAACTTTATTTTCTACCCAAGTTTCAAAGATTTGTAAGCTATGAAATACGAAAGAAATTATGGACGCAAATGGATAATGACTTATTCAAATTGATATAATCAGACAATGTGGTGATAGAGTTATAAATAACGATAGAACTAAATTTAATGTTCGAGGGAGGACTCTACATCTAATCTTATCATAAGGTATTTAAAACTATAACAGGTGTCTCAACATTAATTTGCAGTGTACCTACTTTAATGAGGTTCCATATAGTATTTTACCTAATCCCAATTGTAATTGAGAATAATATACCTACTTGGACGAGTTAACTGTTAACTGAATATAACTGTTTTATAAAAATAAAATGACGGTGTTTTGTCCTTTGTATCAGTAATGGCAACGAAACAAAAAGCAAAGCGAAAACAGCGCCTTCCAGCCCTGGCAACTCTGAAATGAAGCCGCAGTCCACTACATCCACGTCACAAGCGCTGACCAAGCCACCGTACTCCTACGTGGCGCTCATCACCATGGCCATCCAGAACAGCCAGACCAAGCGAGCCACGCTCAGCGAAATATACGCTTACATCACCAAGGAATTTCCATACTTCGAGAAGAATAAAAAGGGCTGGCAGAATTCCATCCGGCACAACCTCAGTCTGAACGAATGTTTCATAAAAGTACCCCGTGAAGGTGGCGGCGAGAGAAAAGGCAACTATTGGACGCTCGGTGAGTGGGGTTTGAGTGTGATGTTGCTAGTTACCTTAGTTTGTAATGCCAGTGCGAATTGCAAAGCGACTTTAATCATTCACCGTCCATAATCACTGCAAATTGCGAAAGACTCGAGTCTTTACTGTTTCTGGTTGTGAGTGTAGTATTTTTGTAGATCCCCAATGCGGAGACATGTTCGAGAACGGCAACTTCCGGCGGCGGCGCAGAATGAAGCGGCCTTTTCGCACCACCCCGTACTCTAAGGCGCTGTTCGGTGACGGCTACCACGTGGCGCACGTAGCCCAGCATGTGCCACCCCATATGCAGCCGCTCCCGCTCGGGGCAAGGAACTACTTTGGCTCTACGTCGCCGTATCCACCTTCTTACCCTCGATATGACACGTAAGTTATATATGAATTTAGACTCTTTAAGGTTTTTATTATAAAATGATATCAATGTTATCAGCTTAGTATACGGGTCCATGGATAATTTTTATTATCTTATAAGAGATAGAGAAAAGAAACCTCTTACTTATGACACAGACCCGTAAATTAAACTGGTTTAATCAAAAATAAACTTGAATGTGGAGGGTACCATTTATAAATATCATGTAGTATTATAAAAATAAAAAACCCGACTATTTGACGGTCAACTTCCACGTCACATTGTCTATGACACTCGGGGAAGAATACCAATATAATGACAACTCACACTTCTTAATCGCGCAAGCCATTACGACTATAAGAAGCGACACTGAAACAGACATACTATACGCGAAAAAACATTACCGTTCTGGGTGGGTCAGGTCGGTCGGGTAATCATCGTTTCGTGTAGGTGACACGGTCAGTCGACCATGCACACCCTGGTGTCAGAGTTCTTCGGAACCGCCTCTCGGCCTCTGACGTGGTTCCATTAACGACTACCATATGGCAGCCGGGACCAACGGCTTAACGTGCCTTCCGAAGCACGGAATCATTTTTCTTATCAGACAATCAGGTGATTCGTGCTTGCAATGTCCTAACCAAACTGGAAACAACTTAACGAAGTATGCTTCCCGTGGGAATCGAACCACAACCCCCGGGGGTCAACAAGGTAAACGCCTTAACCACTGGACTACGGAGGCATGTCAGTCGGGTAAAAATACCTCACTGACTCATCTCGATGCGATACCTTAATTTTTATTAATTTATTAAAGTCAAGTGTAAAAAGAACTGATTAATAAACTCGTGATGTCAAGCCGTAACAAGGTCGATTGTTTATTTCGTTGACAAAAATTTTTATCAAAGCAATTCCTGCATTGTTTATAAATTCCCAAGTGTCGTTAATTCGTTACAATAAAAATACGCATAAAATACTCTGAAAACTGTGATGTTTCGGATTATATAATCGTTCGCACAATTAATGTCAATCAAACGGTGAATTAAGTGGTAGTGTCTACTATTACAAATTAATTATATTAAATATTTACGTTTCTCGTTCCGATGTTTACAAAACAAATGCTAATGATACATAGATTATGTTCTTGATTTTTATTCGTTCCGTTTCCTCACGAGTGCTGTAATTTTGTATTATGTATTGATACCATTGGGAAGATAGTTGAGTGTTTATTTATGCAAACAGGTGCATAAAATAATTATTCACGTGACACGTGACCTTCTAGTGAAAGTTACTTGATATAGAGATATCTAGGTATACATAAAAACAATTTAACATTGTGCATTATTCTTATCTTTGCAAGTTTTAATACCTTCTAAATTAACGAGAGGTAAATTTTCTTAATATTGTTGAACACAATACTTACTCACCTTTATAAATCAATAATCAAGTTATGTTAGGAATTTGATAACACCTAAGTATCTTTAAAGTTGTTTTGGTTTAGAGTATAAAGATACGTACTTCTTAGAAATAGAGGTGTCGTGATAACTAGACAGTTGAAATTTTCACAGATGATGTATATTTCTATTGCCAATCTATAAACAATTATCTATGTCCAGCAGTGGACGTCACTAGCTGATAGATAGATAGATAGAAACAATTACTAAATCATAATAAATTTTGTAAAACAAACGTGATTTTTGCCGGTTTTTTTTGTTCAAACGTGATTTGATGGCAGGGGATACGCATGAAATATTTAAAGAATATAAAAAAAAAAATAATAAAATCAAACAACAATAAATATTTAAGATTTCTCGATAGTTGTATGTATGGTACGGATATTTTAGTCTATGATCTCATCATAGTAGGTAAGATTAAATATCATCTACCTAGAAGACACGCAAGAAAAATTTAAAAGTGACTCATCATCATCATTATCATCAGCCTATACTCGTCTACAGTTGAACATAGGCCTCTCCAATTGCACAATTGCCTCAACACTATATAATCTAGACGAGTGGCAATTAACTTTCAAATAACATTCTGACATAATACATACCATGGAGATATATGTACTACGTTTACATACTCTATTGGTCGCAGGTGGGCTGGGCGGGGTTTGTCCATTTTATCTCGATTCGCGAACTGAGAGATTTCAACTGATTATCCATGCTTAAAATTTACTGCATCATTTGCCACGGGTTTAAACTTTTATACTTACTTACCTAAGAGGACTGTTAAAATATAAATAAACGAACAAAATTGATTGTAATTTTGTTAACGGAATACCTCTAAGTTTTGTTGTCCGCGAAATACTGTGAGCACGGTAATCTGTAAGTTTTGTTTAATTTTCAAGAGAGAAAAAAGACCTGTTGAACGATAATTAAAATGCAAAATTAAAAAAAATTACTATTATACTGAAGAAAAAGCAATCAGAAGATTTGGCTCACACTGGCCAGACGGGTTGGAGATGTCTTTTTGATATTCATAAGCTTTGTTTAGTTTGTGTTTCCTTAGTCACCTTCTACGACATCCACGGGAAGACTGGGAGTGATCGTATTTGCAGATAATAAAAACCTTATTCAAATCCGGTCAGATTTTTTAAAGATAGTGATGGACTACAACTACATTCTCGCAGCAAGCAAACAAAACATCTCCTCAGAGGATCGACCTCGTCAGTATCACATCTATGGTTTGGTCTATCTACCTCCATAGGGTATAATCTCCTTTATCTGAGTATAAGTATATAAATAAGTTATACATTGAATGAATACTATTGTCAGATTACGTAATTCCTCCGTCGCGTAATAGCTTGCGTAATAGGTAACGTTGATATGTGCCACCTGAAAGGCCTGAGACTGGTTCCCGACTTATTTAATGGTTTGGATGTGACGATAGGATAAATAGGTATATTACGTTTTATTAGGTACTTATTTGGGGATGAGCTATTGCTTGTTATTATTGTCTAATACTCGATAACAGTTGTATAATATGAATCTGATCTAATTTTCTTTTATATAGTATCATATAATGGGTCATATATGATTGTATAGTATCATCATATATAAGCCATATAATTTTTTTTTCGTCGAAAACACTTCAGTTTTTGTGAACTCAAATGACCAAAGTATGAATAATCACAATACACCAAATTATGTTCCAGGACGTGGCTGACACAATCCACCAGCGGGCTAGGTTACGCCAGCACATGCGGGGCCATGGGCCGGAGTCCACCGGGCTGTTCACCGCACAGCGCTATGCCACACCAGTCATCACCCGTTGGCGTAAATCCATTCGCACCCCACCAGTTGCAGGGACAGGTAAACTTTTCATAATATAGGCTCGTCTTGTATCAAATAGCAGGCAAGATATGGCAGTATAAGCGGGGCTATGAGTCGGAGTCCGCCAGACTGCCATGCTGCCCGTCGGCGTAAATCCGTTCGCATTCCACCAGGTGTAAGAACGGGTAACTAATTCCTGTCGTGTTTTCTTTTCACTAATATCACTAGTCAGAAAAGAAGAAACGACAGTGTATGTTCACTTAATACATATGGTGTCGAGACGAGTGACGAAGAAGGCGAGGGGCGCGGGGGCTGCGGTGCGCCGGGTCACCGGCGATCGCCGCACTTGCGAATCGAGCAGCTAGGCACCGGGCGTGTCCCATAGATTAATGTTTTTTACTCACCAGTATTATACCTATGGAAATATCCCATTCGTTTTATTCCCTGTTTCCTACGTTTTATAAGCTAGGACAGTTAGGGAGATATTAGCTCTGCTGCTGCAGCTTCATATGGTGTGTTGTACTAGTGGGTTGAAATTAAACAATATTGGGGGTCATAAGCAGGACCTCTTCGGTCTATTAGCAGTACAGTTCTTTAGCAACATTGAGATCGGAATTCCTTTATTATACCTACTTGTACCTACGATCTGCGCAGGAGTTGAAGCGGTTAGCACATTCTATATTTTTGTTGCTTTTTTACCTCCAGCAGACATAAATTTTATTTCAGCAAAACGTTTTTTCACTGTTTACGGCACGTGGCACGAATTGCCACTCTGGTGCATAGAGTTGACGCTCTATTAATTTATGGCCGGCACTTAGTATTTAGACAACTGTTGTATAAAAAATAGTAAGATTGAGTATTTGACCAGAATTTTAGTTTTTCCTATTAGCAGTGTAAGTAAAAAACCTAATTTAAATAAAATTATTTTAATACGGTTTTTATCGACCTACCGACAGTCTACCTGTGACCACGCACACTGTTAAGTGCTCGAAACGTTAGAAGTATAAATAACGTAATAAACGCAATAAAAACCGTATTAAATTAATTTTCTTTAAATGTGTAACAATCGCGAAAACATAAGAAAACATTAAAAAACCTAATTAATATATGTCTTCAGTTACAGAACTCGCTTCAGCCCATGCAGTCAATACCAATGAATAGCTACAACCCCATTGCAGTCACAGCTTTGGGTAAGTTCTTTTGTCTTTACTTTAGTATTTTGTTGAGTTTAAAGACCGTCGTGCTCACACGTTTTTTCGATTTACAAGATAGTGTGAAACTATAATACTTATATGGATGCGCACTTTATTAGTAAACATAAATATTCAATTTTTTTTTAATCTCTTACGCATGGTGAGGAAAAAGCAATCATTTCACACCCTTCACAAAGTCGTACCGACCTGTAAAAAGTCCTAGACCGTGCTGCAGACTTTTTAGATTAATGACATTACATTTGCCAGTATTGCTATTATCGATTCGATAGTCTAATTCCCTTTTTCGGCATTATTGTGGGGCCTATTTATATACTATATTTGCTTGTTAGGACCTGCATCGGCTATACTTCCGGTTGTTGAAAGATATCAATACGCTAAAGTTGAACCTAGCTGAACTGCATCTGAAATGTGAGGCATCACAATTTACTATCGATGATTTTCGTACGGCGATGATTGTATTAAAAATCCGTGAGTAGGTCAACAAATGCCTCAAACGTTAAAACGTGTCGCGGTGCACTCGATGCATCGTCATCAAGTTTTGCGTCAGCAAAATTGGATACTTTGCGGTCACCGTCGCCGTACGTCATGCGTCACTCCACACGGCACCTCATGCTTCTCCCGTGGTGACCGTGCTAGCCAACCTTCCAAGAATTAACGGTCATCTCAACATCAGATGGTGTCACTAGCAATAGTAGCTGTAGTAGACTAGAAGGGCTTCACCAAAGCGGTACGAAAGTTAAAGAAGTCTACACAGAAATAAGGGCGGTGTTGCACTCAGTAGTCCTAATATGTTGCTTCGTGCTGCAGTCCTAAGACTTTATGTGTTCCGTCTTCATTACTCTGCAAAGATTGTAATTCTAGTGGAGTACAGTCCGGGCAGATAAACCTGAATTTAAAATATTTTGGTAGGAGGTTCAGGTTAATCTACCCCCGATTGTATATAAGAGTGAGGACGAAACTAAACTTGAGGGTCGTACAGTTGGAATCGGGTCACAAAGAGAATTGCAACCTTGTTGTGCGAATTTCAACAGCTCGACTTTCGAGAGATCTTCACCCATGAAGATTTTTAGCAAAAAAGCGCGTCATTCAATGCAGAGTATATAGTCAAAGTGCACCGTGTAGTGCGTCTCAGACATTACCTACGTACAAGGTACCGATAGCTTAGTGAATCACAGGGTATAATTTATGTAGGGTATAATTATTATATGATCAATATTACGAAAATAACAAGTTTAAATACTTAAAAAGTTAAAAACCTGACTGCTTTTTATCAGTTTACATCGGCCATATAGATTTTTTGCTGACGTTACATAAGCTATGACACTACGGGAAAGAATACGATCCCTAATATGATGATCCTATACACTTCAAAATCGATCAAGCCGTTTAGGCTTCGGAGGCGACAATGGAATAGACATATTTATATACATACGCGCGAGAAATATTGCCCTCTTTCGATTGGGAAATGACTTATTATGTAATTATTTATATATTATAAACTCTATACACGAAGTATCACACGGGTTTTCCCTTGGGGGTACGACTATTGTGCTGTTGTATATATAACAAATTGTGCTATATCTTGAAATTATTAGAAACAAAAACAATTTTCGGCAGATTAGTACTCAGTCTATGACATCCATCTCATAGCATAACCCTATTTTTTTTTGTATAGACCTTTGATATAGACCATTATAGACCCACCTACTCATCATATTAATCTCGTATTCTTTGTTCTAATGTGAGGACCTCGTTTAAGTAAGTACTCTTAATTCCTCTTTATAGAAATATTTATATGCAAGTACAACTAAACATTTCGTATTCCAATTTATGTATGCATTATGCAATGCAGCGTATGTTCCCGGAAGAATGTCTATGTCTAGCAGAGTAATTTAAAACTGACTTCTAAAAAAGAGCAATGAAGACCAATGGCGTAAGTTAGGTTGTGCATTTTTGTACGTCTATTACCTCATAACTTCAACGGAGTACTCGTGCTTGTTTCCTACCGTCGTTATTTATTTGAACAGAATATGCTTTCAGAGTAGCCCTATGGACATTTCATTAAAATTGATTTAGAAAAAGAGTTTGAATTTAAAACAGGGGAAAATGTTCGGAAAATAGCGTGCATTTAAGTATAACTATGTGTGCGTGAGCTTTGAATCGCTACACGTTTGCTAGCATTGGTATATATATGTCACTTTTACGTTTCTCAGGGGCCTATTATTACGACGATGACTTAGACTGCATCAGTGAATAGACAGATAAAGGCATAGAAGTTGGCGAAATATAGTAATAAGAAGCATAGGTATTTACAGAAACAATAAGAATATACCATTATTCCAAAAAATAAAAATATCTGGCCATGCCATGACATCTTTGGCAGTTATTTGACCGTCCGCCATATTAATTATTTGCTGACGTTACATAGCCCATGATCACGTACATTGCATTGTATATGCCTATGACTTCGGGGAAGAATCTGATGATACCTCACACTTCAAAACAGGAAGCAGCGAAGGTGCCCAAATTACTAGCTGCATTACCTCATAGATGGCTATGGCCATCCTACGCACCAGGAACAAGCCATAGCGAGAGACCCCTATCTTATCCGCGATTCGGTGACTAACCCCTTTAACTGGACGCTTAGCGTTTGATCCCTAGCTGCCCATTGTTTCTACAGCTAGGGGCACAAAACAATATTGTGGTTTGTAGCCACAATGCAGCTCAGCTGCACATTTTGACCATTTTCGTACTTAATTAATATTTTCCTGTCTCATATTTTAGATGGTTCTTCGAGTCCTGGCCCAGGTTATGCACCATCGTCGGGAGGGTTCTCTCCGAGTCGACACCACGACGTCGTGACGTCTTCAGACACTGCCGTCTCCAGATTTCCTTTTTGGCCGGAAGGTACGTATTAAATCAAATAGAGATTTTTACACCCCTTAAGAGTCGCCTGGAAGCGCATGTCTCCGTACAAACGGAAAAAGGGAATTGTGGTAATATTTGGTAATTTTGGAGTAAAATTAAGCATTTAATCAATTAATCTCATTATAATCTACGTTCCTATACAGCTTGGTTAAAATACCTATGCTTTGAGAATTACAAGCCTTTTCAAATTTGTATGGAAATCTTGAGAGGCGTATAATTCTCAAACATTTGATAATTTAACCAAACTGTATAGTAACGTACGTAGATTATAATGAGATTAATTGATTGGATGCTTAATTTTGCCCTAAAATTATCAAATAGTGCCACGATTCCCTTTTTCCGTTTGTATGGAGACATGCGTTTCCAGGCGACTCTTAAGAAAATGGACGAAATAAATGACAACAGGATATAAAGTGGATTTTTTGTGAATGTCTGGGATATTGACGAGCAACAATGATGTGCTAGTAGATCAATGCTAATTCAATGGGAATATTTTCCAAACTACTTATGAAAATTTATTACATCAGAAACTATGCTTATAGTAAATTAAGAAATATATCAGAAAAGCATTGTAATTGCATAAAAAATACCAATAGAACTATATCTCCATTAATATAAGTACCTACCTACCACTATCATGAGATTTTTTTCATCTGGATTAAGTTTCTAAATTTTACCTATAACAAGAATTAAGGTACGCTGATGTAACCAATGTTTACCATGAAAGGCCAACACTGGTGTCAGATTATGTGTGACCATGACCTGACGTGAAATGGCCATAAAGTGACGAGAACGTTTATTGTTAAGGCGTCACCCAGCAATAAAATACATAAAAATCTAAATTAAATCGAATTAAAAAAAAAATAACTAGTACAAAACGAGTAAATTACTTGGAGTATTTTGGTATTAATTTTCATTAATATTCGTTTGATAAATTTAGAGAAAAACAGGTTTACGCCAAATGTGGCCACAAGAGATATAATTAATTTAGGATTAAAAGAATTAATTGATGGGCAGCGCTAGTGTTTTAAGCAAATGAAATACGTTAAAAGCGCCATCTTCTGAAAGTAATAAACTTCGCATGAAAATGGCCCTACACACCCTATTTCTCGTTTCGAGGTTCGCAAACCCTCTTTTCGTTGGACAAGTTTAGTAAAGGTTTCAGTGATAAGGTAGAGAGGGCGGTAGCATGCAGTTGAGGGACTAGGGCTGTTTGAATGATTGGTAAATTTTGCCCACAACGTGTTTTTTTTCTTCGGCCTAAGTTCCACTATAGATTATAAAGAGTCGTTTATTAAATAGTTTCAAGGTTTTTCTAGCGCATAGTATGGCGCTAAACAAATATTTTATAAAATCTATGGCGCTAAAGGTGTTGCCAATTTACAAATTAGTTATAAAATTGGCTAGGTGAGAGACCGATTATGGCAACCGCGTTTCGTATTATTGTTAAGATTCAATCTTGGTCAGATTTTTTCAGCCACCTAGTGGTGAACCCACCGCTCTACGTAATCGCTATTTGTGAATCATTTTGTCTCATCGGCCATGGATTTATCGCACTATATACATAGGTATATAATATAGACTAGATATATATAGTCTATACTACTGGGTCTGTGATAACTCTGTTATCTAAAGGCAGCAAAAGCCTCTAATATATAGTAACGAATGCCATCTAGAGATATATCTAAAGATCATGTCTCACCAGTAGCCATGGTCGTCAAATACACTTCTTGATATCCAACTTTTATAAGCAGTAGGTATTCATAGTAAGAATTGTATATGTACGTACATGACCAAAATAAAAAAAAAACACTGGATGCAGGCCCTTTCTAACAAGTGATTTTATTAAGTGACTAGCTGTAACCCGCGGCTTCGCCGACGTGATATATGGTCTATGTACTTCTCAGTACCCTAACCTGTGTGTATGCAAAATTTCACGATGATCGCTTCAGTAGCTAGGGCGTAAAAGCGTAACATACAAACACATATTAGTTAGGATGAGAATGTATATAAAAATGTCGCAGTTTGCAACTAGTTTATTATGTTTAATAGATCCTTCCCTTCATGTTCCAGGAGGGTCGCCTAGTCCTAACACTGGGTACGTACCAAGTAGCAGTTTCTCTCCCCCGCGGCGCCACGAAGCAGTGACGTCATCGGACGCCGCAGCCGGCGCTCGCTTTTCGTTTTGGCCAGACGGTGAATAGACAATAGTTTAAGGTTCAATTCCAGATTATGGTTCTATACTAAACTTCTTCTCCGCACTATCAAAGGCAATAGACAATAGTTAAAGTTCTATTCCAAGATTATGGTTCTATACTAAATTTCTTCTGCGCACCATCAAAGGCAGTAGTCAATAGTTTAAGGTTCAATTCCAACATTATGGATCTATACTAAACTTCTTCTCCGCACCATCAAAGGCAATAACAAATAGTTTAAGGTTCAATTCCAAGATTATGGTTCTATACTAAAATTCTTCTCCGCACTATCAAAGGCAATAGACAATAGTTAAAGGTTCAATTCAAATCAATTCCAAGATTATGGTTCTATACTAAACTTCTTCTCCGCACCATCAAAGGCAATAGACAATAGTGAAAGGTTCAATTCCAAGATCGTGGTTCTATACTAAACTTCTTCTGCGCACTATCAAAAGCAATAGACAATAATTTAAGGTTCAATTCCAAGATCATGGTTCTATACTAAACTTCTTCACCGCACCGTCAAAGGCAATAGACAATAGTTTAAGGTTCAATTCCAAGATTATGGTTCTATACTACATTTCTTCTTCGCACAATCACAGGCAAATCACTAACGGCACTACCAAGGTAGTCTTTGTTATATTTTGGCCACTCTTTTTCTAGACGTTTTTTGTTTTTGATGTTTTACTTTCGTACATACTCAACCCTTTATTCATAAAAAAAATCTCTCATTAAATCTGGAGCGAAGGATAAGAATAAAAATATTAAATAAAATTGTTATTTTTTTATGAATAAGGAGGTTCGCCATTGTTATTAAATTACATGTTCCTAAATAATCCATGCGGACCGCACAACTCTATACATCACCAATTATTTACTTATTCTTCATCATAGATTAAAAAAATCGTCTTTCTGTTCTTCGTGATGTATTTCTGTTCATTCTGTTCCATTTCTCTTCATTTATTTAATATCTATAATTTATTCGACGCATAAATTTTTTCGACAGTAATTCTGTTGCCGGCCTGAAAGACAATTGCAACCCAATATGTGCCCCCAATATAGTACGTTGCTGTGTTATGAACGTACGAACGAATGAAGTATGGCTACTCTCAGGAAATAATTATGGCTACGCGATAGTATTTAAACATTTTATTTATTTAGATAGTAGGATATATAAACTAAAAGGAGTTACAAAGGCTACCTGTGGTAGATGACAAACCAAAATGGAGAGAACTGACATATTGTGCCGACCCCATATAAAAGTCGATTATGGTAAAGGAAGAAGAGGATACAAACAGAATAGGAAAATCTTTCAATGTTATTCTCTGTTCTCTGTTTCTTATCTTTCTATTTCTTTCTCTGTTTATTCTTGTTCTGTGTATCTTTCTCTGTTTCTTATCCCACAAATCTATACCAAATTTTGTACTAACAATCTTTCATACTTGAAATACTTAGTAAACTATTTTTTTTTCTTGCTTTCAGTTGGTGTTAAAGAAGAAGCTTCTTCAAGCCTCGTGTCCAACGGGCCGCCATACTCGAAATATTTTATGTAAATGTACCAAAGTTGGAGGGAAACAAGACTAGAATATACATATCCATTATATGCACTCAGTGAATATGAGCGGTGGTTCCGCATTCTTTTATCGAATCTCTCAACATGTTTCTTTTGAAATTCTATGTAAATAAGATATAATTTAGCTCACAACTAAGTAATATCGACTGAATATAGCCAATCCGGTCAAGTAAGGTTTGCTTAGTTTTTAAATCGACCGTCGGGAAAGACTAGTGTACCCGAACATTTGGGTAATAATAATTTATTTTTTAAAAACAATCATCCCAAATCTCTCTTGAGAATGAATAACAAATACTTTTCTTAAAACCTCACCATAATCGGATCAGCCTAACGCGAGATAATCTTGGAGAAACATATAAGTATATCTGTCAAACTGTGCACCTCCTTTTTTGTAGTCAATTTACTTTTTAACTGACTTCAAAAAAGGAGGTCCTTTGCATTGATGTCACCAAACATCGTGCGTAGAATTTGTACGAAGTAAAGAAAGAAAATTCAGAAAGCCAATCTACAATACGATACTTTCATCTAAAGATACAAGAATATACTTAAATAAATGAGAGAAATCAATATTCAACTATCCATTCTTGTATTACCCACTAATAGTAGGTTGATATAGGAATAGATAGAAAAAGCCTAAAAAATAAGGACCAGAAATAATTACATACAGAGGTAATTATTTCTAGTCCTTACGAAGTGCGTAGAAAGTCGCTGAATGAATGCGGAATTACCTGATATGAGATATAGTGGACTACACGACTGTAATATAAAATTGATGTAGTACCTAGTGGTCAATGTATAAAATGATAAGTTAATAAGAAGAGTGGATTTCTGTGAAAATTTTATAAATAACTATAGGTTGCCACCAATAATAAATGGATAAATCCATTCCAAGTGAAAAGGATTGTGAGTTTTTATAAATTTCCAAATTAAGTATACAGTAAACATTTCAAAGATACTTTTCAAATTAAATTATTGAATCCTGAATGTTAAAATTTAATGTAAGGCATAACTTGAATATGAAGGTTTATTATTTATAATTACCACGTTTTCACATCAGAAATTTTTGTGAGATATTCTGTTGCATAACTTACCTAGCTACAGGAATCAGGTCATGTCTATATGAATTTCAATCAGTTGTAAGTTGTGTTAATAAATTCTTAGCTCAAAAAGTCTATAAACTAGCTCGATAAAGTTTTGTATTTGATCGAGTCGAATGATCTGATAAAACGTGGTAATAGAGTAGACTCGTGTTCATCCGGATTGATCTCGTTAAATCCGACCTGACAGCCTATTACAGGATATCCCGGTCTGGGCTAATTTTGATCGATACGTTAGAGAGCAAAGTATCCGACCTTGAAATATATGCCCAGCATCCATATGATTTTGTAAATAACCAGGTCACTTACAAAATCGTCCTAAAATCCCACTCGTTTGTTGAAAATTAGTATGTCCATTGGATATTCGTATTCGTAGTAAAACCGGTGCTGACCGAATGTGTTCGTATGTCATATCTTTTTTACTATTTGATACATTTAATACAAATTAAAGCTAACAACTTCTACTGTAAAGCATAATCTTAACATTAAACTTGTTACCTCTACCCGTGAAATTAATTCGGCAGGTCCAAGTTTTTACCTACCTACCTGATTACTGTATAGGTTCATTCATAGGGGTTGTCAGCAAGGGAGAAAACTAAAGTAAAAGCATTGGGCCTCGTTTAAAGAGAGGTGCGGCGCCGCGCGGCGCGTTTTGCGGGACGTGCTTTCTTAATCTCTAATAGGTGAAGTATAGGGTCTTTTACGAATACCTAAGCGTTTTTTGTGCGTTTGCTTGGGATAAGAAATTTGATTGCGTGACGCCGGCCCTGGAAGTTACCACGGGACGACACGGCAGTTCAAGCGACGTCGGTGACATGGGGAGTCTGGGATACTCAATCAGATCTATCTAATCAACCAAAAATTCATTACGCTGCGAACCATTTAAGCGGAACTTGGCGGGGATTCCGCGGTGACAAACGCCACGCCTGACGTGTCACCTTACGCTCCGCGTTTCCGCAAAACCGAAAGTACAAATATGTAGCTCCGTATGTTGAGTAAATATTCTGATATCTATGGTACGTTGACATTAAGCGTGCTACGCCACGATCACCACTTCTACGCCACGGTGAGCGCGCATGCTTCCCCGGAAACGAAAAACGCTTCAAGCGACGCCCGATGCGCCGCACAATAACGCACTGCGCGACGCTACACTTCAGTTATCAAAACCGGATCCAAGACTATTGTCTTGGATCCGGTTTTGATAACTGTAAACACACAATCCGGTTTTGATAACATTCTATAAGTTAGTGTGTAATACTAACTTATAGACTGACAACCTGATACAAAAATATTGGCCCAAATTAACGCTTGCTATGACCACCAATGCTGCCGTGCTCAAAGTTCCACTAAACTGCCACTCTTTGCTGCCACTATGGGTCAGGCTATCCTTTACACCGACACTAGATGGCGTCGCCTAAACTTAAAAACATTTTTTTAATGTAATCTCAAAATATTTTTTCTTATTAAGTAAATAAGATATATATTTCATGAGTAGTGCTTTTATTTTTCCATTTGGTGGATAACTAGATGTAAATAAATCTTTCGCGTCGTCTACATATGTGATGAGTATGAAAAAATCGTGATACATCGTCATACAGGTCCAGCCACCTCTGTTAGCAATTTATGTGGTTTCATTAGCCGAGTGTGCCGACAAATCGTCAAGAGTGACCAAATTAAGATGTGATTTGACCGTCGCAAACCCGGGTTTCTTGTCCTTCATTATTTCATATGTAGGTTAGTTAAAGTAACTGTTATTTGTAACTATAGGAAAACTTGAATTAAATTTCCAAGTTCGTACGGTGTAATTTTTTTTATTTGTCGTAAAGCTAAGACGTAGCGTTGTGATAGGTAGTGTAGTGAGCGAGGGGCACGGGCATTAATACCTCTGGTACACGTGTAGAGTAAACGGTATAGTAGACGGTAGAATACTAACTATGCGACTTACTATAGTGGTGTAAACAGCATTGGTAGAGTAGAGTACTAGAAATTGCTAGAGTACAGTGACTAGCAACGTCCAAAATATACCAATATTTGTTTTATAATTATATGTAACTCGACCCATGTAGGTATACGCTTTTGTGACAGGTGGTGAGCGACGGGCCTCAAAACCTAGTGTACAGTACACGCATCGAGTAAACGGTAGTGTACTATTTATGCGATTTACTATACTGATGTTAACAGCATCGGTAGAGTAGTACAAATTAGTAGAGTAGAGTGACAGAACGTGGGCAAGTTACTTTACCACTTGCGTTCCCCCACAACTGCCTTCAGTCTATTCTACCATGGATTCTACGAATATTTGGTTACTCTATCCTCTGCATAAATGAAGAAGAGTAAAGATCGGGTACTCGTGACAGCCACGGCGTTCTAACGGTACCAACAAAATAAAAATGTATAATTTGCTTTTGCCCAGCCGTGGGACATTAATGGCTATTAAAAAAAAATATACATTTACTTTACTGAAACTGGTAGAGTTATCAAATTGGTAGAGTACTAGGCAAGTGTACTTTACCACTTACTCTACGCGTGTACCATTGGCTCATTTTTTCTTCATAGCCTATCATCGTATCGATCAAAATATAGCTTATATCAAAATTGTTGTAGGTATTTGTAGGACGAAATTGCATAAAATGATTTGTTATTACTTTGTCATTCGTCAATATTCGTGATACGAATCAAGATGCTATGTAAAGATAATTGTTGATGTATAAAATGATATTAATAATGAAATCTTTTTTATTTACACCATTTTTTGTTTGTTATTTGCTTCGCTCTTCATTTTGTGATACCACCATCAGTTCCCAGTTTTATGCAGATACTTACCCTTGATACAAACCCTTTTACTCTAGGTACCCAAGGAGGGTAGGCGTCATGCAGCAATCATATTACAGCATGAACGATGTCGAAATAGCAGACTCCGGGCTCTTCGTTTCTAAGGATGCAACTGAGAAATCTCTCAGTTGTAAAAGATAATTCCCTTGTTAAAATTGCAAAAAAAAATGTGTTATATGGACATTAGGGCGTACAACAGGTGTTAATTGAGTTTGAATTTATGCCTCCAATAGACAATCAA
Source organism: Rhodophaea formosa (assembly GCA_963082605.1). Classification (NCBI taxonomy): domain Eukaryota; kingdom Metazoa; phylum Arthropoda; class Insecta; order Lepidoptera; family Pyralidae; genus Rhodophaea; species Rhodophaea formosa. Next base: position 12,301,454 of record OY720203.1, on the reverse strand, counting down.
ACATAATTGTATTGCAATTTGTCATTTTTAGCCTCACTTCAATATGGTCTCTATTGCCTAAAGAAAACATAAAAGATTCGGTCGCCTGATACTAGTAATAGTATTTTCTAAAATGTCTGTCTTTTGAATTAGCAGCAATTTTTCTTAATCCAACCTCTAACATTTTTCGAAGTTTGTTTACGGGTTACTATGGTACTTAATCTAAGATATTAGAATTCGTCAGCATTCTAGTGAAATGCGTTTCTCTTTACATACATGGCGAAATTTTGATCGTTCTGGACCCTTAAAGGGGTTATTCAGCCCGACGATATGAACCATTTTTCCTATGGGACCAATGCTGGAAACTCAAATTTTAGTTCGACATTTTCATACAATAGTGTTCAGCCGCCCGGGCAATTTGTATAGGAATGTCGAAATATTTTTTCGAGTTTACAGCATTTGTCCCATAGGAAAAGTTATTTATATTGACAGGCTGAATGACCCCTTTAATGGTCCGGAACGATCAAAATTTCGCCATGTATAAGCTAAATTAGTTTAATCATCCTTATATCAGATTTAATATTTCTTTAGATAGAGCATTCGAAGAAAATCGAACATTTCGAGAATATGCAGTTTGAGGAGGTATCTATTTAAAGCTGGGTATACATGTCCAGGCTAATTTATGGCTCTAACAATACAGAGAGGGTCGTGCTCCTGCAGTGGAGACTAAAAAAGACCTGCCCCCCTATTTACTAACTCGGATGACAGGTGTCGATGCCTATCAATCTAGAATTTACAATTACAATGCGGGTTTTGCTTGCTCGAACTTTTTATTTCTAATACAAAAACCGCATTGTAAGAGCAAATCCTAGATTGATAGGCATCGACACCTGTCATCCGAGTTAGTAAATAGGCCGGCTGATGATGATACACTTCCAAGAGTTATAGTTCTGATCAAATCATCGGATTGGAAGCAAAATAGAACGTGTACCTAGGTATCTATTTTAAACTCAGAATAAAATGGTCCTGAGTTGAAAATACACCTGTCACAAATAGATATCATAGGTACATTTATTTTTCGTTATGCTTCGGAAAGACCTCCTAAAAATATAGACATCAGTAAAAAAATACCAGAATATTCCAAAACCTCTTCTAGATATAAATAAATATATATACATATGAACTAGCCCCCGGTAAGTTGTGAACTTGTATCGCGGGATAGGTACTTACTCAACGACACTACCTATATTTTATAATATATACTTATGTATATGAATAGAAAAACATCCAAGACCCAGATCAATCAAAACTATCGTTTTCCAACATGATTTGGCCGGGGATCGAACTCGGGTCCCCCGTGGCGCAGGCTGGCGTGTTAACCACTGCGCCACGGAGCACGTCATCAGAATCAGATATAAACGTTACAAAATCACATTTTTTGGGCAAGTGGGCAAGTCTAATAATTGCGCAGTGTCACCTACACGAAATGATGATGATGATTTGAATGATACAAATAAACTTAACCTGAACAAATGAAACAGTAGTAGTAAATGCTTAATAATGTTTTGTTATCCTAACTTCCTAACTAATATTATAAATGCGAAAGTGAGTTTGTTTGTTTATTTGTTTGTTTGTTACGCTTTCACGTCGTATCTACTGAACCGATCATCATGAAATTTTGAATACACATAGCTTAGAGTACTGAGAAGCACATAGACTATAGCACGCGGGCGAAGCCGCGGGTACACAGCTAGTTATAGATATAATGAATCTATATTAATATAAAAGAAAGTCGTATTAGTTACACTATTTATAACTCTACAACGGCTGAACCGATTAGGCTGAAAATTGGTGAGGAGACTAATTGGTAGTTTAGAACCAGGAGACGGATAGGATACTAGATATGTACCACGGGCAAAGCCGGGGGACGGACAAATACTAAATGTCCGAGAAGCGGAGAGCTAGTATCTATTGAATATAGCACGTGGTTCGGAAGGCACGTTAAGCCGATGGTCCCGGCTGCCATCTGGTAGTCGTTAAAGGAACCACGTCAGAGGCCGAGAGGCGGTTCCGAAGAACTCTGACACCAGGGTGTGCATGGTCGACTGACCGTGTCACCTACACGAAATGATGATGATGATGAGCACGTAGCGATCTGTATATAGTCCAACTGTACACAGAAGGCGCAATTCTAGTTTATATGTAACTTCGTGGACACGTCAAAGATGACTCCACTATGGTAGTACACCCCTGTACAGACAACTCTTACTATTTTGGCTGATATTTTGCATCGAGTAAATCGTAGAATGTGAGTCGGGGAAATAATTTATGTACTACGTTTTCATTCTTCTTATTTATAGGTAGTGGTAATAAAGTTATATATATATATATATATATATATATATATATATAATGAACTTTTTGCGGTAAATGTTGATCCAGTGAGAAGTTAGAACAATTGTTGATCCACCTATTTTACGTGTTTACTCAGATCCGCGTCGCGCAAACTGATATACTCTGATCCGTTCTAGATGCGCGTGTGACGTCGGTGGATCTGCACTTGCAGGTTTTCAACATACTCGTCGGTGATTTCACCAGTATATGTTGATCCATCAACGGTTTAAAAAATCATACTGGATATGACTTTTTAGATCCAGAGTATATTCAAATTATATGCGACATTTACTTAGACAATGTGGATCCGGAGCCAAAATTGACCAATAGGTACTCGAGCACAAAACGGCAACGTCGCGTTCTGCGTGCGACAGTTCACTTGTTCACATTCGCATCGCATCTAAAAATCTACTATAGTACATCGGAAGTAAATAACTTTTAGTATTTTTGGAATTACTTTTCATTATTTTGTATTTGATAATTTAAGAGAACTACACATTACCAGCAGGTCTCTTAATTTGAATTGATGAAAAGTTATATTAAAAATACTACAAGTAATGTACTACCGAAGTACTCTCGTAGACTTCTTTCAATTTGATCAAATGACGGAGATGAAGAATTTAAGAGTCTACCTAGTTTCGCTGATGTAAGCCTCATAACAGAGAAACAGTCTAAAAGTATGGTCAAAAGAAAATTGAAAGAAGTATTCTCAACATCAAACTGAGTAACTGAGTCAAGGTCATCTGATCTGATAGGAAAATAAAGAGAGGGGCACAGTAGAGTAGATGGCGATATGAGATAACGGAGGCGGCGTGTAAAGAAAGAGATAGGCAACTGTGAAGACATCATTAGAGCCTTTGCGCAAGAGGCAAGCTGACAAGTAAAACTGTCAGCAAGAGACGCTGCAGTAAGTAAGTAATGGAAATGAGTACTTATATTTATTACAAACTAGACGATGGGGAACACCAGACGTTCACCATACAAACAAAAAGCTTTGATGTCTAATAGTTAGGGAGGCGAGGTAGCTAAATGGCGTAATTCAACGGCGCTGTCGAGACCTATCAAAATCGAAAGATAAAATAATTTTGAAAAGAAAAGCTCGTATGGCAAAAACCATTTTAGCGGTGGGTTTGGCGGTTACGGTTTTTCAAAAATGTTAAAAAAAAACAGTAACTTGGGCATTCTCGAGCGCGTCAGATATTCATACTACGTATGCCCCAAGTGCCTTTGATAACAACGGTATACTAATCTGCCGGTTTGCGTGGTGAGGGTAGGCATATAAAGTAGTCAAAAATGCAAAAAAAAAAAAATTTACTCGAGCGCGTCAGATTTTTGGAAGGGGTGTTAAGTAGGCCCCAAGGAAGCTCCCTTTAAAAAAACTGACGATTTCGGCGTGACGATAAGTTACGATGAATTTTTGAAAATGAAAAAAAAAAAGTTTTTTTGAAATACTCGAGCGCGTCAGATTTTCATAGGGGAGGTTTATCTCGGTATCCTGAAAGCATATTTTTTTAATCTGACAAAAATGTTGGTGGGTTCTCTTAATCTGACCGAAAAAGGTTTTTTGGTTTCTTTTTTTTCCTATCTTTCTCCTTGATAAAACGGGGAATTTAAGAAAGACAATAAAGCGATACATACAACCAACGTAAATGTAGATGAAATGTAGTACGAAGTGTATTATTTATTGTATAAAAAAATGAAATGATATTGGATGATAATTGTATTGTTATGTATGATCTTTACATTTTTGCTCAATGCAATAATAAATAATTAATATAATAATAATTTTCGAGATATACTCAAAAAACCGGGAGTTTGAGTTTTCATGATGCTTCAAGTCAAAAAGTTTTAACTTTGGACAAAAATGTAAAGAGACCTTTTTTGTGTAAAATAAAATTACCTTTTTTGTTTATTTAAACTTTTTTTTGTAAAATGTATCGTTCGCGACTTATATGCCGCAACGCTTTCTTAGGAAGACGAAATGGCTCCTCCACACTTCCGGTCATGCGGAAACCGGCAGATTTTGTATTTTTAGTAAGTTTTAGATTATATTCTTCAAAATAAAAAATAAAAAAATCGCGCTCGAGAATGCCGGATTAACGTTTTTTTTTTACAAGTTCGCGACCCTATAACTCGGCGGCGTCAAGGGCTTATCGTCAGATTAGTTAAATTTAGTCTTTAAACACTAAAATCAACCCCCAATATCTTAATCTGACGCGCTCGAGTATTTCAGACTATCCATTTTTTTTTACTAATCTGATCATCTATCCTAGGCGCGCGTCACTACATATAGAGCTAAATACTTTACAAAGCTGTTCTATTAGGTCTAAGGTATCTCACATATCTTAAACTGCCACGCTCGAGTATTGCCGAAAATTCCCCTATTCGCCTCCCTAACTATAACAATCAAATAATTTAAGATATTTTTAACAAAAAAACAAAAATCGACTTCAACCCTATAAATTTTTTTAATAGGCATAAGAAAAAAATAGAAATAAGTGTAATCCGAACGGCATACCTGTAAAAATTTTTTTGGTTTTTGTTTATTTTTTCAAAAAGCGCTCGCCACTGTTCAATAAAAATGTAATGGGACCATCTATAATGAATAACCATCAAACAAAAACGAATTTTTTAAATCGGTCCAGGCATTCGTCAAAAAAAATTAAAGTAAGTACCAGTACATTGATGGATATTTGAAGTTTATTTTTTACTGAGCATTAAATAAAAGCTTGTTTTAAAATTTTTTTTTTACGTTTATGTAATTTTATTTTCTACATTTTAGTCATTTGTATAGGCACTGTATTACTCTGGTCAAAACAAATTCAATAAGCCCAAACACGATAGGGTTATGTTGTGTAGTTCAGGAGATGTTATGGCCACCTTCAAGAAGCATCATCAGACCCTCGACACTAATAAAAATTAATGCTCTTGTCAAGACAAATCCAACGAGCCCAAACTCGTCTAACGAGCCTAAAGACGATGGATTAAATGTTGTGTAGTTTGGGATAGTTTAAGATACAAAAACGGCAACGTCGCGGCTGCTTTCAACCAATCAGATTGCTTCCTGTGCTCTGATTGGTTCATTTAAATCGGATCAACATTATCCGTAACTATCGCAAGGTGGATTTGTATATCGGATCAACTTCAGCGAACGCTAGGTAAGAAGTCCGATAGTGCAGATGTTGATCCGGTCGGAGCCACATTTGTTACCAGAGATGCATATTGGATCAACAAAAGGCGCCAGATCAACATGCGTTTTCGGATCAACAAAGTGCTCGCGTGAAGTCGCATCTGATCAACATTTACCGTAAAGGGATATCTATATATATATATATATATATACATATATATATATATATATATATATATATAAGTATGTGTGTGGTTCCCGGCAGAGTAGAATAGGACCACTCCAAGTCATCCCGTGGATGTCGTAAAAGGCGACTAAGGAGACAGAAGCTAAATAAAGCTTATTAACATCAAAGAGTCCTCTCCAACCCGTCTGGCCAGCGTGGAGAGTATAGGCCAAATCCTCTGACTACTCTGGTAGTACAGAGAGGGTCGTGCTCTTGCAGTGGAGACTAGAAAGACCTGATAATGATGATGATATAAGTATGTATAATGATGGTTAGGGATCCTGTTTAAATAAAAAATTATACTAGTTTTTTTGCAGAGCTCTATTTATTTCATATAAACTTCTTTATTGTTGTAAGTAGACACAAAACTCATTTGGATAGTCACTACAGAGTTTTTCATTAAGTATATTTTCGTTAATAAGTAGTTACTTATTACATATAGTAATACATTTGATTAAATATCACCCATCAATGGGTTATAATAACATGAAGACTATGACAAAACATCAAGTAGGTATTTTGCTAAACATATACTACCGTTGACAGGTTCACATCGGATTACAACATTATGTATAATGAGATTTTCATATATCAATGTACTATAACTTATGCAACTATTTCTAAAAGGTTTGAAGAAGTCATCGTCCTGACTTATGAGTAATTTATTTATTGGCGACGTTTAACACTGAACAACAATTTATATGTTATATATACTTATATCTACTAATACCTCTATTAGATATACGATTGTCTCTACAAACATTGAGAATTATAAACCAAGATCATAAACTTTCAAGATAAAATTGTAAAACAATTTGTATTTTTAATAATAAAAACATATTTATAAACATAAATTTCTTTTAAAAGGTAAGCTTTTTTGTTTATTAAAATAATTTACTCGTAGATTTTGTTACCGCTCAATAATAAATTAGATGAATAAATTATCAGGTAAAATAAATATTTAAAAAGTCACAGTATATAGCTGAATATCGTAACGAACTTTATATCAATTCTAAATTACACACTTAAAATCTACCGTACAAAATTACCTTTCCTTGTTTTCCATCCTATTTATGTCATTTATGACATTATCACTTTAAAGCCACTTTCAACATTGACACTTGTTTTAAAACTTACACATTAGTACTAACAATTATATAATCATATTGTAGGTATAATAAATAGGATTTATCAATATTTCCAACATTAATTTCAGTACATAATCAAATCAATAACGGTAAGTCAATATTTGATCAAGTTCGACTGGACCAAAAGTTCTCTAACCTATTTCCATTAGACACGTTTTAAAGAATGATAAAATACTGATCTTGTGATTAAATGTAAAAGTATGTAGTAAAACCATACAATTTAAAAAAAAAGTACAGTGCGCAGAGTCTTTGGGCAGGGCAAGTGGTGCCTTTGTTCTTTTGAGCGTCGTTAGATGAATGTCTTGTAGGTATTCTCAACAAAAAATATATTGTATAACTAACTTTCTTTGTATGTTTGTATATAGAACTGTCTAACCTCAGTCAGAGCTGAAATCAATATTGAATATAATACCTATACAACAAAATGGTTACGAAAACGAAATGTAACTAAATAGTATAAATTTAGTTATATTTCGTTAATAATAATTTCGTAACTTCCTTTATCGTGTTACGAATCAAAAATTTATTTACTATTTCAACTTCCTATGTTTGTTTGTTATTTTGTTTCCTATGTTATTATATTGTACTATCTACCTATTAGCATTTTGTCAAATCTTTGGTCTGAGATTTGAAATACATAAAATAAAGGATAAATTATTTACTTCATTTTTTGAAGAAATGATTGACTGAGCCTTGCTATTTATATTGTACTATTTTGTGCCGAAACGAATTGCATAATAAAAACGTTACTACGTTACTACTAATTTCATAAAACAGGAAAATACTTGTTTTAAATGGTCTGTTTACACCTGCAAGTACGAGACTCTGACAAATATATGATCTACAAGTTTAACAATAAGAGCAATAAATCAACACTTACCTACCTTTTGGGAAAAGAGGCATGATATTTTTGTATATCGCAAAAGTATCTACACCTACTTTAAAACAATTTTCTTGACTTTTCGCGAAAACTTTACGACGGAGATTCAAAATCAACATAAATCAGAAGCAACAAAGTGTTAAAAACCGAAGAATGCATTGAAACCTAGTACATTAAGATGCAAGTACGGTCGAGGTATTTAAAGGCACGAGGCGAAGCCAAGTGCTTAAAATAAACCGACGACTATAATACCCAGTTTACTGAGTAGGAGCATCATACATTTGCGACCACCATAAAATAAATTGAGCAATTGTGATTGGTATTAAAAAAGAGAGAAGTCCGTAAAATGCAACCAAACGATTCAAGTTTTGGTGTCATAAGGACCTTAATAGCAAACGTATTGAAATAGGAGCAAAAGCGTACCGAAATAGCAAAAAAGAAAATGTAAATGGGTCTGACGTGCTTCACTTTTAGCATTTATTTATCATTTTATTATGAATCTCCAAAACCTACGTTTAATCAAGTCATTAAATATTCAATAGTCTCTAGTCAATAGTCACAAAAATCATTACTTTCTATGGGATCTCCAGTACTTTAAGAAGTGATACGTACTTAAGTGTTTGGTCACATTTTTTTATGAATATTAAATCTCATGCTTTTGGAAAACGCTTAGTAAAAAATATGTTTATGTGATAAAATCTATATATTCTTCACAAACCCTCATATTTCAGGATATTATTCTTTCACGAAAGAATAGTTTTTATTGACTTCTTACGAGTCATTTATTAATTATTTAGATGATCGCTTTCGTTTTCACAAATGTAATGTAACAATTTTATTTTAAATGAAATACGCAGTTACTTATAGTATTTTTTCAAACTGTGAAAGTCATATTTTTTCTGACCGAAGTTTATAAGAACATAAGTATCCTTTTTATCTATGGTGTCCTGCTCTTTCAGTGACCTGTTTTAGGCTAACCAGCTATTTATGTGGCAACTTATAGCACACCACTTTTAGTTTGTTTGCCACTAACACGAGAGAAGAAGAAGATATCATTTAGAATAATATTCTGATACCATTAGTTTAATTATCAGACGCGTAAAAAAGTAATTGCACCAATTTAAAGCAATTTAACGTATGGTTTTTTTGGAAGGAAGACACAATCTGTGCGTACTCAGTATGAGGTAAAACCGAAATGAACCCCTTACTTTACTAAACTTTCTTAATGGAACTAACGGCTATTTTCCTCTTAACACTCTAAGAAACTATATTTACTTAAACACCTACGTTACAATTACATTTTTGGCTTGCAGCAATATTTATGTTTGATAATACCTATTTATAGGTAGGTAATAATTTCTTTAGAAGTTTTGTTGATAGTTTTCATCAAACTTTTCTTGCTTATACTTAATATAAGAGCTGATTATACCGGCAAAAACTTAAAAGCTCTTTGATATGTCAGAAAAATATCTTTTAAGACTGACTTGTTAAGAGGATCGACTACCTGTAATTTTCATACAAAAAGCTATAACTCTTCCATCCCCCTAAACCTTTACAAAATGAGCAAATTTTGGTGTCATTCGATTTAGCACACCTTAATCTAGGGCTAACAGTTTTTTTTTATTGATTCGGTTTAGGTTAATTTAAATAAATTAAAATGTCCCGGGTATTTTTATGTAAAAAATATGGATATTTACTTAGATGTTCATAACTTTTGTTGTAAGCAATATATCTTAAATATCAAAACGTGCAGCCCTACTTCTCCAATTTTTTATCAATAAACTGAAAAAATATATATTGAAATTGGACTTTTAGGGGTGGAAAGCGTTACCGCTTTTTGTATGAAAATTTACAGGTAGTCTATCTTCTTAACAATTTGTTCGGAATGTAATAATCGATTCTGAAACTGTACTCAGAAACTGATAACAGAATCTTCCGGGGACTGTAATTTAAATTTTTCGTTTAAAAATGCTCACGTGTAAGATAATATTTATATTTTTCTGTTCAAATCTAAGTTATATTTAGGTAACTAGGTATATGTTTAAATACATAAGTAGGTATGCCTATTCCAAATACTATAGTTTAGAAAATTACAAAAACTTTACGTTGTAAACATTGTATATAAGTCCCACAAGTTCCTCTTTCCTTCAAATCGCCAATTCCTAAGTCGTAAAGCTTTCGTATCAAAAATAATGTAAAAATTTTTACAATTTGGATTTCTTTTCAATTCACAAAGAAATAAATTCGGTATATAATAGCAGTCAAGTGAAATTTACTGATCATCTTTAGTGGTCCTTTTCAGGCGCAGTGATTTGCTACGGGGTTCTGGGGCTAGCTGCAGCAGCTCTGCCGTCCGCTCGACGCTCAGCGAGTGGCCGCGCTCGCGCACGGGGTGTGCCGGGTTGCTCACGAGAAACAAGGAAGGTGAACTCATTGGAATTTCGCTGTATCCTGAAGCATCGCACGACCTTTCAATCTCACTCCTCAACTCTGACGCCTCCATTGACGTCTCGTCTGAATCTGTTCCTTCACCTTCAGTTTCCAATATCCTGAAATTAGTGTTATTTTCGTATTTAAAATGTACCTACACTTATTTTATACACATAATTTAACAAAATATTCGCTTTGCAAACAACTAAGCACTATTATATTCGCCAATATCACAGCATTGCATAAAAGAAGATTTTCGTGACTGCTTATATTTCGTGATAACTTATATGTAGAAGTATTCTAACCTGATTTCAATATTGTTGATCCTTTGTTTGATTTGTGCCTGTTCTTCCCCTACATCAGTCAACAGCACTTGCAAACGGTTATTCAACATGTCGACAGTATTTTCAAGTTTATGTACGGTTTCCTCTAAAGTAAGCTGGGTAGTTTGTGCATTTTTAAAGACATTTTCGTCTAATAAGCCATCCTAAAATATTTACAAATCATAAATTACGTATATAAAATGAATAGGTACATATAAAATTGCATAAAATGACAACATACTTATTTAAATTTTACTACCTTGCGGAGGAGTTGACACCCCCTTTCTGTCAACGTTGTTCTAGCATCGGGGTAATCGGCAAGAGCCTCCCACAAATCTCTTTTTGCTAGACAAAACAGATCTGAATAGCCCAAAGAGCGTACGTTGGCAGTGCGGCGGTTTCCAGTCACGTTACCAGCAATTTCCAGAACGCTCACTTCTCCAAACACGGAACCAGCACTAAGCGTTGCCAGAACAGTTTTGCCATCGTCGGCGACAACTTGCAGTCTGCCTCTTTTTACAATATACATTTCTTTGCCAACATCTCCTTTGCGGCATATGTAATCTCCAGGGCTGAAAACTTGTAGTCGTAGCTTAAGAACCAGTGCCTCTAACAGTCCAGGTTCACAATCTTGGAAAATTCTAACCTCTCTCAGCGTGTCCAAATGAACTCTGATAGCAATTTCTGCTTTCAATTTGTCCGGTAAAGAGGATAAAACGTTTTCCTCATCCAAAGCTCCACTCTGAGCCCAAGTATATGCAAACCATCTGATGACTCGAGCTTCTAATTCTCCGCTGACTTTGCGAAAGGCCATGTATTGTTTGACTCCATCCATTTTGTTTTGGAATTCGACCCTTGCAACGTTCATGTTCGAAATCATCGATCCAATGTTTCCGACGATAGTGGCAAAGATCAAAACTCCTGCCAGAAAGTCTGCCACAACAAACAAGTACTCAGCATCGATTTCAGGCTGCGGGGTTTCTCCAATGGTGGTTAACGTCAGAGTTGACCAATAAAAACTGTAAATGTACTGGTGGGCCAGAGTTTCATTGCGAGTGCCGGTTATGTTATAAACCCAATTGTCTGTGCCGAAGCCAATAGCGTAGCTTATGACAAAATACAAGCACGCGTTCCAGTGGATAAGTACAAGAATTCCCATAACGACCTGAAATTAAATATAAAAATGTGTAACATTTGGTGGATTTCAAAATATTGAGGCGTTACTAAAACTTTATTGGATTACCTTGCATATTCGGAAAGCGTTGGGGAAGCTGGTGGCGGTCTCGGTGCGGTCGAACCACACCCACATTCGGGGCATGCGAAACAGGCGATTGAGCCGCACAATAACAGGGCATGGCAAACGGTCCTGAAACAGCCAATATTGACGCTTCACTAATAACAAACTTAAATAACGCCTGGAATGGAATATTTCGTTCTAATCGATCAGCTATGAGAATAAAGCATTTAACACTAACATAGTCACACGATCCCGGGGGCCACCAATAATAGGCGATGTCGGTTGGTAGTAAAGAGACGAGATCGTAGCGCCATGAGTCCGACTTCAGATAGTGACGCCTCAGCATTTTCGGGTCCTTGACCATTAATCCTTGCTCTAAGTAACCTGAAAAAGAAGAAAATTCCCTACAGATGTAAAGATTACGCATAGAAGTAAATATACTTTGATGATAAGTTTATAATATTAGGAAAAATAAGTAATTTACTTCGCCAAGCGCTTCTTAGTTTATATAAAGTGTCTGAATTTTTTATTATTATGAAATCTTTGAACATTTGTACCTATCTTAGAAACTAGATCTACAAGTTATTGATTTATTAAAAAAAAACATAATATTTTTTAGTTTTGTAACTGTTACAAAACAGATCATACTTGCAAAACATACATATGTATATTAAATAAATAAATAAATAAATAAATAAATAAATATATACGGACAAATCACACAGATTGAGCTAGCCCCAAAGTAAGTTCGAGACTTGTGTTATGGGATACTAACTCAACGATACTATATTTTATAATAGATACTTATATAGATAAACATCCAAGACCCAGGTCAATCTGAAAAAGATCATTTTCTATCTTGACCTGACCGGGGATCGAACCCGGGACCTCCGTGTCGCAGGCAGGCGTGTTGACCGCTGCGCCACGGAGCTCGACAAAAATATTGCATTAATATTTTCTAGGACTGCTTTGAGAACTTTCCTCTTTTTTTCTTAATTACATTTATATTATTTTAGTACCTTGTCGGTAATATTTTTCGTATAATACCAGCTTTACCACCTACTATCAGATTAATAGGTATATATTGCGTGCGTACAATATTGTTCGAATACATCAAATCATTTCGGAAAGGATACATCTCTCTGTCATCGATCACCGGCCCTGGCAGATGGTCGGTGGTACCGCAGTGCAATATTTGTACGGAAAAAGCAACTAGGCAGGGTCAACTGTTTGTCTACACGTTAGCTAAATTTGATGACGCAGGGCGCGGCCTGCGTGTGGGTGTCAGATTGTTGATTTGTGGTGTTTGTGGCACTCGCTTTGAAAGCAGTTACTTACGGCACGAGTGCTTGCTCTCGATGCAATATTACCCATAACGTATCAACGTCGTCTGTTATTGCTGTTTCATTTGGCACAGTACGAGTATCCTATATTTGTTATGGTTTTGGAACTGTTTTGATAAGGTTGAACCTATTTATAGATAAGATTTTATGGATTTAAAAATTTTAATTTAATTTCCGAATTAAGTATCTCTGACTTTATCATGCAGAATAAGTAAATAATCGTATGAATAAATATGACATTGATAAAGGCACCTACTTTTTATTTTTTGTTGAGGCTAACATGAATTGGAAGAGAGCGGGATGGTCTTAAAAATATTAAAAGAACAAGATGCAAAAATTGCAAACTTCGCAGTTTGAACTCTATGACTTAAATAAACATTCGCTTAGCACAGTGCAGAACCAGAACCAAAATAATTATAGATTTTCTGTTTAAATTTATCTGTGATACAGTTTTCTATACAAAGTGTTAATGAATAAGCGCAAAACCTGAAATCAAGTTTATTTAGAATTGAAAGTAAAATTGATTCCACAAATAAAAAATAGTGGTCGAAATTAACCAAAAAAGTATTTAAACTCCTTCGTGTTTGCAACAAACACAAGAAAATAAAATGCTTATATCTTCGTAAATAAACCACGTAAATTAAATTTAATCATTTACAATAATTCTTGTAAACAAAAATAAGTTGGCGTGTCGAGGTTTTGCACATATTCATTAACACATTGTATAACACCTGAAATACAAACCTTCATGGACGTGTACGATTGTGTCAATCAGGTAGATGGCGTCGCACAGGTAGTCCAGGACGAACCAGGTGGGCGTGAGATTATCCAGCTCCCAGAACACCGCTCGACCGATCACGAACACCACATTGTATAGAATCGCCAGGGACACCACCGCCAACCACTGTATAAAAAAATAGGGTATCAAAACAAGCAGTATCATCATTTCATAAATTTTAACCCACGTAATATCTGTAACTACGAAATCCATTCAGCCGATTGGAAGATAAATGAGGAATAAAAACATTAATGGATAGTAATGAAAGTTACGAAAAAACGGGCATACTTAAAATATAAAGTTAGGTATTCTTATCTCAATTCCGGAAAAACTTAAATACAGAAATTAAAAAAAAAAATACGAGCGTACTTAAAATATGAGGTTATGTACTTTTCCGACAACTTACAATGCAAATACACACCTATATAGAAATAAATAAAATACTGAACATTCCGTAATATCAATACAGTATTGGCTGTCACGTAAAAATTTTTGACCTTCAATTTCGTTTTACGGAGAACCGTTACTATGTGTAACATAATATGTGTAACCATAACCTGACCTACCTTCCGTTCCCAAGTTAGAATCCGTGCAGTGGTTTGCGCACCTAGGTCATTGCTATGCTCGCGTAGTGGTTATGTGTATGTGTTGTGTGTATAGTTAATCTAACTTTATTACCTTCAGTTGCCAAGTCCAGGATCCATGCAGTAAGTTTCGCATCTAGGTCGTCGCTCGCTCGCTTCACTCGCGCGCTCCTGTGGTAGTCTATGTGTAACTATAACATAACATACCTTTTTTTATCAAGTCGGCAACGATACCAGTCGCTTTCTCAACAGTGGCAGGTGGCAACAAACGTTTATTTAAAGGAGAACATATGTTTTCCGAAACTCAATACTTTTTAAAATTGTTTTTTTTTTAAATTACTGACACTCATATTTATTAAGTTATTTGTTTGAAATTTAATAAAAATAAGGAGATTTTGTTCGGCCCCAATTTAATGTAATATGATGAATGAATATAATCAAAAAGTTATTTTCGAAGTTTATCTCCCCTAAATTTACAGATTGCTACCATTGTAAATCATAAGTTATAAACATTCAATGCATCATATTTCAGATTTCAAAAAAAAGGTTATATAATAGTTGCTTAAGCTACGAGAAAAATAATATAAAACAAATCACACTGATTCTTCCTACAAATAATAAAAAAGAAAAATTAAGAAGTTAAATTTAGTTTTATGACTTTTTATTCTCATCTAGATTTATTGTTACGTAAAAAGAACAACTGTACTGAAAGAGCGGAGCCTCCTGGCACAGGCATTTTTATGCTTAAAAGGAGTTTCCAACAGCTACCATGTATAACTTACATTAATAAGTTATATATTAATAATATATTTTTATTTTATTTTAAATGACTCTACTTCGTTTTTCCTAATCTATGATTCTTAGTTAACAATTGCTACTCTGGGCCTCCAATAGCTACACCCAGTATTGACTACAGAAGTCTTACAGTTTGTATTGCGTTGATGTCAAGAGATGAATAGAACATTAAACAATAGACCTACGTTAGAGGAATGTCTGAAAACTTACTTTGAAGTAAGTATTCTCAACACGATATCTCATCGAAATTAGCTGTCGCTCAGCTACTTGCTATTCAGAGCATCGCGATGAAAGCAATGACTTCGAATTAAGACATAATATTATTAGTACACTTAATTACATATAAACATACAAATCATTATTCTGTATGTCTACTACGCAGATCTCCTCTTTATTGAAACATTTTGTGGCAAAAACAGAAACGGCAAAGCTTTATCCCAACTAATATTATAATTGCGAAAGTGAGTTTGTTTGTTACACTTTCACGCTCTATCTACTGAACCGATCATCATAGAATTTTGCATACACATAGGTTAGGGTACTGAAAAGAACATAGGCTATATATCAAGCGGGCAAAACTGCGGGTAACAGCTAGTGATTAATCTGGTCAGTCTAATTTAATCTGCCCACGGGATCTACCAAACGGATCCACGGTTAATTAATATTGTTACCCTAGGTTTTTTCATGGATTCCGGACCCAATTTAATTCAATTAATAAATTACAGTTAATGAAAAAAATAATCAGTTTTCCAATAGTAACTGTAATTTTTTTTGTTGCCTACTGTACCGTAAATGCAGTTGGGTATCCGTTCGGAATAAAATATTATTTCTGATACCCTGGGCGGGGGACCAAACTGGAATAAAAATAATTAAAATAAAACAGGGCACCAAATTTTCGTCACATTTCTCAACCGATTCTCTTGAAATGGGCATGTTGACTAAATTTTTTTTCTTGTCGCTATATAAAGACCTGCCAAAAATAAACACAAAAGTGACAGAAATACATTTCTAAAAAGCTTTGTCAGACATAAAAGTTTTAAACTCATATATTTTTAGACGTGAAAACGCCATGCTGAAATGCCTACATATTTGTTACGTCACATGTTGGTACCTTTTGTGGTCGGTGTAAGCACTTGGTTGGTAGCTATACGAAATATTTCGTTTGTGGTAATGGTCTCATAATGAAAGTTCCTATATATTAAGCGGACTAACTAAAGATTTTCATACTTTTAAAAATGGTCCTTTCACCCAACTTTAATGAAGCTTTAAGATCATATAAATAAATAAATAAAATTATTTTTATTCAGATAACTTAGATCCATTATTTGTGAGTAACAATTTAACTTAAAACATATAGCAAATCGATATCAAATTAAAAGTGTTCTTTATAGTGTTTTTATTTCGAAATTAGTATCATTGGAAACAAATTTTATATAATCTTAATAGGCAACTACCATTTTTTGTCCGCTGGTTGAAGTAATTTTTGCTGAAGAATAAAGATAATGGTATTTTGGCTAATCTTAGCTGGCTACTACGGAACCCTTCTTAGACGAGTCCAACTCACACTTGGCTAATTTTTTGGATCATTATTCGGTAATTTTTTACGAGAACGCTGACATGATGAATGGTGAAGTCACAAGTTTTAACTTGTAACAAATATTATTTATTCAAGACAGGCGGGAGGGAGGAAAGTCTACTCGCTAATATTTTCTCTGTAAAATGGATCTACTTAAGAGTCGCCTGGAAGCGCATGTCTCCATACAAACGGAAAAAGGGAATTGTAGCAATATTTGATAATTTTGGAGTAAAATTAAGCATCCAATCAATTAATCTACTTATAATCTATGTACGTTCCTATAGGTACAGTTTGGTTAAATTATCAATAGTTTGAGAATAATACGCCTCTTAAGATTTCCATACAAATTTGAAAAGGCTTGTAATTCTCAAACCATTGGTGTTTTAACCAAGCTGTATAGGAACGTACGTAGATTACAATAAGATTAATTGATTAAATGCTTAATTTTACTCCAAAATTATCAAATATTGCCACATTTCCCTTTTTCCGTTTGTATGGAGACATGCGCGTGCAGGCGACTCTTAACATGTATAACTAACTAGACTTTTCTACGAAAGAATCCAGAGCATCTTCCGTGTGATGATTTGATGTCGTCAATAAACTAAAATGATTTAAATTAATCCTTATAATTGTGAGATATTTACTTCTGTTCTGTCTATGTTGTACCTGAATTTCTTTTATATAGGTAGAAACAATAAAATATTTTCCAGGCTAACCTATCGATTATGGTATAAAATAGTTCACTTATTAATTTAGAGATGTTTAAGAGTCGCCTGGACGCGCATGTCTC
Organism: Rhodophaea formosa; assembly: GCA_963082605.1. Classification (NCBI taxonomy): domain Eukaryota; kingdom Metazoa; phylum Arthropoda; class Insecta; order Lepidoptera; family Pyralidae; genus Rhodophaea; species Rhodophaea formosa. Next base: position 12,283,841 of record OY720203.1, on the reverse strand, counting down.
CATACAAACGGAAAAAGGGAATTGTAGCAATATTTGATAATTTTGGAGTTAAATTAAGCATTTAATCAATTAATCTCATTATAATCTACGTACGTTCCTATACAGCTTGGTCAAATTATCAATAGTTTGAGAATTATACGCCTCTCAATATTTCCATACAAATTTGATAACGCTTATAATTCTAAAACCATTGGTATTTTAACCAAGCTGTATAGAAACGTACGTAGATTATAATGAGATTAATTGATTGAATGCTTAATTTTACTCCAAAATTATCAAATATTGCCACAAGTCCCTTTTTCCGTTTGTATGGAGACATGCGCGTCCAGGCGACTCTTAAGTTTTAATGTCTAAAGTTTTATATTTCCAGTTTATTAACAAGCATTAATTTAACATGTTTCTTTTGTTTGTGTCAAATTTTGTTGACGACTTAGCTATTTAATTATGGAGTTTTTTGATCTGTATTCTAATCTGACTCACGCAAGTATGCATTATTTCAATTCGAATGGTGGAACATTCAATTACAGTTGCAAAATTTAAATAAAAGCGAAAGGCAATAAATATCTATAAAATAAAGTACTTTAAAAGAAAAAAAAGATTTGATTGTTTGATACATCAAAGTAAATGAATTTAATAGGCTTTAGAAAATGTAATGTTATTTTCCGTATTATTTTAAATACACATGAAAATTATTTTTATTTGAATTAAATAATAATAATTTCTAAAATCTCAGGTTACTTGATTGACTAAGTTTTAACCTAGAGGTGCGAAACGTTCGTGAGAACATATCGATTTGCACTTTGCCATTTATAACTTTATTGTTGTTTAAAACTATTCAGATATTCTTATCTCTTAATAAAGATGGACTTTTGTCTAAAGAAAACTAGTAAGTTTAATTAATCACGGGCCATTCTGCTCTCGGCTGTGTATCAAGAGGTCAATCAACCTGCAAATCAATTACCCAATCAGTCCGTGACTTACATTACAGCCTGACTACACGATTAAGCGACGGGCGACAGCGAATTTCATACGCGAAGCGATCGCTAATTTATTATTGGACAACAATGTTAGTATATAACTAAATAAATATATACGGACAAATCACACAGATTGAGCCAGCCCCAAAGTAAGTTCGAGACTTTTGTCATGGCGCACCGTGGCGCAGCGGTCAACACGCCGGCCTGTGACACGGATAGTCCCGGGTTCGATCCCCGGTCAGGTCAAGATGAAAAATGATCTTTTTCAGATTGACCTGGGTCTTGGATGTTTATCTATATATGTATTTGTTATAAAATATAGTATCGTTGAGTTAGTATCCCATTAAACACAAGTCTTACTTAAGAACTTACTTTGGGGCTAGCTCAATCTCTGTGATTTGTCCGTATATATTTATATTTATTTATTTAATACTATATTTTAATACAAATACAAATTAGATAGACATCCAAGATCCAGGTCAATCTTAAAAAAAAATTTTTTGATCTTGACCTGACAGGGGATCGAACCCGGGACTATCCATGTCACAGGCCGGCGTGTTGACCGCTGCGCCATGGAGCACGTCTATATACCTCCAGACGATTTTACTCATCAACACCTTTTCACTACTTAATGTGGCAAGAAAACGATTTGCCATGCGCCTCATAAATATTTGGCTTTTCATTTCAGAAAAAGTATTCGCTTCTTACACGCAAGCGAAGCTGCTGGTACTCGTAAGTTGTGCCCGTAAATTAATTAGTGAACAATTTCAAAGTTTAATAAGAGAAGAAACAGGTTTACTACGAAAATGTTTCTTAAATGATCACTATCCTTCTTCATCTCAGAAAAATGTGGTACAGTTCGAAGTAAACTCTATGGTGGCTCAGATATTAGCTGCGAACTGAGCAGTACGCGTACCGCCTCCCCGCGCGCGCCCCTCTGAACCTAATATTGTGTACTGCGCATCGACTTGCGCGATGTTCCAAGTTATCAACCATAAAGTTTATTTGGACTGTACCTATACTGAACTAAGATAGAAAAAAAGTATTCCAAACGGTCGTTAAAAAGGTAAGAAAACTAACGAAAACATCTTCTTTTACCAGGGGGCACACCAGGCACAGTAGCGACGCCAATCATTTTATTCCTAATACTTTACAAATAGAAAGAAATTCAAGAATTTAAATCATATGTGCACTAGTAAATAACCTGAAGTATTTTTGGAATAATGTTTAATATTATCAGAATCAGTGAGAATTATGAGAATCAGATTACCGCCAAAAACGGCCGTTTTTGGCGGTAATCGCGTTTTCTCTTAATGACTGATTCTCATAATATTAAAACATGATTCCAAAAATACTTCAAGTTATTTACTAGTGCTTATATGATTTACATTCTTGAATTTCTTTCTATTTGTAAAGTTTTAAGAATAAAATGATTGGCGTCGCTACTGTGCCTAGTGTGCCCCCTTAAAACTACCGTAAGTTATAGACATTATTAAAATACGTAACAACGGGTTACTCACGTGAATAGTCCGCTGTACATTATATTTATATAGCTGAATATTAACGTGCGTAACCCGTTGTTACGTATTTTTTACGTATTAATACTACACTATATCTAATACCACGAATAAAAAGTAATAAAACGCTGTTCTAATTTTTCTCAACTGCTTTAGCCGTGGCTTGACTTACGTGCTTGGCTGAAGTACTTTATGACGGCGTTTTTAATTTGGCGACTATCTCATATCATATCATATCGTACTTACTCATATATTGTACAGCGACATGCAAGTTTAGTCGGCGTAGGTTCAGCCTGAAAAAAAATTACCTCTATTTTGGCAGGTCGTCAACGCGGTGCTTTACTTCTCTCACTTGTTTTTTTTTTAGTAAGATTGTCAACTCAATTCAACCCATTCAAAGTGTTTTAATGGCTTGACAACCTTACTTTAACTCTATGATCCTTACTGCATTGAAAACCATTCGCAAATAAATACTACCGAACTTACATGATAGTGGGCTGGAAGCGTCGGATCGAAAGCCAGCCTCAGGCCGCAAAATAGTTTGGATCGCTTCGGTTGGTAGAGTGGTTCCTCGGGATCCGTGAAGGTCTGGGTCGCAAACTTGTCGAGGAATAAGTCCGGGGGCTTAACGCGTCCCTCGCCGCTGATGCGGTAGCGGATGTTCCGCGCCAGTCTCGAGAGCTGACGCTGCGCCCAGTTGGCACGCGTGGTGGTCTCGCTTGCGGCCTGGAGGAAAAGTTATAAAATTAGAGCAAATTCTACATTATATACTAAGAAAAAAATTAAGTCAGAGTACACTATAGTTCTGCTTCTTTTGTTATATATCATGGCTTCCACCGAGGTTTCAGTGATTCTGCCTATGTCTAGTTTAATGCGATACAAGGTATCAGTGTTGTATGGCAAAGTTTTATATACCATATAGAAGTACCAATCAATGACGGCGTAGGTTCTTTGATCGCCTGGTGGGAACTTATGGTGACTATATATTATGGTGACAAATCAATAATCGAGTCCAAATAACAATCTACTTTTACTATTTTACAAATTGTTCATGATCGTGAGCATTTATAAACATTGAACTACACCATTTTCTTATATCAACTCCAGTAAAATCAATTTGCAAAATTAGGTATATAGGAAAACCCCAACTGCACTCCTTAATTTCCCACCACATGCTCCTATTCTACTTATAGTTCTAATACACTCCTTTGTATTGTAACGCACTTCATATACATTTCTTGGTAGCTTTGTTACTTAGTCATCATCTGAGCCTCAGCTTTGCTTTATATAAAGGGGTTGTATTTAAACCTATAACTTATTTTTTAAACAAAATATTCAAAAGTCGTAGCAAAAATACTGTTTTGCACACTCATTAATTATGTACACGAAATTAATTAAATCCCATACCTATAAATCACCTTTTTTCAAACAAAATATTCAAAAGTCGCACCTAAAATACTAAATTGCACACGAAATAAATCAAAGCTATACTGTTAAATTGATTAAGATACTCTTTCACTAACTCATTATCTATTTACTAAAAGTAAATCTAATAATACTTTGAGTCACAACAAAGTATTTTAGTCTAATATATTGAAACATTTAATCTTTACAAATTTTCAGACTTTTAGTTTAACTGAAGAAGACACTATTTACTAAATCTTATTTAATTGTTCAAGTTAACAAAAAAAAAAACAATTACCTAAGTGTAGCAACTCAATGTTCACAACATATTAAAGTTACAAGTATTGCAATATAAATAATTTAAGATATTTTGAACAAAAAACAAAAACCGGCTCCAACCTAGCCTATCTACCTACCTACCTACCTAGCTAGCAATTTTTTTTTAATAAACATAAGAAAAAAATGAAAATAAGTGTAATCCGAACGGCATACCTGCAAAAATTTTTTTGGTTCTTGTGTATTTTTTTTCAAAAAGCGCTCCCCACATTTCGATAAAAATTTAATGGGACCATCTGTAAAGTATTACTTATCGAACAAAAAAGAATATCTTAAATCGGTCCAGGCGTCTTTGAGAAATCGGGGAACATACATAAAAAAAAAACATTACGACGAATTGAGAACCTCCTCCTTTTTTTGAAGTCAGTTAATTAAAAATGAATAATTTTTTAACTGTTTATGTTTTTTATACGTTCTTTATACATTCTCAATGCTATTCTGATATACTCTTATTGAATTAAAAAATAAGATATGGGAAAAATAAGACGCGGGCAGGTTTTGAATCAGCAGAGTTGTACGACTTTGAAATACTACACGTCGAATTTTCCACCATATCCCAAATTCCCAATGCTATCCTATCTACCTACCTATCAGCTACCTATCGACTTATACAACTTATGCTTGCGTCAGCTCTGACAACTACCATAATATTAAAAGTGTGGTAAGTACATATTCATTTTATAATGAAGTTGAAAATCAGTCATTAAAAAAAATCCTAATTTCCTAATTTTAAGGTATAAAATATCGCGTCGCGTGTTGGCATTTCATATAAAATGCGCGACACTGGCTGCCGCCGAATCACAATTTTATTTTAATATACTCCTATTTGTATAGATACTCTTTTAAGTATATTAAATCGATTTTCAGAGCTGCATATGTTTCCAAGAATTCTTTCAAATACCTAAATTAAATAATACTCTTTCAGGTTTTTATGAAAAACTGACAAGGAGACAAGCTAAGTCTTAGTCGACTTAGTAGAAGATCTAGAGCTCTTCTATCAAGCTTTTCGTGGATAAAAAGATAAAGCTTTTATTTTTTACCACAGACGCAAAAAGAGTGATGTTATAAGTTTGACCGCTATGTTTTTGTCGGAATGTTTGTTCACCGTATCTCTCACACGGATGAATCGAATTGGTATTTTTTTTCGAAAGAAGATTTTAGCAGTGTTTCTTGGACATGTTTAATCAAACTTGGTCAAGCCGTTTACAAGATAGTAGAAATACGTGTCGGGCTTGCCTTTTTTTAATATGTACTGCTTAGCACATTACTCTGTTCTCAAATATTTTGTTGCGAGCTCATCCCACCCGACGTTTCAGTTTTATCTAAGGGTCAAGCATTTCAGTAAACCCCCATTATCTACGCTGCGTGATTTCAGGCCCTACAGGGTTCTCCAATCAATGAAAAGCGCTCGGCGTGTGATGTTTATTTGCATAATTATTAATTCAAGTCTATATACTCGAAATATGACTAGGTATGTATTTTTAATTAAAGGATTGAGAAAAAAGTTAAAAATGGTCTTGGCGCGATACTTTCCTTGGATAGAGTCGCCAGTCCATTCAGCTGCTTATATTGTATGCTGATTTACCTTTGTTGATTTAATAAAAAAAAATCTTGTCATTTAGTGCGACTTATGTTGCTCCTCCACGACCAGTGCCCAACACACACACACACATACACAGATATAATGAAATATGGTTCTACCCACTCTTGGATATGTCTGCAGGAGGGGGAAACTATTGACCGTTCATAAAAAGAGAAAACTGGGCTATGGATAATTTAGGTGGACTGAAAATTGGGCTATTGCAGCGAGCCCCTAAGTTTGCTGCCATAATTACTATTTAATGGATTATTACCGGCAAGCGATGGGTAGCAATTCTCTAAATGTAAAATCACCGCGTTTTGCAAAAAACGGAATATCAGTATGGGGGCTAAAAGTGAAAGGTGAGTCTGCAGAGCGAGATATTATTGTGATCTTACGTCATTCAGCATATAAAAAGATTCGATACATGTATTATGGGATACTAACTCTATGATATCTACTAAGTACTTATAGCTCTTACAACTGCCGGTAAAGGTAAGCCAGAGAGAGACGTTCTGTTACCTTATCGGATTTCACCCTGATCGTAAGGAAAGAGAGTCGAAGTCGAAAAACAGGGCCTCCATTGGTAGCACACGGGTTCGTGGGGTCGTTACTCCCCAAAATTTCACAAGCTGCTCCGCAATACTAAGAATTTTCCGATTTCCGGCCAACGAAAGTCGAGCTCCGTGGCGCAGCGGTCAACACGCTAGCCTGCGACACGGGGGTCCCGGGTTCGATCTCCGGTCAGGTCAAGATGGAAAAAGATCTTTTTCATATTGACCTGGGTCTTGGATGTTTATGTATATAAGTATATAGGTATTATAAAATATAGTATCGTTGAGTTAGTATCCTGCGACACAAGTTCACAACTTACTGTGGGGCTATCTCAATTTGTGTGATATGTCCCAAAAAAATAAATAAAATTGCGTTAACTCAAAAACTACCAAAGTGCTTTAGAAACATTTTTGTGTTTGCGTGACATCAATGTATTAGCGCGTCAAATTTCAACTTAATCAAGCTAATAAATTCGGAGCAACTTGGTTGCTGAAAATAAAGTCAAAGATAGGCTGTGACAGATTTCCGTTTTGTTACTTGGTCGTGCGGAACCCCAAAAATATAAAACCGAATAAATTACAAATTAAACTAGCACAGCAAGATAATAAGGTATTTTTATTATACTAACATCTAACTGTCACAGATCTAGGACTGTTTATTGCTGTTACTTTATGTAGGTACTTTACTTACTAAGTTCTCGGTGAGACGAATTAATTAATAGAGCTGTACCGTGTTGTACCACGGCTAAATGTCACTAAAAACATAATTAAATTATCATAAATGTTTAATTAATAATATTGCTTTAAGCACGGAAATAGAATACTTCTTCGAAATGTGGAGATATGTCGTAGTGTTCTTGACTAGAAGTTATTTAGAGAACAAGGGATTTTATTGTAACAAAGTTGCCATCCTGGCAACTGTTACAACGGTTGTAGTCCGGGGCATGACTTGGCAAGAATTTTTCCGGCCGGTTGCCTGCGCCCTCCAACCCAACGCCAACCCTCTTTGGATATCTCCAGAACTGCAGACAATTATCTCAGAAAAAGAAGAGAAAGGATTTGACTGTACCGGTATGGAACCAGTTCCTCGAGTAGACTGTCTAGTTAACTACTGCGTTACGAACAATGTTCGAATTCATCTGGGACAAAATTAGGCCTTTCCGACCAAAATAGTTTTCGTGCGTGACCGGCGGCTCCTTTCCATTCTTCTAATGTTTTTGCCATTTCAGAATTAATTTCATCCACAAGCCGTAATATACGGTCACCTACAAAAGTCCAGACATAACCGAAATGTGAAAATCAATTACACTGATTAGGAAGACATAAATATTGAGCAATATCATCAACCTTATGCATCATTCATAAGGTTTAAATTGCTACTATTTTTATATAATCTCCGAGCTGTAAGCGATATTTTAAGAAAATCTTTTATGAGCTTTTTTTAAGCAAATTATAATGATTCCTCAAGCATGTGGTGCCAATCCTTTAATCGCACGATTTATTTTCACAGACTCACGTAGACGGCGCCACTCGTTGCAACATTGTATCTACCATAAAAATATGAGAATATAAGATAAAATCCTTATTCACAAAATATATCTTAAAATAAATAAGAACAATATTTTGGGCATATTATTTTAAAATTACACCTAGTTTCAGTAAGTTTAGGTACCGCCATCTATTAGCGAGTGGCAAACAACTCTGTAGCGCCATACATTCGCCCAATATGTTTGTATGAGGTTGGCAGTCTATAACGTTAGTATTATATTATCTTTGCCTCAAGGAAGCTGATATTAACAGTGGTGATGATACCTCCGAGCTTAGAGCAGAGTATCTTTTCGACTGTGGTATTATTTGCTCTGATGATATATCTTTTGCGTTATGTAACTTTAGGTTTTATATAATCTAAGTAACAGCACGCCATCTTAATGAAATATATTTCGCAAACCACCAACGCGCGAATTAAAACGTGGCATCTAGACAAGGGCATACACTCACTCTTAACACAAAACAAAGGCTAAAGTTTGTTCACCGCGTTTGCAATTTCTATTGACGTCAACTTAACATAATTGTTTTGGCAGCAGCATCCATTAACATATATATTATGGCGTATGTTATATTTGTAGCGACTGATTTATTTTGCTATTAGATTTATCAGCTTAAAAAGGAACGTTGCTTATATTTTCAATAATGCCAAAAAATTTGCAATTGCCGAAACTAAAACGCAAAATAATATTTAAGTTAAAAATAAATAAAGGTGAATAAACGTATAAATATTTTACAATGTATGTTATAATGTCTGAGGGAAAATACTTAATATACATACAAAGTACGTTTTTTCGAAAGTGCTTATTTAGAAGTGAATATAACACAGAGCTTGGAGGAACAAAGAAGCCTTTTACCTAATAAGTGAACTCGGAGTAGAGAAAGGGTGATAAAAAAGGCATTTCATGTTTCAAGATTTGGCTAATGCAGGACCCGTGGCAATATTATTATAGTTTCATAAAACATGTGTTTTATAAATCCCATATGGGATTTAATATTATTTGCAATATCTTTTTATATAATATTGGCATATTTATTCTTCATGAATGCAACTTGGAATTGGGAATTAAAGTAAAAATATAATTATTAAAAAATGCCTGAAAGAAAATTCTAAATAACAACTTCAGCCCGTTTATAGGGTTAGAAATAGATGTATTCGATTTTTTTTAATCTATGTTAATAATTATATGTTATTTAAATTTAATTAAGGATCCAACTGAAAGCGCTAAACTTTATCAGCAATCATTGATAAATGTTTCAGATAAAAAAACCGACTTCAACTAAACCACAGAACCGATTTGAATGAAATTTTAATGGAATCAATCAAGACCTAAATTATTTCAAATAAAGAAGGTTTTCAAAAGAGGGATTTTTTTAATAAATTAGCCCTTTTCATCCCACTGCTGGGCAAAGTACTAACCCATTTTTTTGATTGATTACTAGATAACAATCGAAAGAAAAAGTTCATAATTGGATTAAGAACTACTAAGTCAACTTACTAATACAAACAAATGGATAAACATCACTAATCCTCAAGAGTTCAACATCTTAGGGTAACTGTGAAGTGTTTCCTTATGATATCAGTGCTTTCCTTATCTGCTAAAATATTTATAGGAGCAGCTGAGGACGTGTCGTCGGCGTCGTTACGATGTGAGTTACTGTCTGTTATACGATGAACAATGAATTTTAAGTAGCACCTGTCAATGTGTATCATTGAAACAATTTCGGAATCGCTCTATTTGGTGGCGAAAGGTTAAGGTATAGAGAGGTGAATGTTTCGAAATCTTATGTGCGTCAAATTGACTTTGATCCTTGTCATTTGCTTTTTGTTTTTACCCGACTGACTCACCTAAAAGAATGGTATTGGTTTTCGCGCGTATGTATGTTTCTATGTATGTAAGTATGTCTGTTCCATTCTTGTCTCCTGTAGCCCAAACGGCTTGGGTCTCTCCGTTTCCAACCCACTTTTTCACCCCACCTCCTTAAAATAATAATAATTATTCCGTGTTCTACCCACCTAGATATTAAATTCCGCTTTCAATCCATTCAAAAATTTTCAGTACTGGCGACAAAAAGTAAAATAAATTTTGTAAATCAAATACTTAATTCTGTAACTCATTGACCGATTTTGAAATGTGAGGTGTTATTAGATTTATATTCTTCTCCGGAGTGTACATAGGCTGTTACACAGTCTCAGCGTCAGCGTCAGTTTTATATATCAGTCTGATTGTGATCAGACTGATATATAAAACTGTAATCTAAACGGCTTGACAAATTTTAAAGTATGAGGTGTGCCTCATACTTTAAAATTTGTCAAGCCGTTTAGATTACAGGAAGCGACACTTACATCATAGATATTATAACATATATAAATACATAATGTATGAATATGAACAAAATAATGATGGTGGAAAAAAAGGACATATTACCTATATGTCCTTTTTTTCCAACGTTTTCAGAAAACGTGAGCAGAGCGTTGTTGAGATAAATTTAATGACTGAAGAAATTGTTTTTAGTACAAATAATAAATAAATATATAAATATAAATAAATATATAGGGACATGTCACACAAATTGAGCTAGCCCCGCAGTAAGTTGTGAACTTGTGTTGCAGGATACTAACTCAACGATACTATATTTTATAACATATACTTAAATAAATAAACATCCAAGACCCAGGTCATTCTGAAAAAGATCGTTTTTCCATCATGACCTGACCGGGGATCGAACCCGGGACCCCCGTGTCGCAGGCTGGCGTGTTGACCGCTGCGCCACGGAGCTCGTCATCGTCACGATTTTTTAGTACAGGTACTGCATATAACAAGCAAATATTTAATTTCTGTACCATTTGTCAGTCCACCTTCAAGCTTAACGTGAACTTAGCTTTTTGGAAAGTGCGACCAAGTTCCATAGTTGTAGTTTTCAAGGAAACCATGAGTTAATGCAAGTGTTGACAAACCCAATAAAACAAAAATAGCTGAACAGTTTTAAAACAAAACCAAAAAAGGTTCCACCTATCACTTCTTAATTGATATTTAATTTCGTTTGTAAAAAGCAAACAAAACTAGAACTTGTAAAAGATATCGTAGTATCATTTATCAGTATCACAAAGTTGAATGTTTCCAAAAATATAAGTTTGCTAACTAGTAAAACTTATATTTTTGAAAACATTTTGCTAACTTAACTAATTAACAACTCGAAATTTATGAAAGTTGACGTTTCACGTTAAAGTTGTACAATTGATAGGTACACTAAGTTTATTTCGTTTCAGTATGTAAAAAAATAATTATTTACGTGCAGCGAGTTGCTATTATTACTGATTACGTAGTAGAACGTCGTTTGAATGCGATTTCTTGATATCTAAGATCAAGATGATATGATTATGATATGATTTTCTTTTTCAATCTTTCTTTATGATTGTGATATATGATACATACATATATCAAACTCTGTTAAGAAATCGGTATGTACCGAGTTGTTTACACAATTTTTTTTGACGATTTCTTCAAAAACTAGTAGCTTACATCAGAATATCGCGTTGGGATAAATGAACGAGTAGATCACATCATTTAATTGAACGTAACGAAAATATCAACGCATACCTATGTATCATGTACCTAGAAACTTCCTTTTATGATGAGCACTACGAACTTTAGGGGGAGAAATAGGGGGTGAAGGTGAACGCGCACGATTTCGCGGGACAATTGCTAGTTTAATATAAAGTATTTTATAACAGGTCGAAATATTTCGTTGTGGTTCTTTATTTAAACCCCTGACTGAACAAAATAAGTCAGCACTATACGCAATACACCGATTAGAAAATAATACAAACATATATATTAAAAAAAAAGTCGGCACTTATCACTTAAGTTTCAATTTTTCAGCTTTCATTATAAATTTTTGATAACCGTTGTTGTACTATATGGATTTTTAAAAACATAGTCACCGTTTCATAGTACTTAATACGGAATGGGTTTATCTTCTTTTATTATAAGTACGTGAAGTGTCCTTCATCAGAACAGCAAATTAATTGCATAATAATATACCTATCCGTCAGTATGCAAAATTCCAATGTAAATCAAACCTCAGAAAGATTTTCAAACATTGAATCTACGCAGACTAAAGATTTTATCTACACAGACCCTACACAGACAGATGACAGTAGTGCGGGCAAGCTAAATAAAAGTTTGTCATAAACACAATTAAAGTTCTTACAATGGGTTGACCTTGAGAAGACGAGAGTAATGCACAATGCGCGTTATCAGGCTTGCAATGGTATGGGGCTTCTTTGTAAGGCATATTGCCGTTGCCTGTCATAGTACGAGGGCAGTCATTATACGTCTATGTTTTTAGGCAGTTAAAAAAATGTCATCCGTCATCATCATCCAAGATTTTTTCCCAGTTGCATCCTAAGCTGTGATGCATTGGAGCACGGCAATTCAATACATGCATGTGGCGGTGAATACATGCTTTAATTTAATAAAATATACCTAATATGGCAAATTCCTGACGCCAACCCTGAGTAACTTAATATAGAGAAAATTACATAAAATGAATACGGTCTTATCCCGTTTATTACATTATGTAAAAAACCGAATTAATATTAATTGTATTTATATGAATATCGCGAAACCATTAGAAAGAGATAGAATCAGCTCCAGAACTGAACTCAAAATCTTTCAAAATGGAGTACTAAGTCTTTGCCCGCGGAATCGGACCCGGTGCCTACCCGGTGCCCCTGAGTCGTAGGCTGGAGTGTGCACTATACCACCGGAGGCCTTCAAACGACATCACTATGCACTTAATAAAATGTTTTGAATCCTTATATTTCAAAAAGAATGTAAAGCTTATGTCTACACACTACATTGGTAGAAGACTTTATCTTTTTTTGTTGTTGTTGTTCTATAGTTTAACAAAGAAGAGCTTTTCTATACGGGTGAGTTCGACACAAAGATTCTTCAGAAGTTGTGTATTCTATATTCAGTTGTAAAGAGAAACACTTGTCAGGTAACACGTTAAATACTTAAAGGTTTGCAAGGTCCAGGAATTTTCACTGTAAGCTCTAGTTAACTTTGCGAGAATAAGGCTCTTATAAAGGGGAAAAAGAGTTGGTATTATTTATTAAATATCACTATTGTGTATGACTTGACAATGGCAAAAAGAAGGCTTTTATACGAGTATTTTATTATTCTTGTACGAATAAAACTGCCAAGGACATATTGCTAGAATTTACTAATGGTTTAGGATCGTCTTGATCAGTAACGCTCTTAGGGGCGGTGAACTAGTCAATTATTCTAAGTCCTTAAATGCGTTCATTTAATTAAATTGGTACCAAGGTTTAGTTTTTGACTTTATCTTCTCCCAATAACATAAAGGATAAAGAACATCGTATAAACGTCATATAACAATATAATCAATACAAACATCTCTGGAGATCAAAATATTTCTAAAAATCTACCAATATTAAGAAAGTAAAAATAGTTTTAACGAAACCCTTAATATAATTTGAAATTCATTTTCCCAAATACTTGACGAATAGAAATCTGAACAACTTGAAATTTGTAAAAGCAGATACGCAGAGATACTTATAATTAAATAAATAAATATATACGGTCAAATCACACACATTGAGCTAGTCCCAAAGTAATTGAAAACATCACAAGAATTGCTCGTTTTAATAGAATTATATTCTAGGTACTCTATAAATAATGATTGAAGATTTTGATGGATTTAAAATAGATATTCTTTTTCATTAAATTAAGTATATAATGCCATTATTCTTAATTCTCAGTAACAAGAAGAATTTTGTACTTCTCTTAAATTTTCAATTATCGTGTTAATTAAGAAGTCGCAAAGACATTTTTCAAAGAAAAATAAAAATAGGTAGGTAGTAGTCACTATAATGCGAAAAAAATGTGACTAAATAATATCTAAGAAATCTAAAAAAAAAATTATCTAGTAGTTATCTTTTAGAGTTTTTTTATATATTATTACTCACTGAAGTTATAAAAAACAAACATTTGATTGTGTGTTTGTGTAATAGACAAAATAAAAAAAAATACTACACCAATTTTAATATTTCTAGCGTTTTATAGTAATCTTTATTATCAGCCGAAACACAGGCTGTAATTAATACAAACGATGTCGTCGGAAAACTGCTAGGAGTGAAATAAAGATTCTCAAATACATACATGAAAACGCAACACTCCTTTTTGGGCATTCGACTAAAAAACTAAATGTTCGCTATTCGCTAGCTCTACGCCAATGCACGATGCTACGGGCGGTAATTGTTAGTTTCGTAGTGATTGCTACAAGTTGCTACGAAATCATGCTTTTTCGTAGATCACACTACTCGTAAAATTGGCCCCTGTGGTAAGTTTACTTACTAAAGTTATTACCCGACTGACCCACCCAGAAGGAGAGTAATGTTTTTCGCGCTAAAGTATGTCTTAATACATGCATGTATGTATTGTATATAATTATGTATGTCTGTTCCATTGTTGCCTCCTGTAGCCTAAAAGGCTGAACGGATTTTGAATTGTGAGGTGTATTTGATTCGAATTCTTCTTTGGAGTGACATGGGCTTTATGACGTCAGCAAAAAAATAATATGGCAGGCGTATATATACTATAAAAAATGGCAGTCAAGTTTTTTATTTATGTTAATAATGCTACTTATTTTGTGCGGTCTTTCAAGCAGAATAATTCTTTTATTTAATTACTTTATTGATGTGGCGTTAAAAAAGAGAAACGCAACAAAACAATCATCAAACATTAAGGTAAACGTCCCAATAGCCGTGAAGTTTTGAACTTTCCTGACTTTGCAAGTCGCTTGTGTTAAAACTATTAGTCTAACAATAATGATATATACACGTGGTTGTAGGTAATTTAAAGTAGTCTTGACGTAAATAATTTTATGAAATAAATTATCAACATTACTTATTGTTATTACAAATTAAAATAAAAAAGGGCTGATTGTACCAGTATCCGGCAAGTTTGTACTAATAACCGTTACTATATTGTACCAGAAACCGGTAAACTACACCACGATTTTGAATTCTATTATAAGTAGCATAAGACTTACAAAAACAGCATTTATACATGTTCGTCTGGACGGTTGGACTACTGCTCTGCTTTATTTTATTTTATACTTAATGTACCTAATCCGAGAACTGCGTCTACAAAATGAAATATAAGAACTGGTTGAGTGCTAGTGTGATTCGCGCACTGAGGTATCCGTACCAACTTGCATTTTTTTCTAAGTTTTTATAGTGGTCGAATAAGAGTAAAGAAATTGTACAAGCATGAACTTAAAAAAGTTGTCAAATCATGACATGATGTATTTGATATAAATTTGAATTTGATACCTTTACCTTTAATGTACTAGCTTTTTCCCGCGGCTTAGCCCGCGTTAATATCGATCCCTCAGAAACAGTTAATTTTTCTCAGATGCAAGGTATCCTATGTCCATCTCCGTACTTTAGAGAACATTAAAGATAATTAAGGCGGTGACAGCGTAACAGGCAGACAGACAGAGTTACTTTCGCATTCATAATATTAGTAATGGATTTGTGATTATCTTACCCTTATGCAACTTGAAAGAGGTATTCAAATTTGTTTTATAGTAAAATTTTTCACCATACGTTGACCCTCCATCCTGATGCACATTGTTTTATGTTTAATTTGAATCCGGTAAGAACGTTATACAGTATTTAAAAGGTAAATCAAACTTATTCCCTTGCAATAAAGTCTTAAAATGGGTTTAGGTACAATAAATATTACTGGACTGATGCGTGTACCAATATCCGGTAAATTTTTGCCGGATTATAGGCCAAGTAGGGAATTTTGAGTACCAATAAATGTAAAAGCCCAAAATATTCACTTTTTTAAAAGACACACTAAAATGTATAGTTTGTATTGAAAGATACATTATTTAACTTGTTAAATACATAAACAAACTTACCAAACTCCTTCTCGTATGAGTATGACACAGTTAATATTACGAACATGTCGTTGATTCGTTCAGCAACTGCACACAGCCAAAATGTAAAAATGTTGGAGTACAAACTTTTGAAATTTTATTGTGGTGAAGCTGTCATACTTTTTGGTAATTGTTGCCATTATTATTGATCAAAATATAACTAAAAACATTTTTTTGCATAGAAACATTGTAAATTTATTCGGAAAATAGTGCAAAATTTAAAAATATGTTAGATTACCGGTAACAGGGACACTACCGGGAATAGGTGCTTTTACCTTATTACTACTTTATCCATTAGGGGTAACTGCCTCCGTGGTCCCGTGGTTAAGGCGTTTGCCTTGTTGACCCGGGGGCCGTGGGTTCGATTCCCACGGGAAGCATACTTTATTAAGTTGTTTCCAGTTTGGCTAAGACATTGCAGGCATGAATCACCTGATTGTCTGAAAGAAAGATGATTTTGTGCTTCGGAAGGCACGTTAAGCCGGTGGTCCCGGCTGCCATCTGGTAGTCGTTAAAGGATCCACGTCAGAGGCCGAGAGGCGGTTCCGAAGAACTCTGACACCAGGTTGTGCATGGTCGACTGACCGTGTCACCTACACGAAATGATGATGATTAGGGGTAAGGGTTATCCGCATCGCATATTGATATGGTTCCTCTCATTTTTATATTTCAATCGACTTACTTTTATTTTGAAGAGAAAAAAAAATGGTTAAATTAAGATGTTTTTCTTACCAATATGGTAAAGGAGAAAATAAATTATGGTAAGAAATATGGAAGAATTATTAAAGCCTTTATATTACGATAAAAGTAGTCGGCAAACGAAATCACGTTAGTACTTAGTATTTGTATTCTCCTAAAGAAATATGAATATTCCTTTCATAATTTTCGCCTAAAAACTTTGTCCAAACAAATAACAACAACCTACGCAATTTTATCGATAGGCAGCAATTAAAACGAATAAAGCGATCTTATAAATAATAATTGCTTAATAATTATAAGTTTCCTTCGCCGTGTGAAACCTAGGAAGGCTATACACAATTAAAACAATTGGAACCACTACGGTTACCACTTATAATGATGCAAATTACCGCGCAAGTTATAAGGGCTTAACTTGAGCAAACTTAAGAACACTAGTGCTTTAAAGTGAAATGTGACAGTAAAGTCAATTCTCATCTGATGAGACCTTTACTGGAAAGGTGTTGTTACTCAATTAACGAATTTTTGACTGGAAATAGGATGATTACTACTTATTTTGATTATTATTATAATGTGTAATGAAAACAAATAATAATAATCCGATACTACATTTTTAACTTTAATTTTGAATAATATGTAAAAAACTGTATTTGTATTTTTACATTCAAACCATTTACATTGTTTTAATGAATAAATAAATTGAATTGAATCGAGGGTTTTCCTGGTGGCATCTTCAGCCGTGGTATGTTGGAGGCAAGGTCCACTATTAGATGTGACAACAGTTATGTTGCCTTAAACCTCTTGCATGCTGGTTTGGGAGAATAAGAAAAAACAAAAATATATACCAGCTGCTCCCTGAGAAGACTGTAACAGCCAGTCAAGGGATTGGGAAAAACCAAAGGAATAACGTTATAGGTAATGCGGCTAGCAACCCATCACTATTCCGTTGTTGATTCCGCTTTTCACCTTAACGCCCGCTAACACTCTAAACGTGGCGTTTAGGTTTTATGATCTTGGCTTCTGTCGACCCCGTTAGGGATGAGGACGTGATAGTTATATGTAACAATTATGTTTAACTTTTGTTTATTTCAAAAGTACAAAAAAAAAAATAGAGACAAATACATACGAACAATCACTCGAAAATGCCCCCCCGGATAGTACCCGGCTCAAAGGTACCCATTATGCTGGCAGCATTTCCTCTCTGAATTGCAATGGATATCCTTTGAACCAGGTACCAGCCAGAGCGGTTGTCATAACCACGGTCTCTTAAACGACGTCCTATCTCACTAACAAAGTCTCTTGCTTCCGGACACCATGGGCCAGCTGTCTCTACGGCGACGGGCACAAAATCATAATTGGAAGCTAGAATTGAATATTTTGCTCTTTTTTGGGTAGCTGCGGCCCGCGCAGCCGCCCCAGGTGTCCGCATGGTGCTAGTGAGATAAGACGCCGCATAAGTACTAACGCAAGTGGCGTCCCACAACAGACTCCGTCCCCTCTGCCACGGAATCAAAGTCAATCCATCGGGTCTTTTGCCATCCGTCCTTGAGAGACCTGAAGGCTCTAATTGACAAGGAATGTTTGCTGTAATATCGTTGTAATATCGTTTGGCGAAAGTTATTACGATCCTCCTTGGTACTCAAGTAATATTATTAATAATCTTTACAACAAAATGTAATAAAGTATATGATATGAGCAAATCTCATATGGAAATCTATATAAATTTCATATTTATTTATTCCCGTATCTCAGATTTTATTATACACAACCAAATTATATTTGATTGCCATACTTACTACGTCTTTGATATTATTAACTTTCATATACCAGGAGAAATTATAAACTGTGAGAAGAAAAATTGCCCAAAACTAAATCTCAGTTGACTTTTGTATGGGACTCAGAAGTATTGGGAAGAATGTCATGCCACAGACATCCTTTTCTACTGTTAGTCATGCCCGTAGTACATATAACTCCATAGTAAAGCCTTTGTTTAACCTTTATTACAATGATTAAAAACTGTTCAATTTTCAATATATTTATCTGGCAGGTTTGTATTAGCCATGGAGATATATGTAGGTATTACGTACTAGCGTATTAACACATGTGTCATGTCAATTTATGACATCAAATCAGTTGCTATGTTTATGTGTTACCCTTAGAATAATAACAACATTGCTCTGTGGTGTTACCATCATAGTCAACGAGATGGGCACATTCTTTTTTCTACGCTTTTGGACTAATAGAGTCTATATAGACTTTATATCTAAGTCTCACAGGTACCTATATGTTATCAAATATGATTCAGTTGTATAACAATGTGTACTACAACTAACTGAGGCACGGGAATAAATTATTTACTACAGTAAATAATTTATTCCCGTACTATAGTAAGTAAGTAATCATTATAATATTACTATTACTTACTTACTATAGTAAGTTACTTACTATTATTATAAGTAATTATAGTAAGTAAGTAATCATTATTCTCATCATCAGGTCGTTTTTAGTCTCCGCTGCAGAAGTACAACCCTCTTTGTACTACCAGCGCCATATTACCCATAGTAGTCAGAGGATATAGCCTTCACTCTCCATTATCTATTAGTAAGAAATATACATCCAGAATTGGTGCCAAATATGATACACGCAAAACATAATATAGCACCTGTATCTACTTATTCGTTTCCTTATAGTTTCCTCCATTTCACTGAACCTAACTCATACCGTCCTTCGACAAATGGCATTTCATCAGTCAAGGCGAGGAAAAGACTGAAGGTGACCTCCGATGACTTGTTTTGTATTTTCATATATCACTTTACTACAGGCTCTCACTTAACTAACGCCCACTTAAAATCAGATTTAACTCGATCCTTCCTTTCGTGAAAACTAAGTGGTATGAAAAATAACAAGCAATTAAAATGCTAACCCATACAATGACATCAACGTTCGTTATCGCTTACGTATAGATATGTCGGCATCGGCATACGCTGCGTGTATAAAGTGTCTCATTAGCAGAGCGACATCCAATGTGAAGATGACATTCACATTGGTCAACTTGCATGGCGGTCTTGGCGGAGATGGCAGGATAGCCAGTGCACGACATATGCCTCCAATAAGCCGTTGTTTCAACGCAATTTTCTGATGTATGAGATAGTGTTGAATACCCTAAACAATACTACCGACCGTGCTTGTAAAGAATTTTTACAAGATTAATTTAAACTCTTTTTTTTAATACTTTATACGGGATTTATTTTGCATTCACAATGCTATTTTACCTTATTTATTGAATAAAGAAAATAAGAAATTTGCACGCATACTAGGCATATTTCTTTTTTTTTACTTATTCTGAAACTTTCAAACTGCCGCAACTTCTATACGCTTCCTATTCGAATTTGAGAAATTGTATATTTATCCAAGCACTATCTTATACATCGGAAAATCGGGTTGGGATGACGCTCGGACAGTGCTGAGGTTTCATTAAGTATTTAGTTATTATTAAAGATCTGGCACCCCTCCGACGCCACTGCTGACGCTGCACAAAGCTTCCAAAGAACCGCAGCTAACAATAACAATATTAAATAAAATAATAATAATCATTTTGCGATATTGTACATTTTGACATTTAACATTAAAATGTACAAGCAAGCAAAAAAATGTACAGTTGCCTTCGACTCTTCACTCGCCCAGCATACGTTTTTGTTAGGTGATGAGGTATAAATTTTGTTAATTATCTGTGAAACATGAAACGTGGTCGGTAAAGTTATGGTCAAATGGGCACTAATAATTGCACAGTAACAATGCAGCCTTTACCAGTCACAGAGTTTAACAATGTGAATATTTCCAATATCAAAGTATCTCTGGATAATGTTACGCGTGAACCATTTACTTTTAAATTTGTTTGTTTGGTTGAACGCGCTTATCTCAGGAACTACTGGACCGAATTCAGAAATTCTTTCACCGTTGAATTTGTACGTTATTTTTGAATGCCATAGGCTAT
This sequence comes from Rhodophaea formosa, assembly GCA_963082605.1. Lineage (NCBI taxonomy): Eukaryota > Metazoa > Arthropoda > Insecta > Lepidoptera > Pyralidae > Rhodophaea > Rhodophaea formosa. The sequence goes on along the minus strand of OY720203.1, from coordinate 12,263,259 downwards.
GCATGTACCACGGGCGACGCCGGGCGGACTGCTAGTTCCAGATTATAATTATTTACTAAATTGTTTTGCTTTTTGTGTGTGTAAGTGGCCAACACTGGTATCAGATTTTTCAAGCTGCCTAAGGCATCTGACATTGCTTTGCCAACGACTGCCATCAATGAAGATAGCTGGCACCAATGGCTTAACGTGCCTTCCAAAGCTCGGTGGAGCTCGAGATATTTTTATGCTACTTGCGGTCACGCATCCAAGTCGGGAATGCACCCTGGGTTGCTTAACATTATGTCCTAATATACGAGTAGTAAGTAATCATATAAATTCCTCAGTGCGATCTTAATAGAGCCTGCGGTACCGGAGTACAATTATCTCAAGTCTATTTTAGAGACAAGCCATCAAGATAATCGCGTGCAAACTAAGAGACTAACCAAAGTCGAGTCGTTCTAAGTCCTCAAAGGATTTCTCTAGCTATTGTCGGGAAAGCTGTAGTTATAATGGGACTGGGGGGGAGGTACTTCAAAGATTAATTTTTGACGAAACGTGTTGTAGACTTGAGAATATCTTTTAGATAGTCTGAATAATATTTACAATTGAAAAGATATGGAAAGCAATATGTATCCTAAATGTGTGAATATCAAGTGTACTATGTATAAACTCTATATCTATAACTCTAAACTACTACTATGTATAGACTCCAATTTCACTACTCTAAGATCAGATAACTATATAGATAGACACATATTGACTAGAAGCGTATAATGAAGATTTTTATTGCCTAGTAAGCGTGCATACGTATTGTTAGCTCTACTCATGTTAAGCAACCTAATGTGGGTTATACCTAAATATTTTTTATTTATTGAAAGGCACGGTTTACCGTTGGTCCCGGCTGTCATCATTAAATGGCAGTTATTTAGCTTTACCAGATGCATTTAGGCAGCTTGAAAAATCTTACACCTATGGTGGCCACTTACTCGCCCGAAAACATATTAGTGTAGTATGATCATATTAGTGTAGATTCTTTATTTGTGACAAAAATGGCCACAATATTCGATTTGCCTCTGTTTTCTTTAAAAAACCTGCGACGCCAACAAGCAACAGCGAAACATGTCACGTAATACCTGTTGCGGTAATGGGCGATATTATATTTTGTTTCATCACTGCAGGAGCTCGACGCTTTCTGTAGGTACTACCAAAGACATTAATTTGCCAGAACAGTCACAATTTGACCAAGACTCTCCGCGCTGGCCAGACGGTTGGAGAGGTCTCTTTGATGTATATAAGCTTTGTTTAGCTTGTGTTTCCTATATCACCTTCAATGACATCAACGGGAAGACTTGGAGTGCCCCTATTTTACTCTGCCGGGAACCACAAGGCCATGAGAGAATTTGTTTGAGTGGCTTTATAGGTTTGCGACCGGCAAACATCGTGTTGCTACCCCCGGCTGCATTTCCTATACAATGTACAATTCCTGACAGGCTGACATGGCAATCGGGAATAGTTTTTTTATGACATAGGACGGCAAACGAGCAAGCGGGTCACCTGATGGTAAGTTATCACCGTTGCCCATGGATCACTGCAACATCAAAGGTGTTAGAATAGTGTTGCGGCCTTTATTTTTCCCTCACCAGAGGGGAAGGGGAGATGGGCCTCCGGCTCTCTCACTCACCAAACGAAGCATAGAAGCGAGTACTTCCCGGCCCATTCATGATACTAGCAAAAGTGAATTTTGTCGGTGGCGTTCGGATTGAGGCGTAGGGCAGAAAACATCCCCTCACAACCCCATATCCCACGCGCTATATTAGGCTTTTAGGGCTGCACGAGTCCATATCAACGGCGTTTATCGATTTCGATCTCACTAAAAAATATTGTTTTTATTGTGTATTTAACATAAATTTACTTCGGTTGCTTCCTAGTTAGGTGTAAAAATTAAAAAATAATAACAATAATCCATTCAATAATACATAAAACAACGGTGACTGTCGGTGTAAAACGTATGGATTTATATACCTTAAATTTCGAATCCGGCCGGTAAATCGAAAATAATAAATTTCACTCTTGTTTTATTGCGTGACCAAAAATATTTACATAAACTATCAGGTATATGATGCCACATCACTAGAAAATTGCCATACCGACCTGTTGCGAACAGTATTACCTATCTCCGGTCATCATCATCATCATCAGCCTATACTCGTCCACTGCTGGACATAGGCCTCCCCAATCTCCGGTCGCCGTACCCAAACTCTACCTGTATACTGAAATAACGAATTTGTGCCAATTGCTGCGCCGCCGACAGGATGGGACCATATTGTATTGTATTGTTAATTCCCCTGTGTAAATTTAATAGGCACACAATGCCTTCTTATAGGCTATTTTTACTGTCTGCATTTTCCAACTAATAATGCATGAGTGAAACTGTTTGTTTTGATATAAAAATGATATCTCGCGTAAGTTTCAATAATTTTAAGGCATAATGCTTAAACTAGAGATAAAACGTAACGTCATTTGAGGAGCCAGAGTTATGGCCAGTACCAGTTTAGTGCTGTTCACAATATTTGTCCTCTGGTCGTTGCCTTATTTTACTAAATCTAGGTACTATTCATGCAAATTCACCATAGGTTTTAATTTCGTTTGTCATATTGTTTTAAAAACTTATGCTACGTGCATTGTCTAGTGCGCGTGCATCGCATAATCAAACGTCATATCTCAAGTAAATTCTCGAAAGTACGACTGTCCGTTTACTTTCCCTTATAGCCAATGTTTAAGGGGGAACAGTAGGCACAGTAGCGACGCCAATCATTTTATTCCTAATACTTTACAAATAGAAAGGAATTCAAGAATATAAACAATACAAGCCTTAGTAAATAACCTGAAGTATTTTTTGAATCATGTTTATTACTATCGGAATCGGTGAGAATTATGAGAATCTGATTACCGCCAAAAACGGCCGTTTTTGGCGGTTATCACTTTTTCTCTCAATGACTGATTCTCATAATATCAAAACATGATTCCAAAAATACTTCAAGTTATTTACTAAGGCTTGTATTGTTTATATTCTTGAATTTCTTTCTATTTGTAAAGTATTAGGAATAAAATGATTGGCGTCGCTACTGTGCCTACTGTTCCCCCTTAAGATATGACTACACGCGACGCGCCGTTTCTCTCCGTACAATTAAAATGCTAGAAATAGAGTTGCAGCAAACGTGTAATAGTTAATTAACTCCAAAATACGCCCGTTTGCGATCGCCAGTGCCGAATGACACGGCCCCGATGGAATTGATTTCGGGGTTCAAGGACACCATTTCCGCGTGTATTCATTTAAACAGCCCTTCCCTTGAAACAAATACGCTATCTTTATCAGTTAACTAGGGTAAATTTTATGATGTTTATGTTTTGTACTTCTGGTCAATGCGTCCATAATGCAGTTGTTACTGTTTCATCTATCTAATTAATTATTTAATCTATCTCTCTATTGTTACATGTTAGCTAACTGACAAATATTCATCATTCCATCATCATTTTAGTCTCCACTGCAGGAGCACGACCCTCTCTGTACCTACTACCAAAGCCATATATTAGCCAGAGCAGTCAGGGGATTGGCCTACACTCTGCACGTTGGCCACACGGGTTGGAGAGGCCTTTTTGATGTTTATAAGCTTTGTTTAGCTTGTATCCAAATTCTCCTTCTACGACATTCACGGGAAGACTTGGAGAGTTCTACTCTGTCGGTAACCACACGGCAAAATATGAATTAAACATTAATATTTTATCAGTGAGCCATTTTTCCTTTATATTTAGCGTCTCAAAATATAAAAACATGCGTATCTGATAGGTAGAAAATATTTCTGCCGTCGCACTCGCCACCGGAATAGAGTAGGACTAGCTCCGATTACTGGTGACCGCCCGGCGATCCCGGGTAACTTCCACCCAGGATAGGTCCTTCCGACACTGTAGCTTTTGGCCCATACCGCAAAACATGAGAGTTGCTGCTCTCTAAAGGCTTTGCCATTGGTACTCAGTTCGGCCCTTCAGGCTATGCATGCAAATCGCGGCCCATCAGGCATATGAAAGTTTACTGTCTCTCCAAGAATTACCCCCACACTCAACGCCCAAAGCCGAGGTTTGTCCCTCTTCGAGGACGTTTGGTGATGTTCGACTTACAGGTTGAAAGCACTTTGCTCTCACCTCAGAAGTTCGGTGAAGTGGTAAAAGCTCACTTGGCTAGCTACATAGTCCTTTCGAAAAAAAATCAAAGCTTATAGATCTTCTTGATAATGAAACGAATAATGGAAACAAAAACAAAAGTCCGCCTGTCATGCTGATATGATTTTTCTCATGTAGTACTGAACCAGTATTTTCTTTTTAATTTGAAATTTTCTAATATTTAAGGCTTCTATACGCCTCCTATTTGGGTGTAAAAATTTGATATCAACAAATACAAAAGCAGTACTTAAATTTTGTCTTATATTATACGGATATCATCATTTTAGGACCCTTTTATTCATTTGGCAAACAAGAAATGTTTTGATATCAAAGAACGCCGTAAACGTGGTTTCTGTAAAGCTAGTGAGTTTATTTTACTACACGTGTCATGTAGGTTCTCCCTGTTACAAATAAAAGCTACAATGCTTTTCTTTAAAGCGCAATCTGTGCTAGAATTAAACGTACAACCAAATTGTTCTTCAAGGAAGAGTACCAAACTAGCATGAACATATATAATTATATAATAACTATTAGATGCGCTACCTGAAGGTTCCAGATCCAAATCATACTATTCCTACGCTGCTCGGTCATGAGTTTTTATTAAAACAAAGTGACTCACGAAATCATCATTGATACGTGAAGAAAGAAGCTGGTTTATTCTATGTTTTTCCTTTTCTCCCAAACCAGCATGGAAGAGTACCAAACTACCATGGACAACATATTTAGGTATAATAACTATTCGATAGATTCCGGAGAGGTTAGCAGCAAGCAGCATTAGATAGGGATGAGTGGAAAACAGAGGCCTTTGCCCAGCAGAGGGACACAATACCAGGCTAAAAAAAAATCTATTTGATGCGCTATCTGCAGGCTCCGGATCCAAAACTATTCTTACGCTGCTCGGTCATGAGTTATTAGAACAAAGTGACTCACGTAGTCGTCATTAATACGAGTATTAACAACACCTTACGTTTAAGGAAGTTGCACACTAGTTGATACTAGTAGCTCTACGAGCTGTAGATCACGTGAGTTTAAACGCAGCGAACTCACAATAGAAACTTAGGTTTAGATTCTCGTGAAATTTTGCTTAGCGGATTCGAAAATCACATATATTTTTTTTCGAATAAGTTCTTGAAATTTTCCCAAAATGGCAAAGTTGCCACAAAAGACCTAACAACATAAAAAGAACACAAAAAAATGAAAGAGGATTGTATCATTATCTCAAACCAACTTCCCCCACTTTTGAGCTTAGCACTCTTGTCGTGAGGATTTGTAATTTTCTTTGCACTTTTAAACATCTTTTGGGTCTTTGTTTTAAAGTGCTTGAGTGACTGATGATCATTTATCTAATTTAAGGCTATGTTGAGACAGACTAACGACGTCTCTAGCTCACATAACAACTGGTAAAAATAACTAGTTAAATATAAGCTCTCATTTTCACTTGAAAATGTGTTCTTAATGATCCCTTCCTAATGTTGAGACATAAAATTGAACTGTACGTACATTGGGGCTATAAAGCGGACCGCGAGCAAAAGGCATTTAATTTGCAGGGCAATTAACTGTCACAATAATTACTAACCACGCTTTCACTTGGTTAAAATTAACCAAGAATGGAGGACGAGGGACTCGAAGTTATCGATTTATATTTATTTGATAGAATTTCTAAGACTACACGTTTAATATCAAAGGTACATATAGAAAGTTAAATTTTATTACCAAGATAAATAATTAATAAAACATTTAGTATAACTCTCAGATTTCTAAACTCAATATTTGTAAATTTAATTCGTTTTGCTTTTGTTCCATTTCGAGCTTGCTACCCCAAGTGAATTAGTAAGATGATACAATTTTAATTGACTCGCACTTTAACGTATTGTACCTATATTTTGTAAGCAGAGGCTAAAAACCAACGTCAGTGCGAATTTATTATAATGGCATAATTTATAAGTCTCTTTATTACAAAAAATCTATAGGTGTTTTTTTTTTGTTGCATGCTATGCTATGCTGTTCTGATATATTTTTATTAAATAAAGAAATAAGCTATGAGATTTAATTTGACGCGGGTTCGATTTAAACTTGCGTCTTTGCCTTTATACGACAAAAGTATTGTTTAATACCAATCCCAACTAATATTATAAATGCGAAAGTGACTTTGTTTGTTTGTTTTTTACGCTTTCACGCGGTATCCACTGAACCGATCATCATTAAATTTTGCAGACACGTAGGTTAGGGTACCGAGAAGGTCATAGGCTATATATCACGCGGGCAAAGCCGCGGGTAACAGCTAGTATCGTATAAAGGCAAAGACGCAGGTACAAATCCTGCCGGCGTGGAAATCTTCCCACATCTTATTTCTTAATTTAAGTAAGAACATCTCTTTATTACGTTAAGTGATATGATTAAGTAAAAAGTGTTATACAAATACATGTATCATCTATCATCATCATCATCATCAGGTCCTTATTAGTCTCCACTGCAGGAGTACGACCCTCTCTATGTACTGCGAGAGCAGTCAGAGGCTTTGTCCTACATTCTCCACGCTGGCCAGACGGGTTGGAGAGGTCTTTTGATGTTTATAAGTTTTGTTTAACTTGAGTTTCCTAAGTCGCCTTTAACGACATCCACGGGAAGATTTGGAGTGGTCATATTCTTCTCTGCCGGGAACCACACGACATCATCTATCAATATAGTGAAATTGAAGTTATTGTACTCACCGGGCCCATGCCGCCCATTCCGCCCAACCCGCCCAACCCGCCCATGCTGTTCAAGCCAATCTTAGGTATAGTGTACACTGGACTCATGTTTCCAACAGCACCGTTCCAGCCACAAGTCACTCTTATCCCACTCCGTCCACTCTGGTTCATCACAGGTTCAAAACAAATGGAGTCATTACGTCCGATATAGATCTGTATCGCGTAATTGTTAGAAGGCGCTGACACGATACCGAGTTAACACGAACTTCAATTAAAGGAATTTAGTTACCACTAATAGTTATGAGTCAATTAAAAGACATGAAAGCGTCCGCAGGTTGAAAAGTCGAAATGGGAATGAACGATAGATCCGAATTTATTAGTTTGTCGGTGCGTGTTCAAGGCAGCGAAACAATGGGCCATGAGGAGGACGCAACAGGCGCGCGGCGGCAGCGTGACGGCTCGGCCATAAATACTGATTGCCAGCCACCGCCAAACCTAATATGTCTAATTGCCACTTTCAAAGTTAATGCATTAACTTGATCATTTTCCGATGCCCCATCACAATTACTCGGATATTTGTAATCTAAACGTTTTAACTCGATTGAATTAAACCAAAACAGATAAATTAATATTTAGCATAAAACTAAGTCCCGGCAGAGTAGAATGGGACCCCGCCAAATCTTCCCGAGGATGTCTTAGAAGGCGACTTAGAAAACACAAGCTAGACAAAGCTTATAAACATCCCTCTCCAACCCGTCTGGCTAGCGTGGAGGGTGTAGGCCAAATCCTCTGATTGCTCTAGCTAATATACTTTTATGTCTTTTTAGTAGTACAGTACAAAGAGGGTCGCGCTCCTGCAGTGGAGACTAAAAAGACCTGATGATGATGATGATGATAAAACTAACAGGACAACATTTTTACAAATTACTTACTAAGATTCTAAAACATGGTTTTACCTAGGGGTCAGCAAGTATTTTCAACTGGGGTCCAGATATAATTAAACATACAATAAGGTCCCAAAAACCTCATCGAATCAAAATTGGTCGGCATCAAAAGGGCTTGGCCGGTTTTATTTTTCATATATAACTTATTTTTGTGAAATGAGATTCGTAAATATACCTTTATATCGAGCCAACTCTGATTAAAATCTAGATTGACAAAATAAATAACATTATTAGGCGGTCCCAGACGTGACCTTCGGTAGACTGAATACAGACCGCGGTCTGCCTATTGCATACTGTTGGTCTAAACTTACTATAAACATGTCTACCTCATATAAAAATCCCCGCGATTCATGATCAAAATAAATGTAAAAATAATCATTGATCGTATATGTCAATAGTCAAATATTTTATCAAAGCAAGAAATTTAATATCCTTTGAACTTACGTACAAGCAAAGAAAAGCGTCCAAATTCATTAAATTAATTTGTGACTTTGTAGAATAATATGAAACTGTTCGTAAAACTTTTGGATAGTTCAACAATTTATACGACGAAATTGTTTGGAGATTATATTTTTCAGAACCGCGAAATGTGATATCAAAACGAACATTAAATGGACGTCATACACTTGGCATCACAAAGAAAACTGAAATTAAATTTTCTTTCTACTTGTTATGAATCCTAATAAGAATTATTGGGCACTGCTGTTCGCATACAAATGCAATGTATGATAACCATGTTACAGTATAGTAGTGCTAAGATAAAACTTCGGAGCCCATTTTTAGGGTTCCGTAGTAAACAAGGAACGCTTATAGTTTCGCCATGTCTGTCTGTTTGTCCGTCTGTCTGCGGTTTTACTCAGAGACTATATAAGTACTAGAAAGCTATAATTTGGTATGGGTATATATAATAGTTATGCCAAAAATTCATAGAAAAATCTCATGAAAGAAAATTTTTTTAGGGCAGCTCTCATACATGTAAAGTGGGAGTAGTGTACGTTTCCGAAATATTTGGTTTGAAAGTTGCAAATTTTCCTTAGAGGTAAGTGTCCTCCCCCCCCCCCCCTAAATCTGCTAAACATTTATATATGGACACGTGAAATAAATTACAGCAGTAGGATATATACTGAAGTTGAAAGGAGCGGAGTACTAAGTACAAACTAAAATGTTAGAGGCAAACAACTTATAAAATGTACTCGTTTTCATGGTTTGATGTTCTTAGACGGTAAACTGTGAGGTGCGAGTGTGAACTCAAAGTTGTCATTCGCAACTACGGAACTCTACACTGCACGTGGCCCGACACACACTTGGCCGGTTTTTTTATTAGGCGTAATTGAAAATTAATTAGTAAGAAGTTTTATTCACAAAACTTTTTTGAGAGCAAAATAAAAATTGTTTCTTGAAATGAAAAACTTTGTGCAGATCGCTCATAAAGATTTGAGCGTTGCTAGATTTTGATGTATTGACATTTCAAATAAACAATATGACGAAGTACTCGTAAGTAAATTTTACATTTTATTTGGAATTCATTAAATATAATTTTGAAATGGAAAATAACAAAATCAGATAGCTTTAGTTAATTTTATTAAATGAATGATTTGTCTTTGCAGGGAAACTGAATAAATAAATATATACGGACAAATCACACAGATTGAGCTAGCCCCAAAGTAAGTTCTTAAGTAAGACTTGTGTTATGGGATACTAACGCAACGATACTATATTTTATAACAAATACATATATAGATAAACTTCCAAGACCCAGTTCAATCTGAAAAAGATCATTTTGTCATCTTGACCTGACCGGGGATCGAACCCGGGACCTTCCGTGTCACAGGCCGGTGTGTTGACCGCTGCGCCACGGAGCTCGATATAGCAGCTAAATATTTAATATCCACATAAAATGAGTTACTTAGATGCTAGTAGTCGTTATTGAAAATATTAAAAAAAGACAATAATAATAATAATATGATGTTCAAAAAGAGATACATACTATGCAAATTAAAAAAAATCGTTTTATTTCATTTTAGACCTCGTGGTGACAGAACGTGCGTAAATGTTTGTGGTGTTCATTTGTGTACGAGAGATTATGAATTTCGGTGGTTGGATGTTTCAATGCTATTGTGCCTATTTTTAATATAAACGGAGTTATTGGGGTAATAGGTAATTCAGGTATAGTCCCCTACGTGCAGATTTTAAATTGTAAGGCGATCAGATTTCTCTGCAGGCGACTGTACATAGTGTGAGATCATCGTGGATTTTGAAAGATATACTGAATCTTCCATTAGCACCAAAAATAATTTCTCATTTTATGGCATTTGTAATTATATAATATTTTTCATTAATAAGCTTCACAAGTTATGATGATCTACTTACTGAAAAGAAAGAAATTGTATGTTGTCATTCAAAAAATACTCAACTGGCATGTTATATTCCTATACTTATACAAAGCTCTTTGACTATACATTATTATATTAGTGAGTCACATCGGCTATAATATGCACAGACGAAGTTGCAGAAAATGAAACGGGCCAAGAACGAGACACACACAATGCGTTCCTTACCATCGTACAATAAACAACAATGGAGAGCCCGATGGCCTAGTGGGTGTAAGCACTCTAAGCGTTTCCACATGTTAACCAACCCCGAGCGCAGTCCCCACTTGGGTGACCGCAAGTGGCATAAAAATATCTCGAGCTCTTCCGTGCTTCGGAAGGCACGTTAAGCCATTGGTCCCGGCTATCATCGTTAATGACAATAGTTAAGCTATGTCCGATGCTTTTAGGCAGCTTGAAAAATCTGACACCGGTGTTGGCCACTTACACACACGAAAAACAAACAAACAAACTACAACAACCACGTTGCGTGCATGGAGTCCCTTATGTTTGAGTAGACATGCGTTCGCATGAGGGAAAAATACGTTTCATCCACGTTCGTAACCAAATTTTTATAACTAGTATATGGCCAATTCACACACACAATGAAACCTCTTCGACCTCTCTTGTGAAGTTAATATAGCATAGACTCTCAAATGTCAAGAGTGGCGTTGGTATACGATTGTTAATATAATTTTCTACTTTAAAATTGACCACAAAATTATTTATATCAGCTAGTTTTCGGAATACTGACATATCACTTAGTACATATATTTTCGGGGGCATAGGTATTTGTAAAATATTTAAAAAAATCTATTTAGCTTATGGAATTCGTACATTTGCCTTGCAATTAATGATGGTTCTGTTGCCGAATGGCTAAAAACGGAACCCTTATAGATTCACCATGTCCGTATGTCACAGCCATTTTATTCGGAAATTTTTGAAACTTCAGCGTTGAAATTTGGTAGGTAGATGTATTCTGTGAACCACTTACCGATTTTTGTACAAAATGAAAAAAAAAGAAAATATTAAAGGGCCTCCCCTTTCATACATGGAAATTAAACTAAATTTTTTTCCTTCGAACCTAAAACCTATACGTAGGAAGAATGAGAGCTATCTAGAGACGAGGTGTCTCTAGATAGCTCTCATTCTTCCTACAACATTTTTTCCTAGGTAAGTTAATAGTTTGAAAGATAGGCGCTTCCAAAGTGGTAAATGTGTGGACGGAACGCCTTTAATTTCTTTTTTCGCATTTGGTTCGGGTGTGCTTGCCAGCAAAAAGAAAGAAATTTCGACACGATTTTAAATATCGACTATTTGCTTATGTCGTTAGACGTGTGACTTGTTTGCGTAAGGTCCAGGAATCGAAATTCATTAACTGAGATCGATTTCGAGACTCAAGATGACCAGTCTTGATAGGGTGTCGTTATCAAAATGAACGACGGAATTTAGGTGCAAGCATTGAAACTGAATATTTTATCTGAAGGACTGTTATAAAATGTATAACTTTTTTTTTTTTTTTTATTATTATTAACATGGACCACAAACAAGTTCACAGTAGCGATACAATAAAGAAAAAATTAAAACCTAATTGAGTATTACTATGGACTCAGCGATGATGGTCACAATTTGAGTTTAATAGTTTTTACAGGTTGTGGAAAGCAAGAATCCAGACAGAATACATACAAGATAAAGTATAAATGAGATCATTAGGAGAATTGATTTGCTTAATATTAATATTTAGATGGATGTACACATAACAATAATACTCATAAAGTAGAAGTAGTAAGTTCGAGCGTCATAAATAGGTTACTAATTATACTAAAGCTGCTATAGGTACTACTTTTTTTCGTCAATTAATTTGTACAAAGTTTCGAATATACCTTTTTTATAGGAGGCATATTTTAAATTATATATGTCAAGGTGTTGAAACGATTTGTTGTGTGACTTAACCATTCGAGTCAACGGGCATCTGTTTCCAGCGTTAGTGCGACTTGTGTTAGTCCAAAAACTTGTATATTTAGTCTCATTTAGGGATTTTTATTGGTATTATTACTAGAAATTGACAGCTTGCATTGATGGACCCCTAGGAAACGAATAAAATTCAATCCGTAATATCTTACAACATCTTGTTAAAAATAAAATTTAACGTTCAACGCTTTAGGGGAAGAATTTTCTAAAACGAGATATTGTTTCTAAAAATCTGGTTATTTTTTTTACTAATTATTAGGTGTAATGGTAATTTGAAGATAATAAGTAACGAACTAAAGATGGGTCTTAAAAAATATAAAGATAGGTAAGTATTCTACATACATACATACTATCACGTCTTTATCCCTCGCGGAATAGACAGAGCCCAAGGTCATCAAACCTACAGGCCACGTTTAGCATCGTAGTAGGCGTAAAGGTGGAAAGCGAAATCAAAATAGTGATGGGTTGCTAGCCGCATCGCCTATCAATGTGATTCCTTCGATTTTCGCCCAATCCCTTGACCGACTTTTACTGTCTGCGCGGGAAGAAAAGCAGCTGATATATTCTATGTTTTTTCTTTTCTCCCAAACCAGCATAGAAGAGTAAGCATTCTGTCCCTTGATTGCTGGTCGCAATAACTTTCTGTCACACCATCGATCGGTCGTCGCTATTCTATACAGTCGCACCATTGATTATTGCAATATCGTACTCTCGCGCTAACGTTTGTTGTGATTCTGTGCTGTTGCTGTACAGATTGTTAAGTAGTTGTTTGTCGCAACCAAAGAGCATATAATTACAACGTTTAGTTGCAACTATGCTACGGATTCCGTTTAGATCCTCTGTCACTAAAATAGTATACTTACTGAATAAATAAAAGTAATTACATGGCATGTCATATATACCCATGTTGCTATTGAGTTTTATTTGTAGAAAACTTCTTTAGATTTTATTATTTGTAGAAGAAGTTAATGATATCCTAACTAACATTATAAATGCGAAAGTGAGTTTGTTTATTTCTTTGTTTGTTACGCTTTCACGCCCAACCTACTGAACCGATCATCATAAAATTTTGCATACACATTAGGGTACTGAAAAGGACATAAGCTATATATCACGCGAGCGAAGCCGCGGGTAACAGCTAGTTTCAAATAAAAATGAGCAGGTTACTTACCTCCTCGAAGGGCTGGATCCCTTCCTCCAGCTGGTTCCTGAACTGGTCCGTCATTTGTATCGCTGAGAGTGTCGCCTGATGAAGAGGTTTCTTGGAGTACGGGTACTGGGAACTACCGCTAGTGGCCCGGGAAGTTAGCCCTGAGGGCCCTGGAGTAGGGCGCAGGCCCGGAGTGTTTGAAAGAGTGAAGATCTTCCCATCTCTGTACCTGTGGAAATAAATAAAGTTTTATCGAGAAAATATACAGTGGCAAAATTAGGTAGAGACGACAGGTAGTTAATGTATGAACTTTTTTACACCAATGATTTGGAAACAAATTTGCGTTTCTGAAAGTGTTTAGACGGCCTGACACACGAAATACAGAATTAAAAATTTTAAGTTATTTACGACACGAAAATCCATCCATCTTATTAACGGCTGAATCGATTTTGATACAATTTATCTAAGAACTAACACCAAGAAACCTGCTTTCAAATAAATAATAAAACCGCATCCAAATCGTTTCACCCATTTTTAAGAGCTACAATCCAAATACACCAATCAGCTGGTCAAATTCAAAATATATTTTTATTAGGTGCTCTAATTTCAATTTCATTGTTCTAATTATTCAAAATTTGTTTATATAAAAATAAGCTTTAACACTTCAATTTTAATAAGTGAACACTCTCTATCTTAAAATTACTGAACCGATTGCGTCGAAACTTGCACTGTTTCTAAGGTTAGAGTATACCAAATTCAAATAAATTATAAGTACTATCATTTTCATATAGTTAGTAATACGTGGACAAACATAGAAATGTACATACATACACTTATAAAATTTGGCACAAGTGTTGAGAAGCTGGTGTAGACTAATTAATACAAAAGCTGTGTAATGCTGACCATATAACAGGAATAAACAGCATGATTAAAAATCAAAACCAATTTAAATAGTTACTTCTGTTTTCGAACTCTTAATTTCTTAGGCTTTTTAACTTTTTTTACTAAACTCAACATATTTTTTCCAATATTTTTTTTCATTTCAAACATATCTCTGTTTTATGTAGTAATGCTTTTCTCTTCGTTTTACTTATCCCCTTGATTGCGTAAATACTGATCAGTGCTCAATACAAAATAATTTATCCAAAGGTTTTTTCATTTCAAACATACCTCTATGTCTATGTTTTAAGTAGTTATGCTTTTCTATTCGTCTTACACATCAATTTGTAGTGAAAAGAATCGTCGACTCTTATAGAATCTTCTGTTTAAACACAGATTGTATTCTAAATAAATTAAACTTCACCGTGCCGAGAAAGTAGCAAATATTCTTCGCAAAATGTAAAAGGAAGATTGGCATGGGAAGATATTCAAGAAAAATCTCTTACAGGTACCAAAGTTATGAGACAAGTTGTGAATGCAGGGAATAGTTCGCGTTCCGCGCTCGTTCAACTTGAGAAAAATATTTTCAAGACGCTTAGGGTGCTTTCATCGCTATTGAATAATAAACTGCGCGGACGGTGACGTATTTCAGATATTGGCGTCCCACGCACACATTTAATTATAATTACCTCGATTTTAGATTACACAAGATTTTTCGCCTTTCATAATTATATAAAAAATTTGCCAAGTGCGAGGCTCGGGCTCGCCCATAAAGGGCCTTAAAAAACAAGCAAGCTTAGATTAGCCAAAAAGCCTTATAATTTTTTGCCAGCAAATATAACTTTGTTTTTCATAGTGTTTGTATGAATGACAAAGTTATTTTTGCGGTTTATGAAAAAGTCCTATATTTTAATAAGTGGGTTTTAGTTCTTAGCTCCGATAGCTCTCTTTTCAACTTCGTTAAATAACTGTATTTTTTTTTTCACGTATTCATTTATGTATAACCGTTTAGCAGATAGAGGGGGGGGGGGGACACTTACCTCTAACAAAAATTTGCAATTTAAAACCAAATGTTTCAGAAACGGATCCCTAAATCGAAAAATGGTGTTCTCAACCTCATATATTTAACAATACCCCACACGATGGTTTAGTAGAGAAAATAAAAAAAATACTCCCACCTTACTTGTATGGAAGCGAATATAAAAAGGTGTCCGACGCTGCGCTTGCCAGTACATGGTCGCCATTCAAGAAGCTTTCTGCCCCATCGGTTCTTCGCGCTATGAGCCCCGCCCACTGCCACTTCAAAGAGATAATCCACTGAGCTATGTCAGTGACCTTTGTTGTTCTACGGATCAACTCGTTGCGATTTCGATTTTGCAGATTAACACCGAGCATAGCCCTCTCCATAGCTCTTTGAGCGACCTTCAGCTTTCTTATGAGGCCCTTAGTAAGGGACCAGGCTTCGGACCCGTAAGTCATCACTGGTAACACACTAACTAATATACATACCCATATCAAATTACGGCTTTCTAGTACTTATACCTAGTCTCTGAGTAAAACCGCGGACGGACAGACAGATACATGGCGAAAGTATAAGGGTTCCTTGTTTATTTAGTATGGAACTCTAATATGGAGCTAAGTAGTTAACTTGCTTTAGTAGTTTTAGTAGTAGTAAGTTTTTTTTATAGATTATTATCCAAGACCCAATTATATATGTTCAAAATAGTTCAATAATAAAAATAAAAGTACTATAGTGCATACCTATCAGAAATGCATCTTACTCAATCCTTGATACGATTTAAATTTTATATGTCGAGGTATTACGTGCTTCAAAAGTAAAAATAAGTCGTCAAGTCCAATTTTTATAATTATATAAACTATTGCCAAATAATAAAATGCCATGTCTCGATATAATTTTGAACCATTGTTTAAGTT
The DNA here is from genome assembly GCA_963082605.1 of Rhodophaea formosa. Lineage (NCBI taxonomy): Eukaryota > Metazoa > Arthropoda > Insecta > Lepidoptera > Pyralidae > Rhodophaea > Rhodophaea formosa. The sequence continues at coordinate 12,247,124 of OY720203.1, read as the reverse complement.
AATGGATTGGATTGTAAACATACTGGACGGTAGCCTTGAATTAATCTTTTTGTTTAATCAACAATCACTTCCACGCTAGCTTGGAAGAAAAGGAAAAACGTAGAATATACCACCTGCTTTCTTTCCGCGCAGACCGTAAAAGCCGGTCAAGGGTTTGGGCGATAATCTAAGGAATCAAGTCAATACGCGATGCGGCTAGAAACATATCACTATCACGATAAACGTGGCCTGTGGGTTTTATGACCTAGGATTCTTTCTACCCTGCACGGATTAAGGCGTGATTATATGTATGTAATAATCATCATCATTTCGAGTAGGTGACACGGTCAGTCGACCATGCACACCCTGGTGTCAGAGTTCTTCGGAACCGCCTCTCGGCCTCATGACGTGGTTCCTTTAACGACTACCAAATGGCAGCCGGGACCAACGGCTTAACGTGCCTTCCGAAGCACGGAATCATCTTTCTTATCAGACAATCAGGTGATTCAAGCCTGCATTGTCCTAACTAAACTGGAAACAACTTAACAGAGTATGCTTCCCGTGGGAATCGAACCCACGACCCCCGGGTCATTAAAGCAAATGCCTTATCCACTGGACCACAGAGGCTGTGTATGTAATAATTAAGCATATGGAAACTGCAACGGACATCAAAATCAGACTAGAAGTCCTGAAGCGATAGACTGCAAGCCACTCCTTGCGAAAGTTTGATACAAGGTAATAAGGGGCTCGCTGTCGCCCCGATCTATGGACTTGGGGTAAATACGCCTCTATGCATAAATTTCCAAGATTTTCTCGTGCCACGTGTAATTCCTTACACGAACTTGAAAATTCGTCGCCTGCAAAGACCCAGGGTATTACTTACATGCTTAACAATTAGTGTTGGAGAAAACTCGTCTAGTAGTAGACTCATCACAATACTCGACTTATAAGCACACCTCTGGCTCAATTTGTTTCCTGATTGTATTATTTAATTGGAGATGCAAAATATTAAATTGCAAAGAAAAGTAATTTCAATCTAGAATACTTGGTAGTCTTGCACTTATTGCTGCACATGCGATGCTAATAAAGGTCGGCTTTCCACAAACTCATCCCTTTGTCTATAAATAAATAAAATAAATAAATATATACGGACAAATCACACAGATTAAGCTAGCCCCAAAGTAAGTTCGAGACTTGTGATATGGGATACTAACTCAATGATACTATATTTTATAATAGAATACTCATATAGATAAACATCCAAGACCCAGGTCAATCTGAAAAAGATCATTTTCCATCTTGACCTGAACGGGGATCGAACCCGGGACCATCCGTGTCGCAGGCAGGCGTGTTGACCGCTGCGCCACGGAGCTCGTCAAATTACAAAATATCAACAAAGGAATACAAGTTATTGCAAGCAAAATGAGACCTGTCAGAGTATTGAATTTTGATCAAAGAGTTAGATATTGGGTTATTAGAGCAGATGTCTGTTGTAAATTACAATTTATTTCAAGCCTGTAATAAGAAATATTATGAAAGAAAACATCAAGATGAAAGGAAATGTAGATAAGTACCTACGCATCATTCTAAAAGTACCTATTGCTATCCTTCTCTGATAGTCGGCAGACATAATCATTGCCTAAAATTGGCTTCCAGCCCCCGTAGCATGGCTCCCGCGACGCCATTTATATCGCGCGATAAACTATCTACTTCTCGCTCTTCAGTATTGCGAAAAACAAGATGGCGATAGTCGATAAAAGTTGTCGCGCGTGCCATGCTACGGGGGCAGGCTATTAAATTATCATGTTACCGACTACGTTGTTAAATTAAGAGAGCACATTTTTTACATTTTATGTTTTAGATCCATAGTATGTAAAGATTGATAAGGTTTATTTTATCAACCTTTAGATGCTGTTGATCGATATTGTTTTCTTTATTTTATGGCTATTACCGAGGTTTTGGTGATTCTGCCAATATCCAGTATAAAGAAATACCTACAAAGTATCGGTGTGGTACCTATAAGAACATGAATAACTAACAAAGAGGTACAGCTTAACGGGAGTTTTTGGTGACAAATATTTACGAGTTAATATGACAGTCGACTTTTTCTTTTTCACTTATTAATCATGAGCTCTGAGCACGAGCATTTATAACACCAAACTACACCAATTTCATATGAAGTATAAAGTCTACTAAAATCAATCCTAATCCTAACTAATATTATAAATGCGAAAGTGAGTTTGTTTGTTTATTACGCTTTCACGCCGTATCTACTGAACCGATCATCATGAAATTTTGCGTACATATAGGTTAGGGTACTGAGAAGGACATAGGCTATAAATCACGCGAGCGAAGCCGCGGGTAACAGCTAGTTTGTAAATATAACATAAGGCAACCTCTTGACTTCTCACCAAAAACTCCAAATTCTAATGTTGTGTATCAAGATTATTGGTAATATTCATCTTGAAACCTACTTAAATTAATCTTGATAGAAGAAGAGGAATGTTTCCTCATGTAGAGCCTCATTCCTAAGCCAATCTACTTAGCTCCGTTGTTTGAATTAGAATAATGACTTCGCGTCCACGTGTTTACTTTTGACTTATAATTAATTACGCTCGCGTTCGTTGGTGACAGAAATGGAGTGACAATGGAAGTTACTATAAAATAAAACTACTTCTTAAGTTTTATGAAGGTTATAATCTAGCAATAGCTCATATACATAATAATGTAAACAAAATCTAGTGAATGCAACTTTCAAACTATAATGTGGCACAAGAAGAAGTGTATAAGTGTTAGGTTTCCCAAATTTATAAATAAAACATTGTTCCCAAAAATATTACACAAGTTCCTTCAGAGAAAAGGAACGCAGAGAGGGAAACGGGACAGAGTTTGACAGGTCGCGTAAACTAATTTTGGCGGTCTTGGTAAAAGGGGATTTGTGATGGATTATTATAAAAATATTGTAAGTTCTGATAATAAAAGGTTTTATGAAAACGACAATAATATTTGTATCATTTGTCAGGGAGGTACAAAATGTTTTTTGTTTTAGTTAGCTGATGGATTTTTATTTGATTCGATTGGATTAACTGGCCTATTTGGCATTGAAATATATTTGTTGCATATTCATTCCGAACAAAGATAAAATCATAATGAACTGAAGCAGAATATAGACCGGCCTTCCACTAAATGGCATGCGAAGTTAGTATAAGGGAAAGGGGAGCAAAAAAACAGAGATACATAATGAGCGAGAAATATATATATATAATATACCTATCTGTATTTAAAATTTATGGGAATACCCACATATTCATTTATTAATAGATATTTATTGGTGTGTGTTTATATTTGTCCGTATGAATTTATAACCACGCCAAAATCTCATATGAAAGTCTGCTACCCCGGTACAAGATTTTATTTTTTCAATGTACTTAAATAGGGAGTATGCGCGTATTTTTTTTATTTGCTTAGTATAATCCTTAACAACCACAGTAAAAAAATATGAAAGAACTTTTAAAATACCTCAATGAACGACGAAGATGTGAAACTTTAAAGGTTAAATAAGAAAGAGATGTCCGATATGGACTAGTGACGTCATAGTCTATGTCATGCATACATCTGCCATATAAAATAGTGTTTTCGCGAGAGAGATAGACATATTTTCGTAAAATCATTTTATTTCGTTCGTTATTCAACCAAATTTTATTCTGTTTTCACTTTCAGTACCTTACTATTGAATATTTTAGGATAAACTGGTAAGATAACAGTTTTTTTTTCTTGCATATCCCTATTGCAGATTAGTGTTATGTTACACAGACTTATGCACCGTTGTTCTAACTTCACGCCAGATAAAATAAATCGTCCCAAAGTGTCGAGTGCTTAGCAGGCACTTTGTCGATTCGTATCCTTGTCACGGAGGCGCCCTTCAAATTATGATGTTTACTGTATCCACTTACCAAACAGTCTATAAGAAACCTTGCTTACGTGGGGTTAGGCAAGACGCCGCTTGAATATCCAACTGTTACATTTTTCTTCGAGATATTTTATGTCAATGATCGTACGTAACGTCACGAATCAAATCTTTTATTGTAAAATCATTTTTAAAATACTAAATAGCAAGATACGAAAAAATTAAAAGTGCATCCCACAATATTGGATGTGCTAACTTTTATGATTTTATGTTTTAATCGAAAGAAAACAGTTCTCCGAGAAGTAATACAAAGCCTTTTCTCCTAGAAGGGTTTCACGGCTTGCCTGGGAAAAATAGGTATGGTGCTTTTATGTTAGTTTTTCACTCTCTGATCAGCATGGAGGTATGCATTAGACGAAAAAACCAAGAAATGCGTAGACGTTTGGTAAGTTCGTAACCGCCGTCACATACCAAATTTCATTTATTTTCAGGTAGAAATTGAGAAGAGGAACTAAGTAGGTCTAAATAAAAAAAAACCGGCCAAGTGCGTGTCGGGCCACGCGCAGTGTAGGGTTCCGTAGTTGCGAATGACAACTTTGAGTTCACACTGTTTACACTCACACCTCACAGTCTAACGACCAAAAACATCTAACAATGAAGATTGTATGAAATTTTACATTTTCCAGTACATTTTATAAGTTGGTTGCCTATAACTTTTTAAATTGCACTTAGTACCCAGCTCTGATAGTTTTTCTTTCAACTTCAGTATATATACTATTGCTGTAATTTTTTTCACGTATCCATATATAACCGTTTAGCAGATAGAGGGGGGGGGGACACGTACCTCTAACAAAATTTTGCACTTTAAAACCAAATATTTCGGAAACGGATCCCTAAATCGAAAAATGGTGTTCTTAACCTCACAATATTTTTGAAAGACCTTTTTAACGGTACCCCACACGATGGGTAAAAAGAGAAAAAAAAATTACTCCCCCACTTTACTTGTATGGGAGCTACCCAAAAAAAAATATTTTTTCAAGGTTTTTTTCTACGACTTTTTTGCCATGATTAATATACACACTCACACCAAATTACAGCTTTCTAGTACTTATAGTCTCTGAGTAAAACCGCGGACGGACAGACAGACAGACAGACAGACAGACATGGCGAAACTATAAGGGTTACTACGGAACCCTAAAAAGTAGGTGTAAATATTTTAAAGTGTATCAAATGTTGTTAAAGAAAGTATTTTTAATTTTGTACAATATTTCAATTTTCTAAGAAACAGATTGTCGAATAAAAAAGTAGCAAACCGATTTCGACATTTTAGTTTTTCTTTTTCATGAAACTACCTACATTATATGTGTATAAGTCTCAAAAATGTTCGTCTTCCTAAGATACTGTACATGTAAAATCTGATCAATGAATTCCTCGTGGTCAAATTATCAAAAACGAAAAATGGGTAAATTTTAGCCGAAATGATTTGTTTGTTTGCTTTTATCTGGAACACGGCGTTAAACGGACTATGTTTGGACCGTTTTACTAGGGTCCTCCCTTATGCAGGTGTAAGGAAAGATCACACAGCATAGAACTGGACCAATTGATGCCTAAACGCCTATCATGGCATCTCCATCAGCACAAACAAATAAAGTCGAGATCAGTACTCCTAGTGAATTTCACTATTTTAAAAGCGTAACCACGAGAGCACGTAACTATTATTAATTATGTGGCAATGGGCTGGTGCAAAAACACTCGTGACCCAATCATCATGGTTTTTAAGACTCAGCAGTGGATTGGTCGTCAATGTTAAATATCGCATTTAACATCGCCACAAAAGTCGGTCGCTATTATCGTTTGACGGGATGCTTTAGACTACATGCACATTTCTCGAAAGTGAATTTCAAACCGTCCTTGTTCTCTAGGTTTAGACCATAGATCGACATGGTTAACAAGGTATGGCCAAGGGCGGAGATATTGTGGACAGTCGGTTACAAATGGAACAAATACATTGTCAATCAAGTACTTTGTACCACTGAAACATTCGTCGAACCAGCCTGTACCATTACATCCCTTAATGATAAGAATTACACGTCAGTATGTACAATTACAAATACAAAACATTGTGTAACAGTCTCAAAGACTGTAGCTGTCCTTTCCAGTTAATTTGTTAGAAGTTACGACACACAAGTAATTAAGTGTCTGCTAAAGCAAGCCCTGCTTGCCCGGTACTTGTCATTGTAAGGAGTAGTTACGGCCGGCGGGAATACTTTGAAGGGAAAATTTCAAACGCCAGTGGAATCTTGTCCGATTCGGATTAGTCGCACATACCTAATAGCCATCCGCAGGATTTCTTCTCACTCTGTAAACTTTATATTATGTAACAAGTGAAAACACAAGCTAAGCAACTTCTTTTGTTTGGGTTGGTATCGAATGGTTTCAATTGTAAGTAGTCTACAATAGCAACTCGTCTAAAACACTCAAGGGCTATCGTTACTTCCTGACTAATATTATAAATGCGAAAGTGAGTTTGTTTGTTTGTTACGAGTGTTATGCATAAAATTTTGCATACACAATGGTAAGGGAACTGAGAAGGATATATATATCACGCGGGTGGAGCCGCGGGTAACAGCTAGTAAATAATATCGTTATAAAAGAACTTGGTCGAAAACTTAATCCTGTCAACATTTTGAACATGCTAATTTTACTGTATTATACTGGCGTACCTCCACTGTATTTTCTGTTTAGCGGGAGCAAAGTGGTATGCTCGACCACCACATTACCTATCTATATAAAATAAAAATACCTTCCCTGTCACTAAAATGCCATTATCTTATAACCGGCTTGACGGAATATGATAAAACTATCTAAGAACCTTTGTAGAAAAACCTGCTTTCAAATAAACATCACATCCAAATTGGCTCACCTGATTAAGACCTATCCTAGCCAGAGATAGATACACAGATAAACAGAAAACCACTCAAACACCAGTTAGAGGAAGAAAAAACATTGCATTTGAGTTTCTGGGAAGAGGTAAAATGAATTATGAACCTTAACCTAGATGAATAATAAAAATTGGTTCTATTTTAATTTTAAACGAAGAAACGTTTAAGTTTAATTTATTTAATTAATTATTCTGCTATAAGTTAATAATATTGTCGTCATTCAATGAACGCGCTAGTTATTCAATCAAATAGCAGATTCAACTAGATGAGTGCGACATATATTCCATGATAGACCTCGAACCAGAGCTGAGGTTTTTTTTATTTGAAAGAAATGTTTCCGAGGTTTTTAATTTCGCGATTTAATACATAATTACTTAAGTAGATTATAATTTATTGTAATCACTGAAAATTTTAGATAAAGGCACCCTAGTACCTTTTACTATATAATTAATACTTTCACTATAATATATTACCTATTTATACGTATCGTTCGTTAACGAGGCATATCATTGTCCACATGCAATCTTAACGAATTGTTATTTAGACCGAGTGCACAAAAAATATCATATTAAAACATAGACAAATATAATTTCACACTAATTACCTTTATGACGATTTTATTGATATACGAGTTTTAGACGAGTTGCTGCCGTCGAATACTTTCGGTTGCATTCATTTGATACTAACCCGATAATATTTCTATTTCAAATTTCGTATTACTTGATAATAAACTCTACCGTAATAGTAATAACTTTACTCTTTCATGGACTGATGTCAACTAATTTACCTAACAGAGTTTATAATACAAATTATAATAAAGTAATCTTATGTACCTGGGAAAAAATTATAGTTATAGGAAAATCTCAAACTTACTTATAATCAAGAACTATGTACAACATCGATAGATACATGATAGGTGAAAAAGAAAAAGAAACATGCAAGACAAAGTGTGAATCAAATAAGAAGCTTGTAAAAGCCTACTTACGAGAAAAGGTGATCGTCTGAAGCATTGGCAGAAGAGTCACGCTTCTGTACGGAGTGCCTCGCATCTCCTCGAGTGGCAGCGATGATGTAGGCCCACATGGCAACCCTGCCAGGCACCGTTCAACATCGGACTGGAAATACACGTTGCTGTTAACCAAACAAAAGGAAAGAAAAAACAGTTTTAAGTAAAATAAAAGATGAAAAAGTGAAGAAAGATGTTTGGCATGCGAAATGAGGAATACAATGCACATAAACTACATACGCCGAAAACTACACATTTCTTGCAGTAGGAGTAATTTAACACGTTTTAGCAGATTCTACCAGAAGGAAACAGTTTCATGCATTTAAAATAATAAGATTTGCATGTAAATGTGAAAAATATAATATATTTGATTATGTATTTTTTATTTACTTAAAGGTATTCTGATCGAAGTAATACGGATTCACACTCCAAGTCCTCTTCCGGTTCGAAAAAGTTTTAGAATCCTATAGTCATCTACGGAATAAGATAGTGAGGGAAATAAAAAGCTGGTATTTTTAGAATCGTTTGTTATTTTTATTTTATATTTTTGTCTTATTTATTTATGGCAACTTTTCAACACAAAGAAAAATTTCCGACAATATTCCATTTCTAAAAATTGTTTCGTAATAATAAACCTTCTGGTAAAGTTGTGGTGATAGATATGTACGGTCTATATTTTTGTTCCTTCTATTTGAATCGAAATCAATCTATGATTTAGAATATGATCCAAAAAACTCACACTTTCGGAATAGGTGTGTGTATTTATAAAACACTCCTAAAACGTTATTTTTTTAACTGGCAATATAACATTAAGAGGGCATTAATGTCGTCTGTAGATTACTGTCAAAGTTACCATGTTGATTTTGTGTGGTCTATTTCTAGGATTTTGTGAATTATATTTACGTGAAAATGCCGAAAAATATTAAGAGTCATTTATTGAAGAGAGTCTGAAGAATTGGACTTAATTCATTTATACTAGTGGCTCTGTGAGCTGTAGACCTCGCCAGTCTGTATTTGGATAGCTTAAAATTTAATAAGTAGACGTCTCAAATCACATAAAAAAAAAACTAATATTTCGACGTTTGAAATATTATGAAAAAGGCGAGCGTAGGCCGCGGTCTGCGGCAGTGGGAGGGGTCGGCAATAACTTCTAAATACCGGGTGTAGAATGTACCGCAACCATCAACCATTGTCCAACGGTTTATGAAATTTCCTAGAAAATTTATAGCAGCTCGCGCTATTTTGATAATATTTCTATATTGAATACTGCTGCATCCTGATGTACTGCGTGAAACATGCATTATTTTTATCAGTTTTCTTTTGTGAAATAACAAAACATTCTTTGTTGCTCACATCACAACAGGATATCACAACTGGTACTTTTTTAAAAGCCACAGAACAGCTTAGAAAAGCAAAGGAATTCGAGCGTTAGGTATGCTCGGTCTACGATGTTTACTCCCCCAGGGTACAAATGTACCTACATAAAAATAAATTTGAATTTAAACTCAATTAGCAAATTACTAATTTGTCACTGGAGGTTCAATTTTTTCTCGTAATTCGTTGAGCCTCTTGGATTATGCTGATCAATATGTGGATTGCGTATTCCTTTTTACTCTTACAAGGTGTTAAGTTTTATCTATGAGTAAAGTAATAAAGTGCTCCTGCAGTGAAGACCAAAAAAGACCTGATGATGATGAAAGTAATAAAGAGAATATCTCATCCTAATACCACAATTCTCTGAAGATTGCCCCGGATTTTTATCTCTCGAGCCCGGGTAATTCATACAAATAGGCTAGTTAACTGGGTCCAAATAATAACATTAAAATTGGTCCGTCAGTTAAGTAATCAAAAAAATATAGATATATTTCAATTCTAAAATAAATGATGATGCTCGTGACTTCTTACTTTTGTAATGGTGTGCAAAACGGCTATGACACACGGAATTTTAACGAGCTAAATTTGTTCATCTAAAAAAAGAAATAATAGTGACATATATTTTATAGATCTTTTATATTTTTTAAAGAAATGTATTATGTAGGCTATTAAAATTAACTGTTATAATGGTGAGATTTATTATCGCGTTAGCTGTCAACTTCCTGGCTACATTCTCTATGATAAATACATTGATTTCGCAAAGCATTCTCACAGAAGGCTCAAACAGAACAATCAAATTAACAAAAAGAAAATTTGCAATGTCAAAAGAAGTTACGCGGGATCCGGAGTTATTTAATCAGCATAAATACGCTATCATTTGGTTGAATAATAAAAACACTGGCTAAATTCCTTCAAGTCAGTAGATCCAAATTCTTGCTTACCTCAGGGGAAAATATAATGACCAATGGGCTATTTTTGACAGCTCCCAAGATAATCCAAGGAGATAATTTGCTGTGCAATGTGCACGTACACAATTTCTTAAAAGGCTGGCAACACTCTAGTCAAAACACTAGTGTTACAGTTATCCATGGGTAGCGGTGATCACTTACTATCTGGTGACCCGCTAGCTCCTTTGACGATCAATATTATACAAAAAAATACACATAATCGGGACGGATCCACGCTTATGAGATTACAATACCAATTTTCTTCATTGTTATAGTTGTAATAAAAAACTAAATTAAACTTAGATACTAAAGAAATATATAAATAAATAAATATACACGGACAAATCACACAGATTGAGCTAGCGAGACTTGTGTTATGGGATACTAACTCAACGATACAATATTTTATAATAGATACTTATATAGATAAGTATCGAAGACCCAGGCCAATCTGAAAAAGATAATTTTCCATCTTGACCTGGCCGGAGATCGAACCCGAGACCCCCGTGTCGCAGGGTGGCGAGTGATCACGGCGGCGCCACGGAGCTCGAGATATAATTATGTGATACTGGTATATCACGATAGCTCGTTGTAAAATGATATATATATGATATATATGATATCTCGTTATATATGATAGGCTGCCCTTCAGATTGCGAGCACAATGGTCCAAATCTATAAGGATAGGACGATGGCGTTCGCATATTGACACTAGACGACCCCGCTCGTGTTATGGTCACTGGGGTTTGCGCTAATGGACCTTCACTTTAACCTTTCAAATACGCTTTTGATGTTTTATATTAATAAGTAATAAGGAAGATTTATAATAGACAGGTCGTTCAGACCAGAAAAACAAAGACGCTGCACAGGAAAAAGGTTTGGTAACGGTTTACTCATTTTAAAGTAATTTCCATATGTGGTCTGATGATTTTATTCATTTTCTTATTGTAATTAGAAACTAAATTCTGTATATTTGTATAATACCTCTTCTCACAGAACAAATTTTAATAATATTTACTGTGGCGATAAGCATAAATACTATATTTTTTTTTATCAGCCTGTATGTGTACTGTCCCACTGCTGGGCAAAGGCCTTCCCCCTATTTTTCCACTCGTCCCTGTTTGCTGCGATATTTTGCCAGTCTATTGAAAATTTGTCCAGGTCGTCCCGCCATCTCGACCTTGGTCTGCCTCTACTGCGACGACCATCCGGCATCCAAAATGTAGCCGATTTTGCCCATCTTTCAGGTGGCATTCGACAGACATGTCCGGCCCAGTTCCACTTCAGTCTGGCAGTCTTAGCCCCCACATCTGCTATTTGTGTCTGAGAACGCAGCTCAGTGTTGCTCACTCTATCTATGAGGCGCAAGCCCAAAATGCTACGTTCCGTTGCTCTTTGGCATACCTTGAGTCTGGACTTTTGAGCTTCAGTCAAAGACCACGTCTGTGCGCCGTAGCTCAGAATAGGCAGGATACAGATGTCCAGGAGCTTTCTTTTAAGTGTGAGTGGAAGGCTACTTTTCTATATATATATATACCTTTTACCTTATATATGGTACAAACTGAATCAAGGTACCTGTCCCCGAGGGATCCTTTTTCACAAATACATATATGGATAAACATCCAAGACCCAGGTCAATCTGAAAAAGATCATTTTCCATCTTGACCTGACCGGGGATCAAACCCAGGACCTTCCGTGTCGCAGACAGGCGTGTTGTCCGATGCGCCACGGAGCTCGTCAACCAAAGATAAAAGTAACATTAAGTACACAGTTAATTTTTATTTAAGTAAGGAAAAAACTGGTTAGCGAAAGCGATCACTGATTTTACTACAAGGTATTACCTTTTTTTCCATGTTACAAATATGTTCTAAATACGTTACTGTGATGTAGGTATATGTGCTCTTCCATGCAGTTCTGGGAGAAGAAGAAAAACGTAAAATGTGCCAGCTGCTCCTTCCCGCGCAGATCGTAAAAGCCGATCAAGGGAATAGGCGTGACCGATGTGGCTAGGAACCCATCACTATTTTGATTCCGTTCTCCACCTACAAGCCCACCAACATTCTAAACGTAGCCTTAAGGTTTTAAAGACCTGCGGGCCTATTCACTAAAATTGATAAGCACGGTGGCTATCAAAGCTCGGTTGGCAACTCGAATTTAATAGTCACGGTGGCTAGCATGAAATTGGCATTCCGTAACTGTTTTCACGGTAGTGGCTATCGACATAAATGAAGTGGCTTTGAATATGTTCAAGTTGGCAGCTCTTTTTTTCTGTCGACATTATCATAGAGTAAATTGAGATGCTATTCTCAAAATTTCAACTCAGGGGTACTATTTTTGAACGTGTGACACTCGTCTTCGAAAGATTTTTGTATGGAAAATCGTTCAAAGACGTGTGCCACGCGTTCAAAAATAATACCTCTGTTTTACCACTAGCGGCGGCCACATAGAAATTTTTGCGAGTACATCAAATCATCTTTTATTTCTTTAGTTGCATAATGCATAGTGTTATGAAGATTTTTTATTTGACAGAAATATATATAAGTACTATTTTGCAGCTTGGCGCTCCATATAATTTCCACAAGTAAAATGTTCTCTCTCTTCTCTCGACGAGAGATTGTATGAAGCTTTTGTGGCTTAATTTTGTTATAGTATTATGAGAATATGATTGTATAGATTACTGTAGGTATCTAAGAAGAGAGACATTAAATTTAAATACTCTATACTATCATTCTCCTACTAAAAGGACCTCAGAATATTAGGTAAAAGAGCTGTACAGGCGAGGATCGGCTGTTTCTGTCTCTACTAATTCTCAAATCAACCCTCACGACACACACCTCCTAGTCACAGGGACACAAAATCATGATGTTGACTGAACTTTTTAGGTTAGGTTTAATGATGAAGGATTTAAAATTTAAAGTGGTCATATTGTATTATTAGGTACCTATATTATAAATATAGTAGGCGAACACGGTCAGATTTACCTTTAATGCAGAAAATGCAAAAGAATAATTGCCTCTAACCTATAACACTGAGAAAAAAAATAATTGAAAATATCTTCGTAAGGACTTACATATATACCTACACAAAAAAACCGCATGAGAGGAAGAGGAGTGTCTGACCACAAATCCCCTCGCCAATTCCAATAACTTAAGTCAAACCAACTTAAAACATTCTTAAAATACAAACTAACCTCAATACCAAAATTTTACGAATCTTTTAGCAACCATGTGTCTTCGAAGGGGTGGGTTGGTTAAGAAGACTTTAAATTTTATTTGGGAGACTTATATTTTAGAGACAATATTTGTTATTTATAAAACCGATGATAAACATACAAAAAGAAAAAGTTCCTCATTTTACGGTAACTTGTTCAGCTGTATCGTTTTCGTAAAAAAGGATGGCTCCGTTTGGTTAACCTACTAAACGCAATAGTAGTCACTTCTCTACATTTAAACAAAGACTTGCAGCATCTTTACTTTGGCGTATAATAGTGTGTATCAATAAAATACTGCTCTTGACCCGTTGCTATGGAAAGCTGTTTGATAGATCAAGTGAAGATCGATTTGATAGCCACTTCAGTTACAGAATGCCGTCTATAGCTTATCGATACGGAAACAAATGTCAAAATGATGGTGGAGTTGCTATCATGGAGATGACGTCATTTCGGTTGGACACTGACGATAGTGAATACAAAATTTGAATTCTGACAGCCGTTTGATGTCAACTTATTAGTTTCATAGCCATCGACACTTGTCATTCGAGTTAGTAAATAGGCCCGCTGGGCTTTGTCTACCCGCAAGGGAAAATACCTGATAGTATGTATGTATGTAAAACTATCAGCCCTCCCCGGCTACACCCGGACATGTACTATAGATACCTAAAAACCATCCTCATGAATAACTATCTATTGGTGAAAACCATAAGTAAATCCTTGCAGTAGAGTTTGAGTTTATCGCAAAAGACAGACAGACGCGGCGAGGACTTTGTTTTATATTACGTAGTGATAAAGGTCTCCGTAAATAAGATAAGACCTGAAACAGTACACTCTAATAGTCATTACATCGAAACAAAACATTGTCTCGTAACAAACAGTGTTCTTTTCGCGACACTTAATATTCCTCACTCGTAGTGATGGGGGCTCGCCATGGTCGGTATCGATTAACACGTAAAGCCTTATTTTACTGTGTTGCAGTTTATGGCACCATCACTGTCTAAGGACGTTGATGTAACAATGCTATGGAGCAGACAATGCTATGGAGATATTGCAAGGCATGTGTATTACGAAGTGCGTTAATTTTAATACACATACATTTTATTTTATCTTGTAATTAATTATATTTTTAGCAAGTAAACATGGAGTTTTTTTTTATTATTGTAATTGTCATTTAAATTTAACCAACTTAATAAATTATTAGTACCTATGCATGATTGCATGTATTTCATCTACAGACAGATGAAGAGAGTGTCTAAGGAGCGATTTAGTAAAAACTCTTTTTATTTCTATATATAGACTCAGGCAGTATATGTTTACAGTCAATTAATCGCAAATCATTTTCTCTCAAAGTACCGAATTTAAATGATTAGCATTTTATGTGATGAACCAAAATTGGTATACCTTATCACCTTCTAATTACAGATATCGCAAATAAATGAAAACTTTCACTTGACAACTCTAGTCAAAATATTTAGGTCTTTGATGATTTATAGGATGGCAAGTTACGACCGAGATGTCAATAGTCTGTTGATCTAAGCTCGAAGGGTCAAGAAGACTCGCTATGAATGGACATGAGGAATTCAAAAATTCTTGAATTGTTCAAATCCATCAAAAATTTACGGATAAATATTTGTTACTTTACTAAACCTTAAAAACTTTGTGATTTAAAAATTACCACACACGGGTAACGTAGCTCGCAGAAATTCGATGTCTGAAGCTCGTAAAAGCCATCTAATGTGCATCTAATATACTTAGGTATAGCTCAACGATTGTAATATGCACGCCACTGTATACACCGTCTTATAAAAGTAGCAATTGAAATAAAAAATAAAATAACTATGATGGAAAATTATCGGGTACTTTTTTATGATATAGGACGCCAAACGAACAAGCGGGTGCCTCATGGTAAGTGATCACCGCGACCCATAGACAACTGAAACACCAGTGGTGTAACAAGAATATTGCTGGCCTTTTAAGAAAACGTTTTTTGAAAGTTCCAATGTCATCGATCGATTTGGGAATACCGCCACAGAAAGTTGATTTAACATGGTATCCAGTAATAGAGTTGTGCGTTCATTTATGATTTATTTGATAGCCATGACTGTCCCAATGTTGGGCAAAGGCCTCTCTTTCACTCTTCCAAGATTCTCTAGATTGTGCTAGTGGTGCATTTGGTGGTTTTTAACTTTAGAGAATATTTCTCGTAGGTAGCACCCAGTATTGTATGTTAACGCTATGCAATAAAACACTCAGAAAGAAGGTAGACCATCAAGGATTTCTTTTAAAATTTCCAATTTTGCCGCAGATCTTCAGGCACTCAATAAGCTGCAATGCGGCCGAAATATTAGACAAATATAACAATAGCGATAATACAAATTTTAATCATCATCATCATTATCATCCTCCCTTTGACCCTCTTTGTACTACTAGAGCCATATATTAGCCAGAGAGTTAGAGGATTTGGCCTACACTCTCCACGCTGGCCAGACGGGTTGGAGAGGTCTCTTTGATGTTTATCATAACATCAAGGAGACCTCTCCAACCCGTCTGGCAGTCTTGGCTTTTTTAGCTTGTGTTTCCTAAGTCGCTTTTTACGACATCCACGGAAAGACTTGGAGTGGTCCTTATCTTCTGTGCCGGGAACCACACGGAACCATTGCAATCTATTTATAGCCGTCGAGATCAACAGAGCGAAAATATACGCAGACATCATAAATCCTGAATAATCCAGTGAGACAGGGAACTGTTCGAAATTTACTCATGCATAATACCATGGTTTGCTAATTGCAATCTAGGTCAGAAATACAAACTTGGTACCAGTTTACTGTAGCAAATTATTGTTTAGGTTAGATGTACTTAATCTAAATCAATATGGACACTTACATAAAACAAAATCGATTTAGTTGCACCAAATTATTGTTAAATAAATCAAGTACGTCAGGACCGATTATTATGATCTTAGATTTATTGGCTTTGTTGTCACCCCAAATAGCAAATATAATTAACTAGCTTTAAACCGCGTTTTCACTCGCTCGCGTATAATTTTGCCTTTTAAATGTGCCGAGTCGTTTATCGCAAATCCCACGGGAACCGTTCTTTTTACAGCATGAAAGGTACCCTAAATCCTTATTTCAGTACCCTGACCACACCCTGACTTATGTGTAGGTATGCCAGATTTCAAGAAGATTGGATTTGTAGATAAAGCGTGAAGAATTAACAAACAAACAAATAAACAAACTCACTTTCGCATTTTTCATATTAGTTGGGATATTTCGATGTGACGAGGAATGAAGTTCGCCGTGACAACTAGTCGGCATAATACTAAAAGTTTCTGACATAAATGCCTGAAATGCGGAAAATCGTGGCACTAAGTACCTCTGAAATCAAGAAATCAAAAATGTATTTGCCAAAATATAAGTACGTTCGTACTATGTTATCGAAGTCCGATGTCCTAATTCACGCCTCAAATATTGTATCAATCGCATCACGTGGGCATTAAGATATCTCGTGTTATTGGGGCTATAAAAATCCAGTATTTTCTACCAGTATCTGTAATTGATTAAATGGAAGTTTAAAATAGTGTAGTAACTCTTAAATCTTTTTGTACGGAGTGTTGATAGAGATTTGTCAAAAAATGTTAAATAAAAACTTCAAGGAAACTCGGATAGTCCGTATTTGATTAATTATACCTGTATGTACTTTTACCTAACTTATATATACTTGCCTGTCAACATGTATTAATAGCCGGTATGATTCAATAAACCCAATTGCTTTTTTAATTTTATTTTCACAAATGTCATAAAGTGTCTATAATGCGCTCAGAAACTGATCATCAATAGATCTATAATAATAATTATATTGTCTCTAGCCTTAGATAGAATATGGTTCGTATTTTAATTACGAACTCAAGAGGTACAAGTCTGGCATTGCTGGGTTTAAACGCGGGACCTTTTACTTTTGGGTTCGCTCTCAGATCACTGAGTGGATGTTTTTAGGGTTCCGTAGTAAACAAGGAACCCTTATAGTTTCGCCATGTCTGTCTGTCTGTCTGTCCGTCCGCGGTTTTACTCAGAGACTATAAGTACTAGAAAGCGGTAATTTAGTATGGGTATGTATATTAATCATGACAAAAAAGTGGTAGAAAAAAATCTTGAAATAATTTTTTTTTGGATTGCTCCCATACATGTAAAGTTGGGGAGTAATTTTTTTTCTCTACTTACCCATCGTGTGGGGTATCGTTAAATAGGTCTTTAAAAAATATTGTGAGGTTGAGATCGATTTAGGGATCCGTTTCCGAAATATTTGGTTTTAAAGTGCAAATTTTTGTTAGATGTCGGTGCCCCCCCCCCCCCCACTCTATCTGCTAAAAGGTTATACGGATACGTGAAAAAAAATTACAGCAGTAGTATATATACTGAAGTTGAAAGGAAATCTATCAGAGCTGAGTACTAAGTACAAACTCAAAAGTTATGGCAAAATGTAGGTACTCGAAAATTTAAAATTTCATACAATTTTGATTGTTTGATGTTTTGGTCGGTAAACTGTGAGGTGCGAGTATGAACAGTGTGAACTCAAAGTTGTCATTCGCAACTACGGAACCCTACACTGCGCGTGGCCCGACACGCACTTGGCCGGTTTTTTTTGTATGTATGTTCATTCCTTTCTCGAAACTACCTAACTTATTTGACATAACATATCGATAGAAGTATTTTGGTTGTCCGCACTATGTAATGTTATCTTGTTTATTATTGTTACAACCCTGTATCGGTAAAACATGGTTCATGTAGAAAAATGTGTATAAATAGTTTACACAGGAAATCTTATTCACCTAGTTAATTTAAGTAATGTAAGTCATTCGATGCTCATTAAATCATTTTGCATGCGGTGTTACATTGTCCAAAATACATTGGTTTTAATTTGATTTAGTCGAAAATAAATAGGTATGACTTATTGATTTATAAATTTCAGTTTCATTTGTTTTGAGATGAGATAATCCAGAAATTCATTACATCTTACATCCCATTTGAAGGAAAAACGTAATTATAGATATGAATCTTCACACTTTAACAACTAAATGGCTCAAAAGCCATCTATTATCAAAATAAAACTGTACAAACATATACCTTATGCATTTGAATAGAATACTTATAAAAGACGGTTTTGAAGTCGAGGGAAAAAATTGTACTGAAACTCCAATATCCGTCCGTGTGTTTGTCTGTCTCAGGGCTATATAGCACAATAGATATTTAGAAACATAAAAGGTAGAGACTCGTTTTTCACATAATCCGTGCATCTATTGCGCCATAACAACTAATAATAAAAATAAAAACCCGCTGTGTACTAACAGAGCCATATTTTAGCCAGAGAAGTATGAGAATTAGGCCTACACTCCCCACGCTGGCGGGTTGGAGAGGTCTATTTGATGTTTATAGGCTTTGTTTAGCTTATGGCGTCCTAGAACCACACGGCGTAAAAATAATATAGTATTAATAATTTAGGCTTAATATAATATAAACACAGTCCATGGTTTGCAATGGTACGGATGTTTCAGTACGCAAAGGTGAAGTCTAGCATACTGAACAGTTCAAATACCTGGCATCTGTACTTCACCTGTCCGGAAACATAGATAGCTACATCAAAGCCCGCATATCGACTGCATGGGCAAAATAGTGTGAGGTGACTGGTGTCATTTGTGACCCAAAAATGCTAAAATTGAAGGGACAGGTCTTGAAATCCATAATAAGAGTTGTCCAACACTTCAGTGGCGGCACAAGCAGGTGGCGACACTGTGAGTCACGGAGATGAATTTGCTGCGCTGGATGCGTGGAGTTTCGCGAATAGACCACGTAAGAAACTCCCGAATTCGCGGCAGCCTCCATGTCTGTGACGAAGCAGACAAACTGCAGGAGAGCCTACTCTGGTGCGACTCCATTTTTTGTACGCCGGCAAATTTCATTTTGAACAAATGTCTGGCCACGCCGGGTCCCGGCAGACGGAGGGAACCCAAAAAGAGTTGTATTGATGTCGTTAGGAAGGATAATGCGTGCCAATGGTCTGACAACCAATGCAGAAGACAGTTTGAAGTGGAGAGAGAGAAAAACCGGAATGCGGTTTCCGTGTCAACCGGAAATACCTACGCTTAGATGAGGGAAGGACGGGGCATAAAATTAACGTGTTTTTTTTTAGCGTGTTTTTGTAGTTTAATATATACGAATTTGAATCGCACATGAAGATTATTTTTATTTGTAGTATGAATCGTTGTTGAAATAATAATTGAAAATTAAAGTTTCTTTTTTATTTCAACATATTTCCAGCGGTATAAGGTACTTCTTAAGTAATAATAGATCCTTTATATAAATGACCGCCAAAGCAAAAGATGGTAATTCGGGGATAAGTATCTGTCGGGAAGACTGATTGAGGTGTCAGTCTACCCCGAGGTAAGCTTCCTTATTCGACCTCGAGGCTTTTGTCACACGTGAATGAAACTCATAGGTGAATGCCCTTTTAATACGTTTCAATTTACTTTTTAATTTATTTTGGAATTACTCCTTACTAGAATTTATTGAAACCAGCGGCAAATAAGAGTATATAATTAAGCACCCTTTGACTATACACTAAATAATCAAAGAAAGCACCCTATGGTTACACTTTGTCTTATTCCTTAACCGAACGGCTTAATGTCACTTCTTCAAGTTCTTGACGAGCTCCGTGGCGCAGCACAATACGCCGGTCTGGGACACGGATAGTCCCGGGTTCGATCCCCGGTCAGGTCGAGATGGAACATGATCTTTTTCAGATAGATCTGGGTCTTGGATGTTTATCAATATAAGTATCTATTATAAAATATAGTATCGTTGAGTTAGTATCCCATAACACAAGTCTCGAACTTACTTTGGGGCTAGCTCAATTTGTGTGATTTTCCGTATATATTTATTTATTACTTCTGAATAACAAAATCTATTACTGAATGGTAAAACTGCGAAGCACTGCTAAAAATAAAAACCATCGGATCACGTAGTACGCTAATAGCAGCGTTAAAATGTTGTTGCAGAGATCGTCTAAAAGGTGCTTAATATTCCCCTCAAAGGCAGCAGTCAACCTGCGAATAGTTTATACCTTGGAACATGGATTTTAAATATTAAGAGTACGATTTAATTTTAAACTTTGCGTGACCGTTTATAAATTTTTATTACTTTAATTATATCAATTGTATTTATTTACAAGCCGCAAATTTCGTCTACGTTAAATTAGGACTTCAAACAAGCGATTTCAACTCTCTTTTCAGCTCTGAATTTATCTAATTTTATTTCAGTCGGTGCGTGAAAAGCTACAGATATACGGGCAAGTTACTTCAGCATGTGACGTTGTATTAACTTTGAGGCAAAATTATTTGTAACAAAATATTTTATGTGGAATTACATTTACACAGCTAATAAGAGTCAACGAAACTATTACAAAAAAGGCTGCTCTTCTATCTACTCGTATGATCGTATCGTCTAACGATGACGCTGTAATTACCATCTCTATCAATAATACACTTTCCAAAGTTATTATGAGTAATATGGCGCCTTTATTAACATTTAAATAAAATAACTTCTTGTTGTAATTTTGTTTTAAAGGTATTTGTCAATCATATTTATAATCAACTAGCTGTTACCCGCGGCTTCACCCGCGTAATATAGCCTATGTCCTTCTCGATACCCTTACCTATGTGTATGCAAAATTTCATTATAATCGGTTCAGTAGATACGTCGTGAAAGCTTAACAAACAAACTCACTTTCGCATTTATAATATTAGTTGGGATATTAGTTGTAATAGTTTTTAATTTTCATGATATTATGCATTTTTATCATGTTAGTAAATGTTTGTAAATATTTTTAACAGCAGTGTCGGCACTATTAGGGTAAACGCTGTTGTCCCTCGAACCATCATATCAGCAAAATAAACAAACAACACTGGGTCCTTATAAAATTTCGGCATTTTCATACAAATTGCCGGACCAGCGGCAATGGAAATGTAAGATTCAAGATTCAAGATTCAATCGTTTATTTAATATAGGTTTCTTTGAACACTTATTAATTGTCATATTTGTGTTTACAATTTTTACAACAAAAAAAAATTATTGACGTCAATAATTACTTATGGCTAAGTTTAGGCCGCTTCCAAAGCGGAGTGCAGAAGAAGTAATTTTTTTGAGTTCCCAGCATTGGTCCCAAAGAAAAATGTTTTTCATTTTGACGAGCTGTTTTGATGATGTTCAACCTAACACCCAGTATTAAAACATATTTATTTCAATAATTATTATTGAACTGATAATCCATAATAATTCATATTGTTATTTTGAAGAGCTCCGTGGCGCAGCGGTCAACACGCCGGCCTGTGACACGGATGGTCCAGGGTTCGATCCCCGGTCAGGTAAAGATGAAAAACGATCTTTTTCAGATTCATCTGGGTCTTGGATGTTTATCTATATATTTATTTCTTATAAAATATAGTACCGTGGAGTTAGTATCCCATAACACAAGTCTTACCTAACCACGACTTTGGGGCTAGCTTAATCTGTGTGATTTGTCCGTATATATTTATTTATGTTATAATGGGTTCTAAAACTATTATCGAAGAAAGCAAAAATAACTACTTACTACTTCCATTACCAAGTATGATAAACAATTTGCTAAGAAAATAACGATAGTATTGTTTGTTTTTCGTATATTTAAGTGGCCAACACTGGTGTCAGATTTTTCAAGCTGCCTTAAGGCATCTGACATAGCTTATAACGACTGCCATCAACGATGACAGCCGGGACCAACGGCTTAACGTGCCTTCCGAAGCACGGAGGAGCTCGAGATATTTTTATGCCACTTGCGGTCACCCATCCAAGTAGGGACTGCACCAGGGGTTGCTTAACATACGTAAGCGCTCATAGAGCTCACACCGATTGGACCATCGGACTCCTCAATCCTCAACGATAGTATTGAGCATTCGTTTCAATTATTATCAGCAACCATGATAACTAAATACTATTTCAATAATATCTCGGTTTTGTTCTACTAACCTATTTTACCAATTGTTTGTCCTCTGATCTCTGCCTTCGTGTTGCTATTGATACGTACATACTATTACGTCTTTTTTCCTTGCGGGGTAGACAGAGCCCAGGTCTTTAATTATAAGGCCACGTTTAGCATGTTGGTAGGCTTGTTGGTGGAGAACGGAATCAAAATAGTGACGGGTTGAGAGGTTAATAAAGAAATAAACAACTGTTGTTCTATTTTTTTGCGAAGTAAATGTCCAATACCGGTTTCCTATTTTTCTAGCAACATAATTTGTGAAAATAATAATAAATATAAATATAAATAAATATATTGGGACATATCACACAAATTGAGCTAGCCCCACAGTAAGTTGTGAACTTGTGTCGTGGGATACTAACTCAACGATACTATATTTTATAACATATACTTATATAAATAAACACCCAAGACCCAGGCCAATCTGAAAAAGATCGTTTTCCATCTTGACCTGGCCGGGGATCGAACCCGGGACATCCGTGTCGCAGGCTGGCGTGTTGACCACTGCGCCACGGAGCTCGAGAAAATAAGATATAAAATTAACTATGTTCGTATGTGTTCGTGATAGTTGCCTCAATCTTTTACTTTTGCTAATGATAGAAACATTATTAAGTGAGCACATTCAGAAACGTTTTAAAGATTTTAACCACACAATACAGTAAAAGTTTTCGTTCAATGATTTCTTCACCGAATAATGGAGAGGCCACTAAACTATCATTAATGAGATCAAATTCTGAAAAAAAAATGAATAGGGTTTGCACTCTCTGACTACTTGAGCTTTATGATGATGAGAATTTAATATGACTATATTTGATCTCAAGACAAAACAATATACTTATTCGCGCTTGAGTGACTCCTTTTACGATTATAATGAAATGAGATTCTCGAATAATCTATAAAATCTTGCTAATATTAATATACTCGCAATGTAAGAGAATTATGCAGATCCATAGAGGGTAAGAAAGCAGCTAGCTATCTTTTAGTGCCCGCCCACAGAGAACAGCCGCAAGCGGCAAGCCATTTTCTTTTGACGGCAAACAAGTAAACGGGTCACCTGATGGTAAGTGATCACCGCTGCCCATGCACAACTACAACACTAGAGGTGTTGCCAGCTTTTTATTTTTCTCCCTGAAGAGAGGGAGGACGAGGATCGATAAGAGAGAGAGAGCCGGAGGTCCTCCGGCTCTCTCTCTTATCGAACGAAGCATAGCAGCGGTAAGATTGTGGTACTTCCCCGAACGAGCCGGCCTATTCATACTACTAGCAAAAGTAAATTCCGCCTGTGGCGTGGCTCTACCATAGCTAACACTATAGGTATAACTTAATTTTAAAAAGTCAGTAAACCCGTTGAAACAAATATACTCATAGTAGAGCAATAAGCGTCAATTGATTCACCAATATCATGAAGCCTTATCGGCACCGGGTTGGTGCGTGCAATAGAAATCAATGCTAAATCAAAACGAACAGCTTCGCGTTCATTATCAGTATAACCGTTATCACCATTGGTTAAAATCAATCAGATTATCTGACCGCGTTTGGGGATCCACTGGCCGGACTTGGAAATTACTGGACTTTCTGAACGTTGAAATGGCATCCAAATGATCTTTAATAATTTAATAATTATGTAATGTGTTTGGTAATTGATCTATCGATACTTTTAATTCCCGTTTTCAACATGCATAGAAGCATTTAAATGGTTTTTAAATAGCATTACAATGCTCGGTATATTATTAAAATTGAAAATAAGTGATGAAAAAGAATTCGCCACAGGCAGGATTCGAACCCACGAGTCTTAGGTCTGCGCTACCTGTGGCGGATTCTTTTTCAATTTTAATGCATACAAACAATTTTTGTTTTGTGAACAAGCTTGAAATTAAGAAAAAACAGAGCCGCTTTACATATTTTGAGTATAGGTATAGGTAGATCCAATCTGGCCAACGTGGAGAGTGTTGGCCAAATCCTGTCTGATCTGGCTAATATATGGCTCTGGTAGTATAGAGAGGGTCGTGCTCCTGTAGTGGAGACGAAAGAAGACCTGATGAAGTTGATGTTAGATAATCAATTTACTTTGTAACAATCACAGGGTTAAGTACAGGGTTACAGAGTGGCAAGGCTGGTAAATAGAGGTATTCTGGCTACGAGCAGAAGAGCGTGCTCATGCCAAGACAACATGGGGTTGCTCTTCGACTCACATGAGCCTCCATTATATGATGGCCCTTACATTGTGCCACCAGCTTTCAGAAATTTGCATTTTATAATTAGGTACTGACATTGTTTTTAAAAAGCAGTAATATAAATTAAGAAAACTTTGGTAGGTTGAACCGTGGTTGAAACACGTACAGAAACATTTACAAGACCTTATTTAAAGATATAAGATGTGGTTAAACACCTGCAGGGTTTGAACCGGTGACCTCTGGTCTATGTGCACCCTATGATTGCAGGTTAAAAACGTGCCCGCGTGATTTTTTTCATGGTGAAAAATCCACATGGGCATGACGCGGACAGGTTTCATTAAGATAGAATACAAAAATCCGATCTACTATTACAAGATTTCGTAATAATCGAATATACGATTTTTTTCCCTACCATTTCTCTTCCATGCTAGTTTGAGAAAAAGGGTAAAACATACTGGCTGCTTTTCTTTCCGCGCAGACCGTAAAAGCCGGTTAAGGGATTGAGCAAAATCAAAGGAATAGGCGATGTGGCTAGCAACCCATCATTTTTTTGATTTCCACCTTAACACCCACTAACACGCTAAATGTGGGCTTTGAGTTTACTGACCTTGGGCTCGTCTACCTCGCAAAGGATAAAGTTGTGATAATATGAATATTTATTGAAGATACGAATATACGTAAGACTCCTCATGTTCTTTTCGTTTACATGTGTGAACGTTTGTTAGTTTACATAGGTAGGTATACCTACCTAATAAGGTACACTGTACATTATTACGTGTTGTACATTTTTAGGACATTATGCCGTGATGGCTTTTTGTAAAATAGAAAACCGTCAGCAAAATGAAGCACATTGAAGTTCAAAATTCACTAGGCTGTCGAGTTTTATTATTTAATAGAGTGTTTATTTAATCGAAAGTTTATTTAATCGAATGGGAAAAATTACAAATAAAAATAACTAAGGAATTGCTTAAATTATGACGGAATTAGAGACAATGGTTTCGTGAAATGCAATTATTTCTTTAAATTAAAGGCTCAAACGTTAAAAAAACTTCAACAAGTTTCCTTTTCTAACATCTACGTACTTTTTGTAAAATTTATGTTCAAAGTGGAAAATGCCTTTCAATAGCCCGTAATATAGTACATTTATCTTAATTGTGTTAATATGCATACGATATTTGAGCATAAAGCTGTAAAACAATTGTAAAGGTCACCTATTGTGATTCGGGAAAGTACGGTCCGTAATACTTTGAATTCACTTGTTTGAGTTCATAGAAGTATTCTAGCAAATTGAATTTTCCTTTCACAGATATAAATACAATAAGAGAGAGACATTTTGTGTGATATGCAAACATTTTGTACAATACCCAGGGCAATCCCTTAACCAGATTTTGTTTCGGAAGCACAGGTTCTATTTAATTCTTTCAGAAAAGAAATGTTATTGGTTTTTTGAGAGATTTTAAAAAACCTGTTCACAATTTAGACCTAATTCTGAATCCTACAACAATATCTTACATAATTATAAAACTATATTTTTGGACTACGTATGAACAAATAAGTAGTATTAGTGACTGATACACATGCCGTACTCTCTATTTCAAAAACGAATGAACCAATTTTAATCTAACTTGAACTGTTTTATAAGATGGATTATACCTAGTCCAGCAAAAATAATTTTAACAATTCGACTTACAGCTTCAGAGAAAAGCATTGATAAACATTAAAATATGCAAAAATACTTACAATTAAGTATAAAATTTGGCATACACGTTTAAAAGCTAGAATTGATAATCTCTTTTTTTGAAGTCGGTTGATAAAATAAACCTCTTTATGAGACCTAGACACCTGGTGGGCAAAAAGGTAGGTGTGAGAAGTTCCTCAGATGTTCACTTCTTACTTTATTTTTTTATGTTTTATTTTTCGTGTGTGTAAGTGGCCAACACTGGTGTCGGATCTGACATAGCTTGACGACCACCATCAACGATGACAGCCGAGACCAAGGGCTGAACGTGCCTTCCGTTCCGAAGCACGGAGGAGCTTGAGATAATTTTATGCCACTTGCGGTCACCCAGCCAGGTAGGGACTGCGCCCAGGGTTGCTTTACATGCGGAAGCGCTTATAATGCTTACATCGACAAGGTCATCGGTTCTTACATTAACGCATCTACCTCAATTCCCATGAGGTGGGGAAATGAGGTAGGTGCGAGAAGTTCCTCAGACGTAACGTAATTCCTCTTTATATTAATAATAGCTTGTTATGACACTGACGTATCGATCTCCTAATTGATAGTCCATTCTCGTCGCCGAATGAAAAGGATGATGAAAGATGTCGGGATGGGATTGGATTTCTAAAGGGTGTTTTGTTTATGCCGTGGGTAGACAATGAAAACTTTTATACAGCTGTTACATGATATCGAAGCACAGACAATAGCAAAAGAGTACTGACTGAGATTAGTATTTTATTACCTTGGGTGGTTTTTAAGTTTATAATAATTTTATAATTTTTTTTGTTTGTTGATTTGATTGTTTGTTTGCATGGCTCCAAAACGACTAGACTGATTTTCGAAATTCTTTCACTTATAGAAAGCTCATTTATCTGCAGGTGACATAGGTTATAACTTACGCGCACTAAGTCAAGAGAAAATTGCTAGTCTTTGATAATGAGAACGTACTTATATGAGTTATTTGATATTTATCTCTGGTTAAATAAGTATATAATGTTATGTCGATTTCTTTACTATTATTTTATTATAATAGGTTCCATGTGCAAGGCACGTGTTTGTATATTTTTACGGGTCAAAGGCAAACTGATTTTATCAAGGTACTTACTCTAAAGAATTTTTGCAAACTTACTAAACGCTACAAAGTTTCCGACAAGAATGTGGATAAATAAATCAAATCGAAGTTTCGGCTCCGTCGCCAGTTTCTTTAATAAATCAGGAACTGGAAGGTGACAAAGACAAAACTTTCTTGTTGTTTATTTAATAGCCATGGCTGTCCCAATGTTGGTCAAATGCCTCTCTCTCACTCTTCAAGAATTCTCTAGCTTATACTAGTGCGTGTCAGTTCTTATTAAATTAGTTCAGTTTAAATTCATTTAAATATGAAGCAAAGTTTACTCTTTTGCGACGAACTGAACTAATTTAATATGAACTGACACGCAAAAGAGTACCCAGTACTAATAGGGATTGGATTAATTGATATTTCGCGGGCATAAGCTAGTTGTAAATACAATTAGCTTTTCCCCGCGGCTCCGCTTGCATCAATCTCGATCCCTCGGGAACACTACGTTTTTTCTGGATGAGGGGTAACCTATGTTCTTGTCCATAGTCCAGAGAACGTGTGTGCAAAATCTTATCAACGGTTAGTTACGCCGTGAAAGCGTAACAAACAAACAAATAAACACTCACTTTGGCATTTATACACCGCCCGTGTGGTTCCCGGCAGAGTAGAATAGGATCACTCCAAGTCTTCCCGTGGATGTCCTACTTAGAGGGCGACTTAGGAAACACAAACTAAACATCAAAGAGACCTCTCCAATCCGTCTGGAGAGGGGCGAAGTGTAGACCAAATCCTCTGACTACTCTGGTTAATTTATGGCTAAAAAAGACCTGATGATGATGGCATTAATATTAGTTGGGATTGGGATAAGACTTCACAATCGAAGGATGATTTTAACGACGTCTTTGGCCTAATAGTTATCTTCCCAGGCTGTCACAATAGGCCCCAAGTTCGATCCCACCCAGGTCATGGTTAAGATTTAAATTATCTTTTTCAGATCGATCTGGGTCTTGGATGTTTATCTAAACAGGGTTTAAAGCGCTTTTCATATGTCATCTCCATCACTCGGTACGCTTTGGTGTCGTCTCCCCATTTCATTTAAGACTTTCTAAACGAACTTTTGATTCCGAGGGAGAAAATAACGCTACGTAATTGTATTTATTTCAAAAGTTTGACTACATAATGAGAAAATTTTAATTATTCCTGTTTACTTAAAAGTTGGGGAAAGCAATTGTAATCGACTTTATGATTTTCTGCCTGTGTGCGTTTCTTTCCACACAAGACACCGACAAGAGCCACGCTCGTAAATATCAAAGGTGTGTTAGTTGGGAATCAACACATTAATTTCAGTAGATGAATTATATCGCTACTATTATTTCTCAAGCAAACTTAACTAAGCCACGATACGCCTCACGTGGACTGGTTGGGCAAACAGATGGCATACTAAATAGACAACATCTGTTTTCATCTCTTCCATCAAATGAAATTTCAACTGTACATTAATTGCATAAATTTTGAATTTAATAGTTATATATTCACTCAACTTAATGTTAAAATACAATCCATAATTATAAACAAACAACTAATCGTTTTAACAACATTTTTTTACTTTTTAACTTTCACCAAAGATACCTAGAAATTATTAAAAAAATACAGTTGACTGTAGCTCTTGTTGATACGCATTTGACGAAACTTCGTTCACGAACTGTAACTCGGAAACTCACTACACCTGTGATAGGTACATTTACAGGAGATCGAAAAACCATTGTTACGTCAAAAATCATCTCATACGAAATATTGCCAGGCCGAGTCTCCCCAGGAAACGTCAAAGGTGCATTAACACCCACTCGGTGTATGAGTGTTATAAAATATAGTATCGTCGAATTATCAATCCATAACCCTAGTCTAGTAACTTACCTAGGATTAAGCTACATCCGTGCATTTTGTCCACATCTGTTTTTTTATATATTTATCTTACCGAAAGTTTTTCGAATACGTAAAAAGCAACGCAATATTACTATCATTATCTTAATCCTTTTAGTAAGAGACGTCGCATGGCATCGGCTTTAGCCGGTCAGAAAAAATTGCATACGGATTAAGAGAGCGTTTTCCATACAAATGTATTTCTCTATTTTCTCGCTGAAAACTACTTCTAGAGGCACAATTCTTTTAACATACAATCTATTACTAAAATAGGTAAGTCCCTATGTTTTATTTTTTTCTAAAAACCTGTATAAAAGAAAAAAAAACCGGCCAAGTGCGTGTCGGGCCACGCGCAGTGTAGGGTTCCGTAGTTGCGAATGATAACTTTGAGTTCACACTGTTTACACTCGCACCTCACAGTTTAACAACCAAAAACATCTAACAATGAAGCTTGTATGAAATTTTACATTTTCCAGTACATTTTATAAGTTGGTTGCCTATAACTTTTTAGTTTGCACTTAGTACCTAGCTCTGATAGTTTTCCTTTCAACTTCAGTATATATACTACTGCTGTAATTTTTTTCACGTATCCATATATAACCGTTTAGCAGATAGAGGGGGGGGACACGTACCTCTAACAAAATTTTGCACTTTAAAACCAAATATTTCGGAAACGGATCCCTAAATCGAAAAATGGTGTTCTCAACCTCACAATATTTTTCAAAGACCTTTTTAACGATACCCCACACGATGGGTAAATAGAGAAAAAAAAATACTCCTCCACATTACTTGTATGGGAGCTACCAAAAAAAAAATTTTTTTTCAAGATTTTATTCTACGACTTTTTTGCCATGATTAATATACACACTCATACCAAATTACAGCTTTCTAGTACTTATAGTCTCTGAGTAAAACCGCGGACGGACAGACAGACAGACAGACAGACAGACAGACAGACAGACAGACAGACATGGCGAAACTATAAGGGTTCCTAGTTTACTACGGAACCCTAAAAATGTAGACACGGTTTTTTTTTTAAAAATTAAAAATATGGGCATTCCTATTTTAGTACTAGATTTTATGAAAAAAAGAATTGTGGCTCTAGAATCAGTTTTCAGCGAGAAAATAGAGAAATACATTTGTATGGAAACCATATTGAAAAAATACTGCTAGTATACGCTCTTAAGAGGGTATACTAGCAGTACGTTTTCCATACAAATGTATTTCTCAATTTTCTCGCTGGAAACTGCTTCTAGAGGCACAATCCTTTTTACATACAATCTATCTCTAAAATAGGTATGTCCCTATGTTTTATTTTTTCTAAAAACCTGTTTAAAAGAAAAAAATATTGTGCAAAAACAGTTTTTTTGGAAAAAATAAAAAATAGGGGCATTCCTATTTTAGTATTAGATTTTATGAAAAAAGAATTGTGGATCTAGAATCAGTTTTCAGCGAGAAAATAGAGAAATACATTTGTATAGAAACCGTATTGAAAAAAATACTGCTAGTATATGCTCTTAAGGGTGTCGCTAATCCCATCCCATTCGCACCGGCTCGGCGCGGACGACGCGACGCGACTAGCCGGCGGCACGTCAGCTTTTATTTCGTAGACATAAAGGTTTTTACCGGCTAAAGCCGAATTCGCATGTATAACAGAGGGGAGTCTCTAAAACAGACCTGTTGGTAATTTAAGGGACTTTTTCAGATAAGTACTTTCGAAAAGAATAGGTATGTAGCAAAGTTTTGAACTTGTCATTCTATTGAGTTACTTATTTAAAAATCGGGCGCCGGAGCTGAAACATCGATTTTATATATT
The DNA here is from genome assembly GCA_963082605.1 of Rhodophaea formosa. NCBI lineage: Eukaryota > Metazoa > Arthropoda > Insecta > Lepidoptera > Pyralidae > Rhodophaea > Rhodophaea formosa. The sequence goes on along the minus strand of OY720203.1, from coordinate 12,215,999 downwards.
TTTCTACATTCTCGTCGAAAATTTTGTATCGTTTATACTATGCTCACAGAGCAAGAAATTCCAATGTAGCTTGTGAAGGCGCGAGCAGCGAGACACTCCTTGGTCTGTGCTAAATTAAGAACCCGTCACGAAGTCATAGATTGCGTCTTACCGCTTATCTGCCTTACCTTATTCTTTTATCTGTGTTCGGCACAATATGTCTTTTTTTTTTCAATAAATTACTGTTCCGCGCCAGTATCACCATATTCTCCGAATGATCTGATTCATGATTTCTCCGAAATATAGACGCAATTTGCGCCATACAACCAAAGTCTATACATTTTGACAGTTAGTTTAGGAGCAATCGTAATAAAAGCCACTCGTGAGAGTTGACATCCCCATTGCTGATAGTATGAAAAATAAAGATTTAGTGCAAATTCATGTTCATTCAATCTTAAGTGACCCTGTTCCTTGCCATGAGTTTGAAACAAATTTTTAAGTGAATTATTACAAGTTAGACTAAGATAATGATCGAGCGGCTCTACTGGTGGTCTAACCTCGCACGCCATTAGGCTTCCTTGCATCAGTTTGGTGGAAACGCACCTTAATGTAAGTACTTGGCAGTGGCGTCTCCCGTCATATTTGATTGATTACCGCACAGGCAAATCAATTTTCTTTCGTGATTACCTTGGCCAAGGTTAGGGTAGCTGACTTTGCATCTCCGGTTGGATTAGTTTGATCAGTTAATATAAAAGTTGATGAAGGCTTCAACTTAAAAGGGGTTCAAGGTAGGGAAATGTAACTCAGAACCTTATGGTCTAGGGTAATGAGGACTATCAGAGGTGCTTATCAAGAGTTGGGAGAATCGAAACATTGACTCCTAGTTTTCCCCGTTCAATTGATATAGAAATTATGGTCTAAACACTGTCGAATCAGACATGAAGAGATGCAATAAATGTGGTTTTAATATTTCTGTATACTTAGGTACTTATATAATTAAGTTTTATTTCTATTAACTGTGGTACGTTTTATCGGGCTCCTCAAAATACAGAATGTCAACGACAGAAGAAATATTAAGGGTAGGCAGTCGATAATTTGAAGAGAAATTAGGCTACCTTCGGCTAGTAAAACATGGTAAGCTGGCCTGGCACGTTGTATGCAAGAATTTACTGTGATTTAGGCCTTATTGAGTTATATGCCAAAATTTTAAGTGAAATTAAATTTTAAGTAAGTGAGATGTCCTGCCCCATTAAATCATGGATATGTTCATGTCCATGTCATGTCCCTGTTAAAGGTTATAAAATCACTGTTTCTATCTCTACCAAGAAGATTTAAGTCTATAGAGATCTCCACCTCCATACACCAAATTAAAAGACACATTTTTGTAGTTGAAGACGACTCGTTTGCATAGAGGTAAGATAATTTATGTTTATACTCGTATGTCCTATAATTCTTTTCGTACCATTTGTATGAAAGGAGAAAGATTATGTTTCTAAATCTGTATCTTACATAAGTAGATATCTGCAGTACGAAAAGAAATAGAAGTCATGCGAAATTTTTTCAAGGTCTAAAACGTTGACTGCCCTTTGTCGTGTATACGAAATGTAATATGCCATCAAAAACAATACTTGTGAAAAACCCAAGTCTCGCTACTCTGTTCTTCTACCGTAAAAAGTTGTGAGATCCATGTAATACCAACTCGGTAAATTTATTAAGTCCCTAATAAAGTGACCTTTTGTCTTAACTTATTACGTAATTAGCTAACCTAACAGTATCTTATTGTGACCATATTAAAGTTAAAAAATCTTTTATCTATACATATAATAAAACAGTAAAAATATTTTGTCTGTACATTTTGTATTTTTGACTGAAATGGATAGTAAGAAAACAAAAAAATATTTTTTTAATTTCTTGTCTGTCTGTCTGTCTGTCTGTCTGTCTGTCTGTATGTATGATCACGTTTATCTCCGGTAATATTGGACGAATGAAACTTTTTTGCTGTATAGCTATTAAGCCGGGGCAACATATAAGGTAGAAATAATTTTGGAAAATGGAACACCTGATGCAGCATCATAATGTTCCAGCTGAACTATAGAAAATATAAAAGTGGAGCCTTAGCAAAACTTGTTAAGCCTGATAAGCATTTTTGCTGAGGTATAAAAATTCTGAGATTTGGAACACCTCATGCAGAATCATAATAGTCCAGGTAAACTATAAAACATACATAAATGACGCCTTAGCAAAAGTTGTTCAGCCTGATTAGTATTTTTTGCTGAGGTAAAAAAAGTTTAAGATTTAGAACATCTGATACACTACCATGTAAAATTTTATATCGAGAATTTTACAGAGTCACACTTTCCACTGGGATAGATAGAGTGTGTAGAGTACGATTAGCTCATATTACTGGTGACCGCCCAGCGACAACGGTCCCCCTTTTGGCAACGTAGTTTTCAGCCCATACGGCAAAACATGAGAGTTTGCTGTTTCTCCAAGCCTTGAACACACAGGCAACGCCTAAAGCCGAGGTCCGTCCCTCCCGAAGGCCCTTTGGAGGTGTGCGATAGGTTGAGGGCACTCTGCCCATACCTCAAAGTTTGGTGAAGTAGCGCAAGCTGACTTGGAGATAGCTATATTAGTCTTCTTCTTATAGTGTCGGTGGCTCAAAAAGTCTAAAAGAATCCTATATTTTATCCCTCCAGTATTTAGCAACAGCCAATGCAGTGCCATACAATTTTATAACACTGCTACATACAAGTATTTTTTTATGTATGTTTAGTTCGTATTGAGGTATATTAATACCGAGTCGTAAAGTCCACGCGAACGAAGTCACGGGCATCAGCTAGTGTTTAAATATAACCCTCGACATACCCTCAAAGGGTCGACTTAACCCATCAATATGAACAACTATTGCTATGGGATCAATGTTGGGAACTCAAAAAAATCTACATTTTGATACAAAAGTGTTTTGCCGCCCGGGCGAAATGTATAGGAAAGAAAAAAAAATTGGGTTCCCAACATTGACCCCATAGGAAAAGTTGTTCATATTGACGGTCTGAGACCCCCTTTAAGTGTATATCATTTCACACTCTGTATGCATATGCACTTTGACTTCAGCAAAGTAACGCCTAAATCAACTCTATATCTATGTATACTCAATACTCATATACCTACTCTCTACACTCCACAAACACTCAGTTCAAAAGCTTTGACAAGATATTCAGACAGTGAAACATAAGAAACACGATCGCGTGGACTAAAATAATAAGAAAAGGGATTCTTCGTGTGAAGTTTCATATCCCTAAGGGTTACCTGCCTCGAAACCGCAGAGGAAAAGTACTGTGTCTATACAAATTCTTGAGGATCGAAGCGTCCCCATAGAGTTTTATAAAAATAGTTTGAAACTTGGCAAAATATGTTACAAAAAATCTTGACGACATAAAATAGGTATATTTGTAACTTTTCATTTTGTACTTCGATCACGTATTTTATACATAAGTACTTTTATATACCTAAGTACGCAAACATGTTTTTAACTTTCTAGAACACTGACGTCCACACAAAAGGGCAAATTTTTAGATTTTCATTTGACAGTATTTTTATACAGTGTGATATAATGGATGGAATTCTACTATTCGGAATTTTACAGCTTTTAGAATTATGAAAACGGGATCTACAAAATCTGAATAAACAAATTTAAGTTTGTCGTATATAACTAACCGTGTCGTATCACACAGTGTAAGTATCCGTCTAGAAGGTACCTATGGACCTAAAACGTTTATTTAATAGGTACTTACAAAAAGATATATAAAATAAAGGCTGAAATTTCTTGTCTCCAGACCAAAGTTACTTTCAATATCATAAATTGATCATGCCCTTTTAGCCATTACGTCACACTTTAAAACCTCACTACACAAAGGACTACTGATACACGATCCAAAGCAACAATTTTGTTTAGGTACCTGTTTATTATATGGTAAAAAAATCAAAATTAAAGATTGAACATACTTATTTTCAGATTTATTTTAAGAAATACAGCGCAAAAAATTTGTTTTCGCGAAAAAGCTTCAAACGTAAAAATTCACTAAGAAAAAATAAAAAATAAACATCAACTGCTGTAGATAATTATCAGGAGTAATTTAGAGCCTCCTAAAACAATGTAACTGGTTACTTCTTTGTTAAGGTAATTAAGGTTCTTACTTCGCCTCTATCGTTAAGTTTTTCATGAACACGATTTCTCTGTTAAACCTACTTGGGGTTTCCAAAAGGAATTCCATAATATTTATCAAAGGAATCTACGCAGAGGGCCAATTTTTCATATCTGGCTTTTGTTTGAATGAAGTATTTTATTTGCTAGGTTTACGTGAAAAAGACTCATAAAAAGCATTAGAAGATCAGGTTTCTACGTGCCAACGATGAATATCGATGTACCTAGTTCTTTCTCTTGATGTTGGTAATTCGAATTCTGAAATGTTATTATAATATTAGGTCAGGAGTTTATGTATTTATGTATAAAAAAGTCATAACATATCTATGGTTTTGTTGTACGTACCTGGTTGTATTTGATATTAGAAAACACGTATTCAAGAAATATTTAAAAAAGTAAAAAAGCATTTTAACATATACTTTTCGTGAAATGATGTGCTAAATGGTACTTTATCCACGCTCCTGTATAGGAATATACCGTGAAATTGACATTAATACTCTTATTGATATGAAAAAATAGCCTTATAATGTGTAGGAGTGAATGAAAACGTTAGCTTTGTCCCAAGGGATGGCAGGCGGTCGGCAAGGCCACAACGGTGACGGTAAACAAGTCATATGATTATATAACATTTCAAGATATTGGGTACTAAATAAGTTCAATCTTTTAGATTTATACATGTATATTATATATGAAAGATTTGATTGTTTGTTTGTTTGCATTGAATAGGCTGTGAAACAATGGACCGATTTTTCAAAATTCTTCTCCCATAGAGAACTAATTTATCTGCGGGTTACATAGGCTATCATTCACTAGAACGAAGTCACGGGAAAATTGCTAGTACGTATTAATTTCATCTTTAAACAGTCTGTACGTATGTTCATAACTATAAATGTAACAAGCAATCCGCTACGGCTTAGCCCGTGGTACATGCTTAGCCTATGTCACTCAGGGATAACTACCCAACGATGAAAGATTTTTGAAATCAGTCCAGTAGTCCTTGAGACAAAACAAACTTACAGATTGATCTTATTGTTATTTGGTGTATATTTAATCTTTTAGCATGGAAGATATAGCGGAATATAAAAAAAAAAAAATAATTTTTAATTTCGACCTGGTTTCCTCGAATTCTCAATATATCAGAATATAGATCTCGATGGCGTGCAATTGAGGAGACCTATGTCCAGCAGTGGACGAGTATAGGCTGATGATGATGATGAAGGGCGATCCAAATTTCTGCTTTAAATAACCGCTTTGATTAATAACGTCACTGGAAACATGCATGTTTGAACCAGTTAAATTGAACCCTATATCAATGAAATAAATGATGTTGTATGTGGTACAATGTTTCATATTAATTCACGTAGTACCTACCTAACTTAATATCCTTTTGATTTACCATTAAAGCGGTAATTTGCTAGCCGCATTGGCTGTAATATATTTAATAAAATGTTTGTCTATTACCGCAACAGGGTTTTATAAACTGTGTGCGCTAGTCAAGCATTGGGTACATTCTGAGTTTTTTTTTATTTTCCCAGACCAGACCAGAAGGAAAAATCTCAAAGGTGAAAAATTCACCTTCATAACCCTTTGGAGGCTTCCAACACCCCGTGACAAGAAAACTTCCATACGAATCTTACGTAACAAAACCAGCCAAGTGCGTATAGAGCCACGCGCAGTGTAGGATTCTGTAGTAGCACGTCATTTTGTACGTTGGTTGATTATACTCTTTGGCTTCTAAAACCTTTGTTATAATACTAAGGCCCTGAATTTTTTCACATACCCCTATATAACCATTCAGCTTGCAGAAAGGGTTTCTTGTTTACAACGGAACCCTTAAATAGCCGTCATTCGTTTCAGACGTCTTTTGTTTTTTGTCCGTCAGGATTTACTTCTCAACAGATTTCAAATGTACATTTAATTTATTTTTGCGTTAATTAAAATATGTTTACAAATAAGTCTGCTTAAGAAAAGAAAACTGCTTTTGTATTTTTTGTTTACGTATTCTGTTAAGGTAAACAGACTAGTAATTAAAAATCTAGCGAGGATCATAACGTAGCTGGAGAGCATGACGAAAAATTCGTGTTGATCATTCAGGCACTGTGGTTACTCCATGAACTCATAAATGTTACAGTTTAAATTAATAGTATTCATTATGATGCAAGTACGGTAAGCTGGGTATTATAGTCCAGGTGTTGCACTCGGCTTCGCCTCGTGCCTGAAATAAATCGATGACTATAATAAATAGCTTACTGAGTACGAGCATCATACGACGTTTTTCAATACATTTGCAAATACCATATTCTAAAACCAGATTGCAGTTCAGCAGATACGGAATTTACAAAAGTGAAGAATTAAAGTAGTTTGCAAAAATAAATTTATGATAAACAGGTAGGTACATCATATATATTATCTTTAGGTACATTCGGATATTTTTTACAAAAAAGGACCTACAACCAAATTGACAACCTTTTCCTTTTTAGAAGTCAGTTTCCATCCATCCATAGCAGCTTTTATGTTATCCTTTTCAGGACATAGGCCTCCTCCATATCTTTCCATTTTCGTCTCTCCCGTGCCACCTGCATCCAGTTTCGGCCTGCGTGATGCTTGATGTCGTCCACCTAACGAAGTGCTGGACGTCCTCGACCTTGCGGGTTGGCCCATGGTCGCCACTCCATAACCCTTCTGGTCCACCGATCCTGGGTCATCCTAGCTATGTGTCCTAACCCAAACCCACCAACTTTGTCAGACTCTTTTCTTAGTTGATCTATCATGACTTTCATGTCGTCGATACTATCTGACAGGAGAACAATGTCATCTGCGAACCTCAGGTGACTCAGTCTTACACCGTTAATATTCAGCCCTTTATCTTTCCACTGCAGGTTTCTGAACACATTCTCTAAGGCTGTCATGAAAAGTTTCAGTGATATTGTATCTCCCTGGCGGACTCCACGGCTCAGTTGAAAGGGTTTGGTTAATTTGTGCAGCCGAACCGATGAAGTGCTGTTTTTCTGCAGATGTTTGATGAGTTTGATGTATATTTTATCGATTCTGCAGTCAGCTAGAGATTTTTCAACATCAAACGTATTCTCGTAGTCTACGTAGGCGATGACTAGCGGAATACGATATTCATGGCCTTTTTCAATCACGGTTTTTAATGTCTGCAGATGATCATTGGTTCCAAAAACCAGAACGGAAACCGGCCTACTCACATGATTGGTAGCCATCAAGCTTATTGTGGAGTCGGTTGACAATAACTCGAGTAAAAAGCTTATAAATGTGTGACAGTTGACCTATTGGCCTGTACTTATTGGCCTAAGAAGTCAGTTTAAATAATCATATATCACGAATCAGAAAAAAGTTTTCATGCTGAACATGAAAACTTTTTGCTCAGATTTAATGAAAATGTTTCAATTGTGCATCTGTGCCGTTGCCATTGGGTTATTGAGCAGTTGTGATTGTTGCAAAGTAAAAAGACCTAGTCCCGTAAATATTACATTGCGATCCAAGTTTCGATGTCATAAGGACCTTATTATTAGTAAATGTTTTGAAAAGAGTATTTATGGCACAACGAAAATAATTTACGTATAATTATTATAACAAAGGCATTTTTCCGACGGCTGGAACTCCGCCTACGTTACAGCGAAACTTCTGCAAAATATCGATCCTATGCCTCCGCATCCGCATCCGAGTTTTAAAGGTTTTTCAAAACTATATAAATATAAAGATATATTTCTCCATAATATAACTATAGTACTATACAGTATTAGTCTATACTAATACTACACAAAACACAAGCAAGACTTGCTTAATGTATACTATTATTTTGACGAGCTCCGTGGCGCAGCGGTCAAACGCCTGCCTGCGACACGGATGGTCCTGGGTTCGATCCCCGGTCAGGTCAAGATGGAAAATCATCTTTTTCAGTTTAACCTGGGTCTTGGATGTTTATCCTGTTATAAAATAAAGTATCGTTTAGTTAGTATCCCATAACAACAAGTCTTACTTAAGAACTTACTTTGGAGCTGAAAACTGATTTTTTAAGTATGTTGCGATCTCGTCTTTAAAGCAAAACGGATATAAGTTCTTCTTTTTCATTATTTATTCTCTCTATGATTAAAATTAAACTTTCCGTAAATCCAATATCCAGTCCCTTTGTCGAAGCAAAAGTATCCAGCAAATATAAAACTATTGCTACTCCACTGCAACATCGTCAGAGTGTACTGCACATAATGCATAAAGTACTTACAGCCCGAATCAAACTATGGCGGCTCGGATATTAGGTAGCTGCGATATACCCCACCTCCCCGCGCGCGCCCCGCTGAACCTAATATTGTGTACAGCGCATCGACTCGCGCGATATTCCGTGCCGCCATAAAGTTTGATTCGGACTGTACTTAAGGCGAAGGGCGAAGTAAATTTACACACTAGTGCCACCCAGCAATTAATTCTATAAGACCTAAATCACTACAAATTTAAAAAATGTCATAGCTGAATGCCCTAGTAAATTACTTGTACTAAATTGGTACAAGTTTTCACTATTTATTCGATGAATTAAGAGAACGAATTATTACTGCCAAAAGTGGCCACTTTTGGCGGTAATAATTCGTTCTCTTAAACTTAGATTGTAAAATCTATGAAAGTAACAAAAAGAATACTACAAGTAATTTACTAGGGCAATCAGCTATTAGATTTTTTTAATTTGATTTGATTTAGGAGTAAATGAATTAATTGCTGGGTGGCGCTAGTGTGTGAACTTACTACGCCTTAAATTAAATACGGTAATTTATGAATTTAAGTAATTTTTCTAAGTTTATTCTATCAAGAAATCGAATTGTTATTATCATTTATTTATAATTATTAAATCAGTATTTCCAACCTTTAGAATTTACTTTAATTAATACTAAGATTTTATTTATGAAATAACTCAAGAGGAAACTGTGTCCTCGGCTTTGCTGGAACATGCACTCATATGTCTATGAAAATTAAGACCTATTTGCATAAATGTAGTAGAAATTAGTTGATGCAATTTATGGATTTTAGTTTTTTTAATGAGGCTGGCGACTGACTAGTGCTAGATATTGCGAGTCAGCACAGTGTTTAGCCTAAGTTCGATGATAGTAGATAGACCAACATGAGATTAGTCGAGCAGACTGACTGGGGGATTTCGCAAAATGTCACTGTTTTATCCTAAGTCAGACGACATCGTAGAGGCCAGTAACTATGTGGTTTCAACACGATGTAGTCCCATTCCATAAAGTGAAACGATTCAATCGCTGTATGAGGCATTTCGTTTAAGTGATCAGACTCAATCTTTTGACACAATACTATCGAATCTTATTTCTATTCATAGTGTTCTTTAAAGGAAAAACTTATAGAAAAGTTACACATTAAAAAACTAATGCATACAAAATTAATAAAATAAAATTGTACGCTTTAACGTTTCATTGGATTCGGCTACATTTAGGCAAAGAGTAAAAAGAAAATGTGTAGTAGGCGTAAGGAAGCCCAAAAGTGTTTTCAATAGATAGGGTCTTTAAAAATGACAATGAGGTTCCTAAAACCATTTTTTCTCAAAGTCAATCGTTTGAAAGATATAGACACTAGATAGTGGTAAAACACCTTCACATATAGGTACTGTAGATAACAATAAATTGGGTTAAGCGAGATATAATTAGTGGTTTTTGAGATATAGCACATTTTCATAAAACGCAAATGGACTTTGTCATTCTGTCCGGGGATCAAACCCGGGACCATCCGTGTCACATTTCTGTTGACCGCTGCGCCACAGAGCTCGTCAAAATATAACCAAGAAAATCTATCACAGCTAAGTAGGGTTCACAGGCAAAGAGTTATAGTCGACCAACTAATTAAATGACGTGCAACTACCATTAGCGCGAGGCCCGATATGGACTTGGCCGTTTTTATTTTGTCAGTAGTACCAGCTTTGACTCGCGGCGTTACTCGCTTGATTACTTATTTCTACAGGAACCCTACATTTTCAGTAGTGAACTATGTATAAGATATCGGTATATATACCAACTGGTATTTAAGAAACCCCCTTAATATTAAAATATCAAGCAAATCACGTAATACATATATGTATGTCTCACACAGACAGACATGCAGACAAAAATTTCTGAAATAGACCATTTGTTTTCTGTATCGATTGTTGCATAATGGACTTATTTATATAGAAATATCAATTGTTAAATGTAACATAAAAGAAAAATGCACAATTTTGGTCCTTCGACTGTTTTGTTATTATAGGTATGCTTATAAACAGATTATTTCGTTGTAAGTAACTAAAATAAAACGATAACCGCCAAGTTGAAACTCAACTAAACAAAATAAACGCAGTCGCTACCTCTCAAAGTTGTGTCGATTGTTCAAAGCGGTCGGTTTGCAATAAGTTAGCGCGCAAGGTGAATAAGGGAATCAATTCAATTCAGTTGAAACCCAGCTGAGGTAATTCCCATTAATTGTGGGCTCTCTTTCACAGGAGGGGGGGTTGGACTATTAACTAATTAACCGAACGCAATGGCAGCAATAGGATGGTTTTCTTATCTCATTCACAAATCAATCAAAGTACAGATATGAATACATGCTGGTTCAAAGAAAACCCGTTCATTTGAATGGGTTTTCTTTGAACCAGCGAGTCGAACTTGGTTTGAAAGTATTTCGTACTAAAAAATATAATTTTATTTCCTTGGAAACAATAAAACAAAAAAGCCACCCCATATACTAGTACACAACATTGGACTTCCAATAAGTAAAATCTACGAAAAGCTCTATTTAAAAAAATCCTTATTTTATATTATATTAATAGGTATATATTCTATTAGGGATTCTGTATCCATTATTGAAATATTGTCAGGTTGTTCAGAATCTTCGCGAAATATGGAATTTTCCAAAATTTTAGGGGAAAGCTTGAATTTTATGTATTTGTTGAATAACTTTATGCTAAACAGTATATTTTATAGAATTACAAAAAGAATTATTTAAGTTTCGCACCATTTGAAAGAAGCCCATTTATTTGTCATGTCCCACGTTACATTTTGCAAAATGGGATTTCTTATTTCTTTTTAATTTGCGTCCTCAAAGGGCCTATTTAAGGGTGTTTAAAATTAATAATTTAGACGAAACAGTGCATCTCGAGTTTTTTAAATTCATAAGGACTTACATAAAATTTTTACTTCTTCGGTGAAATCGGTTTCTGAGTGATTGACTGTGATATACGAGTGAAATTCAACTGCGAAATTCAGAATTTATTATCAGATAATAGGCACTTGCAGACACTTTTCACGTCCAATCACATTTAACTTATATTATTAGGTCCTGTGTTCTTTATGAACTATTGTTCAAAAGCTACAGACTACTAGCGTTTCGGAACCGACCACTGCAGGGAAGAAACGCCGAAAGAAACACTTTTACAGTTTGGACGGAACCCTAAAAAGAAGACTTACCGCGCATATCATAAATGTCGACGAACATAATGGGCGCAGTACAACTCCTAACAATTTTATAACATACAAGTTTCGTGGTCCAGGAGCAAATTTTATATTTTTGTTAAGCGTTGTGTCTCAATGGTTTTAAATTTCCGTACTTAACTGAGAGATTTCTGAAATACTAACAAAATATCATATATTACATCGGATCTCGACGCATATAATTTTAAGGATATAAACGATCAAATTGTAAGTTATAAAGTAGGTATTACAGGTTGCTGAAACTGAGGTTTCAGTGCTTCACATATATATTAGCATTTAATCATATATATTGCCATAACTTACTAAGTTCTCGAAATTCATGATAATAGAAGGCAGGTATGTCCTATTTCTTAGACTAGTCAAGTATGACAATCATTCCCGATGTAGGTGTGCAGCATGCTTCTGTATTTTCAGCATAATAGATCAGCGAAGATTCCATCTTCGTTTCTTAGCTTTATTTCTATTAATTTCTTAGTCAACTTGTGTATGACAAAAGTGCTGATGTATGCACCGTGCTTTTGCATTTCAGTATGTATCTTGTCTTACGTAATTTCCCTATACCCTCGTCATTTTATACCAAAAATGTCGTTTCATTTTTATGTATAGCGTGGACGTTATTGTTGACTGAACGTTTATTGAAGTTTTCTCCCTTTAAATATCATATATGATTTAATACTGTGCTTTCCCACCCAGTTATGTACATAATTTTAACGTGACGTAACTATTTGTGTATAGATGAAACTTATTACATTCCAATAGGCGATACGGCTAGCAATCTGCAAATAGGAATAAAGCCTTGATTTAAATATACAGTGATATAGAATCACGTATAAAAGGGATATTTATTCCAGAAAATGAGAATCAAGCAGGTATATTTTCATTTTCCGAAGTGTCTAGAATTCTGAGTATGAATGGTAAGGGAATGAGGTGTCTCGATATGCGAGTAAGCTCCTGTCAATGCCTCTTGAACCGCATAATAACTCCCGAGTTATTAGTAAGCAAGTAAAGTATAAAAATAATATATCCTATTAATTTTTCTTGCAAGTTATTCTCTTATATGCCATATGTAATGTCTTTATGATGCATTTAACGCAAAAATAAAATATTTTTATGGGAACAAGTACCAATGGGCAATCATAAAAAATGTTCATAAGTTGTAGCTATATGTTAATTTGATATAGTTTTGGTTAATTTTTTTATAATGTTCCGTGGCTGAAGATGCAACCGGAGAGATATTCAATAGAGCGTGGAAAACTATGAAGATAGTAATCACAAAATTTGTTTTAGTGATGTCCATTGAATATTATAATATTGTATTGAATTTAAATATGATACATATGTCCATTGAATATGACATAATTTCTCGGGGTTTACTTCATTATACGTATATGTTACCGTTATTGCCAATTAAATTACAGATAAGTATATATACCTATACGAGATTAATAATTATACAAATAAGTATGCAAGGCTGGCTTTCGTAGCGCAGTGGTATCCACATAAATAAATTAAATTAAGTACTAATGAATTCTGATCCAAAGTCAAATATATAAACTTATTTAATTAAATTTAGTTAAAATTTTAATTATCTTTATCCATTTAATAAATTATTTAGTGACTAGGTATGAAATTTAATTTGAACTGACTTGTACTACTCCAGACTGCGTAAACCTAACCCAAAATAGTTTTGGTCATATCAATTAGGTATATATTTTTGTACCTACCTTCATGTCTCATCATCACGTCTTTGTTACTTAGTCTCCACTGCAGGAGCACCCTCTCCGTACTACCAGAGCTAAATCCTCTGACTGCTCTGGCTGATATATATTAGCCAGAGCAGTCAGAGGATTTGGCCTACACTCTCCACGCTGGCTAGACGGGATGTAGAGGTCTCTTTGATGTTTATAAGGTTTGTTTAGCTTGTGTTTCCTAACCGCCTTATACAACATCTACGGGAAGACTTGGAATGATCCTATTCTACTTTGCCAGGAACCACACGGCTAATGAATCATTAATGTAGTTATGTTGTCCACCGCTGGACATAGCCCCCCTTGGATTTCAATAATTGGGGGGTTTTTGCCACCACGCTTGACATACGGATGTGTGAGCGCAGTTTGGCTTATATCGGTTCCTAACGCTGTGGCCTATTGAAACCGTTTTTTAGCAAGGGAAGGGTTAGAGTTTATAGGACTGGGAATACGGGTATTTGGGATTCTACATGTTCGGATGGGTTGGAGATGAGAAAGTAGCAGCTGTCATACCTGCAACCACCAGATTGAGGATGACACTCCTGACCTCAGATATGTTTATTGCCCTTGGTTTTAAGTGATAATATGTATATAGTGATTTAAGTTCTCTTATTAAAATAAATAAATACGAGGAAGATATGGGAAAAATATCCACGTGGGTAGGGTTTGAACCGGCAGTCTTTGGACTCTGTACGTCTAACGCCTTACCAATTAGGCCACCGCGCTTCCTATCCAATACCTCGAACTTCTCCACCATATGCCATTCCTCTTATATCCTAACATAAATATTCATACAATAATGGGTACCTATAGAAATAAATTTAAACCGAACGGCATCCGTGTACTTTTTTCTGTTTTTAAAATTTTTTCAAAAAGCTTTAGGTACATTTCGATATTTCAAGTCAAAGATTTGTATTCAAAGTTGGATAATTGTATCTCTTTTTTAACGTCACATTTTTCTTTCTTATTATTTTTAATTATTAATATGCAAAATCGGAAAACTTCTAGCGTTTCGTAATGACCACTGGTGAGAAGAATACGCCGAAAGAAACTCAATCCAGACTTGGTCCCTATGTGCCTAAAGTGCTCCGATTACAATATTTTTCAATTTATTTATTTTTAATGATGTTATTGATATTTATTACAATAAATTACAATTAATTAAATTACTAAGTACCACGCATTTTTATCATTTCAATAATCATTAATACAACAGCCGTTTTAAACTTATGTAAAGGTAGACCCAATATTTCATTTTTCTATGATACCTTCGACCTAGTGTCAAACAAAACATGACAAACAAATCAAATCTGTATTGTATGATGTAATAAATATGTATATGTTTATTCACTGACTGAGTAATCGCGTACCTACCTAACAAACATAAAAAAATACAGGCGAATTTAGAACCTCCTCCATTTTAGGGTTCCGTATAAACTAGGAACCCTTTTAGTTTCGCCATGTCTGTCTGTCAGTCTGTCCGTCCGCGGTTTTACTCAGAGACTATAAGTACTAGAAAGTTGAAATTTGGTATGAGTAAGTATGTATATTAATCATGTCAAAAAAGTGGTAGAAGAAAATCTTGAAAAAAAAATTTTTTATGATAGCTCCCATACTAGTAAAGAGAGAGTAATATTTTTCTTTCTATACAAACCCATCGTGTTGTGTATTGTTAGATAGGAAAATATTGTAAGGTTTAGAACACCATTTTTCGATTTAGGGATTCGTTTCCGAAATATTTGGTTGTAAAGTGCAAATTTTTGTTAGAGGTAAGTGCCCCGTCCCCCCCCTCTATTTACTAAACGGTTATATATGGATACGTGAAAAAATTACAGCAGTAGTATATATACTGAACTTGAAAGGAAAACTATCAGAGCTGAGTACTAAGTACAAACTAAAAAGTTATAGGCAATCAACTTATAAAATGTACTCGAAAATATAAAATTTCATACATTTTCATTGTTACATGTTTTTGGTCGTTAAAATGTGAGGTGCGAGTGTGAACAGTGTGAACTTAAAGTTGTGATTCGCAACTACGGAACCCTACAAAGCTAACTAATTAATATAACTATACGATGTTAATAGTTTTAGATCCAAAATTGTTCATAATGAAAAGCGCGACTCTTTTCATTATGAACAATTTTTGGATAAGGACAACTCTGGATAAGTTATGAAAACAACGGTTAGTAATTGGATCAGAGCAGACACACATTAGTTATTAGTAATAAAGTATCTGTAATCAAAAAATAATATCAGATACTCATAAGTCATAACCAACAATCGACTGTAATTACAATTATATGTGTTCTCACCCTCGGATAATTACAATTAGATTCTCTAATAGAGACAAACAAAACTAACCAACATTAATTGGTCGGTCATTTTCTCCCCTCTTCACGAGCCGGCCTGGCCGGCAAACGGAACGCAATTGATCACAGTACCTATGTCCAAACAAGCCCCGAAGATTAAACACCGGCCTCACCATTCGAAACCAATTCCAATTATTCAATTTACAAAGCAAACAGTCCTACAAACACGGAGTAAAACCATCGTAAAGTTATAATTATTGGTACTGCCTCTTGCGAATTGAGTTTTTCTCAAACAATACGAACGTTTACATAAATGCCACATATACAGTCTTGATGGGCACTTAGAAAATTTCTTATCTGCCAGAATCTTTATTGCTATCTTTTTATTATCACATTTATGAAACGTGAAGAAAATTCTGAAATATAAGTACTAATACGTACCTCGTAGACTCCAGTCCGATGACTGATTTGTTTCGGGATAAACTTTTAATTTTCACAGTTGAAAGTCAAGCACATAAGTTCAGTTTGAATATCGCGGTTCGCAGCCGGCGACTGAAAATGCGAGGCTCTCGCGCGAGGGGCGGAAAGCTTCTGATAGCCATGCAGCCTCGGCGGTGGTCGCAGCGCGTTGGCGTTGTGTACTCTCTCGCGGCTCGAGAGGTTTGCGGAGAGTGGAGGCGAGTGGCGCCGAGCAAGTTTTAGTATTGTCTGTCTAGTGCACCAGTATTGTATTTATTCGAGGGTGCAACGAGGTATTAGGTGTCCAGCGCACTGCGAAGGTGCGCAAACAGTGGCGGATTTTTTAAAGTGCGGCTGCCATTTCTGTATGGAGCGTTTAATTACGTAAATACTGAAAATGACCTCAGCATTTCAATTTTCAAACGTAGCTTTGACGAAACAATTACCTAGTTAACTTCAATAATTTAGTGATAACTAGACGGCAAGCTGTTCACAATTTGTTATCTATCCTGAGACTATTACAAGCGCACTCACTATACATATAGTTTAGAATACCATGACCACTCCCTCGCGTCCCTCACCACCTGAAATGCACCCTTGTTTCGATAGCTATTCGTACAGAAGCTATAGATATATAGTACAAGTATGACTGGTTTATTCCGTTATTCTGATGAGCAAGGACAGTATATGGTATTATAAGGACAGTATGCGGTTGATTTTGGAGCTTCGTGCAGAATATGACGTTCGTTCGACGTATGAGTTCGTATGAACTTCCATTGACTCCTTTAAACAGTGCGTAAAAACCCTGTTGCCTTCTTATTTGTCCTCTTTCATTCTGGGTTGACTGGAAGAAATCCCTTCCTGGGATAAGTCCGCCTTTGTACGTGTTTACTTTCTAAGAATTGCCTTTTGTTGTATTTTTTTATGTACCATAAAGAGTTACAAACAAACAAACAAACGTTTCTACCGAGGAAAGAAAAAATGTACAAACATTATGTACGAATGAAAAATAAAATAAAATGAGTCCTAAAATGTGGCGAATCGCGCATGTTTGAATATCCCCGTCTTCATCGTCATCAGGTCTTTTTGCCTGAGCAATCAGAAGATTTAACCTACACTCTTCACGCTGGCCAGACGGGTAGGAGAGGTCGCTTTAATGTTTGTTAGCTTTAGCTTGTATTTACTAAGTCGCCTTCGATATCCGCGAGAAGACTTGGAGTGGTTCTATTTTATAAGTTGGTTGCCTATAACTTTGTAGTTTTTACTTAGTTCTCAGCTCTGATAGTTTTCCTTTCAACTTCAGTATATATACTACAGCTGTAATTTTTTTCACGTATCCATATGTAACCGTTTAGCAGATAGAGGGGGGGGCACTTACTTGTAACAAAAATTTGCACTTTAAAACCAAATATTTCGGGAACGGATCCCCAAATCGAAAAATGGTTTTCTCAACCTTACAATATTTTTTAAAGACCTATTTAACGATACCCCACATGATGGGTAAGTAGAGAAAAAAAAACTACTCCACCACTTTACTTGTATTCAAGATTTTTTCTACCACTTTTTTGGCAAGTTTAATATACATACCCATACCAAATTACAGTTTTCTAGTACTTAAAGTCTCTGAGTAAAACCGCGGACGGACAGACAGACAGACAGACAGACATGGCGAAACTATAAGGGTTCCTAGTTTACTACGGAACCCTAAAAACGTTAAATCTTTTTAATTTGCAATCGACACGTTTTAATTTATCGAAAGTCACGGTAAAAAACAAGTTTTCATTTTAAAAACGACAATATCAAGATGCATTTTCTGAGAATGAATCTGCATAAAAAGGAGACTTCAGACTAGACGGAAAATGCCTGCGCATTTTCACATAAATCATTTAAATTCGTTTGTCTACAGATTGTAAACTAAATTATCAATTTATTTATCCACGCTTATCTAAAAAGTT
The DNA here is from genome assembly GCA_963082605.1 of Rhodophaea formosa. Classification (NCBI taxonomy): domain Eukaryota; kingdom Metazoa; phylum Arthropoda; class Insecta; order Lepidoptera; family Pyralidae; genus Rhodophaea; species Rhodophaea formosa. Next base: position 12,197,858 of record OY720203.1, on the reverse strand, counting down.
AGTAGTTACCTACAACCTACAATACCTACTGTCGAGCTCCGTGGCGCAGCGGTTAACACGCCAGCCTGCGACACGGGGGTCCCGGGTTCGATCTCCGGTCAGGTCATGATGGAAAACTATCTTTTTCAGATTGACCTGGGTCTTGGATGTTTATCTATGTAAGTATATACTATAAAATATAGTATCGTTGAGTTAGTATCCTGCGACACAAGTTCACAACTTACTGTGGGGCTGGCTCAATTTGTGTGATATTTCCCTATATATTTATTATTTTATTTATTTTATTATTTACAACAAACCACCATAATCGTTGGTTACATAACTTACTATACTTTAGAAGTTAGGAGGGTTTATTTTTGTTCAATTCCATGTGTTCCTTTAAATTTAATTTTTTATTTTTGTATAAAAAGCAGACTTAAAGCCGGAGGAACTCGCGTGATTGTGAGGGTTTTATCTGTGCACAGTTTTGACTCTACATTGTATATAGATGTCATCTCAAAACTGATTTCGTTATGTAACCATATTAAATTACTGAGATTTTAAATACAAACTTTTAAAATGCAAAAAAATATTAACGAGTATGTGAAAAAATATCGTCTGTTCCACATAGTTTCTCGTGATATTTAGTTTTGATTTGGATCTAAGATCTCCCTCTAAAGGGGGACTTTGATGTTCGCAGTGACAGCGGCAAGCTCGGGAGGCAAGCATTGCGCATTTTAGATAAGGGCCCGTCTATTAATCGAGTGACGTGTTTTTTAGCATTTTTTAACCCCCCTCTTCTCCTTGGTGATACGTGGTCAGGTTTAAGACTAACCCCCACCCAATATCACGTGTATTTTTCAAAACTTATAAAGAATCAATTGAGTGTGTGGTGTGTGAAGTCAAGGGGTGCAGATGGGGTCTGCCCTGGACGATTTTACAAATTGATTTTGGTGGTCTTTATAATATGAAATTGGTGTAGTTTGGTGTTATAAATGCTCGTGCTCATGGAACAATTTGTGAAATAGTTAAAGTGGACTGTTATATGGACTCGTATAGACTTGTCACCATAAGCTCCCGACCACGAGGCATCAAAGATTTGATGCTACTTGTTAAAACTTAACCGTACCACACCGATACTTTTAGTATCTCAATTTACTGAACATTGGCAGAAGCACTGAAATCTCGGTGGAAGCCATATTATAAAACAGAAGAAGAAATAATCAATTTCAATCTTTCAAAAATCTTTAAATCCTATGTGTAACGTATAGCCTAATTTTATTCTTTACAGTTAAGTAACATGATAAAAATGTCCGACAGAATGGCAACGGCGAGACAAGGTCACACTACACGCTGTTTTGCGGTTTAGAAATCGCGCGCACTACACCCACTCTCCCCTTATGATATTTCGTGATTTTTTACAAACCCCCTCGGAATCTCGGAAAGACTTGGAGTGGTCAATTTACTCAGCCCGGAGCCACACGGCAATTACGGTACTGTTTGTTAGTATCTAAAAGCTCAGAGGCACCCGAAGATGTGTTTGCTTGGTCCATCATCGTCATCAATACCTTCTGGTAGATGAAGAACGCTTGCATATAAGAACATTGGCAAAACATCGCTTCGGGATATTTTTCCTGTTTTGACAATGGTTCATAACGTTAAGGATATTCTCATATTCAGAGAGTCGATCAACGTATAAGATTCACTGCGAAAACGATACTTCTGATTCATCTCTGTCGGGTGTTGATCGACACTTGCGGCGTGACACGCTAGCTTTAATAAATGATGAGCGATAGCAAGGCTAGGTTTCCACTAAACTACGTTGTTTTTGAGGCATAAAGCGAAAGCGAAAAATCGGGTCCTAACTAATCGCTCACCTTCGCTTACGATGTGGTGTTTGTTACCAAGCTGCCAAGGTTCACATGTTGTGAACGTTTATGGCCGTGTATTCCCGGTAGAGTAGAATAGGACCACTCCTCCTCGGTTAAATATTCCCCTCAAAGAATTAAGTAAGCTTTACGGAACTTCTGTGACTACATTTGCCGCCAAGACTCGTCAAATGGAAGTTCATTCCACCGGCTGCGCCTTCTTTGGGGGGATGCTGGGAAAGGTTAGTTCGGTCTGAAATATCGGCTCTAACGGTTATTTTACCTTAATCAAAGGATTTTCAAGAAGAACTTCTCCTCCACAGTTCCTTTCGCCTTTGTCGCAGTTAAATCCGAGGACGAAGCCCTGACTGCCAGCAATTTTCTTCTGAGATCAAGCTCTACGAATTTTGCAACTGCGCTTCAATAAACTGATCGATATTAGACCAAGAATTGTAAAAAGGCCATAAGACTATTGGATTCTATATATACTTCTGGAAGAGGTGGGTAAAAAATATCTCTCCAGCTTTATTAAGCTGGTGAATTCAAACCCAAAACAGAAACCTTGGGGTAGGAGACATTGTCGTCGACATGGATGAAAACCTTCCGCGAGGAACATGGCCCAAAGGGTAAATAATGGCTGTTCCCGCAAAGAACGGCTACATAAGAGTCGTGGATGTAACCACCAAAGCAGAAGTGCTAGCACAGTAAACACATACATATGTGTTAACTGTGTCTGAGGTGCCTGGTTCGAAAACTTGTGCGGTTACCTGTGCTCTATCTGTGTTTCATAATATTATATTTTATATCTTTATAATTTAAAAGTAAAAAAGTATTTGAATAAAGAAATATTCGAGTGGGGCTCCCTGTTATTATAAAACTTATCTAGGTACCACTTGGGTTTTTGAGACGAATATAGCGATACCTACCTTAACCGTTAGATAGAAAATACCAACAAAAATAACAAAAGAATTAATTTTATGGAACAACATTACATAAATCATGAAATAATTAAACACAAAACAGACTCACGTGCACTTCGACCTCACGTGGCTCAACTTTGCCCTACTTATTGTATTGTGTGTATTTGATATTCCCTAACTTGCACCTTATGTGTTATCTCAATACAAGTGAGGAATGACTCCTTCGTTCTGCACTGGTCCTGCCTGATCAGGATGATGCCGAAGCGAAGCAAACTGTGCAACATGCTCGCATATTTGGTTTTGATAAATTTGCTTTTTAAAAACAAACACCAAAACTTCTAAGTGCCGCATCGTATTTCAACATATTATGAGGTACTAGTTCGTCAGAATACTAACAGACTCCCAAGGGACGTAGCTACATTCAAAGCAGTATACAATTTACCTTGGGTCAATAAAAAATATAAATGCTCAAATCACCAAAAGGATCTAGATATACTCGTATTTCGAACAAGTGTTATTTCGGCTTGCTCATCTCTCTTCGTCATTCAGGTTTGCCACTGAGAAGGAGTTTGGGCACTCTTTTGTGTTCCTTTCGCTCTACGTGACCGGCTCATCGAAGATCTTTATGCAGCTCACAATGGTTGGCTCTTTAAAGATTTCATAAAGAACTGGATCGCCAGGTGTCACCATCAAACACAGAGCAGAAAATGCGTCTAAGGATTTTTCTTTCTAACACCAATAAATTGCTCTCATCCTTTTTTCTCAGGAGGTCCTACCCAGGATTCCGAAGCATACGTTAGAAAGGTTTTGTTGATAATAATTTAACCCATACAGCCAGATGCAGTAGCGGTTTCAACATGAGTCGACATTTATTGTGTCGTAACGTAAATTATTTGTCACATTGTTCCGTAACATTACGTTGTCGTGTCGACCTGTGTTTCGACGCCGTTTCGACAAGTGGGGAATAACAGAAACAGTAACTTTCGGTCGCACTGCGTCCGTCGCCGTACTGACTCGTTGTGACTTGTTTGTGCTCGCTTTCTACCGCACGTCAATGAGAATTCGTTTGCTCGTTTATACTTGAAGTTTTGTATAAGTTTTGACGGATTGTGTCAATATATCTTCGCCGCTGTTACCAAAAATGTGAGTATATAATTTTCTATGATATTTGCCGCTTAAGTCATCGAATATTCTGTGCAAAATGAAATTCATCGTGTAATTTGATGTCACATAAACAAATAAACCGATGCGCCCTTAAGATTTTAATAAATAGTCCAATTTTTTTTCTGATATAATTGTTGTTTTCAACATAATTACAAAAAAAAAACGAAAATTCGAATTATTTAGAAGATTGTATTAGTACAATTATATAATATAAGTATATTTTAGAAAAGTTTTATATATTGGGCAATTATGTTAAATTAATTAATACTTTTATTATAATGAAACAACACAATGTTTCGTAACAGTGTTAACAAGTGTCAGCATTTATTGAATACGTTGCAGTGCGACTGTTTTTACTAATGGAGGTTTATTATTTTTGTGTTTGCAGTGGTTCTCAACATGCCGTACAGATTGGTTTTGACCAAAAATGAAGTATCTGCGGTGCCAGAAGGATGAAGTTTACTTGAAATTATTAAATATTGTTTTTTATTTTTTCTAATTGGAACTTGCTGCAAAGTGCAAAATTATTGAACTTTGATTACTTTATTGACATGTGGTAATACTGAGAAATAAAAAGAGCAAGTATTGTAATTTACTTACTTATTAAACACAAATGTAGGTTGCTACACATTAGCATATAACATGAAACCTTGGTATTTACTTATAATGTTGACAAAATTGGGATGAAGATTATATCATCATGGTGCATTAACGACAATAGTTTGCATTTTATACATTGTAACGTGTATGTTTTTGATTCTCCTGTTTCTTAATTAAGTGCTGTTGCATAAACATTTATATGTGAAGATATGAATGGTTTTTCAAAAAAATTAAACTTTTTTTTAATAGTTCTACCTTTCATTTTTATTTCCCCTTGAATCTGAGTTGCATATTTCATTTCAACAATGTTATTGTCTGTACTTAAAAACCATTTATTTTTGTCTTCCTTACTGGAAAGTAAACATTTTCATTCAGTATTAAAGTAGTAAATACTTTTTCACCTATTGCCAACTCTTTTTCGTATTTAACTACAGGATATGCTTGTGAATCTCTACAATTACTCTTCAACTTCGACAATTCTTGTAATCTATTTGCCACTTGACTTAATGGTAGGTCATCTTTTCGTAATAGATTTTTTATTTTGAAGAGCATACTTTCGAACGGATAAAAAGTGTTGGTAAACCTCAAATGACAAATAGTCCTTTAAAATAACAGGACCGAAATAAAGCACAAAATTTTTGAATTATATACTTTTCTGTAAAATGTCGACGATAGACGAAAACGCTTCGGTTGCTTATGACTCATTTTCAAAAACAAACTTTCCTTTAACAAAAACAAGTGTTCACCTGACTATTTGAGAACCACTGTTTGGTCGAATTCAACGCTTTATGTCGTAACCGTTACTATACTTGCGTTATTAATAAAAAACACTGTAAATTAATTTCGACAATGTGTCGACAATGTGTCGACAAGTAAATTTAGATTTTTACTCATAAATTCAAAATGAACACAATGTGTTGAGAATTAAAATAGAGAAAAATATGTCGGAACTTGTCGACACAAAGACGACAAATAGTTCCTGTAACATTTTTAAGTGCAAAGTTATGACACCGTTACTACACGATGCTACCAAAATCCACACAGTAATTAAGTTTAGTAATAGTTACGATACTGTTACGACGCGTTGCAAATCTGCGACTTTTTATTAATTTTGCGACCGAAAATGGTTATATGTCGTTTTCCTGAGCTAGAAGTGCCGAAATAATACTTGTTTGAAATATATCTAGATCTGTTTGGTGATTTGAGCATTTATATTTTTATTTTCCGTTAATAGAGACCCAAGGTATATATATACTGCTTTGAATGTAGCTCCATCACTTGGGAGTCTGTTAGTATTCTAACGAACAAATACTTCAAAATATGTTGAAATACGATGCGGCACTTAGAAGTTTTGGTGGAATAAAGAAACACCTACCTATTTTAGGCAGTCGTGTAAAATATCCGATTAAAATCTGACAAAATAATTATTTGTTCTAAAAATCTGATTTCAAGTTTCGATTGTGACCTCTTTGACTTAATTCTCGTAGGTATATATTTCAATTCGTTTTAAACCTAATAAAAAAGAAATGAGGTTGCCTACATAAGGCTTATAATAAGTACAGTTTTTTAAAAAGCAAATTTATTAAAACCAAATATGCGAGCATGTAGCACAGTTTGCTTCGCTTCGACCACATCTTGATCAGGCAGGACCAGTGCAGAACAAAGGAGTCATTTCGCACTTGTATTGATTTAACACATAAGATGCATGTTAGGGAATATCAAATACACATGATACTATAAGAAGGGCAAAGTTGAGCCACGTGAGGTCGAAGTGCACGTGAGTCTGTTTTGTGTTTTAATTATTTCGTGATTTATGTAATGTTGTTCCATAAAATTAATTCTTTTGTTACATTTTTGTTGGTATTTTCTATCTAACGGTTAAGGTAGGTATCGCTATATTCGTCTCAAAAACCCAATTGGTACTTAGATAAGTTTTATAATAAAAGGGAGCCCCACTCGAATATTTCCTTATTTAAATACTTTTTTACTTTTAAATTATAAAGATATAAAATATAATATTATAAAACCCCCTAAGCTAGAGCACAGGTAACCGCACAAGTTTTCGAACCGGGCACCTCAGACACAGTAAACACATTATGTATGTGTTTACTGTGCCAGCACTTCTGCTTTGGTGGTTAAATCCACGACTCTTATGCAGCCGTTCTTTGCGGGATAAACAGCCATTATTTACCCTTTGGGCCATGTTCCTCGCGGAAGGTTTTCATCCATGTTGACGACAATGTCTCCTACCGCAATGTTTCTGTTTGGGTTTGAATTCACCAGCTTAATAAAACTGGAGAGATATTTTTTACCCACCTCTTCCAGAAGTGAATCAAATGGTCTTATGGCCTTTTTACAATTCTTGGTCTAATATCGATCAGTTTATTGAAGCGCAGTTGCGAAATTCGTAGAGCTTGATCTCAGAAGAAAATTGTTGGCAGCCAGGGCTTCGTTCTCGGATTTAACTGCGACAAAGGCGAAAGGAACTGTGGAGGAGAAGTTCTTCTTGAAAATCCTTTGTTTGAGGTAAAGTAACCGTTAGAACCGATATTTCAGACCGAACTAACCTTACCCAGCATCCCCCCAAAGAAGGCGCAGTCGGTGGAATGAACTTCCATTTGGTGAGTCTGTTGGCGGCAAATGTAGTCACAGAAGTTCCGTAAAGCTTACTTAATTCTTTGATAGCTCCGACAAAATATGTCCCATTACCGTTCCATATTTCTGATGGCGTACCACACTTCGCAATAAAGCGTCGCAGTGCCATCACTGCTGCATCTGCTGACAGGCTGTTAACTTCCTTAATGTTAATGGATCTTGTTGTCAAAAAAGTGAATATAGCCACCCAGTGATTCTCTAATCGTCTTCTTATGCCCATAGTAAGGGTGCAAAATAATCAAGTCTAGTGAAAGAAAACGCGCGCCAGACGAGCTAGAGGAATAATATTATATCTGTGGTCACTGGAAAACAACTCGTCTATATCTACGAATAAGCGATGACAAACTTTTTGCTCCTTGACCCAGCGCCACCTGTTATCAACTGTCAGAACTAAGAATTCAAGTGACTGCATGACTTTACGAATGGCAGAAATTGCATCCTCAGAACATCCTTGTTAATTCGACTTTATGTTAACAGATGTCGCATAGGGCTTCGAAGCCGATTCATCAGGTAACCACAGGTAACAGGTTTTCTTTATTTTGGCGTTTTATACTGCCCAACATACGATATAATAATATGCTATATATAAAACAGTTCTATTACGGTCGGTTATCTTTGTTACATGCGGATTTAGATACGGTAGGTATGTAGGAAAAAAACTCAAGTATATAATTAGGCCAGTATATTTTATTGCAAAAAAATTGATTTAAACAAAGTTTGTGACTTATTCTACAATTCATATCTTATCAACAGGAATGATCAATATTATCACATACGGGCAATATAGTCTAGGCAGTAACAGTAAACAAGCTTATTTCAGTTTGCATTACATTGTTGTACAAAAATATTTGATTATGTCATCCTGTACAGTTTTTTATTATTTACCACACTGTAAAAAAAGGTGTATGTAATATATAAGAATATAAAATTAGTCAGAAAATATTAAAGAAAACATAAATGTATACTTTAACTAATGAATGCAAATCTTTTCGGTAGAAAAATACTTACATAACTAGAAGGCACTTTTGTTTGAAATACTCACAACAGGAAAAGGAATGTAAACGTAACTTCTTTTTCTATTAGATATCACATTATAGTACAAGTATGATAAGCTAAATTTCATAGTCGAGGAAGCTTGTTATAAACCGATGACTATAATTGGACGTAGTTTAGCAGAAAGGACTCAATCCACAAAATGGTCGAAAATGAGTTAGTGGCACCGAAGTGCTCTATCATGTTAGATCTTTCATCCACAGAAAAAAAATTGTGAAAAAAAACACTATAAGTATTTTTTTTGGTACTAGGTACCAAACCACATGTTCAGGCATATTATTTTTCTTTTTAGCTGAAAGGACCTAATCTTCTTGGTGCCTTACTGATAAATACAATATACATGAAAGACAGCCGCAATAAAAATAACTGAAATGACCCAAATGACCTGAGTCATTTCTGCGAAAACACTTTTACAAAAATATTGCTCCATACATTCAGCTGAAAGGACTCAAACTGTCTAAATTCTTATTTATTAAAAACAATTATTTAAGGAAATTAATATGAATGTTTTATTTTTTACAAATTAAAGTTATCCAATTGCCTATTATTAATATTTGGCTACTCAATTATTACTAAACATATTATTGCTCTAAATATAAAATGGCAACATTATCACCATTTGTGGTAGATAATTATAAATATAATATTGCAACACTGATCTTCATAAGCGCACACACAATATATAATTCACAATACTGAAAATGTTTAAGTTTAATTAAATTTTCACTGTTTTTGTATTCGTTTTTTGTTTAGAGTTTTTAAGAAAGACTGTTCTTTTTTGTTCGTTTTTGGTTGCCATTTATTTTTTTGTTCACGTACTTTAGAGAAAATATAGTACAAATAAAATATTACAATGAAACTAGTAGTTCTATTCAGATAAACCTTATCATAGTTTTTATAAACTTTTTTTTATAAACAATTTTATAAACAGGTCTGTTCTGCTAAATAATATCAAATACACTATCTAACATAATGATTTTAACAGAAAGGATCCAAATCTATATTTTACTAAATAACTTCAGTAAATAAGAATGTATAGAAATTTTATAACATACATATATTACAAATTAAATTTACCAATTCATTCACAAAATGATTAAAAGTTTTAAATTGGAGCATACATGAGTAAACTTTGATTAAAAAATATACGTTTTTAATTATGTTTATTTTATGTCTCAATGACCTCTAGTTTTAAGCTTTTAATGGGCACTTAAGTTTATCTTTCTTTATTTATCCCATTCTTTGTACAAAATAAAATCCAATATGATTGATTTACTAGTAGTTTATTTGAATAAAACATATATTTTCTTCATTTATTTCTATGTGGGTCTTTACTGCTGAATAAAATCAAGCACACTTCCAAGGAAAAAACAATTTCTCAGAAAGGATCCAGACTCATATATTTTTAAATATCTTGATTATTTAAGAGTGTATTAAAATTATATATACAACATTTAATACCTACCTAATTTACACATATATTCATGAAAAAATTGAAAATGTCCACCTAGAAAATTTATGAGTAAATTTCATTTAAACTTCAAAAAATCGTATCTCGAAACAAGGTGAATGTGGATTGAGTCCTTTCTGCTAAACTACGTCCAATTATAGCCAGTTTATTAATTAGGAGCATAATACGACGTATTTAATTACATCGATTTGCATTTACTCACTCCAAGTTACATAAAACCGCGACAAGGTCTTTTCTGAGCAGATGGCGCTAGAACATCTCCGACTTACATCCTAATATATAACTCAAATAAAATTGCATTAGTTTAACATCGTAAAAACAAGACAAAATAATTATGGTTTTAAAAAATACTTTATCAAAAATTATAGAGAAATTTAACAACTCTTTCTCATATACATGCTAACGCAGGTACGGAAGTGAGGAAGAGAAGTTCGTCAAATTTGACGGTCCAGCCGTATTTTGCCATGGTCCTAACAATAATATGGTGTGGCCGCGTAGCACTACTACTACCTAAACTCCCCACCACGAGAAGCTATAAATTAAGTACATCAATAAACTTCTACTGAGTTGGAGTTACCTAGCGACAATATTATGAGTTAACCAAATACAATTGAGTTAAATTAGTATACGGGTAAAACGAAACTAAAGACCAATTCTAATTAGTCGGGTTATATTTTAACGATAACGATACAAAACGCTATCGCTCAATGTTTTTTGGTACAGGAACGAGTCCGACTCCGTGAATGTAAACATTTGGCGGATTTCTGAGATATAATAAAGTTTCTGTAGCAGTTTTTGCTAAAGTTGATTGAGACTTATTGATTTATAATACAGTTTCTGTAACAGTTTTTGCTATAATTTTTTTTTATTAGCTATTGAGTCTCAATGCAGGGCAAAAGATTTTATGTTGCCAAATAATTACTTCACCTGCAATCTCCCTCCATTCTTTATGGAAAAATAATTCTAACCATCACTTCTTTGGTTTATTTTTTTTATACAAAAAACAACAATATTATTTTTTATTTCATCCAAATGTTGTGATCCTCTGAAAATTTGTTTACATAGTTTATAGCTTCTTATAATGGGGACTTTATTACACAAAATTACAACCTTTTTATTGCAGATGTCAGATCAGCCTATATAAGAAGACTTTTACATCATTTAGTATTACGGTCTCTGTTGAATTTATACTGATTATTCTATATGATAGGTAGTTAACTTATGTAAGATAGATTTAAGTGAGTGTCAAATAAATAAATAAATGTATCAAAATGGAGTCATATTTTCGTAATAATTTTATTACATCGTCAATATATTATATAATAATAGATGAATCATTACTGTTGCAAGTGATGTACCAGCTATAGAGTCGAAGAAGGTAAATTAGAATAAATAGTAAAGTTATCATATAAAAGCATCTTATCCAAATTCCTTTTTACATTAAATGTTACCTGTATTTTTAAATTATGTCTTACAAATTAACTGACGGATACTGAACAACATTCCTCAAGTTATCTATAGTGAATCATAAACTAATTATATCATACGTATCTGTGTGTATCTCATAAATTGTACAACGAGCAGTGATCTTTTTAGTGGGAAGTTTTTTTTCTTACTCACAGTATTAGATACACAGGTATAACAGAACGGAAACTCACAGCGTCCCTCGCAATATGGTATCCCCGCACCTCACCCCCGTTTTCAAGAGTTCTTATGGTTTGAAAACAGGGTTAGCTATGCTACTGTTCTTACTTGCACGTTACGCGCCGCCCGCTTAAACGTACGTCAGCACTTGAATTCATTCTATGGTGGCAACCCTAGTTGTTTACCCACAAATTGATTGCACGGATGTAAAGTTCCGTTCTTAGTAGTATTAGGCATAAATATTTCTTTATTTTTAATTCGCTTGTAACAAACAATACCTGTGGTTATTCCTCAAATTAACCCACTTGAGAATGAAACGCGTCAGTTACGTGCAATGCGAAGCGCGTTGTTGGCGCCATGCCGCGTGGAAGCCCGCTGCGGAGTCGGAGTCAGAATCCCCTTCCTCGCTGCCTCCGATTTGAGCTCGGGGCTGGAAATAAATAAACATGGATATAAAAATCAAACAAATTGAGCTAGCCCTACAGTAAGTTATGAACTTGTGTCGCAGGATACTAACTCAACGATACGAACAAGTGTATGTTTTGATAGTGAACCTATATTACAGCACAGTTCTTGAATAGCACAACCTACATGTCCTGGATATGAAAATGCAAGATGTCAATTTTTTACGACCTATGTGGCGCAGTGGTTAATAAACTGCGATACAGTGGCTTTACGTCAGACTTTTGTGCGGACCGGCAAGACTAAATGTCACTTATGTCTCACTTTGCCCTTTGCCCTAGCAGAAGCAACAAACCCAGAAATGCCCCACGAAACAAAGAATAAAAAAATCAGAGGACGTGGTACCAATATCTAGCAACAGGCGGTTAATTGGTGTGCCTGTTGCTAGATATTGTAACTAATATTGAACTAGTTTTTGCTATTTACCTGGTCAGGTGTGGATGGAGTGCTCCTGCTGTGGGACGCGAGGCCTCTCCTACCGTTGTTTGCCCGCCGCCGAACCTTACTGCTCATGGGCGGAGGCATGAGTTTGTCATCCTTCTGTAAATAATATATTATAATAAATAATTTGCCGTGTGGTTCGCAGCAGAGAAGAAGAGGACCACTCCAAGTCTTCCCGTGGATGTCGTAGAAGGCAACTTAGAAAATACAAACAACAAAGCTTATAAACAAATTCAAATAGGCGTCTCCTGCCCGTCTGGCCAGCGTGGAGAGTACAGGCCAAAACCTTTGGCTCGTAAGAGCGTGTGTTGAGGACACACGCTCTTACAAGCCAGAGGTTTTGGCTTTGGTTTCATTCTCTCTTAGGAGTGTACGCTGAGGAACTGGTCGCGCCCACTCCAAAGAAATCGCTGAACGCTCCTGTGATCTTCTTGATGCATACGATCAACAAGCTGATGCGGGAATATTACCTGTATATTATCCGCGGATCCCCAAGTCTTCAAGAGCTCCCCGTCGTCTGAGCGTCTGTCCTCACGTTCTCTCTTGGGAATGTACGCCGAGGACCTGGTCGCGCCAACTCCGAGGAAATTGCTGAACGCTTCAGTGGTCTTTTTGACGCGGACATTCAACGAGCCAATGCGAAGAAAGCTTTCCTTTTCTGAAAGAAAGATTAATCTAGTTAATATTGACATCACATGAAAACACAGATTTTATGAATTCAACAGACTTTATAGTATACATATATACGTAACTACATATAATCATGCTTTTATCCCTTACGGAGTAGACAGAGCCCAAAATTATACAGTAAATGAAAATTAAAATCTGAATAATGTCTTATTTACAGTATCGCTACTTAAAGAGAAAAAAAAAACATGTTGGATAATTAGCGAAAGACCGTGCTTAGTCTACGAATTAATTTAACTCGTAAATGTACATTTCTGTCAGTGTATGAACATAAGTAAGACACATAAATAAACGTAAATAAAAGGAAAAAAAAAGTTTCACAATCGGTAACGAATTTTAAGCCAGAAATATGGCGATTTCAATGAGGGTGTTTTAGAGGTAGCAGCAGCAGCAGGACTGACGCAGAGGATCCGGTAAGCTGTGATGAGGCTACAATATGTCAGTTGTTGCTGCTTGTCAAATGTCATGCAGTGGCAGCGGCTTAATGGGGCACACTAGGCACACTAGCGACGCCAATCATTTTATTCCTAATACTTTACAAATAGAAAGAAATTCAAGAATGTATATTATCATATGAGCCTTAGTAAATAACCTGAAGTATTTTTGGAATCATGTTTTAATATTATTAGAATCAGTCATTTAGAGAAATAGTGATAGCGGTTATCTGATTCTCATAATTCTCACTGACTCTAATAGTATTAAACATGATTCCAAAAATACTTCAGGTTATTTACTAAGGCTTATATTCTTACATTCTTGAATTTCTTTATATTTGTAAAGTATTAGGAATAAAATGATTGGCGTCGATACTGTGCCTAGTGTGCGGCCTTAATGAGGTCGACGCCTATTATCTGGTGGTGAGCATTTCAGAAAACCCTCACTGTGTAAAAATTACGACGTTCATTTGATCCGCTTACGGTTGTGTATAACATTGAATGCTACGCGTCTTCACTCGCGCTTCAGTCTACCTTCCTTGATACAGCCTATAATGCAACAAAGGAAATTGGTCGTTATAGGCACAGTAGCTTTTAATATTTAAATGAAGTAAACAAAAAAGAGTACCTACGCTCATTTTAGAAGTTTACGACTGGCGCCAATATAGGGTCCAATTTGGGTTGTTGTTTTAAAATACGCTATGGGGCTGCAATATTACCATGTACCTACTAGTACAACTAATCTTATTATGAGTGGTACCCTCAACCAGTTTCCTATACCTATTTTACAGTTACGTCAACACACAAAACAACAAAAACTTTTGAGACGAATTTGTTAGTAAAATACGCATGCGTACAAATATTTTGTTTCACATAAATTTACACAATAGTGCTAGGAAGATATGCGGTGGACAACGCAAATTCAAACACCATGATTACTTTAATATAAACAATCATACATGTTTTTTTCCAATCATACTTTAAGGTACGGCATATTGTGTTAGGTTGCAATTGTCGAGAATCACGTGAAAGTCTACTCAAGTCGCATCTGCATATCTTATATATTAACAGCCCTCCCCGGCTGCGCCCGGGTATGTTTTATACTTATAAACCTTCCTTATGAATCACGCTATCTATTGGTAAAAAACCGAAAGAAAATCCATGCAGTACTTTTTGAGTTTATCGCGAGCAGACGTGGCCGAGGACTTTGTCTTAAAATAGTATTATGTAGTAGTATGTAGTGATTAAACATCACATTATTGATCGGATCCCAATATACGTAATGGTTGTGGCCCATTACGACCGACACGACCTATCTTAATATGCCCGCGCCTTTACCATGAATTCACACAACACTAGATAAGTTAATTTTATAAATTTACACGAATTAAAACCCCTTTACAGTATTAAAGACGTGGCACAATAGTGGTGAGATAGTTCAATTCTACAGTTAATTATGAGGCGAGAGAAATACAAAAGAGGTGAAGCGACGTGAGTTTTGGGGTGCGAATGGCACTTTCAATTGTTTCCACATTTCGCACAAGATGAAAAGAAACGTCGAAAAGCGAGAATATAAAAACGTATCCATGCAGTGTCCATCAATGATTGGGAAATGCAAATCGGTTAGCACAGAAACACCAGGTGTTATATTAAGAAACATGTTAATGCCAAATACATTTCTTCAATATTTCTATTAATGTGTTTTTGAATACCTACCTATTATCACGGCAAAGTGATATTAACAAATTTAACAAGATTTTTATTTTAAAATTAAAAATGTCCTTGGCACCTTTGTAAAAAGTTATGTTCTATGACGCGTGGTAATCTATGTCCTATATGCCCAAATCCGTTGAGGCATAAAATGTTAGCATAGATGGATATTATGTATGAAGTTAGTTCCATGGTAGAATATAGACACTTACATATTTCAATATGTTAACTCTAACCAATACATACTTCTTTGGTAGTCGTGTAAAAAGTACAACTGTCATTGACACATCGCCTCTTTTGTACATCTTACGCTTGTGACATAAACAGTGCAATCAGAAGAGAATTCAGGATTTTTTATAGTCTTACTTGACACAGAATTTACTGATTGTGGAGTGACCCATATAGACGGTGGAGCGGTTACCGTCCGCCGTACGTCATACGTTTCAGCCTCTGCAAAATACTCGTAGCTTGAGCTTAAAAGCTTGAGCTTAAAATGTATGCCCACCTGTAAATGCTAGTGGACAGATAAAAAATGCTACTGGTTCGATAAAAATGACAAACTGTTTGAATTACTATTATTAAATTAAGAAACAAGTTAGGAAAAAAAATACGCGGACAGGATTTGAACCAGCGCTCTTCTTTGTACGATTAACGCCATTCCAAATAGGCGACCGCCCTTGTTCGCCATATTCTTCAAAATAGCATTGTAAATGCATTAAAAAAAAACACCTATATGATAAAATATAAAATACTTATAAATTTGTGGAATTGCCGTCATTGATGTTACTACAACACAATAATGGATAAAATATACGAGCGTACTTAGCGTCGACGCAACATGAGCGAAACTCCGCTTAAACCATACATTGTCAATATGCTTGTAATAGTTTTTCAATTGTTGCCGGTCAAACATGAGAAAATAATATTAACTTTCCGGCTATAGCTGTCAAAATTGTAAAAATAAAGTCTTATTTAGTTTAAAGTACGCAGTTATTGGATTTTTTTAAATGGTGTAGAGTTATTTAGAATACTTACTGCGATATGAGCCCGGTGATAGCGAAGTGTCCATGTGGCCAGAATACTGCATGGGTTTCCTGCCCGACCAGTCCCGCACATTCGGGTCCGCATCTGAAATATATTAACTGGAAATGTTGATGTTGAATGACTTAGGTATATAGCTTAGTTTCTACGTTGTTCAATGTTCATTGCACAGACCAGAAAACATACAAGTATGTACCTACTTCATTTAGAATAGTTTCAAGAAATAAAAATTTAATACGAGCAAACTCGTAATACTCTTTGGTTACAAAACTAAAAGGCACGGGGGCAGTACTGTATTCATGTATTTAGACGATACGCGACACTAGCGCCACCCAGCAATTCATTCTTTTACTCCTAAATCAAATCAAATTTAAAAATCTAATAGCTGATTGCCCTAGTAAATTACTTGCAGTATTCTTTTTATTACTTTTCATACATATCATACATAATCTAAGTTTAAATATCAAAACGTACAGCCCTACTTCTCCAATTTTTCAATAATGTGTAAAAAAAAATTTGGAATTGGACTATGTTTAAGGGGTGGGAAGCGTTATTGCTTTGTGTATGAAAATTTACAGGTAGTCTTTCTTCTTTAGACAACCTATTTTAAATAAACGTTTGAATTTTAAAAGGCACCTCACACTTCAAAATCGCTAAAGCTACAAGCTACAGCGAGCGACAATGGGACAGAAACACTAACATTCATACGCCTGAAAAACATTACCCTCCTTTGGGAGAATCAGTCAGATAAAATTAACAATTTTGGGTGCAACTGATACGAACCATGTAGGTACTGGTGCTCGAATCACCGAGGGCTGAAAAGCAGTCATAAGTAGTAATTGAAAATAATGCTAGATGGCGCTAATATTATGGAAAGTGTACTAGGAATTAGGTATCACAGAAAAATATACTCCGTTTAATAGGTATAAAAATATCCTACTTGTTGATTTCGTATTTTTTTGATAAAAATCTGAAGAATTAATAAAAAAAATCTTTCTTAAAAAATCTCACATGGTTAATTAGGTATGAAGTATGAACCCTATCACCCGTACACAAACCATTAAAGTTGTCCTACCGTAAGCAGTTCTTATAACAAGGAATAGATGGCGCTACCAGTTTGGATAAAGGTGTAGTAATTATTTTAATTTATACATACTCCACTATTAGAATTAGAACCGGTGAGGAAGTGTTACAATTTATTTTCTTTGATTCGATAAACGTACTTATTGTAACAGCATTTCTTGCGTTGCAGCTTTCCATAATATAATTTTAATAATAACTGCCTCCGTGGTCCAGTGGTTAAGGCGTTTGCCTTGTTGACCCGGGGGGTCGTGGGTTGATTCCCACGGGAAGCATACTTTGTTAAGTTGTTTCCAGTTTGGTTAGGACATTGCAGGCATGAATCACCTGATTGTCTGATAAGAAAGATGATTCCGTGCTTCGGAAGGCACGTTAAGCCGTTGGTCCCGGCTGCCATCTGGTAGTCGTTAAAGGAACTACGTCAGAGGCCGAGAGGCGGTTCCGAAGAACTCTGACACCAGGGTGTGCATGGTCGACTGACCGTGTCACCTACACGAAATGATGATGATGATAATATAATTTTAATGCGGACATACCGTAAACTTCTATGAGTAGATTGTAGACATTCTCATGACGAAACTGCTTGGCGATGTGTAATGGCGTATAGCCCTGAAAATAATAAATGACAATTCATAAACATAAAATTTTTATCAGAACAGAAAAGTAAATTTGTTATATTTAAATATTCATATATTTGATCATTATATTCTTCTTATATAAAATTATTTTCTATCAAATAATTTATGATTATTAATTAATCAATTCAATTATAACAATAACTAAGCAACACATTGATAATAACAATCCTAACTAATATCCTTACTAATATTATAAATGCGAAAGTGAGTTTGTTTGTTACGCTTTCACGCCGTATCTACTGAACCGATCATCATGAAATTTTGCATACATATAGGTTAGGGTACTGAGAAGGACATAGGCTATAAATCACGCGGGCAAAGCCGCGGGTAAAAGCTAGTATATTTATAAATTAAAAGCACTTTTACATATTTTGAAATATAAAGCAAAATATCTTTGTAGAAAATGTGGGCATTTTATAAAATGTTTCTTAGTGCGGAATCATCATTCAGAATACAATTTCACTGTCCTTTTTTTATTTTAAACGTTTTTTTACCTATAAAATCGGAAACTACTTGACACACCCCCCGCTATCGCTTTCCGCTAGTCTTACTATCTATATTTCTCTTCACCCCTCCCTGCCAGCTTGCGATTATCCAATATTATTCGCGATAGATATTAAATTTCCGATATTACTATATTACACATCAGCAGATGTTCAAAGAGGGAAAAGTTAGACAAATATAAAACTATATCATTCTTATGAAATGTATCTACAATATATTTTAAATTTGAGCCTGTGTCTTGTGGTTTATGTTTCTTCCTACGGATATGGTAAAAGGCGATTAAGGCGCTCTTATAGTAACACTAGCGCCACCCAGCTATTAAATTCCTTAAATCATAAATTGTATCGAATTTTAAAAATCTAACAAGTACAAAACTACAAAATTATTTCTATTATGTTTTGCATATTACAAGTAATTTATTAGCGCCATATTTAAAGAGAAAAACAGGTTAACGCCAAAAGTGGCCATTTTTGGCGTTAACCTGTTTTTCTCTTTCCAAACGAATATTAGTGAAAATTAATACAAAAATACTACAAGTAAATTACTAGTTATGTACTTGTTAGATTTTTAAAATTCGTCATAATTCAGGATTAAAAGAACTAATTGCTGGGTGGCGCTAGTGTTCCTATAAGAGCGCCTTAAAAGACGAAAGTTCTTGTATCACTTGTTGGTAAGCATAACTGAGGAGGCGGTTGGCCGTAAAAGCTTTGCCTAATCATTTCATTTATACCATAACTAGCTGTTTCTTGCGACTTTTTTTCGTATGGTTTTTGATTTTTATCACGCTATTTATTTGGACCCCTGCTCCCAGCTCACTCAATAGATTTTGCAATACTCGCTCGCCGAGGTACGAGTGTTGCCGGGAAATCAATAAAATATAATAGTCGAGTTGAAGTTTTAATATTCAAATAGCCATCAATTTCTACATTAAAAATATTTTAAATACCTCGTCGGATTGTTAAAAAGCTCTCCATATGCAATCTAAGAGATTTATTTTCTTTTTAACCGTATATTTTCAGCGTGACCCACGTAATTGAAAGACCTTTTATTTAAGTGTCACTATAACATTAAGACGTTTCCCAGTAGGTTTGACGACTTGTACGGAATGCCTGCACTACGTCATAAAACCCAATAATTGTTAGTAAAACCGACATTAAACAGATTGAACTGTATTCCCAGAATCTACAAGTAAGAGCAATATAAAAAGTAAAGTCGCTATGCTACGGTTTACTCGAATCTTAAGATTTTTTCATAAGTACAGACCTTTCATTAGCGACTAAAACAAATACCTTTAATAAATAACGAATACCATTTTTTTTAGTTTTACCAAAATATTATTAAATATTAGGAAATAAATATAAGTCAAAATACACTGAGGAATAGCATTGTTAAAGCGGCAGTGGTACATTCTAAGACCGCAATCTACGATAAGTTAATACAACCTGTTCGATCCAGGGGAGACTTTGATATTATTTTGAATTTACAGCATTAGTCCTATAAGAAAAGTTGTTCATATTGACGGGCTGAGTCGCCCCTTTAAGGGTCGGACAAGGTTTTATTGACAAATTTTATAATGACTTTTACTTAAGACTAATTCTGAGTTAGTAGGGTCATTCAAAAGATAGTCACCACTCCGTCTTAGCTTTTTATTTAATCCGGTAACAAACAATAAAAACTTACCCCATTCTGCCGCCAAACGAATCGCCACATGAAAGAAATAATGACATTGTAATGATATTTTACACTAAGCATTTATTTTTAATTTGAATCTATCTATATGAAATAATTAAAAAAAAAATGAAATTTACGTCACCTTGACATTATTTTATAAACAAAGTAATACAATTTTTTTTGTCTGTGTGATTTACCAGAAAGAGCCACTTTTAATGAAGACGATCACTAAAAGCACCAAGCAAATATAAATATTTTCATATGAAACAGACAGAGAGAACGTTAAATAAAATTGATCAAGATTAAAAGATAGTTCAGCACTGAATTGGCATTCTAGGTAACATTACAACGGGCGTCGTCATCAACACACGTAATGAAAATGAATTCTGTCTTTACGAGCATTACTTGAATACTGCCCATTTGAAATGTTAACGGCAGATTTGTGACTGATGGGGGCATTTTGAGGAATTTACTGTTGCACTTGCCAATTCATTGAGGGTCAAGGCTAAAATCAGACATTTCCTGGTGTTCGATTGAAACAGCTGAAAATATTCACTGTTATAAAACATAATGTCCAACAAACAATTTCTTTTGTACTTAATATGTTCGGTGCGCCTTATACGGCAAAGGCCTCTTTCATATTCTTCCAGTGCTGCTGCGACGCGTAACCAAAGACCATTTTAACTGTTTTCGCACTTTACGACCTTGGGTCCTAAAGCCATCTCTTGGGTACCAGGCTGACCTGTTTGCTTCACTTTTCATGTTGCAATTGAACCTCTATGGCCTAGGCATTCCAGGCCATACAATGTAAAAATATTTGACATAGAAGTCGAACAAGTCCTCATGCGTCTCTTACAAATTCTTGCCGTGTTCTGCTATTGTATGAATCGTTTTGAGAAAGCTCATAAAAATCTCAAAGAAAATAAAGTAGGAATGAACAAAGTTTTTTTTTTCAATTACTTTATTGAGAGGTACCTTATAGCACAACAAGAAAAAAAGGGAGGTCTCTTTTATATACGTATGTATAGGTTCTTCTTTATTCGTAACTCAATTAACACTCACCGATCGTTCATTGACGAGATGGCGAGCCACTCCAGCCAGCATTTTCACCAAGTTTTCATCACCTCGCTTACAAGCCCAGTGCATTGCCGTCTGAAAAATAAATAGGGTTGTTTCACACTAGCGCACATATAAATTTCTTTCATTGATGTGTTTAATTATCATTTGTCGAATTATTAAGTTCTGTAGAATAATAAATACAATGTTAAAATAAATCGTTTGGCGCTTATCTCTATACGCACTATATCTACCTCTTATAGTCATTAAGCGTAAAATAGTAATGTTTGAAAAGTAGCGTCCTAGGGTTTAAACTGTTTTTATTTTCACTTGTAAACTAAAGAAGTCTTACAGGATATGCTAGACTGCAACACCAAGTTTAATCCATATGTAAGAGGAATACTGTTTACATATTAAGTACTTAAAATTTGATGCATTTTTGTTAAATGTTTAGATTATTATGTTTAGTTTAGAATTAACGGAAAAACTTTAACGCGTATGGTTTTTATAAAAGGAAATTCCCATGTAGCTGATGTACCTATACCTAATAGTTTTATCCATCAATCATAACAGCGAATCTCTCAGAGATAGTCTGTCAATTTTCTAACTAAAATCATTTGGGATTTATTGCACAAAACGGATCTGTCAAATATTAAGATGGAGGCAGTGACGCCAGTGAGGAAACGGACGAGAAATAAAACTATCAATCAAATACTTTTACGAAACGCAGGCTAACTAGGAATATAAAATGGACGAGGGAAAAATGAAAAAAAAAAGTTATCTGTGCTATGATAGAAACCGGTATTATAAAATCAATACTTTTGTGTCACTTCGATACGATCTGTCTTATTATGAAACGAGGACTAACTTTAGTACCTGGTTTAAACCATTATCCACCCGAAAAGAATTGACAATGATAGCTGTGGAAATGTCAAAGTAACAGGGTGTTGACTTGTTTTGGTCTTAGTTTAAAACAGGTACTAAATTAAAAAAAAAAGCGTTTATTACATTATTTATACACCTAACGTTTCGAGCACTTTACAGTGTTCGTGGTCACAGGTAGACTAAGTTGACATTTGTCTAGTATTTTATAAGAACTGCAATATCTACCGCCTAAAATATTTATTGATAACGTTCCGGATGTACGCAGTATTGGCTCACGGTGTCTGAAGGTCTTGCAGTCTTCTGCTTAGCTTGAGATTTGATTAAATTGATGACTGGATTCCAAGCTGGTGGTAACTGCCAACCATCCTCTCTATTGAAATTAGGATGTTTTTTAATTTCAATAGCCTCACGAAGTATTCTTGGAATGTATCTGTTTTCTTTTGCAAGGACTTGAGGATTATCAAAACGCATATAATGGTTGGGTTTGTCTAGGGCATGTTCACAGACTGCAGACTACGTTGAGCGCCTATGCTTTATGTCAGCAACATGTTCTTTTATACGGGTACCGATGCTTCTCTTGGTTTGCCCAATGTATGATAAACTACACTCACAGTCAATTTTATAAACTCCAGCATCTTGTAACGGGATATTAGATTTGACAGGTCTTAAAAGTTGGTTTATTTTCTTGTGCGGCTTGTGTAAAATAAACCAACTTTTAAGACTTGTCAAATCCAATATCTCACAATATTTTTTAAAGACCTATACAACTATACTCCACATGGCAGGTCAGTAGGGAAAAAAATATATACTCCCGCTTTACTTGTGTGGGAAACATCTTAAAAAATGTTTTTTTTTTTCATGATTTTTTTCTACCACTTTTTTGGCATGATTAATATACATATCCATACCAAATTACAGCTTTCTAGTACTTATAGTCTCTGAGTAAAACCGCGGACGGACAGACAGACAGACATGGCGAAACTATAACGGTTCCTTGTTTTCAAAAAAGAGAGAAATAAAAGCAGCGCATCACGAGTCCTTTCCGAATGGGACTAGTAAGGGAAAGGAATCCGATGACGACACCATGCGACACGCTGAGACTTCCGGGCGCATTATGACTCACGAATTATAGTTACCTACGCCTGAAAAATTGTAGGAATCTTAAAAAAATATTGTCAAGTATTTTGAACAGAGCTGAACAATAACTAAACTTTGCACGTAAAAATGTGTTTTTCGAATGACACAAGAGAACTAGATCCAACTACATACTAAATTTTAACAAATTCGTCGGAACCGTTTCCAATTATGCCATTTATATTATATTGTTGTTCAATAAAAAAATACTAGTTTTGAAATTTTAAAAGTTATGTATAAATGCCGTTTTTTTATTTATGCCAGTTTTTAGTAAGCACAAAAACAGAAGCCCTCTATACAATACAATCATATCCCAGAAATTTAATTCTTGACTAATCTTGATGTATGCTTATAATAGTAAACAAGTAGTAAGCAAATTTAAGTTGTAGACATAGAAGTATGAACGATTTTTTTAAGTCTGTGGTTGTCGACGTTGCCGTCGCGTCGTATAGGTATAGATCACTGATATTATGATACATACTTAATTGATCCACCAATAATTGAACCATCTATTTTTGAGGTGTGTAACACCGCCCTTACTCCACAGAACCGTTTCAATAGCTGGAATGAACGGGAAAATTAAAGAGCTGACCTAGCTATTTCTAGTTGAAGGTACTCGTAGAAACTAAATTCACAGAGGACATAAACTAAATTGTGTTCAAAAATAGAAATCGTATCCGATAAAATATAACCATGTATATAATATCACCATTCGTTGATATTACCAGCAGGTACTTCGGGTCTATAATAATAACTAAAAAGTTAGTAATAAAAGGAAGAGCCCGATGGTCCAGTGGGTGTAGGCTCTATGAGCGCTTACGTATGTTAAGCAACCCCTGGTGCAGTCCCTACTTGGATGGGTGACCGCAAGTGGCATAAAAATATCTCGAGCTCCTCCGTGCTTCGGAAGGCACGTTAAGCCGTTGGTCCCGGCAGTCATCGTTGATGCCAGTCGTTAAGCTATGTCAGATGCCTTAAGGCAGCTTGAAAAATCTGACAATAGTGTTGGCCACTTACACATACGAAAAACAAAACAGTAATAAAAAGATATTTTCAGTTTTTTTTTTTGCTTTTTATTTAACTACGGTTGTAATTTAGTGTATTTTTAATGTATATGTTATACAAATTTGACCACTGATTTTTGTGTATCGCTCCGCCATTTCACACTTAAAAGCTTTAGGAAATGTTCCATGTTCGGTATCAAATGAAGTGTGTAAAAGGTTTATATGTAGCAATAGAATACGATTTGCGGACATATTTTAAGGCTTTTCCACGAAGGTTTAAAAGGAGTAAGTAGAAATAGTAAGTGAACTGGAGCAATTACATATAGCTTTTGGGATTTCATCAAATTTTAAAGGGTGAAAACGGGACACTATTAATAAGTCTTCGCTGTCCGTCTGTCTGTCACAGGATTGTCTGTTACCGCAAAATGTGGAGACTTGAAATTTTCACAGGAAAGCGTGTATATCTATATCCTTTATAAAAAAAATTAAAATAAGTAAAAAATTAAGGGGTGTCGCCTATACAAAAAAAAAACATGCTTTTTGTAGTTGTATGGAGTACGACCGTTAGTGCGGGTTTCCAAGTCGCACTTAGCCTTTTTTATTTGCTTACAATTTTATAAAAAGAAAACAATACTTGCATGGAGAATGAACACAATACTCAAGAATCTGACTGCTCCCTCGCAAAAGTCAAGGCAAGGTTTATCCACGGGTTTAACGCAGTGTTTCATTCGAACTCAGTGGTTTTAATGTGATTCAGTAATAATGCCAAATTTCGCATTTATTATAATTGTAGGATATACAATTCTAATATTATACCTACACAAAAATTATTACAAAATCTAAACAACACGCAGCGACCTGTCAAAACAAAAGCGAATGTGCAATTTAGGCGCATCCGAAGTGATTAGGTCAAAATATTCAAAACCTAAAACGGGATAGAATCACGAAACTGTTTAGTAGGTCGACGAACAAATTACTTGATTGCCAGCCTTTTATTTTTATATATGTAAAACACTTTGATGGACAATATAATGTCGAAATTATAGCTCTTTATAATCGGAACGCATTAGCTTGATTTGCATTCAGATTAAAGATTATATTTTGTTGATGGTAGGTGTTATTAGCATAGTTATATGAATTAACTTGCTATCATCGGCGGTCATTTTAATTTTTAAAACGTTAAGCTAAGGATAATTTTACAGAACCGCTGTTTAGATAGAAGATTAAGTTTATACAAGTAATACTTATTGTGTTCGGCAGAGGCGAGCTCCAGACTTGTTTCCCGGTTATTAGCGGCCCTCATTTTAGATTGAGCCACTAACCGTATTAAGTAACATTAGGATTAATCTCATTAATTTTTACGCGACCGCTAGAAATTTTATATTATATATAATTCGTATATCAATATTTACAAAATTAATTGATTTTTCTAAAACTTTGAACAAGCTTTTAGAGGTAAATAGAATATACTCGTAAATATGGTATCAGAGAGATTTTTTTCTCGGTAACTATAAGTTATACTTAACATTTTTTCAAAATGTATTATATTTTTGTAGTGAATACTCAAAATATACAAAATAATTTAGTGATTATTGTGAACGGAACCATGATACTGATTTTTGAGAAAACTCAAAGATTTATAGATAGATTAAGATACAAAAGGCTTGGTAACTAATCACTGCGATGCGGCAATAGTTTATGATAATAGTTTGTTTTCTTACGCATTCGACTTAATTTAAACAATCTATCGCGTGTAGGCTGAACCAAGACCGGCGGATCTCTTCCGCTCCAAGCGCAAGATCAAAAGCAATTGTTACCTGAAATTCATTACAACTTCCAAGGTGATAAGATGCGGAGTCAGGAAACAAATACTTGTTAGGAAAAAGGTTTGATAGTGATCACTGCGACGCGGCAATAGTTCATGATAATAGTTCGTTTTCTTACGCATTCGACTTAATTTAAACAATCTATCGCGTGTAGGCAGAACCAAGACCGGCGGATTTCTTCCGCTCCAAGCGCAAGATCAAAAGCGATGGTTCCCTGAATTTCATTACACATCCAAGGTGATAAGATGCGGAGTCAGGAAACAAATACTTGTTAGGAAAAAGGTTTGATACTGATCACTGCGACGCGGCACTAGCTCATGATAATAGTTCATTTTCTTACGCATTCGACTTAATTTCAACAATCTATCGCGTGTATGCAGAACCAGGACCGGCGGATCTCTTCCGCTCCTAGCGCAAGATCAAAAGCAATTGTTCCCTGAAATTCATCACGACATTCAAGGTGATAAGATGCGGAGTCAGGAAACTTATACTTGTTAGGAAAAAGGTTTGATACTGATCACTGCGATGCGGCAATATTTATAATAATAATTCGTTTTCTTACGCATTCGACTTAATTTAAACAATCTATCGCGTGTAGACAGAACCAGGACCGGCGGATCTCTTCCGCTCCAAGCGCAAGATCAAAAGCAATTGTTCCCTGAAATTCATTACGACATCCAAGGTGATAAGATGCGGAGTCAGGAAACTAATACTTGTTGGGGGTTTATACACGATGTAGGCGTGATCACCGCTGATTCAGTCGGGTGGTTACTAGCAGGCGGCGCTGGCGAACGCCGAGAAATATTGGCCCACAGGGAGGCTCTGTTAATTTGCCGAGCGCTTCGGGTACGATTTTCCACGTACGTACTTATACGTGTGTGGATAGTGCGTGGTTTACATCGATTGGTGGGCTTTCCCAACAGCCGTTCCGTTCAATTTTATTACCGTTGTTCAATGGGTAATGAAATTCGATTGTATATTTTTTGGCAGGTTTCAGGGTGACGTTTGGTGACGGCAATCGCTATTCTTAGTTCAAAATTACTTATAACACTTAACTTAAAAGTAGTGATAACTTTTATTAATCAAACAGCATTATAGAGAATTATTTGTATACTTTGAAATATAAACATGTTAATTTAATTGTTAAAAATAGGTCTTTAATACAGGGGCGATGAACATATCCTATTAGGAGAAGATATGCGTTAGAAAAAGACTCATGGCATATTAATACGGACAGATTCTTTCAATACTTAAAATAATCCGTCCCAATAGGTTTATTCGTGCAACAAAGTTTAAATAAATAAAAGATACTTACATACTGCGTCCACACGACCGTTGCAAAGGGAAATAAATCGGCAAGGCAGGCAATATGAAAAAAAAAAGATTACATAAGTATAGGTAAGTGTGGGACCCTTAACTCAGATTTCGTCTGCGGGCTAGGGCGAGTAGCCCACGCAATACTAAGGCGAGATCAACATCAAAGTTACACAAACAAGAAATAACTTTATTTTTAAAAGAACAATCATTCCTTCCAATTTGCCTACGGCATTCATAACCTCTGCTATGATGATAGTTATCCAAATGCCTGCTTCATTTCTAACCGCCTCTGTTATTATTCTACTGCTCCTAATTTCTAGCTAAACTCTACACAAGTAAGCTAAGACATATACACATAAATGAAACAGACATTTGTTAAGATAGAAATGGAGAGCTTATCATATATACATATAAGGACAAATGGTAGTCGTTAAAGGAACCACGTCAGAGGCCGAGAGGCGGTTCCGAAGAACTCTGCCACCAGGGTGTGCATGGTCGACTGACCGTGTCACCTACACGAAATGATGATGAGGACAAATCACACAAATTGAGCTACCCCACAATAAGTTTTGAACTTGTATCGTAGGATACCAACTCAACGATAGTATATTTTATAATAGATACTTATATAGATAAATATCCAATATACAGTCCAATCTGGAAAACAATTCAATCATGGCCTGGCCGGGGATCGAATCCGGACTTCTCGTATTGCAGGCTGGCGTGTTAACCAGTGCGCCACAGAGGCTGTCATCATAGGTTTAGCGTTTACTTGACCATATTAGTGGTAGTGAAAAATTTTTAAAGTGCACACGTTTAATTATTCAGTACTATATCACCTAACATTGGTCGTAGAGCCGATCGATACAACGCGTAGTTCCTCACTAGCTAAGAATTAGAAATTCAACCATTACAATTTTAAGTCAGTCCGTCTGGATGTAATACCGAATCATGTGTTGAAGTGTAATTATTTTATTAAAGAGAAGAATATAGGATAAAAGAGCGAAAATGTGCTTTCCATACTAGAAACAATGTGATTTTATGTCTCAACGTTTATACCCGTATTACATACCGTGATATTTTGAACAGAGATATGGTCGTAGATGTAGACATATCGTCATCGTCATCAAGTCTTGTTTAGTTTCCACTGCAGGAACACGACACTCTCTGTACTATCAGAGCCATATATTAGCCAGAGCAGACAGAGGATTTGGCCTACACTCTTCACGCTAGCCAGACGGGTTGGAGAGGTCTCTTTGATGTTTATAAGCTTTGTTAGCTTGCGTTTCCTTTGTCGCCTTCTACGACATCCACGGGATGACTTGGAGTGGTCCCATTCTACTTTGCCGGGAACCAACGGCTTACTGCGTAGACATATACTCGTAGTATATTAAAAATCTACCCATTGAGAAACAGAGAGCAAGAGAGATTATAGTTTCAACGCTTACAAATTTAGTTTGTAAGAATACAAAAACTTAAAAAACTTATTTATCACGGAATGGTTGTTGTATAAATCAGAACGATGACGTATTCCGCCAAAACCGAGTTCTTATTCCGGCCAGCAGGCCTATTTGCTAACTTTTGACAGCTACGGTGTACATAATTTTCATGGTAACTTCAACATTCATTACGGCTTCGGTATGAATGACTATTTTTATTTAAGATATATAAACCGCAATGGATGCTAAAGTGACAATCAAATTGTTGTACACCGAGTTAGCAAATCGGCCTGCTGGTCCTTGAAAGTACATCCGAAGCCGGAGACAAGAACATTCAAAACCGCTTTGTGGCTTAAACACTACACACATGAACACGGCAGGCCATTAAAATGCTAGTTTTGGACATCCTGCACAAAAATGTCCCTTGAAACAAAAAAAAGGGCTCATTAAAGCGTTTCCGGGTCAACCGGCGGCCAAATTTACTAATTTATTATGGGTTTAGCTAATAAATTCAAGGCGGGATTATGCGCGCACAGAGTAGCTTTATAATTTGCCCGAAATAAATCTTCTGGGCCAGTCTTTATCGCTTACAAGAATTTTATTCATCCCAAAGACGCCTACTATTTCCTACGTAAATCATTCTTCTTGTTACTCGTATCGATTAATATAGTTTTAATTATCTTGTGAATCTGCGCCTCTGCGTCTTTCAATTTTGTAATATTCGGAAGCGTGCAACATGTTTTGAAATTGAACCTACGAATGATATTCTTAGAATTTAAAAATATCATGAATAAAAAACAAGCCTTAGGAAAATAATGACTTAATTTAGAAAAAAATATAGATTTTTTCTTGAAAATATTTACTTTTGATTAAAATTATTTTAATACGGTTTTTATCGCGTTTATTACATTATTTATACACCTAACGTTTAGAACACTTTTCAGTGTTCGTGGCCGCAGGTAGACTGATAGTAAAAAGATCTACCTGCGACCACAAACACTGAAAAGTGTTCGAAACGTTAGGTGTATAAATGTAACAATCGCGAAAACATAAGAAAACATATTTACTTTTGATTTCAGTACGGTAAAATGGACATCTGGATCAAAACAATGTTAACTAAAATAGTTTTGAAATCATGCACCATTTTAAGAGGCTATAAAATTATTTGATTTCCGTCCACTTTAAAGTGTAAATTGTTATAGGCCATTTTATTTTAGCCTTTCAAAAGCGTATTCATGTTTTGTGACCGGCCGCTTACGGTCGCTCACACTGTGCTAGTTCCAACACTCACACCGCACAGTAGAGAATAAAATTTAAGTTCAGTTTTTTGATCCTAACTAATATTATGAAGGCGAAAGAGAGTTGTTTGTTTGCTTTTTTGTTACACTTTCACGCCTTAACTACAAAACCAATATAAAATTTTGCGTACAAGTTTTCTGGGCTACGAAGAAAGATATAGATTAACTTTCATCATGGTTAAAAGTATGGTTTTCAAGCGATCGATATTAACGCGAGCCAAGCCGCGGGCGAATAAGCTAGTGATTCAATAAAAATAAAGTTATAACACTATCACAAAAAGTAGTGAGAGTACGACGTTATCATCGATTTTTGGGGTTCCGTACGATACGTGTATATTTTTATGTATCACTTTTTTTTGTTTCTCTAGGATTTTTTTGTCTACTGAAAAATATAATAAAAGACAGTTATCCTCGGTACGCGAGTTCGACTCGTACTTGGCCAGATCACGCGGATATTATTGTTTTAGAATATAAAAAGAATTTGTTTATATAAAAAGAAAATATCATGCAAAACGATAATCCTTCTTAAATATGTAGGCATAATAAAGTATCGATAATATCGTAAGAATATCAGCACACGTCGTTAGTTTTATGAATTTTTAACCACTTTACTAAACTATGTTAAGGTGGGGTGTAATGTTGACATCTAATATGCAGCGCTGACTGTGATACAATTCACGAATGACACTAGGTACAATCGTAGATTTTGGTTCACATTTGTGACACAAGTTAGGCGGCAACAAACTGCCAATATAGGAACTTTGCCGATCATAAACCGATCGAGGGATCGGTTTGGGAGGTAGTAACGAGGCGAGCTCGGCTTGCGGTCTGCGGAGGTGATAGGGGATGTCATCGGCAAAGTTGATGCGACAGTGTAATGTGTAATACTACAGTTACATCTATACAGTGTGATTGAAATCCCATTGTTTAGACGAACGAACGGTACATTCAATTTGCAGCTTACGTCCCTCTCGCCAATATCAATATCCGTCAGCAATTTACTTTGACTGTATGTGCATTATATGTATTTCAATTATGAGATCAGGTAATGATGGAATATCAATAGTTTAAGTACAGTCACCGCACACTTATTCTGAATACTTAGGAATTAGAGCGGGTACCCTGATACTTAAGGTAACAATTCCACCAGTCCTACTAAAGGTTGACTTAGAAATTCGGCGGCAGCGGCAAGGGTCGCGCGATACCTATCAAGTCAGCCGGCGACACTTCTAGTTACTTGAAGTTTGTATAGAATGACTTTAATTGTAGTGTTTGGAACACTACAATTAAAGTCATTCTATATCGTTAAATGTAAAAATAATAATAATTTGTGACTCTCGGCGATGCTTCAGTAAGAAAAATAATCTATAAAAAAAGCAAAGTTGACGCGACCAGGTAGTAGTTTCCGTTTTTATTTGTCACTATATGACGGAAAATAACAGCATGAGCTTCGAGGCGATTGTCGCCATGTTCTAAAGTCAAGAAACAATGGTCGCGCGCGACTTGCGGCAGTAACGAGTCGCGCGACAAGCGGTCGCTCGACTTCAAAGTCAACCTAAATGACACACATAATGTCTTAATTCCATCCAATGGGTTTTCCTTTAATTTAAGTAGCATTAAGCTCCATTGTTACATATCCATAGATAAAGTGCAGCTTGTAGGTTCTTAGCAATATCCGCTAGCAACACATATTGATTGCGTTTGCATGTATGTCAATTAAGATCAACAGAACGATGCGTCTTCAGGCTGGCTAATTATCGTCTTGTCACGCGTATATCACTATATGTAATTATGCGTATAGCCTGACAGCCACGGTGATGAACGCGCTAATGTGTGCAAATTGCCACTGTCTTGGACCACGGTTGATTAAGGCCTACGTAATTGCTAAAGGTGTTGAGGGTAATGAAAAAATCTTAGGTTATTATCAACTCAATCTAAAACTGACTCCGAACCGAACATAATCCATCTTAATAAGTATAAAAGACGGACCTAAGTTAGTAAGTAATTTAATCCATTAGCCGCATATAATTAATTGACAATGAAGTTGAAAAACGTTAGTAACAAATGTGGATTTATCTCGGCTCAATAATAGTTTAAACTTAGTAAAGTACGAGTCCTTGTTTTGTGTAATACATGTCAAGTGATTTAGTAAAATTGTAAACTGTAATTACAGGTTGTGTTATTTCCCATGTTATGTTACAGATTCTTTTGGAGACACTAAAACTCATTCGATATTGGGAGTATACGTCATTTTTACACAGTTTGAAGAGGTTGTTGACTGACCCAAGCAATTGATATTCATTTTAACTGGATACGCCCACAATTTCCTGGAGTCTGAATAGACGGGCAACGAAGTGATCCTATTAGGATACCTTTTACCTTTTAAGGTTCGGAACTTCAAAATAGAAAGTATGTCAATTTAAGTAACTCATGACTGTAATGTGTGTTGTGTAAGGATATTAAAAAGAGATGGATGGAATATTACTCTAACTTGCTCAACGAAACATTCCCCTGCGAACCTATTGTAGAACATCAACCTGTCGAAGGGCCATTGAATGAAATATCTTATGTTGAAATCAAGACTGCTATAAAGAAAATGTCCAACAACAAAGCGGTAGGGCCTGATGACATCCCAACTGAGATATGGAAGACACTGGGCGACTCAGGCATTCACTTTCTTTATATTCTGTTTAACAAAATTCCTCAAGACGGCATACCAGATGCGTGGAGGCAAAGCTTCTTGGTACCTTTTTATAAAAACAAAGGAGATATGAGGATATGTGGTAACTACCGAGCAATAAAACTAATCTCGCACACTTTTAAGATCTGGGAACGAGTGGTCAATGATAGGTTGCAACAACTATCTTCAGTCTCAGACAATCAATGTGGATTTGTGACCGGTAAGTCTACGACTGACGCCATACACACCATCCGAATCTTCATGGAGAACCATAGAGCCAGAAAGAAAGATCTACATATGATTTTCATGGATCTAGAGAAGGCGTTTGATAGAATCCCTAGACCACTGATCTGGCAAGCACTGCGTTCTCAAAGTGTACCCGAATGCTACGTGAGAATAGTCATAGATATGTATGACCGCGCTGCCACCAAAGTACGATGCCCAGCAGGTACAAGCGACGAATTTCGCGTCAATGTTGGGGTTCACCAGGGATCTGCTCTCAGCCCTTTACTCTTTAACCTTATCATGGACTATTTAACAGCCGAAGTGCAGCAACCTGCTCCCCAGTGCATACTTTACGCAGACGATGTTGTTCTCATTGACGACGATCCGCTTGCTTTAGAAGACACCCTAGAGAAGTGGAGAGCGATATTGGAAAATGCAGGTCTTAAAATCAGTCGAGATAAAACGGAATACATGCACTGCAACTTCTCCAACGCAAATCACCAAACCGCAATTAATCTCCAAGGCTCACAACTAAAATCTGTCCAACATTTTAAATACCTAGGCAGCGTACTTTCTAAAGACGGTAGCATTGATGCCGACATAGCTCATCGTTTAAACGCAGGTTGGCAAAGATGGAGAGACCTAACTGGAGTGCTCTGCGATTCGCGAATGCCCATTAGAGTCAAGGGTAAAGTATATAAAACTGCAGTAAGACCTGCGATGTTGTATGGTGCGGAATGTTGGCCGGTTAAAAAGCAGCAGTCAGAGAGGGTGCATGTGGCCGAAATGAGAATGCTTAGGTGGGCAGCGGGTGTCACGATGCTGGACAAGGTACCAAATGCCTACATTCGGGGAAGTTTTAAGGTCACACCCATTCCTGAAAAGATCAAGGAAACGTGACTCAGGTGGTACGGTCATGTCATGAGGAAGCCAGAATGCCATATGACAAAAAAAGTTCTGCGTCTCGACTCGGGGCCTAGAAGCCGCGGAAGACCCCTAACGACATGGATGTCCGTAGTAAAGCAGGATCTTGCCAGACACGCATTAGATCCGATGACGACCCAGACAAGAAGTACCTGGCGAAGGGCGATTAGGAGAGCCGACCCCAAATAGACATGGGAAAAGGCCTGAAGAAGAAGAAGAAGAAGATGACTGTAATTTGTGTCATAATAAAAAAATCATTCGAAATATTTTATACTATGCTAACTAAAAAAGTTTCTAAAGATCCCAATGTCTTCAATGTGAAATGGTCATGCGTTCTCTCTCTCTAGCAGAGAAGTCCCTAGCCGATTAGTTCTAGATTAATATGATCATTCACGAGTACGTGATTATTATGTACTTCAAGAACTACATCTCACACGCCGTTCAACATGTCGCTCCCTATCTCTGTGCAAAATATAATTATCGACAAATTATTTCGTTAGCGGATTATTTCTTTTATTTCCTTGCAAGAACACGTTCTCATTCCCATATAGAACGTGGTGAGAATTCCTGGGAACTAATAATTATTATCGAATTGTTCACTAGAATATGAAATTGAGACGGTAATCAGTAGACATTGGATTTTATACGTACATGCACTATGCAAAGGCAAAATACATGTTATAAAGCTCTGTAAGAAAAAAATATGCAGAAAATTGCTGAACTACTGAAAAATATAATAACTTATAATCAAATGTCTAGTAATGAGTTACCACTTTACTATTTCCACCATTAATGGTCATTGAATGAGTTGCATAACACAAAATGTTACTGTGGGGCTAGCTCAATTTGTGTGATTTGTCTCTATATATTTATTATTTTTTTTATAAAAAGGAGAGTTTTACGGTTTTAAATTACCTACTTGATATTTGATTAATACTATTTTCACCACGAAAAAGGTTTGGTATGCAAGGTTGTTTTGATGTAACTATTTTTCTTGGATTTTAAGGAAAGACTGGGACAAACTACAGAAAATGCGGCACCCGCCGCTCAATCCATTTTCGTGGCCATGTGCTTAACCTAAAAACATTCCGGAGCATTAATGTACGAACAGAAATAATAAATAACAAATATACTTACACCCTGCAGCCCCCCGCCGCGATGGTAGTACCGGAAAGCATAATGGTAATATTAATATTAAAATAATGTCCCTGATAAAGAAGCAATGATAGAAAGCTGCAAGAGAGCAGTTAATCCGAATTAGTAATAAATAAAAAATATTGTTGGGAAAATAAGTTGTTTAGATTAATCACTCCACGGTCGGATTGAAACTTATGTGACCATAAACTAATTTGCATACGTGTAATTTCTAAAGCTGGTAGAAGTTTGTGAGGTTTCTGAAATGCTTTCTATGAGGTGCGGGCTGCAAAGTCTGCAGACATTACATACAGCGTCCCGGAACTATCGATAGTTTCCCTATCGATAGTTGAACTCGAAAACTATTTACTATCGATAGGCCTATCAATTGTATCACCGCACGTGTTAATACTGTCAATAGTGCTCTTTGAGCAATACTATTGATAAAGGCAATACTATCGATAGTATTGGTTTCGTCTTGTCTATCGATAGCCTATCTATAGTGGAATCAAAGATATTTGACACCAGCAACAGCCTGACGTTTATAATCAGCTCTCTAATCTCACTTATCTACCATTTTCAATTAATTTACTAAATAAGCAGTGTTTTTTTTTACTTTGTATATATTTAATCAATTATAAATTTAGCTGGTTATCTTTAGATTTTTACTTTACTGCAAAGATGAAGGAAGATACGACGCGACATTTGTTTCAAGAGGAGCTTGCAATCTCAAAATCCTTCCATTAAGGGATGTCGTACGGATATCCCGAATTTAATAATAATGACAATATTGCAAGCAGTTGATAATAATGCCCACTGAATATTCTACTAAACTGAAATTGTATATGTATGTTAGTATGTAAGTATTTCATACCCGTTTCGCGAAACATCTCAGCTGAGAAAGCATCCGAAAAAACGCTCAGTTGAGGATGAGAGAGATTTACATCTATCTATCTATCTATCAGCCAGAGACGGCCACAGCTGGACATAGGCCTCCCCCATAAATCGATAGAGATTTACATACCCGTATCAAATTCTGAAACTCGATCTTATGGGATTTCGAAAGCCAAATACTAATAGGATTGCAAATGAAATCCATAGTTGAACACAGTGCTAAAAATGTTGTTTTCCGGCGCTAACCGCGCTCAGGGTTGCTACGTCGTCAAACTATACCTAAAGCTGGAGAGACCCAACAGTTTGGCCATGCATTTGGATAAGTACAAAAGCACGTCTGTCTCTCTTTGCTAACCTAACCGTTTCTTGCTTTATCCGGAATGATGGCAACCCTACCTCGCCGAACATCTTCCTAGATCTTTGATATCAAAGCTCTTGGCGGAATCTCGATCTTACCGTGAAGGAGTCCTGAAACAAAAAGAAACATTTATGAGTAAGTACAAGTCAAACTTAAAAACAATATTAATGAAATAAATATTGATCCGGTCTTGGCAAGTGTTAAATTCATTATATCATATTGTATGACTCTATGTTCATCATCATCATTAGATCTTTTTTAGTCTCCACTGCAGGAGCACGACCCTCTCTTTTCTGCTAGAGCCATATATTAGCCAGAACAGTCAAAGGATTTGGCTACCTTGTGTTTCCTAAGTCGCCTCTTACGAAATCGACGGGAAGACTTGGAGTGGTTCTTTTCTATTCTGCCGGGAATCACACGGTGACGGCTCTATGTTACATTTAAGTAAAAAAAAACTACGAATCACAAGTTTGCAGACATACACAAGGATTGTAGGCACGCAGTAGTAGTTTAAATTGGCTTCAATACCTGTGTGTATTTAAAGATAAAAATATATTACATTACAACCATGTGAAACTTGGCTATAATTCATACAAAAGACATTCGCGTCAAGTCTGCTGATGAACATAATGTCTGTGAGCAACACACGAATTCCTTGAGAGTTTGTTTCATGCCGCATAATGCATAACACCGATTTAAATCGACGATGCGAAATTCCGACTAGGTATGTATTATAAGAAAATTTCCGATAAACTACATGTAAGTATTCTTTAATATCCAGTAGTTGGTTACGTGATAAAATGGGCTATTATTAAGCATTTAAGGTTCATCTACAAGGTGTTTTTACTTAAGTGGCAAAATGAAACTGAATTTAATTCCCCCTGACATTATCTACTACTAATTTAAAGTTAATGGATAAGTAGCGAACATTAAACGTTATTTTAATTATTTTTTCGATGTTTTTGCTTGCTTTGTTCATTTGTAGAATACGTAATAAAATGTATAACATTTACGTTATTTTTTATGACCTGTTGTGTAAACTTTAAAATATACAGCAGCTACTTTTGCTTTTTAATTACTCCTTTAATTGTTAGGAATGTAAAATATAAAAAAAACTATTATTAATAGCTTTATCAAAAGGAAACCCTAACCATTTGTCATGTAAATGACAAAAAGTACCTATAGTGAATATATTTTTTCATTTTAATATTATTTCTATTAGAAATTAAGGTTTTGGTGAAAAATACCTTTTTCTTCAATCTGATGCCTTATGAGATTGAAGAATAGAGACATAAATAGGGACTTGCATAAATAACA
The DNA here is from genome assembly GCA_963082605.1 of Rhodophaea formosa. NCBI lineage: Eukaryota > Metazoa > Arthropoda > Insecta > Lepidoptera > Pyralidae > Rhodophaea > Rhodophaea formosa. The sequence continues at coordinate 12,160,345 of OY720203.1, read as the reverse complement.
TACGCATAATGTCGACTCTATCATCAAAATAAAGCAGCGTAATTTGATCAATTATGGAGATCCCACGGGCCGCGCGAAACTAAAAACGTCATTAACTTTCGGATCACTTCCCATAATGTTCGGTCGCTCGTGATCACCGAATTACTACTAAACTGTAAAAAACGTAGATAAAAGTGCGCCCTGCATCTTCCCAGGGTTCGGAGACGCACCGACGGCATTTTAATATACCCATAATCGCCGATCGACGGCGGATCATAATATATGAAATGTGTAATACCACTAATAGGTGTTGGGCTTCCTCAGCGGTCGCTTGGCCAATTTTGCTTTTCGTAATAACTTTAATATCCCATCAGGGCAGTGCTGGCCTGCGTGTACAAAGATGGGGTAATGGCGCCGGTGTGCTGCCACGGTAATGCAGCTTTATTTAATAAAACTGTTTGGTTATGGCACTTATGGCAGCGCGCAACGGAGATTAGATGTTCAGCAATTATTAATAACTTAACTCACCAAGTTTCCTGAGCCGCTGGGCAGAATAAATACTGTTACTATTCCTATTCCTATTAGTTTATTCATTTTCATGAAGTTCTATTAGTTTTTTAAAATGAGCTAATTCGTACTGAAATAATTATATTAAATCAATTATATTGAGGAGGTTTTCTAAAAGTACCTATTAATAATAAATTTTGTACGATTAATATGAAATACCCAATTATATGTCACTAAAATCTGTTTTTTTTGCCCATGGACATGGTGTAGTGGTGTGCGCATCGCAACCCGGATGGGTGAAGTTTGTTGGTGGTTCCACAATGACACACCCGGGCTTGAAGTACTCAGTAGACCAAACTAAAATGAAAATGTAAAACATAAGTATCTTATAAAATCTATACCAGACTCCTTTACTTGACTCCTTGACTCCACTGCCTTGGTATATGGGTAAAATTAATTAAAAGGCTATAACAGCAAACGATTTTCATTCATATATTTCGTACCTACCTACATACACATTCGTATATACCTACGGGACGATTACGGGACCAACGTGGGACCACCTTTCTAAGCTGTGCGAGAACAAAATACATCGTTACATATTCTGCGGAATTTAGCTCGCTATAAGAACATGATGATGATACTCAAATAGAGCAGATCCTCGTAACTAGATCATGTCTAACACAATCAAGAAAAGTAATCGTTTCATCCAAAAGGCAGCTAGTTTGATTTGAAAGCCAAATAATGTGGCATTCCCACAACACAATCAATCAGAACGGCAGTAAAGCAATCAGTCGACGAGAAATGTTTCGTTTGATACGTCCGTATGGATATGAACTGAATGAGAATACTAAAATAAGCGGCAATTTATTATCAAAAGCATTGCAAGGAGACGGGAACGTTCGTAGACAGTTATTAAGAGCTAAAACCCAGCGGCGAACACGATACCAGCTATCGTCGTCCCTTTCTGCATCAGTTACGCTGAAACTAGCTCATAAATCAAAGAGACAAATATGATCCCATTTCTCTTTTTCCAGTATTATATCCGTGTGGGGCGTATTACTGCTGTCAACGAAAAAACTTACTAATTATTTTTCAAGTTTGTCATGAAAAATAAAACTGAAAACCGACGCCGGTTTATTAATCCCAGAGACCATTTTCACTGGTAGAAATGAATAGATAACTGCTTTAATTTAATTTATAATCATGGTTAAACTCAAGAAATCTCCATTCATATTTCGTTCGAGATAACTTACAACAATCATAAAATTATTCATGATGAGCTGATAAAAATCAAAATAACTGGCCGCGTATATTACGCTAGACAAATGACCAATTCGAAACGACCAATATTTCACGTGGAAAATAAAACGAATTCCCGGAGAGTAAGTATGTAAATACAGTGTGCGTCGGATTAGCAAAACTAACACGATGATTCGAAAGAAAACAAATAGAAATGCGAGGGAACGATACGAAAATTGAACGGAGCGTTGATAAAATAAGAGAATTTAGGAGTAGAACGTTAGGAATGAGACATCGACGCAAGAGTGCAGAGGCGGCGGAGCAGCTGACACCTGTCATCACGCAATTTATTACCCGCTCCGAAATAACAGAGTCAGTGAACGTTCGAACAAAACGAGGAGACACAACGCTCTATTAACACGACGTCCTGCGGGTGTGCTACTGCACACACGCAATCAGATGACGAAAAACCTCGCGCCTCCGGCTCTTCAATGTCGCACATCCATTTCTGTAATTACACTGTATCTGATCGAAAATTATCGTATTAACGTTGTATCTGAATTGTTCTTTATCGTGTTGATGTCATGTTTGTTGATTTAATTAATAGGTACTCATTCACGTGCGTCGTGAAATTTGCTCAAAAATTAGTAGACCGAATATGGTCACTTTTTCTTATCATAGTCTAAAGCAACCAGCAATTTTTTAAATAAATATATATACGGACAAATCACACAGATTGAGCTAGCCCCAAAGTAAGTTCGAGACTTGTGTTATGGGATACTAACTCAACGATACTATATTTTATAATAGATACTTATATAGATAAACATCCAAGACCCAGGTCAATCTGAAAAAGATCATTTTCCATCTTGACCTGACCGGGGATCGAACCCGGGACCATCCGTGTCGCAGGCAGGCGTGTTGACCGCTGCGCCACGGAGCTCGTCAAATTGCATAGAATCAATTTGCATAGATCAAAATATTTGAAACCCTTTCGTTACGCAAAAAATCTTGAGAAAGTACTTATACCTATTTAAAGACCTGTTACATATATAATTTTATTTATGTCATAGGACGACAAACGAGTAAGCGGGTCACCTAATGGTAAGTGATCACCGCTGCCCATGGACAACTGCAATACCAGGGGAGTCACAGGAGCGTTGCCGGCCTTTTATTTTTTCCTCCCCAGAGAAGAGAGGGAAATGGTCCTCTGGCTCTCTCACTCACCGAACGAAGCATAGCAGCGGTAAAGCTACTACTCAAACGTCGATTTTCTGTGAGGGTGTGGAACTTCCCCGGACGAGCCGGCCCATTCATGCAACTACGAGTAGCAAAAGTGATTTTCGCCGGTAGCGAGGCTCTACCACAAATAAGTAGACATTTTTGCACCGCATATTGACAAAAACACCTACTACATCGCCGACAAAACTTCAAGGTTTACTTATTTGTAAAAACCAAAAGGAATTTTTCAAAAAGGGGAATACGCTAACCGATCGAATTTATTAGGATTCGGCAACTGCGCCAGCGCAGATAAGGAACGCAATCGGGTTTTTTGGCGGTGATAAATAAGGCCGACGGACGCCGACCGACGAAGATTTATTCGTTTTTTTATGTCGTAGTACGGCAAACGAGCAAGCGGGTCACCTGATGGTAAGTGATCACCGCTGCCCATGGACAACTGCAACTCCAGGGGTTTCTGTGAGAATGTGGTACTTCCCCGGACGAGCCGGCCCATTCATACTACTAGCAAAAGTGAATTTTGCCGGTATCGTGGCTCTACCACAACGAAAGAATTAATGAAGAAAAGAGGAAGTCTGTAGGTACTTGAAGCGTACTCAGAATTTAATTTAAATGTTTTGGATAGGTATATATAGGCAATGAAATAATTTCAATATTTAAAAAAAAAAAGCAAAATTAGAGGTGCTCTTTACAAGACAAAGAAAAATTAGGCGTTTAGATCTACAAACGTAGAAATATGTATCCTATCAAACTCAAAATAATTAAAGTACCTACTAAATAAAGAAGAGTAAAAAAAATATTTCCCTCAATACGAATACGCCATCCATTCGAATAAGCAAGATTCCATAAAAACAATATTTAGTTAGATAGTCAAAAAATTAAGGTCACATATTTTTTTCTTTTGTTAATTGAACAAAAACTTATAAAGATACTAGCTGTTACCCGCGGCTTCGCCCGCGTAATTTATAGCCTATGTCCTTCTCGGTACCCTAATCTATGTGTATGCAAAATTTCATGATGATCGGTTCAGTAGGTTGGGCGTGAAAGCGTAACAAACAAACAAATAAACAAACAAACTCACTTTCGCATTTATAATATTAGTTAGGAAGTTAGGATTAGGATAGCCTGTTAAAATTCTGTGTCACAGTAACAGTTTCGTACACTTTTTAGAAAATTATGATATCACAAGCCTCACAAATGAAACTAATGAGTTTCTCTTACACTTGGATGCACTTTATCTTTATAATTTATTATTTCATTGACAAAAGGAAAAAATACCAAAAAAAAATATTATCTAACTAACGGATTAATTTTAATGTTATTTTTTTAACCCAGGAAAGTAGCCTGTTATTGGGATTGGGCAACTGCGCCCGCGCGCATAAGGGCAATCAAGATTATGAATATATATTATATAAGCATTTTATATACGCATAAACTTTTAAGGCAGTACATAATTGAAATCTGGGAAGAAAAAAATAAACAAGAACAACTAAAAAAACGGCTTTAGCTTAAACTAAGTTCAGAATTCGTTCATCTTTTGCGAATTGCGCAGAAATGCAGAGGTGTAAAGTACAATATACCTAGGCTATCAGATAAATTTAGAAACTGGATATGGAAGAACATACCATATGTCTTTTTGAAAATGTAAATGAAAAAAAATGTTTGATCATTTTAAGTAGTTGATTGAGCTTATATCTTGGAAGACTAAAACTCAACTTAATAAATGTAATAGTAATAAATACTGCATGTTTTAATGCAGATGGAGGTTGCATTTCGCACATAGACCACTTAATAAATCGAAATGTATATTTGATTAATTAAATTAATATCTGCATAAAATCGGAAAGTGAACAACAAATGATAAGACGGCGATGCTATCTAACATCCGGCGACCAACCAAAAAAAGATAACGAAATTCGTTTCCTCTAAAAAACGAAACAAAAGAGAAGAATGATTTGATATGAATCAAAAGATGTATGTATTTCTTTTTACTATCGTTAATTACGGAAGGGCGTATATAAATAAAGAAGTGTTGGGCATTGAGGCGCTGGGCGCTGCGGCCAGCGAGCGGCCGCCGCGGCGCGCCGTGTCGCGACAAGCAAATGCACTTATCTTACCGGGATGTGAGAAACACACAACCGCTGTCGACGCCGACGGTTAGCTCGCCAACACAATGCATGCGACTAAACTCGAGTCAATGCTCCAGAGGTTACGTCGCAGCAGGATTTGGGGACCCAACAAATAAAAAAACTCATTCAGAATGGGCCCAACGGAGGAAACAATAAGAAGTAACACTTATTCATGTTTATTTTATTCCATTGTATTCTTTTAGCACCGAGGTTCGACTACGGCTTTTGACATGAACCTCTCAAGATGTCTAGCACGTCACCGCACTTAACCTTTGCTATGGACGTGCGGTCTGACAGACCGTGCGTGTGATTGTGTGCACTCTATGAATTTTCACCTCGTCACGTCCACTGCGAGTACCCATCTCGATGACTAATATTTTCATGCCAGGAACTTTAAATCAAAAATTTCACTGTCCTCCAACATCGATAGTAATAAATTATCTACAAATGCTAATTTATTTACATGTTTTAAAAAACAGTCACAAAAAGTGTGCAGAAATATCTAAACGGTAATCTCGTCCAGTTAAATGTTAATTAAAGAACGGTTAATGACGAACTCGTAATTAGTCGAGCCGATATATCATTCCGCCCAGTGGAGCCATCGTAAAGCCGTCATCGGCTACGGTAAAAATAAACAGAAGTCTTTGAAACATTATCAATACAAATAAATTGTCCGTCCAAGAATGAATATCAATAAATTGAAAATATAACTCGTAAAAACATATCATCGATTATTGTAAACAGCTGGCGGGCATTTATGCAAAGCGACCTGTTCATTGGACCAATTCAACGGCGGTAGCGAAGACCTACCTTTAATTGAAACTTAACATATAACACGCGTGCGATCCCGCGCGGCCAACGCAAACACCCGCACTTCATCACCATGTCCGATTATTACAGTCACCCAGAGCCGGCTCCGAAGAGCACATCTAACGCTGGCCCAAAACTTAGCAATTTACATAAATTGGAAACTTTCGCTTGACAAAGGCCTTATTAAAATCTTGAAGAGAACTTTAATTTGCGATGACGGCAACATCATTAATCTTATTACAGCTCACGCGACCGCCCCTGCGCAGCGAAGAAACAGGAAAAAAGTCGGAAGTAAATATTTTGACGATGAAGTCTAAATAGAAATAATACGGGAGAAAATGGGCTTTGTTATCCGAGAGGAAATTCCGAGTGATTTTTAATTAGGTAGTCGTAATGGAAGCTGTTTAGGTTCGCTGTCCTCGGCTGCTTCTATTTGGCGAATTGATTGTGCTACTTAACCCGTCTGCGGAGGCGCGCGTAAATCTTTCTAACGGATGATGCGCAAATAAAACCACGAGTGCGCAATCCCGATAGCCGATATCTTTGCTTTTCGTTAAACAAATAGAGGCCTTGTTAGGTCGGTATGCAGATTCTAATTAAAAACTATATGCAGCGGCTGTCGTATATTACGCAGATGGGGCCCTGGGGCGGTTACTCACTCGGCGTCGACTCCCAGTCGTTTAGTGTTTATAACTTTACCGCAAAGGAAGTATTGCTGTTCGCAGCCAACGTTTACAAGAATACATCTGTAACGTGATTTCATTATAATAACAGTTTGCCTATTTGGGTTGAATCAAGGTTAGCACTTTGATGCCTATCGAACGTTTGATTGCCTTATATGGTAGCTAATGTAATTCGTCGGCACGACAAACTTTCAGTCTACTTGTAAGGCGCCCTATATATTCATGTCTAATCTAGGTTATTTTATTTATGGAAGTTCAAGAAACTAAAATTCGTTATGCACCAAGAGTTACTCCAATACATGTACAAGTAACAAAACTTTAACAATCCTGCTACTAAACCGCTCGAACCACTTCATAATCAGAAGCCAATTAAATAACAAATTACAAATAAAAGCAAACATTCCAAGATAATTACAAACAATATCGAATTGAATGTTTGATCAATTCATAATTAGAAACAATTGTACGTACAAAAGCTATAAGCGAGCTGAGATGGAGGTAGCCGCTCGGCTTGGGTCTCGTTTATAAGGCCCAGCCCACCTCGTCCGCACTAAAAATTCGATCTTATCTCCAATATTTTAATAGGTTCCCGTGGCGGCAAGTCGGCCAGTAATTGTATAAAGTATCTCTGGAGGAATAAATTCAATATACGACGCGGGGCCGGCCGGGCCTTCTCCTCGCAACGTGATAAAGCTTAAATCAACACACGAAGTAATTACACTGGAGCCACACTTCATCGCAGATGCCTATTGTGATTAAAAGCATCGTCAAACATGGACCGACGTGGACTTGGTCCCAAATCTGATTTCTTAAACACATGTACTTTATGACACTTCCAGTAATTTATTCTTTGGTTGCGTTAAAGTGCTTTGGCAACGTGAAGTTTTGCACTTTGGTTACGCTGATAATTTCAATCTCATCAAATAGATTTATAATTCAATCACGGTGAGAGCTTTCATTTCATACAGTTTTCGGTGACAAAAATCCAGTACCTTAGTGTGAAAATACGTTTACGACTATTAAATTAAGGTATTCATGATGAGGGCACATTATATAGGTAAGTTAATGGTTCCGGTTTCGTTAGATGGTGGCCATTAAATTAAATCACAATACCTTTAGGCACCTTAGAAAACCAGGTACCGTTGTAAGCTTCTTAAAACTCCAAATTAAGAGCGTAAAGGATTATTATCCTTCGTGTTTAAAGATCTCCGTAGAAACAAATGTCTATCAGAAAATCAAATTCCATTTGAGATATTTAGTGTTATTTTGAAATTGCCTTGGCTTTGCGTCCCGCGGCGCTTCGCCACGGCAAGCCACTCAACTCAACTTAGCCCTGTAACTCAGGCCCGTCCCGATCCGTTAACAGTCGCTTAGTTCCTGACGCCCGCCACTTACTGATGGCGCATGCCACTCCGGACGGCTCGGCCGCGGAATGTAACTTTCGGAAAATGTCATTTTTGTAACAAGTTCTATTTATTCTTAAAATGATTTATTCTCCGAAGATGAAATGGGTTTTTTTTTCAAGCAACTATTTGCACATAGTTGGTTTTTCCGGATACTGAAGTAAAAAAATATGAATAACTAATAGCTAGTTTACATGTTAGGGGTTAACATAGTCAACACTTAAACCATCAAATCTCGTCAATATGAACAACTTATCTATGGGACTAAAGCTGAGAATTTAAAAAAATCGTTATAATTTTTTTTTATTCCTATAATATGACAAATTTTGTCAAAAGTAAATTTACGTGTTTCTGAAAATACAGACTCAATAAGAAATAATAATAAATAAATATATACGGACATATCACACAGATTGAGCTAGCCCCAAAGTAAGTTCTTAATAAGACTTGTGTTATGGGATAGGTACTAACTCAACGATACTATATTTTATAACAAATACATATATAGATAAACATCCAAGACCCAGGTCCATCTGAAAAAGATCGTTTTTCATCTTGACCTGACCGGGGATCGAACCCGGGACCATCCATGTCACAGGCCGGCGTGTTGACCGCTGCGCCACGGAGCTCGTCAGAAATATGACTCAACAATTTTATTCCCGAAACATTTATGCCATGCACTTCATGGACTTTATGTACCATACATTTTGCGAATCAGACTTCTCAAATCGCCCAGTTTTCACACGTCATTCTCCGAATCAGATATTTTGCGCTTAAACCCTCTGGCCAAATTCGAAATAGAATTGGTTAGGGGCATATTTCAATAACTGTCACCACGATCAACACGTCCCAGAGGGTTACAACGATTCTAACCTAGTGAGCGGTAGTTGTATTTATGAGATAATAGCCTTTTAGTGTGGTTCTAATAAAGTTATCTGAAAGTGGGTCAACGTGCTAGCTCTACTATGAATTTAGTCCAAATCAATACGCTTTCTAGATTTACAAAGCGGCTAATAGACTTTTGATTAAAACATGGAATTGGTACCCTATTTTTCGGTATGATAAATAACATACGGAGATGATCCCAAATAAGAAAATGGCGAGGAAGAAGAAAAAGAATTGACGGCGAAAAGTTACATACAGCCATCATCCGCCTTTTTTCAGAGAAGGGGGCGAAATGTACTAATTTCTTATTTTTGGTGTTAACTGTGTGCATTTTTTATAAAAACATGGAATTGGCCAAACGTATATTATATTAAAAACCTTATTCTATCCGTCTAGAATATTATCCTTTCTGTATTAAACATTTATAAAAACTAATTACACTTCTGGTCTGGAGGGAAAGAAAACACGTAGAATGTACCAGCTGCTTCTCTTCCCGTGCAGATCGTAAAAGCCGATTGAGGGCATGGGCGTGAGGAATCATGTCAATAGGCGATGCGGCTAGCAACCCATCATTATTTTAGTTCCGTTCTCCACCTACAAGCCCACCAACATGCTAAAGTGGCCTTTAGGTTTTATAGACCTAGGCTCTGTCTACCCCGCAAGGGAAACAGACGTGATTGTATGTATGTATAAAAACTAATCTATGAAATATAATAGAATACACAATCAAGAAAAGATATTAACATGTTCCGTTAGACGCAAATGTTGATAGGCATAATTCAGAATTTAAAAAAATACTTACATATTAAGTAACTGCACTAACTTTTAAACACATATATAACATTTTCAGACATCAAGTTAAAAAAGATTACGAAATACCTTAACAAATATTATGACGTTAAAAGCCCCAAATATTATTAGCTAGTAAAAGCATTCCTCTAAACAAAGAGTAGGCAGAAGCCGTCCATTTTAATTTTGATTAATTAAAAGTTTTGCATGGAAAAGAGTAATCTTAACGCAAGGGTTGTACTCGGTAAAGTTCTTTTGTGTTTTGTCTTATAAAGCGAAGTTTTTCAGTGAAACAACGCTGGATTTGCAACAAAATATAAAAGTTTTACAATAACGTACACGCCTCGGGCAGGGAGTTGATCAAAGTAAAATCCCTCTAAACTTGCCCATCTATTCACTGAAAAGTATTATTTCAAAGAAAGTAATAAAGATTTATTAAAGGACAAAATCCTATTTAAATCGTTTTACATTTTATCGGGTTTTCCTGACCCGGACTCCGGCATTACGGGTCGAACCTCACAGCAATACAATAATGGGATGGATAATCAAAAATGAAACATCACCGTTCACATTTATGTGTATGGATATTTATTTTTACTATATTTGACCTAATAATTTGTCTGCGTGCATCTCTCGGGATGATACATATTATCAAGTAGATTAAGAAGAATTTATTGCAAAGCAACTCACACTAGCGCATATATCCGTTTTTTAACCTCCAACGCAGAGGGGTGTTATAAGTTTGACCTCTCTGTGGTGGTGTGTCTGTGTGCCTATTTGGACACCGTAGCTGTACATCGGGTAAGCCGACTTCGATTCTGTTTTTTTATTAACATGATAGAGGGATTTTCGTGTCCGTGGTTTCTTGAAAATAAGTAGATATTTATAAAAGAAAAAAATCTTTTCTCCGGCATATATAACAAGTGTCAATTAATGAAGTCACTTGGATTGACACTATCAGAAAAATAAAGTTTAATATTAGTGCTACAAAACTAAACACTTTGTTCGTCTCCCTCGTACGAGTATATATGAGTTTCGTTTATTTTATGTCATTTTTACATGTTCTTTAAATAATTAAAAAGCGTTCAAATACAAGTCGGACTCACGTAGAGTGAGTTCCGTATAATGAATATTACCTTTCATATATCTAGGAATTATATTTACATAACATGCTCATGTTTGGTTTACATAAATCTATAAAGGTGCCTTCTAAATTTCAACTGAATCGGTTCGAAAGATTTGGAGCAAATTGGCCGTGACAGACGGTCGCACAGACACACGAGTGATACATAAAGGTTCCCGTTTTGTCACTCGGTCGTACGGAACCCTAAAACTTATAGACTACGGAATTATGTGGCTAATTGACTGAAATGGTTTAGTAATATGCCAAAGTTGAAAAGAAATATAACTAAACGTTGCTTACATTATCGAAGTAAACTACAGGGTTACTAAGTATCTTTTATTTAACATTCTTTTATTATAATATCAAGCTCATCATTACACACTAGTAAACAAATCACGATTGGAACTTTATATAGAATCGTTTTATAACAAAAACTGCACATATGATTTATAACGCGTCGGCATTTAGTCGTATATATTCGGCCCAACCTAACCCCCGAAACGTCTTTGTAATTCAGGTTAATGCAGAAACAGTGTATATAGAATACATTGTACCGTAATGAGTTGTTGGAACGTTCGGTACCGCCGAGGGCGGGTACAGGATAGCACCTACTCGGCGCCGGACCGAGAGTTTGAGAAGCCCTGGGCAAACTTATTTGGGACCAGCCTAATCAACTAATCTTGCCACCTCTACCGCACTTTATTGTTGACTATGATGTGGTGTTGTCTTTATAGGGTAAAGTGCTCGGCAGCTTATGTGTAACGCAACTATTCGATATACTCCACGCCACCTCAATAGAGGGAACAAAACACGGTGAGAAGATTTGATTAATTAATAGTGGCTTTTGGGGCTCTGTTTCGCTACGAAGCCCTAGTCTGTTGCCCAAAAAGTCCCTGTGTAGATCCACCTCTGCACCTACTACACACGACCTCTCCCAATTAGTACTAAATTAATGAACATGTTTTATATTTCCACGGGAGTGCGGCGTGTACTTATCCCAGTTATCCCGGTTTGCCCCGGGAGGTCATGCGGTAGGGATGGGAACGTACTACCGACTCGATATTGTGGTTTAATAACGTTTTATTTATCATTTACCTGCAATCAATTTGACATTTTATTATTTTTTTTAACACATAATACACATATTTTTACTAGAGCTATAAGCCTATAAGACACGTTCAGTGACATTTAAAAACTCAATAAGCTTTGGAGTTGTTGTAGTTGACACAACTGGGAATATCGCTCGGATGAGGAGGAAGGTTACCTTTAGTGAGATTAATAGCGTGGAAGAATAAAAGCTAAAAAAAATTCTCTTAAGTAGCTGCCCAACTTAAACGTACATATACTGTGTCATTCAAATGGACGTATGAATTCTAATACCTTATACTCCATAAATCAAAATCTGTGCAGTCATTTAGAAGTTATGGTGGAATAAAAAACTCACATACACAAACTAACTCTGAAAGCATAACAATTAATACGATGAATCATGGCAAATGACCCAGTCATTTTCGTTCATTCTTGCTTAGTGATTTATATGTCTATCTAATAAAACTTCTATTTTTTTACTTGATATATCTTTTATTCTACATGAATAAGGAAACATACCGTACTAAGTAATTTTCCTTTATGTACGCAAAACGAAACTGCAGTCATTTGTAGACGTATAAGTCTATTAACGTTTAAGAATTATCGATAGTGGAAATGACTCCAGCACATCCCTAGCTAAGCACGAACGTATTTTGAAGTGCGTAGGTATAAAGGGCCGTTTTAATTTCGGATGTAAAGTCTGCTTTGTATGATCTAACAGTAGTTCAGCTCCATTCAGTCTCTAGTGGCCATTGTTGCATTGTTTACTAATAATACCCGTAATGAGGGTGCTTAACAATCGAACTATTAAGACACTTGAAGTATGCGAAACGCTCGGCCAAGTTATTTGATTGGGGGAATTCCTAAATGAAATTATGTATCATGTCTGTTTATTCGGGGAAAATCTCGCAAACAAAACTAAAGCAGGTTCCCAAAACAGATTTAGCTGACATTTTGCTTACTTGTGTAAAGTAGAATGATAATACCATATCGTGATATTAACGACCTGTTCTGATGATGAAGTCAGGAGATGACTATAATTGAACTAGATAATCCCTGTGTTTGGCTCATAGCTTGTGTACAAAATTAAGGGCGATCGTCTAATTTAAGTGATATAAAATTTAGTTGTAAGATTTGACCTAAACAAACTTCCAAGGTCGTGCTCCTGCAGTGGAGACTAACAAAGACATGATGATGATGATGATGAAACATCCAAGATCCATAATCACTGAAAGTCAATAAAAACTTGTGAAAAATTACCTATGTGGCTACGTGGCTTATATCATTCCACAAGAAGACTTGAAGAGGTCCTTTTTTATTCTGCCAGGAACCACACGGCGGGGCCTTCGATATATCGAAAAAAACTAATAGTACACTAGGCAGCAGAAGCTGTCTTCAGGAGCACCAGCTTACACATTCAGTAAGACAAAAATAAATACTTTATTATAGACTGATTACCATGGAAATCGATTTTGCCTCACCTGCGTATCGATGGGAATCAATAAATAATCTTATGCGAAAGGTCAACGCAAAAGTAGGATATTAATTAAAAAGTCTAGTGACTAATGACTAGGTTACATTTGCATGAAATTATGGATCGTCCAGCAGTGGACGAGTATAGGCTGATGATGATGATGATATGGATCTTTACACGATATAACTGTTTACTTTTTCTATATAAACAATTCCAAAAATTGCAAAAAACTCGAATGCCAAAGTTTGTTAGGCTTGCACCTCCTCTCGATCAGCATATAGTGTCAGAGTAAGTTTTTTTATGTGTAAAGTAAACGAAAACTCAAGGGGATTATATATGATTAAAAATCTTAAACCTTCCATATACATGGCGAAATTTTGATCGTTCTGGACCCTTAAAGGGGTGATTCAGCCCGTCGATATGAACCATTTTTCCTATGGGACCAATGCTGGAAACTCAAATTTTATTTCGACATTTTCATACAAAAGTGTTCAGCCGCCCGGGCAATTTGTATAGGAATGTCGGAATTTTTTTCGAGTTTACAGCATTTGTCCTATAGGAAAAGTTGTTTATATTGACAGGCTGAATCACCCCTTTAATGGTCCGGAACGATCAAAATTTCGCCATGTATTTATTAATTTATATTTAGGTATAATTATATATTTTATGCTATCAGCATTGTTATAGAGCGAAATGGAAAAAGGTTACATGCCGTCCCGTCCCAACTCCACATAAAGAAAGAATTAGGTAAGAAAGAAGTAGGTAGTTCATGAGGAAGTAAGTGGGATAAGGTGGGAAGAAGTTCATGTTATCGGCATATAAACAGAGAAGATGACTCTTTGGTAATTTATATTATTATTCTTAAGCCTTTATTTTTGATATTTTATGAAAAGAAAAATAAATAAACCATTTTATACAAAATATTTGAGTATTATTATTCTAATAGGGATGTTGATAATACCACGACACGTGAGGAATTTGCCACGAGAATTAACGTCTGTTGAAAATCAGTAACATTTTAAACTGCTGCTTAACCACTTCCCGTCTCTTTAGTCTACAAATAACGCGGCTGCTCACAAAGATTTAACTAAGCCTGAATAAATAATCAATTCAGCCAGCCCGCTGCTGATCGATTGCCACAATACCCACCGAATGATATACTCCACAAGCCGCAGCGATAAATATTCCGAGACAAATGTTTAGAGCGTCTCCGAGGAGTTGCGGTGACACTAAATTTAAAAGCTTCAATTGTACAGGAATAACCAAAACACGGTTTAGATCTTTCGAAAACAAATCGTGGATCGGCCGGTTGACGACAATCGTGATGGACTGCGCAAGTGAGCGACTCTAATATAAACAAATTAATAGGGTGACTCCGGCCCCGCGTTATTTAGGCGACGGCTCGCTGCATTTACCACAAAAATATCGCTGCTACACACTGTAAATCAACCAATACGCTTTTTTCTCTATACTACAAACTCTTCCTGCCTCATGTTTTCATTTCGGCACAGGATACATAATTCGTAATCATATTCATCCTAAACACTATCATAACACGCATTAAATTAAGTAGACACTAAAGTATTATTAAAATAAAAACACGCCATTACGCATTACAGTGTTTAAAAGTCGGAATCCGTGCGAGTCCATTATCTACACCCATTAACATGTTACATGTGTTAATCACATCCTCTTAGGGCCCCGTTATCAAAACGGGAGCAATTTTAAGAATGACTGCGCCTATAAATAAAGGAGTCTTTACATTAATTATGAGCTTAATTATGTAGAATCCCTTTGATTTACAAGCCGCTCATTGCCGCCGCAAACGAATTGTAGTGGCTTAGCGGAGTACCGCGGGCTTTGCCTACCGACGCTCCGTTCGAATTATTTTTGTCGCGATAGCTGCGCGATTCGGGATCGAGATGAAAGCGAATCGAGACAACTTGACGCCCGAACACTTTCCGAGGATTAGCCGATTAGAAATGTTTCGGTACGCAACACGAGTTTGTAGGTAGCGATAAATTTAGAAGCAAATCGGATGTACTGGTGTTTGGCCTTTAGCTGAAATTCAGTATTCTCCACTAGCAATACATTCGGAGATACTTTCAGTTTGTCGCTTTTTTTCTCACTTTTTGTCACCCGTTGCTTTTATTTTAAGTACTGGTTATATTGCGGTTTAACCGTATGTGGGCCAAAGTATTATAAGAATGGCATCAGGCATTAAAAAATAGAAAAGCCGCAGAATCTGAATTCCGAGCTACAACACAGGATAATTATTTAAATCGGCAGATTGAGAATATTATTTAGGTACTGCTAGTTCAATATATAAATTAGGCATTTATAACGTTTAACTATAATTCAACCATAACAAATCAATACAAGGTAGGTAAGTTCTGAAACCTTTCTACAGGCTGGCTAATTATGAATATGTCTTGCCGCAGCATGTTTGTCGGTAGCCAGGTCGTCTCCTATAACCCAAATGGAAAATTGGAAGCCGAATGTCAATTTATCGCGGTTATACCAAAAACAATACCACGACGGCAGGACAATATTGCGAGTACAACCAGCACAAATCATAGATCAACCGCATCAATAAAACTCCAAATTGAAACAAAACCCAAGGTTTAGGGAGGGTTGCGCTGCGGAGGCAAGCGTGTACGCCAGCGGCATCCATTGCGATGACACGGCTGCACCCTACGGGGGTACGTGCGGCGCCGGCAGCCCCGGGCACGGCCCTGCAATGCAAGCATCGCATTTTTTGGGGAAATGTCGGCAGAGGTACAGTTTTGTGGCTAAATGATGACTGTTTTTACCAGTTATCAAAAAAAATTGTAAACCTTCATTATCAGTCGACTACACAGAGTCGTGGATAAGGAGTACTTAGTAACCTATAAATATGTATCGATAGATCAGTATTTATTTTACAGCTATGAATTCGATACGTTATGAAGGTAGGTAACCTCTGATGGCCATAAGCTCTTTAGTGCAATGTATTTGACGTTGGAAGCCAGAACGGTCGATTTATCATCAATGCACACAAAGATCCCATGCATTCATGCGGGACAATCGCATAATTGTCCCGTGCCGTGGACAATCGCCCGCCTAACCCGGCCTCTATTTCTGCCTAGTGTTTAGAAACAATAGCTCTGCACTGCAATTAGTTTATCCGATAGATGGTGGTCGAACGAGTCGTAAATCTTCGCTGTACCGCCAGTGGGCGCCGTAGTTGCCGCACCGTATGTAGATTCAGCTCGGTTAATTAATGTGCCATGCTAAAGTGCGAGGTACCCTCGTCCCTACTCGGTTTCTGTAAATTGCGCACCCATCTCCCTCGTACAATAGCTCCAATTTTGGCAAATTAAAATTCGACGCCTAAAGAGATTTTTGGTTAGCGAATAAATGTTTTGTACGGTTTATCTATTTTGCTTTTAATTAAGAGGCCTTCTTTGTTGTCTGTTTCTATGGGATGTTTCTTGCCATGGGATGAGGACGAACATGCTTCGTTATAATTTAATTAGCGAATGATATCGTACCGATGAAAAAGATTTACTATGTCCTTATTTTAAAATTGTTGATGCGCGGGAAAGTAAAAATATTACATATTCTAGGAAATATTTGCAAAATTTACCTAAGTAGATTAATACCTAGGTATTTTGTCAGTATCGTGTAAAGATGGAGAAATTAAAATTTTGAAGACATATGAGTTATGAGACTTCAAGAAAACATAAAATAACCTCTCTATATGCGTGTAGTCATGTTGCAGGAAAACAATTATAAAGGTCTTCAAAACACAATTTAAATTAAGTTTTTGCGGAACACTTACAAGTTCCAGCACTTAAACTTTAACTTGTAGAGAGCGATGCGAACAATATCGCGGTTGACATAAATACCTCTCATTATATGGGGGCGTAGCCATCGGTGGCTCATTGGGCACACGCGTATAGTATCTAGCGGTGTATTCACGACGGGCCCCGGTCTGTTATTGCAAAACACGAAAGCATTCTAATTGAAATTCAGCATGAAAGGGATAATGAAGGAGGGTGCCCCGGATCCGTCACTCCTAGCACTGCGAAGTTCACATGACAAACTAGATAACTCAATACGCCTTGCTGCCGCTGCTATTTTACATATGATTATTGGGGTGCCATCTTGGCTTTGACTTTCTTGGGTAAAATTCCCGACACTCGCAATCTTTTGAAAGCAATATTAAAGTCCTCAATATTATTAATAAAAGAAAATCAATAGACACAAACTCAACAAGGTTTAAAGTAAATTAACGTCAATATTGATACAACATCTTTTAAGAAATATAAATACACAAGAAAATCAATCTACAACTATCGCCAAGTTTACATACATAATAAATAAATTCATAGCTATCTGTAACAAATAAAAATCTTAAATAGATATGTACACAATTATCTCATACGAAACGGTAATTCCATGAACAAAAACTAAGTACTTTATAAATAGACAAACATTACTTTTTGATTTGAATTGAAAATCTCACCATAAAAGTAAAAAGAAGCAATGTGATGTAGGCATTATTCTGTAACACATTATGTTTACAAAACATTAGTAGCACATAATTAAGAAACTATCAATAACAAAACATGCAAACGAAAACAGTGAGACAGCGACTAATCAATGCATATAAAAGCAATGAGAACAAATTAACATTTCATAGGCGAACAAAGGTCTTACAAAATATAAGCTGGTAATAACAAACAATAGAATACAAGAGAGTTTCAATTGAGCTCTGCCAACACCTATGGCGCCAGCACCAAATTACTAAAACACCAAACGCTGAACCTGTCTCCTTTCAAATTTGATTGCGCCCGATACGCCCATGAACTCTATAATGAAACGTCCATATAAAAACAAAACTATGGGCATATATGATTAGTTCGATACACGAGGAAGGTAGAACCACAAAACAAACAATAAAATAATATCGCTGCGTCACCGAGCTAGAAATCACTTATTGTGGGAGTGACTTGCAGGCCCGAACGTGGCTTATGCGCGCATAGGCAGTGCTCCATACGGGACCCCCCGTTTTAACGGTTACGTACTGTACAATATCATCACCAAGCCTGTTCTAAAGGTCAGTCACGGACAATTCTCTCGCACCACGAAGTCATCGCGAGTTGAGAAATGGAATTCAACCACGCAATGCAAAGAGATATGTTTGTAGATCACTTTTTTTCAAATGAAACATGGTTGATGGATTATGGATATATTTTGCTCACAGATAATTAATTAATAGCTTGATTAACGTAGAATACTTCTTTTAATGTTCGGCATGCAAACTTATTTAAAAGTTACCATGTTTTTTGTAATATTTTGATTATTTTTTACTATCTTTGGTATGACTGGAATTCGATAACAGCAATCTCGAAACATTTGCTATACGTCTTCTTATAAGATAAGAACGATACTATCTTAGGGTGACACGTATAAAAACGCACAATAGCCAACCTGTTCGGCATGCATAAACAATAGCACGTTCCGACGGACGACGGATCAAATGAGGCGCGCCGTCAAATCTCGGGTTGCACTCGGTTGGCGCCGGCCAACCCGACACATTCGAGAACTTAGCACACCCACTGAAACTCGACAAAAAACAACAATGCACCAAAAGTTGGACGTGCTTCACTTCACAGTGTAACAAGCGAGCGTAACAAACGACTCGCGCGGGAATCGATTTCGTGTAAACCCTGGACGCGTGAAATACAAGTCTGGACATAATATCTGCCGGCGCGAGGTGCGATCTAAAATTCAACTGGAAAACAGCCACGCAGGTAATAATCGGCACACTGTTAAATGTACAGTTTATGGCGAACAATTTCAATCAATTGTGATTTGTGACTTTACAATTAAGGTTCCAGAAGTTCTTCAGCAATTCATTCCTACATCAATGAAGATGAAAGAAATATATTCTACGGAAACCGATGAAACGGCAACAATAATTAGTGGTAAAGCAATAACTTTAAGCAGAAGTTAAAATCCACAGCGGAGACAACTCTAGAATTAGTTTAATAGATCAATTAAATGGCACTAGTCAAGGCGTATGCTGTAAATTTAAACGCAGATAAATCATTTGGAAAATCACTGTCTTAATTAGACTGAGAGATGTCAACGGAGACGATGCCTTGCACGGGAATAAATCAGGACTTATTGCTTTCCGCAACGACACTCCCACAGTCACCCGGCGTTAATAGCGCGTGCAACCGAATGTTTGGCTCCCAAAATATTTTTTACGTTGAAACTGAATCCCCTGTCTACAAACAGGCGCCACAAACGTGCAAAAACCGACATAATCGCACGCAGCTTGACTCACCAATTAGTGAGACGGTAATGAAAAAAATCTTGATACGAACAAAATGAAAATAAACTGTAGCAGTATATGAACACTTGATTTACAATAAACAAATAAATTCCAGTTTAAACCACCCGATATAAATGCAATTAACAATACGATTATTCGGCCGTATCAATATAACTGTTGGTATGGCAACTCGCATCAAATGATTTGGATTTAATTACTCGATCGCCGGCCCCGCCCCGCTCCACTCCAATACTACAGTCGTAAATCAACAATAATAACACCGAACTTCGACTTTTTATTGAGTAAACAAATCTTTATCAACACAATTACATGATCGTTAAGGAATAATTAAATATCGTCAGATTGGTTTTAGATACAAAAGCGAGCTAAACATTGGGATGTTATTTTTGTATACAGCGATTCGGTTATAATAAAAACTGCGACTGCGCATTCGAATATTAGCCATGACTCAGAAGGGCTTAAGAATAATAAAAAAAGTTTATCTGTATTTGTATTATCTAAGTTTGTAACATGAGATCACTTTGTTAGTTCGGATTGGGAATTCGATGAAAAAATGCGTGTCTTTTTATTAGACGCCACCTACTAAATCCATATGAAATTCCGATATTGACAAATTCAGTAGACGTAGTCGCCAAGTTTACGCAAGATTAATAATGTGAAAACTAATGCGTCATATATTGTCTAAAGAATTTGTTGTAGATTCTCGACTAATTCGTTTCAAAGTAATCATCGAGAGCTTATGAATGAATAAATTTTTAAACGGAGACTCTTTTAGATAGGAAACGACGTTGACACATTTAAATATGATTTCAAAGGGATTCAAGAAAGGCATGCAATAAAAATATCATTAAGAACCCACACAGTGAGAAGTTTCCACAAATCTATAATTCTATCAGCAGGGCCGGCAAATACGAAAATAAGCATCAAAGTGTTTTTTAGTATAAAGACGACAAATGTGAACCAGCAAGGCGCAGTAGCTAACACGTGTTACATATTGTCTGACAATATTTACAGTTGCTTTATTAGCCCGGGAGGAGCCCGGCTCCGAGAAAATGAGTGTAACCGGCGTTCCAAATCTCCAAGCACGTGTTATGAGCAGTACACATTCTGACTAATTGGAAACAAATACAGAACACTGTTTTACGAATGAAAAATAATAGTAATCTACGAATTAAATGTTTTGCATCGAATTGTCGACGCGAAAAATATCACTACATATTATAAAACAATCTCCTCCACCGCGTCTGTCCATCTGTTCGGGATAAACTCAAAAACTATTGCGCGGATTTTCATGTGGTTTTCACCAATAGATAGTGTTTTAAGAGGAAGGTTCATAGGTACAATACATGCCTGGGCGCAGCAGGGGAGGGCTGCTAGTCCTAAATAATTCTCATTAAGTTCAGTTAACAACTATTCACATGACTACGAAAGGATGCCAATAAAATTCAAATCCAATTGCGTCGACCCTTGATTTACAACGAATCAATAAAATGGAAGGCTATCATTACCTTTTTTACTGCGGTTTCAATAAAAGTAATGTAGTCGATAATGAACGCGACGGCAGGGACGCAACCAGTATACGGTCTAGTGCCGGCAGCTTTAAGCACTACTTTTAATATTGTGTCTGCTATTGAGATAATTGGGTTTATGAACACGGAAACTATAATTCCGTAGAATTGTAAAAGACGAATTATTTGTAGATTCAAAATGCATACCCCCTGTATGCATATTGATTTATCTATTTTACAAATTAAACACTCGTTGATAAATATTTTCAGTTACTAACAAGTTAGTACGAGTAGAATTTTGATATATATTTCCGTATACTCACATTATAAAAAAAAAGTTTTTTTGTAATGGATGTAATAATAACTCCAAGTCTTCCCGTGGATGTCGTATGAGGCGACTAAGGAAACACAAGCTAAACAAAGCTTATGAAAATCAAACAGACCTCTCCTACCCGTCTGGCCAGCGTGGAGAGTGTAGGCCAAATCCTCTGACTGCCCTGGCTAATATATGGCGATGGTAGTACAGAGAGGGTCATGCTCCTGCAGTGGAGACTAGTAAAGACCTGATGATGATGATGATGGATGTAATAAACACAAAAATTACTGTGTCAATTTGAACTGTCGAAGAAAGGACGAAGTCGCGGCGAAACGGCTGGTTTAAACTATATTAGTTCAATGGCATTAAAATGTAACTTACGAGTCTAATCGCTATGAATCAGCTTAGAATTGGCGATGTTTTGTTTATATGACGCCCATATATTAAGTGCGCGAGCTCTTCACAATAGTAGAAAAAAAAGTAGTCTGAGAGATGGCTCGTAAAATAAAACAAGGGACGTAGAGATGTGTCAAGATAGGATGCGGCGGGGGGCGAAGGCCCGGCGCCGTCCGAACTTTCCGGGACCAATTAGGAGCACACCTTTTGGACATGTGCGCTCGTTTGACGCTAACTAACGCCTAAAAACTCGACGATACGGGACAACTACATCCGTTATCGTTTATCACTTTTTTTTCTACTAAATGTCCGGTGTCTCTGCGGATTGATTTGATTTGCTGACGTATTTGGATTAAGTTATTGTTATATTTTGGGATTTGAATATTTCTTTCAAATATAATGCATGTTGGAACGCGATAAAATCAAAGGAATATAGAATAGTTTATAAACTACCTACCTATCTCATTGTATAGTGAAATAAAAAAACGTCTATAGAAGTTGATTTTTATGTTATTTCATTATTTCAGCCGTCAGAAGAAGTTCACTGCTGGACATAGGCCTACCACAACGATGTTTTTTATATTTGGGGGATTTTGCCTGGCAAACGGGTTGGTGATCAAGCTGCACTCACCAAAGCATTTTATTCTTTTCACAAAATACGTATTTTTATTCTTTGTAATTGTGTCTAATTGCTCATAAAGGAACTTTACCGCCTTCTTCTATCGATCTTTCTAGAGCATCCACACCGCCTTTAGGTATACGATTCGAGCACGATACGGAAATTCCCGACAAATTGCCGCCCTCCTATGCGGTGATTTAGCTCAGTTTCCTGCAATTCTACGTGAGCTGTTTAATTAACTACATATCTCATTGTGTAGGCAAGATACAAAATAAAGCATCTAGATAGTGAAGTTAATTTTTATTTTATTTTTATTATCTCAGCGGTAAGAAGAGGTCCACAGCTGGACATAGACCTCCACCAAGGATTTTCATAAATGGGGGATTTTGCTATACTGCTGTTTGGCAAAGGTGTTGGTGAGCAATCTGCACTCAACAAAGCATTATTCTTTCCCTAAAGTGCTTTTATATGTAATTGTGTCCAAATGCTTGAAAAAAAAAACTCTACCTCCTTCTTCTATTATTCTTTCTAGAGCATCCACACCGCTTTAAGGTATACGATTCGAGCACGATACGGAAATTCCCGACAAATTGCCGCCCTCCTATGCGGTGATTTAGCTCAGTTTCCTGCAATTCTACGTGAGCTGTTTAATTAACTACATATCTCATTGTGTAGGCAAGATACAAAAATAAAGCATCTACATAGTGAAGTTAATTTTTATTTTATTTCATTATCTCAGCGGTAAGAAGAGGTCCACAGCTGGACATAGACCTCCACCAAGGATTTTCATAAATGGGGGATTTTGCTATACTGCTGTTTGGCAAAGATGTTGGTGAGCAATCTGCACTCAACAAAGTATTATTCTTTCCCTAAAGTGCTTTTATATGTAATTGTGTCCAAATGCTTGAAAAAAAAAACTCTACCTCCTTCTTCTATTAATCTTTCTAGAGCATCCACACCGCCTTAAGGTATACGATTCGAGCACGATACGGAAATTCCCGACAAATTGCCGCCCTCCTACGCAGTGATTTAGCTCAGATTCCCGCGATTCTACGTGAGCTGTTAGAATACATTAACTAGTAATATATTCGAGCACCTTGTGTTAAGTCGATTTTCGAATTTCTCGCCATCAAGAGCTACCCCATTTAAAACAAATCATTTAAAGAATCACAGAGATGATATTTAAAATTTGGTTATGCCCGAGATAACCTTTTAAACTACATATTTTTAAGGAACTACAGTTTACAGTTTAAGCCGCTTTTCTCCTGAAATTTGTTTGGGATATAGCTTTTTTCTCGCAAACTATAACTTTACTATCGAGACAAGTTTCCAGTACTAATAAACATAAATATTGTATATTGAAAATTATATACCTTTTGTATATTAAAAATTATATTTAAGGGTTCTGTACCACGGTATAATAATTAACAATTAAATCAAATACAACACTCATAATGGTGGGGTAGTTATTTTAAGTGATGCAAGGTCATGTGTGTAATGGGATATAGTGGATAAATTCGACGGGTGGGATCCTATCAATTGGGGTAGGATTGAAGCGCGGTAGCCTAATTGGTAACGCATTAGTCGTATTCAGACTAAAAGGCTGATTGGCATCCTGCTTGTGTAGGTTTTTCTCGTATCTTATTTCTTTATTTAATAATAATGCATTCATGAACTCCACTCCTTTTTTGAATAATCTTGTGAAAACAATTAAAGGAATTTTTAATATCAGAATGTTCCCTTATAGCATAACAGTTACTGTATTATTATGGAATAAACATTAGTATGTTTATTTACTTAGAATTGTTCGACGCCTATTCGATGAAAAGTTGAGGATTTCTTAAACGTTCAGTTATAGCCACGGCATTTACAAGTATTGTTCATAAATGCGCAAATTTGGTGGAGCAATCGAAACCAGCAAGGTGTATGAATGTAGCTATAATTTTTCGCAATAACTCTTAAGACAGTATTCAATAAAAATGAAAGTTGTAATGTATGTGGGAAATATAGTACAATTTTGACGTTGGCAATCCATACTTAGTAAATTTGATAATTTAATAAATGTTAGCGGCGTCCTTCTAATCGTAATAAAACCTCTAACAGTATCTTCTTTCAGGGTTTGAACGTATGATGAAACAAGTATGACGATATTAACTATTTAAACTATGCTATGGTGTGAGCAGTGTAATTTCCAAACTATCCGCCGGAGGATACTCGTGATGGTTTGTTTAGTCTTTTTGCCGAAAACAGTCAATTTTTGCATTATTGCAAAACAAGTGAAAAATTTAAATATCATTCCGTTTTTCTATAATTTATTTTCAATGGGGAGAGTTCTAGACTTGAAAATAATCATGTAGATATCCTTAAATAATTAACAACTTTTAACGTACCTATTCCAAAAATATAAAACATGTTCGTAGAAAATAAGATTGTCAATTAGTGTTATTGTTAGATTTAATTCACATTAATTGAATTGTATTTAAATTAATTATACTTTATTGATGATGATGATGATGATTGATTTTTTAATTACTTTTCTTTATTTAATTAGGAGTAATTGCTAGTTGCTACAATTACAAAAGAAAAGAAACAATGCCGCGCTCATCGAATGGCAATCTTCTTTGGTAATTATTACAAATAAGGTACTGGGCCAAATAAAGCCTGAAATATAATAAAGCCTGCCTGAAAAATAATGGACTTGCAGCAGTGTAAACGTCTTGGTTAATAAAAAGAACATACAAAATGATAATGAAAAGCTGACACCACTTCACTTATTAAAATTGCGGTTAATAAAGCCCATGTGCAACGCGCAATAAAGCCTATTCCATTGACTGAAGCCGATTTTGCTGAAAATGTGTTCATACATAAATAATTAATACCTAATTTAAGTAAACAGCGATGAAAGCTTTCAGTTTAAATATAATTAGGAAATAATTTCAAATGGGTTGACACTTTTTCGAAAACACGAAAATGGATAGGCCTTTAATAAAGTACCCGGGCCTTATAGGACTGGCTTGTACGTGATTTTTGTTGAATTTGTAGGTAAAAAATATGACGCCTGAACTTATGTATTTTATTTATAAGAATGTTTAAATTTACAGGAAGCATTACAAACTGATCTCAAAATATTGCTTTTTCAAGCAATAATGATATAAAGTGGTTCCAAATTAAGTTAGCCTTAATTGGCTCCAGTAAATATAAATATATATGGACAAATCACACAGATTGAGCTAGCCCCAAAGTAAGTTCTTAAGTAAGACTTGTGTTATGGGATACTATCTCAACGATACTATATTTTATAACAAATACATATATAGATAAACATCCAAGACCCAGGTCAATCTGAAAAAGATCATTTTTCATCTTAACCTGACCGGGGATCGAACCCGGGACCATCCGTGTCACAGGCCGGCGTGTTGACCGCTGCGCCACAGAGCTCGTCAAAACCTTACTAATATATATAATTTACTAATATGAAATATGTATTTGTAAGAAAAAAACCTTCCCTGTCTCCCATCTTTTTTTTATGTCATAGGACGGCAAACCAGCAAGCGGGTCACCTGATGGTAAGTGATCACCGTTGCCCATGGACAACTGCAACTCCAGGGGTGTTACAGGAGCGTTGCCGGCCTTTTTTTTCCCGTCCCAGAGGGGGAGCGGGGGATGGGCCTCCAGCTTTCTCACTCACCGAACGAAGCATAGAAGCGGTAAAGCTACTACTCGAACGTCGATTTTCTGTGAGAGTGTGGTACTTCCCCGGACGAGCCGGCCCATTCATGCTACTAGCAAAACTGAATTTTGCCGGTAGCGTGGCTCTACCACACATTATAAATCAACTGAGCTTTTTTCAAGAACCGATGCGGCTGGATTCACTCTCCGGCCTTCAAAGTGTGGTGCCCCTAAGCAGGACATTTCTCATATCATCAGGGACTGCCCGTTTGGGCAGTGGCCGTCGTACTTGGTGTTTACCAAGTACGACGGCCACCCGGCAGACAACAGTTCAGCTACAGCATCACAGGAAAATTATGCTATCAAGAATTTAAATATTATTTCTGACATATCAACGACTGTAATTAAGCCTTACGGATAAATCTAAGCACTTTTCCGGTTGCATTTCTCAGCAGATGTGGCGCGTCTGAGTCTGTGGTTCGCCATTATTGCAGCGTTTATGATGTAATATGATTTGACGCAGTATTTAAAGGCCATTGTAAACGGAAAAACATGTTTTTTTTTACAATATTTATTTTTGTAACAAATTGTTATAGTAAACGAATTCAGAATGAACTGACTTTTAACCTCCATGACATGGACAGACAAATATTTTATGCACGTAAGTATGCACAAATTTAGCTCAATGTAACGTCAAGATGATGGCAGAAAAGTTGAATTATTGGCATCTAAGATTTAACCCACACAGACAAAGGACAATTAAAATAAATGCTTGTAAAATGCTTTGCTTAATACTTTAGTTAAGTGAAGCCTTAAATGCTTAGCTAAAGTTATTAGAGCCCTATCGCTAATATTTATTAAAACGTGCGTGAGACACGATCATGATTTAAATGTTCAAATATCAAGAGCGCGCATCCAGAAAGGAGAGCTCTGGAGTATTGTAATACAAGCTCTGCCTACGTCAATCACAAGTCTCCTCCGATCTGAGTTTAAATAAAACACTATTTTGTTCTAGGTTAAGCTTTTTATAGCTGGCTATAGCTTTATTGTGGAGCTAAACATTTCGGAAGAATAGAATATACCACGTCATTATTCGTGCTGACAGCTTGTAAGAAATAGCATGTAGCGGATATTCAGATAGAAGTTTCATCCATTCTTCTCTAGGCTAACAAGCAGGCCACAGGCGATTTCGTTTTAATTTCAAATGTAGAAAGTCTATTACTCAATTCTGACGATAAACAAGCAATTATGGTTAGAATAATTAATTCATAATATTTAGCTTCTAAGATTTGACCGCCGTGTGGTTCTCGGCAGAGTAGAATAGGACGACTCCAAGTCTTTCCCGTGGATGACGTAAGAGGCGACTTAGGAAACACAAGCTAAACAAAGCTTGTAAACATCAAAGAGACCTTTCCAAGTCGTCTGGCCAGCGGGGAGAGTGGCGGCCAAATCCTCTGACTGCTCTGGCTAATATACCTATGGCCCTATTTCTGAGCCTCCGCTGTCCGTTCTCCAGTCAGTCACATAGCTGTACATTTTTGAAAATATTGCCGATTAATTAAAAAAATCAAAATTAAAGGTCTCATACAATAAGCATGCCTTATTTGGCTTTTTTAACCACTGCTCTGTTGGTGGGCCAAACTAAGAATCTATATCTACCTATACAACAATCAAGTCCGGGTAAACATAACGATCTATTGAGAATTCATCTTTGTTTAACTTTTAATTGCTTACTTGTAAAAAAACTCTTAATGAACTTATTAGCATAGTGTAAACATGGGCTACTTCGTGCGATGACATTTTTATTCAAAAATAGTCAAAACACACAGTTTAATGAAGTAAAGCGGATGTGTTGAAATAATGTTTTTGTGAAGAAAAAAATCAAAACGTAGCGAGATTTCGCCATTCACAACGGTTTCAGTATACGAGAACAAGCTGAGAAATACGTAAGTACAACTTTTTATACGTCCATGCATACAACAATAAAAATTGCTATGCCAACGTCTTCTTATTGCGAGTGGGGTATTATTGTATTACAACAACAGCGAATTGAATGAAAAAAACCAAAACCTGGCGAGCTTTTGCCATTCACAACGGTTTCAATATACCAGTACAAGGCAACAAAAACGTACGTAGAGCAATAAAAACTACACATGTGTAAAAAAATACCTAATGATTTAAAAATCATTTTACATAGTTATATTATCCTTACTAATATTATAAATGTAAAAGTAACTCTGCTGTCTATCTGCTTTTATGCCAAAACTACTAAACCGATTTAAATGAAATTTGAAACTCATCATCAGGTCTTTTTAGTCTCCACTGCAGGAGCACAACCTGCTCTGAACCACCAGTGCTATACATGAGCCAGGGCAGTCAGAGGATTTGGCCACGCTGGCCAAACGGGTTGGAGTGTTTCCTAAGTCATCCGGTATTTTAGTCTTCACTGCAAGAGCACGACCCTCTTTGTACTACCAGTGCCATACAGCCTATAATAGCCAGAGCAGTCAGAGGATTTGGCCTACACTCTCCACGCTGGCCAGATGGGTGGCAGAGGTCTCTTTGATGTTTATAAGCTTCACTTAGCTTGTGTTTCCTAAGTTGCGTTCTACGACAGCCGCAGGAAGACTAGGAGTGGCTCTATTCTATTCTGCCGGGAACCACAAGGCTAAATGTACTTAAGTGAAATAAAGGGTTTTCGGAAATCGATGAAGTAAAGACTAACCTTCGTTTTGGCGAGCTTCGTGTTCTCCTTGCACATCTTGGCGAGCGCGTGGTACTCCCCGCGCGCCGCGCACAGTATCCACTGCTTTTGTTTGGAGTCCAGCGGTTCGTTTTCGCTCTTACTCTGTAAAAAATATATACCTGACGA
This sequence comes from Rhodophaea formosa, assembly GCA_963082605.1. Lineage (NCBI taxonomy): Eukaryota > Metazoa > Arthropoda > Insecta > Lepidoptera > Pyralidae > Rhodophaea > Rhodophaea formosa. The sequence continues at coordinate 12,131,264 of OY720203.1, read as the reverse complement.
CCGAAATGTATGATGCAAGTAAGGTAAGTCATCGGTTTATTATAAGCACTCGGCTATAATAGCCAGCGAGTACGAGCATCATACGACGATTTTCAATACATTTGCGATCACCATAAAATAAATTCAGCAATTGTGATTGGTGTAAGGCAAAATAGCCGTAAAATACAAAGTTACGATGCAATTTCCGATGTCTTATCGAATCGTGTTAATAGTAAATGTTTTGAAATGAAAAGGATATAAAATGAGCAAAATCAACATCAGACATTTGAATAAAGATTATCTATCACATAATTGTAGAAATTGGTTAGTTTTATGAATGCTTATTTAGCTTGTTGCTTGTTACTAATTATGACAGATGCGAGTAAGTAACTATGTATAGACAGAAAACTAAAAAAAAAAACAGGATAATTGATATGTGCAGACAGAAGATTTCTCAATCTTTTGTCTGATAGATTTATCAATTCACTATTATTATCATGAACAGCTTTACATTTGCTATACGTATTAGGTGATTTGGTATATCTAGTATTAAAATAGCTTATACATTTGAAATCAATGCGGACTCTATATCAATACTGAGATTAGTTAATAGCTATTAAATGCCTATGAAGGACGATATTGCAATCCCTTACACATGAAAGTATTACTTCGGGCATGTTGACTAAAATTTTTTCATGTTGCTATGTAAATACCTGCCAAAAATAAACACAATAGTGTCAGAAATACATTTCTAAACAAAAAACTCTTTCAGTTATAAAAGTTTTAAAAACACATGTTTTTAGACGTAAATTTTTAGACGTGAAAACGCGCCGCTAAAATCCCTACATATTTGTGACGTCACAAGCTTGTATTTTGTATGGGTGGCGTGAGAACTATTTCGATTTGGTAATGGTTTCATAATAAAAGTTGCTATAAATTTTGCAGACTAAAATACAGTATAATTGTAATTAAAGATTTTTATACTTTAAAAAATGGTCCTATTCACCCAACTTTAAAGAAGCTTTAAGATCACTTAACGAATCGATATCAAATTAAAAGTGTTCTTTATAGTGTTTTAGATAGAAATTAGTCACATTAGAAACAAATTTTAAATAATCTTAACATTAGGCAACTACCGTATTGCTATGATAAGATTTGCATTAACAATTTACTTCGTACAATAAGTAACAGAAAAAAAGGAAGACGCGTTTTTGGACTTCCATAAAGAAACAGTAGCATATTGTTGTTAGGATATTTCCACAAATGCCTGACAATGTAAGCCTTATGAATATTTTAAATGGCATTTAGTAGAAGAAAGGGGTATGCTAACAAAAAAGTAAATACAAAAAGACTTACCGACACCCTGTCCTCCTCGTCTACACCCTGCGAACAAATATTTGTATTGTTATTAAGTGAAATAAATAAAACAAGCGTAAGTTGGACTTGACTTAGGAGAGCTAAGGTCCCGTACTTTTCAAGATTGTTTTTCGAGGCTTGTTATAAATCTCCTATTTCTAAAATAAGGTTGCATGAATCAACAAAAGCTTTCATCGGTACGATCCTCGACATACACTTTATGGTAATCAAAGGTGGGTAATAAAATAAAATCAATATTTTCATACAAAAGTTTGAGCCACCCGGGTTCCCAGCATTGGTCCGAGGGAAAAGTTGTTCATATTGACGGTCTGAGACACCCCTTTTAGGGAATGTCGAGAGTCAATATTCACTCTATATTATCAGTTCATCTTAAATTCTTTTAATTTATTATTTTAATGCACATTTCTTTATCGCAAAATAGTTTAAGACACTTTCAAGCAAACTGAATAAGAATCTAATGAATATATAACAATACATTCTTACAAAAGATACAACTGCAAGTGCGGATGTTGAGCGTTATCGCAACGGCTCTTCTTGTGATGTACGGAACCCTAAAACTGTTAAACACACAACCCCACGTCGACTGAACATTATACGCAACGTTGTGTAAAAAACAAACCCTTTTTTATCTCATTTCTCATTCGCATATTAATTTTCATGGTGTTAAAATGTGTGTCCGAGTGACTCGTGCCTCAATGATAGATTAAACTGATAACAAGACCTGATATTTCCTACACAAAATATATTGCCGCGCTTCCTATTAATATTGTAATTAATTTTGTAGATTTATTTAGTTGACCGTTAAGGTAGTGATTGGATTTGAGATTATCGAGCAAAATTTGCGAGATTTTTTAGACAAGATGCACTAAGTACCTTTTGAGTTTAAAAATGTCCTGACAATAGCATTTGGTCTTTGTATCGAAGTAATTTGTTTCTTGTATCCAAGTCTGATTTTTACAACAACCAAAGGAGTCCGTATTTAAAATATGATTCCCGCTATTCAATCGTACGAACAAAGGCAAAACAAATAACTCGAAACCTCGCTATAAAATCCACATCGAGATTAATTTAAATACTGGCTTTTGATCCTCACAAACTTCTTCATTAATTATACTAACTGGATAAAACACGAGCGAATTCAGTTTCGCAATTTTTAACTCAATGGGTAACCTGCCTCAATTGACACGCGCGTTTTTCTCAACCACTATCCCTTCATTCATAACGTACAAGACGAGTTACGTATTCAATTGATACATTGAATAACAGCGACGTATTAACGTCTTCAAACAAAAGATTAGCTTTATAAATAAAGACGATATTTACATACATAATAAATATCTTAACGACACATATAAATTAATCGGAACCTAATATTTCAAAATTAATAAATGAGTACTTATATTGTGAAAATAATATTTTGAATTAATGGTCAATAAATTCGAATTCTCCCGTCTTCAGGCTTGCGCTGCGATCGTATGTTCCGAACGAATATCCTAAAGAACTAGTACTCGTAGGTTTAATTAAAAACTCTATAGCAATTAAAATACAGTTGCTTTTTGTTCGGGGTAATGTCGGTGTTGTCGTTTTTGTCTTTTGAGAATTGGGCGTGCGCTGCCCAGCATGGCCACTTTACCACCTGTCGTTAGATATTTATGTCTACACTATTGACTTCACTGTTAGGGACTTCGATATTGACAAGATAACATCCTTAATGTGATGTGTTTGATTTAATAATAAGATTAAGTTTGTACAGTGCGTTTTTAAAATGCGCTGAGACAATTATTATCGAATTGATTTCATTAATCGGCAATAATCGTTTTGGAGCTGAATTGTGTTCATTGTATTCAGACCTTGTTATGTCACTTTAGACAAATCTTTATTGATTGGATTTTGAAAGTGTTTGGCTATAATTACTCGTTGTAAAGCGAGTGATAACATATGTGACTGTGTACGTTATCAAGCAAAACTACTTAACTCGAAGTGGTTAGCCATTCACTAACTTATAAAGTTGAGGCATATTTAAACTTATTTGTTTGAGATTCCGAGGACCGAGTAATAGCGTCAACATAGATATCAGAAGATGAGCGTCAAGGACAAAAACTATCTGAACGAAGGCAGTGTGCTGTCTAGATCGCGGGCGAACCCTCAATCACGTTTTGCTCTCCAGAATCTTGAAATTTTAACATTGATACCGGCGAATAAAGTTACATAGGTATTTTACCTATCACATTCAATCTCTCGTTATTATTGTATGAAAGGAAACACACAGAGACTGTCTATGGTAAAATTTGTTCTTATTATCTGTAATTCCATATAAATTTCCATTAAATGCGAACGTATACGAACATTCGTTAAAACTATATAGTCGGTGGTTAGAGCACCGTCTATATAGTTTGGATGGATGCTCTAAGATGAAACCCTATTAAATAACATACTAATAAGGCGAAATTTTGTAACCGCTATTCTATAAATAATATCATCGGTAGGTAAGTAAGTACATCCATCATTCAATGGCAGATATTCAAAAACATTTGAGAATCAATCAGTCAATCATTATTCACAGGCATAGAGTAAGACGAATCTTTTTAAACATGGAAGTATGAAGAAAAAATTTCTTTTTTTATATCTATGTTTTTAAACAATGTTTACAAGTATACATATTATTATTTTCGTTTTTGATATATGTGGGCCGCTTCGAGCAACACGGCTTCTACCAGAAGCCGTGTTGCTCGAAGGTGGGCCGCAACTGAAAGTTAAAATAGAACCGTTTCGTGACGTTCGATTATTGTTGAAAGTTTGTTCCAAAGATGTATTTATTGAAAGGACTTTTTCAATTAATCATCATCATCATCATCATTTCGTGTAGATGACACGGTCAGTCGACCATGCACACCCTGGTGTCAGAGTTCTTCGGAACCGCCTCTCGGCCTCTGACGTGGTTCCTTTAACGACTACCAGATGGCAGCCGGGACCACCGGCTTAACGTGCCTTCCGAATCACGAAATCATCTTTCTTATCAGACAATCAGGTGATTCATGCCTGCAATGTCCTAACCAAACTGGAAACAACTTAACAAAGTATGCTTCCCGTGGGAATCGAACCCACGACCCCCGGGTCAACAAGGCAAACGCCTTAACCACTGGACCACGGAGGCAATTTCAATTAATATAAAAATTTGTCTCAATAAACTGCTGTAATGTAAATTGAATCGAAGAAACTGTTCCACATACTCACTTAGTGAATTAGATGACAGTTCTCCCTGCTTTCTATAAAATTAAATTGGTCTACTGTTTTTTCATAACTTTCAAGTGACAAGACACAGTCTACATTTATGAATAAAGTTAATATGGCGTCCTTCGTGTGAACTTTGTTCAACCACAATCATGCTTTTTATTCAGCCATAATATTGTCTGTTTTTTTTTTGGGAATGAAAACAGGAGCAGAACTCTTAGATATGCAAATTAAAAATTAGTTTTTTATTAAACAAAAACCTACGATAAGATCCTAAGTATGTTTGACAACAAGATGCAGTCGGCCAGCCGTTAAAACTTTGCCATTGAATATTACAGAATACTGTCATAACAAAGGATTCAGAGTGCTACGCACCACAGTAGAGAACACAACTAGAAACACACTCAGATGAGGAGGATTGTCATCAAATGACAAATATGTAGATCCTCTGGCGGGTTCCGCATTTACGAGATAGATATAAGCCCTTAAGAACAAAGCTAACTTTAACTCTAAGCAAAAAGTTTTTCTGAGCTTTCATTCTCAATGTAAACACTAGTTCATAAAATACATAGTTTGAAAGGTTATTTAGGACAGCAAACAAAATTGTAAATGATATCTCCGTTTTCTATCAAATGGACGCAGCGCCCCGTAGCATGGCTCCCACGACGCCGTTTATATCGCGCGATAAACTATCTACTTCTCGCTCTTCAGTATTGCGAAAAACGAGATAGCGATAGTCGATAAACGTTGTCGCGCGTGCCATGCTACGGGGACTCTGATAAAATCATGTACCCTCAACAGCAATGCTATTTCCTTCCAATGATCTTATAAACGATTCAGCCGGTATAATTGAATTCAACGTATTGTAAAGAAAAAACTATTAAGTACACATTTTTATATTTATTGCTATTAATATTTCATCGTCAGAAGTGTGTTGATGTATCTGTGAGAAACACGTGAACATTGATCATTGCGAATAATTAAAAATCTAGTTCAATACATAATGTTTTTCAATCCACCTCTAAGTAGTATGCTCGTTAAGTATCTACAAGACTTTTAACTTATTATTTATTAGAAAAACTTTTAGGATTTTAGTACATACAGCACCAATATTTTAGCAATAGCACAGAATTAATATCACTTGTGCTAATTTAACGATACAGAAACACGCAACAAGAATTTCTAAATGATTGAATGGATGATAAGAAAATTAATACTCTTTGGTAGCTAACATTTTTTTTTCCAGTAAATCTATTACCCCCGATTGTTAAATTCCATACAAATTGATGACTTTTATCCTCATACTCGTATGCTTTAGAAAACTTGATTAGGTATTTTATCTTTTTTTGTATGTGATTTTAAACATTCGTTATCAAAACAATTCAATATATCTATCCTATAAAGGAACTGTTTGTGTTAAGAGCTAGTAAACTGTTTTACGAAAAAAAAAACGGTTTTACGTATTAGAGGCTGATCAAAATTGAAAGAAGCTTACCTTTGCTGGTCTGCTGGTGATCGTCCAAATGTCGGTCTGTAGCACTTGGATTCTTTCACCATTGGATAGGTACGTTATTCCTGAGTGCTCTAGGGTAGGTATGTATCACGGGCGAGGCCGGGGCGGACTGCTAATTTCAATTTAAAAGTACTGAGAGGAAATAGTTAGGAGTCTACATTTAAAGACAAAGGAGCATAGTGACACCATCATTTGTCTTTGAAGACAGATGATGAATTGCATAATTAAGTTAGGTAGTCTTATATCATTTTCTTGGTGTTTGTTAGTAAACATAGAAAACAATCTACATTGTCACGTATGTAAACGTACATTGAACAAGGCGTCTGATAATGCTTTGCTAGATCTGGCCTATATAAATATATATATAATTTTTCCGAGTCGAATATGTTAAAATATTACATAATTCTAAGACAATTACGTCGTCTCAGTGGTATTCTGATAGCCGCCAATGTTAGGAAATTGCACGAACCGCTGCTATTGGTACCTATACCATAATTTACGTTGCTGTGTCTCAAACATTTCATCATTATCATCATCAACTCAGTCGCAAGAAGTCTACTGCTGGTTGGCTTCCCCCAAGGATTTCTAATACGACCGGTTGAAAGCGCCTTCCTGCGACCTTTATTAGGTCGTCCAAACACCTGGTCGGTACGTGGTCGCAATTCAAGAACCTTTCTGCCCCAGCGGCCATCGGTTCTTCGCGCTATATACCCTGTCCACTGCCGCTTCAAAGAGATAATCCGACGAGCTAATAGGTTACATTTGTTCTTCTACGGATCTCCTCGTTCCCGATTCGATTTCGCAGAGAAACTCCAAGCATAGCCATCCCCATGAGATGACCTTGAGCTTTCTTATGATTTTCACAGTTAAAAACCACGTTTCGGACCCGTAAGGCATCACTAGTAACACATATTGGTCCAAGTCTTTCGACTTTAGGCACTGAGGTATTTTGGATCTCAAACACAGTTTGCGAAAACATGATGCTTCGCGAACACATTCCGTTCGCAACTCACCACAATCGAATAGCGTTGGAGTCATTCCCAGTCATAATTTAGGGACCATCAAAACTTGGAATTATGGTCGTACAGTGTAAAAAATGGTATTGTTTTTAATACAAGTGAACGCATGCACCGGGCGGCAGGCGGCGGTCGCCAAGCCGCGCCACGTCGCCGCAGGACGCCCGGACGCCTTGCGAGTACCACATGCCACACAACTTATAAATATAGGAACAAATAGCATTAAAATATTGTTGGTGCACGACATTAAACTATTAACACATACTTTTGAGACTTACAAATCATCTTACACGGCAAGATATTTTCTGAGAGAGGATAAAATCTGGGCTTCGGAAGTCAAGTTCAGCGTTTGGTTGCGTCTGTAATACCACTCGATTTTATTTTTCGAATAGCGATCGTCCTATGCCTCGAACATCTTCTTCTTCCAATCTTCTAAATATATAAAAGGCAAACCTGACTGACTCATCTATGAACGCACAGCCTAAATTTCTGAATAAACGTTTTGAATCTTTTTGAATCTTAAAACTACTGAACGGATTTCGCTGAAATTTAGCATACAGTAGTAATGACAGGGTGATTATAAAACAACAGGAAGTTTTATATTATTTTACTATCGTCAAGGCGGATAATTTCACATTGGCAGCAGTGGTAATAAATAATATAGCAATCATCCGAATATTTCTGGAAGGCTTGAGTATAAATCTAGACCGTATTTAATTTATAGGCATATTTTTGTAAGTTTTCTTTTTAATAGTACGGATTTTTAGTTTAAATTTTAATTTAACTATTAATCTTTAAACATGACTGCGATAGATTTTATATTAGCAAAGGTCTTTTAGTTTTTTTGATTTAAGGTGCGTGGTGATCGTTTATTTACTTGTAGAAAATATATCCAACGATAGGCTCGAGAGGCCTAGAGCTCGGAGCCACTTTAGAATGTTTCGTCTTTTCCCCAAAAAATATAATTACTAGACTTGGAATACAATAAATGGAAAGAAAAGTATTTAATTACAAATGATTCAAGCAAATTCCGTTTTTTTGCTTTCCGTTCCTAACCCGTGGAATTAGTTTAAAACGAGGTCTACAATCGAGATTCGAGATAGCGTGTAAATATTTATGTTTAGAACTTAATATAACATTCTAACATGACAGCGAAAAAATAAAATAACAGGGGTTTATAAATAGACAAGCAGGCATGTAGAAGGTGCCTATAACAAACAACACATAAAAATATATTCACAAGTTTTATTAAAAGCTCAAGATTCATATTCTCTTTTTCGCCGACTCCAAAGAAATCAAAGATAATAGAGGAGTTTCACACGTCATAATATCATATAAATATTTAAAATTGTTAAAACTTGTTTCGATGTGTCAACATCTAAATATTTTGTTTATAGTGAGTGAAATAAAAATTTAGAAGATTATATTAGCGGTAGCGTCGAGGGCGAGGCGTGAACGAATCAAAGAATTTGGTCGGACGAGCGCCATGAGGAAAGGGATCAAAGCGATGAGAATATTTGTACCGAATGAAAATGTTATAAAATTGTTCTTGATGAAAAATTTACGATACGTTTGATTCTGTTTTTATTAATGTGCTTATATAAAGGAAAATTAGGTACTTAATTTAATACGGTCATATTTGTTTAAAAACTAACCTTCTACATACTATGAAAATATTTGTGATACACTAACCTTATTTAAGGTTACACAAGGTTTTCGTCAAATCGTTGAATTGTTGAGCCTAGACTACTCTTCGGTTAGATTTCTCTTGGATTAGTTCGAGGTCATGGCGTTGTACTCGTCTTACGTCTCTTCTCAACACGAAGTAAATATGGAAATTGCCATCTATTAGTAGCTCTAAATCCATCTCCGCCTCATAACACTACAGGAATGATTGACAAAAACAGTTGATTGTTTTGCGCGAGGCGTATAACAGCGTCACTGTATCTCAGCGGCCGACAGCTAATTCATCGGCTATTTCCATAAGTTCGACAAGCCTCGTTAAGTGCGGCGTCCGCGATGGCTGCAAGTGATTCTCAGGGCAGCAGCGGCTAGAGAACAATGAAATCGCTCATATTTTCCTGCCAAACTGCAGTAGAGCGTGTTCCTTATCTGCCGCATCGCGCATATAAACTACCGCGCGTCTCAAAACAATCATGACGTGTGCTTAAAATGAAGCTTATTTTCGCTACCTCCGTGAAGGATTTATGGCACTAGTTTAATAGAATTAAATAAGCTTTTTGTCTGCTGAGAATTTGTAATTCACTACCGAGATTTAGCGTTTCTACCGGCGTTAAATAAGGTAAACAGACTTGTTGGAAAGATTACAAAGTTTACTCTTATAGATGTTTTTGTGCATTCGCAATGCTATTCTTAAGTTAATAAAATAAGATATACGAAAAAAAATCGCACGCGTGCAATATTTTCCCATATCTTAATTTAATAAGAATTGCAAAGTTAGTGTTAGGTTTAGTACACAGGAGTTAGTATGCCATTATCTTTCGAAGCTGGTGACGTCATGACGATTGTTATCTAACGATCGATAACAGTCAGATCGACGGTCAAATGTGCCTTGTGAAAGAGCTCGGTAGGTATACTTTATGCATCTATTCGGCGCATCAATCCATGTGTGTATGCGTAAGGTAGCGCATCAAGGCGTGCACATTGGCCTATCTGAATGCTCTAAGCCTCGACTACAAGTACGTTAGTATTGAGGTATATTACATAATGCTGTGCAACAAGTACAACCTATACAAATTTTACTCGCTTTATGTAATACTAACCTATAGCACTATGTAATTTGACTTTAAATCGAACCTTTTTTTCTAAACTTATATAGCTACATACATCTAATTTAAATCTTTTACTGTTTACTAATAAGAATAATGATGTTACTAAGAGTATTAGTTCATTAGGTGACTACACTTGGTACATTGGTTTATAAATTATTGTTTAAATCTAGAATTAACTTAAGAGTCCCACGTAAAGCCGCAATCCCATAGAAACGTAGTTTCGTTTTAGTTTTACCACAGTTAAGCCAATCTCAACCAAATTACGTTCATACGACCGGATAAGGCATATTGATGTTTATAATCAGATTTCAATTTTAAAAACAAAACATATACAAAACAAGTTACAGCGAGTACAAGTTTTCAATACGAAACTTCTACTCGCTGTAATTTTGTATAGGTATTGTTTTTAAAATTACTCAATTGACATTGACACTGAATAAAAACTTAAAGCCATTTGTGTACAAGCTCATGAAATCCGTCAACAAGAGCGAACATTTAATGACACCAGTAAGCACCAACGCCTAAATTTAAACGTAAGATGGGAAGATGCAGTAATAAAAGCGTTTATTGAGCTTAGCCACTAAAAACGAATTGAATTTCGCGTTTAGCACATGCCAAGGACTTTAACAGTGAGATTAAAAGTAACTTCTGAAGATGTCGGATGAACGCTGCACGTCCACCATTAACTGTTTAATGGTTAGAGAAATGTGTCAATTTGGACGTGATTTGTACTAACTTCCACATTTTTAAAGCATGGTTTCTTAGTTACCCGACAGATTTATCCAAAATATTTTTTTGTTATAGTTCTTGGAACGTAATCACGCTCTTGTCCATTGGTCATGTGTGTCAGTCCTTGGCTTATATTCTAACAGCCTCTGTGGTCCAGTGGTTAAGGCCTTGTTGACCCGGGGGTCATGGGTTCGATTCCCACCGGAAGCATACTTTGTTAAGATGTTTCCAGTTTGGTTAGGACATTGCAAGCATGAATCACCTGATTGTCTGATAAGAAAGATGATTTCGTGCTTCGAAAGGCACGTTAAGCCGTTGGTCCCGGCTGCCATTTGATAGTCGTTAAAGGAACCATGTCAGAGGCCGAGAGGCGGTTCCGAAGAACTCTGGATACCAGGGTGTGCATGGTCGACTGACCGTGTCACCTACACGAAATGATAATGATGACTATTCTATGTAATGTACACAACTTTACAACTGTATATACGTTAGGTTACCTAGAGAACTACTTAATTTTTTGCTAAAAAATCAAATCCCATTTCTAGTGTACAGTGGGGGCAGATTAACCTGACTCTCGTATAAACAGATTGTAAATTGTACGGGGGTCAGGTTTATTTGCCCCCTCGATTGTAGATACAGCTAATTTTAATATTTTACCGTTTATTAATAAGATTAAGTTTTTAGTTCATTAAGTGACTACTCGAAGTAAAAAAAAAAATTTTTTTTTCTTTCTCCAATCGTGTTTTTTATATCGAAAGATCGGTATAACATGAACTTCATACTTCTTAGCTCCAGCAGGCACTTTCAAAGCAAGTAACGCTTGCAATCATTATAAAAAAAACTTTATAGCATTTGTATCAATTTCTTCAGCAACAATTAGTAAGCAACTCGAAGACGATCAACGTGGCCGGCAAAGCACGAATAATGTTTTTTATGGCGCGGCGCACGTGCGGAGTCACACGATTGCCGTCGTCAGCCAATTGACCGCAAGTCACGAGCCTGCTCGATGCTATACTCTGAATAATGATGTCAATATGGAATTTGTGGTCAAAATTCACAATCGTAACCTCACTTTTGGAGTACAGTTAACGCACAGCCAACTTTATCTGGCATTTAACATAAGTCTTCAGATACATGATGTAACTACTAAACAAAAGCTCGGGAAATTTAGAGTAGGTACAAACAAGTAGTAATATTATTCCTTAACTAGCAGTTCGCCCCGGCTTCTCCCGTGGTACATAATTAGCCTCCACTCAAGGATAACGTACCTAACCTAACCTACCCAACGATGAAAGAAGTTTTGAAATCGTTCACTAGCTCCAGAGATTAGCGCGTTTAACCAAACAAACAAACTCTTCAGCTTTACATATTAGTATAGATTCAACATATGTTTGCTTTAGATATACTGTGTGTTAAGCGGGAAGGACTTGAACCTGCGTTTAGATCGTACTGAGATCTAGACGCAGATTCAAGTACTGCCTGCGTGGAATTTTTCACCATTTCTTATTTTCTTTATTTAATAAATATGATTATTTAATAAATATGATATTAAAGAAGAAAATTTCTTTCAACGTTTCTTAAGACTGACCATTAAATAATTCATCCAATACGTACTGGGATAACTCTTTTTTGTGTTTGTGCACAAAAACCGTATTCTAATCACTACCTCCAATATGGCGGCTAAAATTATGGCAACCGAGATTGTGAGCTTTCATATTAATCGGCTTTCCAAAGGAAGCGGATAAAAAACTTAACGTTTAAGCTCGCCCAACTTAAAGTATCCTTTTATAGCATGCATTTTCATAAAGTGTAGATTATTTTTTGAGCGAGAGCGGAAATGGAGACGTCTCGTCTATTCTCGTTTGATTTATGTGACACTTTCGGACACATGCTCATGAAATTTGGGTTCACTGATAAAACGGATCTTTAGATTTTATGTTTTCATCAACTGAAACCAAAAAGATGAGGTTCTCAATTCTTCCGAATCTAATTTTCATGTATGTTTATGTGTCGCAGGTGGAAGCTAATAAGTTATAAAAATACCTATTGTGAGCGTTGAACGATTTTCAACGCAAAAGACCTCGATGTCTGCTGTAATGATCTCTACAATTATCTAGATGTTTTAATTACTGTTAGGAAGAAACGTGAAAGCGTTTACTATCCTGAAACATAATAAGAACAGCATATTTTTATTCTAATTTCATTGAATAACTTATATTTTTTTGGTAAGTATAAGTTTTATGATTATATCGCCTTTCTAAACTTTCCATCCTCATACTTTACAACAGCACTAGCTACAGATGAAACTTCATAACATGTAGGTTTAGCAAAACGTATAACAGGAAATATTGATTGGTGATTGATACATATATACATAAACATCCGAAACTACAAGTACTAAGAACCTGAAATTTTGCACAATAGTTTTATATAGGTATGTACGTAATATTTGGTATAGAAATTTGCTTGTGCACCAAATGATCGCCTTTAAAGTATTGTAATCATTTAAATAAAAAACCGCTTTAAGATATTTTTATTAAATGTGTAAAAATCGCGAAAACATAAGAAACCATTATGTATTGTAATCAAGTAATTTTATTGTAGCAAAAGTGTTCCCGTGGGATCTTCATAAACGCGATCAAAGCCGCGGACGCATACTAGTAACCAATAAACTGCTATTGACTAAACAATGTGAAAGGTGTTGCCATGTCACATATCCAATCCAACGACAACAGATCATGAAAATCAACGTTTCAGACCGCCGCTAATGGCAATAGCATTCCAGAATCTGATTGGCTATTATTGATATCATGTCGTATAACGCTTTGCTTCAAATGCTCCGACTGTTTGAATATTTATTTCAATATTGATTGACGGTTTCGACAGTTGCTACTAATACAGATCACGCTGAACTGATATGTTGATTTTCCTTGAGTATTTAGAATCTTTTTAGAGTATCAATTTGGTAAGTATTGACTAAGTTTTCTTCTCTAAAATCCTACGAACACATAGGTATGATATTTACGAAATTTTGTGTCGATGCGAAACTACGTAAATGCTACATATTCTTTCTTCTTCCTTTCCTTGCCCCACATTATGTGGGGCCGGGACAACTTTAACTTTTTTCTTCTTTTCTCAAGCCATCTCCTTCGTTACCGTATTATTCCTCATATCATCCCTTACCTACTCCATCTTTTCTATGGCCTACCCCTGTTCAGTATTCAAATAAGTAATATCCAGCACCGCCCTAACAATATGACTCTAATCTATTCTCCGCATAACACGCCTTTACTTCCCATTCTACGACTACTTGTTTGTATGTTACTCAATCACACAAAAGCGACTAAAATCTGGATGAATTTTCATAGAACATTACTGAGTTTGGTCTCAGATTTATATGAAACAGTTAAAAATATGCACAGGAGCTTTTGTGTTTGTAACAAGGCAGTATTCTTCGAAAGACTTTTTTGAGCGGGCGACTGCGCTTAGCAATCGTACCTTTCGACGAGTCGTACTATTGTACGATACGGTACTCTACGGAGTACACAAGTGATAAATGAATATGATAATAATATGATCACTTGTGTACTCCGTAGAGTACCTTATCGCCATCTACATATGTGAGAATTCACAAAACGGATGCTACCAACCATATCACAAACTCATCATCACCCATAACCAACCCAACTCTTTGTATTGCAGATGAGCGTGAAAGCGAGACAAAGCTTAAACAATTTTTTTCTTTCCAAAACAACCAGCTCAAAAGTTACCTTCCTACTATTCAACAAAATACGTGACGTTACAAAGTTAATGTGCCGCGTATAATACTGCAACGAGAGATAGCAATTGTAAAGTCCATTAGTAGAGGCGTACGCCGCGCGACTCTGCCTAATATTGTCATTAGGAGTTTTGTTGTTCGCGTTGTAAGCCCCTCGTGTAGGGTTGCCATGGGCGTATCTACGGTTTGGCCAAGAGTGCAATCGCCCGGGGATTACAGGTTGAGGCAGGTGGCTTATGGGACAACAGCCGTGACATGATGCTCTTAAATGCTCCAAGCATTAAGAACATCTAGGCTCATACATATGACGCCACGCTATTATATTCGGTAAACATAAATATTACCTTGATTAAAGATTAGGAAATTTAATTATTTTAAGACATTGCTTTGAAACTTGGTATTTATTCTCTTGGTAAATACTAACATTAACTGTAAAGTATACCAAAAATTTATTCACTTTTAAGGGGTTCACATAGGGGTTGTAAGTTGGCAGCGAAATTTCATATTTTTTTCAAGTCATCGCTATTTATCACCTGGAGTAAATACTAAAATAACTTTGCGTTTTCGAAAACTCGTCCTTTAAAGGGGTCCAAATAAGGTTTGATTTGTTGCGTGGAAATTTTAATATTCACAAAGTAATGAAGTAAATTATTTGCTAAAACGTGTTTCCGTGCGATGTTCATAAACGCAAGCGAAACCGCGGGCAAATGCTAGTTTATTATTAGACGCAAGAGCATAAATTACCAACACTATTAGCACTAGTACACTATTGCTATGAACGACGACCCAGTACATAATATTATAGCTAAATACGCCACGCAGGTTGCCCCGTTCGGCAGAGCCCAAATTATTATTATATAAATTTTTGCGCGAACATCCCTCTACTCTTGTTTCCCAAATGTGCCCTCTGGGTGTAGTGTCGGCTGCAATATTAAAACAACAATAGATTGTCATGTGATTTAAATACAACTGAAATAAACATCTAATGTTATTTATTCAATTAATTGTAAAATAGATAGTGTGACATTAATTCACGTTGAATATTTCAGCAACCGGCAGTGTGCCGTGTGATTTCCAGTGTAGAATAGGTCCAATTTATCTCCCGTAGATACCGAACCCCTGGATACCGGAAAATAAATCAAACGAACACTAAAATTCCGTATAGGTTTAGTCAAGGACAATAATTAGTGTCGGGTGCTAATTAAACAGGCTTCTTTTTAATAGCATTATTTGCCTCTTAAAATCTACATTGCCTTCTAAATTACTAAGTCAGCCACAATTAACGAGTATCTGAATAATACTACCTTAGCCACTACTTATTTTCTTAGAAAGCCACTTTACATACAACTCAGCATGGTGGTTATTTTTTAGCATCTAAATTAATAACATGCATTCAAACAGTAAGCTTCTAAAATATTAATATATGGCATCAAACAGGATATTAATTGGCTTCTAATTTTTTTACTAAACACCGTAAAATATAACTCATCCCCCATTATTTCATCGTTAAAATTTATCTAAAATTGACATTGAATAGTAAATTATTATTATAATAAAAGTAAATTAAGAGCCGTGTGGTGAGTTTTTATCTATATTTGACAGCAGACGAGCCATCTGATGGAAAGTAGTCACCGTCACCGGTCACCGGATATCTGTAACACCAGAAGAGGTGGTGATGCGTTGCTGACTCTTAAGATACCTGTAAACTCGCCTTTTGAAGGACCCCAAGTCATAGTACGCAAAGAAAACCTCGGGAAGGAGCCCATTCCATAATCCTGTTTTACATGTGAAAATCCACGTGGCGCTGTGACATGTCAGACGGATGGACGGGATAGACTTTACTTTTATGGAGGATGAGCGTTGGTAGAAAGGAGACGGTTACACCAATTCAAAAAGTTCTTCAGAACACTTCCCATAGTAGGTTTAGACGATAGAAAACACACAGAGAGCCAACCTCTCTCCGGAGACTGAGGGTGTCTTGAATCGTCTCTAACGGTGGGACTGTCGATAATACGAACTGCCCAGCGTGGACGAAGTCAAGAGGAAGGAGTTGATATTTAGGTGCACCAGACCAGATATGTTTTTTGAAAAGTCTATTTGTGTACAGCAATTTTGGCTATTTTTGTCTCCCCATGGTGAGATGTAGTAAAATTTTAACGCTACCTTCCTCTCTCTTATGCCTAACTTGAGACTTCTTTGTGCTAAATTTTGTTGAAAATTCACTCCTTTTTAGGTACGCAGTAATTAATAGGTATCTAATTCAAAATGTATATTTTTATGATACAGATGAATGTAAACTACAAGGACACGTATGTGGCTACTGGAATGGTCATGACTACAAATGTTGAAGTGAAAATTTTAATGATAAAGGAATTTGATGTTTATTTTACATGCTAAGTTATAATATATGATATTGTTTATGGAGGCTAGAATCATATTTGTTTGAGGACCTTGTGTTGAAGCTGTAAAACGTAAAATGGTGACCAGATGTGAAATCCGTGGCCGAGTTAGTAAATTCGGTGGCATTATATAAATGCGAAGGACAAATCATAATAATTGATGATCTTTACTTAATGCTTCCTATAGAATATTTAGTTGGCGTTGTAAAAAAGACAAATTAGTTTATTAGAGGCTAGGTCATTTTCCCGCTGCTTAGTTATAAAATTAGAAGTTTGATCACTTGGCCAATAAATAATTTTGTGGCTCGACTTATAATTTCCCATTAGTGTCAGGCTGGCAGCCGGTCGAAAAGCCATTGACAGATCTGTTTACAGCATAATTGGTAACGTATCATACTGGGATCAGGATGCAAATGGGAAAATGCTCGGATCAGAGGAGATTCTGCTGAGCTTCGTTACTGAGCTAAAGACCCAAACTGATAAAGTGAAGCAAAAATAGTTGTATGGAGTTGTTAGTAAGGTCAAGGATCTGTATATATATATTTTTTATTTTCATTTATTTCATTTATTCATCAACAAAATTTGCATCATACAAAGAATGCTGGAGTTACAGGAGCTCCATTTTTTACAGATGTTACATTTTTACATTAATAATCTTTATCGTTAATTTGTATACAAGGACTGAGTACCCATGGCAATTGCCTGGGTCAAGGTCTGTAACAATAGCAAAACGATACGTATTTATAAATAGATTAAAATTTTACTAAAAAAATTAATAGTATCTATAATGACAATTTCGATTGCTGTTTTTAAATCTAAACGGTTCATCATAGCGTGTAAAGTATATATTAGCGATTTCCCTCGAGCGACCGATATCCCGGCGCGATCACGAAAAATATCGATGATAATCAGATCGAACGTCAATACCAGTGGCCCCAAATGGGAACTTCAAAGGAAAAATAAAATCTGACTTCTATAGTGGTAGATCACAAAGAGAAAAAAAACCGGCCAAGTGTGAGTCAAACTCGCGCAATGAGGGTTCCGTACAATATGCTTCGTGAACACACACACAATGTGCAATGTCAATTGACTAGCGCCATCTAGTGGTGTTTTAGTGAACTATTTCTCTAGATGAACTTATTATTGTGAGTTTACCACTTAATTTTCAAGTGATAGAATTCTTATTATTTTTCCTGTAATCTTCAAGGAATGAACTATATTTTGTAATTTTTTCAAAATTGTCGGCTCAGTAGTTTCGGAGATCAGGGGGGGGGGGGAATGGTAAATTTTTGCCTTCTTTCGTGAATAAAATCAAAAGTATTGATTTTACCCGAACAAAAAAAAATATTTTTGAGATCCTTATAATGAGCCCTTTCATTTGATATATGACACAGTATGGTTTGCAAAACTTTTTTTTTTAATTTTGTAATTGGGCCCCCCAAAATGACCCTTATTTCAAAAAAATCTTTATTTACTTTGCACATCCGTGTTTGGGTCATAGGATTACACTATCTTACCAAATTCCATCTAATTTGGTTCAGTAGATTCGGAGAAAATCGGCTGTGACAGACGGACGGACGGACAGACAGACGCTCGAGTGATCCTATAAGGGTTCCGTTTTTCAACTTTTGTACGGAACCCTAAAAAAAATGGAAATTAAAAAAGATAGCGGAACTTACAACGACTTACGATACGATTCGATTTTATGGGTTTTTTTTAGATACGAAGCAGGCAAGGATATTGATGCAAAGTGCTTAGGTGAGTCTTGTGAAGATACACAACGATTATTTGACTAATTAATCAGGTTCGCAGCCTAAAAAGGTCTACGTCTTAAACTTAAAATTCTTTATGGTCTTACTGAAGAACATATATTTTGAACCCCGTCTCTCGACTCAACACAGTTTGGGAACCTATAGTCTACACCGCCAAAGGGCCGGGTAAGTTTTACAATTCAATTAACCTGCCAGGTGCCGACCAGGAAACTGCCCAACAATTTAATATTCAAAAGAGTTTATTAGATAACATATTCATAGTAGTGTTTTAGTAATTTACAGTTGGCCTTTCAACCGATGTAAAGGTTTATAATGGTTTATAAGTGGTCTAATAATGAAATACTTATTAGGGGTTGTTTGAGAACCGCTATGATAACGAATAACTGAGAAGGATAATTTCTGATATGAATGATATTTTTATACCTTCTTAGGAGAAGATAATATTTTTAATGTAATTTTGTACTTGTAACAAAACCGCTTGCAGATAACTATCATTCGGAGGAACACTGACGCACGAGTAGACAGAGCAACTGAGCTAGGATTTGGGAGGTGCACTTGTGTAGAAAGATACGTGTGACTATTTTTTGCAGGAATAATGATTTGCTGTTGCCTTCTCCACTTCACACCTCAATAGTGTGCAGTTGTTTTCCTTTACTAGGTCGATTGAAACCGTACATGAGTCAGATTGATTTACAAACAGTACAGGGCAGAACAGCCGGGGTTCGCAATCGGGAACTTTCACTTATATGAGTTGTGCTCTTAGACGACTGAGAAACTACCGCTTTCCGACAACATGGAGTAGTTATCACGGCTAAGCGTTAGCCTCATATCACCCTAAGGGGTGTATTATCTAATGTATAAAGATTAATATATTACTTGGAAATAGTATCAAGAAGACAAGAGCCTAGCTCTTAAATATTTTTTTTTCTATCGGGGTCAGTGTAACTATTTATTTTAAGGAATAGAATAAGATGACACTATGTATTTGGTCGGAAATAAAACGGTGCGTCAGTAAAACCGCGTTTTTGTATACGAAATAATATTAAAACAAGGATCCACTTAAACTTTCCAGTTTTCTTTGTTCTTACTTGCTTGAGTAAACATAAAGGTACTTCAATTTACGTGGGCGGTATGATCTAAGGGTAAAAATAAAAAGCCACATTCGTTCTTACACAAGAGGTGTACTTACTCGTAATTTGCGCACGTCAATCCAACATATGTTAATAATACTAAAGCATTTAAGTAAATCCAAAACAGTATTATCAGTAGCGGTACCCGTGAAACATTTAAGTAGTTTCATCTCCTGTCAACTCTTCATTATCGTGTCGCGGTGACTCAAATTATTTCAGGGTTTTGCACCAACTCGACATAATAATCTGGTTGCTCGAACGTTAAACACACGTACACAGCTTCCCACGCAAAACAACTGGCCTGTCGTACATATCAACCACTTCACTTACGCTTTAAGACTCTCTCTGTGATTTAGATTGATTGAACCCTTGTTTTAAGTTTTTATTTTTTGTTTTATGTTTCATTTGATTGAATAAATGTGAAATGATAAAGAACAAGAAAACTAATTTATCATGAGTTATATTATTTAAACCTACATTTCGTCCCGGATCAGAAATTTTGAACACTCTAGTTATAATCCCAACTGTCCACAATTTTTCCCCCACAATAGAAAATTATAAAATCTTATCATGGACCCATCAATATTGTCAATTTCAGGCCAAAACTTAACACGATACAGCCAATTAGAGTCCAAAAGAAGCTAGTTAGTGACGAGCCCAAATTATTTCGTTAATGGCCCAACAGTCAACAGGTGCGTGCGCACGCGGTTTCCAAACCTCCATAATTATTCAGTTATAATTATCTAAGTAAATACTATACAAGACACACTAACGAGTTAAGTATATAATTAAAACGAAATTATTCTCCGTTGATAGACGAAAGAGAGCGTTTGTCGGATAAACGAGTATTATAACTGCTAAGAGATCGTATCTTCTCAACGTATTTTGTCTTTGTTTTCGTTGCTTTGTTTTAAGTTAATTATTGGTGTCACTCACATCGAAATGAGATTTTTTTTTAAACATACATTGCTGTCGTTTTTATTGGAATATCAATTCACTGATTTTTACCTGACTGACCGATCATGGAGGTTATTATTTTTTGCGCGATATGTGTGTCTGTTCCATTGTGGCTTCTTTTGTGTAGCCTAAAGGGCTTGATCGATTTTATGGTGTGAAGTGTCATTAGATTCGTATTCCTGACCGGAGTGTCATAGGCTTTATGACGTCTGAAAACAAAGTTATTTGTTCCTATTGATAAAAGTAATTTGATCCCGTCCTTATATGACTGTAATTAATTTCAATTCCCATGTTTTTAAAAAAATTTTTAAAGTTCGTCCCATATAAGTAGGTAGGTACGTAGTGCTTTTTTTGTTATGTTATACATATTTACTTTAACGTTGTTTTGTTTGTATCTTTTGGCTAATCCTTATTGAGATATTTGTTTCAACTAGCTAGCGCCCGAGACTATGATCGTGTAGACTTTAAGACCTTTGCCTAAAACTAAACTATTTATTAAGTTTTTCTTTAGTAACTAGTATCTATTATATAGTTTTTATGTACATATGTAAATCAAATTATTACGTACGATAGGAACTTACTTTAGTTGGATTTTATGCAGATCGCAGTGCATCCAGACATAAGTTTGAGATATGTTTAGACTCAAAGTTCAAGTTGGGAACAGTTGCTGCAGGCAAACATTTTATTTATGGTTACGTAAAATTTTTGGGCCAGTAGGTAGTAGCATTTATAACAAAATAGCAAGGAAAACTGTCGACCAATGAATAAAACGACGTGCAACTACGAGAAGTATCGATTAATATGTTTAGAGATAAATTGAACTCAATGTATCAATAATGTTACCACAGGATTGTTGATTTTTCAATATTCACTTAAATTTCATGTTTATATAGATATAACTTTATTTAAAATCGTTCCTTATTTTTGGTTTATTTTGACTTATTTTATCAGTGTTTGATCTGATTAAAACATAATAAATGGACATCCTTCATTTATTATATTTTTATTTCATTTATTATATTTTTATCAGCCTGTAATTTAGACTGAAAATTTGCACACTAGATGGTACTTGTACACACACACCAGTTTTTAACAGACATGTTAATAAATAAAACCTTCATCCCTTACCTATTATAAAATTTAGTAGGTATTCTAAGACTTAATTTACCGTGGCGCTAGCTCAAATTGTGTAATTATTCTTATACAGGATTTTTTACTTTCAATATATAAAATAAAAATGATTTTTCCAATTAGTTATTATTGATGTGGTGTGACAGACGACTGTTTCATGCGCACTATAGGCCGAGTTAACGTGCGCGCGCATGCGATGCGCGTAGAATTGTTAACATTCGACCGAAAAATGAAAATTTATTTTTGTATGAAAATAAAATAGACCTTCAATAATTTATCAAAAGTCATAGAACAACTGTTGTTGTTTATGATAATGGCTATCTACCCCCGCGAGGTTACTGGTGTTTTACAAGTTACCCTGTATATTAATTTATTATTTACTAGATAAACAGATTACTTACAACAATGTTCCACACTGTTTTTTTTTTGCCTGTTATTGTATCGCACTGCTGGGTAAGGACCTCCCATTTCTCCTTTCTTTGTTTCTATCTCAGTCAGCCTGCTGCCAGCCTTTCAACAACTTACTGTTGTCCTCCCATCCATCAGGTTTGAGGCGACTTGGACCTATCAATCTGATCTCATGCAGCTAATTATTAGGCCCAATCCCACTCCAGATACTTACATCGCCAACCCTGGTCTTGAAGTATAGCTCAGAGGAACACTGAGCTTCAAAACTCTATCAATTCAATGAATGTTCTGTTGCCCGCTGGCATACCTTGACATTTGACCTTAGGTAAACACCATATCTGCGCACCATAGTTAAGAATGAATGGCAGGATCCACCCTAGTACACAGGTAAAGTATAAGTGTCATAAAATCTAAATTTAAAGAAAGAAAACCACTCACCTGCATATTGAAGTTGCCAGCAAGTTTATTGGACTTCAGCACATCACTTTCAGAAGCCATCCGGTTGAACATTTGCTTCCGCTCCTTCACAGAGATCTTTTGTTCATTATCAACCAACATGCTTTCACTGCAGGAAGTAGTCAGTGTTGGTGAAGTAGGCTCCACCTCCATTAATGTTTCCTGATTTGGAATAGATGTCCGTTGTCCCTGGCCAGGGATACTTGTTCGTTTTTCACCAGATGCCTTATCAGAGGACCTTCGACGAGGGAAAACTTTTGGTGGAGTATCTTCCATTGGAGTATCTGTGACATTTGGAGAGTTAATTTCAGTGAGGTTTTCTTTTAAATCAGTAGGTATTTCTTCTTTTGTGATGCTTGAGTTATCTTGAATTAAATTATTCAAAATGCTAAAATCTTGATTTAGTTGAACAGGAGGTGGGGGACGATAAGGTATTGGCTCAGGCTGTGGCTCATTCTCCAATGGAGATTCTGGTGTGGCCATTGATAAGGCATCAGAAACTTTTGTTTCAACGCCTTCGTCCGCTTCCTTGCCGCTCGGCAAATACTTTTTCTTAAGAATCAACCATTTTTCATTGTCTTGGTTTTTAATGTTGGCAAGTGTGTTCACATGTTTCTTAAACGTGCTTCGAGCCTCATCTATGAAAAAAATAAAAGTATGAGTACATACAGTAATTACATACAATATGTAGGATGTAACTTGACCCAAGAGTGAGCGGGACACCGCACTACATAGCCATAACATAATAATATAGGTAGGTCTCATTCACACTTGGTTCAAGTTATTTGTGAATACTTGTAGTTACTAGAATTGAATACAATTTACAAGACAAACATTGAAGCGGTTGCAATATACATCACAGAAAGAGCATTGCCTTATAATGCCTATGTTGTTTGACATTTCCATGGTTTACATTTCCCATCATCATCTTGATTGTGATTCAACAGTATCATATTTGTTAATTTAACTAAAAAATCCCGGTCCCATGATTAGACACTGTAGTCACATGATTAAGTCATTTAAAAACCATATAATACAATATGCAATTATATTATTGTACGGTATGATATTGTTAAATATATTAAGGTTCAGTGAATGAAAGAACTATTTGAAGACTTTGTCTGTGTGCTACCCAATGAACTAAGAAAACATAGAAGCCTCTTTGAACTACCGATTTGGGCCTATAGTACACCAGCCGTTGCACAGGCTGTGATGCAAAGAATTTGAACCTGTAATATGTTAACATATTATCTTGGTTTGTATATTAGGTATCCTGCATACTTAATGAATCATATTACTTTTTAGTGTTTTCTCCGTCAAAAGCTGTCATGTTGCATGGTGCCTGAAATCATAGATTTGAATGGCTTCTATGTTTTTTACTTCAACTGGTTTTAACCAACAAAATGTTCCACAAAATTAAGGTTATTAACTATTACATTCCATATTAATATGTGATGCTGTATTCAATTGAAATGATCTACAATAGCAATGAGTCATATCTATTGTTAAAAAGTGTTTAGAAGGTATCAAATTCTTTTCTTTTGCTGTCTATCATTAACTGATTAAAGGTATTATCAGCCTTTCATCATAACTGGAATGGCGATAAGAAGTGTACAGTTACAATTTACCTCTCATATCAGGGTTCTTCAGAAACACTTTGAAATGCTTGACCAACTCATGGTTGGTGACTCTTCCGTTATGTGCCAACATAAACTTAAGGATTTCATCGAAACTCAACTCAGCCGGGGCCGACATTTTCACCACAATAATTTTAACACATGAATCACCGTAAGTTTATGATAATTTTAATCAACATTTATCACAATCACTCAAACAAACCCAACTTTACAGTACTTTACGTTCCGTTTCAATGTCGGTTTGACATTTCTTTGACTTGACAGCCAAGCCAAACGACGGCGTGACGGTTGCTTGGAGATCACGTTCCGCTGCACAGAATTTTTTTAACAAAGAAAAGTTAAGTAATTTAATTACGAAAAATTGGCTAAGTGCGAGTCTGAATGGCGCACGAACGTTTTTGCTCGATAGCCTAATATTGTATATAATGTTGAACCACCATTATCTACACCTACAACATTAGGCTATCGAGCAAAAACGGCAAAAAAATGTTTGTTGCATGAGAGCCAAGGCTCTCTCATTAATTTTATCATTATCACATCAGGTCCTATTTTTAGTCTCTACTGCAGGAGCATAACACTCTTTGTACCTACTACCACAGTCATATATTAGCCAGAGAAGTCAGAGGATTTGGCTTACACTCTCCACGCTGGCCAGACGGGTTGGAGAAGTCTCGCGTGTGTTACCTAAATCACATTCTACGACGAACTACTCGTACTAGTGGTCTTATTCTACTCTGCCCTCTGCCTAATATTTTGTGAATATTTCAAGTCTATATGTTGCCGTTAGATATTAAGACGAGCAAAAAACACAAAGAAATCACATTTGTCGTTTAAGGGACTTATTTTAGATTTGGTGACTGATAAATTTTTCTTTTAACTTTTGCCGTCTGTCTGTTTGTCTGTGTGTCTGTATGTCGGTCGTGTGCATTTCCCCAGCGGAAAAGTATTGAATAATAAATGTTGAATATACTAGATCGTTAGTTCAAAGCTGCCTTCGAATGTTTATCGATGAATGAAATTCGTGTATTCAGTAATTTTTGAGAAATTCGTCAAAAACATATTACGCCAGAGAAACGTTTCCCTGGCGGAATTTCGTCAGGGATCCAAAATTTAAATAGTAGAGCAATTAGTTAATCATAAGAGAGAAATGTTTATGCATAAATGGAATTTGTGTGTCATAGGCCTCCGAAGTTATTCAAAATGCCGCTGGGGAAATGTTCGGCCTTTTGCTAGATCTCATAAACGGTTTGGAATACGGTCTTGGATTTTTTTACACACATTGCTATTAATTTGTTTATAACGCCTATAAAAACAGAATCCAAAATAACACAGCCACTTATGATTAAAAAATATATACATAAAAGTAGGTATTTTGGTTCTAGTAGCTGAACTAAAGGACCTAATGGAAAGTTTTAAACGTCTATTTATATATTAGAACTGCCTCCAACATCTGCGAAAGTATGTTTGTAATAGAGTAAGTATAAAAAAAGATACAACAAAAATAATGTCTCACGTACATCATGATTTTGAATCCGTCTATTGTAGGAGTTTTATATTATGTGGCAAGTTGTAACTAATTTCAATGGTTTGTTTATTTATTCATCTATACGCATTCTAATAATTAGCTTAATCCAATTAGTAATAAAAGTAATATCGTAAAAAAACCAGGGACACTTAAATCTTGGTTATAAACCGACCAATTTCGGATGGCTATGAAAAAGCGACCAATTCATATAAATTGCTGTCATTCCAAACATTACTACGTAATACCACTATAAATGAGGTACAGGCGCGGACACAAGTCTTATTTACAGTATTAATCTATAAATGGTTTGTAGTTATTTGTGTTATTTCTGAGTAGATGGGAGACTGTATATACCTAACTTTAACTTTCAATAATGATACAAATTTGAAACGTCAATCTGTTATGTATACTATTACTATAATACTATAAAGAGAAAAGATTTGATTGTTTTTATGTATGCATACAATTGACTTTAAAACTGGACCGATTTTCAAAGTTCTTTCACTTATATAAAGCTCATTTAGCTGCGGGTCACATAGGCCATAAAATACGAGCACAAAATCCCGGGAAATTTGCTAATATGAAAAGCTAAGGTCTGTTAAACGGTTAATATATTCTTTTATAAGTACTTAGATGATAAATGCAGTTTTTGTCTACCATACAGAAATAAACTTCTGGTAAAAAAAATTTTTTTACAGCTCAGTAAGATTTTACGTTTACCGGTTGCTCGGTATCAGTAATAATAGAAATATACAAAATAGGTACCATAAGAACTTATATACAAACTAGAATGCTTACGAATGATAGAAACCGGCAGAGCTAGTTGTACTCGCGTACGATGTGTTCCGATCCATTATTATAAAATATCAGGCAAAAAAGCGATAAAAATCAGGTTTCTGGCATGGAGCCCTTCCTTAAATAATTACGTTTTTCCGTTTTTAGTAAATGTTGTTTGCGGCAACAGATATAGGTGCCTACATCATCTGTGAAAATTTCAACAGCCTAGTTATAACGGTTCATAAAAAACAGCCTGGTGAAAAACAGGCAAACGGATGGAAAGACAGTGGAGTCTTAGTAATAAAGTACTGTTTTACCCTATACGCACGAATACTTATTTACTAAATACTGATTTTAAAAGAGTAAATCTAAATAATAAGCAATATGTATTTAAGCATCTATTTTAACTAAACGCTTATGTATTGAGTATGCGTCTGTACCAAATAACGTCAGTAATATTGCAAATTTCAGAAGTAAGATACTTGTACTGAGCGGTCGCTTTTTCATAGCCATCCGAAATTGGTCGGTTTATAACTAAGTTCTAAGTGCCACTGGTTTTTTTAAGATTTTTCTTTTTTTACTAATTGGATCAAGCTAATTATTAGAATGCGTATAGATGAATAAATAAACAAACCATTGAAATTAGTTACAACTTGCCACATAATATAAAACTCCTACAATAGACGGATTCAAAATCATGATGTCCGTGAGACATTATTTTTGTTGTATCTTTTTTTATACTTACTCTATTACAAACATACTTTCGCAGATGTTGGAGGCAGTTATAATATATAAATAGACGTTTAAAACTTTCCATTAGGTCCTTTAGTTCAGCTACTAGAACCAAAATACCTACTTTTATGTATATATTTTTTAATCATAAGTGGCTGTGTTTTTTTGGATTCTGTTTTTATAGGCGTTATAAACAAATTAATAGCAATGTGTGTAAAAAAATCCAAGACCGTATTCCAAACCGTTTATGAGATCTAGCAAAAGGCCGAACATTTCCCCAGCGGCATTTTGAATAACTTCGGAGGCCTATGACACACAAATTCCATTTATGCATAAACATTTCTCTCTTATGATTAACTAATTGCTCTACTAATTAAATTTTGGATCCCTGACAAAATTCCGCCAGGGAAACGTTTCTCTGGCGTAATATGTTTTTGACGAATTTCTCAAAAATTACTGAATACACGAATTTCATTCATCGATAAACATTCGAAGGCAGCTTTGAACTAACGATCTAGTATATTCAACATTTATTATTCAACACTTTTCCGCTGGGGAAATGCACACATGTCGGTCCGTCTGCCATCAGGCTGTATCTCATAAACCGGGATAGATCTGTTGCCGCTAGGTGCCTATAACAATAATTACTAAAAACAAAATAAAATAAATTTTCAAGGATGGCTCACATACAACAAACGTGATTTGTTTGCCAATAACAGCAACACGCAGACTCTTGAAATATTTACAGAATAATTTAAATAAATAATTCAATCATCAAAATAAAATAAACAAACCGCGTGATATAAAGCCTATGTCCTTCTAAGTACCCTAACATGATGATCGGTTAATTTAGTAGATGGGGAGTGAAAGCGTAACAAACAAACAAACAAACTTACTTTCGCATTTGTAATATTAGTTAGGATATATTAATTTTATTTAAACGACCGTTCGAGCGAAGCAAGCAAGGTCTTCAAGTCGAGTTGGAGCGAAAACACCTTTTTTTATATGCTTGTTATACATGCAAGCTACCGAATCGAAGCTCAAAAAAAAATTGAACGTATGTTACTTGTGCTAGAAACCTATACTGCTATAAAACTTATAATTTTCAAGTTCATTCGACACCAAGATCGATTCAGTAGTTTATGAGATATATGAAGAATACAGTAGGTATACCTATTTCAGATGGAAAACTTGGTCAGTTAGGGACTGTTCTCTTTTTTTAATTTTTGTACGGAGAAATAAACGTCCAATACGCATTATGCCACCACTCTGTGCACAAACTCATGGATGGCCTTTTTGAATTGCTTCCAGTTCTTTACAGTTTTTGTCCTGTAGCCTGTGGGTGACTTGAGCTTGTAAACCTGGAAGGTAGTAAATTCAATTCAACTGTCATTTCCACGTAGGTATGAGAGACATTGAAAATATACATTTTTAAGAAGTCTTAAAAAGAGTTTTTTTTTTTAAATTATGTGTTAATGTACATATATTTAACTTTAATGTCATAAATCAGGATTATTTAGGTACGTTTAGATTTCAACTTATTTTTTTTTCTTATGTGTTTGTATTTTTTGGTCTGCGATTGATTGATATCTACCTACATAGCCAAAAGAACAGACGACCGATGCGGCAGAAAGATTTTCGAATGTCACCCATCATGTACCGGCAAGTGCAGCAACCTGACCAAGGTCTCATGAAGGCGCTGCTAAATGTATAGGTAGGCCATTTCTATCTAGTCTTATTGGTAATCCTTGAAAGACCATATCCAGTAGTGGACTCTTTCGGCTGAGCTGATGAGATTATTAAAATCTCGACCGTTCGTGAACACTTTCGTATTTCTCTGTTATTAGTAAACCTGTTTACGAGATTGAAATATTGCCAGCTGGTTCAAAATCAACCAGCATTAAGCAGTTACAGCACTTGTTACAAATTTATAGAGATATGGTCGTTACGTATAAAAAAAGGTTTTTTTTAAAACGAAATAATTTTTATAGCTTTTACAAAACTAACATTGCCGCAGTACTTAACTCAAACTCAGACGTTTATTCAGAAAATAGGCCTTTGCAGGCACTTTTTCACGTCAAATCACATTTAAAACACAATAAATATGTAGGTATTTAATTAATTGTTCTTCAAAAGATACAGACTACTAGCGTTTCGGAACCGTCCACTGCAGAGAAGAAACGCCAAAAGAAACATTTTTCAGCACTTATGACCTTACAGGGAATGATTTTTGTATATATTTTTTTAGGTATTTTCATAACATGGCAATCACAAACTTTCATAATGATGACCTATAAAAAAAAGAAATTACCTTCACTCTCAAGTTTACAACCCTAAATGCCCCACTCACTGTACTCAAAAAGATCTCGAAGAGGCAAATGACAGGGCTGTCGCTGTGGCTGTGTGAAGATGAAGACAACCCAATAGTTAACTTCTTAAGGGACACACGAGGCACAGTAGCGACGCCAATCATTTTATTCCTAATACTTTACAAATAGAAAGAAATTCAAGAATGTAAATCATATAAGCATTAGTAAATAACTTGAAGTATTTTTGGAATCATGTTTTAATATTATGAGAATCAGTCATTAACAGAAAACGTGATTACCGCCAAAAACGGCCGTTTTTGACGGTAACCTGATTCTCATAATTCTCACTGATTCTGATAATATTAAACATGATTCCAAAAATACTTCAGGTTAATTAATAAGGCTTATATAATTTACTTTCTTGAATTTCTTTCTATTTGTAAAGTATTAGGAATAAAATGATTGGCGTCGCTACTGTGCCTAGTGTGCCCCCTTAAGGGATCAAATTTTTCCATACTTACTTTGATATTTGACTTTTTTATGGATTAGACTTACACACACGAAAAACAAACAATTGTTACTATTATTTATTTATATATTTTTTTATTTTTCCTAATATGATTATTATTACTTAACCTGGTACCACTGCTGGGCACAGACCTCCGTTTAGTTTTCCACGCTTCCCTGTCGTGTGTTTATATGTGCCAATCTTTAGAAAATGCGTTTACATCATCTCGCCATCTACGCCGTGATCTTTCAGGGAGCCGACATAAAGTGAGACTTGACTTCTTTAGGAATAATTTTTTTTAAATGCTGATTATCCTAATTTACTTCAGTCAATATGATTAGTACAAAATTTCCTGTTTCTATCTACAAAACTCAGTGAATTTACGGCAGTCTTTGGTCTTTGTACTTTGTAGTCGTACACTGCCGGTTGAAATCCTACCCGCGTAGAATTTTTTCCTATTAATTCACTTCCTGATTTGGTATGAGTATCATCATCATCAGGTCTTTATTAGTCTCCACTGCAAGAGCACGACCCTCTCTGTACTGCCAGAGCAGTCGGAGGATTTGGCCTACACTCTTCACGCTGGCCAGACGGGTTGGAGAGGTCTCATTGATGTTTATAAGCTTCGTTTAGCTTGAGTTTCCTAAGTCGCCTTTTACGACATCCACGGGAAGATTTGGAGTGGTCCTATTCTTCTCTGCCGGGAACCACACGGCGGTATGAGTATATCAGAATAGTATTGTAAATATCATAAAAACACGTATACAAAATGTGTGTCTCTTATTTCTGAGTTTCTTCCTCCTCCTTATATTTGATTTGTTTTCCCTATCCCGCCTTAGGTAGTTTTTTCCTGTGTGTGTTGTATGATGAAAAATTACACAATGAAACCTTTTAATAGGATGCTGATTAATGCTGATTAGTCTGTGACATTACTCGATGGTAAACAAGTTTTCGATAAAACCCGTAGTACATATATCTCCATGGATAAAACTTTATTTGGCAGCTGTCATCCGAAAACTCCACTTCAGCTCAGCAGCTATTTTAATAATTTCCTTCACTTTTAATAAATTCTATAGTTGAACGAGACAAAAAATTGCTATCACTATTATGTTAGTTAGTCTGTGAAAATGGCAGCTGCAATGTTGTCGAAATATCAGACAGAACTCAAAAATAATCGCGGTAAGTCCCGTAGTGAACATAATAGTGATTGTGACCGCGAAAGCTTAAAATCATATATAAAAAAAAATTGCTATATACATATATAGCTACCGATTTGATGGCATCTTCGAGCAACACGGCCTCCGTACCGGACGGATGGCATAAGTTAACGCATGTGAGACATAACTGTCATACACGTAACATGAAAATAAAAATACCATTGAATTAAGAGCATGATGAGATGAGGTGCTTGGGGCTTAGGGATAGTACCATATATATATATATATAAATAAATATATAGGAACAAATCACACAGATTGAGCTAGCCCCAAAGTAAGTTCGAGACTTGTGTTATGGGATACTAACTCAACGAAACTATATTTTATAATTGATAACTATATAGATAAACAGCCAAGACCCAGGTCAATCTGAAAAAGATCATTTTCCATCTTGACCTGACCGAGGATCGAACCTGGGACCTTCCGTGTCACAGGCAGGCGTGTTGACCGCTGCGCCACGGAGCTTATTATATATATCTCCATGGATAGTACTTACTCGTAGGTATATAATATAGAGCATAGCAAACATTTCAAAATTCTTAACTTTTGAGCTTTCTTTGAGATTACGAAAGAAACAATTTCCAATAACGAAAAGCTAACTTAATATGAACAGGCACCTATATCGAAACTTAGCGTTCACCGTTAGAAGCAGGGGTCGCACCTTCGAAACTTCTAATCTAGTACAGACTACTTACTAGTTGCGCACTTCCCGTACCTAACAAGAATTAGACATTTAACTTTTAATTGGACGCTTGTATCTTCACAAAACTTTGCTCCGTAAGTGTTTAGCTATGTTATACGCTTTTAGTAATGACCCAAGTTGGTTGTGGCGAAGGCGTAAATGGATAACCCAGAAATTATTGATACCTACCACATTATGTTTCGATGCAGTAAAAAAAAGTAGGTAGACATTAGTTTTGCCATGTATGCTTCATGATATTCTGAGAAAAAAAGTAAAGCTGGTTCGAACGTACCAGCAGCTTTGCTTTCAGCGCAGCCCATGATTGCTGGACGAGGAAATGGGAGGAAAAATATAGACGATGCGTTTCGCTACCTATCACTTTTTGATTTCATATTTCTATACTACAAGCATAATTTTTTTTTATTGTGTAACTTTACGTGCAATGACGCAAAATAAAAGAAAATATAATTAAATTAAACTTTTCATCGACGCAGATTTATGTAAAGTACTCCAATTTTCATAGAGAATCTGTATCTGCGGCCTTAAACTCGTATTAAAACAAGCAGATTTTAAAATGAGTCGGACGAATAGTTTTGACAAGTTATGTAGACGATTGTAACGTGCTTGTGCATCGCAAAGTCTCCTGAAATACTAAACCGAGAACAAATTTCAATATTACTAAAATCACTTTTATGTCTACAACATAGTCGTAAATTTTCATTTAAAAGCAAAATTATGGCCTAAGTTACTATTTCGCAAAAATAAACTTACAATCGCACCTTTAGTATTAAGTTATAGCTGCATAGAAATAACACTTTTCCAAATACATATTTTGTATTGTAGTTAAATCACGCCTATTATTTTAAAACCTATAAGAGTTCATTGAGTCAGAAAAGAAAAGGGGGGATAGTCTCACGTACTTTGTGATGTTAACAACTAAGTTTAAAGTTTCTTACTGGTAGTTTAATTTCAGCACATTTAAATGTATCATTATCATTTCAGCCACAAGAAGTCCAATTCTTCTTCTTTTCGAGTCAAAAAGGCTATATTTACAAATTTTATATTATATTACTCATATAATATAAGATTTGTAAATAAGCCAAATTCTAGTCTAATATAATATTAGACTAGAATTTGGCCACCTGGACGACGCGATTGTTAGCCTCCATCAAGTCCACTGTTGGCTATAGACCTCACCCAAGGATTTCCATTAAGGGGCTTTTCCTTCTTAAGGGGTTCTTGAGTCCAGTTTGTTTCAGTTATATCGGTTCCGACGTTATATTTGTTGCCCATCGTTTTTTAAGCGATGGAACGGAAATACTTAGTTTGTTGGACTGGAGGTATGGGATAAAAAGGGGTATTTTTGGGGAGGCTTCTTTTTCTGATGGATTGGGGATGAGAAAGTAGGAGTTTGGGAGGCCGAGCGTGCGTACCTGATGCCATACCTGTAACTATCGGACAGGCAGTTGAGGACTGCACCCCTGACCGAGCTTAGCTATACTTATATACCACTAACAATTCTCATTCTTTCGTTTTTCAACACAGGAAATGGTTTTTATTCGTCGAAAAAATTATATATTTTTAGGTACCTAAGTACTTAAGTAAACAATTTGTTACTATGATCTTTTATAAAAATAAATTCAGATGATATCAATACATTTGAATACTTAAAACTAAGATTACCAAAAAAAAAAAACATCGTATCGTAACAATGATCACGAATATTATAAGAGTTATTTACAAACACGTTTGTTGTATGGAAGCCCCACTGAAATGTTTAATTCATTTTTGAGCTTACTATCTTTTTTAATTTAAATTTTATATACAACTAAATATTCTGTGAAAATTTCGAGAGTGTGGCTATTGCGGTTCATGAGAACAGCCTCACAGACGAACGGACGGTCGGACATCGAAGTCTTAGTAATGTGTCCCGTTTCCCCTTTGGGTATGAAACCCTAATAAGCTTTAAAGTCTTGGTGCATCTTGAAGCTATAAAAGTTACTTAAACGTGAATAATTTTTTGGCAACAGTAGTCTAAAATGTGTAGCAAAGCTACGAGCATCTACGAAACTCTACGATGGGTCTACAAAACTAGAGCATGTTTTTGGAACTTTTTTGTAGTACTTAGTTGAAACTTTTTGTAGAGTGATTTGAGTAAGTATACGTAGAAATAAATATAAAAAGATATTTATTTACCCAATAGAATAGTTGTACTTAATTAGAGATTCTATTTTTTTATTTCAAGGAGGTAATTAGCTAAAAGTAGGTATAGTCAATAAGGTATAGTGATTGCAAGTGAAACAACTTTGTTTTCAACAATGCTAAGAAATAAATGGAGATGTACTTGTTGTGCTGTGGGCGGAGTTTGCAAGTTTTAGGAATATTTGGCATTAGACTTTTCATCCGCGACTTATTGAGAACTTGTCGATGATGGTTGCTGATGCAGCTGGTAAGCGGAGTTCTGCAGAGTACGGCCATGTTGCGGCCACGGTCAGACGGCGCGAAATCGCGGCCGCCCATGGGAGGCGTGCGGCGGCGGCTCGCTAGAGAGGGACGGCGAGACGTGGCGTCGCGGCGCCGGAGAGAGAGGCCTGCGAGGCGGCGCGACGCAGAGGGCGTACGAGCTCGCGGACCGCCACGCACTCCTGTTCCGGTCGCGTCGACGGGCGGCCGGGAACCCGCGGCTCGCCACACTGACTCCGCTCGCCGAAAACGCACACTTTTCTTCTAGTACGTTTTTGAATGTGCGCCGGTAACAGCGGGCACGTGATACGCTCGCAGTCGCTGCTTTTTTCTCTTTCGCTCGAGTTTGTGACAGCTGAGTTGCGTGCGATCGCGACCATTTCCCGCCACTTTCATTCGATCTGGAATAGCAAAAAGTCTCAAGTTTTTGGCGCGAAATGTTCGGCTCGCCGCTGTTCTCCGTAATGCTGAATTTAAGTGGTAGACACAAATGACTGCACTGTTTCTTGTGAAAAGATTGTTTAGCGGTGATTGTCGATTCGCGGTAATAACATTACTGGTTAGGAAAAGTTTACAATAATTATGGATGACTGGGAGCGACACGTGACTCCTCTCCTTCAGGACATGGGCTGTTCCAGCGAGGATGCCCAAGATGACTTCTTTAATCAGCAGGACGTAAGTTGAAGTTGAGCTGTACTTAGATAGCCAATAAGAATAGAGCAGAGATAACGAAATGAAACATCTGGAAAATGGTCGGACAGAATCCTTACACAAGCTAATTTCTTTTTATATATCCGATCCTGTTTTTTATAAGACTCAAATTTGTCGAAGAAACATTTAAAAAATATTAAAATATGGCCGAGCATTGAAGAAAGTAGTTTCGGATGGACACATTTCTAAACTTTAACTAGCACCATGGGAATATATGTACTTCATACTTCGGTGATTAAAAAATACTCTATTTATAGGAACCAAAAAGTAAAAGCGCTTTTCAATTTCATTCAAAATATAGATATAAGTTAGGCAGTAGGTAGGTTTATTTATAATTGAGCAAAGTAGTTCGTCGCAAACTTTGATCTCTCCAACTTATATCTATTAAACTACCGATTTTTATGCAATTTTGACACGTTACTATCCTATTGCCTACATGTGAATGTTGCAAATATCGTTTTGATTGGAACGAGAGTTATTTTGGCACAAACATTCCCATACGTATACTTAAAAACGTTATTTTCACAACTCTATCAGAAAACTCAAAACGCCTTGAATCTCCTGAAAAAAGTTGAAACCCTGTCAAAACGTCATATCTCACGTCATTACATACATTATCTACAGGAAAATTCCCATACTGTATATGTGATATAGGTGATTATATAATGCTCCAAAGTACATACAAGAAGGACTTTTTAAATGTAAGTTTGTACCTACTGCCTAATACAGTAATAGAATTACCATGAAACTGACGTCAAGAAGTCACCTTACACAAAACGTTAACTGAATCTGCTGAATATATAATTATACTTGAATAATACATGAATGAAAAACAAAGATTTCTTCTTCTTAGTTTATTACTAAATTTTACACAATATTAAGTGTTTTGTCACTGTACTTGTCGCAGTCATGATTTTTTTAAAATAAAGAATTAATCAATAAATATAAGTTACACAGCTTTCCTTTTTAAGTCAGCGAATAAACTTGCCTTTTAAATATTTAAAAGTTAATGAAGCTTCTACAATTTAGAGGTTGTACAAGATGTTATTTCATTTGATCCTTGACCAAAAATGAAGGATGTTATATTTAAATTTCACTCGTGGTCTATAATATGTGGCATCACAACCGCCATACAGATCCGTTTTTGAACGCGGTTTTCTCTATTTAAAACTACAATTAGTGGAAATAGAATCCCTGAGAAGCCAATATCGAAACCACATTGTGATTTTGGAGAAAATCTCATATTTACTTAGCACATCGAGAACTTCTCCAGATGGGTGTCCCAGAAAGCATAAAATAAAACTTTATTAAAGAAGATAAATTTCTAGCTAAAAATTTCTAATATGAGCTATGCTTAAAGATATCGAAAATATTCTTTATATTTTCGATATGTTTAATGCTCAATAGAAAACAAAGAAGGAAAGGAAGAAAGGACCTATATTTTAAGGAAACCCATCTGGAGAAGTTATTAATAAATTTTACCTTATTTCTATTGTGACCGTGATGTTGATAATGAGTTGCATAAGGGGTAACAGAACATCAACAAAACGCAACTTGAAAAAGTTACAAGTCCATGTCTAGATTCCACATTTGCTTGAGGTTCTTTTTACATTAGATCAAATCAAAGAAAGTCTCCATTCCCTCATATCCTATAATCGAAACAATTATGAATAAACTCGCACATGAATATTAATGTATCCCGAAATGTAGGTTATATACCGAGCATTACCCATCAAACTATTTTGAATGATATACTTAGGTCTTTACAAGGTGAGTCGTATATTAGCAAACATTACGATAGAATACAACAATAAATAAAAAACACAAAAGAACTAATTACATATCAGAAAACCTGCGTTACGATGTTTAAATACATATTCAATCAGGGGGCACCGCAGTGCCCTCGCCAAAAAATGACAGTGAATGCGCTGGGCTATTGCCTAGCTAACTAACTTTTCTCCAAGCTTATTTAAAGGTCCCTTACCCAAATGGTAAAAAAGAGACCCTTTTACTTCGATCTCTGTCTCTCCGTCTGTCACCAGGCTGTATCTCAAAATCCGTGATAGCTAGACAGTTGCAATTTTCACAGATGGTGTATTTTTTTTTTTGCTATAACAACACTTATAATTACTTAAGGCGCTCCTATACAACAAACGTGATTTTTTGTCGTTTTTTGCTCGATATTAAAAACGGCAGCAGGGAGACTCTTGAAATATTCACAGAATATTTCTTTGTATGTTCACTTCAAAAATAAATAGTTAAATCAAAATATAATAAATATTTAAGGAATCTCCCACACAACAAAAATTTTGACATTTTTGCTCCCAAGTCGAGAAAATTGGCTAAATGCGAGTCAGACTCGCACATTTGCTTACCCTAATAGATTTGATTTAAACAGACCTAAAAAGTTTGAATTCCTGGCTTATGCTGTAGATAGTGTACTTATTAAACATGTCAAGTTACAAATTCATAGCTATTATACTTTAAAATGTCTTAAATATATACACTGATTCCATCCATCCATCCATCCATCAGGTCTTTTTTAGTCTCCACTGCAGGAGCACGACCCTCTCTGTACTACGACAGCAATATATTAGCCAGAGTAGTCAGAGGATTTGGCCTACACTCTCCACGCTGGCCAGACGGGTCGGAGAGGTCTTTTTGATGTTTGTAAGCTTTGTTTAGCTTGTGTTTCCTAAGTCGCCTTTTACGACATCCACGGGAAGACTTGGAGTCAGTTCCTATTCTACTCTGCCGGGAACCATACTGATTAAAGATCATCAAAACTGTTAGAGTACTTTGAAGTTATAAGAATTAAGAAATCTGTACTAAAAACTTAACTAGTCTCAAAAGTTCTCGTCATTTAATAAAATACATAAACCTGGCAAAATTCAAAGTTCGACTTCAGAATGATAAAAGAACACAAAATCGTAAAAAAAATAAAAAAAGTAAAAATCCTTTCATATACACATACATTTCCTATTGGTTCGAATTATAATGTAAAAAAAATGTTTTATTCTTAATTTTCACTTTTTTAAATTTATTAAAAAATATGTTAATTCAAATTAGGTACCTACATTTATATTTATTATCCTGATTCGATAAGCTCGATTTATCCTGGTAACTGTAAAGTGCTTGCCATGACAAATCTAATGAGCATTTGAAACATGATAGATTTATCTTCTTTGGTTTAAGAAGTTTTTTGGCTACTCCATCATCAGACCGCTCCTCTGTACCATAATATTGCATTATCATCCGACTTACATAATTAAACAAAACTCCAGCCCAATCGTCATGGCTATGAGTTTCAAAATTGAGTTGCAAGATTTGACACACACCAACAAACTATGTTTGTTCCGCTTGACCTTAAAAATATTAGTTCATGGGGTCCTGCCGGGTACTAAAAAGTTATTTAAACTTTTGGTGCCTAAGCTTGTCGACGCTTGATGACGCAAAAGCTGGCTGTTACCTGGGACAAAGAAATGCAATCAACATCCAAAGCGAAAATGCAGCTAGTGTTTTAGGCACTATGCCATATGGCCAACTATTTATATCAGATGTTTTATTTTAGTTTCAAAATAGCAGTTATAATATTGTATTTATTTTACTTAATTATAATTTGCAACAAGGTCAAGTTGAAGATTAAGCTTGAAAGAAATAAAAAATTCATTGACAGGGGAAAAACATAATTCTGCAATATGAAAAGAATAACAATTCCGCTAAGTTTGTAACACATAAAAGTAACATTTTCGTCACTGTTGTGGCTTCCCACATCCACAGCCTTGCCAAATTCTTTAGCCTCATTGATACAGTATGATACCATAAAATCTGAGGCTCGCCATGTGGCAAGGTGCCCAGCGCTTGGTCACGCAGTTAAGGCTGCCTTTATTAGCCAAGTGTGCGTCTACTATCGCTTGCAGTATCTCCGGTCGTATATGAAGATAGCATCACTACAGGGCCACAAAATGATGGGCAAATTATAAATGTTTCTACTCCTTTTATGAATAAGCCAGAGAAAACCATGAAAAGTTTCGAAGTTTGAGTCAAGTGTTTGTCACCGGCAACCCTTTCAGAGCTTATTAGTAACGAGCTTTTCCCGCAATTTTATCCGTGTAAATGAATTAGTTACTCGCTTATATTGTAAGGATTTCACTGTATCGGTTCAGTAGACAAACAATGAAATCATTTTATTTTTATTTTCATCAAAGATTTTTCTAAAGAAAACAATATTGATCTCTTATTCGATTTTGCTCTAGTGGTTATTGTATAATTGTATTTTAATCGGAAAAAAAGTAAGTTAAGTTTATTGAGAAATAAAATTTGATATCCAATTGCATGAATAAAAAAATAGATCTAGCAAAGAGTAGGTACATCGATCACCGCTCCTATTTTTCCAGAACATTCGTGTTATCTAGGTCAAACACTCACTTAACGGTAGAGACAAATAAAATGTGAAAACTTGTATAATTTCTGTATAACACACAAAAACTATAAAAAATAGGGCAGTAACGGCATCGCTATCCATTTCATTTTAAGTAGATGGAACAAAAGATAAGTGCCCCACACACGTAATTATCAGCGTAACTTATCATTTGGAGTCGGGAAAATAACAGAAATAATACACTCCGTGACACTTCTGTAGTCAGCCCTAATTTGAAAGAAATCTTGATTACAAAAAAAGTGGGCCAGTGCTGATTGGTTGTTTTATTACAAGGGAAGTAAATTGTTTTGACGGTTTGTTTTACAAGTTTGCGTGTTATGTTACCAAAAAGTATATAATATACCTAGTTTCTAAATAACACATTAAGGTATATTTTTAATCCAGTTCTGTGGTCACCATTGTACTTTTCGCGTTGTTAATTTCAAAAGTGCTTTTTTGGATCCTGGTAAAAAAAAATAAAAAGGATTCGCTTAACATAATTTTCCTTTGAGTGGCTAAATCTAAATCTGTTTTGAGGAGTACATACGCTCTACTGTAAGATGTCGACCACGCAACGCAAGTCTTAAACTTAAAATTGTATATGAAACCCCGGTCAGCAAAAAAAAACTTATGATATACCTTAAAATTAAACACCAACCACCTGGAATAGAACTCAGATTTACAAAAATCGTTTTGATAATGGCTATCAACAACCAACTTGACGAGGTCAGTGAAATTATCCGTCTTGACGAAAAATCATCTTCATCAATCATCAATCTTGTCAAAATAAAATAATACTTACTTCCTGTTTTGTTTCATAACTGCATTGGTCATACATAAGCGCCACTAACCCCGGTGGTGCTTAGTTCTTTAGAAAAAAAAAATGTTTTTGAGAACAACGATCGGTTTTAAATGTTACCAGTAGAGAAGAACAGCTGGACAAACATACCAAAGAATTTTTATCCAAGCTGCAGCAGCGAGGAGCGCTCGCTCGGTCAATAAGAGTTTCGATATTACAGATTTTGCTAACAAAAATAGCCAAGATATTCAATTATTATTTAATATTGCGTTTTATGGCATCACTTGTGGACGTAATTTTGCCTGCAAAATGCCTACTTGTAATATTATTTTTCTGTCTACTTCTAGCGCTAGCGCAGTCAGAGGATTTGGTCTACACTCTCCACGCTGGTCAGACGGTTTGGAGAGGTCTCTTTGATGTTTATAAGCTTTGTTTAGCTTGTGTTTCCTAAGTCACCTTCTATGACATCCACGGGAAGACTTGGAGTGGTCCTATTCTACTCTGCCGCGGGGACCACACGGGAAGCTGTACTATAAGCTCTGTAGCCTAAACGGCTTGACATATTTTGAGGTGTTAGGTGTCATTAGATTCGTATTCTTCCCCGGAGTGTCATAGATTATTTAACGTCAGCAGAAAATCAATATGGCGGAAGTATACTGTCAAAAATGGCAGTCGATTGTTTAAATAATGCAACTTGTTGTTTGACGTATTTTAAATAGGAAAAACATAATTTACTGGCAAGTAAAGTAAAACGAGTAGCCGTTGCGATCTCTCCTTATTGTAAATTGTAAACGAGCCATTAAAAATGGATCACTAGTATGTAGTACACAAATTCCTACTACTGAAATATACAGTGGAAATATTTGTAGCATTTGACTGCCAATATTCAGATACATAGTTAAATGTCGTGTTCAAATAGTTTTCTCGTGTTCTACAACAGCGGCAGAAATGTAATCGTGTCATAAAGAAGAATATACTCACCTTTATCTAGTTGTAAACATTATGTAGTTTTAAGGGCTTAGGTGGCAAAGTTTGTTCCTATAAAATGTAGTACGTTGAGTAGATAAACAGTTTAATGCATTACCATTTATATGTGTGCCTTAGTTAAAAACATTAAAATAAATAAATAAAATAAATATATAGGGACATATCACACAAATTGACCTAGCCCCACAGTAAGTTGTGAACTTGTGTCGTGGGATACAAACTCAACGATACTATATTTTATAATATATATAAATAGATAAACATCCAAGACCCAGGCCAATCTGAAAAAGATCGTTTTCCATATTGACCTGGCCGGGGATCGAACCTGGGACCTCCGTGTAGCAGGCTGGCGTGTTGACCACTGCGCCACGGAGCTCGACCGTTCCGTTGACCACATTCTTACCGTTGTGTAGCAGTCCGCCTTGGCTTCGGCCGTGATACATACTTAGCCTATAGCATTTAGGGATAACGTACTTATCTAACGGTGAAAGGATTTTTGAAATCGGTCCAGTAGTTTCTGGAATTAGTGCGTTCAAATAAACAAACAAACTCTACAGTTTTATAATATTAAAGTATAGAAATATAGATTTATATGAGGAAATTTTTTTGATTATTTGTTCTTTACAGCCTACGAACAAAGTCGTTCTTTCGTAATCTATAATTTTCTAAGAGTTGATAAAGCAGTTTTTGAAAAACCGTCAATACCTAAAGCATGACACAATGCTGGTTTGGGGAAAAAGGAAAAACATAGAATATACCAGCTGCTTTTCTTCCCACGCAGTCCGTATAAGCCGGTCAAGGGTTTGAGCGAAAATCTAAGGAATCACGTTATAGGCCTTAAATAAAAGGCCGGCAACGCTCCTGTGACACCCCTGGTGTT
The DNA here is from genome assembly GCA_963082605.1 of Rhodophaea formosa. NCBI lineage: Eukaryota > Metazoa > Arthropoda > Insecta > Lepidoptera > Pyralidae > Rhodophaea > Rhodophaea formosa. The sequence continues at coordinate 12,088,949 of OY720203.1, read as the reverse complement.
GCAGTTGTCCATGGGCAGCGGTGATCACTTACCATCAGGTGACCCGCTTGCTCGTTTGCCGTCCTATGACATAGAAAAGCAACCAACCCATGTCTGTTTTGATTCCGCTTTCTACCACTACCAAGCTCAACGTCACCTTTGGGTTTTATGATCTTAGGCTCTGTCTACCTTAAGGGATAAAGACGCGATAATTTATATGTACCTATGTCAATGTAATTTAATTTTTTTGAAACACTCACTTGGTTCTTCTTACCTCATTGTGTAATCTCTTCTAGTTTAAAATATTTCTCCGTTGTTATGACCCCAATGCCCTAGATAATACAACTTGTAATAGTCCTTGTACAGTAATTGCTTGACGCAGCCGACCTTAAAATTCGCGTGATTTGCCACGTTTGTGTGCGAAGTGCGAGCGAGTGCGTCTGGTGGCGATGCGTCAGTCGCATACTAATCGCTGGGGATACTTCACTTAAAAATTCTACGTGAGAATTTATTTAAAAATAGTCATAGGTATTTGTTACGAGATTTCATTATGACCACTACTACATGTATTTGTATAGTCCTTATATAGTAATTGCTTGACGCAGAAGACCTAAAAATTCGAGAGATTCGCCACGTTTATAGCGATTGCGTAGGGCGGCAATGCGTCAGTCGCAAACTAATTGTTTAGCATACTTCACTTAAAAATTCTACGTGAGAATTTATTTACAAATAGTCATATTTGTTACAAGATTTCACATTGGCCATTACAACATGTATTTGTATAGTCCTTGTATAGTAATTGCTTGATGCAGCAGACCGCGGAGCAAATTCACGTGATACGCCACGTTTGTGTCCAAAAGACTGCGTCTAGAGGCGATGCGTCAGTCGCATACTAATTGCATGGCGTACTTCACTTAAATTTTTACGTAAGAAGTTATTTAGAAATTGTAATTTTTGTTTTGACTTTTCACTATGACCACTACAACATATATTTGTATAGTCCTTGTATAATAATTGCTAGACGTAGTGGACCTTAAAATTCGCGTGATTTCCAACGTTGTGTGCGAAGTGCGAGCGAGTGCGTCTGGTGGCGATGCGTAAGTCGCATACTAATTGCACGGTGTACTTAACTTAAAATAATAATTGAGAAATTTTTAAAAATTGACAGATAGACAGATAGAAACTCTTTATTGCACACATAAGGAACAAAAAAATAATAGCAAAAGGCGGCCTTATCGCGAAAGCAGTTTCTTCCAGGCAACCTTTCGAGAAATAATCCTATCCTAACTAATATTATAAATGCGAAAGTGAGTTTGTTTATTTGTTTGTTACGCTTTCACGCCCAACCTACTGAACGGATCATCATGAAATTTTGCATACACACATACGAGTAGGTTAGGGTACTGAAAAGGACATAAGCTATATATCACGCGGGCAACAGCTAGTATTATATAAATGCGAAAGTGAGTTTGTTTATTTATTTGTTTGTTACGCTTTCACGCTTTATCTACTAAACCAATCATCATGAAATTTTGCAAACACATATTTTAGGGTACTGAGAAGGACATAGGATATATATCACGCGGGCGAAGCCGCAGGCAACAGCAAGTATAATATAAAAAGCAAGTAGTGCGACATATTTGTTCAAGATTTGGCTATTGCCACTACAACATATGTAGTCTATATAGTCTATATATATATAGTATAGTAATTGTTTAACGCAGCGGACCTCAAAATTCACGTGATTTGCCACGTTTGTGTCCAAACGAGTGCGTCAAGCGGCGATGCGTCAGTCGCATACTAATTGCTTGGCATACTTCCCCTAAAATTGCACATGATTTTTTTAATGGTAATTTTTTTACAAGATTTCACTATGGCCACTACAACATCCATAGTCCTTGTATAGTAATTGCTTGACTCAGCGGACTTTAAAATTCGCGTGATTCGCTACGTTTGTGTCCGAGCGACTGCATCGGGCGGCGATGCGTCAGTCGTATACTAATGCTTAGCGTACTTTAATAAAAAATTCTACGTGAGAAGTATTTTTTTAATTGTCATTTTTGTAACAAGATTTCACTATGGCCACTACAACATCTTTAGTCCTTGTATAGAAATGGCTTGACGCAGCGGACTTTAAAATTCGCGTGATTCGCCACGTTTGCGTCCGATAGTGCGTCGGGTGGCGATGTGTCAGTCGCATATGGCTTGGCATACTTCACTTATTATCAACAACGATAAGGTTTTTATTATTGACAATTTGTAATAAGATTACACTGTGACCACTACATCATGTGAAATGATCTTTTTCAGATTGACCTGGATCTTGGATGTTTATCTCTATAAGTATCTATTATAAAGTATAGTATCGTTGAGTTAGTTTCCCATAAGACAACTCTCGAACTTACAATATTTCATTATGTCCCCTGTAACATGTATTATATACTTAGCATGTATAATTGTATAGTCTTTGTATAGTAATTGCTTGATGCAGCGGACCTTAAAATTTGCGTGATTCGCCACGTTTGTGTGCGAACGAGTGCGTCGGGTGGCGATGTGTCAGTCGCATATTAATTGCTTGGCGTACCGCACTTAAAAATTCTACGTGAGGAGTTTTTTAAATACTTCATATTTGTTACTACGGCCACCTCTGAATCCATTAGCAGACCTTAACAACCAATACTGCATTGTAATCTTTTTTATTTAGTACCAAAATTTCAGAACGAATCATTTTTTAATCTTCATATCATTGGTTTATTGTTTTATTTTCATAAAGGTTTTAACATTTATTTACTAGAAAATTTTAATGTTTAACCGTCAAATTCAGTCTCCAGATGTACCATAAAAATCCCACAACGATGCATTTTTAACCGACTTCAAAAAAAGAGGAGGTTCTCAATTCGTCGTAATCTTTTTTTATGTTTGTTCCCCGATTTTTCGAAGACGCCTGGACCGATTTAAGAAATTCTTTTTTTTTTGATAAGTATTACGTTTCAGATGGTTTTATTAAATTTTTATCGAAATGAGTAAAGCGTTTTTTGAAAAAATACACAAAAACCAAAAAAGAAATACACGAATTCCGTTCGGGTTACACTAATTTCCATTTTATTCCTATGCTTATTAAAACAAATTAATAGGGTTGAAGTCGGTTATTGTTTTTAGTTAAAAATATTTCAATTTTTAATAGTATTAGGTATTTATAATTTAAGTGCTTTCTTGCAATATGTATAACTGTCGTCATTAATTTAAGTTAGAATTAGGTACTACTATTATAAAAACCTCTACCTCTTACTTTCTCACACTTTGACCATTCATTCGATTGTCATGAAATTTTGCATACATGATGACTACACGAGGTACGAAAAAGTAAGTAGAAGGATTTTTTTTCGTGTTGAAAGGTACTTACTCGTATTTCAAGCAGGAAAAAAGTACCGATCCTCAGGGATTTATGTCAACACATGTGGAGCTGCGAGTGAAACTTTCATAGTTTATATGTCTCCGTCAATTATCAATAGAAATAGATATGGTAAATCAAAGGTTAAAATGGTTTTTAAAGGGTTAAAATATTGTAAAAAAAAACAATGAAACGATTTCTATTTTCTTTCAAAAAATTGTGTCTCGCACTTACCCTAAAAGTTTACTTTGAAGTTCGGAGGCAGCTGTAGAAAGTCACGTGTTTTATCATAATCATTCATCATTCCATGTCTTTTTTAGTCTCTATAAGAGCGAGGTCTGGCACGATCCTCTCTATATACCAGAGCCATTATATTAACCAGAACAGTCAGAGGATTTGGCCTACACACTCTTCAGGCTGGTGAGGTCTTTTTGATGTTTATATAACCTTTGTTTAGCTTGTGTTTCCTAAGTCACCTTCTACGTCATCCACGAAAAGAATACGGTAGTTGCCTAATGTTAAGATTATATAAAATTTGTTTCTAATGAGACTCATTTCTATCTAAAAACACTATAAAGAACACTTATAATTTGATATCGATTCGTTAAGTGATCTTAAAGTTTCTTTAAAGTTGGGTGAATAGGACCATTTTTTAAAGTATGAAAATCTTTAATTACAATTATACTGTATTTTAGTCTACAAAATTTATAGCAACTTTTATTATGAAACCATTACCATAAACGAAATATTTCGTATAGCTACCAAACAAAGTTCTCACGCCACCCATACAAAATACAAGCTTGTGACGTCACAAATATGTAGGCATTTCAGCGGCGTGTTTTCACGTCTAAAAATTTACGCCTAAAAACATGTGTCTTTAAAACTTTTATAACTGAAAGAGTTTTTCGTTTAGAAATGTATTTCTGTCACTATTATGTTTATTTTTGGCAGGTCTTTACATAGAAACATGAAAAAAATTTTAGTCAACATGCCCATTAGAGTGGTTCAATCTGCCGGTAACCACACGGCTACACATATTTTATAACATTTCGCTAGGCTAGGCTGTCAGTTCATACTAAATGCTCGATTCTTACCTACATCTGTATGGAGTATTCTTAGATTTTTTTTTAGAAATACTTCTCCAGAATTTCATGCAAATAATAAAAAATACTCACTCTAAAAGGAATGCCCACTGTTCTATGAAGCCAAGTCCCTCTTTAAAAAGTACTAAATTATATGAAGGATTTGTCCGTATATATTTTCTATACTTCATGTTTATACACGGAATTATAAGGGCAACGCCAAAAGGCGAAAGCCGTCCCTGCTAGACCATTTGGTGATCAACAACAACAACCTCAACCTATAAGGCAGCAGCCTTACAGGTTGAGGGCACTCTGCTCTTGCCTCAAACGACCGGTAAAGTAGCAAAGCTCACTTAGAGCTAGCAATATAGGTAACCAAAAAAAAAAAAAACAGGTAATGCTCTTGCAGCAGAGACTTATAAAAAACTGATAATAACGACAAATATTCTCACCTTAGCATAACAAACACTTAGTATACAATAACCAATTAATTACAGCAGCAGGTGCACTCTCGCGCTCACATTCAAACATTATATTATTTTTCCTAGGTAAAATGACCAAGTCGATAACTGTTTTAGACATTTTACCCATAAAAGTACTATTATAATTATTTACTCATAATTTATTAGAAAAAAAGGCTGAGTGCCTATTAGATATTAAATGTTCGTAATTACATGTCTACGTAAGTACTCGCAATAAATATACAACACCTAACTAGGCTGTGCGTGCAACGTGCGTGATTTCAGAAATTATCATTTTTATAGCTAGTCTATACAAGTAAATACTGTAGTAGTAATTATTTTTTATATCTATTTAATTTTATAGTATGCAAGTTAAATCTCATGACTATCCTGAATTACTAGTAATAAACATGCACTATTATGTCGGTTCGTTCTCCGTTAGAAATGCTCCAGGCTTTAAGCTTTTACCTTTCTGTTTGTTTTTGAAGTTATAAAATTTTATATAAATTAAGGAAATAAAATATAAAATATACAGGCAAGAAATAGTAACCTGAAAACAATCTACATTAAGGTGACTCTAGATCAGGTTAAAGAAATTGGATCCACATACCATACAAACTGAACTCTTCGACCTCCTTCTCATCCTAGCTTTTTACCGGTTGCATCCTCGGCTGTGATCTAGTCCGAGATCCGCTATTATGAATGTGTTTATTTATCATCATCAGGTCTTTATAGTCTCCACTGCAAAAGCACGACCCTCTCTGTACTACCAGAGCCTTATAGTAGCCAGAGCAATCAGAGGATTTGGCCTACACTCTCCACGCTGGCCAGATGGGTTGGAGAGGTAATTGAACACGGTGTCCCTTGTATAACAACCTGGGACTGTGCCACTGTGGCCGTTTAGCCCATCCGCGTGGGTTTTGGCTCAGATGTCACAAACAAGAATAATTTTCACAAGGCTTGCCCAATAATGATGTTTATTGGCAAATTCTTTTGACCAAACACTATGCAATGTACGTTTAATTTAAGATTATTATTTATTTATTTTTAAATTTATTTATTAATTTGAAATTTTCCTTATCTCTCTTTTCCTCTCAGAGTCTGTTTTAGTTGCATCTCCAGCTAGAATGCTTTGGACCACAGGGACTGCTTCCCAGCTTTATCTTCTCCATTTTGCACGATCTTCGACATCCTTGTTTGTGAAGCCGTTGGCACGCATATCACCCTTATCAACATCAAACCCGAACTTCTTTCTCTTCTACCGGGCTCCAGCAGAGGTGATTATTTTATCGATAATACCGGCAAGACGTAGTCGTACCAGCGTAGGCGGTTCTCCTGCACTTTGTCTGCTATGTCACGGACATGGAGTCTGTCACAAGTCGAGAGTTTCTTACTCTTCTTCGCACAATCCAGCGCAGCATATTCATCGCCGTGTAGTTCCCGGCAGAGTAGAATAGGACCACTCCAAGTCATCCCGTGGATGTCGTAAAAGGCGACTAAGGAAACACAAGCTAAACAAAGCTTATTAACATCAAAGTTACCTCTCCAACCCGTCTGGCCAGCGTGGAGAGTGTAGGCCAAATCCTCTGACTACTCAGGCTAGTATATAGCTCTGGTAGTACAGAGAGGGTCGTGCTCCTGCAGTGGAGACTAGAAAGACCTGATGATGATATTCATCTCCGTGGCTTGCAGGTCCCGCATGTGTGCCGCTAATTAGTCTTTGTTATTTGCTTAAATAATGTAGCTTTCTATAGGTAAATTTTTTTTTAATAGTAGTTTTTGAGTATATCCATTACAATGTTTCCAAACGAACAAACACAGTCTAAATAAAATAATAGTGTGTAGGTAATGGGAAGTCAGAAATCTGAAAAAAAGAATGCACAATCAGAAAGTGCGGGTTAAGGAAACAAATCAATATTAAATCCACTCGACCTCACCTGTCTTTCTCATTCTGGCCATCATCATTTCGTATGGCAGGTTACTGCAAGAATTTAGCCATTCTTCAACTTTCGGAGTCAAAAGTGAAGTTCGCTCAGTCCTCCTGGGAACTGATGTAGGCACTATGCCGCAGAGTTTGGTCTGCTGCCCCACAGTCGCACCTTGGAGAATTCCTAAGTCCCCATTTCTGTAAATGGTGGTTGGACCGTCCGTATTCGGTCGAAAGTCGGTTTAATTTGATCCAAACAGCTCGTTGAGCATCAAAGCCGGCTGGTTTCTGGATCGGGTCCGGGATTATCTCCTTTTGCGCAAGCTCGCAGGCCTCCCAGGATGACCACTAACTTGTTTTGACACTAAACGGAGTTTTAATTCCGGCCTTACAAAAATTGGATTTTTGTCGTCTATATATATATCAGTCTCTCAAGCTTAAAATCTATGGTTTTACAATCATATATAAATTATCTGTATATACCTACCCATAGGATTTTTGGTTAGTTGACCTACATCCGTTAAGGGTGATAGTTTTAATCAAGACAGAAATTTTGAACCCCGTATTACCTTGACAATTCCAACAAAAACAGTGTGTAGGTATAATTTTTGGCTTTAATTATTATGACCCTTTGATTGGTACTGTGCCTTGCATGGAACACCCACAAGGTTTTATTTTCACTGATATCAGTTTTGGAAGTTCTTTCCATAGCACAACGAAAAATAATATAATGCATGTTCTATATCAGAACTTTTTAATATCATCGCAAATTGGCAATCTTAAGATATTTAAAAAGCTGAATGATAATCTTCTTCTTCCTTTAAAACTTGTAATGACCAACACCAGTGCGGATTTTAAGGCGCTATAGCGATAAATATTCGAAAGTAGCGCAACCCAGCAATGAATTATTTTACTCTTCATATTGAATTTAACTAGTATATTACTTGAAGTATTTCTGTATTACTACAAGTAATTAATTAATGGGTGGCGCTAGTATCCATACCCAGCCCTCAAGCTACAAAAGCGGTATAAAATCTCAAGAGAGGAAATAACTAGCTGCGTTTGACTGTACATTCTCCGACATTGCAACACGTCCTACAACGAACGATATGTCTTTAAAAGTAATGTGCGCACACAACTTATTTTCTTTATGGTTAATTCTCAAAGGCCTACGACATACTAAGCGGTACTAAACGACCCACTACTCAATATTTATGTTACGATTATAGCGAAATAAAAAGAAGAATTCCACTACTATTTTAGCGCAGCGATGTTTTTGCTAGATCCCGATTCCATGTAATTGATTACTTGGTCGTTGATTTATCCAGATGTATGTATTGATCTAGGAGGGTTTGTTAGGGAGGTAACAGCTTTGCCAAACTTAAAAAAACTATAATACAGCATGAATGCCATCACAATAATTATGGAATCTGTAGGATGTGTTGATTTCATTTAAATATTTCTAATGACGTCTACTAATCCAAACATGACGGGAAAGAACATTTTTAATTTGATATTGGTACGTTAAGCTTTGTTCAAGATAGCTTGGCAAGTCCATACTAAAAGATATCACTTAAAGTTATAGGATTTTTTTTTCTCGTAATTCTCTAAATTTAACTTATAAGATAGCTGCTCAACAAAATTTTCATTAACCCGCACAAAAACGATATATTATACACCTAACAGCTGATTGGTCTTTGCAAAGAACTGTCTATTATAGCTCAAAGAGTTTTTAAAGTAACATGTATTTTATTATTTCACTGAGTTTCCAAAGTTTAGATTTGTCTTCCAAATCACCTCGAAAAATACATTTTTTATAGATGCGATAGCATCAAAACAGAATTGAAATTTCTATTAGAAAAAAAAATACTCTCACAGGCAAAAGATTCACTAAAAGATCTCTAAGAATACTCTGCGATGGTTCCATACAATATCACATAATTTTTGTGCGATCATTTCATCACACATACAGACAAGTCATACCTAGATGATTTTTCCATCCAGAATTTTGTTGCAGGTGGATTCAAATTCAATAAACTAGATAATATTAATCTATCATCACTTACATCAAACTTGAATAACACACAAAGGTTATTGAATAGTATAATATAGTTACGTGACTAGCTTTCGCCCACAACCTCGTTCGCGTTGATGTAGGTCCCTTCGTGAACAGTATTTTTCCGGAACATAACGATTAAACACACGATTATTCCAAATTGCATGAAGATTGCATAAAAAATAAAAGTTACCGACCAAAAAGTCACTTACAGTACGGACTGGGACGACTTCGAACGTTGGTACCGTTCACATTTGTCCCGGAGAACACCCTCTGAATGAGGTCCAAACATGTCGACCTGTAGCTGACTCCTTATGTGAGGGATACGTATTTCACATTTTAATAAAAAGACTTACCTAGCGTTTATATTATCTATATAAGTATAGTAAGTCTGTACACCAGCCTACCCTCGCGTGATAGCTGAACTAAGTTCGTAGCCAAAAGAACACCACACAAGAAGACTACTCTACATAATAACAAAGTCGTCAAGTATAAATTTTCCGGTAGTTTCCAGTACTTTCCAGAGTAAAAAAACGTTTCATTGTCCACTGCGGCAGTGAACCGTGTCTTCAAACACTCGTTTTTGTCGCTAAGTAGTCTTCCACATTACGGCAAACGCCGATAATAGCCACAGTTTCGTGAGAAAGTCCAGCGCTCAGGTGCAGTACTTCCTTAGACACGCGTTCGCCATTTGCCAACCGTCTTCAACCCGCATTTTGCCCAGGAACCGGTAATTTTAATGAAATTCTATACTTTGGTAAGTGTGTTCTCTTTGTGACCATGAGTTTGGAAACTATAAAGCTAAATTAGTATAATAAAATATTTTATTTGAGAGGAAGCTTATAAACTATTATTTGATATAAACAATTACAAATATAATATAGGCTTATAATACGGAAGAAGGTAAGGGTAGTGTGTATTCATTAGCTTGGATGACGACGAGCAAAACAAGATTAACTTTTTATTTAATTTTACCAGCAAGAGGTCCATATCATATTACAAATTTAAAACAGTTATCTTAATCCTATTAAGTACAGCTTTTACATTATAAAATAGAACGGATCTACAACAGCCTGGCCCAAACATCATTCAGTATGAATTAGTTTATTGTGAAAATTTGTCACAAAAACTAATATACTTATAAAAATATTTTTTTAGTTAAGTTACCTGATGAAAGAAAGTCCAGCAAAATATAAAGCTAACTTAGTACAGTTTTCCAGCATTCTTTGTATGATGTATTTATTGATGAATACTTAAATGATTATGATTATTAGATACACAAAAGCAATATGAAAAGTCTCGGACCAAAATTAAACGGCCCTTTTGAGATTACTACTTTAATTTTATATTCATCTATTCTCAATTTGATAAAATTATCTTTTTAAATATATATTATATATGTATTATATATTTCGTAGTCGTTTCTTTGTTTTCACATGCACTGACAAAACCTATGAATTCGCAAGTCTTCTTAAAGAACTTCATACCAAAACCTTTATCGAATTAAAGCTAATAAGTAGAGCTATAGGGAGTACACCATTCAGTGCAGCTGTGCCTCACTCCGGTGGATAGCTCAAAGGCCGAATAAATTTTATACATCAAACGCATACTGAATATTTAACGTGTTAATATTAAAATGGTCTATAAATAAGTAAGCTGCAGTCATTTTGTGGTATTTATAAGTAAATTATACCTGGATTAACACAATTACCAAGTAATTTTTCAAATTAAGGACCTACCTAAATATATATGTTCTAGGTACTATTGTTTTGGAAATCCTAGGGTGCGTCCAGCAGTGCACTTTTTGCAGCTATAATGATTGTAATGATGATGTTCTATTGTAAATTATTTTTCTTTCTTTCTTTCTAATTGTGTAAATATTTTTACCTAAGCTAAATCGTTTCGATTTAGCTTAGGTAAATGAATTGGCATATAAAGTTCTCAACCAAGGAATAAAAAAAATTAACAGATAAGTATGAATTAAAGAGATTAAGGATATTTAAATATATATTTAGGTATTTAAATTTATGTTCCAATTTAAGTTTTTGCTATTATATATATTTGTCGTAATGTATACTTTGTCACAATGATTTAAGCTTAGCTTAGTGCATTAATACTTTTCACGTTAGAAGCTAGTCTAAAAGTGTACACAATATTTACATATACGATAAGAAAGTAAGGTGGTTGTAAAGCAATATAGCTAACAACATAAACAACAAAGTTTGTTATACTTATGTCAGACTTAAGAATAGATTAAACAAAAATGATTTTTCAAGTTTTTAATGTCCTGTCGTGACATCTTTACGTCTATGCTTCATTCTTACGAAAGGGCGACGCGACGCTGATGTGCGCATATGATGCACGTAGAGTTGTTAACTTCCAACCGGAACATTAAATTAATATTTAATTAAGGAAAATTAGTAAATTATCAAAGGTGTAGAACAAACGTTGTTGTTTATGATGTTAGCTATTTAGTTCTTGGTGTTTTAAAAGTAACCCTGTATACCTGTCTTCTGGGTGGAACTGAAATTAGAAACTCGAACTACTAACACCTCTCAACTTCATCTTAGGATTTTGTAGTCCCTTTTTCTCTCTTCAATTAGCAATGTAGGTATATATATCATTTACTAAATTTGTTGAGATAAAAATCTTTTTGTTTGGAACTCAGAAATATTTTTTTTAAATTAAATTCGATTTCAATATTAGGTACTATTTCGATTCCGTTTCCACTTAGTCGCCTTCATGCTGACCGTGGCCTTAAGGTCCTATAAACCTGGACCCTATCTATTCTGCAAGGGAAAAAGGACGTGACAGTGTATGTCTTAATTAAATATTACATGACCACCTTTTTTAAAGTTTTTTTTTTTTGTTTTTTTAGGTGCAGTACCAACATAAATCACATTTTCAACCTGCCTATCACTTGTATAAGTTCAAATACAAGAGTACGATGCTAGTACATACCTATTCAAGTCGTTCTTTGATCTAAGCCTTGTAGTCTCTCTACTTATTCACCATAAAACACGAAAACTGCATTAACCTGTGTTTTTCTTACTGTATTGTCATACTTTCCTTATTATTTATTCGACCGTACTGACATACAGTTGACATGATATCACTTATTTCAGAACAAGAAGTCGTACAAACGAGTACAAATTGTGACGATGTTTTTACAATGAGAACCTGTCAAAAACATGCAAGTGTCCGGGTATGTTCGCTCGAATGATATGATTCGTGGAGTCGAACCAGATCAAAAGAGAAAAATTTACTCGTAGCATTTGCAAATACCATCAGCTTAGTGACAAGACACATTTCCTTGCTCTCTTTGCTTTGAGCGTTTTTTCGTTGATGCTTTAGATCTTGGGATATAGGCATTGTTACTGAACAACATTTTACAACCAATATATATTAACTTACCATCCTCAACTTAATCAGTGGGGCGTTTACTAAATTAAAATAAAAACGTTTATTCAGAAAATAGGCTTTTTTCACGACAAATCACATTTAAAATTAACTGATTAGATAATCAGTATTTAGTTAATTGTTTAAAAGCTACAGACTACAAAACAAATCAAAGCAACTGGGGAAGTAACTAAAAATAATGATTTATAGAAGTTTTTGAGTCACCCATTATTTATACAAATATTTTATATCATTATTGTTCAATTGTTGTACGTAAGTTATAACTTGATTTTTTGTTATTGATCTTTTTTTTACTCACAACAGATCAAGAGAATCAAGTGGACTAACCCAAGTGGTCGCCGCAAAACAGTCATTAAGCGCTTACTTTTCCACTATCTTAATATCAAGGTGGTGTTATTATAACATTTAATATAATAACAAATGATAATAAGGCGGCCGTTGTATAATTACAATATTAACAGTATAAATAATTCAATGGGGCATCGACGCACGCGACGATTTCCGGAGCACCGACCAATTAATATTGGAATTTTTAGATTGATGAGCTTACTGAGGGCAGGTTGGTTTTAAAACCGCTAAGTAATATTGGAAAGTATTAACACTCTTGGTCTAAAATAATATATGGTCATAAGACAAGTGGTGTAGTTGAATAAAATATAATACTTGGGACCAGTGCGAAAAATGTCTTTTTTTACAAAAAGAGATTTTTCGGATTTTCTTTTGGTAATGATTTTTTCCGGAAAAAGCATATAAAGTATATCCTAATCCTAAACCTAACTAAACCTAACTAATATTATAAATACGAAAGTGAGTTTGTTTGTTACGCTTTCACGCCGTATCTACAGATCCGATTATCATAAAATTTTGCATACACATTAGTTAGGGTACTCAGAAGGACATAAGGTATATATCACGCGGGCCGCGGGTAACAACTAGTTTCCAAATATTTTTTTTGGGTATGACATTACTTAAGGTCAAAATTGTAGGATTTTATGATCACTAGGAAGCTTTCACTACCAGCTTAGCGAAAGACACAAAAAAACAATTTCATCCAAACTTCTGAGCCAATTTTTATATAATTTACATAAGACTTATTGAAAACTTTAACCTTCAAATTTTTATTTTAGTTTGCAAATTGTATCACGTGCACTTTAGTGTTGAGTAATAAAATAATAGAGCCTATAGTCCTAATATACCTTTGGCTATAATGCCAGATGGTAACATATTATAATAGTTAACCTTCCACCATTCACATTTTCATTCGGATCCGCATATTAATCTACCCCGATGAAGAATCCTCTGGCTATCCCAGAGGATTCTTATTCGTAGCCACATGTGGCATAGCAAAATCTCGTACTCTTCTGTGCTTCAGAAGGCACGTTAAGCAATTGGATCCGGTAATCATAATGATAATTTATTCACTAAAGAGAGTACATTAGATAAGATGTTACAATATTTATAAGTACTCTACCTATTTTGCTTAGATCAAGCAAGTAAATCTGAAAAAAGTCCTCATTAAAAAAATTTAATAGTCAACATTATTATCAGGCTATCATTACTGACTATGACAGCTTGAAAAATCTGACACCAGAGATGGCCACTTACACATATTAATACGGTATCAAAATAAAATTATAAATGATAGGAGAACAAGTCTATGTTTATTAACACATAACATAATAATTATGTGTTAATAAAATACATTTTTATTATTAGGTACTTCAAAAATACAATTATAGACACGTTACAAATTAAATGGCCGAGTAAAGGTAATAAGTAATAAGTCACTGTATAAGTAGACAAGTAACCACTACTTGTTACTGGCACCTGAATGTCGCATATTAATATAATCGGCATATGCCATAACCCTTACTAGCAGTAATATTTTTTACCCTGTGCTAGCAGTTTAAATTTAAATGTAGGTTTAATCATTTACGACAGAAAATATTGAGTTGCTGTGGTTTCCTTTATAAATCTATACCTATTATAAAAATGAATCGCTGAATGTGTTGCTAAGTGCAAATCTCGAGAGCAACTGAACGGATTTCGCTAATTCTTTTATAGAATACTAGCTGTTACCTGCGGCATCGCCTGCGTAATTTATAGCCTGTGTCCTTCTCGATACCCTAACCCATGTGTATGCAAAATTTCGTGATGATCGGTTCAGTAGATTCGGCGTGAAAGCGTAACAAACCTATGTATACGCTTAGTAAAGTTCGATTGCTAGAAACAGCTGCGGCGTTCGAACTCTAATAGAAAAAATATATAATAAATAAATAAATTTATATTTCTTTGTTTATCCAAATTATGTCACTGAAATTTTTGTTCAAAACTTATGAGCTAGGCTCTTGTCGGTTTCATTTTTAGGATAGAAATGAACACCATGACTATTCTGTGGGCGTGAGCATTAAGCGCTTCCGCATGTTAAGCAACCCTCGGCGCATTCCTCATTTGGATGAGGGACACAGGATTGTTTTCATAATGGTAAAAAATACTGTTCCCGAGGGATATCAATCAAAGCGAGAGGTACGCCGCGCGAAAGCTAGTAAAAAAGCTAAAGCTAGTATGAATTTAGTTAACGGCTGAAACGATTTCGATAAAACATGTCTAAGAACCATCACCAACAAACTTGCTTCCAAATAAAAAATAACAACATCCATATACGTTCACTTGATTTTGAGCTACGTTGTCACAGACAGAAACGCATACAAAGAGCGGTCGAACTTATGTATTACCACTCTTTCTGCGTCGGGGGTTAAAAAATTAAGATTCCGTTTAATTGAGAATTTCCTCCTTTTTTGGAGTCTATTAAAAATCTAATTATTACAAAAAAGGTACTATAGTCAAACCACAGACCAAACAACCTAAGTTATACAACCTTAGCTAAGTATTGTATCGTCTTAGCCAACCTTCGAGCAACACGCCTTCCGTACTGGTACAGAAGACGTGTTGCTCGAAGTAGCCAACCAAGCAATTGGAAACAATATTTTGCATTTATTCTTCTTAATTGGCACAGCGCATTTATTACCAGAATTCAAGATAACCTCAATTTATTATAGGACTAGTTCAAGCCCTCGACGTCATGATTTACCTGAGTGCCAAGTTTTGTTTTCTATCTGCGTTTGTTCATAGACAAGCCTACGGATACTTAGCCAAATGTATATAATTGTATATTTATATTACCTACTGGCAGTCCATTCCAACCAAACAAAGCAACTCTTCAGGTTTATAATATTATAGTATTAATTAAGTAGGATGATGTTATAGTTCGATAATGTCATAGTTCGATAGCATGCAAATAAAAAAAAAAAAACGAACAACACTTTTACTGTACTTCGTACGCGTACGTACCACGCACGGTTACTTCAATCTAATTGTCATGATTCAAAGATAAGAGCGATCAAAACAATTTAGCATCCCTATCGAATCTATTATTAATTATAAACTTTTTTACTACACAATCAGCTTGTCGCTTCCGCCCGGATATTTGTTTTCTAATCAATATCTACGATGAAGTTATAATGAAGAGGTTGGTGTGAACGCGAACAAAATATGAATTTTCGAACGGAATATCCGCGATAGTCAAACCGAGATAGCGTCCAATTAAAGCAATTCCATCAAAACATTTTGTGTCAGGTCATTCCACCTGCCGTGCAGTAATTTATTCATAAGAAGCGGACGGGCCGTCAGTGTATATTTATCGGTGCCGGTCGCATCAGCGTCGTGTCGTGTCGGCCGCGTCGCGTCGCGACGTCGTGTCATCGCTGCGTTATTGTCGCATCGTGCATCGCTGGTCAGGGTTGCGTGTGTGACACGCGAGGTTCATAATAAGGCACTTTTATGTGTATTTATGTCGCCTTTACGTAGAATAATGGACTTGGCTATTATGTACTCTAAGGTTGCAATATTTGTTACTGCTGTAAGTATACATCAAGATAGCGCTATAAAATAACTTGCTTGCTGTTTTACAGCTGTAGATTAATCAAAATGCATCCAACTGTGACAGTTAGAAAAATTAACAAATAATAATATTAATGAAATGCTAGCATTAGTCTGTGTCGCCTTAAAATTAGTTTTTGCAATCGTAATCTATTATTATAATACCAGCAATTTTTTAAAGAAAAATAATAGAAAAATACTTTAAGGAGCCACACACAAAAGAAATTACCTACATTTAAATTAGAATTGATTTTTTTTCATCTATTCAATTGTTTGTTAACAAACAATAACATCTATGCAATGCAAACAATCGAATCTTTCCTCTTTAAACATTAGTATAAGAAAAATACCAAGCGCTGTTCTTGCAGTGGTTTGCTTATATTAGGGTACAAAGGGTAAAACTTGTTGCACATATCCTAAAACGGAACCCTACTAGGATCACTCGTGCGTCTGTCTGTCCGTCCGTCTCTCACAGCCGATTTTCTCCGAATCTACTGAACCAAATTAGGTGAAATTTGGTAAGATGGTACAATCCTATAACCCAAACACGGATGTGCAAAGTAAATAAAGTTTTTTTTTTAAATAAGGGTCATTTTCAGGGGCCCAATTACGATACATGAATTTTTGGGGGGTTAGTGCTGCCACTATTTGAAATACCTTTGATCACAACAAGCATTTTCGCTAAAATTGGCCGTTTATGACAGAAACGCTTAAATAAACCTCACGTTCTATGTTAAATTGTATTTCAAAAGATTTCTCAGCTTACTTTCAAATAATTTATTTCAAATCGGGGCAGCACTGGACTCATGTATCCTCTTAAGATTATTTCCTCTGCCTGTATATAAACTCTTAGTGAATCAGATTACCCACCGCCGTTTCATTAATGACATATGTTTTGTTTCCATAAAATTAAATTGTTTTACATCACACAGCCTATAATTGTATTTTAAGTGTTTTATACAAGTTTTATATTATTTTATATTATAATTAAGAAATAAGACGATCTACGGAATATAAAAATCAACTTCCATAAGATGACAATGACCATAAATATTTACACTATACAGAACCCTAAGTAAAATCCTAACTTCCTAACTAATATTATAAATGTGAAAGTGAGTTTGTTTGTTACGCTTTTACGTCCTATCTACTGAACCGACATGAAATTTTGCATTTACATAGGTTAGGGCACTGACATAGACTATATATTACGTGGGCGAAGCGACGGGTAACAGCTAGTTATTAATGATTATTACAATTATTAATATAATGATTATTAGAAAAATGATTGATAATTAGAGATAATGATTATTACAAGGCAAAGGAAGTGCGAGTCAGAATCACTTACGAAGGGTAAAGTTACACAGAAAATTTAACTATACTAACGAAAAACGATTGTTTCCCTTAGTTTTTTGATACTATAACTATAGATTATACATAATATTACCATTTCAAGTCACTGGTTAATAGGTATATCCGTGTGATAGATGAACGGACGAACACACTACGGGCGAACGAACAGCGGAGGCAGGGAACATTTTATATGAACAACGTTTGTTGATTATAACTATTTTGGCAAATGATCCTCTTAAGTTTTTCGTACCAAAAGGGCACCCGGGACCCTATTACTAAGCTTCCGTTGTCCCTCCATCCGTCCTTGGACTTGGACCTCGAGAATTGTGAAATACACGTTATTTTCGAAAGAATATATTCGCTAAGTAGGTATACTAAATCTATAAGTTAATCATATTATTTTTTTTGACTTTAAGATTAACTGAAAACGTCCTTTTTTATAGCTGTTTGTCTGTTTGTATCAAATAGCTTATGATTTTTTGGGTACTATCGTTTATTAGTCATTTAACACATTCAATGCCGCGACAGATTTTACTTTTTAAATGCAACGGGCATTCAAAATATAAAATGTGTATTGTTATATAATGTCGACAGTAAATAGTTTAGAACTTCAGAGCTGTCACGAACTGGAACACGTGATCACGGACACACATATAAATTATTATTATTATGTCATTAAAATGTATTGTTGGTTTTTCCACGACGTTATTGGTACTAAAAGTCTTACAAAACAAGCAAAGAAGTCTTGAATATATTTGTTTCCTTTGATATCCATAGTTAGGTATTCATAAATGGCATGTAATAATATACAAGGCAATTTGAGTAAGTAGACGTACCATGTACGATGTCTACTCAAAATCTCTCCGTGGATGTCGTAGAACGCGACTAAGGAAGCACTAGCTAAACAAAGCTTACAAACATCAAAAAGACCTCTGCAACCCGTCTGGTCAGCGTGGAGAGTGTAGGCCAAATTCTTTGACTGTTCTGGCTAATATATGGCTAGCTCTAGAGCCAAAAAACCTGATGATGATAAAGCCTACGTCTACACACGGCAAAAAGCATCAATACGATATAGCACAACGTTTGATGACGTCAAATATTTTTCCCTTTATTGTATGAACGTCGGAGCACGATGGTTCTCTGGCGGTTAGCTGATCCCACATTGCATCTTGAATCTCTCAAATTGACAAGCATTACAGAAAATTTACTAGACACAACAAGTACACAACAGGATTTCTAATAAGCAGTAATTTTAGACTGATCACCTGATTGTCTGATAAAAAAGATGATTCCGTGCTTCGGAAGGCACGTTAAGCCGTTGGTCCCGGCTGCCATCTGGTAAACGTTAAAGGAACCACGTCAGAGGCCGAAAGGCGGTTCCGAAGAACTCTGACACCAGGGTGTGCAATGCATGGTTGACTGACCGTGTCACCTACTCGAAATGATGATGAAGATGACTGTTAATTGTCCTATTTATTCTTCTTAACCCTTTCGAATAAACTTAGGAAATAAAAAGTGGAATTTGAAAACAAGAATATTTCTAGCTTTTTCGACTCCAGCCGTGCTTCCGACAAGCCGATACTCAGTAGCTTTCAGTAAGCTTGAAGAAAACTTTGACGAGCAGCTACAGGGTCGGTCAGACTAGTCTCGCTATCGCAGTATCATTTTATAGTACTTTCTCAAAATCCATCCATCCATCCATCAGGTCTTTTTTAGTCTCTACTGCAGGAGCACCACCCTCTCTGCACCACCAGAGCCAGTCAGAGGATTTGGCCTACACTCTCCACGCTGGCCAGACGGGTTAAAGGTTGCTTAGTTTAGCTTGAATTTCCTAAGACGCCTTCTACGACATCCACAGGAAGATATGGAGTGGTCCTATTCTACTCTACCGGGAATCACACGGCATCCGGGAATCACAATTTCTCAAAATACTACTAATCAAATAACAAGATCAAATTTTATCATGAAATAGTTTGGTAGTGTCATGGAAATCTTGACCTTCAAGTTCATGATTCTCATGACCCTATAGGTCCTAACTTAGGTACAAGTCGGTCAGCCTAAATAAAATACTAAAATTACGGTTGAAAGTAATAATATTTATACCTAATGTCAGTTTAAATACGAGTATGATTAAAATAAATACCTTATTTAATGTCAGATTGTCGTGTCTGTATAATATAAATAGTTAATGGTGATGAAAGTCATTAATTTCGTTTTTTTAGCAGGTTACAATACGTTGGCTACAAATATTTTCTATATTACCTAGCAACGGTCGTAAACAGTTTTTATAAATTAATATTTATTACAAAAATAATTTTAGTAAGCACTTGTTTCACTAAAACCCTGTCTACTTGAATTATAAAACTCTTAATGAACTAAAAATATGCTTATAAGTTTAATTAGGAATCTCATTATTCTTAAGGTGTAATGATTGCTACAAGTGTCTTTTCCCATTTTTGTATGTCTAGTAAAAAGTTAAAACAAATTAATTTAGTTATATTTGATTTTATATTTAAATTCCTTACCTAATTTAAGCAAATGGATTGTTGCTGTAGGTAACTCATTTACTTTAAAATATTTAACAAAGTTAAGTTTTGCATGCACTCTGAGGTCAACTCAGGGTAAACTAGATACAGTTATACTAATACTATTGTTTGTTTGTTTGCATTGAATAAGATCCCAAACTACAGGATCGTTTCAAAAAATTTTCACCTGTAGAAAGCTAATTTATCTGTTCGTGACATAGGCTATAATTTACGTGGACGAAGACTCTGAAAAATTTTAAGAAATTTCTCAGTAGTTAGTCATAAACTAAACTTAGGAGAGTTGAAGCCGCGGGCAAATAATAAAAGCGTTGTAAGATTATAAACTGAAAAAATATTTAATATAAAATCTAATCGTGACGGTTTAACGATATATTTTTACTATCAGATCACACATTATCTATCAGAGTATCTTAAGGTTAAATACTACATTAAATACACTTTAAATTCACCTATGCAAAAAGACAGTTTGAATCGACACACCCTAATTAAGGTAATAACATAATGTTTCGCGTTAATGGACAAAGAGCCCAACTATGAAAAAAACAATTTTTCGTTAGTAATGGAATAAATCAAAATAAAGAAAAATAAGCTGATTGTAGCTAATGAGTACTACTAACATAAAGGTTTACATAATGAAACACAATACAGTAGCAGCAATTTACCACATGAAAACTCGGTAGTGCGCGCTTCGTAAAACATAGGACATTGCAGGGTTATGTAAGGTGTAGCAATTTCTTAAAACTTTGGAGGTTAAAAAATACTTTACCTTTTTTAAATAATTTCAAACGCGATAAAATCCGTATTGAATTAGTTTTATTTAATAAAATATATATACTTACGTAATATGACCAAAGAGTACAATGTATAGTAGGTAGGTTTAGACAGTTTTGTTGCATTTGGCCCACAGTATGTGCTTGATTTTCCTTTCACACATCATACCTTTTACATACATCTATATTTAAGTAAATAGAGCAAAGGAAAAAAGAAGAATATTGTATTTTTTCTTAAAATACATTTTTTTACTGTGTTGTATCTTTATTGTACATTTGTAACTGTCATATTTAGAATCAATTAGAATACGCAGTAGAAAAGCCTCATTACTTGGATAAAAAGAAAATTATTCTCCGCTTATAGGTCAAGAAGGTCAATTTATTAGCAGTGTCGATGATGGAGCGATAACAGCGGACGATAACGTGCTAACGAGAATAAGGCCCGTGGTACTGTCATGTTCGGAACTCTTAAAGTTTTCTACTGGGGTCTTTAGTCGATTCGCACCACAAGCGATTGAAACAGTGGTGCGAATTACCCAAGAGCCCTTTTTGAATGGGTTCTTTCGCACCGCCAAAGCTATGTATTGGAATGGGTCGATTTGGACCACGGGGCGAAACTATCCAATACTCTTTACATGAGTCCGATTGAGATTTACGTTGAAAGTTAAACTATTCGAATTATTTATTTGTACAGATAAGAAGAAAAATGGATAGCAAAAAAAAAAACTCTATTGAATTGAGTCCCTCAAATAAATATTTGAGCTATTCACACCACGGTGTAAAATAACCCATTCAAAAAGAGCTATTGGGCAAATCTCATCTGGTTCGAATCGCTTGTGGTGCAGAACGACTAAAAACCCTTCTACTGAGGGAGTCGAGCCGGATCCGGTATACAAGGGAATAAAGTAAATTGGACAGTAATTATAAGTAGTAGATAAATGTTTCATATTTGAATGGCGGGGCGGTAGCAGCCCACGGCTGTCATATGTTAACAATATTGTTTCTTCTAATTAAATATGAAATTTTAATGCTGTAAATAAAAGAAAATTTCTTATAGTAAGTTATTAACTATGTATAGATTTCGAACGAAACAGAAAATATAAAATTTATTCACTGTGACAGTGAATTTCCCTTACCTAATCTTATAAATTTAACGTAAGTAACTACATTATTAAAACACTAACTTAGGTTTTTGTACATCTAAACTCATACAAAAACGCTGGCTACGTGATTATTACAAAACTGACAAGATGTGAACATGTGTAAACTTTAATTGAATACATAAATGAAATATATGTTGTCCGCACGGCTGTATCTCCACTTACGGCCGATTGTAAACAGCTTTTAAAAACTCCGTTGTCCCTTCTTTATCTTTGCAGCAGGTAGATACTAATTACACCTTATTATTTAATACAATGTTATTACCTAGTACACGCCAGTACGCCATATAAACGGGCGGGGGACTGATAAACATTGTAAATGTAGTGAAATGAAAATTAACCTGTTCAGCGTTTTGTTTCGTTCGGAGTATTTCGACACAAAGAGCGTTTAACTTTTTATTACTCTGAATGTACTCAGTGCGGTATCATTATTCATGGATTTTAATTATATGAGGATGCAACTGACGTATGCCATTATTATAATTTTGTTGCCTGTTATTATCTTATTCCAAAAATCAGCTATTGTAATGCTGATGCTGATATATTTAGCGTTATTGAAATTTCTGTGGAACGGATTGTTTTTATTGTTTAATTAATTGTTGTGTGAAGATGAAATTGAATACAATAATAGTGATTGCAATCGTTAAATATTTAAGTTTGGTTTCTACAGGTAGTTTTTTCTGTTGTTTAATTAAATGATCACTTTAACCCACCATGCAACCGCAAATGTACTTCATTAGTTGCAATTATACTTATTATGAGTGCGAATGATATCTTAAATAGTTATAACATTTGTATAGCAGATTTTAGATAGATTTTAATTAGAACACAGTTAATTGAGGTTTATGCAGCACTTTTTGAAGTTTTGTTTTATGACTAACAATTTTCTGCGTAAAACATTGCCTATGTCACCCGCCGTTAAAATAGCTTTCTATAGGTAAAATACTTTTGAAAATCGGTCCTATAGTTATGGAGACTTTTCAGTGTTCTTTTATTTATTTATTAACACACAAAACAGATTACAACTTTGACAAAAACAAAAAATACAATAAGAAAAAAAAAACTGGTTGAAATACAAAACATGTGTGTACAAAAAAAAAAAATAGTAACCTAGAGAAAAATCAGACTTGGTGAAAAATAATTAAAAAGTAGAACATAAATTTCAAACTCTTTCCAAGCTAGAAAAGGATTGGAAATCCCTTTCTAACTCAGAAGGTATATTGTAAAGAATACATTTTAGAATTATAATAAAATATGAAAATTTTGCATTAAAAATATCGAAAGTTCATTTCCATATCAAGTGTAAACTAACTATCAAATATTTCCTCTTAAAATATTAAATGAACAAGTCTAGATGGATGAAGTTATATGAACTAACCAAATGTTTTGATTTAAAGCCTTGGATAAATCGACAGTAAGTAATTGTAGTGATCGACTGCAGTCACCTCCCACAGACTATTTGCCTCTATTTATTCAGAGCAAACTACTTATTATTTAAAACTTTAATTTCTCTGAATGTTAGTATGAGTAAAAAATCAATTAACATCCGTCGTTATTAGGTAAATAGAACGGAAAGATAAATAAAGTTTATCTACACCTATATCGTAAATTTCCTATTTATTAGTTTGCAAATAAATAATATAGTCGATAATAATTGCTGTTATAAATGTTATCGGTTGTACAGGAGCTAACCGTAATAGCGGGTGCTCCATTATACCGCGCCCGAGGCTCTCAGGAGCGGTCAAACCGTCAGAGACAATCTGGCTTTTTTATTTGAAAATATTTTCCTAACTAATTAAAAGCGTCGAAATAAGAAGATAAAAACCCGCCTTCGTTATCGATGGCATCGAGCCGCTTTTGTTTGTGGCCACCAAGGATGCGCTGGCCGCTCTTAGCTCCGCGAGTAATTAACTAAACCCAACCGAATCCGCCCGCACGTCGACACGTCCATAGCATAGACCACTAATCTGGTAGAGGCGCCATGTTTTGTCAATCAGCGGCGTTAATAGCCTCGTCAAATTATCGAACAGACAAGCGTGAATCGATACGATCATGTCCATTTGTCAATATCGGATGACTTTGGGCCGTTGATGTATCAGATTAATAAAATCCGTTCAACATGCTATAACGTAAACGATAAAAGTTAGAAGTTATATTATATAGTTTATGTGTTTGTTGCCTGTTTAAGTACCTAGATTAATTATGAAAATGTACCGTAAAGTATACAGTACTAGCCATAAACATGTTTGTAATGTCTAATAACTTCGATAATTTACACGCAACGCGTTATAAATATGGCCAGGAAACGGCTTAAATTTATTAATAGTACGAAGTAATGCAAAGAAGTCAAGCACATCTGATATAGGTAAGGGAGAAATCAACAATTTTCTTGTTTTACTAAGATACCATATCACTGCTCTTACAAGCGTAACTTTACAGTATTTCAAAAGATAAAGAAAGGTATTTTCTCACTTATCGTCTAGAAGTCGAGACAGTCTTTTATGTACATAAAGGAATATTTTCCGAAAATTTTATAATTTAGTATAAAATGCGGTCCAATGTGCCCCTGATTTGCGTAACCTTTTTCTACATGTACGTAAACTCGGTATTTACTCGAGGAATTTTTAATGACATTAATTAGTCTTTACCCATCGGTCGGTGGCCCGAGGCGCTCTGCGGATTCTGATCGGTTTGAATTTGGGAATTGTTCCCATTTCGATCCTTGTTTCGAATTTTGCCGCAGGACACGAAGTAGCCTCTATAGTCCCTTTTAGATAATGATTGCTTTTATGATTTGAAAATTGATTGACTGAAAAAGCCTAAGTTTTTGGAGTAAAAATAATAATAGATTTTTATACTTACTTGTTGGATCATAAAAATCTTTAATTGCATGTTGTAGCATTTCAAACGAAATCGAACAAGTCCAAGTAATTACTCCAATATTTTACGATCATATATGAAAACTGAAGTTATTAAAATTTATCAACGCAATGTTTATAGATAAATTAAAACCTTAGTCCTGTTAACCTGTCGATGATAACTTTATGCAAAATGTCACCGATTCTAATAGCTCGGTTGCGCGATACATTCGATTAACTCGAATACAAGTGAGATTGTTAAAAAGTCATTACCCATTAAGCAAACATTACAGAAAATTACGATATGTCTGACCTTTTTGTGCACGGCTTTTAATTACACTGGCACCTGCTTTGTTTCATCGACTTATTTAATTCACTGGTGAGTAAATAAATTGTTATTAGCATACGATTATCCGCGATCAGATGACAAAGATGCGCTACTTTGGTAACATAAAACATCTGTCCCAGCACATGCATGGACTTAGCGCCATCGGACTAATATATACTTACAACCTTAGATTATTATAGTCAAAGCTTACAACATTAACCAGCAGGCCTGTTTGTTAACTACGGAATTCAACATTTTGATAGTCTTTAGCATCAGATAATATAAAAATTAATCGCTGAATGTGCTGCTAAGCGCAAATCACATACAAATCAAATACAAATCACACAAATTCAGTTAACCCCAAAGTAAGTCCAAGACATTGTGTTATGGGATACTAACTCAACGGTACTATATTTTATAATAGATACTTATATAGATAAACATCTAAGACCCAGGTCAATCTGAAAATCGAACCCGGAACCATCCGTGGTCCAATGTACCACGGGCGAAGCCGGGGCGAACTGCTAATATTGACGTGACCAATAAAACGATGTAGTTCAAATATTAGCAAATAGGTCTGCAGGACTGTACATGCAAGATTATCGTTTATCGCCTGCGTCTGAGTAGAGTTTAATTAAAAAAGCATTGCAGATTTGGCCCAAGGTGAGAAAATAAATTCTAGTGACCACTTTTAGAACTAATTAAAGAAAAATAACTTTGGAGTTAAATATAAAGAATAAGAGATTCGGTTACATAATAAGATAACCTAATGTTTGTTTAAGCAATAATTCTACGAAAATTCAATGAGTTCCTAAATGTAATTAATGGTCAAAAAAGGGCATAGGCCAAGTGCATTTTGGGCTACGCCAATGTAGGATTCTGTATTTGCAAGTAATTTATAAGTTGGAGACTATAATTCTTTGACTTGATAGACATAGTTGTAAGCTATTGCTTCAATTTTTTCACGTATCCATTTAAACC
Organism: Rhodophaea formosa; assembly: GCA_963082605.1. Taxonomy (NCBI): domain Eukaryota; kingdom Metazoa; phylum Arthropoda; class Insecta; order Lepidoptera; family Pyralidae; genus Rhodophaea; species Rhodophaea formosa. The sequence goes on along the minus strand of OY720203.1, from coordinate 12,062,698 downwards.
TTACAGAGACTTTACAGAGGGACACTTGTCTCTAACAAAAATTATCACTTTGAGGCTCAATATAAGTATCAGAAAAGTATACAGAATCGAAAAAAATAAATAAAAGGAAGAACCAACTCCTCCTCGTTAGGAACAAAGTTCCTTTCGCTTTTTCTTCAACTTCAAATTTTAATCGAAATGAATTCCGTATATTTTTTATGTTAAAATTAACTAATATATACTCAAAATAAGGAATTTCAATAAAATGAGTCAAAATTACATTTGCACTCATGAGATTTGAAATGACCTTAAAAAGTATTAAAAATATCCTTTTGCGTTAATGATAATACTAGTTGTTTTATACGAGCATAAGCTAGGTCTTAGGCTACTTATTCATACGTCGTTGTATTTTTGTTTATATTAGTATTTAGGTACCTATATCAAAAGCTAACGCAGTATATTAACGCCCCGTGCATTTGTGACATTGTCTTGACGTATGTTTATACGGCTCTCATTGTGCTGTCAATTTTACTGACAATAATATCAATTATACGCTCACTCCCCACATATCCATAATACCTGAACTGTAATGCACATATTTATTCAATAAAATGCATGTTATATGAATGTATACGAAACTACACAATGTATGACAACGAAGATAACTTTTAGGGTTCCGTAGTAAATGGAATTATAGTTCTGTCTTGTCCACCTGTCTGTCTGCGGTTTAGTTTAGAGACTTTTAGTACTAGAAAGCTATTATTTGATGTGAGTGTAGGAATATATTAATTATGATGATAAAGTCGTGAAATTAAATTAAGAAAAATTATTATTATTGAGTTGTCCCATTCATGTAAAGTGGGGGTATATAAGTGTCTCGTCAATCACTTTTGTTGTGGGGGTGTCATCGGATAGTTCATGCAAAAATATTGTCGCTGTCTGAACAAAATTTTGGGATCAATTCTGGGATCAACTTGGGATAATTTGCAAATTTTTGTTGACGTCAATTATTGTCCCTACCCCGTGCAAGCTAAATGGTTGTTTATGAATTCGTGAAAAATACGTGGCAGTTATATATACAAAGAAGTTAAAAGGAAAATTAGCACAATTAACTGGGGATTACAAGTCAAAAAGTTTAAGTCTACAAACTTTAAACGTGCAACTACGGAACCCTATACTTACTGCGCGTGGCATGGCATGCACTTGACCGGCTTTGCAATAGGTAACTATTGTCGTACCAAACATGCTTTACATTAAGAATTGTTTAACATGCATTGTTTGCACAATACAGATTTGTTGCAGCAATCCCAGGTGGTTACGACGTTTTCGTAATCAATAGAGTGCGATTTTTTTCTAAAGGTAAAGTTTGACGTGATGCGATGGCAACTGTCGCTGCTCTTTAAAATTTGCCTTTATCTTTATATGTAAAGGGAGATGACTTGAATAGCAAAGACGGGAATGTTTAGCGTGTTAGTATGTGTACTGGTTATGGACGATAAGTAAACCATTGCGGGTTAACATAATTATATAATATATAATTATGTTAACCCGCAATGGTTTACTTCACTACATATTATGTAGTGTCATGCCGGTTCTAATATTCCTAGTTTTTAGCCTAGGAATTTATATAATTATTTAAACGCGTTAATCAATACATACTTACTCAATATTATACTTACTTATTTTATTCTAGCCTCTCCAACCCATCTGCCGGCCTATTTACTGACAGGTGTCGATGCCTTGATCTAGGATTTCCTCTTACAATGCGGTTTTTGTATTTCAAATAAAAAAATTGAGTAAGCATAACCCGCATTGTAAATGTAAATTCTAGATTGATAGGCATCGACACCTGTCAGCCGAGTTAGTAAATAGGGGGGAGCAGGCCAGCGTGCAGAATGTAGGCCAAATCCTCTAACTGGTGTGACAAATATCATGTACTTGTTTCATACACTACTACGTTCTTCGTCTATGACTTAACATAAGTAACAACATATTTACGTAATGTACTAGACGAGGAATTGTTACTTAAACAGTAGTTAGTCTACCTACTGATTAAGTTCCGACCCTTCGTCTAGGGATGCGTGGGAATTCGTTTCTTTTACGGCTTCAGGTGGCACCCGCATGGTAAACGTGAATTCTGATGGATTATTGTAGTGCGGAAATATGTATTTTTGTTGCGAATGACATAACTATACAAACTTATTTGTTATATATTAGTGTTACCGCTACGTGATACATAATATTAAAGAGTTAATCTCGGACCTAGGACTAATTTGGACCGGGCACTGAGGACATCACAATTGACAAGTGACGCCATTTTTTGTGCGGCATACCTAAATACTTTGGTACGAATTTATTAGAAGAATTTAAATTTCGAACGTGGGATGATGAAGGGAAAATTGCATGTAGGTATTTCTAATATTGAGGCCATGTGTGTGTGTGTGTGAGTTTCTATCGCGACACGTTACTTAACAGTGTTAAGTTTCTTAGGGCCTGTCCTGCTCATTTTTAGACCCATGTTTTTGACCCAAAACTTTAGTAGTTTCATAAGTAGTATCCCAAGCGCCATAAAAAATTGATATTATAAAAAAAATTGTTTCAATATTTCGACTGTAAAAATAATAATAAAATCCATTGATGGCCTAGTATAGGCGTTAAAACTGCTTGTAACTGAGACAAAAATCACTGAGCTACAAACAACAAAATCAACATCGCATTGACCGATAGCAACGAACCCTGGCTCGAAAAAACTAGTTATTCCTCCGGCTATTTTTACAAAAATCCTTTTTTATCACTATCCCGATTTTATCGTGATATATATCTAGATAATTAAGTGGTGTGACAAAAAATCGAAGCTCAATATGTTTTCGGACCGTCGCCTCTCATACAGCTAGATGGTAATGAATGAACTGAGATAAGAGAAGGGACAAAGGACAGGTTTCTGAATGAATCCGATGTCTGTGGGTGTGTGATTCTTGCTTGTTTTGTACGCACGCGTGGATCGCTTTTAATGTTATTGCCTTTTAAGTATTGTTTTAACATTTAATCTATATCACTTTTATGTTGTGCATTGCTTATTTTAGATAAATAAGCTAGTTTTTCTGGGTCTAAATAATAATACTGAAATTAGTACGACTGTTAAATAATCAAAAACTATTGGACAAATATTTTTTCTTTCGTAAACTAAGCAATATATGATAAAGATAAAGTGCGTCATAGTTCGAGTTCGCTTGACACAGTTCGCTAAGAATTTACCGGATAGTGACGTCACTCGGAACTTTACAGACCCTATATTTTTGTAATTTTTTGTTTGACTGAGAAAACAAAAAATAAATGTTTTTTTATAATCAAACGAACTTTTTTAAGGAAACTGGCCTAGAGGCCGTATCTGTTATACACTAAACGTAAACTGTTAATTACCTATACTGTCTAGTACTGTCTACCTACTCAAAACCACCACAAAGACCCAACGGTTGGGTGGAGGAGTCTGCCTATATAGCCTGCCTACCTATTTCCCCGTGTTTATAATATACATAACAATTTTAGTTAGATCAAAAACATTCCATAATATGCTGTGCCAACTTTACATAAAATTAAGAAGAAGGACAATCGTTCAAATAAATAACACGAATCGTCGCTTATGTATCGAAATGTCGATATTTTTTTTCTGTTCTCTGCTTTTATCCTATAGGGAAAGTTGTTCATATGAATGGGCTGAGTCACCTCTTTAAGGGTATGTCGAGGGTCAATTTTCACAATGTATAAATAGTTATGTTCCAGTCAAAAAAATTGTCGATATGGTTAATTGGCGCACAAAAAACGGAATAAAATCAGTTTGCCAGCGATAAATCGTAATTAGCTGGTAATTACTAGAGTCAATGCAATGGATGCCTGTAGCATATCGTTTAACATTGTAAGGGCTAATTAGTACTGCTACGTCCAATCTACATCTCGAACGCACTTGGAGCTAGTTACTCCGTCTCATAAAATGAAAACGCATTTTTAACTAGATTCTACTTTATTTTCGGTGTCTCATTTCAGTTGGACAGAAATAGCATTTAGTATTAAAAAAACCTCTGTGGCCTAGTGTTCATCATGCCAGGTTGTCACATCGCAGGTTCCGGGTCAGCAGGTCAAGATGGAAAACTGGAGATCTGGGTCTTGGATGTTTTTCTTTATATGAACTTGTTAAAGGGGTTTCTTTCATAAACCTTAATCATCTCTTTCGTTATGTGAACTATTTATGAAAATAATCATCATCATCATCATTTCTGCCGCAAGAAGTCCACTGCTGAACATGAATGAGTGCTATTGTTACGATACTAGCCTATATTATTCAAATAATGCGCGACGGGCTGCGCTAGTATCTCGTGAGTTTTAGTGCCATACAAAATAAATGAAACTTACGAAACATACTTAGAAAAAAAGCGTAAGTATAATCTGCTCTCGTTAATTTACTACCCAACTCAATTTTATAAAAAAAAAGTAAAGCACGACTGCCTTGGTAAATAATTTATAGGCTTAGTCACTCGGAAGGGTAAGCTAAATTCCTTGAGGCATTTAGAAGTTACCGGGAAAAAAAAATCACATGCATACATACTTATTTACATATATTCACGAGATCAAAAAATTATACACTCGAGATACAACTGTACAAGTTGACATACACTACACGTTTCATTTAAAGATGGCTGAGCATGTTATCAAATACCGCGCAATGTTTCAATAATTAACAGTCGAATAAGGTAGAGACTTCGAAATGCTTTAACTGATTTTCAGTTAAAATCACAACGCCATTATTTCCAAAGTAATTTTAACTTCAAGCTTAAAAAGCTACAATGGCTATAATAAAAAAACCGGAAACGGATTCCTAAATCGAAAAGTGGTGTTCTCAACCTCACAATATTTTTTAAAGACCTATTTAACGATACCCCACACAATGGGTAAATAGAGAAAAAAAATTACTCCCCCACTTTACTTGTATGGGAGCTACCCTAAAAAAAATTTTTTGTCGAGATTTTTTTCTACCACTTTTTTGTCATGATTGATATACATACCCATACCAAATTATTACAGCTTTCTAGTACTTATAGTCTCAGCGTAAAACCGCGGACGGACAGACAGACAGACAGACTGTCTGTCTGTCTGTCCGTCCGCATGAAGACATGGCGAAACTATAAGGGTTCCTTGTTTACTACGGAACCCTAAAAAGTGAAAATTAAAAAGTAACAGGACATAAAACTGATGTCGGAAAATAATATTTAATGCTAAGTAAGTACCAACTTATAATTACTTTTCAAAAGCAATTAGTATTTGTAATTAATACAATATAAATGAATGTTGAGACATATAATGGCTTAACGTCGTTTTCTGTAGACTGTGTAAATAAAGAATTTAATGAAGGAGACAAAGATAAACCGGGATCGTAAAACCGCGCCTTTAAAACACTAGCTGGAATGCCTTCGGGTTCAAATGCAGAGTTACGTACTTTCAGACTAAGTCACCATTTGGTCGCTGTGTGGTTCCCGGCAGAGTAGAATAGGACTACTCCAAGTCTTTGTAGAAGGTGACATAAGAAACATAAGCTGAACAAAGCTTACAAACATTAAAGAGACCTTTCCAACCCGTCTGGCCAGTGTGGAGAGTATAGGCCAAATCCGCAGACTGCTCTGGTTAATGCTATGGCAAAAAGGCTCATATTCCTGAAGTGGAGAATAAAAAGACCTGACGATGATGTCGCCATTTATATCTCTAGGGCATGACGCCGTGCCGTTCACGAGCGCGACACCGTGATTCAACGGCACGGTGCCATCTGGCAAAAAGTATTGTGTTTGAAGGATGACAAGGCCTAGCGTTGGCTGTGGCACGGTCACCGAGCTTGTTCTTTTTCTTGTAAGTTACAAGGTGGGCCTCGACCTAGCAGTTACCGTGGCGCCGTGATGCATACTATCCAGCCTGGTAAAAATAGTATAGCATCAATACGACTGCTCGGGCGCAGCTCGGCGCGGGCGGCGCTGTATACATGCACCGGGCCGTGGCCGACATGAGAACTGACCGAGGTATTTTCGGGCGTTGTCCGGTGCTCGGCCGTCACTCGGTTGCAGCTCGGTATAGCGTGAGTGTGTCCATACAAAATAATATGAATATTAGTTGACCATACTACGGCCGACACGCTCGAGCCGGACCCGGCCCGATGTAGCATCATAGTCATCCTTTAGACTGATTGAGGAGCAAGTAATTCAGTAACTAAATATATCGTGTTGGCATTAAATAAATTTAGTATATAATTAAACATGTTGAGCTAGTGACCCGCTATTCGGTGAAATAACTAACTTATTTTCATGACATGGCGCCGTGTCGTCGGCCGGCACGGTGCCGCGCCGGTGAGCGGCGATGATACCGTGTCGTTTAAATGTAACCAGGTTCTATACCTAGGTAAATAGCGAATCACCTGCAAGTCGACGATTATTACAATAATCGTATAGGAGATAACCCTTATCACCTAAGTGTCGCACTGCATTAGCATCTGCAACACATTTATGACAAACTAACTTTTGCCCACAGCTCCGCTTGCGTTGATGTTGATCCCTTTAGGAACAATACTTCTTCGATGAGAGGTGGCCTGGGTGTGGCGTTATCGATAACCAGAAATATAGTGTGTGGCAAATTCCAGACGAGTAGTTTAATCACAGAGCATCCCTCACTCACTCCCGTGAGATGGTCGCTCAATGGCTACTAGACGAGAGATGCGTTTTCAACGCACTTCATACGAAACAAACGTGTAAGGGGGCGGTACCGTTTATTGAGGTTTTGGATTTCGATGTAATTGTAGAAATGCTAAAATCCGCTATTTTCTACTTACTTGTGATATAGCTTAGATCAGAAATTTTAGGACGAACTGAGTGCTGTATTATTATTACTTCCGATTTTCCAGTTAGGCGCGAGCGACGTTCCGTGCTTTGTGGGTTTAAGGCCTGAAATTGAATCATAGCAAATCAGATTGGAACTTAAACTGACGCGCAAATGCATGCGCGGAAAATTCGGACCCGCGTTTTGCCTGCATCTTAAGTACCAGTGTCTTGAATACTTGACCACTGCTTTAAATCAAATAATAAGTTCGTGGTTAAAATTGTGACCGCCAATTGTGACAGAAAACTTATAAACCCTGTACCTTATAAATCAATTCAGAAAACGTCACATGGCAAAGGAAGTTTTAAGCAGTCTGTTGAACACAGCTCACCCCGCATCGAGGAACTTACAGCAAGGCGGCGACAACTTGCTCTTTCGCTAATATATTCTATGTTTAGAATAAGATTATAATATTAAGGAGGCTCACTCGAGGCGTTCCCGGTCCGACCAAGTGCGTCTATTCCTTGAATTATAATTGGAGATTACTTGGCAGTTTATATTTCGACAGATGGTGATACAGAATTAGCGATAACAGTTTATGAAAGTTTTGAAATAATTCTTACTTTCTGCTTGACTGTATTTGTTGTTTCTACATGTGTAAGTCTTATATTGAGAGTAAATAGTCAAAGGGTGTATGTAAACCACTATACCACATATCTTAAGAAAAAACATACCAAGTGCGGGTCGAATTGAACACACTAAGGGTTCCGTCCGTGCCACCATTAACTACAAGAATCGGCCAAGTGCGAGTCAGACTTCCGCACGAAGGGTTCTATACCATTATCTTTACAACTACTTAGACTATCAAGCAAAAACGGCAAAAAAACTTATGTGAGTCCTTTAATATTTATTCTATTTTCGGTTTATTATTTATTTTTAAAGTGAATATAGAATTAAATATTCTGTGAACTATGCCATAAATCTATAGCGTTGTATCAAGCTAACAACAAATCAAGCTATCAAGCTAGCAAAAAAATATTGTACGGGAGTGCCCCTTAAACATTTATATTACACTGTTTTGAGCATTTCTTGTTATAGCAGTTACAGAAATACATCATCTGTAAAAATTTCAATTGTCTAGCTATCACGGTTTATGGGATATAGCATAGCTTGGTGACAAACGGACATCGAAGTCTCAGTAACAATGTCCCGTTTTTACCCTTTCAGTTCTAGGGACTCTAAAATTCACGTTTCTTATATCAAGATGTGACGATGCTGCATGATACCTTCATGCTGCAAATTGATTTCACCTCATTTCTTAATCACTTTCATCCTGGCCACCTTTAATAAGACTAAATTACATTTTTAAATAAATAGTTCCATTTTCAAAATCTTCACAGCTCTTCCTCATCGTCTAACACAGTTTATATTAACCATTTTTCACACCCCAATTTCAACCCCTAAGGGAGTGAAATCAGCGGGTGAAGTTTTAGGCAGACCAAGTCGTGGGAAAATTGCTAATATAAATATGTAGGAGGCGTAACAACATCTTTCTTCATTATTTATTCGTCGTATGGAACGTGAGTATCGATGCGACATGTTTCTCTGAGCCTAGAGACCAGTCTAACTCTTGTACTGACTGTTGCAAACCTACCACTTATTTCCGGTGAAGAAAACCAACTAATTCAATGCATGTTTTATTGAGTGCGTGAACGTACTTCGGAAGTAGATAACATTTCCGTTCTATAACCTTCTTGTTATTATACATTACCCTTTTAAGATTGGCGACCATCATGGCTCTTTTAACTCTCGGCTGCTACATGAAATATAGACCGGGTACTAATAATTATGTGCCGTGTAGTACCCGGCAGAGTAGAATTGGACCACTCCAAGTCTTCCCGGTGTTCGTAAAAGGTGACTTAGGAAACACAAGCTAAACAAAGCTTATAAACATCAAGAACTCCCCAACCCGTCTGGCCAGAGTGAAGAGTGTAGGCCAAATCCTCTGACTTGCTGGCTAATATATGGCTCTGATAGTACGGTGAGGGTCGTGCGTGCACTGGGGACTAAAAAAGACTACTCTTATATGACTCAAACACGAGGGTTTTTCTAGTTCTGGGTTTATGGAGTCTATATATTCCATGGCATTCAATAAAAGAATAATAATTCCTCAACCTAATGTTTAGAATTGCCGACTTATTTTCCATCCAGCGTAGAACCACAGCATACGTACAAAAAATACGTCAGATGCTTCTAGGCAAGTTAAAAAATCTGACACCAGTATTTCTTTTATACTAACGAAAAAATTGCCAAAGTGCAAGTCCCACTTGCAACTCGTTTAAAGTATTCCGTAGTAGCAAGCATTTAATAGCCAAAACACCACTATTATTTCGCCAGCTGAAAATATTTTGTTTTTCATAGTGTCAGAAAATGAGCTATAATTGCGATGTAAAGATTTTTTTTTATTTTCACTTTCTTGTTTTAGAAGCTACAGGGGGAAGGGTCACATTTTACCATTTTGAAAGTGTCTATCTTTCAAATGATTGACTTTGAGAAAAATATGTTTAGGAACCTCAACGTCATTAAAAACCTATCTATGGACAACCCGCACGTATAGGTCTGATTTCTTTATTTTAGTTTTAGTTCGATGTAGCTTACAGAGTACATGTAAGTAGATTGAAATCCAAACTTGGATTCGATTGGATATGAAAAAACATATAGAGTGTGTAAATTGACCCTCGAATTTACCTTGAAGGGGTGAATCAGTGCGTCAATATGAACAATTTTTCATATGGGCCCAATGCTGGGAACTCGAAACTTTATTTGACTTGGTTTGGGTGGTTGAACACATTAAAATGAAAATGTTGAAATGTTTTTGAGTTCCCACCGTTGACGCTATAAGAAAAGTTGTTTAATTTGATGGGCTAGACACCCCTTTAAGGGTATGTCAAGGGCCAATTCACACGCTGTATATATATATATTTTAAAAGTACATTTATTTTTATTTGTACAGCATTTTAATCCTGTATCTACTTTAAAAAAGCAGGAAAAATTAATAGTCCTGGATATGTTATAACTTAATAACCTATCCTGGACATACCAACAAGGTGTTCGGACGACCTGACCAAGGTCGCAGAAAGATACTGTTTGCAGTTTGCTTCCAAAACCAGGTCATATTGGGAATTTTTAGAGGGCTATGCCAACAATGAACTTCTTGCGACTGAGATTAAGATAATGATGATAATATCCAGGCTATTTCATGGAAATTGTTCATGTTACGTCATATGAGTCAGAATATATGCAATAAGTAAATACTTTAACATTTACGAGACGCTACACAATACCGAACAGCTAAATTTCAATGTATCCCAAAATTAGATAGAATACAGGGCCAAAGCGGTGTCTTTTGATCTCACAGAGTAGGCAGGGTGGAGGTTATTAAGAACAACAGGTCGTATTGAAAATTTTTAGGGGAGGGGTATACCAACATTCGACTTTTTGCGACTGAAATGATGATGATGATGATATGAAGGAAAATTTTATGGAAATTGTTCAGGCTACGTCATATGAGGGAGAAAATATGCAATAAGTAAATACTTTAATACTTATTAGACACACAATACCGAACAGCTAAATTTCAATGTTTCCGAAATTCAGTTAGAATACAGGGCCAAAGCGGTGTCTTTTGATCTCACAGTGTAGGCATGGTGGAGGTTATTAAGCCTGCTGTAGGCGTCAGTGTACACAGCAGACAAACAAGTATCCAAGTAATCTGCTCTGTTTACATAGGCGTTGGTATATGCAGATTAGGAGCAATATACTATGAGTCTACTATGCAGCTCATCGTCTTTTAAGAAGTGGTGAATTGTTACTGTTTGCCTCCGATGTATGTCATATGTAATATGTCTTGATAAGAAATATTAAAAGCATATTAAATATACCTACAAAATTAACACCCTTAAAAAATTACAAATACTTACAAGTATGATGCTAATTTACACGTGGTTTAAGTGTCAACAAGTGTCACAAGAAAAGAAACTTTTACTTTTACATTTTGATAATAATGAAGAAGAATAAGTTATTTGATTGTGAAAACTAGGTATTTTTGGTAAGCAAAGTATAAAACAAATAAATAAACTGGACAAATCACACAAATTGAGCTAGAGATGTGAACTTGTGTCAAAGCATACTAACTCAACAATGCTATATTCTATAATAGACACTTAGATAAACATCAAAGACCCAGAACATTCTGAAAAAGATAGTTTTGCATCATGACCTGACCGGAAATTAAACCCGGGACCTGTCGTTCAATTTTTAATCGTTTTCAATCTAGCTCAAACGTGTTTTAGCCCGAAATAGTGTCAAAACTCGGTTGCACTGACATAGTTCTGGGAAGTCATCAATAAAAAAATTGGCCAGACTATTTCAATGCCTATCCACCAGTAATCGATTCTCTTCTCGCGAAACTGTGTTACTCAAATTAGTGTTTATGACTTAGACTTTAGGCCTTAAAATATGTACTCATGAGCCCTCATTATGAACTTACAAGTTATTCATTATTCATAAATCAACATTCGTATTAATAGAGACCCTTATTATTACTAGTTTATGGCGCAGTCTTTAGTTGAGAGTATGAAAATAGAGCGAATCACAACTGAGAAATGTCAATTTTTTTTTTTTTTTTTATATATAGGGACATATCACACAAATTGAGCTAGCCCCACAGTAAGTTGTGAACTTGTGTCGCAGGATACTAACTCAACGATACTATATTTTATAACATATAATTATATAGATAAACATCCAAGACCCAGGTCATTCTGAAAAAGATCGTTTTCCATCATGACCTGACCGGGGATCGAACCCGGGACCCCCGTGTCGCAGGCTGGCGTGTTGACCGCTGCGCCACGGAGCTCGTTTACCACAGTGTCATGAAATTATCCAGAGTTAAGAGCTACAGCTTGACTTTTTAAACACTATCTATCGCATGCGGTTTCTCAATGATTCTATTCAGTCATCGATTACTTCATCTTATTCCAGAAGCTGCAAGGAACCCTTTTTTAAAAAAAATTATAGTCTCCATGGTTGCTGCATTGATTGACGCGTTCTTAGCTCACATATTAGTTTGTTCTTACACGTCCCCATTTGGTTTGTTGGCAAGTTTTGTTATCTCTATTGATTCGAAATTTTAACGGGTACTTGCTTTTCAAGTATTACTTTGTAATGTTTAATATAGCTTACATATGTGTATGATTGATGACCCAAGACATTATTAAAATTTACATAACACATTTTTTTACCTTATTCTATTTGTAAATCCCTTACTACCTCGTCCCTCACCTACTCGTGGCTAGCAGTCGCCCGCAACTGTACTCGCGTTAATTTTTGTCCTCGAGAACAGTTGTACCCTGCTACTCCATACGAAGTATATGCAAAATTTTAGGAAAAGCACAATAAACAAGCTCACCGGCAACAGCTTCCACATTTTAACCCAAATACTCCAGACCCCGGGCTCCGAAGTACTTGAGCTAAGAATGCAACCGGGAAAACGCTCTGATCAGAGAGAGACTCAAAGGATGCATCCTAAAATCGTTTTCAAGTCTTGTTCTGTCACTGTTTAAATAACCTAGCGAGACAAGGACAGTCTGAGATTAGATTGTTATTATTTAAAATAATTTTGTATTAATACTCAGGGGTATGTCACATAAGATTCTCGTATTTTCCCATTATCACCCTACTGACCCAGAAGGACTTGACCGATTTGGAAGTATGAGGTGTCAGTAATGGACCTTAACTGTCAAAAAGCCAGCCAGATATTTGAAATAATCCTCTTGTTATAGAAGTATAACAATATCCTTGCATTTATGCGAGTTCAAGACAAGCAGTTTGGAGCAAGATTCATCATTGTCCCGTTTCCGACTAATCACACAGCTAATTTATATGCCTAATTAACTAGGCTTCGGCCTAATGAGCTGATGCTAATCCCGCCGTGTATCTACCTAGATCTTTGCAAACACGTTCGAGATAGCAAGCAACAATGAAGTTATTGGAGCCTAAATCAGAGTTAATTTGTGCTATGTGTTGTTTTCAATTGTTGGGGTATTCACAGAGGTATTTATTGGAGTCGATGCATACCTTTCTTTTAAGAAAATATAATGAAATTGGCTTGCGTTTTTCACTTCCTTTACATTGTACTGGATTATATTCTCTAAGGATTATATACCGTGGAAATCTGAAACCTTGACTTATTCTTGAACGTGCCCCTACGAATTATATTTAACAACTTTAAATAAGAAACATGGGTCTAAATATGAAAAAAAAACATTGGGTTCCCATACAAAAACTGCTAATCAGCTGATCGATATAGTATGAGAACTACATTTTTGCGACCCGTGTTCCTTGAGTAATTTTTTTCAGTACGTTCGAGAATGTGGTAAGTAAGGTTATAGATTTACTCGGTGTATGATGAAATAATATGGATTGCATTGTTAACTTCTTTCACAAATTTGATTAGGATTTGTATACCTAGATCTTCACAAGCGTATTCGAGATAGCGATCTACAATGAAGATACTGAAGCCTAAATCAGAATTAATTTATACTATGTGTAAGAGGTCAGATGTATTGAAGTCGCTGATAATTATTTTTATAACAAAATATAATGAAATAGGATTGCGTTTTTAATCCCTGTACACAGTAACCTACATTTTTCACAAATAATCTACTTTAATCAATGTCTTCAAATCTTATAATTATTATACTACTAATCGCAATATAAAATAAAAAAAAATGTAACGTATTTTTTGTTTTCTTGCTTTACTGAAATAACATCTACAACAACACAAAAGCCCCACGAATCCAAAAATCATAAAAACAAAAATAAAAACCCTCGCATTAATTCGCATTAATTAAACCGCCATAAAAACAAAAAGTCCTCCCCAAATTTCACATAGAAATTCTTTCTAAATGCGTAAAAAAATTCCCATTTGATTTGGCCCCCGCTATACATATGTTTGGGGGTCCATGAGCCAGTTGAGTAAGGCATGTTTACCCGTTGATTAAACCAGGCATAGCCGCAATGCGCTTGCAACCAGCCGACATATTACCAAGGCTCGAATTCTGATTGTTTAGAGAATTTATTACCCTTGTGCCATGTACTGTTAATTGAATTCGGGCGAATAGGCGCGGGAGGTTCGTACGCACGCTTATCTTACGTTTTTGATGCTGTAGATGGACTAGGGCTATTTTAATGGGGTGCTGAATATTGGGATTGATTCATTTTAAATGTTAGTAGCTAGGTTAGCTTTATTCTCTGTTGCGCGATAAGACAGAGTCTAATGATTTAAGTACAATTTCGATCAGGTTAAGATTTTTTCCGGTTTTCTTGTATTATAGTTGTTTTATCGAGTCGTTGGAGTTTTATGAAGATTATGTTTTTTCTTAAAACAAAACATTGCTTGAAATTTCTGAAAGTAACGTCCCACAGCTACTTTTTATTTTATTAGAATAAGGCAGTAAACAACCTTCTTAATGCCTAATTTAATGTCATGGGTCGTCAATTCGTGAATTTGAAATTTATTAGTAGGTAAACATTTTAGAACAAACAGTAACTGTTTGAACTGTTGTAAAGATGTAAAACTGTTTTACATCTTCACAACAGTTTACAGCCATACATCCATATAAACTTTTACATTTATAATTTACTAGCAGCCCTCTTCGGCTGCGCCCGGGAATGTAGTAAACTTTTTAACCTTCTTGAATCACTCGTCTATTGTAGAAAAAAAAACAAAGACACTTAAATCCGTTGATGAGTTTAAAAAATCTAAGCGAACACACAGAAGCGGAAGCGACTCCATTTTACACTATTTAAAGGAAGGCAGAATTCACGTCGCGACAAAGCAAAGATTAAACGTATCTTTAATAAAAGCGCGCCGATAGAAAGGAGTAAACCTGAGTGAAGTTTCAGTTCCTAAGCACTTAAAAGTGGAGCTCAAGACACCTACAGCTCCTCACACGAGAGCCCGGGGCGACTGGGGATGCATTTACATGTCGCACTATGGGAAAATCTGCATGTGGCACTGATTGTGCCCGTGTTCCTCTATACACATGTCGTGTATTATACTTGATCGATTTTGGGTTAGAGGGTGCAGTGAAATGTTTAGTTACATAGGGATTATTGTGGTGTAGGTAGCTATTGTATGTGTTATCTCAAATGTTAGACTATTTCCATACCTATTGTATGTATATGGAGTGATTGTTAATGGTGAGTTTTATCACATACACAATGTATCTCTAAAAGCGGTAAAAAATACAAAATATGTACTTAATTAGATCAATAGAACTGGACTTACGAACACGAAAAACAAGCAATTATAAAATAAATTGATTTGAGATTGTTAATTCATTCTACATTTCTTTTTGCGTTTAAGGAATTAGTCACATTAATAAAAATATTACTGTCGATAACGTTACAGAGAGAATTTATTTTAGTTTCAGTATAATTCTGTTTGATGAAAGTTATAACTTGCTTATAATAGTTTTCGCCCGTGGCTCCGCTGGTGTTAACATCGATCCCTTGCATAGATTATTTTGTCGTTTTTACTACCCCAGACAACGTGCATGGACAAATTAAAGTCCCGTATATTTAAGGCATAATTGTGTCAAAAACAAACAAATACCTAAATAATCAAACTCACTTTCGCATTTTCAATATAATTTAAGTTTAGTTTAGGATAAGGATACAAAAAGCGCTACAATTTTTTAAAGTGCTTTTTTAAACTCCTTGATAACACAAACGGTTTTCCATTGGCGTTGTAATTAATCCTTCCGACATTTCCTAAACTCGCGTGCGTTCCACAGTTAGCGTTAATTTAAAAAAATCGCATTCTACTGCGATAAGAAACGGAACGCCTGTAAACACGTGTTTCGTAGTACAAGTGGATAACACGATCCCGCACGTATCCGCTTTTTGAGTGCAACACTCTGCTTGAAAAGTTTTTATACACTTACAAATCACGATCTGAGCGTTTTTACCAGGTGCATCCTTATCTGTGCACTGATATTAAAACTTATGTTCTAAGTTTTCAACAAAACCTCCTAAAGCCGTCCATTACAATAGTATATAGGATACTATTTACTGCTTTAAGTTCTTTGGTCACGTGTATCGTTGCATAAGTGGATAAAACTATCCCGCACGAATCCGCTTTTTGAGTGCAACACTCTGCTTGAAAGGTTTTTAACCGCTTACGAATGTTCATCATGATCCCAGCATTTTTACTATGTGTATCTTTAGCATTACACCGATATAAAAATTTATATTCTATGTTTTTAACCAGCCTCCAAAGCAGACCATTCCTACTGCTTGAAAACCCACGTTAAGCCGTTTGTCCAGGCTGTTATTATTTAAAAACTAACTCCAGTGTTTGCCACTTATTGCACAAAAAACTGTAAATTCTTTGGACACGTGTATCGTTGCATAAGTGGATAACATGCTTCCGCACATATCCGCTTTTTGAGTGCGACTCCCCACTTGAGAATTTGAGACTCCTTGCGTTTTAAGTTTTTGCTTATGTTTATGTTTATTTATGAATGCTGCGACATCGATATTTCTATTTATTCCAATCCTATTTCACGAACGAAAACCACTGGTATTAGGTACTTTAAATTTTTAATTATTTTCTATTCCAAACGGATACCATGTTTAAAGTCGATGAGTATTTTGAAGCGACTTCCTCATCGCCTGAATTTGTGTGTTAGTGATGGACAATCGGAAACAATGGTGACATATTTTTACCTGCCTAATGATATTAGACGTAGCTTCCTGGTGGATAACAAAAAGGATCAGCGGTGTTGCTACCTCATGAATCACGTTTATTTCCCTTATGATATTTTCTTTCATATCACGTAAGCATGTTAAGTTTTCGTATATATCAGTCACAGTACATAGTCAGATTGATTCATAAACACACAACTTTTACCCTCTGATGTACCCCACTTTATTCGTGTTGGGTATGGTGGGGTATGTTGAGCTACGGGTGAGAAGGGAGCTTAGCATGGTGTCATATATTTTTAAGTTGATTCGTGGTGTAACAAATAATATGAAAATGCTTAAAATAGTGCAGTTCTATGGATTACTTACTCTTCCGAATGGATACGTGGAGCGTCGAAAGCAGCCGCGCCTTTTGGTGGTACCTCATGGCCGGACCAACTTGATGAACAAGTCTCCGCTGGCACGCCCTATACACACTCTTAACTAGATCGCGGACAGGATAGACATCTTCCAGTGTTCTCTGTGTGAATTTACAAAGGTTGCCTATAATATAATAAGTTATGATGTAAATAATTATTAAGTTATGCCTTTCTATTGTATTGGGTATACACATGTAAAAATAGAATATGGTTATTAAATAAATAAATAAAATAAAATAAAAATAAATAACTTCCAATAAGTAAAATAATATTTACTATTCAAAAGGCGATGTAGGCAAGGTACGAGCATAAATTCAATTTGCAAAGTGGGCAAATAAAATATCAGCAATAAACTCGCAAGAAGTTCGTTCCTATGGAAGTTTTTTGTTTTAGTTTTATTTAAAGTCTTGTTAATTTAAACTTTATTTTACTTGATGTTTTGGTTCATCTACAGGAAATAATAAACAGTCCGATCGTTTGTCTAGCTAACTATCACAGTTTAGAAAAAGCAAGAATTTGTTAGACTTGTTAAATATCTTTCTGGAAGTTTTTTTTTATATCGATTGACAACTAAAATATTTCCTTTGTAATGCCCTGCACATCTGGTTCTGTACAGATACCCGATAGTATAACTGTGGAAAATAATAATTATTAAAAGACAGTTACAGAATATATACATCTCATTATCACTTGCAAACATCGTTACCTAACATCTAATTAATATTCCAAAAAAATAATGACCCAAAATTATTATTCACCGAGAGACAAATAGTCGTACCCTAAACTGCTATATTAATTTATCAAACCCATCGATTATATCTTCAGAGTGGGCCATTAATTATTTATCAAGTTAACGCTCATTATCCAAAAACAAAACACTATTTTTTCATTGTTGGTTTAATACTGAGGTCATTAATCAAAAAGAAATACAAGTTAGCGATAGCTAACAATCACAAGGAGGCATGCATTCTACTTGTGGCATTGAGTTCTTTCAAATAAAAGACTCGAAATCTTTATGAAAATTAGGGTTTTTCTTAATCATACCTAGTTCCCAAAATAGCGCTTGGGGTTTTTATTGTTGCCGTTTTATGTTGCTGATTGCATGTGTAGTGTGTACTGTGTAAATATTCTGATATCTATGGTACTGTGCCATGTGGTTCCCAGCGGAGAAAAAATAGACCACTCCAAGTCTTGCCGTAGATGTCGTAGAAGGCGACTTAGGAAACACAAGCTAAACAAAGGTTATCTACTTCAAAAGAGTCCTCTGACCCGACTGGCCAGCGTGGAGAGTGAAGGCCAAATCCTCTGACTACACTGGCTAATATATGGCTCTGGTAGTACAAAGGGGTCGTGCTCCTGCAGTGGAGACTAAAAAAGACCTAATGATGACGATGATGATACTGGACATCAGTAGCTGGATTTAGACCGTAGAGTATTTTGTAAGAAACAATATTTGTAGTATACCTAGGTACTTCATTTGGTTTTTAAATTAGATGACGTCATACTAGTACCTATTTGTTCTATGTTAAGCATATTTAAATGAAGAATCCATTACAAAATGACTTACTTAAACGTTTTTATAATATTGATTTTAAATATGACTGGATAGTAACTACGACAACTTTAGTTTATAAAGTCATAAAAATACGAAAAGTAATAAAATTCAGGTAAAAGGTTTATTTTGGTAACAAGATCGGTTACTTTGGAGTAAGGGAGTGTTCAGAGTTAACGAGCAAGCCGCGACCTTTGGGCAGTTAACTGATTATAATTAAGAAGTTCTAAGTGCATGCCGGTCATAAAAATGTACATAACTAGCGAAAGTTTCACGGTTAAATTAAAAAGTTTCAACAATGTGTGCTATAGACTTCTGAAACTTTTGAATTTTATTACTTTATCACATTTTATTTTTGTACGTAGTTTTTTGTATCTTATCCATTATTTGCAATTAATTGCATGTTAAGCTATTAAGGATCTAGTTAATAACTTAGCGTGCTATTTGAATAAAGATAGACAGTGTTGTTTAATTGTAATTTTAATTCTAGATCATAATATTTTGTTATGTTTTATGTGTGTAACCTAGAGTGGCCTACAGACATCTAAAGCAGTTCTATGAGAAAAACAACAGCGCCTAAGACCCTAAGCCAATTCTTTTCTTGAACAAGGTCTATTTAAAGAAAATGGAGATGTTACGAGTAATTAACATTCTGTCTAAACCCTTGTGGGGAGTGTTATTGGTAAGGGCCTTTGTTTTGCTAAGTTTACCCCTGATACATACTCGGTCTGAAAGGACTGGATAGAATTATTTGTAACATACGTTTCATATATACAGCTATCAATTATATTATTAGGAATCCAACTTAATGAAAATAGAAACAGCCGACTCTATACGCTATATACTATAACTAAAACTATATACTATAACGTCTTTTTTCTTTTGCGGTGTAGACAGAGCCCAGGTCTGAAAATGCCCTTGAGACACATCTACATATCGAAGCTGTGCAGAGTCTGTGTATGTGAGACTAAAATATAGAATGCAGGTTAATATGATAAATATGTATGTATGTTAAGTATTTTAAAAAAAAAACTCTTGATACTGTTATTCTTGCTTTACCCGTTACTACATAGTATAAAACAAAGTCTCTTCCCGCTCTCTTTTTGTCTCTAAGTATGCTATCTTTAAAATTACGCTACGGATTTTGATGCGGTTTTGAGCAAAATACACGCCCGACCGCAGCCCGGAAGCGCTGCTAGCGAGAAAATATGTCGCAATAGGATATTAGTAACATATCTGTGTTGTGCGGTGTCCTAATTGGTAAGGCGTTAGACGTAAGTATAAATTCTAAAGACTGCCAATGCAAATCCTGCCCACGTGGGCATGTTCAATATCAGATCGTTTTTAGTCTCCACTGCAGGTGCACGACCCTTTCTGTACTACCAAAGCCATATATTAGGCAGAGCAGTCAGAGTCTGTTCTCATATCTCATTTCTTAGTTTTAACAAGTGTAAAAGAATAGCATTGTAAATGCATAAAAACACCTATAAAATAATATATCTATTTTTTTACAACTAACACACAGATTGAGCAAGCCCCAAAGTAAGTTCGAGACTTGTGTTATGGGATACTAACTCAACGATACTATGTTTTATAATAGATACTTATATAGATAAAAATCCAAGACCCAGGTCAATCTGAAAAAGATCATTTTCCATCTTGACCTGACCGAGGATCGAACCCGGAACCATCCGTGTCGCAGGCAGGCGTGCTGACCGCTGCGCCACGGAGCTCGTCAAAATATCTATGTTTAAAGATGGTTTGTACTAGCATAATAGAAACCTTTACTTTTAACTTTAAATATTCAGAATATGCGAACTTAATCGCTTAGGTCGAGGCCGCGGTTCAAAGTTCCACGTCTGATTTGTCAGTAACATGTTCTTACGTTAGTTTAAAAGAAGCCGTATTAATAAATATTTCTAATTTCTTTATTGTTACCTGCCTCTTACAAGAAAAACACATTAGTGATGGTTACGAAAATATTTTAAAGAAGATAAATATTCATGTCTCCACATAAGGATGTTAAAACGAAGTTTTAACAAAACAAATTCATCTTTATACATAATTGAATGTTAAGTTAGTAAGTACATATGACTGAAAAATATTATCATTAGAATTTATAATTTTTTGTACATTGTACATTATACTTTCATTTAAAATTCATTGCGCAAAATATTATTAAACTTTAAATCTGCCACTGCCACATAGTGAATATTTACCTTCTTAAGTTGGTAAAATATATTTTTCCTTTATGTTTCTCTCTTGTTTTCCTATAAGTATGTCCGACCGTCGGGGCACGATGGCCCAGTGGTCGTGAGCATTATTAGCGCTTACGCATGTTAAACAACCCCGGGCGTAGTCTCCACTTAGATGGGTGACCGCAAGTGGCACAAAAAAATTCTCGAGCTCCTCCGCACTTCGGAAGGCACTTTAAACCGTTGGTCCCGGCTGTCATTGGATACACTTGGGCAGCTTCAAAAATCTGACACCAGTGTTGGCCACTTACACATACGAGAAATGACAAAACAACAAGACACCCGTGACTTAATTCTTGTACTCGATAATAAGAAAAAAAATGAAAAAATCTACGTACCTAACTACGTACTTCGGTAGTAAATTACTGTAGCATATTAGTATAACTTTTCATCAATATCATCATTTCAGATTGAGAGATCTACTGATTCCCGCCAAAAGTGACCGCTTTTGGCAGTAATTAGTAATACTCTTGATTCACCAAATGCAAAATAATAAAAAGTGATACCAAAAATGTTACAAGTCATTTACTACCAAAGTAGGTACTTAACCACGTAAATCCGAAATCCCATACAAACGTAGTAAAAAAAAAACAGCAAGTAGAAGTTTTCGATATGAAACTTCTACTTGCTGTAATTTTGTATAGGTATTGTTTTTTAAAATTGAAATCTGATTATCTATAAACATCAATATGCCTTATCCGGTCGTATGTACGAAATTTGGTTGAGACTGCCTTAACTGTTGTAAAACTAAAACCAAACTACGTTTGTATGGGATTTCGGCTTTACGTGGGATTGTAGTAGTACGTAGTGTAAGTAGATTCATTCATTTGATTAAATTTAGTAGTAAAATAAATAAAATAAGGGGTGGCGCTACTTGGCTGGTCCAAGCGCCTAATTAGTACATATATTTTATACAACAAAATGACTGTATTTAATTCTATCAAGTATTTAATTTTGATGCGGTTTGTAAAATACACGATCCGATTTCCCTAGGAAAGTTTACGACTATAATTTATTTACGTATGTAAAAGGTACGGCGTCGGGGCGGCTCGACTAGTTAATGATATAGGAAGGTATATACTGAAGTAATAAAACAAAAACTGAGAGACATGAGCGTATAAGTACCTAAAAAGTCCATATGCATAAATATTTTTATTAATTTCATATCTTATTTCAATTTATTTTTATTTCAAAAACACATTTGATTTCATTATTATACTAGTAAAACTCTGATTTGTCAAATCATCCAGATGTGTCATTTTGGTCACTTTTTAAGACCCGACGTAAAAAGAAAGGGGTGTTATAATGTTTACGTGTCTGTCCGTGGTATCGTTACTCCCAACCGGATGGACCGATTTTCATTTAGTTCTTTTTGTGCCATAGATAATTTTATCCCGAGTGTTCTTAGCCAGGTTTCATGAAAATCTGTTCAGCCGTTTGAAGATCATCAGCTTTTTTCTAGTCGACGAGGGAATCTGTCCGATCGATCTGAAATTTGATACCGTATTATTACCAACTAGCTTTTGCCCGCGGCTTCGCTCGCGTTAAGAAGTAGAATTGATCAAAATCCTTTCTTAGCGGATGCCTACGTCATAACATCTACCTGCATGCCAAATTTCAGCCCGATCCGTCCAGTGGTTTGGGCTGTGCGTTGATAGATCACTATGTCAGTCAGTCAGTCACCTTTGAGTTATATATATTTAGAAGATGATTTTAAAAGCGTCGGGGGTTTTAATTTTTTTAATTTTACTTTTTCACTTTTTCTTTCTAACCTCCTTGTATTTTAATATTTATTTCCCCAAAAAATCTAGATTATACGCGTAAATTTCTGTATTCCCTTTAAAAAGCTATTACTCCGCCCGTGTCTGGCGAGGCTTCACAAAAACGAAACGCTAAATGTAGCATCTTACAGCGCTAGCGCCGCGACAAGCCCATATATTACCCGAACCCTTTATCTATCCCTACATATAGGGTTGCTAGGTGTCCGGATAAAACCGGACACAGTCAGGATATTTGGTTACGCGTCCTGCCAAATTATTCGAATTCCGGCCTGTCCGGCTTCGGTTAGGCTTCTAAATTTGATCATTCATCACAATTTTTATGAAAATTTATCGATTTATAAAGATTTTATGGTGAAAAACTGTGTTGGATTTAGGTACATCAAATAAATGACGTGTTATATACTACGACCTAAATATTAAGGGACTCTGGGCTTTGTTACCCAAATGTCCGGCTAAACTGGCTGTTCTGTGCGGCTATTCACTTTGAAGATGTGGCAACCCTACCTACATAGCATCAAATTGTATTGTAACAAGGATTATTCGAGTAAGCAGATTTAACCTGTCTCCTAATTTAATGGTCGCTGGAGAGCGACTTTCCTTGTTTTTCTTACCTTACTAATCCATTTTTAAAGACTTACTTTACATAGCCTGAAACCGATGTTTGTTCAAGAGACTTTTCCTAAACGTAAGTTTAAATAATATGTGTTCCCTAAATTATTATGATGATAATAATACCACTTGATGGCTAATACAAGTAAAGTAAAATCTTAAATTTGATTCAACCCCTGTCACGAAAATATTGGACCCATTTAAAAAAAATATCTACCCTCAAATAAAAAAAAATCGCGTCTGAATCGGGTCACCCGCCTAAGAGGGCAGTAAAAGTTGTAACACCCCGTTTTTTGCGACGGGAATTAAAAAAACAGAATTAATTGTAATGATTGCTCATCCTCAACTGAGTGTTTTCTTGGTCGCATCCGGATCAGCGCCCGGGGTCCGCTGTTATGATAGTACTCATTTGTGGTAATAAATATGACTTTGACATACATGCAAAGTTTTTTTTACTGACTGACCTGTCTGGCGGCTATCAAATAGATTAAAATATATAGCGAGTAGCACATATATTGAAGAGTTATGTGTTATATGACTATCATACATAACTCTAAGTATACATTATATATCTGTGGATTATATCGAAAACATACTACTTTACCATATTGCTCTACCCGCTGCTCCAAAACTACTGGTGACATAAGCTATAAATTACGCGGACGTACTCGCGGGAAAACGGTGAATATAGTTTTGTAAGTCATAGGTAGTTTTATTTTTCCTGTAAGAAATCATCCCATTTCTATATATATATATCACTTAACTTCTGAATATTTTAAATGACCAACTTAAACCAAGATTTTCATTATAAAAATAAAAGCCTTTCAAAACAAAAATTGAAATTACAAGCATATATTTAATCATTTTTTACATTTTTAAATTAATTATAGCTTTTGGGGTGCGTTAAGATACATAGTATTGGCCTATCTGCCGCTAAAACGCTAAAGGGGTCAATAAAACAAAAAAATAAGTTAGCACAATGTCCCAGTGTGAGCATTATAAGTACTTACACATGTTAAGCAACCCGGCGTAGTCCCAACTTGGATGGGTGGCATAAAAATATCTCAGGCTTCTCCGTGCTCGAAGACACGCTGAGCCGTTGGTACTGGCTGTCTACATTTAAGGCAATCGTTAAGGTATGTATGCTTTTAGCCAATTTGAAAAAATCTTACAAGGGTTTGGCACTTACAAACGCGAAAAACCAACAAACAAGTTACCTATTTAAGCTCCAAACCTAAATTCAAAGTTCTTACTTATAGTAATGTCGCTGCATTGGCTCATTCAAACACTATTGTATTCCACGGGCCCTTGTTCAACGGCGAAAATTCCCTAATTAACCTTTCTAAGACACAGTGACGTAGTATCGCCGGCGTTATCTGATCCGCTGTAAAAATTAATTACATACACATGTTCATAAATATCTAAACTGCTAGCATTTACAACCACGCTCGGTTCACGCGAACGCACTAGCACGTACGAACAATTAGTTGCTGCAAAAACCGAACATGTCAACCGATAGTTTATTTAGTGACGCTTTTTGTGCTTCCGCTTGGGAGACGCCTGGTCGCGCAGCTATATTCCAAAAATGCAAAATTGGCTCAAATTGCTTGTTATTAACGATGACAGATGTCTTGGCGCCAGCCCTCGATGGCATTTCATAGAAAACTATACCTTAAACAAACAAGTTAAAGCTGTATTTTCGTTGTAGAAATTATAAATCTCTAAGGCGTAGTGATCGGATGTGTTGATACTAGAGCTATGGATATGCAATTAGTGACACAAAAGTATTTTTTTGTCATGGCGAGGGAAATAAGACGTCGAGTTACGAGTGTGTATCGAGGATTGGGCATTTACTGAGTTGTGGTTAAGGCCGTCCACAGCTTATACTTAAGAATCTTATTTTATTGTGGTATGGACTTGAACAATTTTATACTGCGGGCTGTTAAGTATACTTATAAGTTTAGCTATAGTTTTCCTGCTTACTATGAAACTGTTTAGGTGTAAGTATTCTTGTTTTTTTTACCTATGTCATGTGAGAATCAAAATAGACCTTTAGGCCATTTACCAAAATAAAGGGCCTAAAGGAACAGAACGGTAATCATGAATAGTGGAGACCTACTTATTGGGAGGATTCCTTTGATCTGCATTGGCGTGTTTTACGTTTATTCTCTAGTCCCAAACTAACATGAGAATCTAAAGCCATTAGGCCTAAGCTTAATAAAACATGTAGGTATTTATTTTTTACGACGGCTCCTTTCAGTGAAACCTACTTAAATTAAGTGTGATTATGTACAGTTTCATGTTTATGCTGTGTAAAATTAGTAAACGTATTCTATATAGTGGTGGAGCATAATAAGTGTTGTAGAGTCGTCATTAAGTCACGCATGGCCTGTGATGGAGTATAGAGGATAACATAAATTATTTTATATGTATATTTATATATATTTAATGGTGTAATAACATTTCATTTTGTTTATTGAAAAATAATGAAATATTTTATTAAAAGGAACATATAAATACAAGTAGTTACGTGTAATGAATACACGAATAGATTTATTAATCCATTATTATTATGTTTTTGTTAGGGTTCCGTAGTAAACTAGGAACCCTTATAGTTTCGCCATGTCTGTCTGTCTGTCTGTCTGTTCGTCCGCGGTTTTACTCAGAGACTATAAGTACTAGAAAGCTGTAATTTGGTATGGGTATGTATATAACACTCATTTAAGGTATTTTGTGGATACTACCAATTTCATTAAAAAAGGATTTTTTTGAAATAAATTATTACTTTATTATTTAATTATTAAGAGTAACATTTTATATTAATTAATATATAAGTATTCAAACTGATAATAAATAATAGCAACTGCTTATGGGTAAGTTTTACCGAAGTTTTCAATCAATCAACCAATTGGCGTTTGTTGGTAGTTTTCTCGGTTTCAGTAATATTAATGAAGATTTTTTTTAATTTTTAAATTATTTATCATATTAATAGGTAAGAGTCTTATGTTAGCCTTTTACCGCATCTTGAACGCTTTAAAACTCTTATATAAATACAAAATGAATCATCTTCTTGTTTTTTATTTATTGAAAATAACATTTTATATTAAGAAATAAGAATTCAGAGATAATAAATAAAAGCAACTTTTTATGGGTAAGCTTTTTACAGTCCATGTTGAAGTATTTCAATCAATCAATCAATTAGAGTTTGTTCGTAGTTTTCTTGCTTTATATACGGTATCTACCTATTTCTAAGTAGTTTTGTTTTATAACCTTGGCATTGACCCAATATCCTTCACATTATGTAGACTTTTTAATAAAAAGTACCTACCTACTAATATGTACCTATGTTTGATCTCTTCAACCGAAATAAATAAATATAATAATAAATAAATATATACAGACAAATCACACAGATTGAGCTAGCCCCAAAGTAAGTTCTTATGAAAGACTTGTGTTATGGGATACTAACTCAACGATACTATATTTTATAACAAATACATGTATTAGATAAACATCCAAGACCCAGGTCAATCTGAAAAAGATCGTTTTCCATCTTGACCTGACCGGGGATCGAACCCGGGACCATCCGTGTCGCAGGCAGGCGTGATGACCGCTGCGCCACGGAGCTCGTCAAGCTAAAATTGCGATCGCTTTCATGTAAATTATAAATCATGAAATACAAACCTACTCGTATCTAGACTTTTGGACTAATATTAGGTGGTAAGATTTGTGTGTTTGTTTCTAATGCGAAAAATGAAACCAAAGAGCACTGATTTTTAAAAAATATTTCCCCAATAGAAAGCTAGATTATCAGCGAGTAACAAAGGCTATTTTTTTTAAATAAGGCTTCTTACTAAGTTGCATTAATGTACCTAGCCCAAGGTGACCAAATTTTGCCTATAAGTAAGTACTTAAACGTCAATACTGGACGAGCGCTGAAAACTATTTGTCGAGGTCGAAGTAAATAATAATAATCTTTTTGTGTTTCTTTATAATAGAAGCTTAAACGTTTAAAAAAAACTGTACAGATTAAAAACATATATATATAAATATTTTACCTGAGTATTGCAAGCAATATTATCAGAGGGTGAAATATAGGCTACGCGGAAGAAGTTGCGGTTAAACGGTAAAAATATATTGCACTTTGTAAGCCATCTAACAAAAACAAATATTCAAACCATTTCTCATAAATATCTATGCTACAAAATCTTCATAGACTTACAATCCCTACTTATATATTTGCTGCATTTGATTGCACAAGTCAGCATATTTCTTTGGGAAACTATATTTTCAATACTTATTAAATCACTGCGATGTGCACTTAAAAATTGTTTAACATAAAAAATCCTGTAATGTTCCGTGAGATATTATTTATGTTTGTTACGAATAGGAATTTCAGAGTACAGTCGCGCACGGAACTGAAACCTAAGCGAGTTTCCCCGATGATAGCGCCATCTATTCGATTCCTTCCGCATTCACCTTCAGAAGGCTTTCGGGTGTATTTCTTCATAAGGTTCGAAATT
Organism: Rhodophaea formosa; assembly: GCA_963082605.1. NCBI lineage: Eukaryota > Metazoa > Arthropoda > Insecta > Lepidoptera > Pyralidae > Rhodophaea > Rhodophaea formosa. The sequence continues at coordinate 12,034,960 of OY720203.1, read as the reverse complement.
TTGTCGCCTTGCTTAAACTGAACTCATGTAGGTAGGTACTTTTTTCTTAGTAATTCTAACGATAGAAACAAGTGTACCTCATTCACTGAAGTTTCAAATTTTATGTTTTTTATATTTTGTACCTTTTTAATACTAATATTCTTGTATCTATTTCCTAGATTTTTCAACCTACTGAAGTATATTTTTTTAACTTTACTTGCACATTAAAATTGTTATTTCATCAGGTTATTTGAATAACCATTTTTATAATAGGTGTTGGTAGATTTTATAATAGGTGTTGGTAGATTTTAAGTACGAAGTAATAAAATAAAATCCGTATCTGATTCTAGAAAAGCAAAATGCTGCATTTTCCATGTTTTGGATTTTTTTTTAGGTTTATGACGAACTATTGTTCTTGTTACTATTAGACGCATATAAATATATTTAAAATATACTTATAATATAAATTGTGCCTCGCATTTTTTAAATTATAGATAAATAACGAACTACTTTACCTACATGCCCATATCCAAATAATACTTAACTAGCAGTATCTGTGAATCTATTGATATTACGAGAATCTTTATTTCTTTACCATAACTGGTATTACTTGAAGACATAGGTACATACATACAAACTTTTAAAAACAATTTAACTACTTATGACATTTTTTAAAGTCCGGAATGCCTCCTGTGAATAAATTAATTCACATGGGGATTCAAAACACATCGACATCAGTCAATCTAGTAAAAAAAAATCGAGTCTTAACTCTGCATCGCAATGTTCGTAAATCTGACGAGGTGAAACAACTTGTCTTCGGCGACCATTTTTTGCCACCACGGATCTGTGCTCGGTACAGGGCTGGACTCGGCGGAAAGCCATAAACATGATCCGACCAGGGCAAGTCTGCCGCTTTTTTCCTGCGCCCCACCCGGCGAGAGGCGGCGTCGTTTGAGTAGGCGGAGCTTACTGAAAGTGGGGATGATTTCAACCAATAAATTTAAATCATTTCGCGGCACCTTTGGAAAAGGACAGAAAATTGTTGCCGCTATTGGCGAGGACGGCGAGTCTCCGCCCATAAGGCGGAGCTAAATTGGCGCTCTCCTACGGCGGAGGGGCTTCGGAGCCGGTCCGCGCGCTAGTCGGTGTCGAGACTCGATCGCGTGAACTTGGTACAGCCCTGTTGGAACCAGGTTCGGCATGAGAAGCGCGCGCGCAACCCGCTGACGCCCGTGATGGCCGCGCGCCGCCCCGCCGCCGCGCAAATCATCTGTGATACCTTAACTTAATTTAGTATTAGGAAACTATACGTCCGTGTAGACTTTGAGAGACAGTGTATAGTGCGAAGCCGCCCATATGATCGTCCCGATGGCAGCGTACGCGCAATTTGGCTATTCGTACCCGCCCGCCTCGCAGGTAAGTTTAACTGAATTTTAGCTTGTGACCAAATATAATTTTGTCCATCATTGTCGTATATATATCGGCTTATCTAGATAGATTATGTACCTGTGTATCAGCTGTACTTGTTATATAAGAAAAAGAGTAGTTGATAAGTGGAGGAAAATGATAATTTACCAACGCAACTGTGTTAAATTTTTAGAAGGTCCTTCTTGTACTTTGTAGAGTAGGAATCATGGACGGCTGAATTCAAAACACATTTTCCATGTTGTCACTAATTTCTTTGTGTGTACTACTGAGATAAATATCAAGATACATATTAGTTAGGTGTGTCTTACTACACTAATATATTTGTAGGTAAGTATGCTAAAGCCTGATGGAAATACCTAAAAATAACATAGTTTTACTTTTTAATATTACATAAAATAAGATAAAATCCGACTCTATCATATTTTTATAATGGGAGCTCAACGTTAAAATTAGGCCTAGATAGCTAAGTATCTATAACGAAAAAGAAAATAAGTACTTATTAAGTAGCTTAGTAGCTGCTCAACATACCTAAGACATATTACAGAATTGGTAGATACCAGTACAAATAAACATATACTTACCTATGTTAGAATTTCTAAATCTTGCTCATAACTCCTTTGCTTTTAATTGCTTACCTATTTAAATTTATAGGACGCTTCCATAGAAGTAGGTACTTATTTATTATACACATACTATTAGTTATGTTAATAAATACTTATGTACATGGAAGTACCTATAACTGGAAGGTGTTGAAGATGATAAATAAATGTATATGTACCTTGGTAGGTAATAAGTATATATATAAGTTATAAGTGTTAAAATAGGTTGACAACAAAATAACCTCAGAAAAAGCACGAGAGAGGTATTATTCAGGTAGGTAGATACGTGCTATTAATTATTCTTTACTTTTACATAAGTAAAGTATATTGAAATTAATTTTAAGAACATATAGTACTTTTACTGCCAGCAATATTCTTCAATACATACTTACTTGACTGTTTACTTAATATCTTTTAAACAGGTATCATTTTTCCTGTCTCCGTTTCTTTCAGATCTTTGTTTTCATCCTATTGTAAGAATTAAGTTTATAACTGGCCCTTTATTACTGATACACTTTTCAATATAACGCATACTAATTTGCTTAAAAATATTACCTATTGTAAAGAAATAAGGGTACTTGTATTTTATTATTTGGCACTACCGAATGACTCAAGTGATTTTGGAATTATTGTCTTCATAACAATAACAAACGAATGCTAACTATAAAGAAGGATCATTATTTAAGTTACTACTACTAATAAAGTTAACCTATCTCGCTGCATCTATAAGAACCGCAATCCAAGCAGTTTTGTGATATTAAACTGCAACCAATTAAACTTTAAAAGCCGGCCTATCCCTTAAAACGTAATAGTTTTGTGACTACTATGGTAAGTTTTCTTATAAAACCACCTAACTTAAATAAAATAAAAAAAAAAAACTATTTACATAGTGTTCTTAATGATTCTTAGTATTATATACCAAGGGACAGTTAATGACATACCTAATTAATACTCATTTTTCCTACACGACTTTGTTCAAATAATATTCATATAAGTATTTGATTCCAATCAGAAGAAATTCTAGATGGTATTTTTTTTGCGTTACTTGTAAGTAGGTAAATATATTTTATCAAATTCGTCCTAATAAACTAATAAATAAGTATTATATGAAAAATAATATCTAAGTACTAAGGTTCATCAGTTTAAATCATACTTTGACCTTTATTTCTTAATATAACAGAAATAAATAAAAGTATATATATATATTAAAAGATGAAAGTAGATGAAGTTACACATAAAAGTACACTGACATTGAAAAGTGCTTAGCAAAAAGGCATAAAACGCGATAGATAGGTACCTGATCGTAAATATACTACATTCCAATATCCAAATAGAGAATTTATCAAGCTCTGGCGGGCACTTAATTGTGTACTAAATGGCTTACTAACCTGCCCAGCGCCTAAATAGGCACTTACCAGTTAATGTTTGCGCTAAACAATTAATAACGAGAATAGCGATACTTGGAAAATTGCCAGCGGATTGCAGACCTTTAAAACAACGCTATTTCGTAATATTGTCATTTATTTATATTCATTTTGAAATAATTAGTCTTAATATTTGTAATCATACACTGTCCGTTTGTTTTTCCCGGTAACCTCGTCCGTCCATGTTAGGTATGATTTAGCGAAATCTTTAGAATCAGCTTTAAAAAATATACCTACAATAAATAAACTCAAATATTCTATGTAGCCGTTATGGGATTTTGACACAATACTTAGTAGTTCAGATTTTCATTATTTTAGTGAGAAAAAGATTATTAACAAAACAGAAAAGCTAGCATGATTATCAAAAGTTTCTGTGGACAAAACACAATTTTTGTCCATAGGTGGGTATACTAAGCTATATTTGTTACATTTTACCTCATAAACTAGTTCTACGTTTTATACTAAATATGTACATCATTATGTGATGCATTTAGTCATACGTATATGACTAAATGCATCACGTAATGATGTTGAGATTTAAAATAATTTTAAGCAATTCTGGATATATTAACTTATTATTTAATACTAGTAAGTAACTACATACCTTATAGTATTATATGTATACTGATATGAATTTGAGAATTTCCCTCAATATATTTACTCAATTTATCATCTGATTGCAACTAATATTAAGCAATAAGTCCGATCTTTGACGAATTACTATCATTATTGATGATGTGATACCAGTACTACATAAAACATGGTTATCTTTATTTGCATTACCAGCAGAGTTTCATCATCATCATCAGGTCTTTTTAGTGTCTTTTTAGGAGTAGGACCTCTCTGTGCTAGGTACCAGAGCCATATATAGGCCTGAGCAGTTACAGTGTTTACCAATCTTATTTGTTGGGTCAGCCGCGTACTTGTATTTATAAGCTTAATTTTCTTCCTTAACATAGTACTTAACTTAAATTAAGCCTTGCATTTGTCCTGCTGCAAAGTAGATGCCCAAAACTCTTAGTTATTTACGTTTGTTAGTTATTGCAACTGCGAAAGGTGAGAAAAATGTATACAAAAAACGCTCTTGGAACGACCACACGGGGCTCGAAGCGTCGTTGAATAAAAACGACGAGCTTCTTTTGGATGCCGGGCGACGGCAGTTGACATCCTGGAGTACACTCGATGAGAAAAGTGTCTGGATTGCCTGCGTGTAGACAATAAATTCCAGATCATGACAGTTCCTCAATACATAAAAACTTATTTAAATATTTATCTCTTGCAACGAACAATTGCTAACGGTACAATATTTGAGATTGGTTCCCTAATTGTTATTTTATTTGTAATAATAATAATAAAAAATGTAAATAAAATACAAACTTTTATTTACATTTTCCTGATTAGTCACTTTTCTCTTTGCATTGCGTTAAAATTATTTATGTTTGTTTGTACGTATACTTTTACCTAACTACTAAGTATTGCTGGGTTGCTCGATGCATTCTTTAGTTTAAAAAAATAAATTTATCAAAACGTTAAATAAACATCTATTTAAGTAAATTTTGTTTTTAGGAAAAAGCAAAATGTGATTTTTTTCTTGTCTAAACAAAAAATCCAACTTTTGGTTTCCAATGTAACTTTGCCTAATGATTTTTATTCATAACTGAACGCAACTCCATTATTTGCGAATCGCTCACCATATTTAATGTTGTGGACCGGTCATTCTCGCGGCAAGGTGTTCTTCATATAATTTCCGTCACGATTTTTGTCTTTCACCAAATTGTATATTTAAGCAAAAAATCTTGAAAATCACGTTAAATCACACAATTTTATTTATTTGGCCCTCAAATTGATTTATAAGTTTCGGAATTATTGAGGCATATATTTTTGGGCGTGACGGAAATTATTTTCAAGGTGACGGAAATTAGAAAAAAATACTCATAAAGTTAAAAAATACTTTTATTTTCCAATAAAGACGTTAAAATCAGTCACATTATTGGTTAATAATACTGACTGTAACTATCACAATAAATAACCAAAAAAGTACCAACAAACATGACGGCGATTAAGCAAACACTTAACTCAGTGATAATTTAGGAACATTTGTTTAATGAATCAGATAATGTTACTTACGAAATAATAAATAATATTATTCGAAACATCCTCGTTACAATAATAATACCAGTAATAATCAAAGACTAGTTTTATACATATAAAAAAAAAACAATATAAATCTTCTACAAAAATTAACAATCAAATGGTAATTTAACAATTAAATAAGCGCCATGACATATTTAATTAAGGGCCCACACTAGGCACACTAGCAACGCCAATAATTTTATTCCTAATACTTTACAAATAGAATGAAATTCAAGAATGTAAGAAATATAAGCATTAGTAAATAACCTGAAGTATTTTTGGAATCATGTTTTAATCTAGTAAGTGTGTATGTGTCCCTAGTGTCATCAATTATGTTTTAAAATCATTAATTAAAGTCATTAAGAGAACTACTAATCACCGCCTAAAACGGCCGTTTTTGGCGGTAATCAGTAATTCTCATAATGACTGATTCTCATAATATTAAAACATGATTCATTATTTTCACTAAAAAAATTGTTCCTATTAATTAGTAAAATATGTTTAGTACTTGAAAATAAAATAAAATAAAATGCAAGGGACTTTTAAGTATCCTTAAAAGCTTCTAAAGATCTTCAAAAGTAAAAATATCCTGTAAAATGGTTTCTTAATATGGTTTATTTAGTGTAATTAGACTTGACAGCAATAATTGGTTGACTTTAAACAATGGAAAAGTTTTTTGGCAAACAAAAACACAACTTTTTTATGAAGATGCTAATTATGCGTTTTTGTGCATTTTGAAAACCTTTTATAGTGCTTTCAATAAAATCTATTTTAATTTATCGTATCCTTTACAAAGATCGACCAAAAATGAAATACCTTTATTTCCTTTAAGTCTAATTACACTAAATAAACCCCATTAAGTAACAATTTTTTTAAAGTTTTAAAGCATACCTTAAAAACCCTGGCACCTGTTTTTTATTTTATTTTCAAGTATTAAACATTTTCTACAAATTCGTTACAACAGTAATTTTTAACTTTAGATTAAAATATGGGAAACTTTCACGATACTTAGGCATACTTATTTAAAAGGCAATAAAAAAATACAGAAACATAAAAACAAAAAATTAAAACCAACTTTAGTTAAAAAATTTCAATATAAAAACTAAATAATTTTAGCTCCTAAGCTACTCTATTATATTTATATATGTAGTATATGTACAGTATGTATATATATATAGTATATTTATATATCCAATCCAATCCATCCAAACTAATATTATAAATGCGAAAGTGCGTTTGTTTGTTTGTTACGCTTTCACGTTCTATCTACTGAACTAGGTACTGAATAGGTAAGGGTACTGAGAAGGACATAGGCTATATATCATGCAGGCGAAACCGCGGGTAACAGCTAGTATCTATCTATATGCAGTTGATAAGCTATGCCAGATGCCAAAAGGCAGCTTGAAAAATCTGGTACCTGTGTTGGCCACTTACACACACGAAAAACAACCAAAAACAGTTATATCAACGCAAAGGTATGTATGTACGTATGTATAATGTAGTATGATAATAATTATAATTGTTATTTCAAATAATCAATTATTCGCTAACTTTAAAATTTCCGTCACGGGATTGCGTGACGGAGTTGGGTGATGGAAATTAGGGCCAAAACGGTAAAAATATTTTTTTAAATAAATGGTTATTAATACTGGAAAATGAGTAAACAAAAAGACGTCAATAATATAATTCTTCAATAAAAAATTAGATCGAAAAGAATATTAGACCTAAACTGATACAATTAAGTGTGTGAACGGAAATTAGGAAAACTACGGTCCAAGCGAACGGAGATTAGGTACTTACGTAATTAAACTCGTCAGCAGAACACACAAACCGTTCTGCCCACGTCGACTGCCGCGGTACAACTCTCGTGAGCCGTCAGTGCGATAGGGATGGGTAGAACATGCTTAGCTAGTGATGTACTCACGACATTATAACCGGTGATGGAGATTTGGTAAGTTGAATGGACACTCCTATTTTTTGTTAGAACTTTATTATTACACTTCTGAGAGTGATAATATTTTTTATATTATAAGACCAATAAATATAATATCAAAACACATAGTCAAAAATTTTGTAATCATTACTTGTTTTCAAATTATATCACATAGAATGTTCGATTTTGGGTGCCGGACACCGAACGGAGCTTAGGAGAATAACTTTCAAAAAAACACTATTGATGATTGATAAGAAAAAATTATGTAATATAACCTGTAACTATAAGGCGAATAATAAATCTTATCCAAAAAAAAATATTAACCCTGAAATATATCAAACTAACCAGATATTTGAAAGGACGCACAAAAATCAGGTTCAGTGAGAATAACCGGGACGTACTTAGACGATTAAATGAAATACCTATATTTTTATTGCCTGATAATCGCAATTAACTTTATTTAAATTATAAGAATTTTGTTTATTTGGTATAATCTGCAAATAAATATCAGTCATACTTTAGGCGTGTCACGTTTTAATATATTTATCATCACATAAGATTCCAGCTGAAACGCGCGAAATTCTCTTTTTCAGAGAGCAAAATGTACGTAAAATAATCATTATCAAGGGTGGTACAAGATCACTTTACTTTGGGGCAATCATTGATTTACAAATATTGCCGTAAGTAGGTACCTACCTCAGTTCTTATTAACGAACTTCAAAAATAATCAATACTTTTAAATAGAAATGTTTTGTTTTCCGGATTAAATCGTCAAAACAAAATTGATAAACGAAAAATATCACTTCCTGAAGATAACCCACTAGAACAGATTAACCTGTTTTTGATAAAATTGCGCTTGAAGCAGCAAAAATGATAAAGAATGGACATGCGAGCCAACAATTTTACTTTTGGATTCATTTTACTTATTATAAAACGCAGACCAAAGTTATACTTAGTTAAAACTGTTATCCGATTAAATATTGATAGATTTGAAAATGTCAAAGTAATAACTGTGGACTTATTTGGCTGGAAAAAAAATTATATTTCATTAATTTCTCATCCCTATCACTACATATAAAAAAAATCTGTCTGTCTATTCGCAATAAACTCTAAAACTAGGTACTACCCAGATTTTTATCTGGTTTTCAGCATTAGAGAGATAATGAAGGTTTATATTATGAAATAGACAAGGCCTGGGCTGGGCTGCTAGTTTTATTATAAGACGGATAGTAATAATAATAATCCAATTATAACTTTAATAATAGTGTTTAAATTTTAAAAAATCCTACAATTTCTATACCTAGGTGTTTTTATGCTTTCACCATGCTAGTCTGATGTATTTTAATTTAATTAAGAAATAAGATATGTAAGGAAATTCCACATGTATTGTCGAATTGGTAAGGCGTTGTCAAGACAAAGACGCAGGTTCAATCAAATTCTGCCCGCGTGGAATTTTTCTCCCATATCTTAATTTTTAATTAAATTAAAAACTCTCACGTTAAGATGGTATAAGTTTAATACTCCAGTGAGTACATACTCAAAGTTATCTTTGATTTTTTCCACCTGCGGCGTATCAGATTGCAGTGACAGTCAGCTGTGTCAAGCAAAGTTCGATGCTATCGTAAATCCTCATCGACCCACTTCAGGCCCAAAGGCCTAGCGGCAAAAAACGTTGGCGCCTCTGTATCTATGGGATCAGATAACGCCAGGTAGACTTGACCCTTTATGGTTTATTGCACAAAAAGCTTTATGTGATTAAAATCTTTAAGTTTTCTTAAGAGGACCCCGAACGCGCGTTTCTCTATGCAAACGGGAAAAGGGTACTGCGGCAATATTTGTTGATATTGGTATAGGTAGAATTAATTCAATCAATTAATCTTTATAATCTACTTACGTTCTTATACAGCTATATATACATATATTCCTTTTTCCTATTGTATAAGGATATACGCATTCAGGACCCTCTTATCTGAAATATTTTGCACTTACCTGGTTTTTTCATACGTAATTTATCTGTGTAGTAAGCGTTTTGTCAGACACATTTTTACTAATACCTGCAACATATTGTTACATGTATGTGACTTGACTAGGTTCAAAGCGTTGTTATTATTAATGCCAACAGTGTTATAAAATGTTTACAAATGTTCTAAGATGTGCAATAAATATATCATGTTTTGTTAACACCTACATAGGTATAACATTATTTGTGAATAAAAATCAAAACTTATTTATAATCATGTGTGTGACGTGAGAGGTTGTAAACATTAAAATAATGTTACGGTTTTAGTGAATACAGTGTACTTGAACTTTATAAATTTGAAAAACAATTTATTATAATAATAATAAATCCACCGCTTCGCTATTTTTTATTCACATTAAAATCTGTCGGCATAATACATCATCACGTCTTTTTGATTCAAAAAACAAACAGTGCTGTGGAAGTTGATTTATTGTGTAAATTAAACACAAACGCCATCAATACGTAATTAATTGTGAAAAGAGGAGTAATTTAATTAATAATGATGTATTTTACTTGAATGCCACATGTTATTAGCTCATTACCCTCATCAATCTACATTTTGTTTATATGATATTTATTAAAACCGAGAAGGCAAAAGCCTAAATCAAAAATAAATCAAACTCATCGTGTCACTTATATATTTATTTAAATAATCTTTACAATTAAGTTACAAAAACCTTAACTGCTACAGTGATTTGAACGTACACTGGCATTCAACCGAGCATCCATAATAATAATTGTCTATATGCAACAAATATTAAAATCATGATCATTTCAAATGCAACGGATTCATCGCTGAACAGGGTACAGGAGTACTACGTGACCTTAGTAGAACCCTGTGCATACTCCCCCTTATTATCCCAAATAACCACGGTTTAATTTGATTACCAATTTTTTTATTGACCTGTGTTTATATTATATAGTATTGACTTGTGACTTTGTTTTATGAAACTTGTATTCCTTATTTGATAAATAAATATTCAATTTGATTAGTAGATACTAATGGTCAAAATACAATGCGGAAATCTCTATTCAGCAAAATCAGTAGAAAAGCGCGATGCAATATTAGCGTTACAGCATAGAAAGCCTGGATGTCCCTCAGGACGGCCACAAGTATCAAAAACATATCTGAAGTTACTCTTTGCTTTGGAAGCTACATTTTAAGCCGTTGCGTTGGTCCCGGCTGTCGTGGTAAGAGGACAAACTTTAAGCAATGTCGACACCACTGTCGACCACTTACACATGAAAACCACAAAGAAATTATCGCAGTTCAGTGGTAACAAATACAAGACATAGATTATGTTTAGCTACCCATAAAAGCTCATAAAAGAATCATGGTAAATAGTCATCAAACTTGACAAAAATGAAAACCACGGTTAGTTATCTGTCAATACATCCGTACCTATGCCGTCGGCTCATATAGGCCTGAACAAAATACAGCTAAATGCCGACTCCTTATTCCTTATTGAAAATACCATATTGAGCGTGTTTTAGATGCTGCATGAATGGCGAAACCCTTGCCCAGAATCCTTAAAAAAATATGCAGGTGGATCTCCTACCTATTCTTTTATTGTTGTTTATCTATATAGATATAGGCATCTATAAAATGTTGTACCGTTAGTTTATTGCCCATACGGCGAAATAAGAGAGTTGCTGCTCTACAAAGGCTTAGCCATTGTTTCTTAGTTCGGCCCTTCAGGCTATGCATGCAAATCGCGGCCCACCAGGCATATGTCAGTACTGTCTCTCCAAGCCTTGCGCACACAGATAACGCCCAAAGCCAAGGTCCGTCCCTCAGCGCGGCCCTTTGATGATGTTCCCCTTACATGTTGAGGGCACTGTACCCACACCTCAAAAGACAGTGAAGTTGCGTAGGCTCACATAGTCCTTAAAAGAAGTTTTGATATTTCTTCATGAATTACAACTTAGTTTGGGTGTGGCTAGCTCAATCTATGTCATTTGCATGTATATTGTAATAATTTTTTTGCATTCTTAGCTAAGGTTCTTGTAACGTTTAATTATGCATATGTTGGCTGCATGGCTGACACCAACTCTCCTTGAGTAAGATTAGCACAAGATGTTAGTGCTTGCCTCGACTCATACAATATCAACACACACGGCAAGAGTCGACATATGACATGGACATAATTTTAAAACGGAAACTACTCGTCACAAGGATATAGGAAATAATTATAATCCGGTTAGGCAAAGATAAACAGAACCATTCTCCAACCGATTGATCAAACAATATAATCTGAAATGGTCTTCATTAATCCGCACACGTCATTGCCTCCACGCGGACGCCGGTGCCTGAGCAACAATGGCACCCTGCACTGCAATTCCGCAACAATTTTACGACTAATTGAGTCTAAGCAATCGAGCATTGGAGTGGGCGAGACCGTTTTAATGTGTTTCTGATACGGCCACGTAGAAATCAAACAAACAATTTATACTGCATACCACTGCAACCAAGCTGAGCGTTTTTTATCCGATTGCGGCGACTAACAGAGGGTTATGTGTTGCGCGTGAGTGCGCACACGTAAATGCCAAAGAACGATGAGCGATAAGACTCAAAAAGACAGGTTGTTTATGTGTCATGTCAAAATGATGTGCAATGGCTAATAAGTACATAAGAATGAAGTGCGTATAAAAAGGGACTTGAACTAGGGTAACCACTATTTAGAACGGTGGAGGAAATTATACATATCTAAGTACTCCATTTTTATTAAATAAGTACTATTACTACCTAAATAATATTTTATGTTAGAGACCTAACGTTAGATTTCATTTAATGCGCTTTTTTTCAGTACCTTGATATATAAGTTCATATAAAAACTTTTAAAACCATATTATAGGTACACTTATTTAACAAAAATCGTATCATATAATGGTATAAGAAGTTATCTATGCTATCAATACTAATGTTATAAAGGGGAAAGATTTGATTGTTTGTTGGTTGCAATTAGGCTCCAAAACTACTGAACCGATAGGTAATAAAAATTCTTTCACCTACCCATAGAAAGGTAATATATCTGCGGGTGACATAGAGCATAATTTACGCGGACAAGTCACATGAAAATTTTTAGTTTATGAATAAAATAATACGCTCAAGAGAGGGTTTCGATTTCTGATTTGGCCCCAATTGTAAAACTAGACATATTTTATTAAATTCTCTGGAATGTTCAAGTTAATTAAATAAGTAATAAACGATATATTTTAAAACAATAAATAAAAGAATTAATCCTTAACAACAAACCCTTTTATTAAAAATATCACACAGTACAGTTTGCATAACGTTTATTTTTATTACCTACTATCTGACCTTTTGCACAATATATTCGTAACACAGTAACACACATCGCATAATCACATAAATCTATAAGCGTAGGAACTAAATTTTAACTTAATTGGTCCTGTTCATTCGAAACAAGTTAGCTGTGATAGACGGACAGACAGACTCACGAGTGATCCTCCCTTATGTCACTCTGTAAGACGCAACCGTAAAAACAAAAATAACTTAAGTACTTAAAACTAAACACTTCAATTAATTTTGTATGTGTAACGTATAAAGCTTCAATATGACTAATAGATGTCCAACAAACTTTCTAAAAGTAGTTGTAAAGTATAAAAGAGCTGCACAATTTATATTTATGTGTATTTATGTCAAATGAACGACGGCACGGCGTTAGCCAAGCGAGGAATATGCAACATATACTTACACAGTTTTTTGCACCGTCATAAGTCTAAAGCTTCATAATTCCTCATTTGTGGGTGAAAGATAAAGTCTAGTCTTCCTATAATTAATTGCATATTAAATGTTCATGATAATTGTATCACAACGGCTGTCTATGTCTGTCTAGTGGGTTAAAGACAACTAGTGTGATTGTTCACACTAAAAAAAATCGTTCCATTATAAAAAGTACTTGAAATAAATGATTAGGAATCTTTAAAATTATGCACCTTGGAATACAATTATTATGGATCATTTAAGTGAAGGAAATGAAAAAAAAAAAACAGTTTTATAAAAATAGGAAGTTGTGTAATATTATGGTACAATTTTTTTATTTCATTGTTTACCTACCTAAAGTGAAGTTGATATTCTAAGGGATCAGACCTAAATTAAAAATAACAGTACAACTAAACCCTAATTCTATCAGAAACAATCACTGACACACACGTTGCGGCAAAATCATTATCGTTAATTCGACCGAATCCCGCACAAACGAACCTTGCACCTAAAGTGGAGCCATTTATCTGGAAATCCGGCGGGAGGTCACGGGAAAAGTCCACAATAAAAGCCGGGTCCGGTAGCACAGTTTAATTGAGTCCTCCGACCTCATAATCCGCGCTTCGCCCCGCCCGCTAAATGTTATTTATACCCGAACTCCAAACAGCCGCCGGCAGCGCTCCTATACTCCGGCCGCTTATAAATTTAAGCCTAGCACCCCATTGAACCGCGCGGGCGTTTCAGCAGCGTCATTACTTTTACTGTTTTTCTTCGCACTCTGCCACCTGCTAATTAATTTGCACCGATTATTGCCGTTGCCTTTACGCTTGTTATTAAACTTGTCGATAATTTAAGATGGAACATGAGTCTCAAATTGCTCGTCGCGGCCGATTGCTCTTTCACGTTTGCTTAGATTGTGTTGGCTGCGAGCGATTAGTCGACGTGATTTGTTAGCGATGTATGGCACGCACGACTACTCGCGACTTCATATACGTGTGAGTGTTGCTTTTTTATTTGTTTCTGCAATATTTTTTGCATGCTGCGGCGTGGGACAGGCGCTCCGGTCTTAGACGGCTGCGCCACTTGATATATTATTCATTTTCATAATCGTTATCGCCAAGTTATCGCGACGTCATCGGGCGACTAATTAAAGCTATATCAGGTGTCAGTTTTTGCTCGTTCAATTTTAACTCGTACTTAACATTAACATAGTTTTGCACGTTGACAGTTAATATTTCGAAATTAATGCTTCACGGCTACCAATTGGACAGACACAGCGATCCGAGCGCTTGCATTTCAAGAGCCCTAATGAAGTACGGGTTGGCTATTGGGAATTATCGATGCAATCCGCTTGACAATAGCTGAATCGAAGTACGTTTAATAACCATTAACTATTGCCGCGAGTGCTATTGATATTTATCGTCGGCCCAGTGGGCCTTGCGCGTCGCCGCGCATCTCTAATGTGTCGATGCGCTGTGCCATTTTGTCGTGTGTCATGTTTTGATCACCACGCACCACGCGAACTCGTTTTTCGTGACCACCAGCGTCACGCACACACCTCATTTCAATTTTACTACGAGAATCGAGGTATTTTATCGCATTATGGCCGTATTGTTAGCGACGCTTAATGTATCCCAAGTTAGCACGCGCTCGACATTCCGACGCCTAGTTAGACTTTCTGGTGGATCTGGACTCATATATTCATAATCTTTTAACTAGCTGTTTCCTGCGACTCTGTGTCAGCGTGGATTTCGGTTTTTGCCCTTTGAGCCCCTGAGTCGACCTCAGCCCCCTACTATAGATGCTACCGAAATCATGGTCAGACAACCAAGTGATTCATTATTAGTAAGTAGTATTTGCAGTGCTTTGACATAATGACTACCTACATGTCATTGAAATTTTTGATCTCTTGGGTTAGTGATTCCAAGTTTCGTAAGGTTACATTTACTTTGGATTTGAGTTTATCCATTACCTACATACAAAAATACAAACGCAAAGCTTTCCTGTTTATAATAGAAGTAGAGATAGTCAAGACTCTACATGTAATGTAGCCACATGTAGCACATTATATGGCTCCGTAGTTGGTGGTTCGGGCTGTGGTGCCTACTCTAGTACTAACATAATAACATTATGTCAACGCTGTGTAAATGTTCGTTCGAGGCCACATTATTGTGATGTAGCAAGGTGTTTGTGATTTTAAAGTAAAGAGACATTTCTAAGATAACGCCAGTTTTAAAGTCCGGTGCGGATCTTGTTCGACGTTTTATAGTCTGAAATGGCCTGTGAATGTAGGCACTTAAGTCTTACATTGCGAGTAAGTGTAGTACCAGCGGGCGGCGCGATATAGGCACAGCGGGGGCGAGAATTTTTGTCATACTAAAACACATCTCACATTGTTTGGCCATTTATAAAGTTACAAATACTTTTTTTGTATTGTAAATATTGGGTACATCAAAAAAAGACATGGTTATGTGGTCGTAAAATGTGTTTGGACGTACGTTGTACTTGTTCGAGGGTATTTTATTTGGGTGTCATTGGGTGCTGGGTGTGGCAGCGTTGATTTACGTAATTCCCATGTCGCCACGCCGCCGCCGAGCGCCTATTGTGCCGCGGCTCTAATCCGTGCCACTTCTGCGCCTAGCCTGCCACTCTTGTGCATTGCCCTTAGGGGGCTTACACATATACGACATTACTCGGTTAAAGCAAAGGTAATCTTGGGACTTTAATGCTGAGCCTGAGTGTATTACTTTTTATTTGTTGTCTTCTTTTGCCAAGTATTGAATAAATATGGGATGAAAAAAATAAGTGTACGGTTCTTAGAGTTCCGTAGTAAACTAGGAACCCTTATAGTTTCGCCATGTCTGTCTGTCCGTCCGCGGTTTTACTCAGAGACTATAAGTACTAGAAAGCTGTAATTTGGTGTGGGTATGTATATTAATCATGCCAAAACAGTGGTAGAAAAAAAATATTGAAAAAAAATTTTTTACGGTAGGGAATGGTATACAAGTAAAGAGGGAGTAATATATTTTTTTCTATACAAACGTTTCGTGTTGGGTATCATTAAATAGGTCTTTAAAAATATAGTGAGGTTGAGAACACCATTTTACAATTTAGGGATCCGTTTCCGAAATATTTGGTTTTAAAGTGCAAATTTTTGTTAGAGGTAAGTTCCCCCCCTCTATCTGCTAAACGGTTATATATGGATACTTACGTGAAAAAAATTACAGCAGTAGAATAAATACTGAAGTTGAAAGGACAACTATCAGAGCTGAGGATTTAGTACGAACTAAAAAGTTATAGACAACCAACTTATAAAATGTACTCGAAAATGTAAAATTTCATACAATTGTTATTTTTAAATGTTTTTGGTCGTTAAACTATGAGGTGCGAGTGTGAACCGTGAGAACTTAAAGTTGTCATTCGCAACTACGGAACCTTACACTGCGCGTGGCCCGACACGCACTTGGCCGGTTTTTTTTTTATACAGGGTTACTTGTTTAACATTAGTACCCTTAAAGGCGAAGATAGCTAAATGTACAAAAACGTTTGTTCTACGACTTTTGATAGTTTGTTACATTTTACATCCATACAAAAGTAAATATTATTTAATTTTTCGGTTGATTATTAACAACTCTATGTGCCGCGCATGCGCGCGCCGACTTCGTGTCGTCCTTTCATACGAATTAAACACAGACTAACAAATGTCACGACAGGTCACTCAAAACTTGAAAAATCAAATTAGTCCAAAATTCGTACATTATACGCAGTTGTATACGATGGCAGCTATATTATATCTAATCCTGCAAGATAATGGTATTTTACAAATAAGTATACCTATACGTACTATACTTATGTGTGTATAGATTTTGGTGATATATATTATTTAAAAAAACCATTGATTGCATATCAAAATTATTTATTCATTTTGAGCCATCATGTGTCCCACTGCTGGGCAAAGGCCTCCCTCCACTCCTGCCATTCAGTCCGGTCTTGCGTTATCTCTTTCCACTCTTAATAGTGAAAATAAATTCAAAATCCGCCAATGGCATTGTGCGTGGTTAGCCTACGCGTCACCACGTCGCGTCGCCTCCGCGTGGGTTTGTCGCGCGCGACAATTTTTCTATAGCGGCGGAACGCCTCGTAATATTTCCAAAGAATGGCGCCCAAGATTTATGTTTATGATACGCATAATAGTGGCGTCAATTGAAACGAAGACGAGTCTTTGTTGGGACTGGAACCTCACGGAATAGAGTTACTACGTTTACTATTTTATTCTAACCACTTTACTGCTGTAAGCAAAACATGTAATGGCCGTATATATATTTATTTATTTATGTAAGCTTCCTTCATCATCATCAGGTCTTTCTAGTCTCCACTGCAGGAGCTCGGCCCTCTCTGTACTACTAGAGCCATATACTAACCTGAGTAGTCAGAGGATTTGGCCTACACTCTCCACGCTGGCCAGACGTATTTATGTACTTGCTCTTTAGCTTTTCCTTATTCTCATGGAATATTTTTTATATTATGTTCTTTATAACGACAATTTTCGATGACGTTATTTTAAATATTCAAACCCAAAAATTTTCTTTTCAATTTTGTAAATTTTTGATGTAGTTTACTGTGAGAGCTATCCTACGGCATTTATAACCGACTTCAAAAAAGGAGGAGGTTCTCAATTCGTCGTAATCTTTTTTTTGTGTTGTATGTTCCCCGATTTCTCAAAGACATCTGAACCGATTTAAGAAATTCTTGTTTTGTTTGATAGGTAATACTTCACAGATGGTCCCATATTTATTTTGTCGAAATGTGTCGAGCACTTTTAGAAAAAATACACAAAAACAAAAAACAATATACTGTAATGCCGTTTGGTTTACACTAATTTACATTTTTTTCTTATGCTTATTAAAACAAATTGATAGGGCTGAAGTCGGTTTTGTTAAAAATATTTTAAATTATATATACTTACTGCATTTTGTGCTGGCGCTACATAGTATTTCCGTTATCCTATCAAACCAGTAATTTGTTCGATATTTTTAAATGACACACTGTATTAGTAGTAACAGAAAGCGGCTACCTCGCTTACCCGACTTAGCATTATCTACGGGTCTTTCTTCTTTCGAATTTATTGGACTGCTTGATAACGCTAAAAGGTACAAATTAATTAAATGGCCGGTGGCGGGTGTCTCCTGCTTTAACGGCTACATACACTGCCCAGTTTACGAGTTTCTGTACTAGTTAGATATAAGAAATGAAAGGTCTTAAACTAGTATGTCTTTTTGAATTGTATATTTTCTTATTACATACGCAAGAAGTATATACCTAATTCACATTTGCGAGTCACTTAACGTTGTATATTTGACTAATAAAAATAACATTCTAAACATTTATTAGTGTCTGAGTCATTCCACTATAAGTGTAATGAGTGATAATCATCATCATTTCGTGTAGGTGACACGGTCAGTCGACCATGCACACCCTGGTGTCAGAATTCTGCGGAACCGCCTCTCGGCCTCTGACGTGGTTCTTTTAACGACTACCAGATGGCAGATGTGTGATAATATAATTATGCTATAGTGATTTCATTTTCATGGTTTATTTTCGCAAAGGTGGTCTTTTCCAAGTTGTTTCCATTATGAAGTACTTAGATATTTTTTTCGTAGTAAACTACAATATACTATAGTACAAAATCAAGCATTATTATTGATCAAAATGATATTTAATAAAAACAATATAGTCTTGTCACTCAACACTACCACAACATCTCCTACACCGCACGCAATCTTTTCACGTGCTCCTGTAGCCATCTCCACGTCTCAAATAACTCAAAAACACCAATCACGATACAATGCAACACTTATTTCGCCAACAGCGAGGTGAAGACAAAACATTTCTCATATCACTTTCACACCATTGAAGCCTCGAGGTGTACATCAGGCTCCGCGATTATCCGGCCGACTCCCGTTCGATCTGAACGAGCGGCGTCTAGACCCCAATCATTATAATGATCGTTTATCGATTGGCATGTTTAAAACGACCAAATTCGAGAGACCCCATATGCCTGCGGCCGCCCGCTATTCCCAACTAATCAACAAAACTTCAAGATAGTCACTTATAATTTTTTCAAAATTCATATAATAAGATCTGATAACAACCTAATTATTATAATGTTCTCTTTAACATATCCGAAGTTGAAAATTGGAGGCAGCCTCTGAGCCGGGATATTTGTGCTAATGCCATGGAAATTGTGAGATCATCTTTATACCTTTTAACAGTGCTTTTAAAATAAACACATTAATCCGCTTTACAGTTCGATGGTCAATTTTGTATTTATACTGGTCGAGTTTTTGGGCGAGTAACAAAGTGAGTAGACAAATCTGGCATGTACAGAATCTTTTGGCTTGAAACTTTATTTTCTCCGTAGCAAACAATCGTATCATCATCAGGTCTTTATTAGTCTCCACTGCAGGAGCACGACCCTCTCTGTACTGCCAAAGCAGTCAGAGGATATGGCCTACACTCTCCACGCTGGCCAGACGGGTTGGAGAGGTCTCTTTGATGTTTATAAGCTTTGTTTAGCTTGAGTTTCCTAAGTCGCCTTTTACGACATCCACGGGAAGATTTGGAGTAGTCCTATTCTTCTCTGCCGGGAACCACACGGTATCGTATAGGTACTCCCAATAATAAAGATAATTTAGAAAACAAGTACTATTCAAACTTTTTTGGCTTAAATACTTGGCAGGTATGACATTTGAAAGTAGAAATGTTAGTGACTTTCATAGAACAATAAATAAAGTTGAACAAACCAAAAACACACTGTTTTACTTTCTTTATGCTCTTTGGGCTCATTAGAAAGCGAGAGGGTGAATTTTTGTTTTTTAAAAACCCGTTTGAATTTTTTCATGGTCTCACTACGTAAAGGCAAAAAGTTGACACGGGTAACGATTATAAGGTCTCAAGGAGTTAAAAATGCGCGTAAAAAGCTCCTGAATGAACAATCCTTGAATGTAGCGTCACCTGTCCAGACTATGCGATCGATGTTCAGCGGCCATATCGACTTTTACTTACTAAAGTTCGGTTCTTAGACAAAACATCATCATAATTATGCATTGCTTTGAAATAATTTTAACTACACAAAGTATTTTGTTTAACTTACGAGGGTACATTAAATCTGTGTGAAGCACAAAGCTAATGTGCTTACATTGACCTTTTGAAGGAATTAACAATCTAAAAATAGATCAAGGATAACATAATACTAAGTAAACATCTATCCCTATTGGACCTGTGGAGAAAAATAAAATGGACTTTCTACGCAAGTTCATATCATAGAAATAAAATATATTGTTCATACTTAGAAAGAATACATATATGTATACCTAACCGTGTGGTTCCTGGCAGAGTGGAATAGGACCACTCCAAGTCTTCCCGTGGATGCCGTAAAAGGCGACTTAGGAAACACAAGCTAAACAAAGCTTACAAACTTCAAAAAGACCTCTCCACCCCGTCTGGCCAGCGTGGAGAGTGTAGGCCAAATCCTCTGACTACTCTGGCTAATATATAGCTGTGGTAGTACAGAGAGGGTCGTGTTCCTGCAGTGGAGACTAAAAAAGACCTGATGGATGGATGGATACCTAATCCTAAAATATGCGGATTTGGGAGGCGTAGATTATAAACATGAAACACGTATATTTAATGGCTTGTATTATGCGTTTATAAAGATAGTAATTTAAAATTAGTCCCTAATTAAAAATTTTAATGCTTATTATCAGTTATGTATGTGCTAAATAAACGGTGATAGTTATATTTTAATTTAACAACTTCATCAATCCAGGTTCAATACACTCGGCCAATTTGAAATCTGTACACCATTTTGTGATTAAGTTTTACGGTCGATGAGAAGCCCCTTAATATTCAAATGTACTCGTTGTTTTCAATTAGAATAATATGAATTATCCTTCTTCTTTAAACGTAATTATAGTGCGTTATACATTTATGGATGGTGAGAATTTGTTTACTTACAGTATCTGATATGAATCAGGTTACGAATTTCATTTTTGATTTAAATTATATTTAGTAAATTTACTTAGTATAGTATTCTTAAGTTAGTTTTATATAAAACTAGTGGCTCTGTGAGCTGTCAGTCAAATTTCGCCCTGCTCGCAAAGCTCTCGTCTAAGTGTTCACCACGCAACTTAAAACATAAAGCTTAGAGACATTTGATAATATAGTATCTATTCCAGTTATGACAATAACTTATTAATTTAAATAAGAAATCTGAAAAACTCGGTCAATAAATAAGATACAATAAATATAACAAAACGTAATCACTGTCCACCTATCTCGGTGGCGCTTAGGTCTTTTGTGCCAAATTTAACCTTAGGAAAAAAACTTGAAACTGAATCGAAAAAATATAATTAAACCGTTAAATGCTTGCAATACAAACAAATCAAACACGACGCGTTTCCTAACTCCAAAGTTTCCTAAGTTTGCGTATATGTACCACCCTACGAGTACCTCATCGTTGCTTATCATCAACATGCAGCCCATCATCAAATAAAAATGTATACCCACCCATAGTTTCATCATGCCACATAGCTAATCCTTCGTACCTAATGTATAAAAAGCGTGGTATTTTTTTTTTTTAGAAAGACCTCATCTACTCTGTAGACGCATGGGTTTCTCTAGCGATTGAAATATTCAAAAATAAAGTTGCAATTGTGGTTGATGGTTGACGGTTAAGTGACTAACACGCCAGCCAGCGACACTGAGGGCACTGGTACACAGGTATTTGTCAGCGGTTCTAGAAACTCCCCAGGAGGGTCAGCATCAGGCAGGCAGCTGGCTCTAAAAACTTTCGCCAAATCATTTCCGAGCAATGCTTTCGTATTAGCGGACAAAGCTGAGAATGTTCAGGTGATGATGATGTGAGTCGATGGTAGTTTGGTGGTGAAAGATAAACAGTACATACCTACCTACTAGGTATTATTATATCCACGGCTATGGGTTCCAATCCTATATATGAAGTCATATATTATTATATAATGCTTTGGTGACAGCAGACGCTTTACAATTAATATCTGTGGAGCTTTTATAATGAATAAGTTTTAATTTTAAAAGCACATAAAATATTAGTTGGTATGATGGTGTGTGAAAATGGTCAAGAACAAATAAAAACTTTAACTTAGGTGAATATTATTGGTTCCTAGGTTTTGATTTTTAAAGTGAAAGATAAATATATTTTGTAAGATTTAAGGATTTTATTAAGGAGCATTACTAGCTATTACATTTCAGAGAGCTGTTTGCTCCGATTACAATTATCGTTTTAAAAAAGAAAATAAACATTCTTAAACGCAAACCTGCGCATGAGTAAACAGTTTCTTTTTTCTAGTTTGCACATTTTTATTACTTTTTTACGCATAAATATTTCTAATGGCGTACAATAAAACTTCCTTCTTGCAGTAGGTAGGTAATTATAAATTCATTTTGCTTATCGTATATCCATTATATCAAACATTTCTTGCGCAATGTTAATAATGGAAACGTTGATTTATATAAATCTAGACTTTCCTTGTTTTCTGCCAGTTAACTACAATCAGTTAAGTCCATCAACGTCTTTTTTAGGGTTCCGTAGTAAACTAGGAACCCTTATAGATTCGCCATGTCTATCTGTCTGTCTGTGGTTTTACTCAGAGACTATAAGTACTAAAAAGCTGAAATTCGGTATGGGTATGTATTTTAATCATGCCAAAAAAGTATAGATAAAAATCTTGAAAAATATTTTTTTTTTAGGGTACCTCCCATACAAGTAAAGGAGTAATATTTTTTTTTCTCTTCTTACTCATCGTGTGGAGTATCGTTAAATAGGTCTCTAAAAATATTGTGAGGTTGAGAACACCATTTTTCAATTTAGGGATCGTTTCCGAAATATTTGGTTTTAAAGTGAAAATTTTTGTTAGAGGTAAGTGTTTCCCCCCCTTTATCTGCGAAACGGTTATATATGGATACGTGAAAAAAATTACAGCAGTAGCATATATACTGAAGTTGAAAGGAAATCTATCAGAGCTACAAACTAAAAAGTTATAGGCAACCAACTTATAAAATGTAAAATTTCATACATTTTCATTGTTACATGTTTTTGGTCGTTAAACTGTGAGGTGCGAGTGTGAACAGTGTGAACTCAAAGTTGTCATTCGCAACTACGGAACCCTAAATTGCGCGTGGCCCGACACGCACTTGGCCGGTTTTTATTGAAACCGAAAGATCTTAACTAACTTTATACGATATAATACTACAAAAAATCTGATATGGAATAACAATTCAGTATTTAGGTATGATTTGTATGAGCGAATCTCATGTTAAAGAGAAAATCTGAGGAGCGCTGGTTTTCAAGATAATAATCGCAATTTAATTAGAAGAAAATGATAAGTTGAAATTAATATGCACTATCGGTTTAATACTAAAATTAGCATAATTTATCAATCAAGTTTTTTTTCCTATAATACACCAACGTTTTTCAGCGGTTGAGAAATTAATTTTAAAGATAATAAAATAATTAATTAATAAGAGCTTTGTTTTTATCTTTAACACTATAGCCCCCCGGTACACGCGTACAGTAAACGGTAGAGAAGACGGTAGAGTACTCTAACTATGCTTCTTACTATACCGGTGTAAACATATGGGCCATATAAGGGTAGGTCAGGTTCGGTTCTTCCACTTTGATCACCTAGGTGATACCACCTGGTTGAACAAAGTAAACTATTTTAGTCCACTTTGTTCACCTCCGAATTTGAGCACCTATGTGATATAACCTGGGTGATCAAAGGCGACTTTTTTAGTGTACTTTGTCCTCCGAGTCATATCACCTGGTTTATTCCACTTTGCTCACCTAGGTTTATGTAAAATATGCCTTTCGTTACAAATAAAATTGCTCTCTCAGTATGCAGTGACTCGCGTACTGTCAGATGGTCGTGGTGAAATTCTTGTAGAAGATCTAGATTTAAAGGATTCTAGCTTACCTACTTTTATAAGAGATTTTGCTCACACGTTATAAACTGATGCTCTTACTTTAAAAGCTTTACGGCTCTAACACGTGTCAAGAAAGTAGGTACTTCAAATTATAATTGAACCTAATGCCGCTAACTTTTTTCAAAACCGGGGCATGTATCCGTTTGAAGCAAGTATCCAGCTTTAATCCTGTATTGAGAAAAATATTTATGCCCACATTCTAATGTTTAATACCCTTACAATTCTGAAAATATATCCCCTAAAAGGTAGGGCAGACTGCGCGCTAATAGGATTCTGTTGGCAACATTCGAATAACGTAGATTCCCTAAAAATAAAACTTCGACCAACTTGGCAACCCCAGCAAAGGTATGACAGCGTGGCCAGTCACTACTGTCCAAGGGTCATCAATTATTGACGGCCAACTGAAAGCTTCCCTTACTAACACATAGATGTATATATGAAATAGATTTGCTAGACGCATACAAAATGAGACCACGCCCCTTTCCAGTTTATACCCGTTACATCCATAAATGATTAGATTTGACGATTAGGATTGTCGATCGCAGGTGATAGTGTTCAATTTGGCTGGAATATTTTCAAACTGGACACATTGAATTGTCTGTGATTACATAGTTTATGAGTATATCGAACGAATTAATAACTGGTGACTTATTTTTATTATTTTTCAAGAAAATATTAACATATAGGTACTCAATTATAATGAATGGGAAAAGTTATTTAAAAGTTCTGCGACTGAGCTTAAAATCTTGATATTTAATTGGGTTCTGATAATAATTAAGGTAAGTATATATTTTTTGGAAAAATTATCCTATTCTCATACAATTTTTTTACATAGTGAGTCTCATCAAGATGGATTAGTGTTTTTTTTACGAAGATAGATCCTTGATTATTATATACAGTGTAATAGTTTATAAGACGTTGTGCCCGGAAAAAACAGACCACAGGAAAATAAAAAAAAAATGTAATTTTTAGTAATAGGTAAAGAGGTACTTTAATTTACCTTTGTGTACAAAGATGTTATGTTCCCACAAAACTTCAGAAGCTTGAATCTAACATGTCACCTAATTTAAACATGCTGGTCGGTTTTGTAATAAAAGATGGATGTCATAAGGAAGAAAAGTACTATCCCTAAGATATTCGCAAGAAGCAAGACGTTACTTAAGAGGGATAAAATGATTATATATACTTAATATAATGGTTATTCAGAGGCTCTACATAACCATGTTTTTTATGCTATAAATACATTATAACAATATAAAATAAATCAATAAAACTTGCATTTTCCTATATTGTACGGAGGTCGTACATGCCATTATGCAGTATGAATTAAAAAGGATCCGTATCCGAACTGACAATCGGCAAACACACTCAACGGCGTCTTAGCGCCCCTACTCGACAACTGATATCCACCCACATAAAACATAATCCCGCTCCCCTCTCTTTGCCCAACACTCTTCATTTGACAGATTGGAATAAATTACTAAAGCTTTTTTATTTAATTTTAGGGCAATACTCATTTTCCGATGTTTATATCTTCCAAGTGTGTTTTTATTATGTTGACTGTCTCTTCGCCCTTGTTTGCACTAGTATATTATTGCCTTACAATACTCGATTTGATGAGCATTGAGCCCTTCGTATAAGGCTTAGGAAGCCGTATTATTACAGTGGATTCTGTGTTTATGCAGTAGCACGTCTATAAATAAGTTGTCAATGGACAGATAAGGCGAGCATCTATGAAAGGTTTGAATAATGGGTTAGAGAATATGAGTGTTTTTAGAAATATTTGCTTTTTCCTGGACAATATTATCATCATCATCATCCGTTTTTGCCCGGTTATGTCCTCAGCTGTGATGTGTCAGAGACTAATAGGGTCCACTACTATGATGACAACATTCATTCTGTGATATGATTATTCCTTCGGTATCTTACATCTACTTCGACACGAAATCTTGCATAATTTTAGTTTCTTTTATGAGTCTATCAGTTTACTTTTTATTACATATTTCCTAATCTCTCTCAATTAACTACGGTGAGATATATAACTTTGTATTGCAGCTACATGAGGGGCACCGAGTTCGCTTCCTAGTGCGGGCAAATACTTGTACCTACTCCATTTTTACAGGTATTGTCCGCGGTTCTGGTGCTTTTACTTCTCATTGGTATCAGGCAGGTGGCTGGCCGTATAAAACTATGCTAAATCACCGTTCATACTGATATAATAGCGGACTCCAAGCTCCGAAGCGTCATAGTTAAAGTTAACACTCTGTCGATTATTAGTAAGTTGTATGAAGTTTGTATAACTTTTTAAAGTTTTTGGGTTTCGTACTGCCAAGTGACATAACGGAACCCATATAGGATCATTCGTAAGTCTGCCGAATTCGTAAGTCATCTATCAAAGTCAATATGCGCTTTATCTAATGGTCAGATTAAGTTTAAATTTAGAATAATTCTAGATTTATAAGACGTAGGGACATTTAAAACGCTAATATTAAATCCTAATTAAAATTAAAAAAGTAATAATTAAGGCTAAAAATAACAATAATTTCAATTAACAATAAACCTATAAATAAAAAACCGGCCAAGTGCGTGTCGGGCCACGCGCAGTATAGGGTTCCGTAGTTGCGAATGACAACTTTGAGTACACACTGTTTACACTCGCACCTCACAGTTTAACGACCAAAAACATCTAACAATAAAGATTGTATGAAATTTTACATTTTCCAGTACATTTTATAAGTTGGTTGCCTATAACTTTTTAGTTTGTACTTAGTACTTAGCTCTGATAGTTTTCCTTTCAACTTCAGTTTATATACTACTGCTGTAATTTTTTTCACGTATCTATATATAACCGTTTAGGAGATAGAGGGGGGGGACACGTACCTCTAACAAAAATTTGCACTTTAAAACCAAATATTTCGGAAACGGATCCCTAAATCGAAAAATGGTGTTCTCAACCTCACAATATTTTTCAAAGACCTTTTTAACGATACCCCACAAGATGGGTAAGTAGAGAAAAAAAAATGACTCCCCCACTTTACTTGTATGGGAGCTACCCAAAAAAAAATTTTTTTTCAAGATTTTTTTCTACGACTTTTTTACCATGATTAATATACATACTCATACCAAATTACAGCTTTCTAGTACTTATGGTCTCTGAGTAAAACCGCGGACGGACAGACAGACAGACAGACAGACAGACAGACAGACAGACAGACAGACAGACAGACATGGCGAAACTATAAGGGTTCCTAGTTTACTACGGAACCCTAAAAATGTCCCGCACATCACTGCCCTGCGGAAGTGTTCACAGAAGGCTGGCAGCATTGCCACGTTGTATGGCAATGCTTATTCTTTGTGCAAAGAAATTGCCAGCCCTCTAGTCATTGGACAAATCATTTGAATAATAATAATAATCATTTTGTCAATCATTGGTCATTCATAAGACTGACTTATTGGATTAATTATAAAAAATATTTTTGATGCACTTTTTGAGGTCCAAAAACCATTTTAAAGAAAAAGTTTTCCAATCTGTACCGTGTGACATCTTAAATGAAAAAGCTGTCGCAGGGAATTTAAATATCGTTTTAAAATAATTAATTTAAATATAGACAATAATTGACCATTGGGTAATAGTCAATTATTGTCTATATAAAATATTTCAGCTAAGCCATCACCACCGAAATATTTTACTGTCTTAATATTACTAGAAAACCTAATAAAAAATAATGGCTTAATTAATTAGTGGTACGAATTAGGGTCCAAATCAGAACATTTTATTCATTGTACGGAACCCTCACCACGTGAGTTCGACTGGCACTAGACCGGTTTTATTTCAGAAAGCTTAGTTTATAAAATCTAATTGGTTATTACTTTCTCCTTTCTAGAAATAAAGGTATATAGTTAAATGACCTTCCTTCAAATTTATGAAAATACTTGGTTGAAAGCCTTGTTATTTTAATAAGACATCAAATATATTTTAACGCTTTATGGAAATTTGCTCAAAGATTTTTTGGAACATTAACGTACCAAGAAAACTGACTAACCGGAGTCAGAAAAGTTCAAATATATTGATGATAATTGTACGATTACAAAAACTATGGCAATCATGGCAATAATAATGCATTTGTATTAAGAAGATAGACTACCTGTTAATTTTCATACAAAAAGCGATAACGATTCCCGCCCCTTAAACATAGTCCAATTTCAATATTTTTTTTTACCAATTGTTGATAAATTGGAGAAGTAGGGCTGTACGTTTAGGTTTTTTTTATTTTAATGTAAGCTTTTAATATTTTTAGGGATAAAATTTTATTTTGTCAACTTTAGGTTTTCAATTTCACTACATATTTTTTTACATATGAAATCAGTCACGGTAAATAAATGGTCACAAATTGGAGATATATATTTTCTATATATCTATTAACAGGTTACTCATTTTCGGCGCAAAAAACATTACGGCTATGTTATACTTATATATATATTTTACACAAATAAATACAAAACAAACCGATGTAAAAGGTGTACTTACATAATACTTGCCTTATTTTCGAACGTTCCTCTCCTGATCATATTGGGCCACTTTCCCCACGGATCTAGGTAGAAATGTAAAAAAAATATTTATTCGAACGAAATATATCGCTCACCTTAATGATAAAAGTGCATATACATACATAGCATAATGTAAATCGTTAGTGGTTTTCTTTATCTGTGTTATTACTAATTACAACAGCACACGCGAGCTCTAACGCTAATCTACAGACAGAGAGCGATGTATATATTCGTCTCTATTACACTAACTATCTGAATGATATTCAACCAAAGAACTTTTGTATTCAACATAGAAAGACGATTTTTTTAATCTATGATACACAATAAGGTTGCGACAACAAGTCACTTCTGACAGTTCTTTTATTATCGAAGCCGTAGTTAAATGTTCGAAAACATTGTTTCACGCGTTGTTATAACAATTTTGTTAAAAATGGCAGAGAAAATTAATATTATTCATGTCAAAGAACATCACCGTTTAAATAAAATTACCGCATATTAAACGTCTGACGAGAAACCTGAAAAATGGCATCTTATTGAAGCCGAAGTGTAAAATGCTAATGATAGATATGAGAAATAATAACTGTAAATAAAGATGGATGACAGCATTATGTTTGTCTTAGAGGAAGTTAGAAACCTGAGTTATGTGATTTATAGAATAGCAAATTACTAACTCTCCATGATTATTAATAATATTAAATGTACAAGATTCATTGGGAAGGACTGTCCGTAACGTCTGCTTTTTTGGTTGGATCATAATCATGAATTTATAAAAAATAATCTTCTTCACCTTGGATGTTTACCTAAAAATATTTCTGTTATAAATATAGTAACTTTGAGTTAGTATCCCATTCACAACACAAGTCTCAAACTTACTTTGGGGCTAGCTCAATCTGTTTGATTTGTCCATATGTCTTTTTTTATTTACCTTATCCGTATCATTCAAAGTGCGATTAGCACAACTTATTAGTGTCACCTATTTTTCTCTATCAGGGACTGTTTTTATTTCTCTTCCTTTCCATACTTTCTTCTATACGGCATCCATTTCTTTTAAAGTTCTCCTTAGCCTCTGGTTAAAAATCTTCCGACTATGTGAATTAAGAAATAAATCAGAGGCCAAGGAAAGCTTACATTCCTTTTAAAATTCACATCACATGACCATACCAACTTAACCTATAGCTATTCAACTTTTCGGTCACTGGTGCAAGTCTTATACTTCCTAAGATGTTACTTGGACTCATTTCATCATCATAAGGTCTCTTTCAAGACTCCACTGCAGTACCACGACCCTCTCTGTTCTACCAGAGCCATATATTTGCCTAAGCAGTCAGAGGAGTTAGCCTACACTCTCCACGATGGCCAGACGGGTTGGAGAGGTCTCTTTGATGTTTATAAGTTTTTTAGCTTGTGTTTTCTAAATCACCTTTAACGACATCCACGGGTAGCCTTGGTGTGGTCCTTTTCTACTCTGCCGGGACGAGAACCACACTGCAAAACCTCTATAAAAATATAAATTACATACTGCATATTTCCTATCTCACCTACCTAAGACTTCGACAGCATATCAAACTATTATCACATACTCGTCACACACCCGTTAAATATATAGATAAGGGAACTCCATAGATATAGCATTTGTTTGAACGGCCCGACCAATGGTACCGCGTTAGATAAAGCTGTTCCGATATTAATGGCAGCCATGTAATGTTGCACTCAAACTGACATCAAAATATCAAATACTTTGCCGAAATTAATTAAAAGGTGTTGACGACTGTTCTGGTGTGACTGAACAGTGGTTCCCGGCAGAGTCGAATTGGACCACTCCAAGTCTTGATGTGGATGTCGTAGAAGGCGACATAGAAAAACCAGGCTAAATAAAGCTTATAAACATCAAACAGACCTCTGCCTGCAACCACAAATTATTTACTTCTTGCCACCTAAGCTTGCTCATATTGCATTCCCAACGAAGTTGTGCGTTGGAGCTCAGAGATATAGAGTTTTGTATTAATTTGTAAAATACTTTGGTAAATTACCAGCGGTTCCTAATTCTTATCGAATAAATTTTTTATTCATTAGATAGTTACCTCAAAAGATATGAAGAGTGGTCGTAGTGCAAGCCTGTAATCACGGTGACGGTTATTGAAATTTCTTTAATGAAATCGAGTAATTTGCTTGAAATTTCCTTTTAGAAACCCTTAAAATAATTTGATATAATTAAAAATTTCACTTTTTGCCCCACTAACTACGCAAATATAAAATCAAAAGGCTATTTAATAACATGAAGAGGATAAAATGAACAATTTAAGAGGCCTTTGTCGACTTTCCGCTCTGTTTAAAGAAAACAAGTTGGGCCACTCCAATGACTCTTCGAGTTTTGAGTGGGGTTGTGTGTGCTCAGTAACTTATGCTATTATTTCTAAGTCAACCTTCCCCGTGTTTGACCAAATCTGTTTACGTCCCTTTGCCAGGCTCTTTAATCTTTTGCCGACCAATCTACGTCTGTATTTATTAAATAAATATCTCGTATTTGTAATATAGAGTGTGTTGTTCTAATACTACCAATGCATCGCTTCAGAATTTTTCCCCATGCGTGCTCTTTAGTACGGGCAATAGATAAATCACTAATAGAATATTTACTCGTAAAGAAACTAACAGACAAGTAGGAACGCACTCAATTCAAATTAATCAACATTTTCAAATATTATTCATAGTCACCAATGAGGTCTGCAATCGTAACATTAATAATATCGGACACGCGATCATCAATCTCAAGATTAAGGTATTTATATAAAATCAGCACGCAATGATGAGTGTCTAAACAAGACATTAACTATTAAATGATAAACGACCATGCACTCATTTGATTAACTGAGCGTTAATTTTTACTGACTCCATCTCTCGAGTTCACTCTTTGTCATTAGTTATACTAATTGTATCCGCGAAGTAATTTGACACCCGCCGATGGGCGCTTCACAAAGATGCTCAAATTAACGAATGTCCCAGATATTATCTTACACCGCCCTAGAAATTGGATTAATTTGCATTTTGTTCAAAAATAAACAAGTAAAGAAAGCGTTCCACTTGCGTTGTCGTGTGCGATGCTCTCAAATCGACCATACAACAATCTTTTAACAGTAAATTAGGCGTAATGGCGGGGCCATAAAAGCCAATGCGGTTGCACTTTGAGGAGGGCTCTGTCGGCGAACTTCTTAATTTGAGGAGCTGATTTCGTGCTGACGTTAAAATAATTATTAAGTAAGCAGGCAGGTGACACCAAATGCAGCTGCGGGCTTATCTAGTGTCCATATATGTAAAGGTCTTATCGATTGTGGTCATGACAGGTAAGTGCGTGCTGAGTGGATGAGTTCTGACGTAGTAATTTGTATTTGCAGTTGCTCGTGGGCAACAGCGGGGCGGGCACGGGCGGAGCGGCGACCTCTCCGGACGGCGGGTCCAGCTCAGCCCCCCCGCTCTCTCCGGGAGGGTCGGCGGTGGCCGGAGGTGCCTTATCTCCCGGTGCGGGCAGCCACGCGAGTACTCCAGCCGCTTCCTGCTGCGACACCCCCCGTCCTATCATCACGGATCCCGTCTCCGGCCAGACTGTCTGCTCGTGCCAGTACGACGGCGCAAGACTCGCCCTTTCATCTTATCCGAGGCTGTCGAGTGCGGCTGTCGGAGTTTATGGAACACCCTACCCTTCAACAGACCAGAATCCATATCCTAGCATCGGTGTCGACAGTTCGGCGTTCTACTCACCTTTGGTATGTTTCTTTCACTTTCTTTTATTCATATAGTACTTCTTCTTATGTTTATCTAGGGACAAGAACTAATAGTGTATATGTAGCGAAACCTGGAAAAGTTATCGGGACTTTTAAATGAAATGAAAATACATAGATTTTCTTTTTGTTCTAGCAGACTGCAAATTGGTACCAATAGGTCGTTTGCCGTATACGAGGCAAGGTTTATCGCTCTCGGATACGTGTTTGGCTTTTCTGGCGTAGCGTGCCAGCGTCGAACCGGTCCGGGCGCGCTCGCCCAGAAAACCACCGACACCTCGCGGGGCCCGCGCCGCCGCCCTGTCACGAAACATTAATATTTAAACTCAAAAGCCAACCGCTATTATTATCCCAATTACGATTAACTCTCAACCCTGTGTCTTTACCTCGCAGTGACACCGAATTTCTCGTCTCTGGACGATATGTTAAATCATGACGGCTCTATATTATCATAAAAAATATGAAACATATCCAATTTGCGGTCGGTGACGCGGTGGAGTGCTCTGGTTTAACACCTTGTCTGGGCATAGGGGACAAATGGGCGGTCGTAGTGTGCGCCGCTCGTAATCCCTATAAGGGACTAGAGCCGCGAAAGAATCGATTGTCCGGTCTCAACTGCAAACGAGGGCACTATAACTATAACTTTTTATAGGAATCGCCATTGTGAAATCTGTCTTTGAGGATAAAGCCAGTTCATTTTCCGGATATTTTACTATGTTATTGGGACTTTAACGTTTTCCTGCCGAGCACATGTGAAATCCGTTAAGCCCAGAAAATCCTATTGAACGTGTGATGATCCTTTTTTGTCAAGTATTTAAGCGGGATTTCCTCCCTTTAATCTTGAAGTAGTGAAGTGCTCATAACGGGCCCGAGTTTTCCTGGCAGGCGCTCGCCTCGCTTATTACCTTTATTCTTTGTTTTAGTGCCTTTGGTCGTGGTTTACATATTATTATGATTGCGCATGCGTTCCGTCTTAATTTATAGATTGCAGAAGAGATAAGTAAGCCGCGAATCGTTCCGGACGTTTTTATGAAAATATGAGTTCAGTCAACTTTTCGTAATTATATTATCATGTGGCAATGGCAACGCGCACCGGTAATTGTGGATGCATCCTAAAGCGGCGACAGTTAGATCTCTATCTGTCATTGTATTTAACGAGCTCGCCGGTACCTACTGTGACCTGTGCATGTTTAATAACAGGTGTTTAAATGTATGTATGGTGTCATTGTGTGCCCTGTGCTCATACCTAACTCACGACAAGCCAGGCCGGTTTCGTGCAAGCGACAATTTAGCGAACAATGACGATGCTCCGCCACGAATACACTCGTGCTGTTTCTGGCTATGTGAGGAGGTCCACGTGTTGTAAACGGATCTCTGTTGTGATTGTAATAAGGTTTATTTAGGAGCGTGTGCGTGGTTAAGGTTGAAGGAGAAAATATTCAACTGCCATTTTTGTAGACTGGCGACGCCGGTGGCGCCGTCCTGTTGAGTTGTGACTTACTAACAATGCACGCAGCGCCATCTTTTATCTATTGTGCGCTTTTGATAATCAATAAAAAAGGGTTGGTTTGTGTAGTCGCTTGTAGTGCAGTCGAGCCGCGCTCATATTTTTAACGACGCATTAGCGCTGACATTTCAACGGTTAACAGGTTTCTTTGATTAACACTTCATACGAATTGCTACTTTAGGACCTGCAGTACACACGTTGCGTTCTTTAATGTGACTAGTACAGATTAAGTAACATCATACCTGCCTACTTTTATGATGTAGCTTTTGTCCGTGGATTTTCAATGCGTGTTTTTATAATACCTAATGTCCTGGAGAACCAACTGGGAAATATTATACAAGTGCTGTAAATCTGTAACATTGCTATAATTTTGAACGGACCTATACTGATTATACTAAATTAAATTTCTAATGCTGGTTTGGGGCCATTAATGGTACTTCACAATGGTACAATTAGTACGGCGGCGGAAAAAAAAAACATAGAATATACCAGCTGCTTTTCTTCGCGCGTTCTAAAAGCCGGTCAAGGGATTGGGCTAAGGAATCTCGTCAATAAGCGATGCGGTTAGCAACCCATCACTATTTTGATTCCGCTGTCCAAAATAACTCCCACTAACACGCTAAGCGTGGCCTTTAGGTTTTATGACCTTGGGCTCTGTCTACCCCGCAAGGGATAAAGACGTGATATGTATGTAAATTTTGAAGTGTATTGAATTTTGAAGTGACCATCAATATAATGTACACTATAGTTGCCAAAAATTAGAAAATAGGCCTGTATACTTTATGCAAAAAGAATGGCAACAAGGTATGTCTTGTAATACATAGGTAATACATACAAACATTGTGTTTCGGTGTAGCTTATCTTTGTTGCTCATTTTTACAAGTTTTACAACCAATATTTCCAGTGACTGAACTGAATGTAAATTGTTTTAGATAACATAATGTTATGTGTAATTCGGTATTTAAATAGTCATTATTTCGCTGAAACCTTAAATATTACTCAATTCCAGATACATTAATACATATTATGATACATTCTTAGACTAGATCATTATTTAAAAAGCATTTGAATATTCATAATTGACATTAATGTTAGTCGTGTAAAATGTTTTCTCTCTGATAAAGTTATATAAAAAAACTTAACTATTGAGACAAACCATGGTGATATAAGTACTACTTAAAAGACTCAATTTGTACCTAAGTCTATTTCATTGTTGCCTCCTATAACCTAAACAGCTTGACCGATTTTAAAGTGTGTGGTGTCATTAAGTAGATTGCCGTGTGGTTTCCGACAGAGTAGCAAGGACCACTCCAAGTCTTCCCGTGAATGTCGTAGCAGGCGACTTAGGAAACACAAGCTAAACAAAGCTCAGAATGGGTCGTGCTCAGTGGAGTCCAAAAAAGGATCTGATGATTATAAAAAAATTACACTACACGAAGGTAATAAAATAAAAATTGGATATCATCATTATCATCAGTCTATACTCGTCCTCTGCTGGACATAGGCAATAATTGGACAACTATTCAATATCGGCAAACAACGAAAAAAGTGTTAAGGATGCGTTTTCCATTTCAAATTCGTAGGCTCATCATACGACATATCTATGTAATTCCAACTAATATTATAAATGCGAAAGCGAGTTTGTTTGTTTGTTACGCTTTCACGCCCTTTCTACTGAACCGATCATCATGAAATTTTGAATACAGGTCACAATTCAAAATAATGGTGATGTGTGGTCTTGTAAGCTTAAACTTTCGAAACAAAAATTGCGAATTCAAACTATGTAATGCAACCACCCTCGAGACAAGACCTGTCTCGTCAACATTCCCACTAACAGCGCTCAGCATCCGTCAGGTTATGCTACCTTCTAACTCAGCATTGATAGCAGACACAATAATAAAAACTAGCTAAGTGCGATTCGGATTCGCGGAATCGCAACTGCATAGGAGAATCTTTTCGTGTGCGAATCTAGTACCACATACCAACAATATTTAAATAAAATATAAGTAAAACAAAAACTTTTTATAAGGCCCTTCTCATTTTATTTAATTTTTACCCTCTGCTCCACCCAGAAAGAGTGATTTTTATTTTGAAGTGTGAGGTGTCACTACATTTGCATTATTTTCCGGAGTATCATAGGTAATGTAAAGCCAGCAAAAAATATATATGCCGGACATATAAACATATTATATTTTGTTTAAAATTACGCAACTTATTAAACTCGTAGTTTGCTATAGAGGCAATTAGAAGTATGTACAATCAGTGCAAATTTCAATTCCATCCTCCACCTATTACGGTATTATAGATAAATGGACAGCAAGGCTCGTAAAGGCGGCTCCCATTGGCACCCTTTGGGAACGGAACTCTAAAAACAAAAGATAGCTTACTCATGCAGCATTAATGACATACAGTTTAATCTTCAACAAACTGCTGGCAAATCATGAATGTCGGTTATAAAATCTGTCGTCAATTGGACGCTAACATGTGCATCGCACTCAAATGTTTATTGCGAACGGAAATCTTATGAACTCAGCCCTATACTGCATTAAAGACCAATGATGGACATATGACGACGGCGTCCCAAATTAATTTCTCGCACATATTTGTCATATCAATATGAGTTAGTAGTGCTTACCTTTAAGGGCTTTTGCCATCTTTAATGTCGTTTATCGAAGTAGTAGTGTTGTTCTTTTATTAAAACAAACTGAAATTTTATGTACTCAGTCCTAAATCTATTTAAATATGTACTTAAATAGTAAATATATTACGCCAGCGCAATAAATAAATGTCTCGCACATTTTTGGAATAACCATATGAATTAGTAATACTTTGACCTTTCAGGAGTTTTGGCTTCTTTAACGATGTCTAGTTTATTGGGGTAGTATAGTGTCGTATTTTTTAAGCAAACAGAAATCTTATTAACTCAGCCCTATATTGCATTAAGGACCAATGATGGACATATGACGACGGCGTCCCAAATTAATTTCTCGCACATATTTGTCATATCAATATGAGTTAGTAGTGCTTACCTTTAAGGGCTTTTGCCATCTTTAATGTCGTTTATCGAAGTAGTAGTGTTGTTCTTTTATTAAAACAAACTGAAATTTTATGTACTCAGTCCTAAATCTATTTAAATATGTACTTAAATAGTAAATATATTACGCCAGCGCAATAAATAAATGTCTCGCACATTTTTGGAATAACCATATGAATTAGTAATACTTTGACCTTTCAGGAGTTTTGGCTTCTTTAACGATGTCTAGTTTATTGGGGTAGTATAGTGTCGTATTTTTTAAGCAAACAGAAATCTTATTAACTCAGCCTTATATTGCATTAAGGACCAATGATGGACATATGACGACGGCGTCCCAAATTAATTTCTCGCACATATTTGTTATATCAATATGAGTTAGCAGTACTTTGACCTTTAAGGGCTTTTGACGTGTGTGACATTACATATTTAGTTTATCGTGGTAGAGTTTTTGTAGGAGTTTTTGGTGGGAAGTCAAGGGGTTCAGTTGTCGTTTGCCTTATACAATTTTGTAAATTGATTTAAGTGGACTTTATAATATGAAATTGGTGTAGTTTGGTGTTATAAATGCTCGTGCTCGAGAACAATTTGTGAAATAGTTAAAGTAGACTGTTAAATGGACTCGTATAGATTTGTCGCCAAAATCTCCCACGAGGCTGCCAAAGAACATACGCCATCTTTGATGCCACATACCGTACACCACCGATACTTAGTATCTCATTATACTGGACATTAGCAGAATCACAGAAATCTCGGTGGAAGCCATAATTAAAAAAGAAAGAAAGAAAAGAAAAAGAGTTTTTGTATTTTTTTAAGCGAACATAAATCTTATAAACTCTGCCCTATATTGCATAAAAGACCAATGATGGACATATGACGACGGCGTCCTTAATTAATTTTTGGCACATATTTGTCATATCAATTTGAATTAGTGATACTTTGACATTTATGGGCTTTTGGTTTCTTTAACATTGTTAAGTTTACCGTGGGAGTAGTTTAGTATTTTTTTAAGTGAGCAAAAATCTTATGAACTCAGCTCTATACTGCATTAATGTACCAATGATGAACAAAGACAACGTCGGCGTCGTAAATTAATTTCTCGCTCATATTTGTCATCATCATCATCAGGTCCTTTTTAGTCTCCACTGCTGGAGCATGACCCTCTCTATACTACCAGGGCCATATATTAGCCAAAGTAGTCAGAGGATTTGGACTACACTCCCCACGCTGGCCAGACGGGTTGGAGAGGTCTCTTTGATGTTTATAAGCTTTATTTAGCTTGTGTTTCTTATGTCGCCTTCTACGACATCCACGGGAAGACCTGGAGTGGTGAGAGTGAGTATTCTACTCTGCCGGGAACCACACGGTCATCATCATCATCAGGTATTTTTTTAGTATTCACTGCAGGAGCACGACGCTCTTTGTACTGCCAGAGACATATTTAAATCAGAGCAATCAGAGGATTTAGTCTACACTCTCCACGCTGGCCAGAAGGTTGGAGAGGTCTCTTTGATGCTTATAAGATTTGTTTAGCTTGTGTTTCCTAAGTCTCAAGTAAATATTTCTATAACATCCACGGGAAGACTTGGAGTGGTCCTATTCTACTTTGCTAGGAACCACACGGATTTTTATTGAGAAGAGTAGGTATACTTTGCTTCCAAGTATGTCCCTTTTAAGTTTCATCAAAATTGGTTCTGTAATGTGGTTAAGGTCAGTTTTTTGTCTTAAAGATTATTAAGTTATACTTTATATGATGTATGTGATAGTAAATGGAATGCCTGGCCTGAGTGTACTGTGAGTGACTTCCATGTAGATAAGCTTTGATGATTTATCATTAGCATTATATTCAGTAATAGTAACAAAACATGTCACAAGTGTAAACTTATGTAAGTACCTATTTTAATTATTTCTTTCATTAGTAACTGTTTATCTTCCTAGGCTTTAGTCACAAATATTTAATGGTCTTGTGATAAAAAAGTAATCAAAGAGAGAATTTAATTACGACTGTTTACGAATGTAATTGCAAAATAAGTAAAACATCAATTAGATAGTGAGTTTGTTGAATGAAATCGCAAAAAAGGATAATATCAAACAATAGTAATTTTGTAATTCCATTTCATTTCGTGTTTCAAGAATTTTAAACGAAACGAGAAAAAAGTGAATACAATCGCGCACGAAACTTTAGTCATTTCATTATCACGACGGAATTAAAAGACGGATAAGCGAGGGAAGAAACCGACGGTTGCGACTATAAAAACGTAACAAAACGTCGATTTAAATACATCACTAATCTTAAGTCAAAGAGAATAAGTTTTGGAGAGGCCAGATTCAATTACAGGGGCGTCCGAGGAGGACAGTGCGATGCGCAAGAGGTTGGGTAGAGCGAGACGAAAAAAATAAATAAAAGTGGAGAGAAATCAGGCGAATTGAGAATAGCCATTAAGGTGTTAATGAGGGCCTTATTAAGCCGTCTACTCCCCGTGGGTGGTCGCAACCGGCTTGTTCATTAATCACAGATTAAGTTCCGACCTAATTATCAAATCTGTATCGATGCAACAATAGCCCGCGGTTTTCGATACCTTATCTCGCGCTTTGTTCACAAGTGAGGAAGGGCAATAAATTGTGCTTCTCTAATGTAATTAGTATATCTTGACCGTCAGATTAAAGTGATATTAATCATCTTGTTAGTAAGCTGCTTTATCATCATCTGCATCCGAACGTATTTATGATAACCCGGTTGCATCCACAGCGGTAATGCTTCAAAGCTGAGGGTCCGCCACTATCCTAGGTGATACATATATACATAATAATTATCACGTCTTTAACCCTCGCGGGGTAGACAGAGCCCAGAGCCATAAGACTAAAAGGCCACGTTTTGCGTGTTAGTGGGCGTTAAGGTGGAAAGTGGAATCAAAATAGTGATGGGTTGCTACCCGCATCGCCAGTTGGCGTTATTCTTTAGATTTTTGCCCTATCTCTTCTCTTCAATCTAAGCATAAGTATACAATTTGTACCAAAATTTGTATGGGTTATTTAACATCTGTTTTTTAGACAGAACGACAGCCGTCTAACCTCCATGACCCAAAAGATAGACCAGAGCGATAGCGTTCGGGATCGTACCTATATCGAAGAACGGAAGTATCTTTATTTTAGGATAATCAGGTGATTCATCTACAAGTCTTGTTTTTAGTCTCCACTACTGGAGCACGACTCTCTGTACTACCAGAGGCGTATATTAGCCAGAGCAGTCTCAGGATTTTAGCCTATACTCTCCACGCTGGCCAGACAGGTTGGAGAAGTCTCTTTAATGTTTATAAGCTATGTTTAGCTTGTGTTTCCTAAGTCGCCTTCTACAACATCCACGGGAAAACTTGGAGTGGTCCTATTTTACTCTGCCGGGGACCACACGGCGATTAGGTGATTAAAGCCTGTAATATCCTAACTATACTGGAAACAACTCTCAACTACTATGTTTCATCTGTATGGATTACAAGGTAAACGCCTTGAACACGGAAGCAGTCAATCAGTTAATATTAAACTAATTATCCAACTATATTTTTTTTTTCGTTATTAAATAACTTGAGTAAGTATGTGAGAAGATAAATTTGAGGAAAACTAAGGAAAATCTTTATCGATTTCATCAATCAATATTTTATAAAAGCATAAAACGAAGTATTGTGTATTCATCTATGGTATCATATGGGTAACTGTGCTGCAAATTTTCAATACAATAACATAAATTTATGTTACATTTATTAAGAGCCACCTCTGTTTGATCTAGCTGAAACAAGACATTATTAACAGATCAGAAGCTCTCTATAAAATAAAATCATAATATAACAGTATGTGCCAAACATAAACAGTATTCTGTTAAAGTCATCAATGTGACGACCGGTGTCTCAATACTAGCTTAATAAAATACTAAACGACAACATAAAATCTCTAGAGGGCTATTCACTAAATAGCAACAAGCACTGGCCAGCCAGACGAGGTAGTTACTAGAATATGCGTATGATATTTACAGCAGCATCGGTAACTAAATAAATATTTACGTTTCTCAAAATATTTTAGTCACTCATCATCATCATTTCGTGTAGGTGACACGGTCAGTTGACCATGCATACCCTGGTGTCAGAGTTCTTCGGAACCGCCTCTCGGCCTCTGACGTGGTTCCTTTAACGACTACCAGATGGCAGCCGGGACCAACGGCTTAACGTGCCTTCCGTAGCACGGAATCATCTTTCTTATCAGACAATGCCTGCAATGTCCTAACCAAACTGGAAACAACTTAACAAAGTATGCTTCCCGTGCGAATCGAACCCACGACCCCCGGGTCAACAAGGCGAACGCCTTAACCACTGGACCACGGAGGCAGTTATCACTAAATATGATTTCTGTCTGTGAACGATTTGCACTGAAGTTAAATCCGGAAACTATTTAACATACAGATCTCTAAAGCAATAAACACTCAATATCTATGTATGCCATATTTTATGGATCAATCGGGATCGTAAAAGCAGTTATGGTTTTAAACGCTTTTAACACTAGTTTGACGTTGAAATAGCTACGAAGGCAACATTGAAAATTCATAGAAAATCAAACACTGAATAAACTAACATGTTATTAGTTTTATCAAATGTATTCAAAATAGGGTCATTCATATCAAAAGCTGTGTGGTTCCCGGCAGAGTAGAATAGAACCACTCCAAGTCTTCCCGTGGATGTCGTAGAAGGCGACTTAAGAAGCATGAGCTAAACAAAGCTTATAAACATCAAACAGACCTTTTCAACCCGTCTGGCCAGCGTGGAGAGTGTGAGCCAAATCCTCTGACTGCCCTGGCTAATTATGGCTCTGGTAGTATAGAGAAGGTCATGCTCCTGCAGTGTAGACTAAAACAGACCTGATGATGATAACATCAATACATCGCTGTGTACGATGGAAACACTGAGGGAATTTCTTTGTCAACTTGTTCCTACTCGTTCTTTTAGGTCTCTTCGGGTGCCTTTTGAAATGCAACCACTGCTACCTCGTCGTCCGTAAAGCGTTTTCCTCGAAGATTTCCTTTTATTTTCGGGAGACAATAAAAATCTTTAGTCCCATTAATTTCAAGTCTGTCTGATCCGCGTTACATCGCCTAATAGTCGATCATTTGCTTGATGGTGAGCAACGAGGCGTTGTCGAGGTGAAGGAAGATCCTATTGGAAGGTCGTTTCTCCCGAATTTTTCCCCAAGACAAGTGGCAAACAATTGTTGGTGTACCATTCTGCTGTTACTATTTTTCTATGCCCTGATGAAACCACTAAGAAAAATAATTTCTCCACTCGACCTTAGGGGTCTTTTCGACGCCTTTTGAGACGCAACCACTGCTACCTCGTCATCCGTAAAACATTTACCTCGAAGTTTTCCTTTTATTTTTGGAGATAATAAAAATCTCTAGTCCCATTATTATTCCAAGATTGTCTGATCCGCGTCACGTCGCCAAATAGTTGATCATTTGCTTGATTGTGAGCAACGAGGCGTCGTCGTGTTGATGGAGGATCCTACTGCGGTCGTTTCCCCCGAACTTTTTACAAAACAAGCGGCAAACGATGATATACCACTCTTTGTAGGACTACGTTGAAACTCATCAAACCAGTTGTAAACAGTAGCACGAGTTGGTGCCGTGAGAGACCAATCGAAGTTTAAGTGAAGTCCATCATAACTTTCTTGTTTACTTAAATGACATCGAAAGTTTAAAATAATTGTAAAAAAAAATCTCGCGTTAAATTCATGCTGACATGACACAGAAATTTTTCAATTTGCCACCAAATTGTGAAACAAATGTTAAATTAATTAAAAAAAAATCTTATTGTCGAATAATATTGATTGCTAAAAAATTTAAGTAGGAACAGAGTCTATTTTACTCACGCAAGAGTGTAAGGATTCTAAAAATATTATCAAACTTACATACAAACGTACATATACTCATAAATCAATACACTCCTTTTTTGGCAGTCGTATAAAAGAAAGAAAAAAGTTTTCATAGTTTCACACCAACTTACGCTGGTAAGATTAATATATGTTAAGAAAAAAATTATATTGTAATAAAAACATATATAATTGTAAGAAACTAT
Organism: Rhodophaea formosa; assembly: GCA_963082605.1. Taxonomy (NCBI): domain Eukaryota; kingdom Metazoa; phylum Arthropoda; class Insecta; order Lepidoptera; family Pyralidae; genus Rhodophaea; species Rhodophaea formosa. The sequence continues at coordinate 11,991,723 of OY720203.1, read as the reverse complement.
TGCAAAGGATGTTGTCACAAAATTATTTTTTTATAAAGGGCCTCAGGGTGGGCTATTCTCTAACCATTGCGGGAGATTTATTTTTATCTCGCACAGGAATGACCCATCATTCGTGCATCAATAAATTACTTCGGGGCGACCTTGCTACACAAATAATGAGACACTTTTTTCTTTTTAATAAGATAAAGTTTAAACAGGAAACGAGTATAGAGCTTTACGTTTTCTTATCTTAAAATAAAAACTGCTTTTGAATACGATTTTACTTATTAAGATCATAGATATTGTTTTAAGATAGACAATGAGCGAATGGGGACAGGAAGAAACCTGGTTGGTATGCTAAAAAAACCAGTGATATTTTATATAAAAATGCTTTTATCATTAATTGAGTAAGTACCTATATATGTATGAAAACTTATGTGTCTGATGAGGAAAATTAGTTTCTATCAAGGTAAGTCGCACGTCAACCCAAAAAGGTAGACGGATAAAAAATAGATTAATTACGTTATTTTTTTTATTATTATTGCGTGATACTAGACACTTGAACTGAATAAAATTTATTCTATAATTAAAACATGTATATTTTTCCTAATATTCCGATATCCTGTTGTTTTTACATTTTTATAATACATTATGCAGGACACGCGTGTAATAATTATGCAACATCGCGAAGACATCAGCAGCACTAAATTACTGTGAATGTCACTATACTCATAACCTACTAGAGTGAAAAACAAACCAATAATTTGTACAATTGACAGCACTAAGCCTTCGTATAACGTGCCAAACAGAATAGGCTCAGAGCGGCGAATGTGGCCGCTACAAACACCGCTCCATCCATTGATTAACGGATTATCAGCCACCATTTTAATAACATTCGCACTATGACCGCATGTGCACGATAAACCGACACATGTCGACATGTGTCATTTTGCCCCAGCATGTTTGTCCAAATGCTGGCCGCCATTGCTCCACACCACGATATCGCTGGCGAAACGTGGGTGGGCTTATCTCTAGGTACATCAGCGATTTATGTCAAATGCGTTATACTCTGATTACCTATGTGACAACCGATAAAATGATGTAAAGAGCCGCCTCGCCGTGATTGACATCAGCCGTGTTTACACAGCGATATCCTGACGGTCTTCTATATCGGCCTTATCTACCGCAACGCTTTCCAACCAAGATGGTTGAATTAACGCCTAAAATACCATACCTCTTCCACATCATTGATAACATTTTTACACCCAGCAATACAATATAATACCGCTCTACTATTTCATCACGATCAACAGTTTATTCATGTCATTTGGAACGATTTTTGCACATCGTTTGCTCATTTTCTATCGCCATCAAATCACAATAACTTTGAGAGAATACATAAAAACGTCACAGCCTAGAAAACATCAAAACGAGCCGGCTACTTGCACGAGATTTACAGTTTAAAAACAAAGATCCAACTGGGCTAACGACGCATAAATAACAAAGTTTTCCACTTCCGCACTAAGTGGAAGCGCCGTCACCTGTGTCATCTGTCGCTGGCCGTTTAGCATTCATAATCATTTACAAACAATAGGTCGGGCAGCCGCAACCCTAATCTCACCTCGGACGCGTTAATTGCTCCACAAATATACTCGTCTTCGCAGTAAGCGTTCACTCGCCGACTTTAATGAGTGAGCAAACAGCGCGCGGCTGACCGCGGCCGCAGCGCCCGCCCATAAATCTTCGGCTTTTCCCGATTTCCCCGGACTCGGACTCCCGCCGCGCCTGGCCCTCCGTCCACTCGCACTCTTATAAATTACCTACACGCTTTCACTATAAATCAAATAATGGCCAGCCTAAATGTATTTACTATTGTTCGAATACACCTACAACTATCGCGATCGGCGATGCATATTTCATTGGAGGTCATACGGCAGACGTTAGTCAGCAATCTGCGGACGATTCCGGAAATTTGTTAGGTCCCTTTGTTTTGGTCCGGAACTGAGCATATTATGGACTTTCCGTGTGGAGGCGGCGCGATTAATCTTAAGCGAAAAGTTTGCGCGGTCGCTTGACCGGAGGAAGTCGGTTAATGGGAGATAATTGAAAGGAGGCGACAGGGTGAAAGGGTCGCGTCCGCTTTTGAATACAAACAATTATACTGGACGAGTCGTTTACGAAGCGATCTGTGACCATTTAACAACATAAAGGTGCTTATTTTGACCGTTATCTTGGCCGGAAGTGGAATAAAAAACGTGATCCGAGCATAATTTCTGACCGCGCCGCCCGGCGAGCCTCTTCTAAGCATTAGGTGAATAAAAAATAAGGTGTCGATTGAACTTGAGATAGCCACATTATTATTTAATTTAAGTTTCAAGTTTGTTTTAGAGGTCCGTGGGTGAAACTTCTAAACGACGTGTTTAATTTTACACTTTATCTCATCTCTATTATAAACATTTCCTTTAATATTTTTTTTTTTATAAAAAGGTACCTCGAATTGAATAATAAAATGTCAGAATGTGTTTAACGTCTCAACTCGCATATCCGTATGACAAAAAAATATAATACAATTACCTTGAAATGGCAAACTTTAACGGCGTTTATAATATTATGACACCGTGTGCTGAAGCATATTTGTGGGACCACCGCGGCGCTGAGGGTCCTAATTCAGAATTGAATAAATGATACGTCACCGACAACAAAGCCAATGAAGATATTTGCGAATGGCTCCACTAGCAGCTACATTGTACATTTGGCGGAAAATAATCGCGCACAGCTTACAGTTGGTGAATTTCGAGAGAGTTTTTTGCCAGTTATTGTTACAATTCGGACAGATGTCACGGGCAGGATTCCGCAGCACAAAAGCGCCCCGGGGGCGTATTGTCCTCTCCCGAACTCTGACGTCTACCATTAACACTGACACCTCCAACATTCATTTTTGTATCTAAATAGTACGTATAATTTATTTATATAGCTTTATTCATAGTTATTGCTCTAAATGGTTTTTAATGTCCTTATTTTATAAGTAATTTATACGAGCTCTACAGCTGCATTTTACCCTCGACGGTCGAATGATGGCTATTAGCGGACCATCAGATAAATATGTTATGCGATAAACGAAGAGCCGGAAACTTGTGGGTTGCTTAACTTTTAATTTGTACGTTGTCACTCGCATTATGGACGTCAAACAAGACTTTTTTTAACGTCATACTTCGCTTCGTTCGCCGATATGCATATTTATTCTCACATGAGTTGCAAGCAATGTACGGGCAAAGTCAATTTCACACCACCCAATATTTATTTTAACAAAAAGTATGGGTAATGAGTGTGTTAATTGTGAAAAAAAGGAACTTGATAAACAATACACTTCTCTTTTGGCAGTCGTGTTAATATTATAGGTAAGTATTGAATATGGCAAATTCTGTAAACAAGCGCTGAGAATGGAGAAATGAATGAAATTGCTAGCTAGCATTTAGTGACTAATTAGTGGTTGCCTTGTTAAGGATTCCGCGATTAACACCAAATTGTATTAACTATGGCTGACAAGCCATACATACATACATATTTACATACAAACATTAACGTCAATGCAAAACACTCCTCTTTAGCCATCCTTGTAAAAAAATTGGTATTGAATATGGCAAATTCTGGAAACAAGCTCTGAGAATGTAACTAGCAATAATTATAACCAGTTAGTGGTACGAGTAGTTTAGTAATTTTCATCCTTGTTAAGGTTTCCGCGATGAACAGCACGGCTTGACAAGCCTGACATACATACTAATACATTCACGAACTTGAAAAACAATAGGTACACTCTCTCAATTCTTTGCCAATCATGTAAAAAATATGTTAATTTCTGGAAACAAGGTCTTAAAAGAGGGCCCTGAACGCATATATGTATCTCACTCTAGACTTATAAGCCTCTTAACATTTCTATACAAATGCGAGAGGCTTGTAATTCTCAAACCATTGATATTTTACCCAAGCTGTATAGGAACGTACGTAGATTATAATGAGATTAATCGATTGAATATTTTATTTTATACCAAAATTAACAAATATTGCCACAATTCCTTTTTCCGTTTGTATGGAGATATGCGCATTCAGAGCCGAAAATTTCGTGTCCCGTGTCTGTAGACAAATCAAGTCGTATAAAAGAGCTAAAGCATGGCAAAATTCCTAATCGTTTGTGTCTTTCATACATAAGCAGCAATGGCTGTTGTCGTTCATTCTCTCATGTGCATTTGGTTATTAAACAGCGATGAAAATCATTTGTTAATTAGCTGTCAATACACGACTATTGAAAGCTTTACATCGCTTTAAGCACACCTAGGCTTCCCGCGTTGAACAAGCTGATGAGTCCACAAAGAGTAAATAATGTACAATATTAATTTGGTCGAAAATAATATGTGTGTGTTACAGGAAAATTTATAAATTTTAATCAATATATCAGACTAGTAGTACTTGCATGATATTGATACCCATAATTAGACAGGCATACAAACTATTTTTGAGTTTAGGTGTCATAATAAAGTCGAATTATTATAATGCCGCATTACTCTGTGGTGCAGTGGTTAACACGACAGTGTTTAGTTATTTATTACTACTACAGACCAAATTCCGAATAACAGAAGATAAAGTAACTTCAATCCATTCCAAGCCTTGCGCTCACAGGCTATGCCCAAAGTCCAGGTCCTATCCTCCTGGGGACTCTTTGGTGAGCCGCCTTTTAAGTTGAGGGCACTCTGTCATCACTTGAATAGTCCAGTGAAGTAGCAAAAGCTCACTTGGAGCTAGCTATCTACACAATCCTTTAAAAAAACACTTTGCTATCTGGATTTATCCAGTTGGAACTGTAACTATAGTTTACTTCAAATGTCCGGGAAATACTCCCGGACATTTGAAGTAAACTATAGTCTCATTACGAGCCTATGTAACCCAAATGTGTGATGCGATTGCTAGATATCGGAAACGTTTGAAACTTAAAGCTTTCACAATATTATTTGAACTTCACAGGATTTCACACGTTATTACCGTTGTGAAACTATGTTTTCTTAGGTGTATGTATTTGTTAAGCAGGTATATTATTAATCCAACCTGTCATTGTAACCACTAATACAGTTTGATTTTGAACCTATGCACTATACTGTAATCTCGGGATTAGAATCCAAAAATACAGAATTGTAATAAAAATAAGGAAAAGCACGTAACAATTTTTAGACCTCCCATACAAAGTTGCCGATCTGGGCGAATTTATATAGGAAGTCTGATTTTGTTTTGACCTTTCGATTTTCACCTTTTTTTAAATTCTGTATTCTATTAGGGATTCTGATTCCGAGGTTTAAATATTGGTCATAGGCTCAAAATCAGCATGTATTCAAGGGTATATTCTGAGTATTTTCCCCGATCTTCCATGGGTTTCCTAAATTCGGTTGAGGGAATAAATAGGTGAATCATATCATTAGTGCGGCTAGCAACCCACGATTACTTTTATTCCGTTTTCCAACAGCATTAAAATGTAATAAATGTGTGCATGGCGATTTTTGTTTATGGTAAAAATGAAGGAGGCTCAGTTCGTCAGAATTCAACCTTTTTTTTACGACTGGATGTTTTTTTTCATTCGAGAACCCTCTGTTCTCTCTCAAAAAAAAAAAACTGTTTGTAAGTACTTTGATTTTAACTTGTATTGAAATAGGTTTAATAGTTTGGTTAAAGTTGGTTTTTAGATTAGAAAGATTAAGCATAGTATTCTGTACAAATATCGAATTTAGTATAAAACATATAACAGATCTTAGGACCACATCAGATAAGATCACGTTTATCGAGCTCTAACAATGTAAGGGCAAATAATTTATACACTACGGTAAGGGTCATATTTTTTGACGTATTCTCTTAAGTTTAGCAGCAGTCCATAAAACCTTCGTCGACTGTTCAGTTCAATCAACCGCTTGCGACTTTGCGTGATTCTATTACACGTATAGGTATGAGTAATTAAGTGGTAGGTACTTTATTATTCGTGGTTAGGGTAGGATTAAGTGCGAGGCCGGCCCGCGCCCGCACACCAAATCAATCACGGAGGCCAATAATTGATCGTCCCTCCCCTAATTACCTCCCCCTCCCCCCTTACACTCACGGCTCATTAAAGGCCGTCTGTTGTTTGTTTTCCTAATTAAACTGGAGCTTTATCGGCCTCAGCGTCTAATTGATACCGTCGTCTTTACGATTTAGTCGCTTTTGGACCTATTCGCGAAACGTCCTATTGAAAATGGTTATATTTTAATAATAATTGGTCTTTTGCTGTTGAAAAATATATCAACAATAAACTAATATTATAAGGTTAATTTAAAAATAGTGGTTTGTTATGGATAAAGTTAGAAACTACTAAACTGATTTTAAAAATTCTATCACTTGAGAATGGTACATGATAAAATAGTGACATAGACTATAATTTTCGCGACCAAAGTTGCGGCAAAATCATTTATTCCATGCAATTGAGTAATTCCCATTTAGGGACATTTTTAAGTTATCTATCACTGTCGGAGTTGATCTATTAGTGAATAAATTTGATAAGTATCTACTAAGTAACGATTTTCATAGACGTTAATGATAATTATCCGGGTAGTTTATTTATTGAGTTTTTAAAAGGGGTCACACACATAGACTTGAATCAAAGATATCTGATACTTCATGTTATATCAAGATAGATGCAGTGTTTAAAAAATCAGAACAATGCATTTCACGGTTGGGTCGTTTTACGATTTGGGTCATTTTGCAACTACACACATATTGCTATCGCTGCATTTACGATAACGGCTCGCTTTAGACGTTTGTTGAGCTCCAATTGACTTGTTTGACCTTACTTTATTGTTTACTTTATAGGTCTCAAACAAGTAGTTTCTATTGGCTCTACTTATTTGTGATTTTTTTTAAAGATACCTTAGTTTTTATTTGCTTAGTTTTGAAAAAAAAAATCATACAGTGAACTAAAAATGATTATTAAATGTAATGAAGAATGATTTTTCAAAAACAGCATTCAGACTATGACTGTTTATAAACAGCTCATGTCATTGCCTGAATTATTATTATCAGTAAAAAACAAGGCGTTCTACGAATTAGGGTATTCAAAGAATAGGTCATTCTGCGACTACGCACGATGTATAATTGCTGTAGCTGCGTCTACAATTGCGTTTCAACAGCTCGAATATTGCCTGAATTATCATTATGAGTATAAAAACAAGGTATTCTACGATTTAGTCTTATAAATAATAGGTCGTTTTGCGACTACGCACAATGTCTAATTGCTGTAGCTGCGTTTACGATCCCTGAGTTACGGCTCGCTGCAAACGTTAACCTGACCGCACAGTGTCTGCTGAGCTCCAATTGACTTGTTTAATCCCACTTTATTGTTTATTTATTTATAGGCCATAGACGAGACGTCGCTAATTTATATTTGGTTTACTTAATTACCCTTAAAGTAGTTAACGGGCTATATTCCGTAGAGTAAAATAAATATTGTTAACAGCCACAATTCATTATTTCCATCGGAAGATGACATTCATCATTATCATTACTTTTTATGCAGGTCAACCAACTTTATGGCCTTTTATGACACACCTGACAGTAAGAATATATCTGTAATGTGCAGTAAAGTGTCATAATCGTCTAGTCTATGAACAGCAGTCAGTACCGTGGAACTACTAATACGCTACCGGCTTAGCAATTTCCAATGTCAGTATGTATATATCTCTATAATAACCTTGGGCAAATGGAAATTCATATTTATGTATTGCTGCTTGGCGTCGAAGTAGCTGACAGCAAGCTACAAATGCAAACTATCTCTACTTTTATGCTAAGTCTTTATTAAGTCCTCATTCCAAACGCAAAGATCCCTTCAGTCAGTCTTCTCTTAGCAATAGAGAGGCCATTAATTTAAAATAATTGAACGCATAAACGTGTTAACTTTATTACTTTGTTTGCCATTTCACTAATGACCTCTGATTAAAATGGCTACAACCGTGCCATTCAATCATTCTAACCGATTAGCTAGTAAGTTATTATGGCTTTGCAGTAATTATTGTACAATCAATAGCACTCGCAACGTTTAATATTTTTATTGGAAATTTAATCGCAACACCCAATTTAATTTCCAATCATGATTGACCACTCAATTTCCAATAATAAGTTATTGCAAGATTGTTTTTCGATTATGGACATAATATCGCGCATAATAAAATGGCATTAACTCGATACCCAATGAAATATAGTCAACTTATATGCGTCGATGTGGAAAATAACCAATTCCGTTTAAATCACAATCTAGCAATTCTTTGATACCCGTGAAATTGCCGTAACGAAATAAATGTTAAATAAAACGTAAAATAAAATTATTGTGCCTCCACAAACAAATAATTGGAATGGGAACATACCTACGGCGGGAGCGCTGCGCGGCGGGCGCCCGCACCATTTTATGGCTTATTTGGGGGAAAGCTTTATTGAACTTAACCACGTTGTCTTCGGCGGTGGCGATATCGACCCCTAACCCGGGGGCTCAAGGTTGTAAATCGTGTAGCTGCAACCGGCCGCGTCACCGCTGTGCGGCATGAAATGACTTTTTCGCTTGTGTTCGCTTTTTATCCACTTAGAGTCATTCTTTTTTCCACTCGCTACAATTCACTTTCAGATTTTGCTAGTCGGTGCTTGCCTTTATTATTTTATTGCATGAATATTATTTCGTTGGAACTAAAAGTATCTAGATACTTAATTTCCATAGAGTATGACTTTTATGCCCGCTTTGTCTCGGAAAGTGCTTTCTCTTTTTAACTGCAACAATTAGGAACTTCGTTTGTAATGCATAATATTATTCCCTGTTTCGGAATTATTTAAATTGGTCTATGAATAAGTTGCAACTTAATTTTTGATAGTTGTTTAAGTAAGTTACAAGTTGTGCTAAATTGAGTTGTGAAGAAGATATTCAAACCTATTTGTGACAATGCTTTTAAAGTGTCAAACTTTAGTGAAATAAATTCATGAATATTAAGTTCTGTAAATAGCAGAAATTTTTTGACTTCTTAATTCCATTCTTCTGTTAGGAAAATGTAATAATCTATTCTTCAGAAATTCTCCAATTTTAGTGCACGATCGTGGTAGCTGATGTAAAATTAACTATCTACACCGATTAGCATTTCGCAGCCAAAACTCTTATTCACTTTAGATACTTCATACGGTCAGTTACCGACAGCCACATAATTAATGCTAATTATTAAGGTTTAGATACTTTAGATACATTTCATTTTAAAGTTTTCAGTTAGTATAATTTGTAAATTTTTTATTCGAATTCAGCAATTTTCAAACATAGATCATTTATTTTTTCAAATCAGTGTTTACGTCAGGCTAGGTATTTCGTTAGATTTAACTATTCGATTTGCTAGCTTTTGGTTATACGATAATCATATTTAACCTTAAAATACATATCTATCGCTTTAGTCAAAACTGGCAACCATGTAGCTTGTTAGAAAGCGTTCCAAATCGCACCAGCGAAGCGGCTAAATGAGGCACTTGTCTCTTCTGTCGGTTGAGCACTATATCGCGGTTTATGGCCCAGAAAATGGTATCACCAACACGCCGCCATACCATCAAGCTCCAGCTAACTCTTCAGAGGAGTAAAGCGAGTCAATTTGGCAGGATACTGGGCGCGCCGGCGCCACTCCGGTTTACGGACCGTCAGATAATTTATCGCTAGTTAGCATTGTATAGTTTTTATTACCAAATTTAGTCTTCCTCGCTGGTTTGGGAGCAAAGAAAAAAAATTAAGTTTGCACGCTGCTTTTCCTCCCTGCGCAGACCATTACTATTTTGATTCCGCTTACCCCGGGTAACTCTCTAACATGCTAAACGTGGCCTTTGGGTTTTATGACTCTGGGCTCTTTCTACCCCGCAAGGGATAAAGACGTGATAATAGTATGTACATACGTATTACCAAATTATGCAATGAAAATCAACCTTACCTGTGTTTTTGCTAGTTTCCGTGGGGTCTGTATCTTCTGATCGAACGCTCCGGGGGTATTAAATTAATCCATCTCTTCTTTGAATCAGAAGACTTATAGTCAAAGTCAGTCACCTGCGAGAGGCAAGTAAGACTTTCAGGATGCAATAGGGAATAATTATTATGCTTATAAAATCAAAATAATGAGGGTGGAAGGGTGACTGGAAATTTCGCCTGTACGCTTAACGAAGCGTCAAATAACTTATTAACAGTTAATGCAATCAAAACTTACCACCGTCACCCAAACGCGCACTTACTTTTTCTTGGGTTGGTGGCGTATTTGGGATATGGGGCCTGGGGCCACTTACTTTTCCAGACCCATATTTATTCAGATACAATAGGTATATTATCCTGTACTTTGATAAAATGGGTGCTTTTATTTGAATCTTTGTGTCTTTCACAAAAAGAAGGTGGAAGAAGTCAGATTTGGCAGGCTGTTAGGCTCGCCATCGCCTCTATGCTTAACAAAGCGTCTAATACCTTACGGTTAGATAGTGCAATGAAAACCATCATTAATGAATCCAAACGAGAATTTATTTCTGTGAATTTCAGTGGCTTATAATAGTTGGCTCCCCGGGATTGTAAAGTTTACAAACCTTTATAGTACTACAAAGTAGGATGTTCTATAATAGTTTCTGTTTGGCTCTATGTAACACTAACTATAAAACAATATGATTTTGGGACGCGTCAACCTTGGCCCTACCTATCTGACAAAAGTCAAAGATATGTTATGATACATCCGTTTTTGTTTGACCAACTTGCATGGTCCAGTGTGGAAAGCAATTGAGCCGTCCCTTTCACAGATATGGTCCCTAACATCACGGTGTCCCGGGGTATGGCACTTTAGGAAAAATACGCCATCATCTAGGGTCCTAGTTTGCGTTTTATTTATGGAGCCACCGAGTCGTGTGAATAACGCTAATAGTGGGGTCGGCCCCTTTGCTACTGTTTATATTTATTTGGGGTTGATGTAATGAGTCTATCTGTGCGCTGAGTCGCGACTCTGTGGAGAATTGATTAAAATGTTGTTAGGACTCAGTCTTACGGAAAGAAGGGTAGCTCTTGTAAACGAGATTTATCACACGGTTAACTTGCAGCTGATTTGTTGCCTATTAAGGTTTTGTTTATGAATAGTAGACTGTTATTTGCTTAAGGGAGAAATTTTACTTTGGAAGGATATCGACAAAAGGACAAATATATGAAAAAAGGCGAAATGTTCAACATCACATTGCAAATTTCTATTTTGAAGGACTATCAATCTTGAGTATTTCATTGACTTCCCATAATCTTTACAACGTGCTAAAGTACTTAACCAATATAAATGCAAATTGTTTAAAATTTTAGTAACCATTATTTATCAGGTACGGTCAACAAAATTACCAATAAATGGCTGATAAAACCATAGCCTCATTGACCTCAGCCACTCTAAGGAACATGAGTCCCCAAAACAAACGTAATCTCAGAAAAACTGGAAAAGGCAATGTAACAATAATCATTAATGACTCGCCACGTGTCTTGCCCTAATGCGGGGGGCGCAGCGACCATCACTCATAGTTACCACGAGGGTACGTCACTCCCAGGAAGGAGGATTTTTATCTCGCGCCACAAAAGAGTTGCGGATACGAATTTGTCACTCTTTTTGCGACAATGTTTATATGCACTGATAGATATTAGCTTGGGCAGCCTATTCTAAAATTGACTACATATTTGGAATGAAGTTAACTCCAGAACAGAAAGCTCGCATACACGATCAATGCATTCTGCCAGTTCTGACTTACGGGGCCGAAACCTGGGTTTTTACGAAGGAGGTCCTGGAAAATCTCAGAGTTGCTCAGAGAGCTATTGAGAGAAAACTGGTAGGTGTTACGCTCAGAGACAGAAAAACTAATGAGTGGCTCAGAAGGCAAAGCAAAGTCACTGATGTCATCAAGCGTATCGCGAAGCTGAAGTGGCAATGGGCTGGCCATGTCGCCAGAAAACAAGGTTCGTGGTGTAAGGCTCTGGTGGAATGGAGACCGTGGGGTGAAAAACGTCCACAGGGAAGACCTCAAATGCGCTGGTCAGACGATGTTAAGAAAACAGCAGGAGTGAAGTGGATTGAGATTGCCCAAGACCGACAAAAATGGCATAAACTGGAGGAGGCCTACACCCGTGCGGTTGAAAAAGGCTAAAGAGAGAGAGAGAGAGATAGATATTAATGATGCAGTTATCATTTACAGCACTCCTTTACCACTGTGATCTGTGAGTAACAGGCATGTTTTATTTAGGTTTCACAATTACGAATCTAAATAATCTAATATATATAATTACAACTAACATTCCCATACAAATTGACCGCGCGGCTGAATATGTTTGTATGGAAATTTCACCTTTTTTATGAGTTTTCAGCATTGGTCCCGTAGGAAAAGTTGTTCATATTGACGGGCTGAATCACCCCTTTACAGGTCCTAGACAAAAAAAAATCACTATGTATATTTAGACGTGTGGTTCCCGGCTGAGTACAATGGAAGCACTCCAAGTCTTCCTATGGTTGTCGTTGAAGGCGACTTAGGAACCAAGCTAAACGAAGCTTATACATCAACGAGACCTCTCCTGCGTCTGGCCAGTTTGGAGAGTGTAGGCCAAATCCTGACTGTTCTCGCTAATATATGGCTCTGGTAGTACTTAGTGCTATTATTACTTCTGTGGTAGTACAGAGAGGGTCGTGATTCTGCAGTGAAGACGAAAAAAGACCTGAAGATGATGTTGATGATAATTATTTGAAGTAATGATAAATAAAAGGCACATGCGAAATTTTGGTTCTTTTTGGATCCCAAATAAAGGATATTGACAAACTTTTACTGTCTTATTAAGTATGTAATAAAAATAATTGCAGAGTCGTGGGAACATGTCTATTTCGAATGTTAATGGTCATTAAGCACTTAGCATTGCTAAATAAGCAGATGTTAATTAGATTTCGATTAGATACTTAAAAAAGATAAAAAATACCTTTCCAGTAGTTTACGTGCCTATTATGAGAATTTGCAATTGTAAATGCTTAATGCCTATTATAAACAAATCAATCAATTATAAATAAAACATTGTCAATATTCAGTTTTCACTTTAATAAGAAAATGAAAGGTATTAGAAACACTGATTAGCCTATTCCAGTGAGTTTGTTACTGAACAACTGCATAAGTATTATTTGAAAACGACGTCTCCGTAATTCAAACGTTTTAGTTCTGAAAAGCATGAAAAGTCAATAAAATATCAACATGCAATTAGGTTTTCCTAATACCTCTCCAACCCGTCTGGCCAGCGTGGAGAGTGTAGGCTAAATCCTCTGAATGTTCTGGCTATATGGCTCTGGTAGTACAGAGAGGGTCGTGCTCCTGCAGTGGGGGCTTGAAAAGACCTGATAATGAAAAATGGGTTATCATAAAATTTATTTTTCAACGAACCTCTCAAAGGCAGTTAGGTCTGTCTTTGATAGCTTCAATTCCCGACAACTCCATCACGTAGATAGTTACTACGTCATCATCATCATCAGGACTTATCGGTCTCCACTGCAGGAGCACGACCCTCTCTGTACTACCAAAGCCACGTATTAGCCAGAGTAGTCAGAGGATTTGGGCTACGCTCTCCACGCTGGCCAGACGGGTAGGAGAGGGCTCTTTGAAGTTTATAAGCTTTGTTTAGCTTGTGTTTCCTAAGTCGCCTTTTACGACATCCACGGGAAGACTTGGAGTGGTCCTATTCTACTCAGCCGGGAACCACGCGGTTACTATGTAGTTTCTTGATACTTCAATTACTTCATGAAGCCAAGCAAAAGCTTAATTCTGTATGCGAAATTAGCGTCGATAACGTTTTACTTAGCCTGAGCAATTAGCCGTACATGCATGTACTACATTAAGTACTTCAAATTGGTCGAGTCGTTTTTATTACGAGTCAACTAGCACTAATTAAACATGGAAGGATGCAAATGGTAAATAGAAACTACGTGTGTGGCGTAATATAGTTGTCTGTCATATCATTAAGTTAAGAAACTATTTTTATCCTCTGACACAAAAAAGGGATCTTAATAGTTTGACCATTAGACTGTCAGTGTCACCAAAAAACGGGTGAAAAAATTTGATTTTTTATTTTATTCATTTAGAGCAAGATTTTTAGCGATGGTTTGTAGACATACACCCTTATTCATAAAAATTAACAATCGCTTATTAAACCTATTTTACTTAAAATATGTTTCGTCTTTATCCCACTCTCTAATGTTTGACATTGAAGGAACGAGTTAAAACATATTTTAACTAAAATAGGTTTAATAAGCGATTATTATTTTTTATGAATAAGAGGGATACAATATAAATAATAAATGCTGTAACAAGTTATATTATTTCTTTTAAAGTATGATATTTTTGGATATAAGTTGTGCAAAGGTTTATTTTTCCTAATATGTACACCTAGAAAATACTTCGATAAAAATTTCATAAAAAATATGTCTTTTGATTGAAAAATTGGTTAATGTTCTCTAGTTTACTTTGGGCGTCTTTCATATAAAGTGGATTAGCAATGACCCAGTTTACGGTTGTAAAAGTTGATCAAGGGCAAACGGAGATGCATCTTGTGACATGCTAAACACACTTATTGGAGTTATGCCCGAGGCCTGGGCTGCGTGTTTCATGCGTGAATTTAGATTATCACGAAACCCTAATTTTGCACAAAAATTTACCTCATGACACACTTTAGGGTGTTTCACCTTTTCCTGTGTAAAACAAATTACATTGGTTTTGTTTTGATACAACTTAACTATCAAAATAATAAGTTATAGTTATTTTAATAGAAGATAGTACATACATATGTATGCATATAATACTACAGTCTATGATACTCTTTTTTGGATGGTGACTACATTTATTTATATATTCGTATATACAGCATGTAAATTGACCTTCGACATACCCTTGATACTACATGAAAAACATTTTAAAAGATCAAGGCTGGAAATTAAAAAAAAATGGCATTTTCATAAAAAAGTTTTCAACCGCCTGTGCGTATGGGAAATTCAACTAATTTAATGGTCTGAATTATTTTTCAGAAAAAAAGATATTAATATACTCTCGGGTTGACTCGTCAACTCTACCACCCGTCTACATTACAAAACTTGTATTCTAAATATGAAATTGTTACACTTAGTTTTTTAACTTGACATAATTTTGATTAAAACATTGTAAAACTATGTTTACTCGCGTTGACATCAAACAACTTGTTTAATGATAATCAATATGGCATTCACAATGATTATCTACAAAGTTGATTAACTGATTAAATAGGAGAACGATTATGTATTCAAGACTTGCACGGACACGGTTTGTTGTCGGCTGTTACGCCCATTCAAGACTGTAATTTCTGCATCAACAATATTGTTTTTATAGCATGCAATTTTCAAAGCTATAACTACTGTCCTATCAGGAAAAGGTCGTCCATTCTCCCACAAAAATATAGTAAGAACATTATTATAGACATCACAATCATTTACAGCAGTCTAAATCATATTATTTTTAGCACTGTAACCTATTGTGAGAACTATTTAAATACTAATATCATAAATGAGAAAGTAACTATATTCGTCTCTTACCACTCAAAGATTTACTGGATCAGTTTAAATATGATGTGGCATAGAAGTAGTTATAGGCCCTGGAAAATACATAAGTTACCTTTTATCCCGGAAAAAAATTACTGTTCCCAAGAAGACAAATCTAATCGGTCAAACTAGTAAGGCTACAGGAGGCAACAATGGAACAGACATACTCATTCTTTTGCACGAAATACACTATCCTCCTTCTGGGTGGTTCAATCTGGCAAAAATGTATCAATGCCATCGCTTTTTCAATTCAACTTACGTTTACAGGATTCCTAATGTTGAAATGTACCTAGGACTAAAAGAATTGAGAAACAAAAATATGTGTTATATATGTTAATAGAATATTTAACAATACTTACGTCAATATCTTTTAATTTAATACGAAGGTATTCATTCTATTGATGTGACAAGTGTGAACAAGTGTCAATTTTCCAGTTCATATTGAAATAAAATACATACATATTTATGATGTAAACTATATGATTACATGCCTTTAATATAAGGTTAATATTTATATTTTCTTGTAAACATCTTCCGATAAAGTATTTTACATAGTCAAATACAAAGTCTGATACATACAAATTACACACATGAATATATTTGTTTATATCCATAGATAATATAATCGTTTTTTTAACGTGAATAAATTCAAATTTATTTGCAAATATCAATACATTACGTACGTTTTGATATGTCTTCTGATCTGATAAATTTGAAAAAGTATTAGATTCTTCGAATATAATTTCCACAGTCATTTCATTTTTTTAGAAGGTCTATTAGTATATATACAGGACTTTGATTTTTTGAACACAATTTTATCATCATCTGCTTAACCTTATCCCATTATCTGTGGTCGGCGCAATATGTCTTTTCCCTCCACAATTTTCTCTTCCTTACCATTTTCGCATTCACCTCTACCTCCTTCATATCTCTATTAATGCAATCCATCCATCTCTGTTCTGGCCTATCTCTTCCCCTATACCCATCAACCCTTATAGTTAGAACTTTTTTAGTCATGTGTTCTTCGTTTCTTCTCATCACATGACCAAACCATGCCAGTCTATTACTTCTTCCTTTCTTTGTAATAGGCGCCACCTTTGAATTACCCTTCACATATGTATTTCTTACTCTATCTAGAATTTTATATGCAGTTATTTTGTCAATTTTGCCTTAAACTATTTTTTTAGATAAATAAATCTTTGAATTTCCATGATTTCTGTCACTTCCTGTTGAGGCCTGGGGTTCACTATTATAACTGAATTCTTTTTAATATATTTGCAAAAAGTTTATTGTAGTCGGCTGCATGCCTCCCGTCTGTCACTAAAAGCTAAAAAATGTAAATTTAAACTTGTGTACAGACTCGCTTGTCGATACTGTTGCAGCTAAATAACAAAAATTGTACATGCATGATATAGCATGTAGGTACTCATGGTACCTACACTATGGCTCCATGTTGGATAAAAATAATAATTCCCAAACTCAACTCAATTGTTTTGACAAGTTGTTAGCGCTTGCTACACAATGTAAAAGCTTTTAAGCTCTTTATTACTTTACTAGACTACCTATCATATTTTAAAATAGTTAAATTAAAATGCTGGCTGGTATTCCGTACATTCATGAAATTGGATCTTATTGTCTGGATGAAAGATGTAATGATGAATATGTACATTGAATATGAAAAGTACTGTATGTTCAAGATATATCTTAGGGGGTAGACAAAGACTATGACCGTAAGACATGCTGCATATGTGGAAATAGAAACTAGTACAGTCTATGGTTATTTTTTAAATTTTATTATTCTATAAAAAGTCAACGGTTTTTTAACCCTGGACGACCATGGAAGACTCGTCAATAACTTTATTGAGGTCTTAGTATCCAAAAATGTATAACATAGACCATTTGTGGTACATGAGTGCTATGCACAAAGTACATTTAGACTCTTACTGAATGACAACTAAGTAATATGAGTTGTTAATAAGTATGCTAAAAAGTTGCCCAACCAGTTTGGAGGGAAGGTTAGATCTTGCTCGAGATAGCTTTTGAAAAGAGCTTGTTTAAAAGCATATGTTAAACACATTACTGTTACACGGTCACATGTTCGTTTGTTTATTGCTCTATAAGTTCATAAGAAAAAATTGCTTTTGAACTTATAGTATAATTAATTTGCTTTTTGGTATATATTCAACAAAGTCTATACACTTTTACTTGAAACATAATTTTGTTGCGAAATTAAGAAAAAATAAAATAAATCCATACTCTTTAAAAGCAATAAAATTGATACAAGATTGAGTATACAATAACCAAACGTAAAAGGAAAAGCGCGACCCTCACAAGAGGGAACAAATAATTCCTCTTCCTTTGTCCCTCCGATTCCGGGGGCACCATATGTATCATAATACTTCTCGTATTATCAAAATGCTCTGGATTGGGGTTCACACTTTTAATTTAGTCTGTCTTAATGTATGCAGTTTGCAGGGCTGACGTTGCATACAAAATAGAAAAGTATTATTTATTCTAAAGCAGTTATGCATCTAATTAGATATACCTATGTAGAGTGAAGTTCCAAGAGTCAAAAAGTGTTTCACGTGCTTTACGTAAAGTATGTATGTCAATTACTCAATTACTCCTTTTGGATACTGGATGTCTATGACCTGATCCTGTACACATACATATATCTATTATAGAATATTGAATCGTAGAGTAAGTTACCTACGCTACGACACATGTTGACTTCTTACATAGTGTCGGATATTGATACTCTAAGATGTGGGACTAGCTCAATCTGTATGATTTGTCCATATCTTATTTATTTTCGGCTCATACTCTTCTTGACACAGCCTATCCTTTATCGGTCATCCTCTATTTCGGTTCACGTTAATTTCATTCTTTATTTATGCCAGACGATTGATTAATGCACTTAAATATTAAATTTATGATAAATGGGCATTTCTTTGACTTTGCATATCATAAATCTATCCAATGATAGGTATATGTTGCGAGCGTTTTTGCCGAGGGTTTCAGCTGCGATACGTTTAAGGCCAGAGTCCGCTATTACGACAGTATTCATCACTATCACTAGATATTATAAAACAAAGTCCTCCACCGCGTCTGTCTGTCTGTCTAATGGCGATAAACTCGGATTTTTCACCAAAATATAGAGTGATTCATGAGGAAGGTTTAAGGGTAATACATACCCTGGCGCAGCTGGAAACGGCTGCTATTTCTCTTAAATAATTTGTTGAAAGTTTTTTCTATTGATATATTATTTTTGAAAAGCTAAGAATATAAGGTTAATTTTATATTAATAGTTACCGTGCTTGGATACTCTAAAGATAGTAAATAGTTTGTTTTAAATAACCGAAATATCTCTTTTCGCACAAACATTTTTCAGTAAACAAACCATAACATAACTCGTCCGGCAGCCCTACATCCTCCCTCGCTATCAGTCACTGAGGGTGCAAATGCCTTAATAGTTTATCCCGACATTATGCAAATAGGATAGTGATATGTTCGTACACTTGGGACTTTTATTGTTACCCTGTTCGGAGTTAACTTTAATTAAATTCTGAATGGCGCTCGGTATTTGTTAGCGATTGCATTAGGAAAAGATTCTGATTACACGCAAGGTTAGGGACGTATTTAATAATGATGATGGAATTGGCTTATATCACTCTACAGGCGTTTATAACATTCAAGTAACATTTGCGTATAAAAATGCTTAGACTTTGGCATAACGTTCTACACGATGAAGTAAATGTTTGATACAATTGATTAAACCATTTGAAAAAATGTAAAATTTATAGGTAGGTATTAATACTTTCGTGTTTTTTTCGTACACAAGAAGTAATAGGCAAATTAGTTTATTTGGGCCACTATATTGTTTTTGAATAAATAAATAAACAAGAATTACGTACTCGTAATTTCAGATTTTTTTAGGATATCTGATAGTCAATTGCCGTTAATTTAATGAAAAAATTTTTTTTTTGTTCAATGTTCTATTTTCAGCGTTTTTTTTTAAATTGTAAACTGTATTCCAAGACGAATCTTATAAACCCAGTCAATGTTGTCCCACCAAGAAGTTCCAATGATTGCCATCTTTCGACTCCATCATCAGATCACGTCTACGGTATCATAATCTATTGTCATCACTGATATATAAC
The DNA here is from genome assembly GCA_963082605.1 of Rhodophaea formosa. Taxonomy (NCBI): domain Eukaryota; kingdom Metazoa; phylum Arthropoda; class Insecta; order Lepidoptera; family Pyralidae; genus Rhodophaea; species Rhodophaea formosa. The sequence continues at coordinate 11,971,922 of OY720203.1, read as the reverse complement.
TAGTACACAACACACGCACAGACCGACACATTAACAAGGCAAATTAAAAAAAGGGCAAGGCAAATTATAAATGTAGACTTATTTTTGAAGATCACTGCTAGTAAAAACCATTTTTTCTAAGATCTTACTTATATCTATCATTCAAATGTCAACTTATTGTTTGTTGTGGTGTTTCAGAGTAACCCTTACGCGCTAAAGGAGGGTGGTGGCGAGATGTCAGCGTGGACGTCTGCCGGCCTGCAACCCTCGGGCGGCTACTACCCTTATGACCCCACGCTGGCTGCCTACGGGTAAGTCCCCAGGGTCTCTCAGGCCCATAGGTCCAACCGTGCCACTTTAGATAAAGCCGCTCGGATTAACATAATACCCTATCAAGACTTATCTCTCTAATAGTCTGCTATGCGAAGGCTCGTGTTTGTATTTGGCTCGCTTTGACTTTAATAAATTTTGTTATGTTGTGCAAATGTAGCCCCTTTTGGTGTAGTGACTGGTTGAGCCACGTTTTACTCAGTGATAAATTGCAATACTATTTTATTGGACGCGTTTCAAACGAAAGCACTTTTAATTTGCATATATATTTTATGATCAATTTAATTAAATAACGCCTGTTCGCAAGATAATCCCTAGTGTATTAGAGAATTATCACCAAATTTACATGTGTAGGAAAAAAACTTTTAATATGCTAATAAGGCGAAATAGGCGTTCGATTTGCATCGATTATACGAAAGAATTTTATCCGAATCGCTTACGGTCAAACTTGAAATATTCCACGCGATGAGAAATCGATATGTCTAGTGGTTATTAGAACGTTAATCTTAGTGATGTACGAAATTATTTCATACGCATATCGATCAGACTACACAAAAAATGTTGAAACATCTTTTCTGATAATTAATTATCTTCTAAGTATAATGTAAAAATAATCATAGTAATAATCTACTTAATTTTGGAAATTGAAAGATTTGGATACAAGAACTATTTCTAAATAACTAATGTTTGATCGCAACTTACGAGTAGTATCGTATGTTCTTACAACAAATTTATCGATACTCTATTTTTGCTGCGCATCACTATCCGACTTGTCATTACGAGGCATTTAACTATTTTTATATTCGTCATTTTTTATTATAGCGCCGTCTTTAAGAGCTCACATGGCCGCTTTTTCATGGCTGACATACAGTATGAGAATGCGACAAAATGTTTTGAGTATAGCGGTTTAAATTCAATATCACGTTTTAACTGCACATTCTTTTATTAAATTAAAAAAGTGATTTGTTTGGTCTGGATCCCTGGATCATTTCATTAAGTAGTATTACCTCTTTGGTGTTTAAAGACCATTGTTTGATTGGAAGTAGGGATTCTATAGGAACACGGTAGCGTAGGTAGTAAATAAGAGTAGTAACGATTGCTTACGTAATAAGTATACCTAAATAGAGATCATTTTGCTTATTACCCTTCTTCTATTTTTAACTATGCCCATAGTAGGAAGACACGAATAAAAATAGCTCTATCTGTCATTTAAAAATTACTTATTACATACTACTACTATAAAATACTACGTCACACAGCATCTCATTCATTATTCCTAATTCTTACATAAATAAAAAAATTAAATGTCCATAGTTATTATAGTAAAATACGTACGACGTCTATTCAATGTCAATGATATAATTTAAATAAAGGTGTAATAAACTGACACAAAAATGAGCTCATCATTAAACATGCTTCCAAAATAGGTGTAAATGTACGTTGACACCTGTGCGGTTAAAAAAATAAGGCCGCGTGTATCGACGCATGCGTGTCTCGGCGTAGTTATAATGAAGTTTTGATAATCCATTTGATACAAACATTCAGCTGCTCAGTAAAAGCACGTAGCCCTACGCGCCGGTGCGTGTCGTCCGCTAGGGACAAACGACCGGGTTACCACTCTTGCTCGTCCTCCATCCCATTTCCACACATACACACCCGCGAGACTGACAGAGACGAATGACACTACATCCATTTCGCGCTACTGCCTGATTAATTCACAGTTTTTCTTTGAAACGCGATCGGTCGACGCGTTGTGTTGACGTTTTCGGCAAACTTATCAACCCGTCAGACGTGTCAGCGCAAGCTACCCCGACTGCCATCTCATCACTTACCATACCGGCAAATAGAGACGTATGCACCTTCTAAGGTAATGTTACGCGTTCTTGAGGAACGCCGTCTACTTTCAATTAACATAAAACCCTCATGATACCAAAATCTTAAAATAATGAATATTAAAAAGATCTAAACTGATATTAAGATAAAATCTTTATCGAAATTTACGAAGGCCATCCATAATTTTTAAAAGTAGATAATTAGCATCTTAAAAACGGGCCGTAACACATCAAGTCGCCGGCAGTATAAAGAGACATCTATAATCCGAAAGGAGCCGTCGTAAGAGTGTCATAACAATGTATTATGCGGACGCATCGATTAAATATACGTTTCACGGCGTACTTGAAATTTATCCGTCCATGAATCACGTTGGAACTGGCTGAAAATAAAAACAAATCATGATACATCAAAGCGGAGTTACGCTGACAATTCGGTCGCGCTCGACTTAATATATTGCAGGCGGTGCGTTGTAATCTAAAAATAATTAGAAACGACATTAGTTTTTATACGTAAAAAAGACGTAGCGATACGGCGGCGTGCCGGGACAAGCACGGAAATACTCCGTGATATATCGCGCCCTCGCTCCTCATACACAATTGTTCACTGCTCTATTCACAACATAGGATGATTTTATTCAACCGCAGAACTCCACTCACGATAATCACCGTAACCACGAAATATACGCCGGCCACGCCCACCGTTTCAACGTTTAAATTGTACAAAATATTAATTCAGTTGTAAAAGTAAAGCATCGGCTGCCGCGAAATGTTGAAATCGTTTTAGTAAGAAAAGTTCACGAGAGCGCCATAAAAAGGCACTGGGGGCAGCGGCAATAAGTTAGCCGAGCCAAATAAAATGCCACACAAAGAAACAAGTACGGTGAAAAGTGTACATGAACAACAAAAGTTGGCTGCGACTGTAGGCCCACTTCAGTTAAGTACCGTTGGCGTATTATTTGGAACAGCCTGTAATCTGCCACGCCCGCCGAGCGCCGAAATGAAAAATTACTCAGCTATTTTTAACACAAGTCTCGGGCAGAGAAAACGTACAAAAATTAGAGGAAGGAGACGAGGGAGCACTTGAACTGCACCATTGAGATCAAAATAAGCAGGAAATTACTGCGCCCCGAGCGAGCGACGTTCTTAGGGAATTATTTTGTGTGCCAGCGATCCGGGTTGTTACCTTTTAAATAAACCAAATAAGGAGCACTTGTTAACGAAATGTGCCGTTCAAACGGCTTTACGGCGACGAGGAACATTTATGGCGATTTTTTTGAAATGCCTAATAATGGATCGGCAATTTTAGCATAGATTAAATTTATCCGTATTTAGTTATTGACTATAGCTTTGTAAGTGTTGACCGAGGTTAAACCGTAAAATGCAATTATAATTATGTATAATTGTATCGATGTTTTGAGATCACTAGGTAAGTACTTACCTAAATTATTGTGATGGTTGAAGTGAATAAGCGATAATAAATTCGACTTTAAGTCAATATAATTCTTACAATAACGAGGCTTTGAAATTAGGGGTTACATTAAATGAAATTAGCAAGATCTAGATATGTAGATATATGTTATAATATCATTAACAAATCTTAGTAAAAAAAATGATCCACTGTTACCATTAACCATAGTTTACATAACCCTTAGCCCATTATAAGCGCAGGTATCGAATGCAAAAATAGATAAATATGTTTCTCTATATAGGAAACTAATTGATTAGTGATTGACGCATTATCGACAATACAGGGACGCGGGACGTGAATATATTGCACTAAAGTTCTTTTATAATATATAGTAAGCACTTAGAAGGGTTTTAATAAATTTATCCCCTAAGGGGCTTAAATGGGGGAACCAGATTTTGTTGAAGTATGTGAGTTTTCAATACAGAAACATGAAATTTTGTACTATGCTACCTTTTCGGCAATAAATTAGAATTATAAAAAATAAATAAAAAAACGTATACATTTTTTTAGGAATTTCTTTCTACGAGACAATTAATTATTACTTACCTATATAAAATTCATTATTAAGAAAGACATAGCTATAAAAGTCAGACAGTCAGACAGAAAGTGTGCTTGACTTTATACTGATGGTAAATTTCGGTAAGTATAACAGTGGCGGCGTTAGCCATTGCGAATCTCGGGGATGCAGATCATATTGATAAAACTGTATCAGGCATTTAAATTGTTAGTCAATACAAACTATACAACGTGGAAGGGATATACCCGTAAAAAATCGACCAACGGTTTATACTAGATCATTATTGAATAATGAAAATAAAATAACAGCAAAAAAATAAAAATATAAGTTTTTCGACTGTTATTTTCATTTCATTATACTAAAGTAATCTAGTATAGCCCATGGTTCAATTTATTACGGGTATGTCCCTTCCACATTTTATAATTTAAGACCAATTGAAATAATGTAAAATAAGCAAGTTAGTATAATATTATTATATTGATATTTGCTTAAAGTTTGATTCATTATAACTAACAAAACATAAGTATACCTATGTAAGCAACAAACGAATTCAGAACAAAGTCACAATTTTGAAAAACCAAGAAGTTTCCAAAATGGCCGCCACGAAACACGATGAACACTGTAAAAGTACACCTTCGAGGGTACGACAAAGGATAAAGTGATACAACGGAATAAACGTTACTCGAGTCGCGCCTCTGTTGCGAATCCTAATTCTAATACGACCCGGGGCGCAGGGGGGAGGGGGTACATTACTTATGTACTCCTAGTACCTATACGAGGGAGAGCACGTATAGGCCGCAATTCCCCTAAGCGGGCAGATTGTAAACCTCCGATACCGCGAATTGAATACCCTACGCGCCTTCAAATATTTGTAGGCTTTATACTTCGCCGCGCAGATTCCGAGACCTTACAATGCTGGTTTACGGCTAAACCTAAGCTATTTCATTCCTACCTACGCTCTTTAATACCCGCCGGTAATAAAATTAATTTACAGCTGTTTATCAGAACACGTAATGACTGTTTTATGGCTGTTTCACATCGACTAACAAAAACAGAAACTTTTGTTCACAACTCTTTAATTAAAAGGCAAAATCACACCGTAATATATTTATCAGAACCGGTCTTCATGCTCAACATACTTGATAATTGTTTATAACATCAAATTAGAGTTTTAATTATACACGCAGTTATGTCTAAAATATTTATCATAGACTTAAGTTAGGTGGGAAATAGTGAGAATATAATAGTCGAAAAATTCAATTGAAATACTCGAGCCAGGAAATGTCACAGCGAATTAATCCACCCATTTGTTGGTTGCACGAACGCTCATTCTAAACTCGCCCATTGGTATTATGTTTTCGTCCTCAAATTAACAAAGATACAAAGCATTTCCGCCATGGAAGTATTAACATACTCCAAACCAAGTGCATGTGTTCTCACAGGCGGGCGCGACGAGTAAGTGGACTGTCTCAATTAATTAGAAAGCTTAAAGCGAGGGCAACCCTCGCAGCGGCTTCAGCGCTGAAAGCGGCGACGCGTTGCTAATACAATAAAACGTTTCAGCGTGAAAGCGCTGACTTTTTCTTAAACCGCGCCCCTGTCGTCACTAACCGCCGTAGATTTCTGAAAAGCTTATTCGTGTTTAAACTAATGCGGTATGGTTTCAGAGGCTTTGGGAAGATGCGCCTTTGACACACGTATTAATACTTTCCGATGTGGGACTATTTATGTATAAAAAGAGTACTGAGTTGAATTGACTCGTTTAAAAATTGATATTGTCTGAATAAATTATTTTTATAATGGAAAAGGTTTTTTATATGCGTAATTTGCGTTTGTCTGGAATCAAGACAAGTAGGTAGTAAACGTGAGATAAGACAACATGGCATTTTGTGAATAATCGGCAAAATAAGAGAGATAAATAAAAGAGTACTTTACTTTTGAAAATCCAATTCTTATACTATTACCTACTGTCTGAAAAAAATAAATTCATTTTGTTGCTTTCGTTGCTACATTAAAATAATTAATTAGATAAAACATTTAAAATCACTCTTCATTCCATGTGAGTCTCAGAAATAAAGGTTCTTACACATCTAATGTTTAGATGGCCAAGTGGGTATATTTTGGAAATCTATCAGTAGCAAATTTAAAATCACTTTATATTCTATGTGAGTCACAGAAATAAAGGTGCTTACACATCTAATGTTAAGTCGGCCAAGTATACTTAGGAAATCCATCAGGCGTCTGCTACGTAAGGCAGCGAGCGTAGGCTACGTCGGCGGCGACGGTTGTTCAGCGACTAACAATACCGGTGTCCGGCTCGCAAGATGGCGTCTCGATCGATTGGTGTCGACCGCCGAGTACGCCCACGCTGCCCACGCCTGCGCTGCAACGCCCTGCAGTTGCAGTGATGCAACGGCCCGCCTTCTGACGACCCAACTGTCTCCTTAAAGGACGTCGGGCTCTGGACATGGAAGTCGCATTAAAAATGAAGCGCCCTTCAAACGCGAGCTCGATCTTTTCATGAATGTAGGTAAACAAGTACAATCTTGGCTAAATTGGATAGAGGATAGTTTCGATTCGAAATGACAAAGTAACATGTGGGGTACCACATGTATATCATACATAAAAAAAAAAACATTTTTTGAAATTATTGATACATTCTACAAATTATTTTAAGCCTCCAAAACCTTATACGCTGCAGATAAATGTCTCTCGATACAAGGCAATAATTTACAGTACTCTCAGATATGAGACAGATAAAAATAGTTAAAGCCTCAAACCTTACGATTAATAATGTGTTTTATATTTTGTAAAAGTTATTTACTAAATGTAATTCTTTCTTCAATAATAATAGTAGAACAAGTATAAATATGTTTTTGGATTAAATTTGATAAAATTTAATGAGAACGAAATAAAGCTACAACTTCAGTCGTCTTTGCAAATCACATCTTCGGCGTGTACTAAATTTGCGAGAACATTGGAGTATATTCCAATAATAAACTCTAAAACGTAAACCCAAGATACAATTTGCACAAGCATGCTCCGTATCACATCCATTTTTTAACTATTTTCACGCGCGAAACCTATTTATTGGGCCCCCTAGACCGCGCCTTTGTCATGTTCCCGAGAAAATCGAAGTCAGGTACGAATGCTACAGGGGGACGAGCGTTTCGCCACAATTACGTTAGAATGCGGATGCAAATGGGACCATAGCCCTAAAAAAGTGTATCGAATGTCGCTCTAGTGCCGCGGTAGCTTTATTTTTGCTGCCGTTACGAGAAATCTATTGCCTCAAATAAAACGCCTATCTGTTACGAATTTAAAAGCCACTTTATGTCTGTTTGTGAACGGTGCGACGCGCTGCTCGTTACTAGTAGAACTATGTCGCGTATTTCAATATTTCCACAGTAACGTACTCAATTTATACATCTCCAGTCACAATGTTGTTATTATTTTATACTAGTCGCGATAACATTTGTTACGAATATTATTATGCTTATTACTAATTTTAATGCTATAACATAGCTTTCCGTCCATATGTATAGACACATTGCTGACTTATCACTAATTGAAACGTGGTTCAATTGAAATATTCTGACCTTGTCTTCGCATAAGCGAATGCCATAAGTTTAAGGCCAGAAGCGGATAATGTTTCCCATTAGGTATATGTAAGTATAAACGTGTTTGTCGACAGATATGGTGCCGGGTACGATTTAGCGGCCCGACGGAAGAACGCGACAAGAGAATCGACGGCGACACTCAAGGCGTGGCTGAATGAGCACAAGAAGAACCCATACCCGACAAAAGGGGAGAAAATAATGCTCGCAATAATCACTAAGATGACACTGACGCAGGTGTCGACGTGGTTCGCGAACGCCCGCCGGCGACTCAAGAAGGAGAACAAGATGACGTGGGAGCCCAAGAATAAAACCGATGACGATGACGACACAATGCTCTCCGATGAAGAGAAAGACAAAGACGAGCAAGACGAAAAAATAAAGAGTCACAAAGGTGAGCCGAGCTCCATTCTTTCAGCGCCGTTTAAACCTATTTTGTGGGCAGTCCAGTAACCCGAAACAAAGTTTGTTGAGTGTCAAAGCGCAATCATGTCGACTGTCACTCAATGGTTTTAAACGAAGCTACGCAACATTGGATAGTCAACATCTTATATTACCCACTTCAGTAATGTGTTCACTGTCAAATGTTGTTTTATCTATGTCGCTTCTCTGGGCCGAAACTTTGTTTTAACTCCATCTGTGTTTGTGTCTTTTGCATTGCGAATATACCTTGTTTGACTTATAATTGGTACGTACCTACTCGTAAAAGTGTATTTGTGTTGCTGCAGCGAATGACAATAAATTATCTTAACATTTTTTTCAAATGTAAGCAGTTCATGTTCAAACGGAGCCGATGTAAGAACGTTTAAAATTGCTTTAATTTAGTCGGTGTATAAATCGTCAAGTGAATTGGCATAACGCGGATGAGGGCTGCAGGGTGAGCGGGATATGGAGGAGGTGAGGAGGAAGCGGGGCTCGCGGAGGGGGAGTGGGTCTCAGGCGTGTAACTGTGCGTAACCGCTCCTCGCTCCCGGATTTCCTATTCGTAGTAGTGGGCGGCGCCTTGCCCAAATTTCATATAACGCTTTTTCCGTTCGCCGGTACATCGGGGCGCCGCGCGGAGGTCGCGTTCGCCTTGTCAGACGATCTGCCCTACTTCATGTTCTTGCCAAAGGATTTGTCGAGTTCGTGGATCGTTTCTTTTATGAGGATATTCCGTCGGAACGTAAGTAAGTACGGTTTTGGGGATTTATAATGTGTTCCAATTGAATGTGGAACGTTTTTCCCTACGGTCTTTGTCGTCACCTCCGCTCTACGGTGCTTTTTCAGGAGAGTGTTGTGATAATGTGGATTGTTTCCACAGCGTAAGTGCAATAATAAAATGCAGACGGAGCGTGCGAGTTGCAATAACACGAGAGGCTGTTAGTTGCGCTTGTCAACAACATAAATTTATAAGTAGGCATTGTAACAATAAGGATGGTTGGGAATGGAGTGTTTTCATTGCAAACTTCACGGCGCTAATGGAAGTGTTGTGGGGCGTCACGGCTAGCGCCTGGCATACGTCGCCTAATGAAGCCGGCCATTGTTGGGACACGAGTACACTTAATTCGCGGTTTGAATGCCGTCTCGGTCGCCGCACGTCGCACGCGGCGGCGGCTCATAAAATACCGATATTACCAAGTGTCGAGATATTAGGGAGCCGAGATGCGTTTGCCGTTGTAACTGAGATGTTGAAGCGCTGGAATCACAAGCGCGAAAATATTATGTTGTTTGTGTCGAAAAAAATACCAAGAAAAAAAGCAAATTAGTTGATCTAGACAAGTAAATCTGCAGTTTAAATAAAAAATGATTTGACTCCAGCATAAATTGCAATTAAAAATATAACCGCCATCCTGTAGACGCATCATACTCAGCTGATCTTTCTTAAAGACCACACTACTGTAGAAACCGAACAGGTGATTGAAAAAATGCAATGGGAATTACTTAACATTTAAGAAACGTTGCTTGGGACCTAAGTCAGAATTATTCATTCTATGCATGTTTTTTTTTATAAATTCTATAACAACTCATGCATTAAATATGATCAAGGGACGCTATGACTAATACGACAGTAAAGAAGTGACGTTTTTATCAAGTAGGTACTTTGTAACGAAAAACTCTGACATTCCATACTTGTTAAAGACAAAAGTATTAATTTATGAAAAATTTCATGGAAAGTGTTAAGTGAATTTCATCGCATACACCGCTTCAAAGGGTTTTTTGCCGTTACCTTTCCTAGTATCATGTCTGTGTCAAATGTGTCAATTAATTTTCAATTCCTGCTGCCAATACACAAGCATGGCAGTTACCTGTTCAAAGCATCAAGTAATTAAAGGACATCCAATTACTAAAATGTATTACCTATATGAATTAAAGCAGCCAATAATTGCTTAAATACATATAAAACCGGGGACAAACCCGAGAACTTTATGTAACAATAAATTATCTACCATATATGAATTTTTGGACAGCTTCCTTTGAACCCTTTCCTCCCTTCCTCATTTCCTCTTCCTCCTCACCGGAGCGTTTTCCCGGTTCCATCCACAGCTATGGTGCTTTGGAGCCCAGGGTCTTCTATTATGATATCATACATGCTGTTATATGAATTAGCAAATTATTTATTACCGCGCGCCTACCTGACGCTAACTCTCCTTGGATAAACACTTGCTTTTATTTCCATCTGAAGAAAAAGAACCAAAATTCAAGTCGATTTTGAATCCTTTTCTCTCTTTTCAAAAAAATTGGGTTCAATATATACTACAGTTAATTACTAACGTAATTACTGACGACATTTTTTTTGTTGTTAAATGAAATCTAAATATATATAACTCAAAGGTGACTGACTGACTGACATAGTGATCTATCAATGCACAGCCCAAACCACTAAACGGATCGGGAAATTTGGCATGCAGGTAGATGTTATGACGTAGGCATCTGCTAAGAAAGGATTTTGATCAATTCTACTTCTTAACGCGAGCGAAGCCGCGGGCAAAAGCTAGTATTAAATAAACGTTTGAAATCTTGATGAATTCTTGTAATTTCGTGCATCGGTCAGTTCAAATGTTTCCGTTGAAGTATTGAAAACGTATTTTTCAACAAGCTGCAAAAACTAAAAAACATTTTAAGGTCAAGCATGCAGCTTTCCAGTCCCAAAGTTTCTGAAGTCAAAAACAAAGTTAGGTGCTTTTACTCTAAAATTGTAAGTAAAAAAAAATACAATCTGTAGTGATTCTTTTTTTCCACGCACTTCCAGTATTCAAACATCAATAACATCACACCAACCCTACATTTGCGACAAAAAAATCGCAAGACAGTTCCCCACGCATTGCAGCCGGGATTACCGGCACGCGCCCTCGCGGCGACTTCCGTGCTGGGGTGTTGATCTGATTGTTATGACTCTGTTTAATTCAATAGACGGCTTATATCTAAGGTCTAAAGTGTGCGCGTTGTTTCTCCACTGCTAAATCCTGTTTAATTGAATGTTCAAGTGAGCATGAGTTTAGAAATTTCAGCTGCAGTAGTTTTTAGTAGAGTTCTTTCACAATTGGCGGTTGTTGGATAACTATGTCCGACGGACGACCTCCGTCTTCAGCTTATTACTTCAGAACCCGGGGTCCATTATTATGACAGAATAGGCTGTACTTAGAAAGATTTTACTGCTGGCCACCCACTTAACGTCAACCCTCTATAGATCACTCCAGAACTCCTTACAAATATTTGTGTAAATGAAGACAAGTTTTTGTCCGCGCCGGGAATCGAACCCGGTGCCCTTGTGTAATTCATTCTTAACTTGTTAACCACTGCGCCACGGAGGCCATTTAAAATGTGTTCCCTATCGTACCAATTATACGTACACAGTTGCAAACCTTCTACGGTATGTTTTGTTCACGTACAACATTTATATAAAGTTCTACCTAGTGGAAGAGACAGCTGGAAAACTACCCACCTCATCAGATATCCCAATAAGCTATCTTTAGATCGTTAACTGACACCAAAGTATGCTTAAAAAATTAGGTCTGCCAAAACCAAATCTGCCGAGTATGGAATTATTTAAAAGTATTTTTTTTTTCACAATGAAAATTAAGGTACCACAGTAATCACAATAAGGTACTGAAATATAATACTGGCACAGTTTACCGTTGATTACGAATGAATAATGTGGTAAAGATAGTATTAAATACGTTTATTTCAAATAGCATCAATCACTAGGAGTAAAATAACCAGCTATGTGAAGAAATAATCAAAACTTTGTTTATGTAAGAGTGAAGGGAACTAAGTAGGCTTTCGAGTGAAAAATATCGTTTATCGTCTAAATCACCGTAGGACCGACAAATCACACAGATTGAGCTAGCCCAAAGTAAGTTCGAGACTTGTGTTATGGGATACTAACTCAACGATACTATATTTTATAATAGATACTTATATAAATAAACATCCAAGACCCAGGTCAATCTGAAAAAGATCATTTTCCATCTTGACCTGAACGGGGATCGAACCCGGGACCTTCCGTGTCGCAGGCAGGCGTGTTGACCGCTGCGCCACGGAGCTCGTCTAACTAATATTATAAATGCGAAAGTGAGTTTGTTTGTTTGTTTGTTACGCTTTCACGCCGTATCTACTATACCGGTCATCATGAAATTTTGCATACAAATAGGTTAGGGTACTGAGAAGGACATATCATACGGGCGAAGCCGCGGGTAACATCTAGTACCTTCATAAACGTAAAGTTGACTATAAATTGACTCTCGATACCTATATATACCTAAGTAAAATTAATTATTATCAAAACACAAAATTTACAAAATAACTAGCCTAGGTGGTAATCAAATGACAGTAATTTAGCTTAAATACATAGGTGCATATAAATTTAAAAATCAGAGATATATGGAAAATAGAATCAAAAAAATTAAAAGCACTTTCATCGCTCTATTAAATGACTGATCAATATCACCGTTCTATGAATCATAATAATGGACTCTACCATTTCTAGGTGTTATAAATTTGCATTCACAATACTATTCCGATATATATCGCATAAAGACAGAGAAGCAGGTTCAAGACCTGCCCGCGTGTATTTTTTTCCTATATCTTGTTTCTTAATTTATTAAGAAAGGACTCTACTACTACTAGGGTTGGGTAACCTTCGCACCATGCAACCCAAACCTTTTTTTTTAATCTAAATTATTTTAGTAGTTCAGTCGTACATACGTTTTGCCACATAGCGTTTATAAAAGCCGTTTGCAATAGTTTTTTTTTTCTATTTAAGGTCGCGGCATGCAGCAAATACAGTTTGGTTCAGTAGGTATACTATAGAAAAGTCAGTTCACATTAAATTGACTTGTACCTACACTTAACATGTTTTATTTAAAAGAGAAATCAGGTCAGTGTTTAATCTATAATTTTAATGCCTTGAAAAAATACTTTATGATTCATCAATAAAATCATAATTAAATGCGATAAATTTTAATTTTAGTGTAATTTTAATAAAAGAACAAAAAGCATTAATATTTTAATAGAAAGCATCGATTAATCAAAATAATTGACGTAGGTATGCGTGTAAAGAAACGAAAAGTAATAAAGAAACACTAGTGAAACTACGATTTATGTATTTCATTAAGTCGCATTAAGTGAGTTGGAAATGAAAAAACTGTAACAAGAGTCGGTCGTCGTCGACAAGTTATTACTGAAGGAGGCACGCATGGCAAAAACTGTTCCGAGCGAAGCCGCGCTGCAGAACAAATAAAGCGTAACATTCACTCGACATGCATAACCGTTCTAAAACGTCAATGTTCGCGACATGTAATATATCATTTGGAGTCACGGCAAACAACGCCAATATAAAAGCTTTCACACGCGATCCCTAGGACGTCGTTCGCAAACAAACATACAGAACTATCCCGGGCTAAGCCACTCATGAATAAAAGGTTCATTTTGTGACCCCCGCCAATAAATGTTAATTTTTGTAGCGAGCGCACGCATCCCAAAATATTAATCCGGCTGGCGTTAATGGCAAACGAGTTTAGCTAACACAAACAAGTGAACGTCGGGGCGGACGACGTCCGCAGCAGTCATAAATTGCAGGGGCCTGTATTGCACTCGAGAGCTGGATATTGGGGGATTTTCACAGGCAGCGAGACGCGTTTTTATTATGTCTTCGCCCTCGATGACTAAAGGGAAAAACCACTCGACATGTGAAGCGTCCCCCGATTTTCTCGCTCCCAGTTCGCCGCTTCCAGCCTAGTTTGCATATCCATGGGCATCGCATGCTCAATAAATATTAATGGCGGATTGGTAAACTAACCGCTACAGTTTAATTGAACATTTCCATTTGTGCCGCGATTTGAGGATTGAAAAATAACAACTGGTTGTTATGACTATGGGAGTTGTGCGTAATGCGTGTTTGGGAATACAGTTAGTGGATTTAGCACGTCACTTAATTAAGCACACCTGTAGTTGAAATCTTCAATCTTTGAAACTGTTTGAAATTAGTCTTATGGCAATATTTCTAAATAAACTTTAGATAGATACTTAGATACCCACCTAGTCTGACATCATCTCATAGGTAGGCGGTTAATATACCCACTTATTTTTCAGTGTTTGTAACACAGAAAAATAGACTACTATAATAATGAAATTTAATGAAGCTAACCTCTAAAATCTCGGGTCAAATATGAGATTCTAATTCAATAAACAGCTCCCCAAACAATTTGCGAAGAAATTAACCCGGGAACACATTAAACATATTGCTGAAATAAAACATTACGAAATCATCCAATTCTCGCTTATCTCCCGTCGTTGCGGGCCTTTATTAGATTAATACAATGAAAATTAAAACAATTTGCCGGATAAATATCTTCGCGCGGAGTATCAGTGGCGTCCCTATTTATCCCTAGTGAAGGGCAACGCGGATAACCCCTCTTAAAAGCTAGGAGCAGTCAGCATTAAATGGAATAAAGAGAATGAAGTCGAGCGGTCGCGGCCCCCGCCCCCCGCGCGCCGCGCCTCGTCCCCTTGCCTCGCGCCGCCCGCGCGGGCCTCTGAATTTCATTAGTCGCCCCAACCCGCCCCGCGCCCTCCAAAAGCCACTTTACAACGGAAAATGGCAATATGATAATACTTAGAGCCTTATAAAATTTTGCTGAATAAACATTTTTGTGTAATTGTACAATAACATCAAATTTTTGAAGGGAGAACGATTTTAGGATTAATTTTATTGCAGCTTTAAAATAAGCGTATTCGACCTGCCGTTAGATCGTATCGGCGCCGGCGGGGATTATACAGCAGCTCTTACGATCATAAAGTGCGATAACTTGAGACGGATTTTCGAAAAACAATTGTTTTCCGTTTTGCGGAACCAATAAAAGGAACTCGTAATATGACGGTCAAAATAGGAGAAAGGACGAAAAGCGAGGTTGACCATCAATTGTGTCGCGGGTACATTCCGCGCGGAGAGAGTGCCGCAGGGCGCGCCGCGCGCCGCCAAATGCGAAATAAATGCTCAGCTTAAATACGAAAGGGATCGGGCAGCCCGCGGCGGGGGAGGCGCGCCCTAAAGTGGTATTTTCACTTCGCTAATCGGATAACCACTTAACGAATGGGTCACTGCACGCCAAACGTATTTTCACACGACTTTTCTGAAGGGAGCCCAGTGATTCCGCATCTTACGAGCTAAAACTTACGCCCCGCATGTAACGGTCACGTCGACGATTCAATACACCGACCGTATCGATTTTTTAAGCTTCTTTTATTGTTGTCGCATTAGCTGTTGCGATTAATCTGATTGCAATGACGTGTGCCCGTGCGTTTATTGCTGATCGGACGTAAAATATGATCGATGAATACGATTATCTTTACAGATGACGAGCGGAAAGGCGACGAGTTGCTGCAGGGTATGCATCACCAGCTACTGGGGTACGGGATAAAAGAAGAAGCAAAGAGGGGGACGTCGGACTGCGGTGTGCCGATTCCAGCATCTAAACCGAAGATATGGTCTTTGGCCGACACGGCAGCATGCAAAACTCCACCGCCGGCAGCGCAGCCCTGGCCTCAGCATGCATACGGCCCGGATCGGTCAACGGCGGGAGACGGGAGCTCGAATGGATTCGCGTTGCCGGCGACAGCGGCAGCTAGTCCTGCTAGCGGCGCATATGGTCGATACGGTGGCTTTCCTGGAGGCCAGTATGGGGGCCAGCACCCGTGCGTGCACCCGGCAGCCTTCCCTGACGTGCAGACTGACACGCCACCGCAGACTCCACCCAACATGAAGGTGCCGAGCGTCGCCAACCCATTAGGCAGCGGTGGCGGCTCCGGCTACTGCTTCCCTCGACACCAACAGTCACCGCAGCGTGACCCTTACCACAATCCCCACCACGCAGCCAACAACCACCAACCTAACCAGCCGCACCATAATGAAGGATCTGCCGCCTTCAAGCCCTTCTATAAAAGGTGAATATCCTTATTTTCTTTTTCAATTCCGAGATAGTAGGTCAATAAATAAAATGGTAGGCACTCAACAAGCAACAACACTACGTGAAAAGAGTGAATTTCCTATTCCAGCTCGCAACTACATCCCAACGGTTTCGTGTCGGCCGTCTGAAAGCGGGCCGCGTACCACTGGCGGTGAGTCTCTGATTGATTCAAATTACGGAGAGTCGTAACGCACACATGTAAATGAGAACTTCGTAAATGGATGATCGTAGTAAAGATATCGAGGAAGCCATAAACAGAGTTGCGGTTTAGTAGCCGACTCGCGCCGGGGTGTCATGTTGGTAATTGAAAACAATGGAGTAGAGTAGCGCGGAAGGGCGTCGCGTCGAGGGCGAGATTGCAATCTTGCGTCATTTGTCAGTGTCAGCGGTGCGCGCTCGTACGCCCACGCCGCGTTCTTTGGTGACCTGCCCAAAATTAGCTCCTCGATGTATGAACTTGTTACGCTCATGTAGCGGAAAAAAACATTGTTGACAATATTCCCAACACAAACTACTTGGTAGAAATTTTGAGAAAATTGTTAGCAATCTACTAAATCAATAACAATATCATCCCAAATGTTTCCAATTTCTACTAACATTATTATTTTCTAATAGGGCACACAAGTATTATTAGAAAATATTTTAAAATTAAAATTTGATTCAAAACTTTTTTTGGCAGTAGTATAGTAAAACCGCATATTTGTGGGAGTCGCCAAAGGGTTCCTGTGAAAGTGTTCGGCATCCTCGTCTCATTACAATAAATCGCCAGCGCCGACACCGCCGCACAGAACGGAATCGCAAAGAATTCTGTTTTAGCCAAACGCTCACAAATTCACTTCTATAAGCGTTTTGTATTATTTTCGTTTTCACGCTTTTTTGTCCCTCGAATTCCTTGACGCGAAAATAACTCCTTATCGCGGCATTCTTTTAAAGTAGCCCCAAAAAGAACGCGGCGAGATCGTCAGTTTTTGTCTTCGACTTAAATAACATACCTGCATCTGTATCGTTTTAACTTATTATTAGCTAAATGATATCGCTACCAGATTGCGAGGTTATCCTCTTAAATACTTCGAGACAACTCGGGTGCTGATTTATTCAAGCCGCTCTGGGCCGACAGGAAGTGCATAATTGTTGACTGCAATAGATAGTATGCGGACGCGCCTAGCTCTAATCCCGCTGACGGCGCCCAATTTGAATAATACAAAGGTATGATTGTTCAGAAGACAGACTAATGCAAGCCGCACAAGGAGCATTGTTGGTGCACGCACGGCCGGTGGCTGCCGCGCGGCTCCGCGCGATATCACGCGCGGTCTCGGGCGTGCGTGGGCGCGGAATCTCAATGGATCCTCTTCATTCACAACACTACCTCTGCATTAAAGCCGCTTTACTTTTTTTCGACGCCCTAATCTTCCCTCTTATCTGTTGATCCTCGCTCGGGTCCTCTGTTTCATTCAGTCGCAGGTCGCCCGACCAACCTGTTTGACTTCTTTTTTCATTGACGCCGTACAAACTTTAGATGACCGCGGCCGAGGTCGAATTTTTATTTCTTTCACATTTAGGTTTTCCGGTCCGGGCGATTCGTTAATAAATTCTCAGATAATGAGACTGAACGTTTCGTCACCTCATCTCGATTGGTTAGGCTTTTTTCTTTTTGGTTTGATGTGTGAACGCGGCGGCGGGCGCGCTCGCGATGTGCCGATAGAATCGGGACACCTATCCGAGTGGACATCTTTTTTATTCATTTAAATACCGCCATTCATTTTAAGGACTACTTTTATTGTTTTTAATAAAACTGAGTTAATATTACGGATGTTGTTATGCGCCTAGTACTAATAGAACTGTTAAATAACGGATTTGTGACCGTCCATTAATTAGTAAACCACTTTTTTGCTGCAACTGCCAAATCCAAGATGCTTCGAGATATGTTTTTATTCACATAGATCATTGAGACTATTTACTCTGGCTCATAATTTGGTTTGCTTGCAAGTTGTATAAACCAGTCTCAGAATTTGCGTTGTTTGTTGCAGGTAAAGCTCGTGAAACCTGGGTCGCTGCTCGGCGCATCACGAGGGACAATGAATTTTTCAGTGGCACAGTGTTTCAGTTCTCCGAAGCTAACCTTAGGGTATAGGACTCTGGCTGCATATGACTACAACCTGTAGACTGTAAAATTATAATTTGGTACATACGTTTATGTGTATATCGCATAGTGTAACTTCTAAACTACTAAATTTAATGCACAGATTACTGTAATGTATAAAGATTCGTTAAGTAAGTACTTAATTTTGTTCCGTTGTTGATCGACGGTTGTCATAACTGAGTGACTGTTAAACCAATCGTCATGTGAAATAAACTTTGCTCAGTATTTTTTATAGATTTAAGTATATTACGAAAATAATATCCAAATTATTTATAGATACAGGAGACGCGCAATTATGTGTAAAATTGATCTAATTAATTGGTTTAGTAAATTATTGTACATTGTATTCCCAAATGGGTGTATTTGTAAGATAAGTGATCTTTGTAATAATTATTGTTTTGAGTTCTTCCGTCATGATTTACTTCGTTTTGAGCAATAAGTTACGTGTTAGTTCAGGTGCCACACTTTCATTAGTTATAAGTGCATTGTAATTTTGACATATAAGTACACTTTGAAGCAGGACATTTGAAATCGTAGTGTGTGAGGAGTCAAATTGTTTTTATTATCAAAAATGGACGGGTCTTGATCTCTGCAATATTGTTGAAAGAAAAGACACAAAAGACCGGAATCACTGTGGCCTAGGATCAGTTTGATTTAGTTAATCTTAGTATAATCGAAAGACAATCGTCGATTTGGTTATTGTTGTTGTCCTTGTATATAAAATGTTTTGTAGATTTTCTATCTTTAGTTTCTTGACAAATGTACAAAGTATTTGATATGGGTTCGATAACTTCAATGTTTTTAATTGACTCATCGAATGGAATTTTATAAATATTGTTTTAAAGTATTATTAGAATACAATGTAAATACATATACTAAATATTTTATTTTTAATTCGGTCGCAGTATATCGACAGGATCCGGGGTTTTATAATAGAATTTTATTTGTTTTATGATGGATTTAGTCATGTGGGTTAAAGTTAGGTAATTAAATCGATGATAATGGATACATATACTACAATGGACATGTTTTGGAAGGTTTCGATGATAGGATTAATCTGAGGCCATATTTGTATGATTACTATACGTCTGGGAAAAATGGAGAAAATATTTTTGAATTACATTTAAGGAGTTGTGAAAATCAACGAGAAATTAAAGTTATTTTGGATATAATTTTATCAGTGCAGTCGGTATGTATTGAAAATAGTAAAATATATTCTTTTTTTTAGTTGCAAATACACAAAAAAGAGGGTACAGATAAAGCCGTCCCCGACATCGTGCCTCATAATTATTTGGGCAAGTTATCTCGGAATGATTGGCAATTTACCCGAGAATTTTAAGCGTTTAAGCTCCACTATCAAAACCTAACATAAATATCTACCTACATGTACTTATTTGTAGTGCAACAGAAAGACCGGCCCGTTTTGTGGACGAAATTATCTGTATTCTGTACCATTTTTAGTAATGTTGGTAGTGACTGTACCTATATCAGTTCACCATTATAATGGGTTGGGCTGAAAATATGTACCATGACTAGAAAGTGAACATCGAAACTATTACTTATAATGTCAATAACCGGTCCTGCTTAGTTGGGAATGGCCAATCTCGGCAGCAATATTAATTTCTTCTAGATTTTATTAGCCTGTATGTGTATAGGTCACAAATTTATTTAACACAATAGTTTGAGGCTTCTTATGAAACACAACGCAATCAAACGAAAATTTCAATGTGACCAAATCGAATACATTCGCTTAATATTAAATGTTCTATATAGATATTTATAGAATATATACCTATTATTATTATGAGTAAAATTATGTAACGATTGTAATTAAATCTTTATTTCAACGAGGCACTTTCATTTTGTCCTTCCTTATCCTTAAAATACAAAGGTATATTCAGAAACTGGACATACTTTTAATGCATAAATAAATAAGATTTCCAAAAATTTGACTTAAATAATTACTTATAATATTTACTGTTACCTGCTCCGTTCTTATTACATTATAAATAATAAGTTTTTATTTTGAAACGAATCGCTTTAAATAGGTTGATGAGTAGACAACATGAAATCCTTTTGTGTTAAAATAAAATCGAAATAACATCAATTAGTCGGCCATGTTTGCTTTTACAACAGAAAATTGCTGAGGTCAGTATTTCACTTAAAACTGTGACCTTTTTTAAACTGCAACCAAGTGCAGTAGATGCGGCACAAAACTGCACAGCGCAATTTCTCCATGCATGATTGCATAGGTTCATAAATTATAATGGAGATAAAATAAAAATTTAAGCTATACAATGATAAGATACGATTTTTCAGAGGAAGAATAATCCTAAGGAATAAAAATCGAGATAACGAAGTTATGCTCTCAGGAAGAATCAAGCACTAAGAAAAAAAAATTGATAATGAAAAGTTACTTTAAATTTAAATCAAGATCTACAGCTATCGGGTTCACATTAGGAAGTAATAAATACTGACAGACACAGATAAGTATAAATAGTAGAGCACAAATTAAGTAAACAACGAGGCAACATTGAATAAATTAATGGAAACTCATCAAAGATGTAAAAAGAAAATCAAGTTAACCAAAGAACGGTCCAATGTTTGAAAATGTTTAAACAAAACGTGAAAAAGTCGATAATGACTCTGCAAAAGTACGGAGGGTCTCTCCCTTGCTCTTAAACAATGCTTAAAGGGTAATAAATGAACGGCTTTTTTCGTAGTACCAAAATTATGGGGTCCGCCGTTTGCCCAGTTTACTCAATTACTTTAATTAAAGGGATTGTAATTAAATGCCAGAATTGATGATAACGGCAAGGTTTTAAGATTAGTGGTCGGAATAATATTTATTTAGGCTTAGCAAAACGCTTTAATTATAAGGAATCAATAGAAGAACATACTAATATGATGTAACTGATATTATTAGATACCTACGCCCTTAAGAACAAAATAGGCTTTTCTTCCTACCCGAGCGTTCCTCCCGATAGCGTCCTCAGCTGTAATGCTACAGAACCCGAGCTATGCTATTTAATATGACACTCAGACTATTTTATGATTTGGCGAAAGCTTTTACGGCTAGCTGCCTGCCTGACGCCAGCCCTCCTTGGAACCTGACTTAGGTACAGAAAGACAGATGAAAAAAAAACGAAAACTAAATATGATTGATTATTCTTGGCCATTAAATCGGAATACTACAATGTAAACATGGACTCTTCTATGTTCATGGATCTATGCAGATAACTTCTGGTAAGGAATTGAAGTAAGTACCTGACTTATTTTTTTCTCATGCTTTATCGATTTTAGCAGGAATATCATTGTGTTTTCCTGCGCAAATGATCAAAAACGCAAAAGTCGAATTCAAACATTTTGGAAAACGGCGTGTATAAACTCTACCCTGGTTTTGGCCAAACCTAATCAAAGCCTACCTATGGCATAAGGTCGAGCATACCTAAAATAAGTTAAGACCAAACCTAGTTTTTTAACATATGATATACGTGTTCGAGCGGAAGTTGATATCTATTTATAACTTGACTACAATACTTGTATTACTTTAACCAAAGATAGTACGTGAAATAAAACTTTGTATTATAACGAAGACACCGAGCGTAGATTGGCATTTTTAAAATTTATAAAATCGTGAAAATCTTATAAAATAATCGACAGCTAGGACAACGTTATAATCCTATCTATTGATAGATTGAACTATAAATTGCAAACATCATAATCAATTTACTTGAATACTTTGAAATACGACGACATTGACAATAAAATCAATATTCCATATCCACTGATAGTGGTAATAAAATGCACTAATTTAGCGACAAACAAAATACAACGATTGCTTAACTTAATCAAATTCGTTACTATAGCAATTCCATGTGCAATAAAACCAACGGCGATCATAAAACGGTCATAAACATTGACAACACAAATAGCAGCTAATAATGGAAGGACCAATCAAACCACAAGCCCACAAGCAGAAGATATTTTATAGGCACCTTTATAAGATGAGAGAGAACTGATGATTGCAGCAGTAAAGATGTTTGCTGCAGTCACGGCTCTTAATTAGGAGATTGCTGAGGGTATTTACAGCGGCAGTGAAGATGAACTACAAATATTAGGACAACACTCATTTAGCCTTATTAAAAGGTAAGTAAAATACCTAGACAATGTTAGTCTGAAACAAAAGGAAAGAGCATAGTGGCTTTTTTTTTTCCGCGCATATCGTAGGTTTTATAAGATTTTAGCCGCTTATCGAGGTCTTCAGGTCTTTTGACCTAAGGTTATTTCTGTCCCATATGGCAAAGTTGTGGATGTTTTTACGTAAAAGGTAATTCTAAATTTTATCTTTGGTATTGAAACGACGATGCGCTATGAATTGGATATATACTCGTGTTTACTATCAATTTATTTATACGTCACAAGATGCATTTATAATTTAATAATCTAAAGGCAGTTGTTGAATAATATTAGAAAGTAAGAGATTACAAACACAAATCTAAATAGATAAACACTTATTCCAACTGTATTTACTCCTGGGTTTGTCATAAAATTAAACCATTGACCCCATCGTCAATAATTACCAAGAACTAACAGTTTGCTTCACTTCAAAATCCAGGTGAAACTCACGTCTAGGGTCTTGCTTTACAGCTCGACGTGTTTCCAGCGGTGCTCGATAGATGGCCCACCTGGTGCGGACTTCGAGTAAAACTTTAAATACATTCGTCATATTGATTAATATAGCAGTTTTCTCTTTAGAATTATTTGAGCAACTATTATTTGAATCTGTAATTCGTAGTGATATAGTGTCATCTGGAACGGAAACTAAATCTATTTCTCACACTATTAGCAAATTAGTAAAGGTACTATAAAAAAGGAAAACCGAATAAAACCCCTGATCTCCCACGTCGTTTGAATATTACATAATAAACGGTTAGCCGTAAATATTTTAGTGTCTTCGGCTAAGTGGGGAGCGTCCGGTCGGAGTCTGCGGTCCGGCCGCGGCGGCTGCGGCCCGCTGTAACTCAAATAAATATTTAGATTTCCAACGTTACCGCTTTATGTTATTCTATTGTTCGCCAGCAGGCCTTATTGCGATCTTTTTTACAAGCTTTTATTTTTAACATGTAAATTTATTAGGTGTACACTGCCATTGAATTGGTGGGCAATCGAAAATAAAACAAATGCGCGGTCATCCAATGTGATTTAGTGATATTTGAGAGTTAATTAAGAGCAATATTTTTAATTGCTTCAACTGCGTGTTGTTTCATGTAACGAGATTAATTTAATCATTATTTTAATTCAAAATACAGATTCTTAGTAAAATTACAGTGATGTTAAGTAATAAGCATATCTATTTACAAGAGTCAATAGATATAGAAATTACTTCGACAAAGATAGCGTTGTTATGTTATCATTAAAATTTCCTTTAAGTAGAGCCGATTGTAACAGACATGTTTGTTGATAATCATTAAATCATTATTATTATTTAGATAATCCTCTCAAACTCCTATGCCTAGCATCAAAATGACAATACATAAATTACCCATAAAAATCAGACCATAAACATAATTGACAAACGAGTAAAACAACGTTTTAATATTTGTTATTAATATTCAGAGCATCTTCCGCTTGCTTTAATCGCCATTCAAATCTTTAACATCCATTGTAACCTATAATTCATCAAGATGCTCCGAGCATTCAGAAGCTTATACACTTGAGATCGTAAAATATAACCTTAGGCTAACTTAATACCAGTATAAAAACAGGAGGAAACTTCCTAATTACATTCATGGAACATCATTCAAAATTTGAAGCAATAACTTTTTAAGTAAACACCTGTGATCGCCTAAGGTGTCAACTGTCGAACCTAATCACAGATTTCTTTATGGACAGGCAAATTTATTCATACCCTCGCATTTATCACCGACAGACGCTGAAGTAGTTTTTCATACGAGAAAATTGCCGAGGCGAAATTCTATCACGCTTCCTGAGGGCCCGTTAGAAATTCGTGCACCTTGCCCAAAACAATAAATCAAACTATTGCGTAATATTCCCCTGTATGTATGGATATCACCGGTCCTGTTTTATTTATCGCGATTCTAAACTGATTTTTATGTTTTATGAGGCTTGTTGGCCTGTTTTTTTTTTCAATTATTCGGGCAATGAACTCTTAAATATCTGCGATCTACAAGGTGCATGATTGGCAATTTGTGAATAGGCAGTTATATTTAAATTGGATTGAGTGACAGGAGACTTTTTATCTTACCATCTGGAGAGAGAAAAAACAAACAATAGTTAAAACAACTGCAAATAGCAACGCTGATTTCATATCGTCATAATATTTCTTACAAGCCAATTGTTTGGTCATTATATGTATTTATTCATATTTTAATTAAGTCTATTTTGGACTTCATAAAAAATCGTTTTTATATACGAGTAGTAACTAGTACCGTTTAGTCACATCAGACGAAATATACTTAATATGAGTTTTTGCATAAGTTTTTACTTTTTGTGAGATCGAATCAGAGAACCAATATATTTCTATAGGTAGATGTATTTAATTCTATCATTAACATTCTATAGTTATAATTGCCAATGATTTAGTCCATGCCATTGGTTTGCCAATGGTTATTTTTGCTATTAGGTTATGAACCTTGGACTAAATTTTTATGGCAATGTCAATGAATGGTATAGTGCATCATCATCATCATCATCAGGTCTTTATTAGTTTCCACTGCAGGAGCACGACCCTCTCTGTAGTGCCAGAGCAGTCAGAGGATTTGACACTCTCCACGCTGGCCAGACGGGTTGGAGAGGTCTCTTTGATCTCAAGCTAAACAAAGCTTATAAAGATATAAGCTTTGTTTAGCTTGAGTTTCCTAAGTCGCCTTTTACGACATCCACGGGAAGATTTGGAGTGGTCCTATTCTTCTCCGCCGGGAACCACACGGTAATGGTATAGTTAAGGAAACTAATCAGAAAAATAGAATAGGTATTGTCATTTGATGATAAAGAATAAAATTTATAATACCTTAGAAAAACTAAAAAAATAAATAGGTATTAAGTGTTTGTCCAGGAGAAAAGGAAAAACGTAGTAAGTGTCAGCTAATCCTCTTCTTGCACAGACCGTAAAAGCCGACCGAAGGAGTGAGTAAAATGTAAGTAATTATTTAAATAGGCGTTGCGGGTAGCAAACCACTTCTTTATTTTTCCGTGTTTTTCTTATACCCCCATTAACTCGCTTTTCGTGATGTTTAGTGTAATGCCTTAGGTCCTATCTCTAACAGGATAAGGGATAAAGTCGCGATCAATATGTCTGTATTCAAAATAAGCTCTAAAGACCGGACGGGTGAAGGCAGACGAATTGCTTCAGATAAATTATAATAATGTTTGAGTTAAGTATCTCCGATGTCGTTCGGAATGTGTAGATCACATCGCCCGATCGGAGGCCGATCAGCGATAGCGACATCTGGTGGCTGCTGACGCGAACCACTGTCCAGCCTAACCAGGCCTATTTATCGAAGTCACTGATAAATATTGAGAGGAGTTCGAAAGTCCAGTGGCTTTTGTTCAGGCAAACGCAAGTAAAATTATATACGTACTGCAAACGCAAGTAAAATTATATACGTACTGCCAAATCACAGAAATTGAGCTAGCCCGAAAGAAAGTTCGAGACTTGTTTTATGGGATACTAATTCAACGATACTATATTTTATTACAAATACATTATAAGATAAACAACTTGAACGTGGTTTCTTTGATTTTTGTTGTAGTTAGCTTAGTAGATAATAATAGACTACTATTTCTCCAGGGTCAGTTAGTAACCTGCACGTTTTTCCAGTAGTTTCTGGGGTTGTTACAGTGTACCAGCCTCTTCCCGTTCAATCTGTCGCTGGTTATCCGAAACACCTTTTTGAACAATGATATCATCATCATCATCATCAGGTTTCTGGTATGTTTTTTTTCCCTCCACTGAAGTAGCATGACCCTCTCTGGACTGCCAGAGCTAAATATAAATATATACGGACATATCACACGGATTGAGCTAGCCCCAAAGTAAGTTCTTAAAAAAGACTTGTGTTATGGGATACTAACTCAACGATACTATATTTTATAACAAATACATATAAAGATAAACATCCAAGACCCAGGTCAATCTGAAAAAGATTATTTATCATCTTGAACTGACCGGGGATCGAACCCGGGAACATCCACGTCACAAGCCGGCTATAGCAGTCAAAGGATTTGGCTTATACTCTATTCGCTGGCCAGACGGCTTAGAGAGGTCTTTGATGTTTATATAAGCTTTGTTTAGCTTGTGTTTCCTAAGTCTCTTTCATCCATGGGGAGAGTCGGAGTGGTCCTGTTCTACTCTGCCGAGAACCACATGGCAAACATGTCCTTCCTTCCTTCCCATTAGCTTCCTATCCGTGATTTTAGCCGATACTATAATTTGTTCGTAGATGAAATGAGGAGTTCCAAGAACAAGGGTCACCCACCAACCTCAGTAGATTTGCTTTTTAAAGTGGCCGATGGGGTTGAAAAGTTCTCTCATGGAGACCACGTACCGGCAATCGCAGCGATGGATACCCACCGACCAGGTGGATTAACGACATTACCAAGCTCGCAGGAAGGCGCTGGATGCAGGCCGCTTCCAACCAGTCGTACTCGAAATTCTTGGAGGATGCTTATGTCCAGCAGTGGACCTTTTTGCGGCTGAAATGATGATGTAAAATGAAATTATTTTATTTCTTTGGCTTAATAAAGGCACCTATTTCAGCGCGGTAGTTTAATACTAGACAAATATGCATTGTCTCTATTAGAAAGTAAGAGTAAGAATAAGAAATTGTGATATCATAAAAGTAACGCGTGGGCTCTTTCTCGGTAGGTATCCTAACAGTATTAAGAAGAGATAATGAAATGATTATAAAATACCTATCCTATCCTAAATTTCCCCAATCCTAAACTTCCCTAAAGAAACAGAACAAAGATTCTCCTCATTAATATGGCGATCGGATCCGCGCATACTTCCATGCAAAATAACCCTGGAATCAATAACATTCCTACACGCCGGCTTCGGTTTGGAGCCTTCAAATGAGTTCCCAACTTCCGCTGAGATTCGAAACATTCTGTTCTCAGCTATGCGAACCATGTTTTAATATTGGATATTGGTATTTGCCAGCGAAGGAAGTTTTTAAGTACTTTGATGAAATGAGCATGATTGAAATCTGGGTTTTTCTCTCTAATTGTAATAAAGTATTTGGATTTTTTTGTCACCACTATATGTTACAAAACAAATCTAAAAATCAGCATCTGTATATTCGTGATAAACTCAAAAACTACTGCACATATTTTCGTGCGATTTTTACCAATAGTTAGTGTGATTCAAGAGGAAGGTTTATAAGTATGCCTAATTGCCAAATTAAAAAAAAAATCCAAACAACTTAGCTTGATTTTCTCTTCGTATAGTATTTTTATATTTTTTTAGTAACTGCAATCTTAAATTAAAAATAATTTAAATCTTAATAAACAAAACATTAAAACTCCAAATAAAAAAACTATAGGAGATCTACAAGCATGGCAAAAATGTAATTCATAATTTCCCATACAAGTTTTTTAATTAAGTCAATATATATTGAAATTTAAATTCAGAAGCAAAGGATAAATGTTATTATAAAAATAATCTCTTAACCTTTAAAGGCATTATAAAATCAGTCTGATTTAGATCGCGCATTAACAAAAGCAGACACGATATAGTACGACATAAATATGGGTTCGCCGCGTGATCCCGTCGCTTCACTCATGCCACAAAACGACGTGAGAGCAGAAGGATAGCTTTCAGAAAATATTGAAATAAAAATATTTTAAAAACTGCAAAGAGCTAACCTTGCAAGAGTATAATGTTAAATTTTTCATATATGGAATGAAATATCAATAATGATTTATCCAAATCCGACCGTGACCCTGGTTGCATCTTCAACTGTGGTGCTTTATTATATTACTAACCTTCGCCCGCGGCTCCGATCGCGTTAGTGTCGATCTCTTGGGAACAGTACTTTTCTCCGGGATGAAAAATAGCCTATGTCCTTTTCCATACTCCAGACAACATATTTGCAAAATTTTATGAAAGGGCGTGAAAGCGTAACAAACTCACTATCGCAATTATAATATTAGTTGGGGTTTGATAGTACGAATAGCTCAGTGACTGCAAGTTTGTCAGTAAATTTGCTTGATTTTAATGCTATGCAATATTACAAGATTTTCTTTTCATCTTGTTTACTTCAAATCACCTTATTACTTTTAGCCACTACATACGTCATTCATATAAAGACATCAAATAATCCTGCTGTAATTTGGAAATAATTCAACACAAAATGTACAGAATACGTCTCTTAACATTTGTCGTCCCGTATTGTCAAGTTTAAAAGCAGTGGCGTCCATTACTTTTTCCATTCACAATTTTACAAACTGGTGATTGATCCCTCAGAGCCGAACAATGATCAGTTGCCCTAAGCTTGGGACATATTAATTAAGCCACTGACCAACTTTATAAACGTTTTTCACAGCGTATCTTCTTAAGGTAAGGATACCTTTATCTTTTTAATGCTTACGTTCCCAGGGTTCTATCTGGTAGCTGTAGATTCTGTGTACTTTTTGATTTGTGCTCATGCGCAGAAGAACTCATGTTTTATTGCCATCATCGAACACGAAGCAGTATGAGTTACGGTGTTACTTGCTGTCAATTTCGCAGTAAGGCATACAACAGGACTTTGAATACAGTAAAAATTTCAAGTACTTTCGAAAATGTTCTTTCAAACTCGTCGTTTCAGCCGCGAGAAGTCAACTGCTGGACATGAGCCTCCCCGAAGGATTTTTATCATAGAGAAGGTTTTGCCATAATCATCACGAGAATAGCAGCCAGCAATGAAATCTAGTTACTAATAGGTCCGTAGGGGACAGTATATCCATACATACAGATTAATAATAGCCTGATTTTTAGGTTTTAACATAATATTTTTTTTATTGCACTGCAAGACTCGATGATATCAATATGTGGGAAATAGCATGTTGCATACAATTATTATGTTTCAGGAAAAAAGTGATCATCATCAGGTCTTTTTTAGTCTCCACTGTAGAAGCGTGACCCTCTCTGTACTACCAAATTCATAATTAGCGGATCAGTCAGAGGATTTGGCCTACACTCTCAACGCTGGCCTCCACCCTGGCTGGTTGGAGGAAAAAAGTGATAAACGTAATTAACCATAAGAATTTATATCATAAGGTCCTATAAACAGAGTTTGTTTGTTTTTCGTATGTGTAAGTGGCCAACACTGGTGTCAGATTTTTCAAGCTGCCTTAAGGCATCTGACATAGCTTAACGACTGCCATCAACGATAACAGCCGGGACCAACGGCTTAACGTGCCTTCCGAAGCACGGAGGAGCTCGAGATATTTTTATGCCACTTGCGGTCACCCATCCAAGTAGGGACTGCACCAGGGGTTGCTTAACATACGTAAGCGCTCATAGAGCTCACCCACTGGACCATCGGGCTCCTCAAACAGAGTTAAATGGTCAAACGTTTCGTCTTGTGTGTGTGATGAAAAAACTAACTACTTAGTATACTTTTTATAAGTAGAACCTAATAGGTAAATGATCGCCTGATTGCTGATTTATCTAACGGATGATATAAATCAATGAATACTCAGCTATATCCCCAGGCAGGTCTCATTGCTTCAGTGTTGTACACATCGCATGTATTATTAACATCATCGGACACCCCGCTGTATGATTTATAGTAGGTATTATTTGTTTCGCAACATCATCCAAGTGACTCATTGACGTAAATTCCATTTCATTAAGTAGATATAACGAATTTACTCGTAACACTGTTAAGTATAAGAAATATTCCAATCCCAACTAATATTATAAATGCGAAAGAGTGTTTGTATATTTGTTTGTTTGTAACCTCTTCACGCTTTATCTACTGCACCAATCTTCTTGAACTAGTCAATGAATGGACAAATCGTCTGGTACGGAGAAGGACATAGGGTATTTTTCATCCCGGAAAAAGTACTGTTGCCGTGGGATTGGCGATATCGTCTCGGCAATTTTATGCGGCAAAATTATACGCGAGCGAAGCCGCGGGTAAAAACTAGTGTTTGTTATAAAGCTAAATCGTTATTGTCATTGCAATGCTACTCTACAGTCATAATTTAGTCATTTAGTTATTTAGCAGTCATAATTTTTCACATTAATTCAATTGAACAGCAGTTCAAACGCTATCAGCCCAAAGATCCAGTAATTAACAAAAACAGACTCTTCTAACCCATATTTACCGCCGATAAACTCAATAAAGTCGCATTGAATTGGAAGAGGTCATAAAAATCAATTAGATTGTCCAGATCTGTTCACATGGAACATGTTGATTCGATCCAGCAAATGGTTAAAGGACTCCTCCGTGGTATGGAGTAGTCGTACCATCGCTTGTACTTGTCATAGTATTTACACAGGTATTTCTCTGCGGTTCTGGAGGTACCTAAGGTTCCCAAGGCAGTTATAACCTTGGCAAATGTTATGAGACGTATTTAAAACGTATTAACTAACGGCCCCCGTGGCGCAGTGGTTAGCATGCCAGTCAGTCACACCAGGGGTACCAGTTTCGATTCTTGGTGGCAATTACGTGTTTAGTACTTTCACAGGTATTTGTAAGGAGATAAGCAAGGAGCATTGGAATCAGGCAGGTAGCCGGCCGTGAAAACTTTCACCTATTCGTATCACAGCATAAATTGCTGTCATAATAGAGTAGTACCCCGAAATCCAACGCATCACAACTGTAACACACACCATACGTTAACCCTGATTGTTTTTCATGACTGTAAGTAGCTAACACTAGTGATAGATTTTTCAAATTGCATAAAAACATCTAACATAGCTTAACGACAGCCATAATTGATAGCAGTCTCCCGAAGCGCGGAGAGTTCGAGATATTT
This sequence comes from Rhodophaea formosa, assembly GCA_963082605.1. NCBI lineage: Eukaryota > Metazoa > Arthropoda > Insecta > Lepidoptera > Pyralidae > Rhodophaea > Rhodophaea formosa. The sequence goes on along the minus strand of OY720203.1, from coordinate 11,940,599 downwards.
TTATGCTATTTGTGGTCATCATCCTATTAGGACTGCACCCGGAGTTGCTTTACATGCGTAAGAACTAATATGCTTATTCCCATATCCAAATAGAGACATTTTACTAGGACATAAGACCTGCAAAAGTTTACAAATGACTAGCGGCAAAGGGAGCATTTGCGGTGACGCAACGCTGAGTCCCGAATTCCTTTTATTATCAATTAGATAGGTTTATGTGAAGAGGTGCGGATTAACCGGCTAGCGTGCGTGTCTCCGACGCCCTGCCAGGGCTTAGCCTTAGGGACGGGTGACCCTCAGCGCTGACAGCTGCCTTTGTCATGTCACACAGGAATTTTATACCGCGAAATTGACAATGACTAGGATAGGTATAAATCCGTGATGTGGTGGCTTTTGTGAGTAAATACTGAAATTAAGTATAACTGTAGAAAAAGCTCTTGCCTGATGTCACTTACATTTTTTAAAGTCTATCTAAAAAGGAGTATGTACTTTTACAGCATTTTGTGCTACTTTGTTGGGTAAAGTAGCTGCTGCTCTACCATTTATCTTCCCCCACTACTGCCTCCAACGCACTCAACCAAATTTTGGTTAATCTACACATGTATACGCTTAGTAAAGTTTGAGTGCAAGTAACAGCTGCGACGTTCTAACTCAATTAGCAAAATTAAAATTTATAAGAAATCGACTTACCCAAACTGAGTAGTAGGCTAGTGAACTCTACCAATTACTGTGCGCGTGTACTGGAAGCTATAGAGAACCTGTTATCCCATAAGAAAGTACTGTTTCCATGGGATCGACATCAACATGAACGGAGCCGCAAGTGATAGCTAGTATAATCAATAATCCGCATTAGAAAAATAAAAGGCACGAGGGGGGCTGTCATGTGTATAAATACTTTTTGTCTAGTCGGTGAAATTTCCGATTGATCCCACTTTCCTCTCTTACGGAATTAATCCACGAAAAGTTAACAGCTTGCTCAAATCACAGCGCATTATTCATATAGACACACAAAAGCACTCCGTGCGATGTACAACAGCGGGGTAACATTATTCCTATTTTTATTCTATTTCGAATAATATTTTTCTTTGAAACGTCTTATTTTCAAGAATTTGTTGGGACTTCTTGAACGTGTATAACATAATGTTATTATAATTTATGTCATACTAAGCAGGTGAAGATATACGGGCGACTCATTCATTTTATTAAACATGTTTGCTAAGTCGATTTTGTTATTTTTTTGTCGTCGCTGGGCATCGATCTCGCAGCACGCAGCCGTTTTCTGGCGCTGTTCTTTATTATACGAAATGATTTCCGGACGGTGGAAGCGTGAGCGCGTTGGACTCGTACGACCTACTATACGGTCTACGTCCAGAAATAGCGATACATACCATAATATAATAAAACAATGTGACCTGATGAACTTTTTGAAAAAATTGTATCTACAGCGTGTATACGATATGATAATCAAACCACGGGCTACCAGTATACCTAGACTAGGTATATAATGAAGTTCTAATAACAGATAAAAAATTAAAAAACCTCTGCAGCACAATTTGCATAAGAATGTCGACTATTTTGTTTTTGACTGTTAATTTAGTATCATTTTTTTTAAATAGTACCTACGTAAGTTTTAAAGAATTTAAAATAGAAAGCCCACAAAAATAAAATCAATAAATTTACTTACATCATCATCATCAGGTCTTTCTAGTCTCCACTGCAGGAGCACGACCCTCTCTGTACTACCAGAGCCATATACAAGCCTGAGTAGTCAGAGGATTTACAAATTTACTTACATCGAATTACAAATTTATTTAAAATACATACTTACGTAAAATATGATTTTGAAAACAGGTATCAAGAAAATAGCATCGTGTACGACCAGTATACCTACGTATATTATTAGAATAACTTGTATTTATTAAAATAGCAAATGTAAGGCCAAAAAACTCCATTCAATCCAATATTTTCTGACCATGGCACTTTAAAGATCCTAATTTACTTATTTATGAGGAGCCCGATCGCCCAGTGGGCGTGAGCAACTGGGATGGGTGACCAGTGACCAGACCACAAGTGGTATAAAAATATCTCATGCTCCTCAATGCTTTAGATGGGACGTTAAGCCGTTGGTCCCGACTGGCTTCATCAATGGCAGTTGTTAAGCTTTGTCAGATGCCTTTAGCAGCTTGAGAATATCCAACACCAGTGTTGGCTACTTACACACTCAAAAAACAAAGAAATACCAAGCAAACCTTCATATATCGCACTTCTGATACAAATCAATGTCATTATCATCACCATCATCAGGTCTTTGTTAGTCTTCACTGCAGGAGCATGAACTTCATTGTACTTCCAGAGTCATACATTAGCCAGAGCAATCAGAAGTAACCTACATTTACTCTTTAAGCTTTTTTAAGCTTGTATTCCTTAATCGACTTCTACGACAGCCACAAGGAGACTTTGAGTGGTCCTATTCTACTCTGCCAGGAACCACTCGTCTAAGTAAACAAATTAATGTCATCAATTCACTATCAAATATTACAATACCAACATCTCAAACTTACGAACGCATTCACAACGAAAAGAGCCACGTCACGAGGCGTAACCAACAACAGCATAAACAAATATAATAACAAAGAACACTTGTCACCCAGAGTAAGCGTTTTTGTTGATCTTGCATTTTATAACGACTTTTTGTAGAGACGAGGTAGGAAGGAAGACTCGGTGGGGGTCCTGCCCTCCCGGGGTCGTGTACACAAAACATTTCGTGATGCTCAAAGACAAAAGGAAAATTCAAATCTGTAACCTCTTGGGACGGCCCGCGGACTGTGGATGCCCATCAGTAGAGGACTTTAGGCTAACCTAAAATAACTTAATTCCAACTAATATTTTAAATGAGAAAGTGAGTTTGCTATTTACAAATTCATACTTTGACAACAGAACTGACTTTAGACTAACACCCGCTAAGTCGTTTGCCCAAACTTTACTACGTCTCAAATTCATCAGGCAACACTAAGTTGACTTGTAAAAGGCCTTATTAATGAGCTACTGCTGTCCTTCCGACTATCTGTCACAATTACGGTATCTATTGAACCGTAATAGAATAGGTGGTGTGTTAACATTTTTACAAATTGTGTACTCTATTCCCACTATACAGCGTGTAATTTGAACCTCGACATTCCCTTAAAAAGGGGCGACTCAGACCGTCAGAACAACTTTTCTTATGGAACCAATGCTGGTAATTCGATGTTTTTTTGACTTTCCCATACTAATTACCCGGGCGGCTGAACACTTTTGTTTGAAAATGTCGAAATGTTTTTTGAGTTCCCCGCATTCATCCCATAGGAAAAGAGTAATTGTTTATAAACTATACTTAGGTCACTTCAGTAAATAATATGCGTGGTTTTTTTTTAAATATTCTCGACTTTAATTATTTAATGGCTTATAATTTCTCGAAGTAGTTCTTTTCATGGATCATTTTGTGACGATTTACTAATAAGAGCATTAAAAGTTCAAACTCTGTCCACAACACAAATTTGTATCCATCTGAAATTCTGAACCCACCCAGAATTTGAAACAAAATTAGTTTCTCATTCTTAAACAAAGGCATTTACATATTATTATTCATCGAAACAAATGTACTTTGAATGGTTTTTGGATTTGTTGACTTAATACAAAGTGCTTTTGCTAGAGGTGGCCTTTCTGTCGTCCCATAATGGATGGCTCGGGCATTTGCGAGATATTTCTCTTATTACGTCGGGAAATGTCTGCGCTACGGAAGGGTATTGTTATTCGGGCTCCAGATGTACCTATGTCTTATAGGAGTATTAGGAACCTTATTTAACTATATATTGGAATCGGTTACGAATATTTATATAAATTAAAATTAACTAGCCAATAGCGGTGCTTTAATAGACCTAGCTAAGTTTAATAGGAAACCGGAACCCACGTGGACGACGTCGAATGTAATGATAATAACACATCTAAATAAGACACAAAGCACAGGTGTGATATCTATCTACATCCTTATCCTTTCATGATGTAAGATCTATACTGCCTCCGTGGTCCAGTGGTAAAGGCGTTTGCCTTGTTGACCCGGGGGTCGTGGGTTCGAACTTTGTTAAGTTGTTTCCAGTTTGGTTAGGACATTGCAGGCATGAATCACCTGATTGTCTGATAAGAAAGATGATTCCGTGCTTCGGAAGGCACGTTAAGCCGGTGGTCCCGGCTGCCATCTGGTAGTCGTTAAAGGAACCACGTCAGAGGCCGAGAGGCGGTTTCGAAGAACTCTGACACCAGGGTATGCATGGTCGACTGACCGTGTCACCTACACGAAATGATGATGATGATGATGTAAGAGTGTAAATGAGCATACTTGGCGCTACGTGCTTTACGGCCATTGATCTTGAATTGAGTTTAGCCAGGTATTCTGACGAGATTGTCAACGTCACTGTCCTTGACAGTCTAAATAACTGCGTTAAGGTTCTCAGATATATTTCTTCTTTAAAGATTTCAATTTTAGTTTGTGTAAGTATGTTTATTTTTAGATTTTTCTGCCTCAAAAAGGTAAAAAGAAATCGTTATTAGATCATTTCGTTGTCTATCTGCCTATTTGTTATTCCCCTACCCCTAGGATCGTGTGGATCTGCCAATTATATAGTAGAATAAAGATATATGGATATAAATAAATAAATAAACTTTATTTCTTCGTAAGTTTTACTTATACTAGGTAAACAAAAATTTGCGAGAGTAACTCACTGACTAGACTACATTGTTCACTAAAAAATAAAGATAAAAAAGAAAAACATGGGGAAAAAAAAAGTAAACAACTTATCCTAATATTAATATGTATAGTTAAAGCACTAAAAACTTGATTTACAAAGTGTTGTCATACAAAGTACAACAACATGGTAATATAATTATAGATATATGGCCTTGTACGTATTATTTATATTAAAAATAACTTTTTGGTACCTAACCGTTTATGGGCGAGTCCAATGCAGTTGACCAGTGATTCAATCACAAATACGCAGATTTGTTTTTTTAAATCTGACGACAGAAATATAAAATTTTTGTCATTCACGATTATGATAATATCAAAAGATAAACAAACACTATTGTAAAATGACGATCTTGAAATCCGAGTAAACAACAGGTTATGATTGGTTGTTGAAAAATGAACAAGTCATAACAATAGCTCATAAATATGTATAGTGAGTGCAAAGTGCAACGACTCGGCTATTAGTAGAGCCTGTAGCCCTTGGAGACGGAAGATCTTTGTTGTCCCTGATTTCCTCTTTCATATCAGAATCAAATTTAAATCCTACATATTTAATTATATATGATGATGATATATAATTTTACGAATATGTAAGCTTACCTATAAATTTGTTACATCTGAAGATTTTTGTTACTCCTTTACGCAAAAAGTACTAAATGGAAAAACTTGCACGCAAAATGGCTTTTTGGCTAAAAATCAGACAGACAAAGTTGCCTTAGAGCTTGTATTACCTTTCGAGTCAGGGACATCATTACTCGTTTTTTTTTAAGATCAATTGATAGAATAATAGACATTAAAACTAATACATTTAACAAAAAACTAATGTAACACCTGCAGCAAGGTCAAATGTCGAACTATGATATTAATGAAATATTTACGTATTTGGTCGAAGCCATACAAATTGAATAGCGCAAATAACGGTGTGAAAATGACAAGTCATTCATCAATTTTTGCCATTCATTAATACGGCAAGATAAGAACTTATTACTCAAATATCAGTGAGAAAGTCGTTAATATGATTATAAGCAAGTGCGTCATAAAAATGCTGTAAGTTGTAACAGGATAGCAACAAAAAATCGATTACCTACCAATCACACAATCAAATTATGACTGACATCCAAAACATGTTTATTAGCCGACACTTCGGAATTAAACGTGTTATTACTTATTACGGGTATATCGTAATAATGTAAATGAAAATACGTAAACAAATTTGTATCACATTGTATATTGGTTCAAAATGACTAGTCATTTCATAAATTTGACCCAAAATCAAAAGTGAAAAATTAAAAACACCCCTTTCTTCAAAACGATGCCATCGGCAAATTATTGATATTTATAAAAACAATGCAAAGTTGTAACAAATACAAAAGGAGCGCTATGAATTGTTTTTTGAGACCAACAAAAAATTGACCACGATCAAATAATGAGCTCTACTAAAAATATTAATTAACTGTCACTTCGAATTAAAACGTGTCATTAAATATAGAATGTTAAATTTATGAAAATGCAGAAGTTGTATTGAAAACGCAAAAAATAGTAGCTTCCTAATAATGGTGCGAAATGGCTTGTTCCTAATTCCATCAGTTCCAGCCAAAATCAAAAGTGCAATTATAACGAATCATATTTCTTTAAAACGATAATCGGTGAAATAACTAACAAGCGAATACACAAAAAGCGCTTGTGTTTTTTGATACCAACAAAAAATCGATCACCAATCCCACGATCAAATTATGTTATTAGCTGACACCTCAGAATAAAACGTGTCATTATCGGGATATCATACTAATGTAGAATGTAAAATTTATCAAAACGCAGTATTTGGATGAAAACGTACAAGTTGACAACACGTGTACCCGCTATCTGGCTGGAGATCGGCGCCCTGCGGAGCGGCCCAGCGCTGGCTGCATTACTCACTGTGACCTAATGGGCGTGGATAAATCATATGTAAAAAAAGGAACAAAACAAACGGCCAATGTTGAATAAACAAAATTCATGGAAATAGGGACAAATCTGACAATGCCCCAGTGCCGGTGGTCCGCCGCGAGTCGCATAATGTCGTTCGCTGCGTTGGGTCACGCATTTTGCTCTCGTTCGCCAAACCTTGTTTGTACCTATGTTGAACAGTTTCGCTTGCACTATTCAAATTTTAAATCGTCTGTTCAGCTTATCTTTTAGTACTATAAATGCAAGGTTTTGATGTTTGAGATTGATGTTCTGATTTTGATTACTATTAAAATTTTAATTTGTCCTTTTATATTATTCCATAAATACGATTACAGGTATTTCATTAAGTAAACATTACTTAAGCTTATTGGAACTGAGCGAACGTACATTTAGATTAAACGAGATTTTTTTAGTTCTAAAGTAATGAGGGTGGATATTCTGGTAAGCAAAACCCATTCAGTTATAATGTTCAGGATCATTATTTTATGTGCTTTTAGGCAAAACTGTTTACTAAAATTACAATAGCATTGTAACAAATGCCTCCAAATTGGACGGTTAGAGCGGTTTCTCCGGAATCTAGGCCGGGATTCAAGCTGTTACAATTTGCACGCCTGCACGAATTTCATGTAACTCTCAGTGTAAGCTGCTATTTTGCTGATATTTCAACAAAGGAACCATTTACTAATAAATATGCTTAGTCTAAAGAGTCAAGATGAATGGTAGGGGTGTCATCTTCAACTACATGTTCGGTGGTTGCAAGTATCGGGTACGCCCAACCGGCCTCTCAAGCTAAAACTTGCTGCTATCTGATCAAGTAGCATCCAAAACACCTTTATCCTGTTCCTCTAATCCAACAAATTCTTACCCTTTCTTCGCTTAAAACACTGTTTTGATGAGCAGCAGCGTAGGAACCAAGATAAGCTAAACAAACTGCGCTCACTAACTTGCCTGTCAAGCGTGGTGAGTATGTCAAAACCCTCCCATGATGGAAGTCCTAGGGGGAGGCCTATGTCCAGCTGTGGACTTCATACGGCTGAGATGATGATGCTGATGATGATGCTAAATCTCTTTTTTATTTGAGCGTGTGCTGGCTGCATCCTCAATGAACTGCTTTTAAAACCGGGGTTCACTCCAGTCTTTTCAAAATTTTAATACATGGTTTTATTTTTAGAGACAAAATACTACTTACACATTTAAATTCTGAGAAAAGGATAGAGTCTATATTGATGACACTGACCAACATTCCTTTTAGATATCTTAAGGAGCTCCCATAAAAACGATTAGCTAAATGGCCAATTTGAAAAGGATGCTTGATTTTTTTATAGTCCGCCACATGTTGCAAAAGATGGTTGGTCAAAATCTGTGTGAATTTCGCTAGTTTTAAAACTATTACATATTACAAATGGAACTCGCGTAAACATACGTTATGATTTTTGAAAAATATGCCATTATTACGAATTAGAATTAGACTAATACTCCTCAACCCGTTTACTTCATATTGTGTAGTTTTTGTAGCGCAGTTATTCAACTCGACACGACCTTTAGATAGTATTTGACGAGGAATTGGTCAAAATAAGTCAAGTCAAGTCTGTATCGGGTAATAATAAAATCCTGTGGATCACTAAGATTCTACATTCTGAATATTATTTACTTTTTGATGAAAAATCATAAGAATTATAAATTACTTATAGTATGTGATGATAATATTGAATCAAATTATACTAATGACTATATTGTGATATTTAAGGCACTTCGTTAGCCCCCTATTATACATGCATGAATCAAATCATACAAAGTTAAAAATATATCATAAACAATGAACATCAATTTTATCTCTTAACTCCCAATCCCAAAACTTAACAAACAATTTCATCTGCCCACTGTCATCTGCAAACATATCTATTTAACTGTATCTCCACCCCTCAATATTAAATTTAAGTGCGCCTATGCAAACGCCTGATAACAACTAAATGAAGATACGAAAATCATAATGCGATTAACAAAATGCAACAAATTAAATTCTCCCACGCCGAATGTCCTGTCCCTCCAAAGAAAGATATCGGGCCCAAACAGGGATAACACAGCCAGAGCTTTTGATATGAAAATATTAGTAAGCCGTGGCACGCGCTCTGGACCTCGGGAGGCGACCTATGCCTGTCCCACGGCTTTACTCCCCTTAACCCCCGTGATTAAGAAAAAATATTCCTCTTTAAACAGATCATTAATTGAACTGATGTTTCGAATTTGTTTACTGAACTCAAATTGATAATATTCTTATCGTCGAGGGAATGTGCCTGAAGAATCATGTCTATAGGCAGTGCGGCTAGCAACCTATCACTATTTTGATTCCGTTCTCCACCTACCAGCCCACTGAAAAGCTAAACGTGGCCTTTTGGTTTTATAAACAGCTCTGTCTACGTGAAGACGCGATTGTATAAATGTACGTATTATTCTTATCACGGATAGTCCTTCATTTATCTCAAGAAGGGTGTCATAATTTTGTGAGTTGTTTCTTCCAAAATCAGTAGTGCTTTGTTTTGAAATGTGATATCTATTGACACTGACAAACAAAAAAATTTACCCTTGTGTGGCTCAAAGGGTAATTTTATATTAAACCGAAGTTAACTCTCATGATTAAACGGCAAAAAAGATAAATAATAACCGTAAGATTTAACCAGTGGCATCGTCTAGACGCAGAAGGAATACATCAAAAACCAAGTTATTTATTTATCATAACCCGAAACTTTTCAATACACTCGTCCAAATTTATTAATGCTGCCTTCACATGGAATTATAAATTATAATTTATCCAAAGATTAATGAACATAAGTGTGTTATAATCATTACCAGGCACTTTGGAAATATGCTTCGAATTCGAGGAATGCATGTACGTATTAAGTTTTATTGGTTGTTTTCTGATGACATGAAGATGTAGTTATAGTTCGTTTTGTATTGGTAATAATTTTTGATGTGTCGATTTTATAAGCTGTTTTGACAGTTAAAATGTTAATGCTTTTGAACGGTCCTAACAGATTTGTCTTATGGCCTGTTAGGTGATAAGATTAAATATGAATTGATTTTTTTTATTACGGAATAAAAGATATATTCCTGGTAAAAAGAATTACCTATATAACTGAAAGGTTTTGTAGAAAAAATTCATACTGAAGTTTGACTTTTAAAGCCTTTGTTTTGATCTTTGAACATGAATTTCCGAAATTAATTAATTTATAACTAAAGTCAATTATTAGTATAAAGAAAAACATAGAATAAGTACCTACATGATACAGTAAACAAAATGTAAACTTAGTAAGTACCCGTTTTGCGCAAGATAGTTTATTGGAGGATACATAAATATTAATTTACGTCTTCGTTAGACGAACAACACGTAATATGACAGTGAATGGGCAGGCCTGTCGTACCAGAACTGTTATTAACAACCGTTCTGCACAGGAGTAAAAATTAAACGCATTTTGATCGTTGAATGCAAAATTGAACACACAGGTCGATGCTGTACTTCTCACTAAATTATGAGGGCTTGGGAGGAGCGAGGAGGGAAATTTGCTATATACATTTTATTTTGTGACAATGCTGCATGACCCCTTTATGATGAAAGTTACCCCTCATGCTCATTTCTCAATCATCATCATCCTGTCCAATTTTATGGATTAGAAACTAATTTCAAATTCCAAATCATCACCATCATCATCAGGTCTTTTTTTGTCTCCACTGCAGGAGCATGACTACCAGAACCATATACTAGCCAAACCAGTCAGAGGATTTGGCCTTCACTCTCCACGCTGGCCAGACGGATTGGAGAGGAATTCCAAATACCATTATCAAAATCTCTTCACAGTCCTTCCTCATCATTTGACATACTCCATCTCTACTCTTGATTCTAGACACTCGCCTACATAATTATTGTTATATCTTTTTCATTTATTGTATAATTAGTGAAAGAAATAGTACGTGTCCAATATTTTTTTTTATCTTACTGACAAACTAATTTTAATATTATTATTTAAACCAATATGTATTGTTCACTAGACTAGTGAACAATACATATTGGCACTGAATTAGTGGCAAAGGCCAACCACTAATTCCGTGCCATACTCATCGTGTGTGTTTATTTCCTTTATGATACTGTCCATACATAGTCTATCTATTTAATATCAAAGAGAGAGAATCTTATAACTTGTAATTGAATAAAACATCAGCCTGTACAATGAACCGCCAGTTAAGCTGCTTCTTTAACCTGTAAGTCGTTAAACGATTTTTATTAAATTAACTTGTGTTTTGGCGTATTTTCGCTTTTTGATTAAATGTCGGTGCTTTTGTTGTTACCCGACTGACCGACCCAGAAGGAGGGTAATGCTTTTCGTGCGTATATTATATATAAGAAAGTATATCGGTTCTATTGTCGCTTCCTGTAGCCTATACCACTTGAACTTTTGAGTGTGATTTGTTGTGTCTTGATTTTGAAGTGTGGAGTGTCAGTATAGTATATTCGTATTCTTCCCCGGAGTTTCATAGCCGATGTGACATCAGCAAAGAATCAACATGGCGGACGTAAACTTTCGAAATAGGCAGTCGGGTTTTATATACTTTTTGCAATATTGCTACTTATCTAAGTAATTGACTTATAGTAGTAGGTTGTTACTGAGCCTAACAATAGACATAAACGCGCGAATGGGAGTGAATGTTTCATCCTTCTGTAAGTTTTCTTTCCATCTCATCAGATACAATTAAACCCTTTTGAATATGAACTACTTTGTGTTCTTATTTAAGAAAAATCCAGCAAGCGAAATGTACGTTAGTTGTTGTAACAGCAGAATTTCAATTGGAACTACTTTTGTTTTTTATTTTGCTGAAGCACACTTTTGCAACTTTTTGCATAAGTTTTGACATGTTTTATTTTGATGTACACCTCTTTTTCTTGCTTTTTTCTTGCTCGCTTGTAATTCACTATGAGTGTGTAGGTTTATACATACCTCTTCATTAGTATCTACAACGAAGGTACAAGTCTTTGACTGACAACCGCAAGAAAACAATCAATGTATAATTCAAATGACACAAAATAATCGCATGTATCGTTTAATACTTGAGCTTAACATCATATCGTTTGTCGATTCATTAGTGAATCATCAATGGATTAAAGGCAAGGCAAAACGTCATTAATTTTGGTAATGAGAGTTGAACAACATGGGGCTTTCATGTCTGATCTAGTAAACATGACGCGAGCGACTCGTGCCGCGGCCAATGATGTATCGACTTGCGTTTCATTAGGTATTATTACAAGGATATACCGAACTGGAAGAGACATATGTGTTACGAACTTATCTGTACTAATACCGTATCTGTACCAAGTCTTACCGTGGATGTCGTAGAAGGCGATTTAGGAAACACGAGCTAAACAAAGCTTATAAAAATCAAAGAGACCTCTCCAACCCGTCTGGCCTGCGTGGAGAGTGTAGGCGAAACCCCCTGACTGTTCTGCTAATATATGGCTCTGGTAGTTCAGAGAGAGTCGTGTTCCTGCAGTGGGGGACTAAAAAAACCTGATGATGACGATAAATTTATATTTTAATTGCTAGTTGTTTATACCTATATAGTTATTTCTTCCTTTCTTGGACTTGTATGTTGGTCAGTCATCGTAAAGATTTGGTTGGCTTTTCTTCCTTGAACTTTTAAATATTTGTTATCAATGTGATCTACTCTCTATAGCATTATTAGTAAATGGATTATTTATAATAGAAAGTTATCCATTTTCAATATTTTATAGGTGTAACAATTTACATAACATTGATATTTTTTTGTAATTTTAAAATGTAGTTTGTTAAATCTACATTATAAAATTACAAAATACGCGTGTGTGAATATGCCGAATTCAATTTGCGTATGTAAATAGTCTGTGCTAAAAAAGATGTTTTTTGGTCTTTAACATTTGCCTTATTCATATTTAAATGGTATGGCGGAGCCGCCATTTAAGTATGATAGCAAATGTATAATATTGATTATTCGATACATATATATAGAACTTAAGTGCTGGTTGTGTGTGACTGCGCAGCAACTCAATCCAAGCAGTGTATTTTACCCATTACTAGCAGCCCTTACCGGCTGCACCCGGGTACCATGTATACTACAAACCTTTGTCATGCATGAATCACTCTTATCTACCGATGACAAGCGCATGAAAATCATCATCAAAATCATCGGGTCTTTTTAGTGTCCACTGCAGGGTCATGACACTCTTTGTACTACCAGAGCCATTTTTTAGCCAGGGCAGACAGAAATTACTGTTATTTTTTGTTCATCGCAATTAGGCAGATAGACATGGCTGAGGACTTTGTTTTATAATATGTAACTGAATACATTTATAGAAAACTATTAATCATTGTGCTGTTACTACAATCAAAAATCTACGTTTTATGACACTTGGAAATTTCACCGTTGAGATTTTTTTCAATAAAGATCTTATTGGTACATATATTTTCAATAAAGTTCTCGGGAGTTCATCCTGCACTTATTTGAGACATTCTAGGAAATACTTTATTTTGGATAAGTTAATAAACACCTAATGCGTTTTGTATGTCTGCAGCCACACGTTTCCCGGTACTGACCACACTTTGCGGTTTGCCGAGCTCTTTCTCGATATGCATTATCTTGTTAGGACCAATTTCGTGCTATAATTATTCAGGTAGCAAAATATTAGAAGATCAATTTATCTTATCATTGAATTAATGATTGCAAACATTGACGATATTCATTTAAGATACCATAGAAGTAAATGAAAAGTTTATTCAACTTCCTTAGGGGTGTAGTGGTCAGAGCGCTCGGCTCTCACTGTGGAGGTCGCGTGCTCTTGGCGGAAATAACAACTTGTGGTTCAAGCTGACAAGACTTAAATGAGAATGACAAACTGATCACCTGATTGACGGATAAGAATGATGATCCGTGCTTTGGAGGACGCGTTAAGTCATCGGGCCCCGTCGCTGTGTTGATAATGATCGTTACAGAAAACAATGTCAAAGGCCTTATAATTTCTGACACCAGGGTTCATCAGGTCACTCTTTGATCCAAGAACCCACATTATTATTATGAAGATATTTACATCCAGTCATCACTACCTCATTGATATGGATTCGTGTGGGTGCCCTTGGCTGACAATCATCGATCACTGCATTCACCTCATCTATATTTCAAAGCACAAAAGCTTATATGATATTAATTACAATTCACCACTAACTAATTTTGTTGATAAAACTTAAACAATCTTTTTTATGATCTACTTAACCATAATGTCTATTCTAAAATGAACGCCCTTCTACGAATTATAATTATTGCAAAATTAAGGGCTTTTATTATGATTTTGATTAGCCGGCAAGCCGTGCCGTGTGGTTCCCGGCAGAGTAGAATAGGACCACTCCAAGTCTTTCCGTGGATGTCGTAAAAGGCGACTTAGGAAACACAAGCTAAACAAAGCTTACAAGCATCAAAAATACCTCTCCAACCCGTCTGGCCAGCGTGAGGAGTGTAGGCCAAATCCTCTGACTACTCTGGCTGATATATTGCTGTGGTAGTACAGAGAGGGTCGTGCTCCTGCAGTGGAGACTAAAAAAGACCTGATGGATGGATGGATGGATTAGCCGGCAAACTATAATGTCAACTAAATCAGCCAATAAAGTAACAAATTAACATAGAATTTTCTACATAATTAAATGAGCGTGTGGTTCTCGGCAGAGTAGAATAGGACCACTCCAAGTCTTCCCGTGGATGTCGTAAAAGGCGACTTAAGAAACACAAGCTAAACAAAGCTTACAAACATCAAAAAGACGCAATCTATCTATCAGCCAACCCGATAGATCGCCACAAATTGCGGTCTTGAGCATGCTGAGTCCACCGACTCCCGGTATATAGGTATATGCAAAAAATGTAAAAAAAGAAATAATGCAACATGTATGTGCTGGAAATTTTATTGATGTTTATGGCATGGATATGGACGTACTACAGTCCCAGTATGAACAGCTTAAAATTGTTCCAAAAGGTTTTCTGTCTGATTAAGTATTTTGATGTCAAAGTTACAGCTCTTTTGTATAAACGGAAAAATAAGTAGAAAAATAAAAATATTTTTCCCCGAACTAATATAAATATTTTGCCATCGTAAAAAAACATGATGTGCAAGTCAAAACCGCTAGGGTCAATACTTAACATATTAGGTGCAATATTTAAGTACAAAAAACAAGATACCTACTTGTTACAACAAACAAACAACCCATAATGATTATTTTTGTTGTTTTTAATAATTGTTGTTATAGCTATATATTATGATATATCCCTGTGACAGACGGACCGATGGACGGACATCGATGTATTAGTAATAGAGTTCCATTAAGGTACACCCTTTGGGTATGGAACACTAAAAAGTGTGTTCTATTGTATCATTCAAGTTATTTTTTCAGCTTGCCCAAAATTCTTTAATGTGTTGTGTTAATCACACATTAGTATATCTGTGAAAAATAAAAGGTTCAAACATGTATCTTCGCAAGCGACACATTTTACACCCAATAAGAGTGTTAAGTATAAGTACCAACCTTCTTACATAAAAACACGTTTGCCAGTCTGTAGCAAGTCCCATGTTGTGTTAGGACGCCAACAAAAAAATGCCGCACTCAATCCCGTCCCTATCTTTGTAAATATAACGCGTATATTTGCTTATAACCTTGAGAACTCCGCAAAAGTAACACCTGTTTGGTCAGGTACGTTTTGCATGTTTATTCAGTCCACTCAGAGATTTATTTTTGTCACTTTCAGTGTTATAAGATGTTTGCATTTTGCATTAAGCGTGACTGGAGTGACAGCAATGGTTTGAATGTATTGATTAGTGCGGTCGTGAGAGAAACGCCTGTCAAAGAGCGTAGAGCAATGTTCTTTGATGGTTTGTTTTAAAACTTTGCGGTAGGCGTTGATTCGTGAACAATGAATAACGTTTAGGAGATTTTGTTTGAATTTAATAATTTCTTACGTGTTATTATAATGAAATTACTTAAACAGAACTATATAGAACATAGATTACCACTGCTTAGGATATTTATATGAGTTTCGACATTTATAAATACCTTCTCAACTAAGGAAGGAAGGAAGGTACTCTTTTGCTATCAGGTAAAGTGAAAAAGAAGGCTTAATATCAATTTTTATTTTTGTTTGAATATGTATAGTACTATAACACTACATTTTCAGATTTGCAGATGGTAAAAAGACTTGATGACTAAGGATTTTACTTTTTTCTTCAATATTTGCTATTATAACTTATGTCTACAGATGTATTATCAACTAAGTTTATATACATACCTATCTAAGTATTTATATAAATATCGTAAATAAATGTATCTAGTAATTATAAAAAAGTCATTGAAATACATTACTATTCATTGCAATATACGTATATGTAGGTATAAGTCAATATGTTCATTTTATATTATTTTTATCAAATTCTGTCAACAGTCCAGGATTAAGGTAGTTTTATAAGTAGACAAAACAAAATCAAAGCCAGTATGATGAATTTTAAACAGCCAAAAAATAATAAACGCATTTTGTATACTTAGCGTTTTTCGAAACTAATTAATTCCGTTCACACATTGTTAAATCTTTTTTTGGTTTATTCATCTAATTTAGATTTATTTGAAGGTTGCAAAATGGACGCCCAAAACGAAAAAAGCCTGAGTTATTTCAGATGCTGTTATAGATAGGTAGAAATCGCTAAAACAAAAGCACGATGGCATGACAAATAAAAGTGTCCCACGGCACCGGCCGATAGATCAAGCTGATAGGCATTCGTTTAAAATTGCTCGATTTTTGTCCAAAACGGATGACCACCTACACAATAGTCGCACAAAAAAAATGATAACTTACTTTGGTGCCACTGTCCCGTAAGACATTTGGCCAAAAAGGGACGAGCTCGTAGCCAGGCATAATGGGTAAACAGTATTTGTAATGACGTATTCTCACGCAGAGAAATCAAGACACCTACCGCGTGGTCGCACCGCTATATTTCACCTCGCCCTTATTGTGCTCGAACATATTCACTGACAATATTTTAGACCCTCATTTCACGGAATCTGGCCATATTACGGACAACACTTGGGACATGTAAGCAAACATCTTAATGTTTACTAATGAAACATTCGAGTACATTGATTGATGAGGTTTGCTAGCACGGGTTTTGTGTATGTTGTTATTCTATTCAGGCGTGGCCCTGCGGGGTGCAGAGCGTCCGCGTTGGTGGCATGGCCTTTGTTGCAATTTTTTTGAGTCATTCAAATTTCATGCGTATTTTAGCGCATTAGGAGATAGGTGAATGATTAAGAGGTTGTCTGCGAGGTCGCCCCTCCGAGCGTCTCCCCCGGGAGGAGGGTGAGAGTGCGTGGCTGCAGTGCTTGCCGCTTTGCAATTAACTCTTGTGTTGAGACATTATCCCGACATTATCAGCGGTTCGGCTGAGGGTTGGCGCTAAGAACCTTAATCAAAACTAATACTTGGATTTACGACGTACGACTAGCTTAATGATTACTCTAATTTGACACACATATTTTGTAACACTTACTTTAATACGAGCCAAAGTCATAAGAGATATTTTAAGACAGGTATTTTTGTAAAACACAGATTGGGTCTAGATATCATTTCAGCTCTTTTTCGTCTCCGCTATTCTCCCAGCTACCTATTCAGAAGTACATATTATAGAACTGAAAAAGATGAGTTTATTTCATCACATTGCTGAAGTTGAACAATCGGAATAACACAGTGAATAGAGCAACCCAGAGCAACCGCACTCGCCAGATCCAATATCGAGTTATTAAAGAACAAAAACTTCGTGCGTCAACGATTGCCAATGTAAGTTAATCTAGCACAAAGGGTGGCCCAATGCGCTTTGTATCTGCACCGACCCCCGCTGCAACACTGCTTATTTAATGCAACGACGCACACGTAAACATCAAAATAACTTTTGGGTGACACTTCTCCCCCTCCCTCTAATTTTACTAAGTAGCCGTATCTTTACAAATGTATTGGGGATGCAGCTAAATGTGTTTTAGTGCTGATTTGTTTGCTACAATTTAATGTAGACCATTATGGGTCGGGATTTGAATGAGACAAGCTTAATTTTGAAATATGTTATTGCGATTGAAATGTTATTGTATTGCAGACTTAAAGCCATAAAATATTAAATTTTATAAAAGCTCAATGCTCATAAACAGCCGAAACTAAGTGATAGTATGTTATATCCTAAAATGTATCGTACTATGTAGGTATTTCATTTCCCCTTTTACAAATACAATACATACAGATCTAATTAATAATAAATTCTGTAACGGTTAGGCTGCTCAGGTGAGATGAGGTGTAAAATAGTTATGTTCTCAATTTATTATTATCAGATTCCAAAATTTACGACGTTCTCAACTGTTCGGTTTTTTGATGTACTTATGTTCCACGATTTCCTACTGAAAGAAGCTTGCGCCAGAATGGATAACCTTTTTTTACTTCCTAATTTAAATTTAATCAAAATTGCTTCAGGAGTTTGGTGGAAGTCGGGTTTTATTTATCTGAAAGATACATAATTAATTATCAATAAAACTATTATGTAAGATTGACTGATTGTATATTTTATAAAAGTAACAAGAATTAAGTATAATATTTTCCCATAAACCATAAGTAAGTGGTGTGCTGAGTGGCGGTGCGGTACGAGAATGTTACATTATTTGGCTTACACATACATTTTTATCAATTTTTAATCAGATATCAGTAGACAGAGCCTAAGGCCATAAGTGTGTTAATAGCCTCGCTTCCTCGTACAGATTTGAAAACATAGCATATTAGTTTGAATAGCAGTACTATTGCTTCATTTTTTATAGCCTACAGTGTAAATGCTTTTTAACACGCTTTTATTAGCTTCACTTGTATGTAAGATAATCTTGGAATCTTAATTTGACCCACTTCCCGTTCTTCGATTAGGATGAAATTTTGCACACGCTCTGAGTTCTGATGACAATACATGACTAGCGTGCTAAAAGCTTGTTTTTTAGTTTTTTTAAACTGTTTGATTGTCATTCAAACAATGTCACTTTGTAAAGAGCCCTCTCCGCAACCCTTTACCAACAGAGCCAGGAAGAATTAAATATATTTTTAAATTTCTTTCTACACCCTTATCACAGCTTCACTTTATGAACACACTCGGAGTGATGGAGACACTCGCTCATATTCGTATTTACATTCTCGCAACTTTCCGCATAACTGAAAATATTTGTGTTCACAGGCGATTTTATGCATTCACAATGCTATTCTGAATATACTCTGATCCGGAATTAAGATATAGGAAAAAATGCACACGGGCAAGTTTTTTTGTCCTTTAAGGTATCTTATGTCTTAATTTAATAAGTGAAAATTTTTGGTGAAAACGCAGTCATATTGATAAATCGACCCCATTAATTAAAAAATCAACACATACTCAAGGCATATTTTAAGGCAATAATAAAAACTCAATACAGATCAGGAATCAGAAAAATAGTGCCTGAAAATTGAGAGTTTACAGCAGGAATTCAAAGCGCGCGCTTAGCTGATCAAGGAAGTTATTGAAAGAATAATGAAGATCATTGTGTTGTGGCGATCCGAAGTATCGTGAGAAATCACCATTCGTAACATTTTTCTTTGTTTCGTCTTTCTGGCTACTAAGACAGTTTAATTTTCATTCTAGTCAGTTGCACCGATGTACGGTTATGGCGTTGTCGTTATGAAAATTATCTCCCATGTCACTTGCACCAATGACAAGATAGCACAAAGCGAGAACAATCACGCATATTGACGAGCATTAACAATATCTTGTGAGAGCATGTGACCTAGACGTCGTAGCACCCCAGCCACGCTGCCAATCTCATGTCACAGATTACGCAAAACTTGACAGCCTCCCAATTCGTTACCAAATGTGTTAATCGCACTGCAACACTTTCACGGTCCACAGCACCAAATGAGATTAGCTCGATGACAATGCCGACATCTGTAGCTGAATGAAACTCGTCATATTTTGACAGGTATCGTCATACGGCCCGTTCTACCCTCGTCTACCCACATACATGTGTTCGAACGTCCTACGCGAATCGCGACTTAGCTCGATTTTTTTTCTAACAAAAGTACTGATTTCACGCGGCGCGAACATTCATCCGATTGTCGTGAATTCTGTTATCTTGTATTAGCAGAAGTGAGAGGCGATATTGAAAAAATAATACGTTTGGGATTTCACGGCACCCCATGTGCGCAGCTTCCTTTCACTGCTACACTATAAATGAAACGGGATGATAAATTTATTTAATGTATACAAATGTTTGGACATTTTTATTTTGCTGTCGCTTAAGCGTAGGTAACATAATTTAGTTCGCCATATGTTACATCGGTATAAGTAGGAAGTGGAAAAAAGTTTTATGACCTGTGAGTGAAACTTTGACAACTCGGCCCTTTCGTTCGGTAAACAGTTTTTTTGGATCGCAAAAACTTATTGAGAAATGTTTTGGATAAACATAAGAGGCATAAGTTATTATTCCGAATATTAAATGAAATGTATTACCGAGAGTATAATGTATCGCTGGTGTAATAATATTGGATCCAGGCGAGAGGTTTTTGTGGCTTGTTATTTTTGAACATGAAGTTGTTTTACTGTTAACACGACATGTACTCTGAGGTCGTTAATTTTGCAGTCTGATCTTAATGTATTCATCGCTTAATAGCAATAATGTTCTTCATTTTTAAACAAGCACTTAGTATTTATATTTTGAAGGAGCCGTTATAAAATGACTTTTAATAACGTCATTTTTGTTTTAATAGTTTGGCAAAGTCAACTTCTGAACAAGCTTTAGTTTAATTAGGTACTCATCGTATTTTTAAAACACACAATGATGAGTGTTTATTTTTTGTTTTGTTTTGCAGCTAGTAGCTTTTTTGTATATCAAGAGTATAATTTTAGCTGAAGTGTGATTGATCAAGTTAAAGTTGATCAGCTTTCTATACCGAAGGTTAGTAGTAGTGTTGTTTTTTGTTTTTGTAAAATTACTTGAGGGATCATCACGTAATTTTGCAAAAACAATTGCTTTTCTTATACCAAACATAACTAAAATTTACTGCCCAATAACATATAGCCAACGAATATTGATGCATTATCATATTATAACTTGACCCTCGACATTCCCATATAGGGGTGATACAGAGCGTCTAAAATGACCTCGAGAAAAAATTAGATTTTCCTATACTAATTTTTAATTAAAAGTGAATTTAATGAAAATGTTGAATTTTTTTTAGTTTTTGTCATTGATCCCATAAGAAAATTTTATATTGATGGGCCGTGTCACCGCTTTAAGGTAATGTCGATTGTATGTATGTACACGCTGTATATCAAGAGTAGAATAATATCTACTTATAGGCACACATTTGTTCACTAGCAATATAAAATATCGAAACTCTTTTTCAGTCAGCCCTTTTAAGATGCAGGTTAGCCTAACTCAGCACTTACCCTGCATACATACTCGTATGTGATCAATTCCAAAGTATATTTTCTTCAAACATCAGTAAATAACCTCCCCCCCCCCCCCCCCCCCCCCTGTTCAGGCTGCAATAGCGCCAAGGCTATTCCGTTCCACTGTTTAAACCTTATTTACAAGTTATTTACCCACTTACAGCACGTATAAATTGTCATTAGCCGCGCAGGGCTGGCTATAAAAATTTGCCGCCTCATTAACGACGGTTTTGATCCGGGTTGCCACCTAATTGATCTCTGGCCAGCCACCCGGGGTAATTATTCACAGGGGGTATATAAAGTAATTATTTTCGGGTAGCCCTTTTTCCTTGTCGCCATTCCCCCCTAAACCCCCTTGCACCCCCGCTAATCACCGCGCCCCGGTGCCGATGACGGCTCGCAAGTGTGTCTTGGCTCGTTGACAGGATTTTAATATATTTTGTTGTATGTAAATTGATGCAGATGTCGCCGGATGCGACAGATAATTCGGCACGTCATTTTTAACATCGCAACTATGGTTGTGCGACCTCCGTGGGTGAAGTTTTTACAAACTGTTTTTGTAAAATCGAAAATAAAAAGAACATACAAACGCAAGGTTTGTAATGTCTACTATAGTAGCTTATTTGATTGTTGTTGATGAAATAAATTTATTCAATGAAATGACTTTATTTAAACCACAGAACCATAATTTAAACAAACAAGTGATAACAAGTTTTGAAGTAAGAGTATAGAAACATACATTATTATCTAACTAGCTTTTGCCCGTGGCTCTGTTTGCGTTAGTGTAGATCTCCCGGGAACAGTACTATTCTTCGGAATGAAAGGTAGCCTTTGTCCTTCTCCGTACTCCAGAAAATGTGTATGCAAAATTTCAAGATGATTGGTTCAGTAGATAGGACGTGAAAGCGTAACAAACAAACAAACGAACGAACACATTTATAATATTAGTTGGGATAAATTTATCATAACAAATCAAACTGACAAGTATGCTGTCGATAAAGCATACAAGCATCTCTACCAGTCTAACTTTGGGTAGATCAAAATATTATATCATCATCATTATCATCATCAGGTCTAGTTTAGTCTCCACTGGAGCACGACCCTCTCTGAGCTAGAGCAGTAATATATAGTATATAATTAATATTATATAGTTACCTTAAAAATAAATTCTTATTAGATTCATTATAAACGATTGGTCTAATCTTTATACTCTTAAACTTATCTTTACAGAGTGAAAATACACGTGCTCCAGTAAACCTCGGGCATAAACTGATAAACGTCTGAGCTTATATGAATTTCGGAAGTCATAACTTCTCTATTCCCCGTTTATGTTATCCATAAAACCAACACTATTAAAAAACAATTAAGTACAGGTCATAAATTACAGTTGCCTTGAACTACGATGGCTAAAACACAAAAGATCTTCACCATACAACAATTTGAAGTTTCAGTTAACGAAGAAAAAAAAAAGAAGATTTCTTGCAGTTACCTCCCAGTTTAAATAATACATTATATAAATCGACAAATAGAGACAAATTGAACGAAAGGCACAATATATACGATCTTATGATAATTTTAATAGAATAATAAGATATTTTTTTCCGTTAGTTCTCAGACTAAAATATGAGTTGTCGACCGACATAATTTCTTTTACAACCAATATATGGAAGCATGCTCTGTTAAATTTAGTGTTCCCATTTAAATTTGGTCAAAATTTGCTTGTAGTCAGTTTTTTTATCTGCTAGGTTATCATTTAGTTTATTGTCTGAAAATGAAAGTAATTGTTTTTAATTTTCGAGATATGAATTATGGTCTATGGCACTAAACATTTCACACTATCAAAATTCATCAATTTGTAGATACTGACGATCGAAACGAAATTCCCATAAACCAAACATATTTCTCTCCTCCTGACTATTAATATAAAACTGGGAAAGAATCTGAAATCAGAGTGAGAAATAATAATAATTCATACTTGTTAAGGGCAAGACCGCAGAGACGTTCGTCTTTATAAGACGCGACATTTCGTGTCTAGGAAGGATGACAAGTGCTAACCCACCACCCGCGCGTTTCCCCCTAAGGGCTCCCCTTGTTATGCATAAAATTTTGTCTTATTACTTCTAACTTCGCCATTATATTTGACGAGAAGTTATCAAGTTATTTTGTTATTAAAATTTTTGGTCGCTCGTCTAGTTCGAATGTAAATGGGACGCTTAAATTATAAAGCACAAACTTATTTGATTGAACAAACCTTAGGATTTGCGGATTTGTGTAGGAAATTCAACGGTAGGTGGCGCTTTGTCGCCGTTGTCAACGAATAAAGAGTCGACAAAGAGAATTCGTAGAAATGAATATTGCTTGTATTATAATTTATTATAAGATATCGCGCCGGAAAACTTTTGGCTATGGTTTGTTTGGATTTGAACATTCTTCGCAACAAATTGGTTTTGTAAAAGCTTTACGTTTTATGAAATTTAAGGTTTAGACTAGTACTTCATCATTACTTATACATTTTCCGGCTTTGTTATGTTTAATGACGCCAGGCATGTACTTGCTTAGTATTTAAACTACCTAATTATAAAATTGCGAATATGAGTTTGACTGGTAGAAAAGTCACATATAGGGTATATTTTTTATTTATTTAAGTGTCAGCATATCAGTATATCTGCAAAAAGTAATTTATATAAGTAGATATTTATTTTATTTTGTTTAAGCTGCAATCGATACATACGACTAAAAAATCAACTACACACCTATTACGGTGCAATAGACGGACATTGAAGGCTAAGTAATTAAACGTTTAAGGGTTCCTTTTGGTACCCTTTGCGTAAGGAATCCAGAAGAATATGTTGCTTAATTTATAGAACCTAGTATGTATTTTAACCCCGAGTTCGTAGCACCAAAACTGACGATGCAATCAAGTACACATATGGCGAGTATGTTAAATAAACCACCGTTACCGGTAAACAAAAGGAAGTAATTTTATTTATTAGAATACTAGCTTATAAACTAAAGAAATATACATATAAAATAGTGGGGAGATCGCTGATTTAGGGGTTCGTGTATATTCTTGCGTGATGTACGTGTAGTGCTAAATTAACAATATTTAAACACGTCCTACAGGTACCTACATCACGTTCATATTCCTAAGGTCGCAATACACATTGTAAATTACAAGACGTGTAATAAATTAATAGGAAATTAATATAATAATGACAACTTGTGTTCCTCAAAAAAAGTACTTTATGAGCTATGGTGAACGTTAAAAGCAGGAAACATGATGGATTCACGTCTCTTGAGATTTGAAATGTCTTCGCTTCCGCGGGGGAATGGGAACTCCTCTTAAGGGTGCTCCTTGGCCATTTCGACTATGTTTAACCTCTATAAAAATGGTCAAACATAAAGCACAATACCCAAAAAAAAACCATATATTTGTAGAATGGTTTTTAATAATTACTTGCTGAGGAAGACATTTTTCTAAATTTCATAGTTTTTTAGGAAAAAAAAAGTACCGCGTACATCGATTTTTATTTAAAATATTCATTAACTACGTAAGTCTTAGAGTCACGCAATTTTTATGTTTAATACAATACCAATAAACCTACAAACTCTCCCAAGGAATTTTTGTTTTACAGATTATTCTTCTTTTAAATATTAAATTTATGTTATTTAATATTTTGTATTGCAATTTCTGCCCAACCATGCAAAAAAACTTGTCGAGATCATCTCTCCACCTCCTTCTTGGTCTTCCTCTACCTCGACGGCCCTCAGGTACCCAAAAGGTTGCCAAAAAAAATAAATAAGGGGTAGGCCTTTGCCCAGCAGTGGGACATAACATCGATAGGCTAGGTAAAAAAAAATATTTTGTGTGCGCGCGGGCGACGGGCAGCAGTCGACCGCTGACTTTCTGACGGGGAACTAAGGTTCAAAACTCGGCCCATATCTTGAAGGACAACACATGCTTTGTACAACGATGTGTTACATCCATGGACCTTTGACTATATACTCTCAATTTTTCAATGCTTGTGTGCATGACAGCTTTGTGTATTCACACGCGTCCTGTCAATTTATGCCCTCAAAATCCGACACAATTTTTTTTCTATGCTTTTAGGCGAATAGAGTCTATCTAGGCTTTATATAATCTTAGCCATGGACCTAGAAATAATATGGATCGGGCGCTGAGGACGTCAAAATTGACGCAAGCATTTTACATGACATGTTTGCAGTATAGGAAATAATCCATACTTATATTATAAATGCGATAGTTACTCTGTCTGCCTGCCTCGCTTTTACGCCAAAACTACAAACCGATGTTACTGAAGTTTGGTATACAGATAGTCTGTAGTCTCAGAAAGGACATAGCCACTTTTTAATTTATAAAAGTGCTTGCCAAACTATTTCATGCAGAAGAATTCGTGGGCACAGTTAGTTTAATAAAATTGAAGAGTTTGAATTTCGAACAGGGGAAAATATAGGGAAGTTTACAATTATTCGAAATGCGCCACAAACTTGTGTCACGATACGTTTGCATGCATTGGTATTTGCATCATTGTTAATTTCTTAGGCGCCTTCCTGATTATTTTTAGATCCATGCTAACATCAAATGATTTGTGGACAAAATAAAACTTTTTTAACGAAGTAAATCAAGTTTTAACGTTTCTTTTACCAATATCAATCTAGTTACGATAAAACCATTAGAAACTTCTTTACATATGAACATTTGTGTCTTATTACTCATAATAGTGCCTGAAAACTCACAGTGTCTCGATTTAAGCTCTCCGTGACATTTTGGAGGAGTTATTATTTCAAGTAATTATTTAATTAACACTGTGTCTCTACTAACCCTCTTAAGCGAGTTCAGAACTACAAGGAATTAAGTACAGGCTAATGTTAACATATACGCGACCGTCATTGTCCCCGGCGAGGCCCCCCGCGGCGGCGTCTGTACCCAACTTAAACACAAACTATGCCCAACATTGTTACTTCACCCCTCGCTTTTAACGTCATTAGTTGCATGATATTTCGTCTGTATATTTGTTTTCATAACTCACCACTATAACGCAGGCTCCCTCCAATAATCGCTGTGGGAAAATCTCTTAAAAATTGCAAATATCCAACTGTAAACCGCGTTCAACGCACGCTAAACACCCGTTAACTACAGCTGAAGATTTAAATTTTAACAAATGGACAAAGAGATTCGTTAATTCGAGTCTACTTGCTCATTAACAAGCTAAACTCTGGAACAGCCGAAAGAAATTCGTTTATATGAGAGACGGCGCGGACGTCAAAGCGTAAAGCAAAGCCCCTTTAAATTCATAACTTTTAATTAAGTGGAATGCTAACACAATTACAGGGTTTATAGACGTATCAAATTTTCTGAAACGGACCGTTCGGCGTCGTAAAATGTGAGAATGATTACAAATTTTAAAACAAAGCATTGTAACGTTGAATTTAGTGCTATGAACAGATGGCAGGGTTCTTAAGGGAAGCTTTCGGGCTCGTTGGGAGGAATGGCGGAGTATAGAGTGGTAGAGTCGAGTCGGTGTTAATTTGTCGCTACAAAGTGTACAGATGTTTCTCGCTCGGCTCGGCTCCGTTACGTACACGTGTTGCTAACATTATGTTGCTTACGATTTTGTAGTAATCGAGGATCTCATTTTACCTGTTAAAATTCAACATTTTTAGGGCTTCGTAGTAAAGAAGGAACTCTTATATTTTTGCCATGTTCGTCCATCTGTTTGTCTCTTAGTAGTTACTAGAAAGCTGTAACTTGGCATGGATAATATTAAATCGACGACAGATTAATAAATTAAATTGGGGTCCTCCCATACATGTATAGTATAGGGGTAATTTTTGTTTCTCGTCATACTCCATATTTTTGGGTATCATTGGATAGGTCTTTCAAAAATATATCAATGTTTGAATGAACACTATTTTTCGATGTAGAGATAGTGGGGCGTTAGAGAGGTATTAAACCCAATAGAGCTTATTTTAGTTGAAGTAAAGAGGGAAAACTGAATGGCTTTTTCTGATTACGTAAAAAATTTGAGGCAGTAGCATATTAAGTTGTAATTAAAAAATATTTAATCTAAGAAGGGTTCACCAGACAAGGAGTTATTGTCGACCAAAAAAATTACAAAAAAGTACCTACAACTACAAAACTACATCGTGAGTGGCTCGACACGCACTTGGCTGGTGTTTTTTTATAGATTGTGTTTGAGGAAAGGAAAGTTCTTGTAAAATTACTAAAATAACAATAGGTGTGTCAAGTACTTATTAGTCCTTAGTTAAATGAACGTATAAACGTCATAAAAATAAAAAGTAATAAACGTATTGAGTGCCCTTTACATACTTGAAATACTGTAATAAAACAAACTCCGAGAGGTCAATGCGAAACATTTATAAGTATCCAACATAAACAAAACGTATGTGTTTTTGCAT
This sequence comes from Rhodophaea formosa, assembly GCA_963082605.1. Taxonomy (NCBI): domain Eukaryota; kingdom Metazoa; phylum Arthropoda; class Insecta; order Lepidoptera; family Pyralidae; genus Rhodophaea; species Rhodophaea formosa. The sequence goes on along the minus strand of OY720203.1, from coordinate 11,912,892 downwards.
GCCCTAAATAAACGTTCACAATGCCCGTCCTAAGTACACTTGACCGAAAAAATTGAGCATCAAAGTAAAATTAATGGTACACCGAATCTGCCTCGGGGCATCTTCTAACAAGACCTACTCGAATCCTGCCCGAGGACTATTTTAGTTCAAGTGACTACCATTTTTAGAATGTTTTCACCAACCGCCCAAGGCATTGTACCCATTACGCATTTTTTTAATTCACAAAGGAATTATACGCTATAACAGCCAAGCGACTTACACATTTTGATGTGTCAAAGAAAAAAGGAAAAGTTTTAATTCGTACTTTTTTATTTCTTTGTTACTGCTATTTGCAAAAAGGCGCTATTGAGATCTGCCGCCCGCCGGATAAGAGAGTTCTCGTCGAGAGACATACTTTAGTTGTGTTTGAGGTATATTAGAAACTAGCTTTGCCCCGCAACTTCTTCTGCTTGGAATAGTGAGATTAGGTAGCCTTTTTTTCTAATTTAAATACCTATGTCCTTTATCAGGCTCTAAACTATCTGTGTATCAAATTGCGTTTAAATCGATTCAGTAGTTTTGGCGTGAAAGCGCAACAGACTAACAGAGTTACGTTCGCATTAATAATATATAATGGATAATTAATACGGAAGTATGGCTTAATGTTGTTATTTGATGTAATATTAAAAAAATATGGTACCGACGGCAAATTTTTAGACACAGCAAACGCGTATTTTCTTATTACATACTGTAAGCTAATTATTCTATTTTCGAACGCATTTCTAATTCACTTACAGCTAGTGCCTTTAAAAGCGGATAATTGAAATAATAGCAGTTAAACTGCGGTCTAGTGCAAAGTACCTATCTATTTTTAGAAGCATTCTACAAATCATTATATCAAATCGATAAGTCAACGTACAGCACTAGGCGTCGCTATGTAAAGGCGTACCCCCGAGCACCTACTCTATTGACTTTCTTCCGCCACTTTCTTATCGAGTTATGATAAATGACATCCAAAACAACAAAAAACAAACCTTACAATCACGCAATAAAGTTCAAATTTTCGCACTCAACGACCGTAAGCATAATTCGTTTCACCACATAGACGTCGTACTTCTTAAATAATAAAGGTTCTTTGTAAAAGTTTCCCTTCTTGAGTTTCGAAGCATTTTGGTATCCTGTAATTAATATTCATGGGGTTTCGCTGCGAGGGCTAAGTAATTAATAAACTTATATGATACTTTTGTTTACAGTGTCATTCCTGAAACGGTGGGGTGCGTTCGAAAGCCTGGTTGTCCCGTTGTTGAACACTCTACCCTCTCTATGTACTGAAGTTATTTAATCTCAGCTTATAATTTTGTTTAAGTACTTTTGAACGGTAGTAACTTGAAGACTTATGATTTTACGTTTCCGTTTATGAATACAATCTGAATTAATTTTAGATTTATGGTATAGATAAGTCGTAAGTTTTAGAGTATAATGGTTTCAGGAAATAAATTATAATTATGTATGAACTGAGTTGAAAAAATAAACAGTTTCTGGACAGACATTTTCAATAATATGCTAATAAAATATTACCAATCTATGATAGATTTATAGGGTTTGTGACTCAATTCTTATTAAATTCAGTAGAGTCTGGATTCTTTTAGTTCTCAAGAGTAATTGTATTACTAATTTTTATTCAAATCTTTTGTTATCAGATTGCAAGTCCATGTAATTTTAAACATAACTAATGCACGTTACCTTTAACATGTGATAGTCAAAAACGGATATATTATTACGTGTCTTAAAACTAAATTTCATATCATAATTCATTTATTAATCGCTTCACACACATACAATATAATACAAAGATTATAAAATAATGCACATGTACTTACCCTGTTAGGGTGTTGCGATATTACAAATCAAACAACAAACAATAATTTATGTCAAATTCTAAATAATAAATTAATATAGTTCGATTTTATACATAATAAATTAATTAATTCAAATTTATATTGTTTCATGCTATAAATATTGAAGTCTATTTTTAAAGTTTTTTTATCATCTAAATATTCTTTGACGGAATAGTAACATTTATTTATCAATATAGATTTAAGTTTATTTTTAAAAGTCATGTTATTTGCTTTATCTCTTAGTTGCTTTGGTATTTTGTTATACAATTTTTTAAATGAGCAATTGCCTCTAATGAAATATTTCTAGACCAGATTAAGGTAGCAGTAACCTAGTTTTATGTCGTGTATTTCTAGTATGAGAGACACAAATTCTCTTGAATAATTGATCGTGATTTCTTACAAATAATGTATTATTATTTACAAAATTCTCAACTAGACAAGTATCATTTAATTTAATTTGAACTCACAAGAAATTATAATAAAAGATATTACGAAACCTTAAATTGTAATTTTATTACTTTTTAATCAAAATCTCTTGTTCGTTAGCTCATTGCAGGTCCATTGGATTGCAACAATGCACGTTAACGTTAATCCTTTAACATGTGACAGTTAAAAAACGGATATCTTATTACGTGTCTTAAAACGGAATTTCATATCATCGAGACAAGTATCATTTAATTTAATATGAAAGTTCAACTAATTATAATAAGATATATTGCAAAACCTCTAATTGTAATTACATTTTTGTTTTATAATCAAATATCTTGTTCATCAACTGATTGCATGTCTGTGTGGATTGAAACATTACTAATGCACGTTAATTTTAATCCTTTGAAATGTGATAGTCAAAAACGGATATCTTATTACGTGTCATAAAACTGAATTTCATATCAACGAGACAAGTATCATTTAATTTAATTTGAAGGCTCAAGTAATTTGACAAAACTTCTGTAATAAAATTATCGAGCATTGACCGGTCGATAAGGCCTTTGGGTCTGAGGCCGGACACAAGACCTCGTGTATACAACCTAAAAGAGATAATTCGTAAATCTCCAGGTGCCGAGGTGTCTTCAAACAGTGGCCGGTTGCACTCACTTAAAGTTGATTAGAGGTTAAAAATTAACAATGAGTTGAGAAGTAAGCGTATGGTTCCCGGCAGAGTAGAATAGGACTCCAGGTCCACTCCAAGTCTTTCCGTGGTTGTCGTAGAAGGCGACTCAAGAAACACAAGCTAACCAAAGCTTATAAACATCAAAGAGACCTCTCCAACTCGTTTGGCCAGCGTGGAGAAACTGTCCTCCACGCTGGCCAAACGAGTTGGAGGATGCCAAATCCTCAGTCCGCTCTGGCTAAAATATGGCTCTGGTTGTACAGATTAATAAGTAAGAAAAAGGAAGTGACGGTCGTTATCCTATGAGATGGGTAGACTATTTGTTGCTAGAGAACCATACCTAACCCTGTTTTGGCATCTTCCAACACCGTCCCAAAATGTATTTAGCTACTACTAGACTGGCCAGAAAAGTTCACCAGGTGGAGGTAGTTTCTCTGTCAGTGAATAATTAATTATCTATTCTGTACGTCACCTTATAGACTATTTAAAAGTTGAGGTGAAGGAATTTGTCCTTGAAGCTGCTTCCCTTTTCCACAACGCAAGTAACGTTTGCCAAAGAATACAGATGACATATAATAGGGAAGGTTTACATTACACCCGTAGTAATGCGGCGGGAGTCGTTGAGTAGGTACGACATCAACTTTTCTGAGCATCTCATCTGGCATATGATAAGCCCTTATTTGGAATATTAATAAAATTACTTTATTATAATTTTATAATTGCCATTATATTATTATAATGCCCTTATAAAAAACCATACTGAGATTTGAGATCTCTAAAATATAAATTGAAATAAAAAGCAAAGTAGCAAATCCGTCCCGCAAACCATTTGATCGTCCATTTTTTTTTTTTTTTTTTTATGTCATAGGACGGCAAACGAGCACGTGGGTCACCTGATGGGAAGTGATCACCGCTGCCCATGGACAACTGCAACACCAGAGGTGTCACAGGAGCGTTGCCGGCCTTTTATTTTTCCCTCCCCAGAGGGGAAAGGGAGCTGGGCCTCCGGCTCTCTCACTCACCGAACGAAGCATAGTAGCGGTAAAGCTACTACTCAAACGTCGATTTTCTGTGAGAGTGTGGTACTTCCCCGGACGAGCCGGCCCATTCATGCTACTAGCAAAAGTGATTTTCGCCGGTAGCGAGGCTCTACCACAACCGAAAATAGCTTAATGATATCAATGATTCCGTAACCATTTAATTATCGATTTACTATCGCGCTATAAAACTGCAGTCATAGGTAATAAAAACCGTTGCACGGCAACGTTGATCCGTCACGTAGTGGAACAGATAGCGGAGGGCAAAAATGTGGCAGTATCAATTATTGGCATTGCTTATTCATCAGTGAAACGCAATCCCCACGAAGCACTTAAGCACTTAGCGCAAACATATCGATTGTAGCGCTGCGAGCGCCCCAGGGACCGCGCGACAATGTAAAAACGCGACGACGCTAACACGCGTCTCACTTATTTGTTCTCGTATGCAGCGGAGGCGTCGAACATTACCGAACGCGAGTTTAACTAGGTTTAAAGCGAGGGACACCCCGGCCTCATAATATTATAACGTGTAAGGAGTAAAAGAGTCAGCCTTATCTGCAACAGGCCCGATTCCTGACCACTTTAATGGGAAAAGCATGTTAGAATTAAACTAAACAAAGACGACGCATCAATTAGGGGCACTCTTTTTCTTATTTTTCAAAAAGGCATCAACTTTTTCGAGTTTGTGCGTTGACCGAGTTGATCTCCGGTTTTTTACCGGCTTATTTGATTAGATCAATGTCGTCTCTTGTATAAATTTCAATTAAAATGATATAATGATAAGTTAGTGCGTAATACCTTTTTAAATGAAACGGAGCCGCAGTTTTTATATTACATCTGAGGAGTTAAACGTTACATTTAATTATAAATTTGAAAACGATTTATGTCCATTTATAGTATCATGATAAACGGTATTTGTATTTGTCGAATTACCATTCAATTAAAGGCTTAAACTTTTAACTCGAAACGATAATTGCACTTAATTTTACGCAGATACAATACGGCACGTTATCTCCTTGCCAGTAAACAAGACTTTGATCGCACTAAAAAATAAAGCGCAATAAAACGGGGACGATAACTTCGTAATTAAGACCGAGTAAATATATAGGAGGTATTGACGGATCATAAAGCCAAGGATTCAAAACAACAAACTGCAAGGTACGCTTTACGACGGCGTCCGAACCGCTTTTATTGTTGTTGTAAAATTCACGATCCATTATTAATTATTACAGACATCATTAATCTACTAATCTATTTAAGGACGCAAGATAAGAATCTCATTTAAAGTATTGAATGAAGAGTGTCCGTAGTGGTCTCAAGATAGGCTTAAATTGGCCCGGACAGCCAGGTACAATGTGACAGGATTGTTTCGTTCCAAATTGATCTCTAAAATGATGTAATGAGAGGACATAGTCAAATGATGTCGTGAGGTATTAAGGGCGTTTGGTATTGGGTGGGATGGTACCTGATTTATTACAGGTTGGTGTTTAAACGACAAATGCATCGAAACAGATAGGAGCTACATGTCGGACATCGGAGGACCGATGTTGACCACTATACTCGGTGTACACACCGCGTTCCCAACTGGAGACATAACATGGGATATATACTTGGGGCTATAAAATGAGTTGTAATATTTTTGTACCTCCGAAGAAAGGCTTGAAGTGAAATGATAAATGTTAAGATATTTGTAACTATCCAAATCTATATCTTTGTTGATGAGAGATGAAATTATTACTAGCAAACCAATGTCAAAATAGCAAATGGTAGTAAAAAATGTGGTGAGTATTTTTAACTTTGATGCTCTGGAATTTCATGTTTAAGTTCCAATCAAATTTGAGTCTCATAGTACTTGATGTATTTTCATAAATGTTTTGACACTTAAAAAAACTAAATTACTGTTAATTTATAGCTTAATTATTACTTTTATATTTAATCAGTAGTTTTTACTCGAATGACCAAACCAGAAGGATGTTCATTGATCACATATACTTAACACATTTATTTTCTGAATAAAGCTGCATATATTTTTAGTTGCATATATCCAATTTAATTGATTGGCGATTATACATAGCATCAAAGGTGTGCTAGTAAAAAGAAATTAGCAATTTATTCATACGTTAAAATCAATTCGTTGAAAAAATGCGAAAACATGCGCAAAGTTATAAGCAACATTTCTATTAAATTTTCAATATACTTCATCAGATTGGGTTTTACGAAAGCCACGTGATCTACAGATTTTGATACTGTCACGTTCGCACGAATAAAGAAACAATTTAAATATATATACTTATGTATACTTAGTTATCGTTAATATTATGTTAGTTTAGTTCCTTATGTTCATCCATAAGAAAATAAAAAAGTTATATAAAAAAAAATTAAATATCAAAACCTTTATATTAATCCTACAACTAGCCTAACTTCAGACTCAAGGATAAAGATCCCACCTCGTCTGTACCCGCCGCACCAAAGACCGGATGGGAGTTTCTCCAGAACATAATCTTTACAACAAAACTGTGATCGAATCACACACTAACGAAGTATCACGAACAAGGATAGATTTAAGTAGCGTAGATATGAGGATCCCGACGGGCCTCGTCTATCAACTTCCAGGCATGAATGGGTTTTGTTAATCCCAATACCGTGTTTGGATTTTAGAAAAAATAAGGCTGGTCATTTTTCTTCACCAGCATTTGAACGTAACAGGGATTCAAGTAGCTATCGCACTATTTAAAGGTAACGGGAGACTCAAGGAGCCGTCGTTTGTCCCAGTTATTGAGATGAATTAAGACAAATCATTGATATCTTTGATTTCTTGGATATACACTTTAATGACCAGAAGTATACAAGTATATTGATACAGATATAGATATTTCCAAAATAGTAAAGAACATTTTAAATAATCCCGAGGGAATATGCTATCAACTTCCAGGCTTGAATGACTTTTGTTGTTAATCCCAGTGCCGTGTTTAGAAAAAATAAGGCTGGTTATTTTTTACCACCACGATTTGAAGGTAACAAGGATTCAAGTAGCCATCGTTTTTCCTAATTGTTGAGATGAATCAAGACAAATCATTGAGATCTTTGAAGTTTGGGATATATGCTTTAAAGACCAGAAGTATACAAGTATATTGATACAGATTTGGATATTTCCAAAATAGTAAAGAATATCTTAAATAATCCCGAGGGAATATGCTATCAGATTCCAGGCATGGGTTTTATTAATCCCAATACCGTGATTGGATTTTAGAAAAAAAATAAGGTTGGCCATTTTCATCACCAGCATTTGAAGGTAACAGGGATTCAAGTAGCCATCGTTTTTCCTAATTGTTGAGATGAATCAAGATAAATCATTGAGATCTTTGAAGTTTGGGATATAGTACACAAGTTACCAAAGTACCTTTAAGTATTTCATTGATACATATATGAGAACTCCGACGGGATACGGTATCAACCAACTTTCAGCCATAAATGTACCTATTTTTTATAATCTTTCAACTTATTTTAATTAATTTAATCCAAGAAATCAAATTCAAATAAGCTAAAAAAAATTCAACAATACACATTCAAAAATTCCAATCAAAATAATTAACAAGAACGTTCTTTAATATAGTTACCGTGTGTAAATTTATACCAACATTGTCATACAAATTGCCGGGCCAGTCGAGCACTTTTGTACAGAAATAATGATTATTTTTCGAGTTCCCAACATTGGTCCTAAGACAAGTTGTACATAAGCCCCCGGTATACACGTAGTGTAGGTAAACGGTAGAATAGATGGTGAGTTTTAACATGTTTATAATTATACCAATATAAATAGTATTGGAAGATCAAAGTACTGGAAGTTGGTAGAATAGAGGACTAGCAACGTGGATAATCTACTCTATCACTTGCCTTCCCCCGTCGCTACGGTCACTGCTCTACCACATACTTTACCAATATTTGATTACTCCATGTTTAGGTAGACGCTTAGCGAAAACTCACTTGGAGCAAGCTACATAGTCAGTTCAAAAGAAAAAATATATTAATTACGAGAACAGTTAAAGTCCCCAGCATTCTAACTATACATTCTTCTTTACAAAACTGATAGAGTAACCCGAATTGGTGGAGTAGGTAGGCTTGTATGCGTAACGCGTTGAATTGGTGGTACGTAGAGTGCCTACAGCACTCTACCACCAATTCAACGCGTTTACCGGAGGCTGTAGTATTCATACAATCCCTGCGCAATCGGTATATTCATAGAACAAAAGTATAATTGCAAATTTTAGAGAGCAAAGCAAATAAATTGATAATGACTTCGAAACGATTTGTACAAACAATACCGAGCGTATATATAGAAAATCTCCGTTCCGTACAAAGCAGCAACTTAAACGAGCTAAATTTTAATAGGAAAAACAATGAGCGCGAACGGAGCTTTTAATAAAACTGCGGCAAACACCTCGCGACGGTACGAACTCTTGCAAATTGCCATAAGCTCCGGGCGGCGCGTTTACAAGACCCGCCTGTGCAGTTCCGCTCAGTTCACGCTTAAGGGAAAGCTCTGTCTATGTTTCTCTCTCATAAAAGCATTTTCCGGGTCGCTTTAAAAGCTGAAGTGCTTTGGAGCTTGCAGTCCGTATAATGAGTAAGTATATTATAAATCGGTAATACTTGTTATCAATAACCAATTTTCCCAAATCCAAATCAAACAATAAAATCTTTCCTCTTTATTAGTTATGTCAAAAAATAATTAAGTAAGTATATCCTTTTTATCAACTCGTAATTTTCCCGCAACTTCGTCTGCGAAAACACATATATTATCATACACATATGTCTATACACATATTGCCTATGTCACTCGCAGACAAATTAAATAGAAAATCGGTCCAGTAATTTTGGAGCATACTCAACGCTAACAAGCAATCAAATCTTCCTTCTTTCTGATATACTCGTAAGAAGCTAAGTCATTTTTAAAATGTTTGTGACAAGATTTTATTAAAAGCGCTTCATAATTTAGAATGTTTTGAAAGATAAATCAAGCCCAAAATCGATGGGCTTGTCTTCTTCAGTTTAGAAGTGTCTAGGACCATATTTCGACTCTATCATCAGGTCAAATCAATGGTATCAATGGTATGGTGGTGGTTAAAATCTGCTTAATCAAATTTGAAGTAAAATATTTCACGCGAAGCTCGTGACTGATATTCTTATTTAGTGTTTCAGCATGTCTTGTCTAGTGTAGGACTATTTTCATCGAGCAACACTGGCACTTGGTTCAGAAGAGGAGGTCGAAAAGAACACAAAGAAAACAGTACATTAATAAACATCCACTAAAGTGCAAATTTAAAACGAACATCAAAAAAGCATAAAATAAAACATTTTAATTGTTTGTTTGTTTTTTGTATGTGTAAGTGGCCAACACTGGTGTCAGATTTAAACATTTTAATTCAAACCCCTAAACCTGGTGTTGACATCATGTTGCTCTATTTGATACCAAACATACAAAATAAAACATTTGTTGTTCCACCAATCATTATACCCAAAATTTTTAATTCAGCTCATTCCTGTTACTACTCAATTTCTTGCAGCTTTCCCTAAGAACACTAAACGCAGTAAAACCCCAACGGACCCTTGGATACGAAGCATGAGCTAGCTGAGGCTGCAACACGCTCAGATTAGAAAGAGACTTAAACATAGTTCGGTAAATAAAAATAAATAGGGACAAATGTCACAAATTAAGCTAACCCACAGTAAGTGGTGAACTTGTGTCGGAGGATTAATATCAACGATACTTTATTTTGATACTTATCATCATCATCATCAGGTCTTTGTTAATCTCCAATACAGGAGCAGGACCTTCTCAATACTATCAGGATACTTTATTTTGATACTTATCATCATCATCATCAGGTCTTTGTTAGTCTCCAATACAGGAGCGCGACCCTCTCAATACTATCAAAGCCATATATTAGTAAGAGCAGTCAAAAGATTTGGCCTACACTTTCCACGCTGGCCAGATAGGTTGGAGATGTGTCTTTGATTTTATAAGTTGCGTTTAGCTTGTATTTCCTAAATCACCTTCTACGACATCCACGGGAAGACTTAGAGTGGTCCTATTCTACTCTGCCGGGAACCACACGGCATTTTGATTCTTGTAAAGATACACGTAATAGATGTAATAGATACTTATACAGATACACATCCAAGACAAGACCCAGGCCAATCTGAAAAAGATCGTTTTCCATCATTCGTTTCCGTCATCCGGGGTCTAAGGTAGAATCCAATTCCACTTGTGGCAAGTCTAGTGTCAAATCAAGAAACGCGTTTCTATGCATCGACCGTTCGGTGGCTACGCATAGATATAAACACAAATAGAGAGACTTACCTATATGACTAAAAATAATAGACCGAAATATTAAAACAGTTTCAAGTGCAGATGTGCACTTAGTCGCGACATCAAATCTTAAAACTGTATTTGCGAATGTCAATCAGTGTATTTATCTCCCCTAGCGCATTCCTCTGGGTGCAAAATTTGGGTTGTGACACACGCCGCGTCCCCTGGGACCCGCGAGAGCTGTGTGCAAACATGTTGTCTGAATGTCGGCTCGCTTCTCAGAATTTGAATGATACCAATTTAATTAGAGCATTCATTTGTTTATATACGTTCGAAAACATGGCTGTACTCACTGATTTTAGAGTAGTAGTTATTATGCAATACCGGGACAACTAGTAGGAACAATGCTGGAATATTTTCTGAAGCTATTTCTTTTTTATGCGACTGCGTGGTCAAACTACCTATTTTGACAACAAACTAATTTGTTCAACCGGAATAGTTTTACCATATCGTCTAACTTCTGGGATAATGGAATCTTTTTAGATTGTCTTAAGAAAAGTATGTATAAACATTATTTAAATTTGATCATCAATGTTTCCTGTTTTGATTGAAATGACTTATTCTTATTATTACCCGTACTCTAACTTCAAACCTTATTTCGAAGGACGACTCCAGAGTAAATTATTTCTACAGACACACATGAGAAAATGGCAATGTGTGAATCAAATCAATCTATCGAAGCCAACAAATACTTCTAATAATTACGGCCCCTTTTAACAAACATTGCTAACAAGCTGCTATTGTAGCAAACACTCGAAAATGTCCAATTAGTCTCTTGGCCTTAAGCGCTCTACAGCCGATGAGAGTCTGAACAAAACTATGCGCTGCGGTGGCGGGAATAGTAGAGCAAGCAATGCAGCCGCCCCCTCCTTCTCACCCCCCTCACTCCAGGTATATGAGTAATCTCATTGGTACAATACTGTGCAAGTTTGCAACAACCGTTCTCTGAATCTCAACTAGGTTACGTAGGATTTCATGTGGTATTTGTCGGTTGTCAATAGTGGGTTTCGGGACGCAAAGTTAGAGGAATTACTTGTCACAACAGTTAAGCCGTTGTTAAACTGTACGCATACCTTTTATAATATATACTTGTGATGTAATACAATAAAGTGTTTAATTATTTAGGATACTATATACCTACTATACGTTAGTAGATTTACGATATTTTAGTCCTTCATGAAAAAAAACATTGTTTCTGAAGTTAATCTATGATGCAAGTTAACGAATTATCCTTATTATTTTATTTTAAAATTACCAAAGATTTATATTTAAAGTTGGCACTTTTTTATTTCTAAATTCCCTATAATAAGTACAAAAGAGATAGCACTAATGTAAACCCTGGTGACTTGTCCATCACGAATCCACTGTTTTTTTTATTTTTAATTATTGAATAACCACCAGACCGCTATTTGAATTTCAATAAAGCCACACCAAGATAGTTTATTTTAACTATCCCAAACTTTGTTCATGAACATGGGCATTTATAACACCAAGTTACACCGTTTTCACATTAAAAGTTCACTAGAAACAATTTAACTACAATCCAAAAAAAAAAAAAGAACACGGTAGGTGTGTAGTCCACTAAAATTTCCGCCAAGAACTCCTTTCTCATAGTTATTTATATACTATATTTTTTATGAATATTTTATTTAACTATCAAATATAATATTTTTGTTGGCAGCCCTACTCTACTCTAGCAATGTCAATTTAAAACAATAGTCAAATTAACCGTTACAGGATGACTGGACAAGTATGCATAATAAGTCCAAAAAATAATGATAACTACTCTACTAAGGGTCACATCAACTAATAAAACGACGATTTGCATATGTATATTTCCGGAATAGCTTAGGCAGGTTAAGGAATCTTTAATGTACCATGGACGGTACATGCCGACTAGCCGCCAGATATCTTTTGATAAACTGTAAGGCTTATAAAACCATCGAACCTTAAATTTGAGAATGTCAAAATTAAGTTCACAATGCATAGGGACATTTACCTTTTTGTTTAGGGCCAGAAAATACTCCCTAATCATGCCATTGCTGGGTATAATGGTACCTAAGTATCATAAAAAAATATTGAAAATACTCAAATGAAAACTTAACCCTATAAGAAGCTTCGGGGGTAAGAAGCGGGGACGCCATATTGCGAAGGACGCTACGAATTTACGTAAACTCTTCACGCTAGCCAGATGGGTTGGAGAGGTCTCTTTGACGTTATATGCTTTGTTTAGCTTGTTTCCTAAATAAATCGCCTTCTACGACATCCACGGGAAGACTTGGAGTGATCCTATTTTTGCTATGCCGGTATCCACAAGGCTGTACGTTAATACTAGGTATTATTAATTCTGTGCTGTCGGGTAAAAAAAAAAGAGAAGTGGAAGACACAAACAGTTTGCAACAACCCCACACTGCGCGGTCCCGATTAACTTTGCCGGAAAACTTCTCGCTATGAGCTGCTGCCAATGTGTTCGCACTCCCGCTTTGAAAATGAAACAAAATCTTTGTTTCGGAGCAGTGGTACTGGTCAATCCAAAGCTATCTAAGCAATCGATCGGGATTTAAATGTACGGATCTGTAATTTAAAGGTTTGATTTGATTATACCTTGTGCTACCTGCGATTATACCTTTTTCCACAAAAGAGCCTAATTCTGCAAAACTAAATGTTCTTCTTAACTTTGGGTACCACCTGCACCTGAGTGTAAAATTTGGTAAAATTCATAAAACTGATTTTAAATAGGCTGTTGTACCCGATTATAGAGTAATGGCATTTTTTTACAGGCTTGTATAAAACATGTATTGTATGTAAGTATCTTGTTTTTCAGGAAAAAACTTGCATCTCAATTTTGAAACGCTGCATAGTATTGTACTTATTTATGTTAGAAAATATTATTTTGTATTATTACTATGTTATGCTCATATGACAACTACCATTATTATAAGCTTTTATTTTGCTTGCCTTGTTAGTTTGTTTGCGAGAGCCAGACCTGCAACTCAATTTTGAAGTACTAATCGTTAAGTACTTTATATAAGTAATTATATAAGCTGGATGACAGCAATATGATGCTATCAAAGAACTGCACTGGCAAAAGTCGAAAAGTGGCAATTGAAACTTCTGAACAAACGAAGATAAAATAAAAAGAAATAAAGACGTGATGATCAGTGGTCGAAACGCGTAGATCATATTAATTAATGTAACAAATCGTAAGAGTTAATAATACCACCGCCGAAAATTGCACGCGAGAACGCGTGGCGTTAATCATTATCACAGTTATTATTTTTAATATATTGAGTCATTCAACGTAATTAAATAACAAATTTGGATTAAAGATATACTCGTAATCTCAACTTCCCAACTAATATTATGAATGGGATAGTGAGTTTGTTACCTCTACATGCTTTAACTACTGAACTAATATTCTTGAAATTTGGCATACACATAGGTAAGGGGATGAGAAGGAGAAAGGGTACCTTTCATCCCGGAAAAAAGTACTGTTCCCGTGGGATTTGCGATAAACGACTCGGCGAATGTATACGCGAGCGAAGCTGGGGGTAAAAGCTAGTTGTAACATAATTCAGACGATATAGCTTTACTACATAAATTTTATGTAAACAGTAAATACAATGTTACTGATACTTACTTTCATAGATCGCATAGATTTATTAGTCTAACACTTACCTTAACTATAAGACTGTTTTTAAGATACTAGGTTCTTCATCATGCGTTACATCATCAGAATGAACGTAATAATCTAACCACGTCATACATTAGGTCATCAACGGGTGTTACTCTAGATAATTTTTCTTTGATAATAAGACATCGGCATTTAATCTAAGTTTAGGTAAATGCTCCCCGCTTTTCGATTTTTTTTATTACAATAAAACATGCATACAGGTGTAACATGACCCTCGACATATCCTTAAAGGGGTGAGTGACACCGTCAATATGAACAACTTTTGCTATGTGATCAATGCTGGGAACTACAAAAAAATATCGTCAATTTCATACATAAAAAATTTGCCGCCCGTGTGAAATGTATGGGGAAGCAAAAATTTTTTTCGATTTCCCAGCGTTAACCCCATAGGAAAAGTTGTTCATATTGACGGTGTCACTCACCCCTTTAAGGATATGTCGAGGGTCATGTTACATTCTGTATGTTCAATAAAGATTCAGCTTATACATTTTGTGTTCCCAGTTTGTACATTTCTACACTGCGCAAGTTAGCTTCGCCCAACTTTTGCTGGGATGTTCGGAAAAGTTCTCGTTATATTAGTCGAGCTTTTATTGTACCTTCTCCCTTTTGAAATGAAAACTGGATGCAAACTACGTTTAAAATAAATCTGATTTCACTGTTATATGCGGAAAACTTAAATGAGATATTCGAAATCGTACTGTGTTCTTTTTTTAAGGTCATCTAATGGTTAGGTAGGTAAAAAAGGCAGTTGCAGCACAGAATACATAATAGTACAAGTAGTTGCAGCCCACTCCATTATTTATCTACACAAAGTTGTGTATGCGTTTCATTTCCATAGAATGATACAGAAAAGGCAGGTTTTAAACATCATAGAAAGAGAGAGAGAGAGAAAGAGGGAACGGTTATAATATTCAAATTAATGTAATCCATTTGAAGCTCTTATTTTTATGAGACTACCAAAATTAATGAATTATTTATGGATGTAAGCACGTATACGCTCTTTTTAAGCACGGCTGTAATTTTTCGAAAAATTTTTCTGGATTAGATTTTTTAAACAAGTTGTAGGTATATATTATATTTTATTTTCATATTTTCGATCTAAGTCGCCACAAGCATATAGCGACGGTACATTTTAGCACACAAGGTATAACTGTATACCTATGCGTCATTAAGTATTTTCTCTGAGTATAAATAACACAGCCTCCACGCCACATTATGACCATATAGTACGACCATCGGGTGTGAAAAATGTAGTTAAAGTTCTACTTTAACCTTACTTAGTGAAGTACCGTACCATATGCGTCAAAACCTTCTTTACGATTAACTACTAATAGATAGATTTAAATAATTGAATTGAAATGATATAAAAAACAGCCCTTATATAGTAATTCAAAAAATAAAGCAGCACATAGGAGGTAAATTATTAAGAATTACTTTGTCAGTAAATTACGATATGGGTGGTTTGATTGCTATCAATACCAATACCAAAGACAATAATTCTAATTACAATAAAAATCGAAAAAAGAAGTTTTTGAAAATGAAAACTATGACAAAACTTTATTAAATACTTTTTCTTTTCAAGGTAAGTCAATGATTTCCCACAAACAATGGATTTAAGAATAATCAGGATACGCCCTAAAAGACGCTATAGTAATGCAAATACCAATGCATGCATACGAAAAAGAAACAAGCTCAAGCACACATCGACATTTATTATGCATGCAATTTTTCCTAAATTTTCTACTATTCGAAATTCAAACTCATTCAAATGTAAAATCAGTTCCAACGTATGCTACACACATCAACGATAAAACTTGGCTGCAATTGTGAGTTCCCTGTGCCTGGTCTATATTTTCCTAGGTCCATGCAATAAAGATATACTTAATTTATCTATAACCTCTATGCTTATAAACTTTGAGCATAAGCTGCGAAATCTATCTCGTCTGAACTGGTTGCAACGTCACCTAAAATGATTTGGAGGCTAAATTAAGTTTAATTACACTATGTTACTTAGCTTATAATGTTATTGGAAAATTTTATAAACTTAATACCAATAATATGGCAAATGAAGTAACATGACAAAATCAAAAACTAGGCGAACAAAGTCGCGGAAAACAGCTAGTGCCTTTTTATTTTCATCTAATCACATCCATTTAAAAAATGAGCAACGGTCCCGCGTCCCCTCAGTAACCACATCACCAAATAAAAGCTAATACTCACACGAGCGTAAACCAATTGAAACAGTAATTTACGAGTTATATTTGAAAATATGTCTTTTCGATCGCCTCCAAACCCCGTCACAGATGGCTTCACAATAATAAGACCCTCCGGAGGGGAGCACTTACTTTATAAAGTTTGAATAAGATTTTAAAAAGGCAGACTTATACAGATTTGGTGCGCCGTTTTGGAAAATTCGGGGGAATGCCGCCCACCCTTTGTTTGTAATATAGCTTTATTTTGGCGACTTGTTTCGCTGACATAATTCAGCTGTCATTACGAGTAGATGTTGATTTCCTGCTTTAATTTAATGAAAATTTTAAGCGTATAATCTTAACTTATGTACTTATAATAATTTACCTGAAACAAATTTTTAAATGCATACATTCTATTAACTACTTTAATAACTACGAATTATCTTCAATAAATTTTTCAAATTATTTTTCGATAATAAAAAATTAAGAAGACTAAATATTTTTTGTTTTTTTTTGCGCTCCCAAGAAAGATAGATAACTACAAATCTCTCTATTGAAAACCCTAAACCAAGGGTTTAGCAAGACTACAACAAATGTATACTATGATTCCAGTATTTCTCGTAGATCAATGCATACTAAATAAATCGTTATAAAAACGTCTATTATACTAGATCACAGAATTCTATAAACGCGGGCACGAATCTTACAAAATGACTGATTTGTTATATCAAGTATTGTATTTCTACAACGTAAATTACGACTGTTCAACGTTGAAACCAACCCTGCATTGAGCAATTTATGAATTATGTCACTCTTTATTAACGCGGTGATAAATTAATTTAGCTTTCATAATATAATATTAGTGGGCTGCTATAAAAAGTGTCTGTCACCATAATTCTGAACACAGATTGTTGCGCCGACTTTAAAGCAAGGGTTGACGAACCCTTTCCTCGTCCTGATTCGTCACACACACGCCGACAAATGGAAATTTAATTTTTTGAAATTGGATTTTTATTGCTCCTTGGAATGGAATGAAAAGTTGATATCATTGTAGTGTATATTGGATAAGTTATTTTCTCAACAAATTGAGTGGTATCTAAGTTTGTTTTAACTTATCCATACAGTATGTTAATTATATCCTATCCTATTCTTAAAAAGAGGCGATTCGGCCCTTCAATATAAACAACTTTTTCTATAGGGCTAATGCTAGAAATTTAAAAAAAAATGTTTTCATACCAGTTATCCGACCAGCTGAACACTTTTCTTTAGGAATGCATATTTTTTTCGAATAGAAAACCGGACATCATAATAGCTACATTCATGTTTTTTATATAGAATATTAAATATGAGGTATATTTGATATCGCTTCATTATTTAAACTTATTTATGGAAATATTATTGACAATTCTGCTTCTTAATACTCCACTGATTTAAAGATAAGTACTGAATGAACCTTTATATACTCATAAAGGTATTAAATTTTAATCTTTCACTATATCTCGATTCTGAGATGTACTTTAATTCTTAATTTACATACATTGAAAGGTATATTATTTCATATCCAAGTGCTGCAATGTTATTTTCTACCAGGTTATGTCTTTATTTAATTGAAAATATTATTAAAAAATAATTTAAAAATTAAATCTTAACACTAAAGTTGAAGTTTCTTACTCTTGAGTTACTCCCTTACACCCGCGTAAATATATTTTTATGTCTAAGTAAACCTAATATCAGCTGACTCTACGTAATAACAGGAAAAGGTAAAGAGGAAGAAGATGAAGAAACTTAATAGGCGTTTTATTATTTCGTTTTATTATTAACTTAACTTTAAAAAAAGGATTATTGTATTTTTTACACCACTACACGTATAAAGACGGACTTAAAGCTAATGCCTTTTAACCAATCAACCGAACGGGTGATGTATAGAATGGGAAGTGCCTTGATGGGAATGGAAGTAAATAAAAAAGATATTAAATTAAAAAACTCATTCATTTCGAAAAAGATCAAAATTTTTTTTTCAGATTTTTTATACCACCTGATTGTTCTGATTTGAATTTCATCAAAATCGGCTAAGTAGTTCGGTTCAAGTCGGTTTTTTATCGAAGAGATATAAGAAATTGATTTGTTCCGTATGTGTACGAGTCAGCTCTGGGTATGCAATATTCTTTTTGGTGGGAAATCAAAGAGTTCAGTTGGAGTTTGCCCTAGATGATTTAGCAAATTGATTTTAGTGGACTTTATTATATGAAACTGGTGTAGTTTAGTGTTACAATGCTCGTGCTCATGAACAATGTGTGAAATAGTTAAAAAAGACTGAAATATGGACTCGTATAAATGTTATCAAATGCAACGCCATCATTGATTGCTACTTATTAACTGTATACCGTACAACACTGATACTTTCTATCCCTTTAAACTGCACATTGGCAGAAGCACCAAAACCTCAATGAAAGCCATAAAATAAAAAAATAAAGTAGAATTGAAATCAATTTATGAAATTGGAAAGTCAAACTGCAACCCCTAAATATCTGTTGACTAGTAAATTGACGATATTGGGGCGACTGCCATTACTAATGGACCAGCATCGAAATGGTCCAGTATTGACTATTTAATAATAGTACTTGACACGACCCGGTCACCCAGATACACTGAGGTGTAAGTAAAAATAGAGACTAGAAAAATGGTAGATATATGATTTAGGCTCATTTACGAATAATTTTATTACCCGACTCGCGAAACACATTAGGTACCCAGAAGGAGGGTAATGAGTTTCGCGAGTATGTATGTATATATGTATGTAAATATGTCTGTTCCATTGTTGCATCCTGTAGCCTTAACGGCTCGTTTAATAGTTTTCTTTTCTTTTCACGTCGATACCCCACTTCGAAATAACGTTATTACATGACTAATGCTTTTTTTTAATTGCTTTATTTTACTAGTTAAGCAAGTTGTTTGTCAAAATATTATTAAAAGATTACCGAATGAATACTTTCCCTGAATGCGCATGTCTCCATAAAAACGGAAAAAGGGAATTGATAATTTTTGTGTAAAATTAAGCCTTCAATCAATTAATCTCATCTCTCAGAATTAGACGCCTAGCGAAATTTCTATACAAATTTGGAAAGGCTTATAATTCTCAAACCATTGATTATTTTACCAAGCTGTATAGGAATGTACGTAGATTATAATGAGATAAATTTATATGCTTAATTTTACACAAAAATTATCAAATATTCCCACAATTTCTTTTGTATTCTTTTCTAGGCCGCATTCTAGGCTTGAGCTAGTTCGCTTTATAAAGTTTATCGAGTAGGTATATTATATTAGGCCGGAGAAAAAGTAATTTCGTATTTTTATGTATAAAGCTGTTATCAAATACCTTTGGTCGTGTTGTATTTGTATCTGCTTGAATTAGATACCATAACAATGGCAAATTTTTTCGAATTTCCAGCCTTAGTTCCTGAAAAGTTTCCTATATTTATGGGCTGAGTCACAACCTAAGGCTCGAATAGGATTTATAACTATTTTGTATATACGTAGAGATGAAAAGGTCCTTATAAGAAGACACACGGCACCTAAATATGCTGAATGCATCAACAATTCAGTACATTGCACCAAGAACCATTACCGGACAATTTCGATGCTGATGGCTCAATAATGCAGCACACGGGTCTATCATTTCACTGTCGATCGATTGATAACGACTCTATAAATCAATAGTCTTTCAGTGGAATAATCAACGCTACTGCGCGTGTACACACTGTCCGGTTTTGTTCCGGCGCGTCTACGATTATGTGACGGATTTGAAAAAGGGATGACCCCAAGGTCATTGCTTTTTTCTAGTAGTATATATAATAATATGGCAGATATACTACTAGTGATAATTTAAATGCATGTTATCCTTTAAAATGGGTAGTCAATAAACGGGCATTTATTATATTTATTCAGTTATTAGGTAGCAATAAATTTTATACAGTATTGCCACCCATACTCAATTTTACCCCTATAAGTATTTTTACCAATCGAACTTACCATTGCAAGATGAAAGTTTTATAGTTACTTAATAATTTACATCAGATGAAATAAAATCTGTGGGGTTTAGGACGATATCTCGCAACACTATAAACACTGCTACTTATATCACAACTAGTACAGGTTTACTCTCATGTAATGTACTTATGTTACTTTAACTTCTGCTGAAAAGTTTTTTTTTCTAGTACCGATAACCGGCATGTGTGTATTGTACCCATATTCAGATCGGAATGGTAGAGACAGTAAGTGGTGTTAATAGCAGGGTGCCTTCAACCCCGAGTAGCCGTTTACTCCACAATATTATTAGCGGACGATTTTAAAATTTGCATACTTGTTTAATAACATAATTGCCAGTTCAGAACGGTGTATCAGTACCGCAAGACAGAAATAGAAGTTCAACGTACATTTACTACGCTTCCTTACATTTTCAGTGATTCGTTGCTGGGAATAAATTGAACTGAAATTTTCAAGATAAAATACAGACTGACTTGTCAATTTTCAATGAGTAGTTTTCCTCCTTATATTATTATATACAAGCAATTTTACCGCGACTGTTCCGTGTAAAAATTCACCCCCCTAAGGGTTGATTTTTTTAAAATCCTTACATAGTGCTCATGAAAGGAGTTTGTTTGTACTAATTGCCAAGTTTCTAGGTACAGTAGTTTTTGTTGTGCATTGAACGTGTAACTTGACCCTCGTCCTTCTCTTTCAGGGGTGACATAGACCACCAATATGGGGAACTCGATTTTTTTTAAAAAACCTAAACTTAGCCATAAGTAATTATTGACGTCAACAAATTTTTTTTGTTGTAAAAATTGTAAACACAAATATGACAATTAATAAGTGTTCAAACAAACCTATATTAAATAAACGATTGAATTTGAAAATTTTATTTTCCAATACATTTAGCCCAGCCCGAGAAGGAGATGGCGAGATGACATGGATAGATTTAAACAAGAATGGCCAGATATAGCGAAAGATCGATAAGAGTGGAGCATTCAGGGGGAGGCCTTTGCCCAGCAGTGGGACACAACATTTACAGGCTAGGAAAAAAAATTCATTTAGCCCAGGTGGCTGAAAACTTTTGTAAGAGGATATCGATTTTTTTGGAGATGGTAGAGTTAATACCAAAGCAAAAGTTGTTTATATTGACGGGATGACTCTACCCTTTAAGGGTATTTCAAGGGTCAAGTTATACGCTGTATAAGTCAGTAAGTCAGCCAGGTTTGCCTTTTATATAATATTTATTATTATCTTCCATCTATACAAAATATGCGGTAAAGAGCTATCGCATATTTTTAGTTATGGGCAACAAAAGCGTCTTAAAAACTCATTGCAACCACAAAGCATATAGTAATATTTTTATACGCTTTTTAGTTTTATTCTTTATAATTATTTTCGTTTTTAGTTTTATAAACGACTAAAAATACATTGTTGCATATATACTAAATACATAATAATGTTTACTCGTAATACTGATATAACCTATAAAATTTCTAAGCATCATAACTAAAAAAACTGGAGATCTATAATTATGATTTTTTACCTTTAGAATCAGCAGTAGGTACATATTCTTAAAACAAGGTATATATCATTCATAGACACTAACTTTGATAATTAACTAAAATGGTGTATGGGAAGCTGCCATGGCTATTTGTAAATAGCCAAATAGGTATATTATTTTCTTCCACTATAAAAGGAGGACCAAGCCGGGTGCTTATTGCGGCTAAGTTCCGCAGACGAGAACAGGCGGAGTTAATCTCACTGAGCGGATATTACGAACTTCTCTCTCGAGTTTAAACCGTGACAACTTACTATTATTCCATATTTGCAACAATTACGAGAAAAAGAGACTAAATTAATATCTTGTCGAATATTATGATATAACTGGTTAATAACCTTAAATATTGCAAATGTACGTGTTCCTCAGATTTTATGGTATAATGTGTATTGTAAAGGGTCTTTGAAGAAGTCTACAAGTTTGCAACTTTCCGTACCTTATGCTACTACCGAAGAAAGAACTAAGGAAGGACTTTTATCTATCATTATTGAATGTTTTTATAGAATTTAAAAAATCTTTCGATTGATCATAATTTTAGTTGAGCTGTATTGTATAATTTTTAATGAATGGAACTGTATTTGGCTCGATTATATAATTAGATATTAAATAATAGTTATTTTATTTGATAACTGGTATTCACCATTTATTCGTCTTTCATATAAAACGTAGATTTTCTTTAAATTAATAAAAATTCGCAGTTCTAGTCTGCGATGTTTAAAAAGGTCCTTCTGTTGCGCCATGTCTATCTATTTCTCTGTTTCTCCTCTTTTTTCTCATTTTGCTAGCCAAGTTTACTCTGACATTCTTTAAGTGTGATTCTCAGGTGTGATTGATCATTTAGCTGTCAGATTAATACAAAAAATGTTATTAGCTAAAAAGGGTAAATAGGATTAATTTGTAAAAATCACAATAACGAGTTTTAGACCTCAGTTTATGATTAGAAAGTATTATAACTAAATCCACTCAAAGTGAATTAAACAAGATTAACTACAATATAGTACGCGAGGAATTACTTATCTAGAAACGCCGCCCAAGCAGTAAAAAAATCTTCTGACATGTGTGCGTACAATACAGAGGCGCGTAGATATAGCAAGACATACAGGCTGCGGCCAGTTATAGCGGCAAAAAGTGATGATAATGACAAAGGCCATCGGGGCAAGACGCCCCGTCCGGACGCGCCCGGAATAAAGATGATCCGGACAGTTTTAAGAATCACACAGATCTGACACCGAAATAATAAGATTTTTATTTATATTTTGCTATGCGATTCATAATTACTTGAGTAGATTTTTATTTTGTGTCAAGTTTTTTTAATGATACATACATACTTTCACGTTCTTGTCTCTTGCGGGGTAGATAGAGCCCAAGGTCATAAAACCTATAGCCACATTTAGCATCGTATTGGGCGTAAAGGTGAAAAGCGGAATCAAAATAGTGATGGGTTGCTAGCCATATTACCAGGCTGCGGCCAGTTATAGCGGCAAAAAGTGATGATAATGACAAAGGCCATCGGGGCAAGACGCCACGTCCGGAATCGCCCGGAATAAAGATAATCCGGACATTCTTTGGAATCGCACAGATCTGACACGGAAGTAATAAGATTTTTATTTATATTTTGCTATCTGATTTAAAATGAATTGAGAATATTTTTATTTTGTGTCAAGCTTTTGACACATATATTCGAATATTACAAATTCATACATCTCATCGGTTGGGTTGCTAAGAGTAAAATATTTCTTTATTATATGAGATCGCTAAGAAGTATGTGTGGTATAACTTTGAGAGATCGGGTAAGGAATGACGTAGTGCGGGAGCGATGTGGAGTGAAAGATGATGTAGTGACTAAGATTGAGAAAGGAATGTTAAGGTGGTTTGGCCACATTGAAAGGATGGATGAAAGAAGAGTAACAAAGAATATTTATAAAGCCAGTGTGAATGGGATAGTTGGCCAGGGTCGACCTCGTCGAACGTACTGCGATCAGATTGCTGACGTTCTTAAGAAAGGAGATGTAAGAAGTACCCGAAACCGAAGAGCATGCATGGGGAGAGTGATGAGTTTAGATGAAGCTAGAGGGATTTGTCAGGATCGTAGCAAGTGGAGATCTATAGTCTCTGCCTACCCCTATGGGAAAAAGGCGTGATAATATGTATGTATGTATGTATTTCTTTATTATCAGATCAACTCCTCGTCTCCATAATGGTGCATTGTGATCTTATGTCTTAACTATGTATAATATCAGCTATATCAATCATTTAAAAAGTAATTCTACATTTGCTTCCAAAATTTGACCCAAAAATACCTACAACTAAATACAGCAAGTTAAAAAAATTCTACCTAATGAAATATATTCAGATATTTATTATATACATATCTGAGTCACGAACATGCAGTATGAAAAAAATATTAGTGAGATTTGTCTAATAATTCTTTCAAATTTTAAAATGATATAAGTTCGTTGGCACCTCTACACATTACGAAAGCTGTAGTGTACAAATGTCCGTGAAGTATCTCAGCACATAGAGGAGGCGCCTGAGGCTGCAGGAGTAACACGTCGGCCATGCCCGGGAGTCACGTCGCGCGGCTATTGCGTGTTACTGGCGACCACTGATTCCCTCCGCCCAGGGAAATACACCAGGATAGCCGCATAATGCTATCACAGCTTATATATTATCGAGCGTGCTGAAACTGTAATAATATATTCTACAATGTGAAATTAAGATAGTCAAACGATGATAAAAGTAGGTACAGTAGGTGTAGGTCGTCTAAAACGCAACTCTAGGTACATACATACACCGCGTATCATATCACGTATTTTTTCTTGCAGGGTAGACAGGTCTATAAAACCTTTACGCCACGTTAATTATATAGGTGGACGTGCAAATCAAAATAGTGCTAGCCGCATCGCCATTCGTCGATCGCCAAACTGGTACGAAGACCTCAATCCATGGCGCAGTGGTTAACATGCCAGCCTGCGACACGAGAGTCTGGTGAAATGATGGGAAACGATATCTGTCAGATTTGCCTGGCTTGTCTTGGATGTTTAGCAAGTATCTATTCACAAATATAATATCAATGAGTTGGTATCCTATGACACAAGTTTCTGACAAATTTGTGGGCCACGCGCAGTGTAGGGTTCCGTAGTTGCGAATGACAACTTTGATGTGAACTGTTCACACTCGCACATCACAGTTTAACGACCAAACACATGTAAGTAACAATGAAAATGTATGAAATTTTAAATTTTCGAGTAAATTTTATAAGTTAGTTGCCTATAACTTTTTAGTCTGTACTTAGTACTCAGCTGTGATAGTTTTCCTTTCAACTTCAGTATATATACGACTACTGTAATTTTTTTCACGTATCCATATGTAACCGTATAGCAGATAGAGGGGGGGGGGGGACACGTATTTCTAATAAAAATTTGCACTTTACAGCTAAATATTTCGGAAACGGATCCCTAAATCGAAAAATGGTGTTCTCAACCTCTACAGCTCTAGAGCTACACCAAGAAAAAATTTTTTTTTCATGATTTTCTTCTTCCACTTTTTTGACATGATTAATATACATATCCATACCAAATTTCAGCTTTCTAGTACTTATAGTCTCTGAGTATAACCGCGGACGGAAAGACAGACAGACAGACATGGCGAAACTATAAGGGTTCCTAGTTTACTACGGAACCCTAAAAACAGCAATTCTTATGATTTTCAAGTTGCCTATCCTGTTTGGTCTAAGGGTAGTCCACGATGTTATTTCGTTTACAACTGAAATTGTCCTGAATGTTATTCGTGAAAATTGAAAGTTCAATGACTAAGGACGGTTTCGTGAGGAATGTTCACTGATGGGAATTAGTGTGGATGACCATCATTTTGTTAAAAAGGAAAGTTTTTCGTTTGCGTCCCTGTAATTTTAAATGTTCATGTTGTATAGAGGTAAATTATAGAATACAACATACTAGATGTTAGGTCTATCAACAATTAAAATGCATAGCTGGTTTTCAATGAATAAATAAAAAAATAAGAAAAACAAAATCTTTATAAATATAATCCAATTAAATCTTTATATAATACTTTACATTATATAAATTTGAGTATTAATGACTGATTTATTGTGTCTCCAAATATACAGTTGAATTGAGAAACTTCTTCTTTTTTATGTACTGCAACTATAACCAGCATAAAAATAACTAAGGTCTTATAAATTATTTAAAAACGAGAACTCAACATGGCTGTTTCTAATTAAGACAAGCCAGCAAACAGAAACACAAGTATTCCATACGAGTAACATAGTAACATCAGCAGAAGCCTCCGAAACAAATTAAGAAAGCAATTAAAATACCAGATACAGTGCGTTACAGCGGCCACTAATTATGTTCGGCGACCATTACAAAACAGTCAAAGATCGCATAAAATTGTAAGAAACTTAATGCCCATTTATTTTCTAATAGCTTTTTTAGTTCGCATATTAGCTTATGTGCTATTTATAACATTCGTATTATAAGTTGTTTCCTGCACTTGACTCAACTTCCTCAATCATTGTACTTACAATGACTACATGCGTTGTACTACTATAGAAATTTATTTTAATATTGAATTTGTGACATTTAATTAGTACATACATAACATACATACTATAACGATTTAAGATTCAATCGTTTATTTAATAAAGGTTTCTTTGAAGACTTATTAATTGTCATATTTGTGTTAAAATTTTTACAACAATAAATTTTAACGTCAATAATTACTTATGGCTAAGTTTAGGCCGCTTCCGTCTCTTTTCTTGCAGGGTAGACAGAGCCCAGGTCTGTAAAACCTTAAGGCCACGTTTAGCATGTTGGTGGGCTTGTAGGTGAAAACATAAACAAAATTTAATTAGTAATAACATATTTTGTTATTATGGAATTCCCAACATTCAAACATTTTTGTTTTGCTTGACTTTGTTACTATTAATTTACTTTTTTCCTAAACTAAGTTGGTTCAGAGCTCAGAATAGTAACTATTCTGAGGTTCAGAGTATATTTACTCAGATTATATTGTGCATTTTTTCTTAATTGTTCATATGCACAAAATGTAACAAGCACCTACAAAATTCAAAACAACATTCTATAGCAGTCGAACCTTTAGGTTGATCAGAGAGTTTACATGACAAAAATAAAATAGTGTCTACATGACAATTTTCGCAAGCATACGCCTCTAACTTGCATGTCACGATCATGTCAGATTGGGCTGACTTGACTCACTGGTTCACTGCTGATAAGAATTAAGTAAAGTTTCGAATGTTTTCGCGATTGTTTCATATTTAAATTTTTTACACACCTTACGTTTTGACCACTTTACAGTGTTTGTGGTCGCAGGTTAAACTTTGAAATTAGTCTAGTAATTTATAAGAACTATGCAAAACTACCGCCTAAAAAAATATTGATAACGTTCCAGATTTACGCAATATTGGCTCACGGTGTCTGAAGATTTTGCTTCTGCTTCTACTTAGCTTGAGATTAGCTTAAGTAGGCCAAATCCTCTGTCTCGTCTGGCTAAATACGGCTTTGTTAGTACAGAGAGTTTTATGCTCCTGCAGTCGAGACTAAACAAGACCTGATGATGATGAATCGGAAGTATATAGTAAATTGAATAAGTCTTACTACTGCCACAAATAATTCCAGACAGACTGCCTTCCGAAGTCCTGCCGTGTGGTTCCCGGCAGAGAAGAATAGGACCACTCCAAATCTTCCCGTGGATGTCGTAAAAGGCGACTTAGGAAACTCAAGCTAAACAAAGCTTATAAACATCAAAGAGACCTCTCCAACCCGTCTGGCCAGCGTGGAGAATGTAGGCCAAATCCTCTCACTGCTCTGGCAGTACAGAGAGGGTCGTGCTCCTGCAGTGGAGACTAATAAAGACCTGATGATGATGATGCCTTCCTAAGCAGAGAGGAGCTTGAGATGATATCACTTATCACCCAGTGCGGACAGCGCCAGTTGAGCATCGAGCTTCTCGGCATCCAACCGGTAAAGACTAATGAAAATGGCCGTACTTCATTTATCAGATGAGACTACACTCAGAGGTACAGGTGGCTCAAGTGAAGATTGATTCCGAGACCAATCGATTGAGGGTCGTGCTCTGAGACCACTACAAAGGGAGACAAGTAAATACTTACTTTTCCTTTATTGTTGTAAATATCTAAAGTAAAAGACTCGAGCAAAGTCAATAGAAACCCAACCCTTAACTTTGCATGACTTTTATTTCACTCCAATTTTATTTCCACAAGTTACCACAATAATTTGGGCAACTTAAAGTATCGTCTAACTCCGTTTTTGTTTTTGTTCTGTTGCTTAATAGCAAGCATTTATTAAACTCAGTGATCCGTTTAAAATGAATCAAGCAAAATTAAATGACGAATTTGCGGCTAAAAAGAATATTTCGTTCTCACTCATACAAAATGTTCGAATTCAAGATTTTAAAGGTTTAATATATGTTAATATAGAACTGATAACAATCTTCGCTTCAATAAATAGATATTACGACAAATAGATGTTAGCCATAAATAGATAGATACACATGTACTTTCTTATAGTTTTTAATAAAATGGACGGTGTATAAAATTACAAGTGCAGAAGCAATGCTTCTCAACATTAATAAGAATATTCTAGATAAAAGCTCCTCAGCATTAATTTAGAATATTCTAGATAAACTATCTCGTAGGTACGTAAGTCTTTCGGCTGCCGATCATAGACACACGTGAAAACGTCATATAATTTTATGTTTCCTTCGCCATAATGATACATTTTTTATAGCGAACAGTAACAGTAAATTATGCTTCTGATTTATAGACAATAATTTATTTATATTTGGTTTGTTAAATACATCGACACATGCGTAATAATTGTCTGCAGTTGTGACTTTTTAGTTTATTAAGTACTTACGCCGATTGACTAACGAAAAGTTTTCCTCGTATGGCTGGATCCAAACGAAGGCGTCATATCCAGATATTAACTGGTTTTCACAAGACATTAAAGTGTAATCTTAACGCCCAAAAGCTTTAAAGAATATTTCTTTCCCTCTCTCACTTTCTTATATGTTTCCGTTTGTATCCTCAGTTGGGATGCTTGAAAGCCCTGGGTCTGCAATCTGCCATTTTGCTGTCCACTTCGGTCTCCGGCATCCTTGGTTGTAATACCATAATCACGCATATCATCAACCTCAAACCAGCACTTTTTGTTCTTTCATCATGGGCTTTTTCCTTCAGCCGGGCCCAGCGTAGTTGACATAGCCTAATAGTTATTCCCTATGTTGTTTACTGGTTTACGCAACACGTGGAGGCACTATGGTAGACGGTTTTCTTTGCAACATGTCTTCTATGTCGTGGACTCGGAGGCTACTGTGACCTGGGAGTTTCTTACACGAACGTTTTACACATAACTCCGCTCATCCAGCGGAACATATTCATCACAAGTTTTAGAAAAATGTACCTACTTTTATTACAAAATTGCTACTCTTTTATTTTATAAATTTAGGTATATACCTCTCATCACTTTCAGTGCCCACAAACTGAGACAATGTTTAAAAATGTCGGTTTTAAAAGCTGCAGGTCCTGTGCCGAAAAATAATAACAATACAAAAATAATTAAAAATAAACTTCTGATTCAACTGGACTCAAAGATGGTAACAGCCCTCTGTTCAATTACACTGTGTTTATATCGCAAACAAACGAATCGGTCAGAGCTTACCAATTAAAACGAACAACCTCCATTTATCACTGTCACGCGGTCACCACCGATACGGTATATATGCACAGCCTCTTGAATCCCCAAAGTGTCGCACGTTTGTATCCAACTGAAAGGAGTAAAATGAAAAGTAGACATGGGTCCAATAAATAATTGAAGGTTTTGATAGAGCATCGGGAATTTTAGGTCGAACTCGGCATCTCGGGAGCCATCGCTTACGCCACCCTCTTTCACCTACTGAATTATTCCGCAATAACACACTTGTTATAGACGTTTCTCCGGGAGTGATACTTTTATGATTTACTCCAACTTTTATTGGCACTTAAAGGAAATATACGATTTATTTCCCGTTCAATATAAGGTGCGGAGTATATCATTTTTTGAGTTGGTACAAAATCTCTCAGGGTTGGACGCGTCGCATTTTATATTTGGGGCGTTCAGTAACATCTCACGTTGTGCTCGCCGGGTCGCCTGCTGTAATATATGGCGGTACATTTGTTGAAGTGGTGCCATTATTCAGTCTATTTCATGGTAGTTCGTTTCTGCCAATGGAGATTTGTAATGATGTTTGTTACTTATGGATTTATGAGAGCGGGGATGTGCGTGGGAGATTTGCAAAATATTCATGTAGGAAATGTTGTTGAAAGCTGAAATGAAAATTACAAACAGGCCTTAAATGACATCTCGATCATTCTAAGCGAAACAAACTCTGACCTTACAAACATGAGACAGACATAGGTAGTCACTTTCGCTTCTTTATTTACAGACAGCTCTAGGAAATCCATAAACTACGTCACGTGTAAAGAGTGAGAAGAGCGGGTGAAAAATTATACGTGTATGTGACAACGGGAGAAAGAGTCATTAGCTTTGAGACGTCACACGTACAAATTTGGTTACCAGTTAAGTGATTTTCTTCTTTCCTGAAGCCATCTTGATGATACAACTACCAAAGCGAATAACCTTTTAATTATTAAAAAATAATACCTAAAATATTTATGACCACACAGACAAAGATTACCGATATCTTGATGATTTTGGTTTCGTGTGTGCAACACGAAAGAGAAACCAAAAAGTGAACTAATAAACAAATAAAAAAAAATAAAAATGCGAACTGAAAATTAAGTTCACTTGTTGTTCACCCGTAGAAAACAAATCTTCTGGTGACTATTTCGCGAGTTCCATGTCTTGCGTACACCCAAAAAGTGCTCAACGTGCCCTAAGAAGTTTTCACTTCAGACAATGAATACAAATAAAATAAATCCAAAAATTTATTCATTTAAAAAGAAACATGCTGAAATTGTAGACAGTCTAATAATCAACAATAACCTAATAGCATTTTGTACGCGAAGAAGACTTTCAAATACTTACCAACAAAAAATCTTTTAAGCAATTCTTTGGCAAAAAGTAACCGATATGAAAAATTAAATTTAGCTAAAATAGATTTTCATAGACTTCACTTACAAATGAGGTACTTATTTAAACGTAGGAACCAAAGACCTGAAAAAAATATTTTCAAGAAGCTTGGAAACAATAAGTTACGTTCAATTGTTTTTAAAAAGCAAAGTTTACTTTTGATAATCGTTTCTTTCTGGTTACCAGGAGTCGTAAAAACGTAGCTTGAGTAGCACGGAAGCCAGTGAGTTACTTGTTAACAATTGAGTTAATAGGCTTTGGAAGTTTTATAATGGTTTACTTATATTGGCAGACGAAATAGTAATCAACTGATATATTTTTCGACGAGATGCGCTAGAGTAAGAATATGCGGTATTTGTTGTGGCTTCAGTGCCAAGCATAACTATACTTATATAATATTATATATTTGATCAAATATACCAATAATGCCAAATCTAGAATAAACGGTTTGGTATAAACAGACAAGAATATTTTTTTTTCATCACACGTTACCTTAAATTTTGTCACTAAGCAAGGAAAATGGGCTGGATAGTTTCTATCATGACCGCGTGCTAAATTATTCCATAACATACGAGATCACGATATTTTTTAAGTTTAATGCATCACGCACGAGTTTAAAATTTGAAATTAAGTATAAGCATCATTTTTCTCTATAATTTAAATTTGGAAATTGTTACCTGATGATCGTACCTGGCTGTATGTACCTATTCCTTGATCTTTAAATTTCACTTTATACTTAGATGTAACATTTTCGTTATCTTTAGATATAAGCTAGTCTTTAATAAATTGAATTTTGTTCTAAGTTATAAACCAATATAAGTTTATCCTCCTATTTATGCCTTAAAGTTATGTCAAATACAAAACCTTGTTTTAAATATTTGTTTCAAATTTCAGTTCCGTTGGTAGAAAATCAGACATTGACATAAGTATCCGTAGCCTTACGAAGCTTCTAGTAAGTTAAGACTAGAGGATCTGAAGAC
Source organism: Rhodophaea formosa (assembly GCA_963082605.1). Taxonomy (NCBI): domain Eukaryota; kingdom Metazoa; phylum Arthropoda; class Insecta; order Lepidoptera; family Pyralidae; genus Rhodophaea; species Rhodophaea formosa. The sequence goes on along the minus strand of OY720203.1, from coordinate 11,880,904 downwards.
TGCACCAAGGAGTATCACTCGGGTACCTACACTACCTATCGAGTACTGAAAATAAAGTCATTAGTGCCGACTGACTGGTCCACCAAACCATTCTAGGCCCTCTTACAGCACAGTGCTAAGTACTTTGTGCGCAGGGATAGCGTCCGGTAAATATTTTAAGTGCTTTATTTTTATCTTTTCCTTATAATATGTAAAAAAAATATAGTTACAAAACGGTTTGCCTACTCTAACTATCCAAATGTCAAGTGCATATCATGTTCATAACCTCACCTCCAAAAATAAACATTTTGGACGTCAACGGGCATCCTTTTAAACAATTGATAATTGTTTTCATAAATCTGCAAAACTGTGCGTGCCGAGGTTTCATGTGTATCTGCGCTATCGGCCGATCGGAAGTTACGAGGCACCCATTAAACGGCTGTACAGTGGTTTATTGACATCACTTCCTAGCAATAAAATCGACTTGTCTCCGAAATGCATAATTTGTACCTCAGTCACGCGCAGTGCGCTACTAAACGGTGTCCCGACGAACACATTTCACACTGAACCCGACTCGATCGTAGATAAAGCTCTGTTTTATGCGTTTGAATTATCATCGTCAACTTGTTTATGACGCACGGAATATTAATATTTCTTTATAAGGACACGCACAATAAGCGGGAGATTTAAGAGTCACGCCAATTTGTTAACGGTACTCGATGGAAATTGGAAGGAAATAGGTATTGTTTCTTTTTTAGGGTCTCGTACCTTAAATTAAAAAGAAACCCTTATAGTATTATTAGTCGTATCAGTCAAATATCAATTTGTTCGCCTGTCCGTCCAGACTAGAAGTTTTAAGTAAAAACACATATTGAATAATCATACTTCTAAGTCCATGCCTTCTAAAATATTACCTGGTATAGACAGACACTGACCTGGTAAGGTGCGCGAACAGGTTGCTGGCTGATTCTTTTCTCGGCCAACAAGGTCAATTTAGAGCTCGTACCTCAAAAGGTATAAAGAAACCCTTCTACTATCAGTCGATTATCAATTTGTCCAATTGTTTTTTTGTCTTTGTCAAAACTTTCAAGTATAGCAATACATATTGATAATACAATGCTTTCAAAAATATTACCAAATAGCAAATGTTTTTTATGAATAATTTAATTGTATTCACTCTTGCCTTGAAAATCCCTTAATTATAAGAAACGGAAAACAGCAACGCGAGTATAGAATTCTTTTGCTATTGATCACACTTACAATGGAACCCAAACCTACAGGATACTTTCAGTTGATCTAGAAACATGCAGCTTAAGCCTAATTCCGCGTCATACTCGTAATACGCGGAATTAGGCTTAAGCTGTGTGGTTCCCGGCAGAGTAGAATATGACCACTTCAAGTCTTCCCGTGGATGTCGAGAAGGCGACTTAGGAAACAAGGTAATCAAAGCTTAATAATGCCAGCGTGGAGAGTGTAGGCCAAATCCTCTGACTGCTCCGGCTAATATATGGCTCTGGTAGTACAGAGAGGGTCGTGCTAAAGAAGATTATACCCAAGCAGGTCATCATCATCATCTCAGCCACAAGAAGTCCATTGCAGGACCTCTGTCATGGATTTATTATAATATAGAAGGTATCTACACCTTCTATTGTAGTAATATACCCCGAACTTAAACAGTTGCTACTGAAAGTACAATTCGCCCAGAAGATGTATTTATAAATACGAAGCGTTTTTACTTACTACGAGATTAGGTATAACTTTGAAACGATGAAATCGCAAAAACAGTTTTTTTAAAAAAATGGAAATGCTTACGTTTCAATGTTCATGCATCTTCTTTTATCAAAATTGAAAATTTATATGTACCTATTACTCTTAAAAATCATTATAGATAGCATATCATAGCTCTAAATATACAAGCAAGATACGAAACTTCGTCGGTAATATAATTTAATGGCCGCGACATGTGTGAATAGGGTTAGGTTCTAAAACAGTCTACCAAAAATAGTGTACAATTTTTTCGTAAAGCGGTATCCTTTGTCACATGGGGCTTCTAGCGAATCCATTAATTAGTGAGATATACGACATAGTCGTAGCGTTAGCCTCAATTATACCCATCCCTTTGACGCTTGATTAATTCCGACACAAAACTGACCTATTACGGCTTATCGATACAGATCTCATCGATTCAAAGCGCCGCGCTTCCCATATGCCGGTTGTGTAAAAAGTTTCAAATTCCCCAAATTGTTTATGGAGTGTAACAGTAAGTGGGGAAAAGGCAGGCACGTAATGGACCATCTTCCGGTGCGTCTATCAAAAAATTTATTCGGAGATTCCTAGCGTGCCGCGTCTAGCCTGTGTGTTCGGTATTTAATTTATCTATAAGTCGGAAAATGCCGGGGACGACCGTAACCGTTATTGCTAAGGGCTGCGGACTTCCGCTATGTCAATGATTTATAGATGCTTACGGCATCCTTGGCGTCCGTCTGTTGTCCGAGCTATTGTCCCGGTGGCAAATATGGACGTCGGATCATTCCTGAGTTATGTGCGGGGGTTAAAGCTATAATTTTTGATACGCTTCTTCACGCAAGGGTCGTAATCTGTTCGGTTGAAAGCGACGTTGATTTGTTGATTTTTGTTGTTCAGATGTGCGATTTTTTAAGTCTTTTGTGCGTAAGCTTTATTTATAGCTTTGTATAATGGTGTGATAAAATATTTAGAATGCAGTCGTATTGATCTCAATCTCGTTATATTACGATTAGTCAATATTAAGAAAAAATATTGAATTCAATTGAAAAAAGAAAATCAGTATAATCTAATATTTGAGTTTTATTTATAGTACAACGCGTAAGTTTAAATGTTTGTAAGTCATACGCGCAATATGTGATCGTTAAAAGAAATGTAGCACATTCCTTTTCATTACACTACAAACTACGCATATTTTTTTTAAATCTATGAATGTACGTATACAGGATACTTTTTAGGTTATTATCGTGACCAAACCAGCGATATAAAAATAAAATGTTAGCATCGATTATTGTCTGCCTTTTCTAAAATTATTCATTGAAAAGAGTAGGTATTTTATATCTTAATCACATATTTTACGGACTCAACACGAGAGTAGGTGTGACCTCACTTTTTGTACTCATTTGAACTACATAGGTTTGAAAAATAAAGGGCATTGTACAACACAGGAAACAATAGTAAAACCCACGTCTAATCGAACAAGAATTTATTACGATTACTTAACTTCCTTAAAGGATTCAACTGGCTTTTTATACTGACCGAATGGACGTTCAATAAAAGAAAAAGACCACTTCCGTCGTAGATTTTACTCATGTAACTGTATGGTCTAATTGTATCAGAGATTTTAAGCTTTATTCTCATAGTATTAAGTGCTATAAAAAGGACAAAAATGTTAGGAGTGCCACTACAATGAAGTCGGTTTATTTTCGACAATACTTATGTTCCCAAATTAAAATTCCTATGTGTTAAGCTTTTCTCACGCTACCCATCGGGCTGTCATCAAAATCATCATTCTGTCAGCGATCAACAATCAACGGAGGCACTTGATTATTACGCGGAGTACACACTTTAGCCTTGTTAAAAAAGTTCAGTATACGAACATTTGTTTCAATAAGCAATAATATAAAGGTTTTTAGTAAAAGTATTATTAAAATTCAATATTTTTAATTGAGAAAGTAATTTTCATTATAAATTCAAATGTTTACTTCTAAGTTTTATGTGTAGATTTAATATTATAAATAAGTGAAAACCTAAGATAGGAAAGTTCAACGTATGTATCGAAACCCACTGACAAAATAAGTGCATGTTATGTCAATAACTAATAATGTAATATACAACTTTACAGTGTGAACTGGTAGTTTACATCGTAAAATGTAAGGCATCTTCCAAATCTTACGCACTTGGTCGACTTTTGGGAAAAAGCTTCCAGTATGCTTCACGCTGTAGCCCTTTATAAATCATTGTATAATCTTTAATTACGAATTTTGTAGTAGTAGCATTATACACTCAGTCTTACCATGTCTTACTTCACAAAACACCGACATTAAAATAATTTTATTCTATTCATGAACAGTAACTTTGTTCTAGCCGACGGGTGCTGGAATAATTGATCGTATACCGTCATTTGTAATGATTCTATTAAAGAATGGTGTTGTGAGTCTCTCGTTCCCGTTGATACTTCTGGTTGGGCCTACGTCTCTCACTTTCTGCCTAGTTCTAGAATGCGATCTATGCGCTCCTCTCCGCTTTCATCATTAGGTCTTTTATTTTCACCACTAAAGGAGAATAACGTTCTCTTTACTATCAGAGCCATATATTAGCCAGAGCAGTCAGAAGATTTGCCCCACGCTCTTCACGCTAGCGAGACGGTGTTGAAGAGGTCTATTTGATGTTTATACAAGCTTTAGCTTGTGTTTCCTAAGTCGCCTTCAACGCCATCCACGGTAAGACTTAGAGAGGTCCCATTCTACTCTGCTGAGAACCACACAGCTAAAGTTCAATTATAGAATGGTGCTGTGAATCTCTTGTTCCCGTTGATACTCCTGGTTGGGACCATTCTAGCACTAGGCAGAAAGTGTGAGACGTATCTCTCACTTTCTGCCTAGTGCTAGAATGCGATCTATGCACTCTGCTCCGCTTTCAACATTAGGTCTTTTTTATTCACCACTAGAGGAACACGACCTTCTCTGTACTACCAGAGCTATATATTAGCCAGAGTAGTCAGAGAATTTGGCCTACGCTCTCCACGCTAGCCAGACGGTGTTGAAGAGATCTATTTGATGTTTATACAAGCTCTTGCTTGTATTGCCTAAGTCGCCTTCTACGCCACCCACGGGAAGACTAAGAGGTCCTATTCTACTCTACTGAGAACCAATTCAATTATAGAATGGTGTTGTGAATCTTTCGTTCCTATTGATGCTCCTGGTTGTGCCGACGTCTCTCACTCTCTACCTAGTGCGAACCTGGGATCCATGCTTCCGCACATGCACCGCATCGCTTTCCTCAAGTTAAAGTAAAGTAAATGCTTGTTTGTTTTTGTTTATTGTTGTTGCTTTGATTGTCCTTGGTTTCGCTTTTACTTTAGATATTAGTGCTTTTAATTGCTCTATACCTACTATAGAAAGGAGTTGTCTTATTCTCACGCATACATTGATTAGAAATACATGATATTTTTCCCTACATTTTGTCCTGATCTAAATTTAAAGTCTTACAAATGCTGAATGGGGGTTTTCTGAAATGCTCACCACCAGATAGCAGCACTGAGACATCGACCTGTATAAACCATTATCATTAGATATGTAATGTTTGACAAGCAGCATCAATTGACAAATTGTGTTCCAATCAAAGCATAATGGACCTGGGGTCTTAGTATTGCCGTCGCTTATTTTATTTCAGAACACCCTCATTTATTAGTTACTAGCTGTCACCTGCGGCTTCGCCCGCTTGATATATAGCCAATGTCTTATACATACCTTTGTGTATGCAAAATTTCATACTGTCGTTCAGTGAAAGCGTAACAAACAAACAAACAAGTTCACACAAAACAAACAAAACAACATTTATAATATTCTAAGGATGTCGCAAATGTGTAATGTAAAAAGTTGTCGTCAATCGTCATCCTCAGCGCCCGGTCCATATTATTTCTAGGTCCCAGATTGTATGACAAGTCTATGCCACTTAGGACCATTGTGACTTCATCATCATCAGCCTATACTCCTCCACAGCTGGGCATAGGCCTTTCCAATTGCTGTGATAATATTTGTGGTGTTTACCTAGCTATCTAGTAGGAACATGTGAGACACTAATGACACTGAGGACACTGAAGGAAGACATTGTTAGCAAACCTGCACATTAATTGTCTGTTCTCCTAGGTTCTTATGTAAAAAACATATATGCGTAAATTCTTCTCTTCCATGTTGGTTTACGAGAAAAGGAAACACATAGAGAATATTCCAGCTGCTTTTCTTCCCGCGCAGATCGTAAATGCCGGTCAAGGGATTGGGCGAAAGCTAAGGAATTATACGTTTTAGGCGATGCGGCTAGCAAACCATTACTATTTTGAATCCGCTTTCCACCTTAACGCCCACTTGGTTTCCGGCTGATTGCAATAGTTTATAATATATAACAATAATAGTGCTTAATGTTTTATTTCATTTTTTCCTTTTTTTGTGTTTAATAGGGAGGTATTCCGTTAATTTCACAAGTTCAAAATTAATAAGTTACTCTAGCGATATAAATTTACTTGTTACTTTACATTGTTTAGCTTTTAGGCATACTTATGTCAGGTCAAAACCAATGTATATTCTTCATATATTATGTATACACACGATTGTAATCTGTTAAGTAAGCTAATAAATGAATAAATAAAGTTGGATGTTTACCTACTGTTCAAACCATCTCAGATGTAATCGGTATATAGCTAGCCTCACAACTAGAGAGGCACACCACCACACACCACAAGAAACACCGAAAAGAATAAAAAATCAATAAGTAGGATCTAGCCAATGAAGTTAAAAGGAACATAATATTACTTTTTATCTCTAAATGTCAAGTTTTATTGAGAAAATTTTATCGTCAGCAGTAAACATGCTACGTGTTTTCTTTAACAGCAGTAAAATTGTTCTGTTTTAAATGCAGATACTTACCAACAAACATAATTATACTTTTGTCTACGGATAGAGTATTATTTATAGATTCCCATTAGATAAGTCAATTATATTAGGTATACTGTGTAAGTTTATCTTTAAGACTTTTACAGCTTTTTATTAGAGGCGTTTTCATTAAGATTTATTTATTACAAATGTGTAGGGAGATTAAGACGAGAGAACAGTCCTCTGTGACTCAGTGCCTTTTCATCGCAGGGTCTCGAGTTCAATCCCCGGGATAAAAAACCGGCCACGTGCGTGTCGGGCCACGCGCAATGTAGGGTTCCGTAGTTGCGTACTCAGTTGTCATACAACTGAGTTCACACTGTTCACACTCGCACCTCACAGTTTAGCGACCAAAAACATTTAACAATGAAAATTGTATGAAATTTTACATTTTCGAGTACATTTTATAAGTTGGTTGCCTATAACTTTTTAGTTTGTACTTAGTACTCAGCTTTGATAGTTTTCCTTTCAACTTCAGTATATATACAACTGCTGTAATTTTTTTCATGTATCCATATATAACCGTTTAGCAGATAGAGGGGGGGACACGTACCTCTAACAAAAATTTGCACCTTAAAACCAAATATTTCGGAAACGGATCCCTAAATCGAAAAATGGTGCTCTCAACCTCACAATATTTTTTATAGAGACCTATTTAACGATACTCCACACGATGGGTTTGTATAGAAAAATAAAATATTACTCCCTCTTCAGTTGTAGGGGAGCTACCCTAAAAAAAAAATTAACAAGATTTTTTTCTACTACTTTTTTGGCATGATTAATATACATACCCATACCAAATTATAGCTTTCTAGTACTTATAGTCTCTGAGACAAACCGCGGATGGACAGACAGACAGACAGACATGGCAAAACTTTATGGGTTCCCTGTTTACTACGGAACCCTAAAAAAGGAAGGCAGCTAGTCGTAATAACTATCACCAAATCGAATTACATCATATTTGCTACAATCCCTGTACTGATCAAGTGCAGCTTAGAAAGCAAACGATAAACGCGCAAATGACGAAGGTAATATTTAAGCTTTATTTAAGGTTATAGTTTATAAGAACACTATCACTAAAGACTCGTGGTAATGATGTTTTGTTCGCTACTGTCGTAGTGCTTATTTTAAGTCCAAAAGTATATTTTACCCTTGCTGGGTATTACTGACATTGCAATGGCGGCCGGCCTCTGAGATCCGACGTTGGTGGGTACCTAGGACAATAAAAGGATAAGTTCGTGCTAAGTAACTGCAGCCCCCGTAGCATGGCTCCCGCGACGCCGTTTATATCGCGCGATAAACTATCCACATCTCGCTCTGCAGTATTGCGAAAAACAAGATGGCGATAGTCGATAAACGTCGCGCGTGCCATGCTACTGGTGCTGGGCACAGTTCATATAACTACTAAATCCCAAGAAAGACGTTGATTAAGAGAATGCGATACAAATAGGCTTTTTTTTCCGCATCACTTTTCTCCTTCTCACTTTATCTGGTGTACTTCCTAAATTAGCACGGTTTGGCCCTGGGAAGACAGGGCCCAAACAGGTAGCTCTATACCCAAGGAATTTTGGTCAAGTAGACTAAAATTGAGGCAATGGTATGTATAATGGTACAAATATAAAAGTTGTAAACCGTTCGCAATATATGACAAAAAGTTGAAAAATAGACGTGGGGTTCTGAAGCATCAGCGCAGTTGAGAATGTTGAGGATGAGGGAAACACGCTGAAATGTGAAAGAGATATCTAGTAGTAGATAATAATTGAAAAGCTTGGCTTACTCATTATTCCTTCCAAAAATAGTCGTACTTTGCGTTCTCTTCCATTCATCACCTTTTTAACCGACGAAAACACAGAAGAAGTTCTCAAGTCGACGCGTATTTTTTATGAATGACCACGCATAGGTAACTTTTTACAGAATAGTCCGATTTTGATAATAGTTTTTAATCAGTAAGGGTATATGCCAAATTTAGTCCCATATACATTAGGAAAAAAAAAACGAACCATAAGAGTAAGAAAACAGAAGATGATTGATATTTTGCTTTTCAGGTTATTTTGGCGGTTTAATTTTTTGTTAAAAAGTTTTCACTTAACGACAAGCAACACCGTTACAGACAGCTCTCAGATCAAACAATAGAAACTCGGCCTTACGTTTCCTATTTCTAAAATTATGGTTTTCTGTATTTCAATAAAAACCTTTACTGTCTATTAAAAGCGTTGTTCATAAACCTAGTTTTCAGGTTTGAAAGCTCGAACAATTGTTTCAAAGGTTTCCGTGACTGGTTACGATGTGAATAAGAGGTTACCTTCCAAACAACTAAAGTAATAATGTCTTTAAACTTTATTATTTTCATATTCAATTTGAAATGTTTTCGTGGGAAGCGTGCTTAGATTTTCGCCATAAACTTTAACAGTTCAAATCCTACAATATTTTATTTTACAATCTTTTTGAATAAGATACTGTCTTTGTCCTTTTATCTGAAAAATAATGAACAGTTGATGAAAGTTGCAACAAGAACAATTTAAACAAGTATTAATTAAAAGAAAGAACTGACTCATTTTTCCTAGTGTCTGATACACACTTTACTAAACAACGAAAAACATCTCGTATAAAAATATATAATAATTATCTCGTGTTACATGGATAAAAAGGTGTCTGGAGTAGCCTCCTTAAGAGCCATGAGTAAAATAAAACAAAAAGTCAATTATAATATTAACGGAAACAAATAAATAATTTGCCATTGGCTTCTTCATTTCTTAAACAATGTTATATGTAAGTTATAAATTATAAGATGTTTTTATTCAACGGATGCAAGTGATGGTGAACGGAAATGGCAACCGTAATTCAGAAAGTATGTTAAATATCAGAAATTAAGTTAAAAACAGCTATTTATCTTTATCTATACTAATATTATAAAGAAAAAGAATTGCTTGATTGTTTGCATTGAATAGGATCCACACTACTGGACAGGGTTTCAAAATTCTTTTATCTGTAGAAAACTAACTGCGGATGATATCAGCTATAATTTGAGCGGAAGAAAATTGCTAGTAATAAATAAACGGCCCAATTATTAAGTTCACTAGAAGCAACATTGAAGGCCCATATAATATTTCCTATGAGTTAAAAAGTTATCATCATCATCATCATCAGGTCTTTCTAGTCTCCGATTCAGGAGCACGAGCCTCTTTGTACTAAAGATTTATATAAAATAAAAAATTGTAAGCCCGCCCTTACACAAAAATCCTTCCATCTTGTTAAAGGCTAAACCAATTTTGATAACACATTTCTAAGAATCTTCGCCAAGAAACATGCTTTCAAATAAAATAGCGCATACATTTTGGTTCTCCCATTCGGTGCCACAGACAAATAGACACCCACACAAAGTGGTCAACCTTATAACAACCTCCTTTTTTGTCGGGAGTTAAATTAGCTAAACGTATTACATGTTTTGATCAGTATTTTACTACTGTGATTATCCTCGTCAAGATTTTGTCAGGAAAAAGTTAGGTTTTATGGGGCACCAGTCCTACTTCTTGCAGGAATAATACTCCATCTCTATTTCGTGACATCTGTCAACACCAGCCCGAAGTGTATTTAAAGGTTTTCAGACTGGCTAGGGCAGATTGTCACCTGGTAGTAATCCAGGTCACCGAATGGTAAGTGATCACCACCGCCCATGGACTACTTCGAGGAGCCCGATGGTCCAGTGGGTGTGAGCGCTATGAGCGCTTACGTATGTTAAGCAACCCCTGGTGCAGTCCCTACTTGGATGGGTGACCGCAAGTGGCATAAAAATATCTCGAGCTCCTCCGTGCTTCGGAAGGCACGTTAAGCCGTTGGTCCCGGCTGTCATTGTTGATGGCAGTCGTTAAGCTATGTCAAATGCCTTAAGGCAGCTTGAAAAATCTGACACCAGTGTTGGCCACTTACACATACGAAAAACAAACATGGACTACTGCAACACCAGGGGTGGGACAAAAACGTCGTCAGCCCTTTAAGGAGAAATAGACACTTTTTTGCAGAACGTCCCCCATCAATGATGACAGCCGTGACCAACTGCTTAACATTCCTTCCCAAGCACGGTGGAGCTAGACATTTTTATACCACTTATGGTAATATCGGTAATTAAAACTTAACATAACTAGTGTAACAAAATTATCTGACTACATATTTTAAGAGATGGTGCGCCTGAAGATACCTCGACTCCGAAAAATGTCATACAATATGTCAATATATTTATACAACTAAGTGAGCAAACAGGCATACGGTCAACCTATTGGAAAGAGGTTGCCGTAGCCTATGGACGACTGCAACACCAGGGGTGCCACTCGCGCGTTGCCAACCTTGAAGGAATATTTTCACGCCCTTTTTGAAGAACCCCATAAGGTAGTGTCTCGGGAAAACTATGGCAAGAAGTTAATTCCATTACTTACGCACTACTACTTGTGTACGTGGAGGAAAGTTCCTTTCAAAACGAACTGTACGCATCTAGATGTTGCTTCAGTTTCAATGCCATTTTTTTTTCTTATTTTCTTACATTTGCTGTCAAATAACCAAAAAAAATCTTGGTCAAATATTGTGGTAAAATTCAATAGAGTATATTAAACTCGCTATATTAGCATACTATTAGAATGTTACTTGTATAGGTTAATTGGATATGCATTGGTGTGCCTACGATCACAGACTACGAATAAAATACTATAACTAGTATCAGACGACCGACTGCCTTATGTTTTCTCTAGGCAATAAGGATCATAGTCAAAATGATGGAGTGAGGGTAAAAATGAAAAAAAAGTCATACAATTCCTTTTGAGTTTCTATTGGGGGCCATAAATTCAAACTCAAATGACGTGTGTTCTATGCCCTAAAATCCGTAAAGGCAGTTTTTCGGCAGTGCCTACGATGTCCTAAAATGTGACAGTTGAAAATCAGTGCTGGCCATTGCCATGTCCAGCAGAATATCAAGCCAAACCAATGAGTTATTTTTTTTATAATATACTTACGGTCAACGATTAAGTTGGTCTCCTTGCGGGAAGTGATTACCTCTGCGCATGGAGAACTGCAACACCAGGGGTGTAAAAAGAGCATTGGAGGTCTTATAAGAAAGCATGGACTCGTTTTTTGAAGGTTCCAGTATCGTGTCGACTTTTGGTGGTATTTACTACTTTTTAATTTTTATAAATTATTTATAATTTAATGTATAAATATTGTCAAGTCATCCCGTGGATGCCGTAAAAGATGACTAAGGAAACACAAGCTAAACAAAGCTTATTAACATCAAAGAGACCTGTCCAACCCGGCTGGCCAGAGTGGAGAGTGTAGGCCAAATCCTCTGACTACTCAGGCTAGTATATGGCATGGCTCTGGTAGTACAGAGAGGGTCGTGCTCCTGCAGTGGAGACTAGAAAGACCTGATGATGATGATGATGTAAAAATGTGTGCATTTGCAAAAAATCTTTTTTTTCATTTAATTTGATAAAAATATGAAGCTGGCACAGCTAGCTGCCTTATAATTGGGTTGTTTGTCAAAAGTTTAAAAATTTAATTAATTGTTAAGCAACGTTATATCGCATGAGACATTATCTGAGGTGCAATAAAAGGTGGACGCGAAAAGGCAGCATTTCGAGTGCCAATTAAACTCCGAACATCCTGTAAGGAGATTATGGTATCGGAACAGCCATCGGACCTGCATTCACGCCGAATAAATTAAAAGTAATACTTGAAATGAGACTTCTTCTTTTCGTGTTTAAGCTGGCTTATTGTTTTATCTTAAGGAGACGCTTTCGCCCAGCACTAGTATACAGTATGTTAATTGACCCTCGATATACCCTCAAAGGGATAACTTAGCATCCTATGAGATCAATGCTGTGCTGGGTATTTAATTTTTTTTTCGACATTTTATAATAATATAATAATAATATATTTTATTTCTTCTCTCACATAGACATTACATACAGTTTGTTTGTTTTTCGTGTGTGTAAGTGGCCAACACTGGTGTCAGATTTTTCAAGCTGCCTAAAGGCATCTGACATAACTTAACGACTGCCATCAACGATGATAGTCTGGACCAACGGCTTAACGTGCCTTCCAAAGCACGGAGGAGCTCGAGATATTTTTATGCCACTTGCGGTCAACCATCCAAGTGGGGACTGCGCCCAGGGTTGCTTTACATGCGGAAGCGCTTATAGTGCTTACATCCACTAGGCCATCGGGCTCTGGGCTAACATACAGTAATAGAAGTAGATCCTTGTAAGAGACTTGTGAATACAAAAGTGTTTAGTCGCCCAGACAATTAGAATTGGGAATTAAAATATTGAATTTTACTTTGGAACCATAGAAAAGTTTTTCATATTGAGAGTTCGAGTCACCTCTTTAAGGGAATGTCGAGGGCCAAGAAAAAAACATATTTATGATCTTTTATTATTTAGCTAATGTCATCCCGTTTTTGGGAGATATTTACTCAATAATTTAATGTTTCTTCCAATCATTCGTTGCGGCGAACTGTAGGTAGCAGTTTGTTAATAGCCTGACTGGATACCAAAACTCCTCATTGGTAAACACTGAAATACTAATAGGTATCTCCGTTACCCACTAAGTATTATGACAGCATATTCATATATGCTGTCATAATACCTAATAGGTAACGCAGCACACAGGCTATTAGCAGACTGTGAAATGTATGAACATTTGTGTTTTTTTTTTTCTTTCATTTACTGTACATGAATTGGCAAAGTCTTTAAATATTATTTTTTAAATTGTCTCATACTTGACAGAGTTAAGCTTTTTTAAATGTTTGTTACAAATATTTGCTACAAAATGTGGCGTTAGATCAACAGATTGGATAAAGTAATCTCTTAGCTACTCTAGGCCTATAATGTATCTATATGCAGTATAACTAGTGCTATCTTGGACTTTTCTTAAAACAAAATAAATACATGAGTCGCATAATACGTATATTTAGAAGAAAAAGTGAATGTAAGATCCATGGGTCATTTATAGCATTTCACATGAATAAATAATTTATACTAAGTAATAAAAAAAGATAAAGTTATCAACAGCATAATTTTTTTAATTAGTTACTTTATCTCGTGTGATATATGGTAACAAAAGCATTTTCTTCGAGTTCCGGTATTATCCACTTATAATTAAGTTAATAAACTCATCAATTATGAATAACTTTTAGTATGAGACCAATCCTGATAACTGATATAGATTGACGCGAATTAACGACATGCGGCTTTAAAGCTCTGCCTTCGTTTATTCCACCATAACTTCTGAATTTCTAAGCTGAATTGTATCTTTTGATCCTTATACAAGTGACCATCTCCGCTCCGTGGCGCAGTGGTTACCACGCCAGCCTGCGACACGGAGGTCCCGGGTTCGATCCCCGGTCAGGTCAAGATGGAAAACGATCTTTTTCAGATTGACCTGGGTCTTGGATATTTATCTATATATGTATCTATTATAAAAAATAGTATCGTTGAGTTAGTATCCCATAACACAAGTTTCGAACTTACTTTGGGGCTAGCTCAATCTGTGAGATTTGTCCGTATATATTAAAAAATAAAAATATATCTAGTAAGATAAGCAGGTCTCACCGGTTAAGATGAGCCGGTCACCGGAAGCGTATGCCGGATCAAGGTCATTTTGAAATGGACGCCGCAGCAAAAACGACTAAGGAAAAGATGAATGGATTGCGTAGTCGAAGACCTAAGGCAGATGGACAAATGTAAAAAAAAATTAAGGAAAGAGGCAATAGCTACAGGTGAAAGAAACTTGTAGAAGAGGCCAAGAGCCATAAAGGATTGTAGCTCCCTAGGAAGTAAAAAGTATCTGATATAATAGGGTATAAAATATATATGTATATATCCTTATGTATTATTTAAATGAATGTAAAATTAAGTGCTTAAAACTAGAGACACCTTTTTATGACTAGAATGACGGATAAAAGCAAATTATATTTGTTGATATGAAGTCACATCATCGCAGCTCTTGTTTTCGGCTACATAATATACAGGTAAGAAATTTCTCAAAATCAGTATGTATCTTTGTTTATTCTATATAAATTTTCTAATTACATATTTCTTGTGTACCAGCAAAAGTACCCTATTTCTTCGAAGAGACTCCATACATTTTATTACTCTGTAGCCACAAGCATTCAGTGAAAAACTAGAGAAAATATCATAATAAATATTCATTTCTTCAAATTAAAAACGACCGCGTTGAAGTATTTTTACGTAAAATGATTAGTGAATGTAAGGGAATGCTTATCGTGAGTAGTTTTTTAACTGATTTGAATTCTTACTGGGATCGTGTCGGAAGAAAAAAACATTTGTATGGAAATTAGAACACTACTACGGTACATTGAAAGTTACGTAGTTGTGGAGAGACCACACAATGAGGCACTTAAGTCGTGCTGGAGTTGCTTGTAGGGATTGCAATTTGTGACGAACGTGCTTGCTACGTAATGGTAGAGAGCGCTTTAGGTAATCTGGGAGAGGTCTTGCTGTAGGAAATTGCGTCACTTTTTAATTATGCCACTATAATATTAAAATAATATTCATTTTATTACCTTTTAGCTGTATCCACGTCTTTTTTCGTATTAAAAAGTAGTCTCTCAGGCTCTAATGTATCTGTTTACCTAATTTAATTTAAATCAAATCTGTAGTTTTCGGATGGAAGCGAGTCCGACAAAGTTACATTTACAACATCAAAAGGAATTAAAATCGATTTCAGGGTGTATACTGTAGCAAGGAGGTTTCATTAAGATTTTGAAATGCTTTTGATGTATTCCAAAAGCATTTCAAAATCTTTATGAAACCTCCTTGCTACAATACGTAGAAGACATATTGCAAAACAATACTTTGATATAAAAACAAGAAATGGTGATATGTTTTTTTTTATTAAAACTAACGTAATATGGTGATATGACTAGAATTTCAATAAATATATACGGATAAATCATACAGAATGAGCTAGCCCCAAAGTAAGTTCGAGACTTGTGTTATGGGATACTAACTCAACGATACTATATTTTATCACAAATACATATATAGATAAACATCCAAGACCCAGGTCAATCTGAAAAAGATCATTTCCCATCTTGACCTGACCGGGGATCGAACCCGGGACCATCCGTGTCGCAGGCTGGCGTGTTGACCGCTGCGCCACGGAGCTCGTTGAAATTTTGGTAGCTATTACTTTCTATCAATATCAGTAACCCACTTTTACTATCTGTGCAGGAGGATACACGGCGGGATTTAATTTGGCAAGTTAAGTTTTGATGTCTCAGATTCATAGAAAAATAATCCATTTCATGATCAACTTTTAGGAAGAACGCGACAATTTTTGTATGGAACATGTCTGAATGATATAGCGAGTGTTGACCCCTGACATTTCCTTGAAGGGGTGACTCAGACCGTCAATATGAACTATTGTTTCTATGGGAAATATATGTCCAATGTCTATGTGTAATCCAATGCTGGAAACTATATTTTTTTTACTTTCCCATACTAATTGCCCGGGTCTTTGGTATAAAAATGTCGAATTTTTTCTGTCTTCCTAAGGAAGAGAGAGAAGAAGCTGCAAAAAGCTTGTTTTCAGAAATTTACTTCTACATGTGAAAATAATATCAGGTCTAAACCTAAGTTATTTTGGTCGTATATCAAGTCATTACGTGGTGGATCTAATTATCCTAAGTCTATGTCTCTCGATAATACAGTATATACGGATGGTAGGGAAATATGTGACGGTTTCAATAGGTATTTTTCGAGTGTTTTCGGCGAGCCCTCTTGTGACCTATCGGATGAAGTTGGTCCTGAAAGTTGCTCCAGTCCTCATGTGCAAGTATCGGTTGAGGAAGTATTTGACATGTTAAAAAAAATTAATCCCGAAAAAGGAGCAGGTAGTGATGGTATTCCTCCCCTGTTCTGGGTACAATGTGCGAAATCATTAGCGTTACCCGCTTCAATTATATTTAACAGGTCGCTGAAAGAGGGGATTTTCCCAAGCATATGGAAAAAAGCACACATCATTCCTATCCATAAAAAGGGATCCCGCAGTGAAATAAAAAACTACAGAGGTATTTCTATTCTGAATATAATAGGCAGGCTTTTGGAATGTATAGTTTATAAACACTTATATAACGATATTGTAAAAGGTGTGTCTCAGCATCAACACGGGTTTTTAAAAGGGCGGTCAACTGTTACAAATTTGGCATGTTTTACGGAGTTTCTGTTGTCAAATATGGAACGCGGAGGGCAGGTTGATGTGGTCTACACTGATTTCGAGAAAGCGTTCGACAGGGTAGATCATGTCATCCTTCTGAATAAACTCCAACGTCTCGGAATACACGGCGACTTATTGCGTTGGGTTCGTTCATACCTTTCTAATCGTTCTCAGGCAATTGTAGTAGGGGGCTATAGATCTGATTTTGTTAATATTCCTACAGGAGTTCCTCAAGGCTCCCATTTGGGACCATTGTTATATAATTCTTATCTGTGGGATATTGACACTTGCTTTCATCATTCAAATTATCTTATGTATGCTGATGATAAGAAAATTTTTCTTAAGGTACGTTCAGTTCAGGATTGTCTTTTGGTTCAAGATGACTTAAATAGGTTATATAATTATTATCAACTTAATAACATTACAGTGAACACTCAAAAATGTGAACTGATAAGTTTTACACGTAAAAAAAGCCCAATAACATTTGATTACAACTTTAACGGAGTAAAAATTAATCGCAGTAAAACAGTTAGGGATCTCGGAGTTATTTTAGACTGTAAATTAACCTTTTCTGAACACATAGATATGATCACGGATAAAGCATACCGCAACTTAGGATTTGTCCTGCGAACGTGTAAAGATTTTCAAAGCATGGAGGCCATTAAGTCAGTCTATTATTCTTATGTGCGAAGTGTCCTTGAATATGCCTCCCCTATATGGGATCCACATTATGTAATTTACAAAAATCAGTTAGAAAGTATACAAAAAAAGTTTATTAGGAACCTTAATTATCGCACACGTAAATATTTTAACTGTTATGAAGATGGTTGCGACGAACACAAATTATTAACCTTAGATAAGAGACGTATAGTATTAGGTATGAGTTTTCTTTACGATATTATTCGAGGACGATTAGACTGCCCTGAGTTATTATTAAAAATATTATTTAATACACCTCGCTCTAGAACAAGACATACTGCAATGCTCCATGCACCGCAACGTTACACTAATTACGCTAGTAACTCTGTTATAAGTCGTATGGTAAGCGAGTACAATAAGAAATTTAGCCATATAGACCCGTTTATCTGTTCCAAAGACCATTTCAAAAAACAAGTCATACTTT
Organism: Rhodophaea formosa; assembly: GCA_963082605.1. Taxonomy (NCBI): domain Eukaryota; kingdom Metazoa; phylum Arthropoda; class Insecta; order Lepidoptera; family Pyralidae; genus Rhodophaea; species Rhodophaea formosa. The sequence goes on along the minus strand of OY720203.1, from coordinate 11,862,904 downwards.
CATTAAATATGACAAATACCTAGTTAAATTAAGTTTCTGTTTCATTAAGTATTGATTGATCTGCACGATGTTATAGGGGGGATAAAGTAATCAATAATAACATCATCTAAACGGGCTGTAAGTAAAAATAGAGAATTGTTTTAGGTTATCATACTTTTGCCTTGTAATTGGATTATTGTTTACTTTCTGCAACCTACCACTTATTAATTAGTTGTTAAACTGGGAAACCTATAATTGGCCTTACTTTTTAGATAAACTATAGTATAAGACTTTTGTAACGCTGTTGGTTTTCATAATAAATAAAATAAAAAAAATAAAAAAAGTGTCCACTGTAAGAACACGACTCTTTCTGTACTACCAGAGCCATACTTTAGCCAAAGCAGTCAAAAGATTCGGCCTACACTCTCCACGCTAGCCACACGGATTGAAGAAGTCTGAACATCATACCTAAACTACTATTACCTATGCTAACTCAACGTATTAAGATAAGCAACTGGTAGAGTTCTTAAGTAACCGGTATGATTTACTTGAAACGCTAATAAAATACCATAAGTCGTGACTAGGGGCATGAAATGTACATGTACAGTGTATGAATTTATTTCCTAACATTTTATATACTATCATTAAATCATTTTAAAGTATACAAATATACTCTACATATTTTGTTTATGATCGAATGTCTGCGAGTCAGCCTATTTGTTTCTCAATTACGGATTTTGAAAAAAACTTGGCGCATTTGTAGAGCACGTCTTGATTACTGGAGAATACTTTAGCAGGTCTGCTCCAGGCAGGTTACTGATAGGCCAATTTTTTAATGGCTTACCCATACTGGCTTATCGCCTACGATTATCAAGCATATACATACAATAGGAGTCATAACTCGTTGTTTTTGTTCACACACTAGCGCCACCCAGCAATTAATTCTATAAGTCCTAAATCATATCAAATTTAAAAATCTAATAGCTGAATGCCCTTATAAATTACTTGTAGTATTATTGGTACAAGTTTTCACTATCTTTAATTTGATGAATTAAGAGAACGAATTTTTATTCGTAATTTTATATCGTTATCGATATTTAAAATTCGCTCTCTTAAACTTAGATTGTAATATCTATGAAAAGTAACAAAAAGAACACTACAAGTAATTTACTAGGGCAATCAGCTATAAGATTTTTTAAATTTGATTTGATTTAGTAATTTATGAATTAAATGCTGGGTGGCGCTAGTGTGTGAACTCACTTTACCTTAAAGATTAATCGCTAATCGACCAAAGCTGCAACGGAAGAAAACAGTAAATAGAAATACTAACTTTAAATATTTATTAAAGAAATGATACAATTATTAACCAACCTTCAACAAAAAATAAAATAATAATTTCGAAAATATTAGAATATATTTTTTCGGTTTCACGTCTCTCTGTGTCTGCTTCGTTATTTCGGTTTAAGTAAAAAACGGATTCCTGCAACTCAACGTCTTGGAATTGACGTCAAGCGTGTAACGACATTTTTTTTATGTCACTATTAGTTTTGCCACCTACTGTTGTATTAAACAAAGTCGTTTTCTACTACCACTACCACTTATTTAAATAAATAAATAAATACTGTCTGTTCTGTACGCTTATGAGTATATCTTTTAAACCACCTAGCTTTTAATGTAGTTTTCGCTTTGGTGGTGGGAATGTTCATGTTTATAAAAAACAACCTAACGAAGCCTAGTTAAGAATAATAATCAGCATCGTTATGCCTACATTGTTGATGAAATTTTAAGATCAGAGAAGAATCAAAACTGGCAGGATCTTTATTTTTTAAATTTGCACCAAGGCCTGACGAATGTATCAAAGCTGAACAAATTAATTTCTGTCCGTAGTAGCTCAGAATGTAATGAAAAATATCGCAGTCATATAGGTATATATCGCAAATGATTTACGATGACTAGTCCAATTATAATGAGCACAGGAAGAAAGCTACTGGAAATTCTAACTTTATAATTATTAACTTAATCTATAATAGTTGTGCGTCGTACGTATATAAGATTATTATGTACTCACACGCTTTAGCTAGCAAATTATGTGTTAATAAAACTTTATCCTCAATGAAAAAAATACTACGTGTGTACAGCAGCATTATTTAATTTAGGTACATAAGTATAGCATTTTTTTACTAAACCATGCGTAGTCTATAACTTATAATTTTTAGTTTAGTATTACGGAGGAAACAAACACAGAAAGATATTGTTGACTAATTTCTCACTAGGCGCTTATAATATTTTTCAAGGTATTATTAAGTATCTCTATTTCATGATACAATACGATTAATACGAGCATTAAATAAAAAATATAAAAAGTGTATTATTAAATAAGTGAATGTATGGTTTTTAAATTTAAATATAAAAATTTAAAAAGTGTATTATGAAATAAGTGTATGTATGGTTTTTAAATTTCCTAAGTATGTATTTACTTTGACAATAAACTTATGTATACGAGAATTTAAGACAGTGTGAGACCCATAGATATCAGAAATGGTTAGACTCGAGTTTATAATCTCGACTCACACTCCTTTTAGATACCGCGAGTTTCGTCCCAGCACTGCTATATTTGATATTTGTTTCTATTATGCAAAAAAAGTGTTTTTACTTACTAACGAGTACTTTATTTTTTATATTTTATACATTTTTATTTTCTTTTCGTGTTTTGGCTATTGAAATAAAATCTATGTAAATATTATTCAACACTATAAGTATCCTTAAATTTTAAAGCAAAGAATGATTTAGTGAGACTAAAGCGTTTTGTAAAATACCTTGATAAAAAGAGAATTATAGACCTACTTTAAATTGGAGAGAGACCTTTGCCTAACAACAGGACATAGATGTTAAATTAAGACATGTTCAATATTACTTGACAACTTTCATATAAAATATCCAAAATTTCGGCCTTTTATTGCTTAAGATTTTTTAATAAGCGCCTACTAAAGCAGCTGATAGGATTGTTTGCTTTAATAATATAATGCGTATACACGACCCATAAAATACTTAAGGACGTGCTCTAAACAGCCAGCACCAATTTATTCCTTACTCATTAAACGTGCATACTGTGCCTACAAGCTGTGTGTTCCGTTTTGATGTCGCAGCCCAAAGAGACAATGATCGAACAAATAGGGTTTTGTCACGCGACGCTAATCAGAAATCGGCGATGTCCGCAGCCGAACTTATTTATGCCTTGTCGATACCCCGACGATTTTTACTGCAGCCCTGCCTGCCCGTTATAATTCATACGATAATTAAATCACGCGACAATTATTTTTGTTTGGTTTATATTTAAATTAGCTCTACCAGCCTTTGCCAGCGGATATACTAGGGTAATCTTAATGTATTTTTTTTTTAATTTTCAGTTTCTTGATGTCCGCAGCCGAACTTATTTATGCCTTGTCGATACCCCGACGGTTTTTACTGCAGCCCTGCCGGTTATAATTCATACGATAATTAAATCACGCGACAATTATTTTTGTTTGGTTTATATTTAAATTAGCTCTTACCAGCCATTGCCAGCGGATATACTAGGGTAGATTTAATGTATTTTTTTTTTAAATTTCAAGTCGTTGATGTCCGCAGCCGAACTTATTTATGCCTTGTCGATACCCCGACGGTTTTTACTGCAGCCCTGCCCGTTATAATTCATACGATAATTAAATCACGCGACAATTATTTTTGTTTGGTTTATATTTAAACTAGCCTTTGCCAGGGGATTTATTAGTGTGATTTTAATGAATTTTGAAAGATCTTTTAATGTTCAGAAATCACTGATTTACACTTACCCCGACCACGTTTTTACTGCAGCCCTGCCTTTTTAATGAGGGTGTTCTGAAATAAGTGACGGCAGCACTGAGGCGTTGGGTCCCGTGAGCTGGGATTGGACCACAACGTGCCAGTGGTTGCTGCGTACCAAAAATTATCCAATGACAGTGGCTTATCAAACTCGGCGTCTTGATACCAAGACGCCGAGTTTGATTTTTATTGATTACTTAGCATTTCAGGAAACTCTCATTCATACAATGATTAAATCAAGCTACCATAAGTTTTGTTTCGTTTGATATATTTTTACCAGCCCTGATGTCTGTAATCCAAAGATATCACACTTTTAAGTAGGTATTTTAATAGTCATTCAAATGCATATTTAAAACCATATTAAATATTAAAGTTTTTACCATCATCAAACCTAAGTGAAGTTGTGTGAAAATTAATACGAATAATATTCAGTTATCTATTTGCAAATTTATTTATTTAAAAAACTTTATTGTACCAAAAACAAAAATTTGTTACAATTGGCGGACTTAATGCTATGAGCATACATGTCCATGTTGTTTTATTTTCAAAATAAGATAATGAACAATACCTAATAATCTTGAGATGGTATTGCCAAACTTTTTCTGAATTTTAATATACCTTACATCGGTAATCATAAGAACAATAGACAAATTATTTATGTATTTTATAGGAGCAACCGTACTTAAATCATGCAGACTAAAGTGAACGTCGAATAACATCTCGATCAGACCAGTTTTATTGTTCAAACGACGAGTACTTTTAAGAGCGTTATTAAGCGATACCTACAGAAAATATTGGACATTGCGGGTGGATCTTCTCAGCCTCACTTAATGCATGATTGCCCGGTCCTCCCACCGCTTCCATTGGCTCGCCGAGACCCGCCCTCACTCCTGCGCACACTCTATTTCAAAACAATTCCATTCAATAAACAAGTCTTGAAGTCCATTGTCTCCGGACCATTATGCCGTCACGTCGAGACGAAAACCCGTCATAGATCTGTTAGAAAAAAGCTCATCGAACCACTGATTAGTTTTGATTCTTAAATAAATAACGCAATCACTGACAGCGTCTTTTTGAGTAGCTCTCCAAATCAGATGATCAGTTATTGAATAACACTCAATTTATCGTTTAATGCGCTCGTTAAAGTAATGACAATGTAGGCAGCATCAAGGTATGCAAGTGTGTGGCGTGGCGTGGCGCGGGAGCGTGAAATGTGGCGCCGGCGTGTTGGCCGCGCTCCAAGCCGCTCGCAACCTTGCCGCCGACGCCGCACCGATAGCAAAAAGTCGAAGATGCAGCGAGGCGACAACCACACAGACTCGCCTCCACGCGGATAAAATCGACATAGAATTAAAGAAAAATACAAAAATCACTCATTGTTCTCATAAAATGAATGTGCTGGGAGTTGAATGTGAGGCTTTTTGTAGAAATATTCTCATACTTTTAAATGGGGCCTCGTGTGGCGCCTCCTAACGATTGGTCCTTTTTGCTTCGGCCGGCGCTCACTGACTCTAGGCTTTTGGTGTGTCCGCACATGTCTCGGCTTTAGGCTTTTTGTTTCGCTGTTTCGGATGTAAATTAAACAGTTTTGGCGGCATTGTTTTAAACGAACATTCGACGGAGGAAATTTTCATTGTGCTCGACGTTTTTGTCTAATTTATTATTATCTTATAAGACATTGGATAAGTGGGATAAATCGATAAAAATATATTTATTAAAGATAAGATCTTCTCAACATAAAACTTTAGCTATTTTGATTAATATATGACCTATATCAAAAGGTTATGTACCTTTTTGTATAAGATACTTTAAACACCCTGTTTATTTATATTTACCCTGTAACAATAAGCGAAGTAAAGAACAATCTCCATTGATTAAATCTGATTGGGTTTTGACAGGTAGATACCTATTAGTCCTTTTCAAAAAACGTTTCGAGAAAAGAATCGAAAATGCTCTTTAACTTACTAGCAGTAGTAGTAGATTAACTTAACAAAATTCTCTATAGATCTTATAGTTTTTCTTGCAAAGATCACCCTAAGTACTTAACATGATAGCTATACGGATAGGAGAGCACATAGCGCGCAGAATCAAGGCAGATGGGGCAGAAAGGTGGTCAAATGGCAAACTTGTACCGGCAAGCACATTGTGTGACATATCCACCAGGTGGTCAGACGACTTGATCAAGGTAGCAGTAGGTTTTTCTAATAAGATTAATATTGCGGCTCATGAAAAAAATATAACTAAAGAAACAGAAAGGTTTCTTACTTATCTCATACTTTCAAATCTGTTCAGGTATTCAGAAGTACATAGGATGGTGGAATAATCACAATATATACTTACAAGTATATATTGTGTCCTAAAGAAATAACTCACCTTTTTTGCCCAGTCGTTTTTTAAAATGTTGTGTAAAACTTCCCAAAATATAAATAAGCTGTATTATCCTCAGGTAGGTATCCGCGTGAAACCAGGGCGGGACCTAGTCTCCGATAAATTAGCATGAGAGCAGGCGGATTGGAAGACCCGGTGATGGACAGTGAGAAATGCACCAAATTACCGTCAGTCAGCGATGGAGCCACTGGTCGCCAGCCCACTAAATCTTTATCTAATTACTGGTTTTCAACCTTTCACCATTCTTAACTCCAACTTATAATTTCAATTGGGATAACTTACTATAACACTCCTTTTTTCCCCTGTCGCTTGATAAAAATGTTACCATTAAAATCTGTCTCAAATAGAAAGCTGCATTATCCTCGGGTAATGCTACAATGAATAGCCACGCGAAGCCAGGGCGGGTCCTAGTCTCCAATAAATTAGCATGAGAGCAGGCTGATTGGAAGTCCCGGTGACGGACAGTAAGGAATGCGCGAGATTACCGTCAGTCAGCGATGGAGCCACTGCTCGCTAGTCCACTAAATCTTTATCCAATTGCTAGTTTAACCTTTGGCCATTCTTAAGTCTAACTTATAATTTCAATTGTGATAACGTACTATAACACTCCATTTTTGCCCAGCCGCTTCATAAAAATGTTGGGTAAAACATCCCAGAATATAATTTATTATTTTTAGTTGGCAACAAAATCTGTCTCACATAGAATGCTGCATTATCCATCGGTAATGCTATAATGAATGCCCGTGCAAAGTCAGGGCAGGTCCTAGTCTCCAATAAATTAGTATGAGAGCAGGCTGATTGGAAGTCCCGGTGATGGACAGTGAGGAATGCACGAGATTACCGTCAGTCAGCGATGGAGCCACTGGTCGCCAGCCCACTAAATCTTTAGCCGATTGCTAGTTTAACCTTTGCCCATTTTCAAGTCCAACTTATAATTTCAATTGGGATAACATACTATAACACTCCTTTTTTGCCCAGCCGCTTCATAAAAATGTTGGGTAAAACATCCCAGAATATAAAAGTTTAACCTTTGCCCATTTTCAAGTCCAACTTATAATTTCAATTGGGATAACTTACTATAACACTCCTTTTTTGCCCAGCTGTTCATAAAAATGTTGGGTAAAACATCTCAAAATATAATTTATTCTTTTTAGTTGGCAACAAAATCTGTCTCACATAGAATGCTGCATTATCCATGGGTAATGCTATAATAAATGCCCGTGCGAAGCCAGGGCGGGTCCTAGTCTCCAATAAATTAGCATGAGAGCAGGCTGATTGGAAGTCCCGGTGACGGACAGTGAGGAATGCGCGAGATTACCGTCAGTCAGCGATGGAGCCACTGCTCGCTAGTCCACTAAATCTTTATCCAATTGCTAGTTTAACCTTTGGCCATTCTTAAGTCTAACTTATAATTTCAATTGTGATAACGTACTATAACACTCCATTTTTGCCCAGCCGCTTCATAAAAATGTTGGGTACAACATCCCAGAATATAAAAGTTTAACCTTTGCCCATTTTCAAGTCCAACTTATAATTTCAATTGGGATAACATACTATAACACTCCTTTTTTGCCCAGCTGTTCATAAAAATGTTGGGTAAAACATCTCAAAATATAATTTATTCTTTTTAGTTGGCAACAAAATCTGTCTCGCATAGATGCTGCATTATCCATCGGTAATGCTATAATGAATAGCCACGCGAAGCCAGGGCGGGTCCTAGTCTCCAATAAATTAGCATGAGAGCAGGCTGATTGGAAGTCCCGGTGACGGACAGTGAGGAATGCGCGAGATTACCGTCAGTCCGCGATGGAGCCACTGCTCGCTAGCCCACTAAATCTTTATCTAATTGCTGGTTTAACCTATCGCCATTCTTAACTTAAACTTATAATTTTAATTGGGATAACATACTGTTCCCTGGGAAAATAGCCCAAATTAAATAGAAATGGCAATTTTCAAAATAATTGAGTAAAGCACTATAGTTTCTCTTTAAAATGGATTTCTAATGTACTGTTGGTAGTTTTTATTAAATTATTTATGTGTACTTGCTTACAGCTGATAATTTTAAAATGTTTTATTTGTTTACTTTACTCTAGCCTACAAAATCTTTATTTCTTGGAGGACGAATGAGAAGGTAGCTGGTTTGTTGTGGAGAAGAGCAAGAAATAGGGAACTGCGGAGACATCTTGGGGAGGCCTTTGCCAAGGCGTAAATTGACAAGCAACAAGAACAATCGCAACCATGAAACTATAACTGAACATTCATCGAATTTAATAGTATACATAAAATATATTTGATTATTTGTTTGATTGCATTGAATAGGCTCCGAAAATACTGGACGGATTTACAAAATTATTTGACATATAGAAAGCTAATTTACCTGCAGGTGACTTTCAGGTGAAATAGGTTATAATATACGTGAATGAAATAACAGAGCAAAAAAACATAAGAGGTAGTTGTGCTTCTGAAAAACAAATTTATAGATTTATTTCAAAAAGCTAAAATGTAAAAACTTCTGAATAACAGTAATAATGAGTAACTTAATATTTCAAATTATATTTGACCTGCCCAACAACGTCCAAAACGAATGATATGAAGCCGGAACAAATAAACATGGAACTCACTACAGAACAACACATCTAAAAGGTTTACCAAACATTAGACTGCGTCATCATTGTCTAGCGTCAAAAAATCTCGTCGGGCTATTTATTTAATGCATAAACGTTCATTTGTACATCTCAGTGCAGGGTTTCCTGAATGTATTTCAAAATTTCCCCAATTTTTTTTGGAAATCATATTTCGCTCCGCCCATTATTATATATGATAATGATAAGCTCTTATCGGTGTCTATGACTTTTTTAGTAAGGAATAATGGAGTAGTTTTGCCTTCTCCATTTTACACTTCAGTGATAATTCACTAGTGTGCAGCTTGCCTCACTATGATTTCGTACTGTAGAAACAGTTTTTTTCGGTGAAAACGCCCGTGATTCGGTCAGATTTGGCTACGAACTTCAAAGATACAAAGCGGGTCTGGCGGAGTTCGAACTCCGGAACTTACGCTTATGAGTCATGGAATTAAAGCACTAAATGGTACATAGGAGAATACTAAATGTTTATTTACTGTATTATTTGACGAGCTCCGTGGCGCAGCGGTCAACACGCCGGTCTGTGACACGGATGGTCCCGGGTTCGATCCCCGGTCAGGTCAAGATGAAAAATGATCTTTTTCAGATTGACCTGGGTCTTGGATGTTTATCTATATATGTATTTGTTATAAAATATAGTATCGTTGAGTTAGTATCCCATAACACAAGTCTTACATAAGAACTTACTTTGGGGCTAGCTCAATCTGTGTGATTTGTCCGTATATATTTATATTTATTTATTTATATTTATTTACCAGTAAGTAATAGTAGACAACTAGCCTGTTCTATATGATATCTTCAGTTGTATTGTTATGGAATTTAAATTGACTTGATTTGCTGAATATTATTATTTTACAGCCAACCATCAATAACATAATCTTCGTTAAAAAGTAGTTTTAAATCTTATCTCTTGTCGTATCTCATAATTGCTTCCAACAACAAAAAGTTTGTTTTAGTGCGTAGGAACGCACTAAAACAAACTTTTTGTTGCCCCAATAAAATATTTTTCCCCAAAATTGTTGTAAATACTGCAATGAGTAGACCCTGCCTTGGCAGTTTCGAAAGTGGAAATAAATAATAAAAGCCGTGCGAGTCGTGACACGTAGCCACACTAATGGAGGCGCGTCGCTAAGTTTGTATTGTATAGTGTAATCAAGATTGTTCGTTAGTGTGCTTCTGCCTTTTTACTGGACATACTTACATATCTTACTATTTGAAATCCACATATTTTAAGGAATTAATTACTATTATTTATTTCATGACATTTTGAAAACTAACAACGTATAAATTAAGGTTATTGTATTAAGAGAGAGATGTAGGTATATGAAACTAAGATGAGATAAAACAAACTTCTTGTTGCCCCAATAAAATATTTTTCCCCAAAAAGGTTGTAAAAAACTTGAAATCCGTCAATCAGGGTGGCCAAATGGGACCCGCAGGTCAAAATGAGTTAATATCTCTGAATAATCATTGGAAAAATTAAATCATTACTAGTATTGCTTAAATCATTACTTTCTTGCAAAGATGTGTGTATGTCCGTTCCATTGCTGCCAACTGTACCCTTCACGGCTTGACCGATTTTGAAGTCTGAGGTGTCTTTAGATTTGTATTCTTACCTGTAGTATCATAGGATATAGAGCTAAAAATCAATGCCGTTTTTGTCAGTTTACTTACCCTAGTAAGTAAACTGACAACAACGGCAGTAGGGTTTTTTATTTTTAAAGACTTCGACTTGTTACATGTTTTGTTTCTGTATACAACGTGTTAATGAATAAGCGCAAAACCTCTTACTTAGGTGGTGATTGTGCTTATGTATATGAATAATTTTTACTTTTTGTTATGCTGTTTTTTTTTTGTCGAGTTGCAGAGTCGGCCCCATAGTAAAAATTTATCATATTCATAAGTCAATTTTTACTATGGGGCATATTCATAAGCACACTCACCACGTAAGAGGTTTTTGCGCTTATTCATTAACACGTTGTAGACATAGATATTCTGTAAGAATGTGATGTATTTACCTATTTCGGTTCAAAAGATAAAGCCCTGTGATAGACGGACGGATAGACAGAGGAGACTTAATACCTATCAGCATCCCTAAAAAAAGGAAATATTATAACAAGTGAATACAGATAATATTATAGGTACATTAAAATGATTAAAAACACATCGTATATTTATATTGTTTATAGATAAACGATAGATCCGAACTGATGGAAGTTAAATAAAACAATATCCGTAATTGTTTGAGTAGGAAGTGGATTCCGTCGTATGATTTCTTTTTATTTTGGGCCACACAAGAGAACAGTAGGAGCGTACTTATCTTAAATTGATGAAGGTAATCTCAAAACGATACTTTGTCGTGTGGCACTAGATGAATTGACTTTAGTTGGATGGAGATAACGGTAAAAACCGAGTCACGTGCGTTCCAGTCGTAAGGTACCGTTTTGTTTTAATAGTTTCGATTTATGAATCTTAAAACGCTTATTAATTTGCGTTTTTACGTTCCGTTTCGAGTCGGGAGCCTAATAATTTCTGTTCGAGTTCTTAACTACCCTATTTTCCTGTGACATTATGTTTCCTTGTCAGTTGTTTGCGTGACACACAAAAGTAAGTCAGCGAAGTTTGACTTGTTGCCCTAATTTCATTGTATTTTTTGTTTTAGTTTTTATGTGAGTACTTTTTTGATTTATTCTGGATTAAGGAATGTTCTTAACATAATTTGCTGTTGCTTAATTTTGGAAGACGTTGGATAGCGTAGCTCTCATTTTTCGGAAAAGGATACAATACGACTGACGCCTGTATTAAAATCTATTTTAAATTAATGCTATAAGGCTCTGGATATTTAATGTACCCAGTAAATATCTAATTTGGTTTATTTCATAAAATTATTTCGGATACTGTAAAACTTTATTTAAACGAAATTTATAAGCGAAAACACATTTGAGTTAAATATAATAAAAATACTCCAGAAATCAATGTTTCATTCTAAATTTGAATAAATAATTTACAAAATATAAAATTATTTTAGTTTTCTCACAACATAAGTAGCAGTTTTAACTCGGCTTGGAAATAAGACACGAGTAAATATGTATTCGTATTCAATTTTTTTTGCCAGTATTGCATCAACAACCACAACCTGACCCAACCTTGGGTACAGAAGACGACATAAGTAGCATACCTTTAATCCCGGGAAAATTATTGTATCCGGGGGATTAAAATTAATGCGAGCAGAGTCGCGGGCGAAAGCTTGTTTAAAAGTTTAGTAGCTAAAAGTGTTAAACTTACACATCATTCAAATGTATCAAACAAAATATTTTATGAAGGTCTAAACGCAGTCCTTAAAAATAATGAAGGGTGTCGCCAATCTTAGAAATCAGTGGATCGCTCCCGAATAAACATTCTACCATTATAATGTCGGGAAGCGGCTGTTAAATTTCTAACTGTTGCCATTTTATTAGGCTGCCAACTCCCAAGTTTAATATGCGGCCAAAAAATGTTGACAAAAAACAGGCGCCACCTTAGAGCCTGCACAGCAAAGTACAGCAGTCCCATTCTTATAATATAGTGTGTATTATTTTTTACTTTTGCCTTTTGGACTTTCGGGTTTTGTGTTAAAATACACACCTAAGTATCATTAGCTATAAACACAGTTCTTTGTGCCTAACTTCGGAAGAAATAAGGGCTATAAAGTGGGAAGATTGAGGTACTGGCCTGCCATTCGTTAAGCATGGAGTCGGCGTTTTATTCCGCAGTTTTATTACATTAATTGGACGGCTAGTTTTTAATAAAATAAATGCCGTATGGTTTTTTACGTCTTCTTCTTTTCGAATCAAAATGGTTTTTTCTGTTTTGCATAGCCAATATGTGTCGAAAGGATCAGCCAATCTGCGTTATTGACCAACTGTTCTCGCAGATTGTTGCCCAGGGTGCACCGGGCGTCACACAGGGAGGCTCCTTTGATACATGTTTTTGTAAGGCCGAGTTTTCGAGTATTTCCTATCCTTCAAGCCTTTCTATTCAAGTTTTAAAAAAATGATAAAATCTTTCTTTTTATAACTTACTTTTTTGATATAAGTGCAAAAAATTTCAAGTTTTTACAATATTAGTTTACATCTATTTTAAAGCGAAAACTCTTATCCCGGTATCATTGGATCATTGGTATAATGAACGAAGTAAAATTGTATTAAAATTAACTGTAATAAAATATTTAATGACAAATGTAATATCCTAAAATTATATTTCCTTGACTCCATCCTTCAAGGATTTAATTTCACAATTTTATATTAATTTATTTTTGTCAATTAAAGTATTTTAAAAACCATATCAGACAAAAATTAAGTTATCGTAAGTCTTACAAAAACCGCTTCCACACTTAGTTTGCTCATGAATCCTTTGAGCGACAAAGGAGTTGCGCCTACGCAGCCGGCAGAGCCAGTGACCCTCCCCCCACCTCTCTCTCGGCTCTGGCGCCTTATTATGTTACCTTTGTTTTCAAATTTAATTGGCCCTCACAGATAACGTATCTTGATAATAAACGACGACCAATAAACCGGAGGTTGAGAACAGTTGACTGTTCCTTAAGATAAGATTGTCATTTGACGTTTAATAGTAGCTGAGTAGGTATATTTGGATAGTTATTAACATGTGGTACCGTTTCGGTTACGACATAAGAAAAGCAGAGTAAAGTTATTTGCTTAAGCTGCAATTTTATTTAAATGTTTTGTGTCTACAGCATAGAAAATCAGAGAGACTTACACGAACCAGCTTATATGTAAAAGAACGGATCTTTATATCTGTTAATCACAATACAGTAATCCATCGAGCAATTTTCTTTAACTTACTTTTATACTTACTCATAAAAATATAAATACCATATATACTTAGATCTATTACGGCCTTGGGGAACCACCCTGACCGAAGGCGATGGGTGAATACTATATGCATCTTCACTTGCTTCGATCCTGGCCGCCAATATCACACAATCTTACAATGCATCCTAAACGTCAAGTGACGGAGACGGGAGTGTCGATATTTTATCTATTTCTCCCTAATCTTCTTGCATCCGTCAAACTCTAATGTCTCAAATAGAATAAAATCATTATCATCATCAGGTCTTTTTCAGTCTCCGCTGCAGGAGCACGACCCTCTCTGACTACCAGAGCCATATAATTATATTAGCCTGAACAGTCAGAGGATTTGGCCTACACTCTCCACTCTACTAATAATAAATATAATAAAATAGAACCCTAAATTTCAACCCTTGATCTACTCTTACGTTATACTCATACTTACTTCCAAAAAGTCAACAGTTCAGTTGCGACAAACCTTTGAAAATGTTATAAGTTGGGTCTGTCCATTCCAGTAGTAACGTTATATTGAGGAATAGTTTTCCAATTTTAATTTTGCTCTGATGCAAAAGTGTTGTATTGGAAGTGACCCAATTTCACTTCTTAAATAACCTCTTCTATATTCATGGCGACCCGGATACATTTTAAATTCGCCAAGAATTCACAGACCTGTCAGTAAGGTCTATGTAACAAAATCACTCAACTATTATAATAGTAATAATATATAAATATAGTAATAGTAATAATAGTAAGTAATAATATCACCATTAAATTTTCTCATCAATATAGTAAAACCTATGCGAAGTACAAAAAAGTTATACCTAAACTTTAAGTTTAGATTTATTTTTTGTTCATTAAAATTGGTATTTTTCATATTTGTCAATTTTAATTTTAACCGTAAAATTAAAATTGAGGATGCCATTCTCAACTGTCTGCCTGGTGGTGGATATTATGGCATCGGGCGAATTTAATCAATTAAATGAACCTGTAAACAAAAATTTGTTTTTTGATTCCGCTTTCCACCTCAACGCCCAACATGCGTACGTGGTGGCCTTTGGTTTCATGACCTTGGGCTCTGTCTACCCTGCAAGGGATAAGGATATGATAAATAAATAATAATAAATATAATATATAAATAAATTTTTAAATCATTTTTGTAAATCTACGTATATGTATGCAGCTTCTATAAAACGATTTTTATTTTATTCTTATAGATAAAAATTCATTCCACTGACCCATCTAGATGAGGCATCCTGTATACAGGGGGTAACAAAATGGTAAAATAATATTTAATGGTCATGATCAGTCTCTGATATTAACCGTTTGTACCAGATGACATATATCGAAATACAATAAAAAATACTTTCGATAAAAATCGTTTTGATTTCCATTTTGCAAGGCAAGAACTTTTTTTTGAAACGGTTGGAAAAATTTAAAATAAAATGGTGAAATGAATGGATGGAAAATTGAGGCGAGGAGATGAAAATGGCATATTTGGATGAAATAAAGGAAAAGGCAGGGGTTGTGACATACTTATAAGGATATCAAGAGAATGGCTGAGAACCTAGAGACATGGGAGTACTCCACCAAAAAGAGTTTTTAAATTACAGAAACATGACAATTTTTAAAGAATTTTACGTTTTCGTGTTTTAAGAATATGCCCTGGGAAATAATTTAAATAACTTGGTCTCATGTAAGTATTATAATTTGAATTTAGTTCCACTTTTTATTTCAATTTAGATCTATATATCTATATTATTTGATTTCGTAATAACATCGATCTATCGAAACAGTTTGCCAATTCGGAATAAGCAGCTGTTCGACACAGGTCGCATGTGTTAACCTCTCGCCGGTTCATTGTGTTTAAATTAGTTATTCCGATAGTTCAATATTCATAAACTTGTCGTTCGATTTTGTTAATGTGTTTTTCGAACGTAATTAAATTCTTCGCGTACATTGTTCAAACTTTATTTAGTACAGCGTCATTGTTGTTTAACAAATGTCTGATGTGTTATTTTGGGCCGAGCGACATTATAGTCACGATGAGGTTATATTGTCGACATATTTATTATAAATCTATACGTGCTTGTAACAGGATATTTCTATTATGTAATAAAAATATTAACTTTTTTGAGGTAATAGGAAAGAAAGAGATGTCAAGGACACCCCATTTTTGTACAGTTCAGGGTAAGATCCAAGACCTTTTGTTTCTTTTTCGTGTTCAAAGGCA
The DNA here is from genome assembly GCA_963082605.1 of Rhodophaea formosa. NCBI lineage: Eukaryota > Metazoa > Arthropoda > Insecta > Lepidoptera > Pyralidae > Rhodophaea > Rhodophaea formosa. Next base: position 11,846,978 of record OY720203.1, on the reverse strand, counting down.
TCTTACATAGATCAGCGAAAACTAGGACCAACAGCATGAAGACATGCAGCATAAAAGAAACATACAGAATCGGTAACGATTAAAATACACGTAAATTCCGAAGCAAGGAGGAGCTCGAGTCATATTTTGCCGCTTGTGGTCACCCATCTCACCTAGCTTAACAACTGTTATCAAAAATGACATTTGGGACAAACAGCATGAAGACATGCAGCATCGTTACATAGGGCTAGGTACCTAGCCCTATGTAACGAGAATGAAACGTAAAAATGAGGAGCGGACCCTTTGCAAATTAGTTTCATTTCCAGATACATGACACCCTTCGCCTAGCGGTAAATCTCCATATTTTATTAACGCTGAAAAAACTAAAGCATTATCAAATGATCCATAATGCGTCTCGCGATTACAATCAGTAAAAAACGGGATAGACGGGCAGAAAGTGATAAAACGTCAAACCTTAAAAAAAGCAACAAAAACCAATGTTCTGGCAATTTATTACCGCTTTTAGCAAAAGGTTTGTTGTTTACAAGACATCTTTTATTTAAACGTTAATTTACGATTCCTCATTCACTGACATAAAGATAAGTCGGGTTTAGAAGGCTAATAGTTGGGCCCGAAATAAAAAGGTCGACAAAAACGGAAATTGTATTGAGTTAATATCTACTATTAATTGAAATTGGGTATTTATATGGGAGATATAAATAAACTGTAAACATTTTTTATTACTTTTGGACGATATTTTTATCAATGAAGGCCTCATGGCAGCTTTCATTCATGGTTTTTGGAAATCACGAGTGATGAATCAATTTCTTTTACTGCAGTTGCCTAGAAGGAGCGGAATAGGGTCGACCTACATTATAACTAGGTGTAGAATCTAAATCTAATCTAAACTTAATGACAGATCAAGGTGGAAAGAATTGACACACCTACTGTGCCGACCCCACATAAAAAAGTGGGATAAGGTAAAGGAAGAAGAAGAAGAATCTAAACTTAGGTTGATTTTATATAAAATCAACCTAAGTTTAGATATATAAAATTTTAAGAGTAGTAACTCACACTATGAGTAAATTTGTTTCTGTAAGTACATTTATAATTCAAGCCATTCATTTTCCCAATTGACCAGGCTAGAAAACCCAAAATCTATCTTTTTTATTTTTTATATGTGTCTCATAACCCATAGCACAAATATAAAACTTTTCAAAATTATATGTATGCACATATTTATATAGAAGCTTGTTTCATTGTGAATTCACAAATCCGACCTACAGAGGTCATTAGCCTCATTGCATTGCTAATTACGCTAAATTACGCATGTTTAACTAAGTTGGGCCCGGTCAGTGCTGCATACGTTAGTTTTGAGTGGAAATTAAATTTTGTTACATGTATCAATAAATAAAATATTTTAATGGACAGACAAAATGCACTGAACGGCTGAGTTAACGACAAAGGAAATTCATCTTACTTTACAGCATAACTACAGCATGATTATTATTCTTAAATCAAAACTGAGATAATTTCCTTTGTTGATTGTAGATGTGCACTGCTTCAGTGCACTTGAGTAGGCTCTGTGAGTTCAGACGATACGACACACTAGCGCCACCCAGCAATAAATTAAAAGTATAAGTCCTTAACCATATCAAATTTTAAAAAATCTAATAGCTGAATGCCTTAGTAAATTATTTGTAGTATCCTTACTTGTAGTAGAACTAATTATTACCGCCAAAAGTGGTCACTTTTGGCGGTAATAATTAGTTCTCTTAAACTTAGATCATAATATCTATGAAAAGTAATAAAAAGAATACTACAATAGTAATTTACTAGGGCATTCAGCTATTAGATTTTATAATTTGATATGATTTAGGACTTGTAGAATTAATTGCTGGGTGGCGCTAGTGTGTCGTATCGTCTGAACTCACGGCGTCTTTATAGTGCTTATAGGTTTATATTAAATCTGCATTGCAACAGTTTGCATAACCCAATAAATATCACACTATACAGAAACATAAAACGTTCACAAATAAGGGTAAAATTTTATTCGAACATCAATAGCGATTAAACTGTACCTAGTTGTTAAATTAAGGTCGCTTCACCCCGGCCCGCCACCGTGACCCAAAACTAACAAAATGCTCATTTAAATCGCCTACGAAATTATGAATATTTGCATTCATATTAATCCGCTGCTAACCGTTAAAATTTTACTGTATAATTGTAGGGCGAATTGGAGGTGAAATCGGTGTCGGTAATGAATTTTTATATACGTAACTAGGTACAGTAAATTAAAAATTATAGCAGCTTAATCATGTTTAACCTTACTGAATGGAGAACCGATTCGACTCTGGACAATTAAACATTTATGATGTCAAAGTGGTATAATATGAAATATGACGTTTTTTTTCCTTTCTTAGGCATGACCCTTAAAATTAATTCATTTGCTTATTATAAGCCAATCTTCTTTAAACCCATTTGACGAGATATTCCCACATTCAAACAAATAAATAGAGAATACATCCCTGATAAAAAAAAAAACATCTGTGTCCAATATTTTTGATTAACTAACTGATGCACTAATTTTAATAAAACTATTATGACCCTGGAAACAAGCCTATTCATCATCATCATTTCGTGTAGGTGACACGGTCAATCGACCATATACACTCTGGTGTCGAGTTCTTCGAAACCGTCTCTCGGCCTCTGACGTTCCTTTAACGACTACCAGATGGCAGCCGGGACCAACGGCATATAGCCTTCCGAAGCACGGAATCATCTTTCTTATTAGACAATCAGGTGATTCATGCCTGCAATGTCCTAACGAAACTGGAAACAAATTAACAAAGTATGCTTCCCGTGGGAATCGAACCCACGACTCCCGGGTCAATAAGGCAAACGCCGTAACCACTGGTCTACAGAGGCTGTCAACTAGCTTCTGACTGATATTTTTGAGGACAGGATAGTACCTTAAAACATAGAAGTATGAATACTCTCATTTTTTTTAATCTATGCCTTAAAACGTGTCCGTGAGGTCACAGTATGTCATCAACAGAAGTAAATATTGTAATCTATTGTAAAACCTCATCAGATACCTATGTATCTGATGAGGTTTTACAATAGATTACAATATTTACTTCTGTTGATGACACTACTCCGTATAAGTAAACATTTTACTTAATATTACACTTTTGGCTCTGAAGCGTTAACACGATCTATAAGCTTCTGTTGTCTATAATAGAGGCAATAAGACCTTATAAATATTGATATTCATAAAACTTATATCAATAAAGTAAGTATATTGCCATAAATGCGTTACATAGATTAAGATCCCAAACTTGCTTTCCGTACGTCATTTTAGCAAAGCTGGTTTAAATAGGATGTATTCAGAAACCAATATTCATTAATGCCTAACATAAAATAAGGTAAACTAATTGTTCTTCTTGGCGCCAGATACGTTTAATAATAATTTAAACGTTTAAAAAAAATCTTGAAAAAATTTTTTTTAGGGTAGGTCCCATACAAGTAAAGTGGGGGAGTAATTTTTTTTTTCTACTTACTCATCTTGTGGGGTATCGTTAAATAGGTCTTTAAAAAATATTGTGAGGTTGAGACCACCATTTTTCGATTTAGAGATCCGTATCCGAAATATTTGGTTTTAAAGTGAAAATTTTTGTTAGAGGTAAGTGTCCCCCCCCCCCTCTATCTGCTAAACGGTTATATATGTATACGTGAAAAAAATTACAGCAGTAGTATAAATACTGAAGTTGAAAGGAAAACTATCAGAGCTGAGTACAAAGAGTAAACTAAAAAGTTATAGGCAACCAACTTATAAAATGTACTGAAAAATGTAAAATTTCATACAATTTTCATTGTTAGATGTTTTTGGTCGTTAAACTTAAGGTGGGAGTGTAAACAGTATGAACTCAAAGTTGTCATTCGCAACTACGGAACTCTACACTGCGCGTGGCCGATAAACATCCAAGACCCAGGTCAATCTGAAAAAGATCATTTTCCATCTTGACCTGACCGGGGATCGAATCCGGGACCATCCGTGTTACAAGCAAGCGTGTTGACCGCTGCGCCACGAAACTCGTCTTAAATTCTTAAAAGGGATGGAGTTCAAACTTTACATCAGTTTAAACGTAAGTACATACATATTATCACGTCTGTATCCCGTGCGGGGTAGACAGAGCCCAAGGTCAAAAGAAAAAAACAAAATTACAGCATTGCTAAAATGATGTAAGCTGTAATTTGGTATGGGTATGTATATTAATCATGGCAAAAAAGTGGTAGAATAAAATCTCGAAAATAAATTTTTTAGGGTATCTCCCATACAAGTAAAGTGCAGGAGTAATTTTTTTCTCTATTTACCCATCGTGTGGGGTATCGTTAAATAGGTCTTTCAAAAAGATTTTGTGAGGTTGAGAACGGCTGAATCACCCCTTTAATAGTCCGGAACGATCAAAATTTCGCCATGTATATACTGAAGTTGAAAGGAAAACTATCAGAGCAGAGTAATAAGTACAAACTAAAAAGTAATAGGCAACCAACTTATAAACTGTAAAATTTCATACAATTTTCATTGTTAGATGTTTTTGGTCGTTAAACTGTAAGGTGCGAGTGTGAATAGTGTGAACTCAAAGTTGTCATTCGCAACTACGGAACCCTACACTGCGCGTGGCCCGACACGCACTTGGCCGGTTTTCTACCGTACTACGGGAAAACATACCTACATTATGGTTATGATTTTGGCCGCTATGTATACATACATGGTTACTTGAAAATTTAAAACACTAGTAACTTTGCAGTAGTAGATAGCTAAGATCATAAAAAATATGCAACGTTAGTTCTACGCATTCTGATATCACTATCATTACTTCTTATTATAAAAGAAAGTTCTCCGCCGCGTCTGTCTGTCTGTTCGCGATAAACTCAAAAACAACTGCACGGATTTACGTCTGGTTTTCACCAAAAGATAGAGTGATTCACGTGGAAGGTATAAAACATGCCCGGGCGCAGCCGGGGAGGGCTGCTCGTAATAATAAAAAAAAAAACAAACATTAATTTTTAAGATTTTTATTGTCAGTGTAAAAAAAAAATTTGACAAAATGATACAATGTTAGTTGAATCCTCGACGTCCCCTCGAAAGGGTGACTAAGCCTGTCATAATGAACAACTTTTTCTATCAACCCAATACCGGGAAATCAAAAAATAAATCGTCATTTTTATACTAAAAGTCCGGCTTGCTCAGCAATTTGAATATAAATTAAAAAATTATTTCCACCATTGATCCCAATTGAAAAGTTGTTCATATTGATAAGCTGAGTCACCCCTTTTATGGAATGCAAGGGTAAATTCACACGATATATACTAGCTATAAGTATCAAATTATAATTTAAATATGGTAAAACTAACTTAAATATAGAAATTATGATATAGATTTTTTAGTTTAAAAATGAACACATCCTCTCGTAAAGTACGTAAGTAAGTCAAAATACTATAATATTATTATAAAAAAAGTTACTCAATCTGGGATAGTTAATTCCCTATAATGTTATCTGTATACAAATACATATGTATAGTATCTGTTGTGGGAACACTTTGATACAAATTAGCTCTGTCATATTTTCTTTTTTTATCGATTTGCTAATGCAATGCAAATCAATACGTTATAAATTATTGCATATTAGGTACGACTATAAAAGCTATAGCTTAAAACATTTATTTAACTTTACCAGAGTATTCTATTGACATCCATCATTCGTAAATCTGAAAAGTAACATTTTAATTCCGGTAAAATTATAATGTATATGATATTATTTGCACACGTAGTAGGTAAAAAAAGTGTTATAATATGTATAAATCTTTCAGTTGTTAATGTGCCATTTGAAAATGTCTTATATATCTTTCAAAAATAATTTTCCTTCCTACAGGTAAGCACAAACATTACCCCGCATTTAATACCTAAAGCCGTATCGATGACAGCAAAACAAAGTTGGCAATAGCGAGACAGACCGTTTAATCAGTCTGCACAGACATGAGGTACAGTCAACAACGAAAGTCACTATACGACTTATGTACCATTGTTTTACATTTTAGACCTTACTCCATTGGGTTAAGACCCGAGTTGATCATCTACTTTTGATATTGACTGTACTTCCCACTAAATGACCATCCCTCCTCTGTACCGCATCCACAAACAGTGAGTTGGTGAGTGTAGCAAACAACATAGAGCATGGTAGCGGGTAGAGGCGGCTGAATTTAATATTGGTGATATAAAGATTAGTTTATACTTTTAAAAAGTTAATTCAAAACAATAAAAAATATTTAATGTTGAAAAAACATAAACTCCACACAATCTCGCTCGCAACATTTGATATATTAATTTTATGAAATAAAGTTGTTAAAAGAAGGATGTTGTGAGACGATATAGATGGCTTTTTAGGCGAATGGCAGAAAGTAGCCTTAGATCGTGACGAGTGAAAACAGAAAGGGGACGCCTTTGCCCAGCAGTAGGAAACAAAATGGGCTAATAAAAGTTGTTGAAGAAATTGTAGGGTTCCATAATGTATAGTGAGCCGATACTTAGGTAAATTTAATCGTATCTTCCCTAACGTTTGATACTTTGTTTAACAAACATAATTAAAAATATTTACATGTAGAAATCATGTACATATTATGTAGACACTAGCAGGCAACAGGAACTGCCAACAGAAAACAACAAGTCACTGTGTGCCGATACCTAAGTAGGGAACATATTCTGTCGTAGGCACATTCAGGTCGCAGGAATATTACGATCATAGCACAGCACATTTTGTCAATTATGTGAATTAATCAGTTCAGTTCAGTTCTGTGCCCGCCCAGCCAGCGATTAAGCTGCAAGAGCGTAGGAAGGAGGTCCACCACGGAGTATGCTAAACTGCGCCTACGAATTCGAGCTTGTGCGGTTCCTTCTAGCGCATTTACCACCCTCTGCCTTGGATCACGAATCCTTACTCGAGAAACCAGTTGGGCACGTAGATAGGATTGGGAGTCAGGATGGGGAGAGAAAGGAAGTTAGAACCGACCGAATACCAGCATCAAATCAGTATGGGGAGGATAGCTACTATACTTGGTGTGTAATATATAAAAGAGAGGAGAGATTGACTGCGTTTGTGATATTATTTTTCCTCAGCTTCTTTCTTTTTTAACGGCGATGTTGTTCTAGAAGCTCGTTTGTCAATTATGTGAATTAATCCAAGTATAATTAGACTTTTACTCATTGATGTTCCTCAGCGATATGTGTTGAATCAGTAAAACGTTACGGGTATCTTCTCGCTTGATGGTTTAGCTAATAAACTTAATTTAAAGTATTTACATTTAGAAATCATGTTTTAAGTTGACACTGGCAGGCAACAAGTACTGTGAATAGAAAAATTCAATCTTTAGATAAATGAAAATTACAATGTGTCCGCTCTAACACAGCGATGAAGTCTTAGTCCCGCCTCCCGTGTTGTTCCCGCGCCCTCGCCCGCCGGGGCCAGCGGAAGTACTCCACCGACCGGATTCATTTCTGGTTTTCGCTACTCTTTTGTCTTAAACTGTTTTTGCAACTTGTCTTCTCCCTCTTCGAGAAAATGTTTACCTACTTATTTCTCCAATTCAATCCCCGTCCCTAAGCCAAGTTCGCCGACAGCGGCGAAATTAAAAAGGTAGACTGTCATATTGCCGCAGCTCGAAGTCTGCATTAGTATTGCTGTCTCAAACAGTCACGGTATGAGATTTTCGTATTTCAGTTTGCAATTTTGAATAAATGTCAGTGCCATTTATTTTTTTAAATGTACTTAGGTAGTTAGTGGTGGAGCAATGGTAACAACACAGAGCTTTTTAAGCGTAGGAATTAAAAATGTTGACTATCTGAACACACGACTGGAGTTTGATTACTCACTCGGCGCAATATGTTAGGTACCTCTTAAGTTGCAGTATTAATAATAATACCAACGTACTTTACACTAATGTAGCTTAATTTCAAAACCACCTTTGCAACGGGTGAAGAAAACCTAAAACCGTATATCCCAGCATAAGGTAATACTTGTCTATCTATGTCAGACCTTTAGGCAAAGATTCTGACACCAGTGATTTTGCATAAAAAATAGCTGTTTTTATTTGTAAGTAGGTCATACGCATTTTCGTATTTAGGTTTAGCCTAATTGACATTTTTTCAACAGTCTACCTTTGCAGTTCAGATACAGTCCGAATCAAAATTTATGGCTGTTCGGATATTAGCTGCAAGCTAATATCCGAACTGCGCCCCGGGCTGCGCCCCGCCTTCCCGCGCGCGCCCCGCTGTACCTAATATTGTGTACTGCGCAAAGATTCGCGCGGAACATCGCGCATAAAGTTTGATTCGGACTGTAAATTAAACTCAACACTTATTATACCTATATGTATAATTGTATATTGTGCGTGTGTCACAGTTGCCTTTGCGCGAGCTGAACAGTGCGGTTTCCAATGGGGATAGCAACTTTCAAGAGGAGCGTTGTTTACGATTGTTCTGAAACAGTCAAATGTATGGGCTTTTAATTTATATTTTTCGTCTTAAACCGACCAAATCTCGTAAAATAAGGTATATTGAAATGTTTATCCTACCTAGTTTTGACATACCGACATATCAATAGTGTAAAAAATAAAACAAAAATATTTTTATAGGTAATGCTAGCAATAACTTTAAATCCATTGTGAAGATAATAAATATGAGTATGATATATTTTATCTACTAGAATCAAACGCTAAAAATAATAAAAATATTTTTGTTCGGAACAAACGTACGCAATGACATCTACAATTAGCTTTTCCACCCCTGCAACAACTGCGGATCAATCAGTTAACTGCGATCGCCACTGTTACACTTTTGTGAACTATGTTGCAAATATGGCTGCATCTTGATACTATAGTAATCATTAATATACTAATCAGTTTTTTAATTACCACTGATATCGAAAAAAAAACGAATGAATAAGAGCGTTTGTTTATTTATTCTTAAATCAAAGGCTAAGATCAGCGAAACTAGAGTCACTCGCCATTTTATTATCTTACTATTACATCAGACTTATTTATAAAAAATAATGCTGTACTTCGTAGCAAATTTCATTATTTTGCATGAGATAAATAATAAAAAGACTGAAAATGAGATAATATTGATGAAAATTAATACCAAAAATACGACTAGTAGTTACTAGCGAAGTACAGAAGCAGAGTTTTTAAATTAGATTTGATACAGAAGTAAAATGAATAAAATGATGGCAAATCTAACCGTCTTATCTCTTAGAGCATTAAAAACCAACTGTTGGTTTAATGCTTTAAGTCTTAACTGAACTATGCTGTGAATAATGACAATTTAGATTACTAAAATCTTGTCTCGCGTCTTCGTATTTCTACGCAACTGACACTCGAAACTTTTATTTAGGTAGTTCAAAATATTGTGCCAGAAATAAAAATAAAAATAAAACATCAGCATTCAAAAATTATCACCTTAAAAATTATCTGATCCCTATGATGGTTTCTACCTATAAGTACACAAAGAAAATATACTTACATCATTATTATTTACTGGTATCGTAGTAGGATGTATAGTTTAATTATGAACCTCTGAGCTAGCTATTAGTTTTTAAAATAAATTAATAAATCAAAATAAAATAAGAAATAAAATCAGGAGGGGTTCTCATTCAACAGAGGTGATTGTTTTACTGTTTTTGCTCGATAAAAGTTACATAAAGAATGGTACCCTTCGAGTGCGAATTCGACTCACGCTAGGCCGATTTTTTTTAATTTGAGATTTCAATACAGTGCATTTTATGAAATATGAACAGTGATCTGCTGCATGGGATAGTGGACAGGATCGAGATAAGTAGCGGAAACAAAGTAAAACATGTGCTGAGCATTTAATGGACGAAGACCTGCATGGTGATGATTTTGTTGGCAACTTATTGTATAAAATTACAAATGAAATCAACATTTAATTCAAAGTGTAGGTATTCCAATGAGTCACCGTCAAATTATTGAAAATTTTCAGCACGCTCATGTGTGAATGGATGTGTACACATAAGTCGGCACCTCAGCGTCACAGCCAGATCAAACCATCTTCAATAAGCGGCGTTTTAAAAGGCGTGCGTAAGAAAATAAAATGAAAGCCAGTGTTATTTGCTTTACTCAAATGAGTTTCTTAGGTCGCGCCTCATGCATACACTTCGTGGAAGATCTTTATTAGCCGCGCCTAACCGCTCAAAGACACATCGCATTTAAATATCACACTAAAAGCGTCAATCTACATACGTCCTACCGAGCAAATCCTAAAAGTGATTTATACTGAGACCCTATTCGATTGAAGTAGATTACAAATAATGAATAAAATTGCATACGAAATGAGTAGATGGAGAGTCCGTGGGTGTAGGTTGTTTGCGCGGGGCGCGGGCGGGGGTGCAGGCGGGATTATTGCCGGTAAATACTTAGCTAGTATAGATAGAGGCCGATATGCCCCGTGTGAATACGCCGAACTTGAGTCGCTTTTGATCTAAATTGCGGGATTGCAGCGCCCGCCTCGCCAGTCTCACGGATGTCATTATCGACGGTGCTATTTTGTGATTTCCATGTAGGTTCATTATTAAAGAGACGCATTGTATCATTTTCATAATAGCATTAAAGTCTTTTAATTTTTCCAGGCTTTTGATCATTTGAAGACTGTAGATCCAACATCATCATTAATTCATGGACTGTATATCAGAATTTATACTCAGAGGGAGTTTATACTACGATTTGATGGTCATTATAGGTACCAGATCACGAAGAATGAGTTGAAGTTATTCATTAATACAGGTATGTAAAATGAAGAAAGTATTGGAAAATCGGTTCACTATATCCCTGTCAAAACTATAACCTTTCCTTTTACCATAAACTACGAGTCTCACAAAATAAACAATATACTGCCAAGAATATAATAAAAAGAATAATCATAGTGCTCACTTGTTAGATTTGATTGAAAATTACACAACTTTTTTTTCAGGTTCCATTGGAAAAATATTCTTTCCAAAAACTGAAGTTCACTTTGACAAAATCGGTTTTCTCGAGAACAGAACTGAAAGGTTACGTAGCTTTTTCCATCCATTTTCAGGTGATCACACTGGTGATTTCATTACTGTGTTTTCCTATCTTTATTATTTTCTTTTGCATCTCACCAGCGTTGTAGAGGTCGGCTAAGTTCCTGATGATATTCATTAAAACGAAGAATCGCATTATTTTATTAATATTGTTTTGAATTTGGCTTCAAATAAACGTCGTTATGCCTTTAAAACCCTCGTCAGTAACTTACGCGAGGGTCTTGCCGCAAAAACCAACATCAAATAGGTATATTATTTAATTTGTTTCTTCAAGCTAGACATAAGGGCAAACGAACACTTCGTTTGAATGCACTAAATCAGGCTCAAAATGACCCAAAGTCAAATTGGCAAATATACTTTAAGAAAGTCACATGTATTTTAAATTAGGTACATTGTTTGTCTCGACTAGTTAGTTCATAACTGTTGCAGTCCTCTACAAGACCTTTATCTCATTGAGGACTTTGTGTGAAAGTTACCTCAAAATTAATTAAATATTAAGAACGTCTCAAATACTTATACGGAGTTTGTTAATCTTACTCATGTGCGGTCATCTTCATGTCGTGTAGGTGGCGGTCAGTCGACCATGCATACCCTGGTGTCACAATTCTTCGAAACCGCCTCTCGGCCTCTGACGTGGATCCTTTGACGACTCCCAGATGGCAGCCGGGACCAACGGCTTGACGTGCCTTTCGTAGCACGGAATCATCTTTCTTATAAGACAATCAAGTGCGTTAATGTTTGCTAAGAACAGGCTAAATATCTTTCGCTATATCAAAGAGTAAATAAACAGCAGTAATGTAGCTTTATGGAATTTGACAATTTCGCTAGCTGTTTAAGGAGATACATGAATTTTACAGGATCCAAAGCTGCTCCCATTCGAATTAAATCATATGAAAGATAACCGAGACTTCATTTAAAATTATGTGCTGCGAAGCCCTAGATACTTAACCCTTCAAACTATGTCAACAGTCGAAAGTGTAAGCGTGAATCTTCACTTAGCGTTTTCCCCAGAAGTGACCGTTTTTGACAAAAACGCTGAAAAAAGCTTCATGCTATCAATTTAAATTGTAAAAGGTTAAATGTTTTGAACAGTCATCTACGGTTTGGCAGTTTTTCTTTTTTTTTCAAATGACATATTTCAAATGGGGGTAGCACTGGTCCCCGTGAAATTTATGCTTCACCTTACGAGTCTCACGTAAAGGCGCAATCCCATACAAACGTAATTTCGTTTTAGTTTTATAACAGTTAATCCAATCTCAACCAAATTTCGTACATACGACCGGATAAGGCATATTGACGTTTATAATCAGATTTCAATTTTAAAAACAATACCTATACAAAATTACAGCGAGTTGAAGTTTTGTATCGAAAACTTGTACTCGCTGTAATTTTGTATAGGTATTGTTTTTAAAATTGAAATCTGATTATAAACATTAATATGCCTTATCCGGTCGTATGTACGAAATTTGGTTGAGATTGGCTTAACTGTTGTAAAACCAAAACGAAACTACGTTTGTATGGGATTGCGGCTTTACGTGGGACTCTTAAAAACGCGTTCTGAGGCCATCTGGTGATTTTGTGTAACGTCTAAATCACAGATTTTTGTGGTCTAAATAATGCAATACAACTGCGATATATGCATCGTAAGGCACATCATAAACACTTGCCGCCGATTAAATTCTGTAGGCACTATAAAAATCTGACCCCATCATATACCTTTAACATACAAATAAAAACAACAAGGTTTATAGATTTACCATTATTATTAAACATAGTCATGAAGCCATGCAGTATTTCTTATCGATTCAATCGTTCTGAATCGACCATTGGTAGAACTTAAATAAGATTAGCCTTAACCTGTTTTTGCTTTGTATAAAAACAAACATTTGTTTTTACCTCGTTAAAAGGTATGTAATAACCTTACACGGTATTTTCTTATCAGGTCACGCTCTTATTTATAACAATACTACTGCAACAAAAGGTATTCAACAGAAGGAATAGAGTATTAGGTATTAGCTATTTCGATCAGTTATTTTTTATGAACAATCTGGTAACTCGCTGGACAACTCTACACCCCTTTTCTCTCTGCTTTCAGACAGATTCTATACTTTTTATCTCTATAACGGAGCTCTAAACTTACAACGTTGTTATATTAAAGCTACTTTTCGATTATTTGAAATGTAATAGATATATTTTTCATACATCATTATCTCAGCCACAAGAAATCCACTGCACGACATGGGCCTCCCAAGGTTTTCCATCATGGGGATTTTGCCATACTCACCACGGTTGGTAGACGGTTTGGTGTAGGCTTATCTTGAACCCGGCACTGCTGCCCATCGACACTGTTTTTTGAGCGAAGGAATGGTAGAAGTTTGTTGAACTGGGGCGACGGGATAAAAGTTTTTGGGATGCTATTTGCTCGGATAGATCGGGGATGAGAGAAGAATAGCTCGCGAGGCCGGGCGCGCGTACCCGATGCCATACGTACCTACGTGCAGGTAGTTGAGTATGTATGACACCACTGGTATTTTTAGGGTTCCACACCCTAAGAGTAAAAACGGGACCCTATCAACGAGACTTCGATGTCCATCGGTCTGTCACCAGGCTGTATCTGATAAACCGTGATAGCTAGACAATTGACATTTTCATACATGATTTTTTGTGTTGCCGCTATAACAAAAAATTCTAGAAACAAAATAAGTAGTATAAATATTTAAGGGGGGCTCCCATACAACAAACGTTAATTTATTGCCGTGTTTTGCTTGATATTAATAACCACAACGGAAAGACTTAAAATATTCACAGAATATTTAATTACAATGAGTACTTATATCCATTTAAAATAAATATTAAGGGGCATGATTTTTTTTTCTATTTTTATAGTCTATGTTATATAGATAATGGTTAAGAACATCAGATTTTCTGTTTCAATACACTACACACAATAGATGGTAGAGCTAAAACTTAAATAATGTTGGACCATCGACATCGACATTTAAAATAATGTCAAATTATTGCAAAGTGATAACTTGATGCGGGCCAGACTTCGGATTGACTAAAAATTTTAGTCTCTACATCCGCTCTATAACTTTATAGTCAGATTTCTTCGACTGCAACGTATGAAAATATACTAGAACTCTATATCAATATCTTAAATTATAACAATACAGATTTTCTGTTTCAATACACTTATAAACACAATAGATGGTAGAGCTCAAACGTTAATAATGTTTGACCATCGACATCGACATTTAATAATGTCAAATTATTGCAAAGTCACATAACTTGATGCGGGCCAGACTTCGGATTGACTAAAAATTTTATTCTCTACATTCGCTCTATAATTTTATAGTCAGTTATTTTTATAGTCAGATTTATTTGACTGCAACGTATGAAAATATACGAGAACTCCATATCAATATCTTAAATTATAACAATACAGCAGTAAATGGCGTTTACAGATCATTTGGTATGAAACTCGCAAAATTTTGGTTTATTCGTTCTGATACAACTTGGCACGCCCCTATTGTTTCTACATTGACGAAAAAGCAGTGAATTCATGACAATATTAATTTGAAAAAATTTTTTTTGTCATCTGTAACAAAAAGAGTAAGTAATAAGTTTTTTTTTTATGCCTTTTGGCAAGAAATATTTAGGACATATTAGTTTGTCCCAGGTCATAATAGGGCTTAGGACTTCAAAGACGGCGCAGAAAGGAAATTTGGTATTTATAAGAAAAACGGCCGGTAAGAGTTTGTTTACTTTTAGTTTCGTAATTTTAGCAATTTTCCATATCTGCGTTTCAAATAAAAAAGATACCTATACCCATAAATATTTTTGTTGTACTTTGTATGTAGGTTCGACTCATAAAACTAAATAAACATCTCGAATCATTTTTAACAATTTTCTAGTTAAGCGGAACATTGATCGAACTTTGATTAAATTTTAAAAATATTAGTTACTTTAACTATTTTACTTTCATTAAGTCAGTAATTACACGAAAAAAAAATATTCTACTACTACGCTACGGTACTAAGCGCAATTTTAAAATAACGTAATTTTTCCTTTACGCGTTAGACAAAGTCATTAGGATAAAGCAATTTATTCTCATAAAGGAATCAACAAAAATCACTTAAAATGAGAACTTAGAAATTTACCTTTTAATTTTTAAATCCTATGGAAGGTAAGACAACTACATCAAAGCCGACCGAACCAATGAGAATGCATCAAAATTATCGAAGCGTAAAATTTCAAACAATAGTCTAGCCCGATGGAGCGTGGCGGATAACGCGACCGCGGGGAGTGGCACCTTTGCTAAGCCTACTTGTTGGAAACGTCGGCAATTCCAACTTGACAGCATTGCTTTGATCTAACATGAAAAATTCAACGTAGATTCTGCGGGCGAAATAAGTCTCCTAAAATAGTCTCGAAATTGTATTACGAGTATTTGCCAGAAAAGATATTCACATTTTGTGCTCGTACGTTGAAAATGGAGTTAACTCTCCAATTTTCTAGGCATGTAAGTATATATAAAATCGCAGGTAGAGTCTCGTCAATATTAGATATTGGGATATTTTTTATAATTCTTTTCTTTGCAATGCTATTTATACTTAATTACATAAGAGTATTTTTTATGCTTTTATTAATTAAAACTAAATGAGGTGTTTTAATTGACAAAATAAATAGGTAATGATAAGACATAGTTCAAAAGAACAAATTTTAATTGCAATGTGAAGTTAATACTTTAGCTAAAAAAATTATATACTCCTCATAAATTATAAAATAAGATATGTGAAGCAATTCTACGCCGGCAGGATTCGAACGTTCTTTAGACTTTGTACGACCGATATAGGTACCTACCTTACCAATAGGCATGATGGAAAAATTTAACGTGTAGGATTTTAAAGTGCAGAGGCCTAATTGATTAATCGTATAAAGACTAATAAATTAAATGAAATGAGAAAAAAACAGGAATGCTTTAAATTACATTACATTTAAAAGTTTAAGATTCTAACGGTGCTGGATAAAAAACTAAGTTATTTATTTTAGCTAAACTTAATCTAAACCTATACTTGAATTATAAAGAGACAATATTTGATAGTTTGTTTGAATTGAATAGGATCCGAAACTACTGGAGCGATTCCCAAAAATTTTTCACCAATAGAAAACTATTTTTTATGTGGGTGATATAGGTGTAATTTACGCGGACGAAGTCGCGGTGTAATTGCTAGTACAAAACATAAATTGTAGGGCTGCATAATAAATAATTGATAAATTATAAAATCTGATTCTATAAAAAATATTTATTTCTAAAGACTCTCAATATAACTTTACAATATGAGGATACCTAGTTAAAGCACTCCCTCAACCTATAGATAATATGTAAAATAATGTAAATTGTTGCCTTGATCACTGCTCAAACTGGAGGAGATTACATCTTGAACAATCTTTAATTTGTTTAATCAACAATCTGACGACGCTTAAAACCGAAGAGATGCCTAACAAAAAAACCACAGAGATGTTGATCTTTCGCATTTTCTTTAAATGTAGAGTCACGTAAAGATTGAGATCACCAAGTGATTTTATGAATTAAATTGCATTATAACATTTATTTTAACGATTTTACACATTTTGTACGTGTTAGTAAAGTATTTATTAATAATTAAGTAATTAGTTAAACAACAACAAAATATAAGAATAATAATATTGATTTCGACGTTATTTAGTTTTTGGTTACATAAAAATACCATTTCCATTCATTTGTATACCAGACAATTATTTAAAAATAGCCATTGTACCTAATACGAATTATTTTAGTAAATCTAATTATCTAGAAAGTTAACAGTAAAGAAATTTAAAACAATTTGAAGTTGTTAAAAGGATGTGACTAAGATTACTAAACATCGTATTACAAACAAGGCACTTAAAAAGTGATTTAAGCGAAGGTGAGCTAGTAATGAGATAAGTGATTAAGGTCAGAGTATTGTAATGGCCGGCGGTATCGCTAATCGCGTGAGCCAACGTGCGGCCACGACAAAAGCGATGCGGCGATTGAGAACAGCAGAGCACACCGCCGCGCGCCGCTAGACCCAATTGGTCGGTCGCTAGCGGCCCGCCCAGGGGAGGGGGCAACGCACACACTCTCGCACTCACCTAAGATAATTTATTTTATGTTATACCGTTTGAATATTTTATATCTGTGTGAGTTTTTTCGGTCGGTATGCGTTCAGTGTGAAATATTCGCGCGATAAGAAAGAAGAGGGGAACAGATCGATCGGGACGTTGCGCTTTTTATTTCGATACTTGCCGGTTATTGTCATAGCTTAATTGTAGGTGCGTTATCTTCAGCTGCTTTGTTAGCCAAAGCATCGCGTGTTACTGCCTACTTTCGCCAACCAAACCACAGTCAAATTCTTGGTTAACTCTTATACTTAATAAGCAAAATAGTCATGTTTATTCTGGAATATTCAAAAGCAAATTCATTGTGTTTAGTATAATTTCATTTGTCGTTGTCTTACTTATTTTAAATTAGAATCGTATTAACAAACAGCTATACCTACATTTGCATATCTAATTGATTTCATTCATAAAACATACTCGTGTGAATGAATCATGCATGTTGCTGTGTTTCTTACATGTATCGGTGTTGAGATATGGTTGTGACTTTTGCATAAACGTTTGGTAGGTAGAATTTGAATTTATTTTGAGATAGTGTATAAAGTACAATTTCGCAATGAAAAAGCAAATAAGTACGTTAGTACCTTGTAGTTACTTTAAATAAGATAGTAATAAATTAATACGTTTGAGTTTTGATATTAATTATGACTATTTCTAAGATCTTCTAGAAAATACAGATATATTTTAGGAGAAATACGCTCAACGCAACTTCAGAAGTCTCTCTGTACATATCTCTATAACCGCTCATATAGATTTGTACACCTACTCAATACAGACACAGTTGAGAGGAACACATTCAAAGAGCGTTTAATACTGTCACCGCTTACATGTTTCCACCGCTAAAGCGACCTCAGTAATATAACCTATCGAGTACACAACAGGCCACAACCGTTGCCTTCACAGGCAAACTTCTACAGACAACTACATATCCACGTTCTCCGTTGTAGGAAAATAAAAATTACAAATGTCGTGGTTACCTTTAATCAAATGCAAAGCTATCATTAAGTCGACGCTTCAGCAAACTCGCTCGTCGTGCGCAGCGTCACTGTTAATTATCACAATATATATGTATAAAATAAAATAAAAGAGACCGCTTCGTACCAATACTAACATAAAAAATACGAGAAAAGAAAGAGAAGCTTTAAAAAAGAAAGGAGTGCATCTACCCCCACCTCCGATTGCCCCCACCGCGTCGGGCCGCCCCTGCGGCGGCGCCACCCACCGTACCGCAAAAATCGAGAGCGTCGACGACGGCGCGGGGTCAAACGGCGACGCGAGCGTGAAAAGAAGGAGCGGTGTGCGAGAACCACGCACACAAGTACGGGTGTGCGTGCGCGGAAGGGAGACGGCCGCGGGCGAGTGAGACAGCGGCGCCAATTACTATCACCTGGCGGGCTGCTACCGCATTACCCACTGCCGCCGCGCGCGCGACCACGCGCCCGCTGCAACTCGCGGCTCGCTCCTCTTGTGACGGTTAATACCCGAGTCTGCACTTCAATCGATATCCGCCGCGGCTACCGTCGCGAGTGCACCCCAGCTACCCTGGTACGACCTGCGGCGATGCTGAGCGCTGTCACCACGCGAGGGACTAGTGACTAGTAGACAACATGCAACTGTGAAGTGTGTGTGGACTGTGACAAGGACCTAACGACGTGCTTATTTACAAGTTTACTTCAAGTTTCACTGTGAAAAA
This sequence comes from Rhodophaea formosa, assembly GCA_963082605.1. Taxonomy (NCBI): domain Eukaryota; kingdom Metazoa; phylum Arthropoda; class Insecta; order Lepidoptera; family Pyralidae; genus Rhodophaea; species Rhodophaea formosa. The sequence goes on along the minus strand of OY720203.1, from coordinate 11,827,988 downwards.
TGACGTCACAATTCGCCTTCAGAGGATCTCCGCCAAATCAGGTAAATACTTAGTTTCCAAACTCACTTGGAGTGGTCTCAAGTCATAATTCACAACTCTACAATTTTGTTAGGAAAGTTGCACCGCGATAGTGTTAAACTGTCTTATGATTTCTATTTACACTAAATAAATTACACTCACGTGGTTACATTTTTATGGAAAATAAACTTTTATTTAGATTCGTCTACTAACTGCAATCAAAGCATTCTCCCTGCATTACACAAACTTTTAAAAGAGTTACAACGTAATTAAATATCCAGTATTTTGTCATATTCTTAACATTTATATATAATCAACATTAAAAATAATATAACATAAACTAAATTAAAATAAGTAAATAACTATGATAGTGGTGTCGGTCCACCACCACTCTACGGATGTAGAGTTGTAGCGGTTTAATTGTTTACGTCAGGATATATCATCTTTAATTGCTCATACCGACGCCAATTATCTTATTCCGATCAATTCATAATATTATGTTATAAATAAGTTAAGCCTAATTTTAAAACAGGATATAGAAAATAAAACCAATTAATGAAAATCATGAAATAAACGAATATTTCATTACAGACCGTTCTATTGATGAATTACTTAATGTAACATTTGTATAATAAATATATCTAACTTAATTGATATGTTTCACCTTTATTGTTAATACTCACGTAGCTAATTAAAACAAAAAAATATTTTGCAATTTTCTTTTTTATTACAACGAGACAAATATGAGTTTTGTTTGTAAATGTATATAATGTTATCTGGTTGTTCGGTATTTTCGTGTGAGATTTGAAAGCGACTCTCGTGCCGACAAGAGATGTGAACGCTGTAACAAAGGCTCAAGCTCATTATCACATCATGACAACTTTACTGACAATCGTCAAACTAATTCGTATGATAAATGGAAACAGGCTGCGTTGTGTGAATTTGTTGTTGAAACAATAAAATTTGCTTCTTTACTTGGAATTTAAGTGAAATTGTTAATTTTACTCATGTAATTTATATTAATAATGTATGTTAGATTCATTTTATGTAAGAATAGAAAATAATGTATGTTATTGTTATAAACACTCATCTGTAACATACCTAAGAAATGACACGGGGGTCAGATGTTTATAATATTAGCCATTTTTTCCTAAAGGAAAAGAAAAGGTACAACAATTTATACAATTTTAATAATGCTTGTCTGTTGTTTTGTTATATTTCTTATAATAAAAAAGACCTAAGAATAAAAAGAATAATAACCTTCCTACGAATGCCCCACCATCCAATCAGTTATACAGAATGTAACATAACTCAGCTCATCAATATGAACAACTTTTTCCTATGAGATCAAAGCTGGGAACTTAAACAAAAATTCGACACTTTCATACAAAATGTTTTGCCGCCCGGGCGAGACCGGGCATCCCAGCATTGATTCCATAGGAAAAATTGTTCATATTGATGGGTTGAGTAACCCCTTTAAGGGTTTGTCGAGGGTCATGTTACACTTTGTATATATAAAAGAAAACTTCAAATTATTGAGATATAGCAATCATAGATATAAGCAATAATTGAGGCATATCTGAGCTGATAATGGCCTAAATTCCTATGGAACACTAACCAAACCAATGATCGCTTGGTTATTGTTGTATAAAGTCTTACAAAGATGCAGTAACGTAGACACTATAACCTCTTACATGAGTATTTCATGTGTAATCATATAAATTCATCCAACGCATAGCTATCTTATCAACGATAACAGAATTTACGTCAAACGTCTGCGACAACGTCAAACGTTCTTAAATAAAAGAAAAATCTATACATATACGTTTAAACTCGTAAGTAGATAAATTCATAATATTAATCATACCGATATTTTAAACTTTTGTTAGGTTCTATTATTGATTTAGTCTCTATTGGAGTAAAACGAATTATTTGAGATAACGTTAAGTAGTCGGATGATGGTAGAAAAAAGCATACTTACTTTACATTAGATTACGCACAATAGAGATTAGTACTAGTACTTTAAAATGAAAAAATTCGTTGACGTTACAAAAAAAATATTATGTAATCAGATTAATATATTTCTTTTTTAAATGCTTTTAATAATATTTTTTTTTTATTATAATTTGAACGTTTATGTGTTTTACACGTAAATTCACTAGTTTAAAATTGATGAAGCTAATGTACAGCCAGGATATTATAGTTTAATTTTAGGTTAAATAATGTTTTTCATTGAAAATTAAATTACGTAAGAAGTTTTGATTGATAGATTATCTTAAAACTGTTGTTCCCGTTTGTCATCATTAAGTTTCAGTCGTTAAGCTATGACAGATGCCTTCAGATAGCTTGTCACCAGTGTTGACCAGAAGCGATAACTAACAAATAATTGATAGTGACTTCGTTCTATTATATAAGATGTAAATTGAGAAAGCCAACTTAGATGGACAATATCTAAGTGCGTGTGAAGATCTCGATAACAACTATCAATATTAGTTACCTGCAAATACAACACATCTCTACGTAGATCTTAAAAGCTTTAATTAAAAGAAAAACAATAAAATTCACAAAGATCACTATCAATATCAACAGGATAATTTAATTTTATCTGGATGACATCTTTGAGATACAAATATATAAAAATAATATTGTAGGATAATTATAATTGATTATACTTTAGGTAAATTACAGACTTCGACCAAACTGCCGGTTTTGATGAAATTTAAATGGAAACAACTAGAAAAGATACTCCCTTCAAGTAAGAATAATAATTTTATATCGGTTAATAAATAACGGAGTCGTAAGATAATACAGATCAAAAAACGATACCAACTGATTTTGAAACTCCTTTTTTGAATTCGATTGAAACCGCCATCTGTAGATGCACCAGTGAACTAAGCTTGTTATAATAAAACAGTCCCCGTTATAAATTGATTTTAATATTGCCAGACTCACATACATCTCTGGGCACAGAAGTAGGAATAGACGTTTAGATAGTTTTTTGAATCTCCGTTTCTGGGCCACACGAAGTTTAGTTACTATTTCGTTATATATCATCGACCTGTAACTTAATAAATTCTTCCATTTACCTGAATATCCTTACTCACGGCTGTATCGAGAAAACAATCAATCAGGCTTATTTTAAATAAGAATATTTGTATCCTATAATTAGCTTTATCTTGTAATTAATTAAATAATAATATTCAAGAACCTCTCAATTTCAAAAAAGAGTTTTGATTACTTCACATAATGTACTATTCTTGAACTATTTAATATTTGTACGTATTTATTTTCTAAACTATATTCTAATTTATGTTAGCTGGTTGTACATTAAAATGCCTTGAATCAATATCTAAGTCCTGGTTCGAACAGGTGGATCTTCAGCAACGTGATGAGCCGACAGTGCAGTGCAAGTAAGATTTCTTTTGCTCAGAGTATCTGAATAGATGTACCACTATATACAAAGGATTATATTATTATTGATAATCTCAAAAACAAGCTTTATGAAAAGGAATCTTTAAAAAAGATCCAGTTGCTTTTTTAATAGAAAAAGAAATGGATGGAAAAACTAAACGCTCTTTAACAAGGAAATATTTTCTGCCAGGCAAAATTGTGTATAAAATTTTGATTGTTTGAAATTAGATTTGTTGCCTATATATGCAGAGTGGCTACGATACACATAAAAAATATCTATGACATTTCCACTTTCCAGATACAAAAACAAACAATAAATTACTTTACATTTAAAAAAATAAAATTAATTGAAGTTGTTACATTATAGTTTTAAGACCATTTTAAAGTGTGTGTCCCTATTGTTGTCGATAAAAATCATATAACCTAACTTTCTATTACAATAAATTTAATGTTCATTAATGAATGATACTACTTATTTCTGATTTTTCTAAACGATTTCTTATAACATTCAATAAGCACTAGTGATTTTGTTAAAAAAATGGATACTTATTTTACTTTTTGAATTTATTTATAAGTCCTATAAAATTATTATGAAATATGATATTTCATAATATTTGGGATGATAGGTATACAAAACAATTTAAAAAAATTATACCGACTTACCCAAAATATACATGACCCCATGACTTTGTGACATGTGGTTTTGTGACATTCTGGCAGTCACTAAACCCGGTTTCACCAGTCACAATTTCAATATTTGACTTATTTTTCTGAAAAATTTGCTGACCATCATGCGGGCGTAATATTTTAGGTATAGCAATCATAGAGAAATCAAGCAATTGTGCGAATAAGCTCAAATTCTGTCTCAACAGTCTAGCTCTTCCACTAATACTTACTCATTTTATATCTTTTTTATGGAGAGTATTACAGATATTTAAAATGAACAGAAAAATAATGTAGTTTTTAGGCTGTTATTTAAAAATATTTCATCGTAAAAAGCATTAATAAAGCCGATTTACAACAATTTTTAGAGGTTCATGTGCCACCAGGCACAAAGGGTTTGTCCAAAACTTATTGCTCAATGTTGTCAAATGTTTAAAAAAAAATACCTATAGATTTACCACTTCAAAAATATCATCATAACTTTAGGACAGAACTGGGGATTTCGATTCTCTGCTTTTTGTTCCAGTTTATTAACTTATCTTCTACAAATTGTCTTTAACGCAATTCATCTATTTCTTTTTTTTTCCTTAGTCTTTTTGATTTACTCATACATAGGAAATTGGGTGGCCACTACGTGTAGCAACTAAGTTGGTGTTTTTTCAATTGTGACAGCTTCTATTGAGCTCTTCCTTGAGAAGTTCGAGAAGCCAATATCTGGTCACAACTTTATTAACTACAAATAAATTACTCGATTTTTCCCAAAAAAAGTTACTTTTCATAAAATCATCACAACCAAAAATAAGTACTTACTTATATAAAACTGGCTGGCACAGTATCTTACTAACTTTGATAAATTTTAATATTTCTTTATAAATTAAAATACGGTGGTCTTTTTTCATAGATCTTATAATATTATAGATAAATTTCAACTTAGTTTCCCTGCGATCATGAATACTTTCGAAACGGAAGATATAAAAATAATGTAATAACGTTAAAACATCTGTTACAATCGCGAAAACAACTGTACGCGCGAAAAAATGAATCTTTTTAATTTATTGGCCCAGCTGTAGGTTTTGATAGGTACATCCGTGACGTACCTGTTAAAAGAAAAAGCCATGTTTTATATTTTTTCTTTACTTTTCTGTAACAAAGCAAATCTTTAAAATAAATTATTAAAAATATCAAATTAATTTTTTATAAAGATTTTATTATATTGACAACAGTACAGCAAACAGACTGGGACAAATATAAAATTTTATCTACTTCAAAAATATCATCACAACTTTTGGACCGTACAAATAAAAGGTTTTGGTGTGTTATATAACTAACTTCAAAAAAAGAAGTACCTACTCAGCTCGTTCCATTTATTTTTGTTTGTGAGTTAACGTACGTACCAAACATTCATCAGACAATTAGAAAAAGAAAGTTTTCTGCAGTTTTAGATTTTATTAACTGACAAGTAAATAAGCAACATTTTTGTAAGAAAATCGAAACGATTACGTCCACACAACTCATTAGGTATACCGAAGTAGCTCACTTGTGATTAAGCATGAATTTTACGTATAGCTCACACGTCCATCAAAATTAATGGTGGAATGAAGCCTTACCTACATAAACTCTGAGAACTTACATATCAGTACCTTTTTGGGCATTTGTGAAAAGAGCAGTCTAAAGTTACCAGTAGTTTTGCAAACACTGAAATGCTTCCTGTAAGAGAAAAATAGCTGTACATTTAGAAACTTTACTTTTAAAATAAAGTTATTACCAAATTAAAATACATTTGCATGAAACGAAATAAATGTTTGAAATCAATCATGAAGTGTGCAAACACGAACTAGGTTCGCTGAAAGCACTCTGAAGTTGATTGCATAAAAATCTAACATTATCTGTGAAGTACATGTCCGCTAATAAATTAGTTTCAGCGACACCCTTCCTTTATCAGATATCGCTTTATTAAACCATGCCTGTGTTAATATTAGGATACACTTATCTCCCAATTCAGTTAGTAAGCCATAATTAAAATGGTGAAAAGTAGTTAATAAAGATAATACTGTTGAAATATATCAGCCAACGGACGTATGCGTGCTGAACGATCTACTCCTGGTATCTGCAAGATAAGACTACATTTAGGGGAGGGGAAAGTCCCTCGATAAAGGGGATTATACGCATTACTTCTTAATTTCGGAGCCTTTTCACTTTCGTTAATTCCGTCTACAACAGCACTCATTTTACCAATCTTTATTCCGTATTAAAACCGCCATAAAATTCGTTTAAATACTTAGTTAATAGGAATGCGAAGTTTTTTTAATGCCAACCGGGTCCCATTGCCTTCATGGTACGTTTTTATTTAAATAGCAATTAAGTACAAGAATGGGCTGTAAACGTTTATATTGCGTTGTATCGTACGCTTTTAGAGCCCAGCCCAGCAAGCCTCGGTGGCATCATTTTTCCTCCTCAAATAAAAATGTTTAACCACATGCTTTATTTAGCTCGAATGAGTTCTTGCAACTGAAACTTCTTTCGACTAATTATTTGGCTTCAACAATCTTTTAAACTTTGACTCCACTGTAGACGGAATTCCTTTTGTAAAATATTCGAACAAAAACTAAATTAGAAGTAACTTTCGTCAGTCTGTAGATATGATGATACCATCATTACCTCTGAATTATAATGACGAATTAAATTTACATGTGATCTCGATAAACACTATTTGTATGCTAAATCATTGTACATTCATTTGATATATTTCCGTGGCTTAAGTGAAATCGACCCTCTTCTTTTCGTATGCTTCCTACTCGCTCACTGAATTATTATGATCTTATAAAATTCATGTACGAATTTCGAGCAACCGTGAGGGTCCAAATTGAATGCGTTAGGAAGCCATTCTATATGAAACACCGCCTTGCTGAGCTGTTATACATAATATGGCGTAGGGTTGCCGACTGTGTTTTAACTAGACCGCCTCGCCCTTACAAGTTAAGAAGGTTGCGCAAAAATAGCAAACAACTCGGACAACGAAAACATCGAGTGATTTGTGATAATTACTATGTCAATTAAAATAAACTTGTTTTCACCTTTGGAATAAGTGTCTTTGACAGGAGGCACATTAATATTATCTGCCCGCTGGAGTACATACTTGTGATTCCGTGTCACAAACAAGATGGAACAAAAGGCTGCGAAGTTGTTTATATTTAGGTCATGCGATTCGCGCGGGGCGTGCGCACGAGTGTCAGCTTTCAGATTAATATTTTGTCGCACCTTATTCCCAGGGTTGCTAAGGCAATATCCTGAATATTTGTTAACCTCATTCAAATATAAATAAAGATTATAAGAGATTCTTAAGCAATCATGGTGCAGTATCAAAATAATCTAAGTAAAGGAAGAAATAAGACACTTATAGTGAAAATAGCCACGTACCGTGACTTGAACCTGTCTTAGGGTAGGCTAATAATTTTTAAGTTCCCAGCATTGGTTCCATAGGATAAGGTTGTACAAATTGGCGGACTGAAGCACCCCTTGCAGGAACCAATTCAATATTTCACTACTCTCTCTCATTCCTTTATTTCAATCATGAAAAAAATTGGACAAACAATGCTTGTATGCGTGACAGCTTTGTGTTAGCACATGCGTCATATTCATATCTACTTGTGCCCTTAAATCGGTACCAGTGTGTTTGCATCTTGGTTATACGTTGGACATATGTTTTTATACGCTTTTAAGCTAGTAAAATCTATTTAGACTTTAAGCTTTTGATATCCATGCATGTATGGTCGGTGTCATAAAAAATGGCCATTCGTAAAACTATAATATTTGAAACTTTAGGTCACGAAATGATTTGTTATGATTGTTTACATTTCGATCAAATTATGTAAAAATAGTAACAGTTACAAGAATGTCACTTAAATAATACCTAAAAAACTATTTATCCGGCTTAAAATTTCGTACACGAAAGAACGATTGCCACCGAATAATTCTCTATTACCCCAAATCTGCCAACCCTGCCCTGTGATGAAAGCATGAGGATTTCTTACAGTGAGTTTGTTAACAACCGTGTCTAAATCCTTGTTTTTAATTTAACCGATTGTATTAAAGCAAGGCAAAGAAATAGCTTGGCAGCCACAGCATTCCTCAAGTTACAAAGTACAACAACAGATTGGATAAGACTTTTTTCTTTTACTTGCATCACTACTCTCTTTTGAGCTGTTGAATCCCATTGTTAGACTTTAACCTCCAATTTTTCTACCCATTCGTTAACTCCTTCCATTTTTGTGTCTATGAAACAATGACAACAAGGCCGGCAACGGTCTTGTCACAACCCCTGCTGTTGCAGTTATCTATGGCCAGCAGCCACCTGATGGTAAGATTCCTGATGGCAAAGGAGCAAGCTGGTCAGGTGACCAGCTTGCTCCTTTGCCGTGCTATATCATAAAAATAAAAATTGAAACAATGTAATTGTTGGTTCAGTTTCAAGCATTAGGGTCTTGGAATGAAAGGAACATGCATGCACAGCCTCGAAACACGTAAACCGAAAAGCAAAACCTTCTCCATTCATTTAACTTCGTAATGAGCCATGAACAATCCTCATTTTTGCACTTTCAACTGTTCGCTGTGACCCCTTTTCTTCGGACTCGTAATTTAACGTTTTATGTGTTTTTTTCAACTTCAATAAAGCATAATAAAGAGCTGTGATCAAGTAAATGTTCCTTTGGTAACCTATTGTTCTTGATAATGAGCCAAATGTAACACAAGTAGTATACGATATGTTATGTGATATCGCTCTGAAATTCAAACCTTTGTTAAACAGGCCGTACAGCTGTCGTTTTGTGTCTACAAATATAAAAACAGTTCATGTGAATATATTTTATTTATTCATATACGTAGGTAATGTCATTGGAAAATTTTGCTAGGTCAACATAACTTATGGCGGTATGCAAAACAAAGATCTTTGCTCCAGCAATAGTGATCTTTAAGAACTAAGTAGTTAATAAAATAACATCAGCAAGGACTACAGTGTTATATGCAAATTATGCTTGTACGTAAATTAAGTACAGTTGATTTCAGAAAATAAATTCTATGATTAGATTAGCTAAATCGTGTAACACTCCCGCGTGAATTAGATTGACTTTGTTCAGTAAAAGTTTAGAGCAGAACCAGTAGAGTACCGTAACCGTAACCGACACGTTATCGGCCGCCGCCTAAAATCGCTCTCAGTTAACGTCTCAAGCCCACTCGACTCGCCCCGAGTCGCCCCTAATCAGATAGGTGAATGAAACGCTCGCTTCCCAGAAACTTTAATTAATTTCTCCGAAATGGAGATTCACGCGGTTAGTAAATTTCGAAGTCTCGTTACCAACGCCGACGAATTTCTGATAGTGATGTCCATACGAGCCCACAGCAACCGGATTCGAGCGCGTGTGTGCGTACGGTTGCAAAGACCTTTGATCGACGCTCTAGGGCCCTTTAATTATGATTCTTCTCTCTGCGCCATAAAGCATCATTCGCAATAATATTTTATAAAGCTTGCTCATTTTTTCTTTCTTAAACGGCATTGCTTTGGTGATTTACTTTGAGATTATAAGGAAATATTGCTAAGCTTATTGATGTTAAGGATGCATATAGATCATTACGCAGTTTAAGTCACAGTCATTAATCGAGTCATTAGAAACATCTAAATAGAACGACACAATCGACAATTCAATGCCAATAAAACAGAAGGTAATAAAAATTTTAATGAGATTCAATTCTTATAAGAAATTTCCGCCTTAAGCAACGCACAATATATTGTCCAGTTTACACGTGTAGGAGTGAGATAATAAATTGACTTGAAATTCAGAAAAAGGGCATAACACAGTCAACACGACTGTAAACACGGAGCCGCGTCGTTTCAGGCGTCGCAACCACGAATCTGTCATTAGCTGTCCTAATCAGAGGGAATTGCCATAGAGTGGAAGTTTATTGCATCGTGAACTTAAAATACACATGTATGACGATTACAGTGTCTCGCCTACACTGCGTCGGATGAGGTGTTCACATATCATTAGTTCACACATCGTCGCGGGAATCGAGCGAGGCGTTACTGCGCAGCGCGACACATTGCTTCAAAGAATGATAAGCTAGCAGTAACTTCAATAAATAATGAATAACCAACACTTAGGAAATCGCATCAAAAACTTCTTTCATACATAATTTGCTTCTTAGTCAATCATTAAATTTGTTGGATTGCTATTACAAGGTTTGTCTCGAGATGATTATCGACATTGAAAAAATGTTTTTTTATGTATTTTAAATAAGCATAATATACTACATTATTTTAAATATTACGTAAAACATGGACTAAATAACACATAGAAAATAATTCTAGAGTCACAATAAAATCTTTTTTATATACATTTAAGTCACAATGACCTTCACTGCTTTGTATTATTAAAAAAAAATATACGGAACAGTAAAGCAAGTAATAACAAATAATTTATTAGTACATTTGGTATACTTTAGTTATTGCAATAAAACCGTGGCAAAGTAATTACAAAAGCCCACATTTTTATTTCCTTTTACAAAGGCGTTAAGGAATAATATATATTCAACATAAAAGGTTGGCTTTATTATAATTTGCACAAAATGTTTCAACCTATATATTTGATTGCCAAGTAATTATTTCAGTCTCGGTTAATAACTACGTTAAACCTAATAATAATGAAACGAAACTTTTATGGCCATCATTATCTATGTTATAGTTGAATTCTAAATTCTTACCACGAAGCTTTAATGTATAATCAACGTAATAAAAATAATTAAGAATCGTCAAGCATTTTGTGAGTAAAATAATTTTGAATTCAGAAAAGTTCACTAATTTGTCTACTTATATAGGTAAAAGAAACGGATGTGAAAATACTAAGGTTATGATCTTATTTTACCTTAAATTATATGATTATAGAAAAGTAAATCACATATCCAGTCCTGGCGTCAAATCGTTTTTATTACTTTGATCAGTAAAATAAAATCCGTTTGCGTTTTACCGATTCGTACAGATCATTTAAGTAATGTTTAAACTACCATGCGACTCATATTCGACAAACTTTAAAATTCCAATATTTTTTTTACTGACTGATAGTATCTGCATAATTAATGGCAGGTATGTTACCTACGATACAATTTTTGTAGGCTTTTAAATTTGTTTGTTTGTATAAACATTAATGTATACGTATAAAAATAAACATAACACGGCTAGAAAAATTAAGGAATCAAAAATGTGGAGTGGCCTTGCAGTGTCGGCTGAAGTAGTTACTTTTTTTTTTATTTTATTTTATACAAAGGCACATAAAACAGATTATCATCGTATTTGTACAACAAATGACACTATTACAACTTATGAACTAGACAATAATCCTAAGCTTATGCACACAAAGACGTTAAATAATTTCTAATAACATAAACTACTTACAATTAAAACAATACATAATAAATTAAAGAGGACAGAATCAAAGGACTTTTGTCTCAAGTACAACTAACTAGCTTTACTTGAGCCAAAAGTAACGGGTATTATCATTTTATTATTAAGATGATATATCCATATGACGAGAATTATGATTTTTTGGGATTAGAGTAATATTTGAATAAATTATAAGAAAAGAAAAGGAGATACCATTTGGAATTTTGTATTACAAAATTTCAAATGATATCTCCGAAATCTCCGAAACGAAATCTTCACGTTCTCTCATTAAACAGCAGTGTTCATAAAATAGTTTAAATGATTATTTACGGTCTCACAAAACCAAATTTCAAATTATATCTCCGTTTGCTTTCAACAAATTTATTTAACCAAGGGGGTAAATGATACCTCCGTATCCTTTCAATAAATTTATTTTAAAGGGACTAGCCATGAACATTGAAAACTTTATGTAAGGCCTTAAGAGGGTATACTAGCAGTGCGTTTTCCATACAAATGTATTTCTCTATTTTCTCGCTGAAAACTGCTTCTAGAGGCACAATTTTTTTTACATACAATCTATTACTAAAATAGGTATGTCCCTATGTTTTATTTCTTTCTAAAAACCTGTTTAAAAGAAAATAAAATTGTACAAAAACAGTTTTATTGGAAAAAATAAAAAATAGGGGCATTCCTATTTTAGTAATAGATTTTATGAAAAAAGAATCGTGGCTCTAGAATCAGTTTTCATCGAGAAAATAGAGAAATACATTTGTATGGAAAAAATACTACTAGTATACGCTCTTAAGTATTTTGAATGTAATTCTGTGCTTGATATACAGATTAAACAAGATAATTTTAAATAAATAAAAAAATAATAATATGAAGCTTGCAGACCTAGCTTGCTGTATGTAGCACGTGTCACTTGAAATATCCTGTACTTTCTCTAGTGGCAGTCAGAGTTAATGAATGCCATTTGCCAAAATATCTTTGTTTAACATTGTTATGTTTACTGTATTTTAACATTAGTTATTTCCCAACATTCGTTACATTTAAGAGAGGAACTTCACATGACAGTGTGGATGATAAAGAATAAAAGACTAGCTTTTTGCGTATGGTCCTTTGTGAACATTTTTTCCGGGATGAAAATTATCTTTTGGCTATTGCTGGCCTCAAACTACCTTTATAACAAATTTTGTCCATACAGTTGTTAAAGCGGAAACAGGTTAAAGACAGACTTTCGCATTTATAATATTTTTATGTATTTATAGTATGGAAGAATGGATAGACATGAAGTATGGATAGGGACAGAGTCGAAACTTAAATTAATGAAGTAGCACCTACTGTTAATTTTGTAAGTACCAATAATTACGAGGAACAAACTATTAGTGACACTGACAAGTGGTTCTTTGAAATACCTATGATGCCATAAACTACGATTAAGTTACATATAAATTTATTTATTTATTATTATGCAGCGTGTAAACTGACCCTCGACATTTCGTTAAAGGGGCGACTCAGACCGTTAATATGAGCAACTTTGCCTATAGGCAACCATACCAATGGAGGGAAATCGTTTTTTTTTTTATATCGAATTAAATGCCAATTTTTTTTTTGATTTCCCAGTATTGATCCCATAGGAAAAGTTAATCATATTGCTGGGCTGAGTCACCCTTTAAAGGTCTAGGGTCAATTTACATGCTGTATACTTATTTGAAGGCGATAAAGTAAATATAAATATAAATATATAGGGACATATCACACAAATTGAGCTAGCCCCACAGAAGTTGTGAACTTGTGTCGCAGGATACTAACTCAACGATACTATATTTTATAATATATACTTATATAGATAAACATCCAAGACCCAGGTCAATATGAAAAAGATCTTTTTCCATCTTGACCTGACCGGGGATCGAACCCGGGACCCCCGTGTCGCAGGCTGGCGTGTTGACCGCTGCGCCACGGAGCTCGTAGTATGTAGCTCGTCGTAAGTAGATTATATATGACCTTTTCATCACATTGCCGAATGTAAGTAAAATCTAATGAAGGATTATTCTTTGGTAGTTCTTATGTTGATGTTCGTCCGGCCGTCCATCCGTCGTCTGACTGACGTCTGATACCAGGCTGTATCTTGCTTGTGGACCGAGGTAGCTAGAAATGTGTTATTTTCAAACATGATGTATTTTTATTGCCGCTATAACGAAAAAGACTAAAAAAAAGAATAAAATAAATATTTAAGGATCACATTACAAATCTCTCCCATATAACAAAGACATCGCATCACATTACAAGTATAAAATCGGTAATACCTAAATATCAATATGATTGCATTCAAGACCTACAATCCGTCTCTATAAAGAGTTATTTTGGTAATACAGTCGTCGATTAGTGAGTAACGACAGGGAAGCGGTAATAAAGGTCCGGTGGGAGCCGCGCGGGATGTTTTGAATCGCCACCGCTTTAATAGCAGCTGTATTAACCGATAATTCAAATTTCCGACCACATAGTTCTAAAACCAACATGGCACAACGCTTGATAGCCGTTTTATGAATATGTTTGATGGCCGGGGAAGATTTGTGTGGTCAGTGTCGCCAATTGGTATTGTGGCACTCAGCACATATTAGTTTTGATTCATTTATATGATAATTTCTACTATCTTTCACATCGGGGCTCGGTTGTATGTGGTTCGAAACCGTATCCATTTTCTAGATAAAACTTAGGTACTTTATGTCATTTTCAACAACCCTTACAATAGGTACGTTTAGTAAAGTCACAAGTTAAATCTTAATGGATAAACATTTGTCATTTAAAAAATTACTGGTTCGAATTATTGTAGGCAATATAAAAAAAAATCCAAAAGCCGGGAACAAAGAGTTGCTTTTGCAGCAAGTAATAAATGGATATGATTGAAAAAAAGTCATATTTATAAACACATATTAACATTTCTTTTATTTATATGTATAATAAATAATTCAATTAAGTAAACCTATATATTTTCATACAGTTAATGAAGATTTTTTTTTATATAAATGGGTATTGAGATCATACAATTTACTTACGTTTTTATTGTCACGCCTTTGATTTTAATTAAATATTAATTTGTAAGAAGATATAAAAAAAACTGACGATATCAATTAAATGTTCTGAAAAATATACTCCATATCCGATTATTTTTATATTTTCACAGAATTTGAATATAACGCAAGCCCAAAAAATAAAACTTGGCAAAAGTCCTTTTATGACGCCCAAAGTATTGTACGCGGCTGTGTATCGGTCTTTTCCGGAGCCTTATAAAATATTCCTTCCTGATCATTACAAAGAGTTACGAGACTCGAGTGGCTGTTGGCTTGTCGACGCCTCTGTGACTTGAATTCGAAGCTATGGAATTCGTGGTACTTACTGATGTATGCTCTGCCAGGTTTTACTACAGGAAACGCTTTTTGAACCAACGGAAATTTGGCTCTCATATTAAAACGCTCTGTTCCACGTTTATTCATAATAGGTTTTTCATATTAAACGAATACATTTTTAATTTCCAAAAATTACAAAAGAAAAAAAACCGGCCCAGTGCGTGTCGGGCCACGCGCAGTGTAGGGTTCCGTAGTTGCGAATGACAACTTTGAGTTCACACTATTCACACTCGCACCTTACAGTTTAGCGACCAAAAACATCTAACAATGAAAATAGTATGAAATTTTACAGTTTATAAGTTGGTTGCCTATAACTTTTTAGTTTGTACTTAGTACTCAGCTCTGATAGTTTTCCTTTAAACTTCAGTATATATACTACTGCTGTAATTTTTTTCACGTATCTATATATAACCGTTTAGCAGATAGAGGGGGGGGACACTTACCTCTAACAAAAATTCGCACTTTAAATCCAAATATTTCGGAAAAGGATCCCTAAATCGGAAAATGGTGTTCTCAACCTCACAATATTTTTAAAAGACCTATTTAACGATACCCCACACGATGGGTAAATAGAGAAAAAAAAATTACTCCCCCAATTTACTTGTATGGGAGCTAGGTACACTAAAAAAATTTTTTTTCAAGTTTTTATTCTACCAGTTTTTTGCCATGATTAATATACATACCCGTACCAAATTACAGCTTTCTAGTACTTACAGTCTCTGCGTAAAACCGCGGACGGACAGACAGACAGACAGACAGACATGGCGAAACTATAAGGGTTCCTTGTTTACTACGGAACCCTAAAAAGGTAAGTACTTGTGAAATTTCAAAGTAAAACACATATACATTTATTGGAATAAATGTCCTTCTTTCAAACTTTCAAGTATCAATTCTAGTCTTATTAGAAAGTTAGTCCGAAATATATACTTTTATAGTTTAAAAAGAAGCCTAAAAGCAATAAGGGAAACTCACAAAATTTACATGAAATACTATTAGAAATAAATGTTTCACTTCGTTTTTATAATCCGTCGTAAAACGGGAACCTGACTGAACCACCTCAAAGAGTCGGCTAACTTTTCTTATTAGATCACGGCGGCATTCATCGGCGATGACTATAATCGCTTAAAACAATGGACTTAACTTATAGGACTTGACGTATAAATCGTTCATTTTGAATACGAATGATTAATATCCATGAGTTTGTCGTTGGGACGCGACGTTTAAATTTGATAATAGTTTTGGGTGATTTTAAATTGACTGATATGTTGAGTCACTTTATTTTTTGCTAAATATCTAGGTGCCTTAGCTTATAGTGTTTGGTAATGGTTTTTGGGTTTTATCCCACTGTCTATCCGGGCAACTGGACCTTGGGTTTTAAAGAATTTCAGGTGAGGACGTAACCGACATTCTTGGTTCCCTGGGGCCAACCGTCGACCCTAAACACCAGGAACACGCTTCTGATGACAGACACATAATAGGTTTTAGCAGTGCTCATCTAATAATAAGCGTTATCAGACAATTTTTTAATATTTCGATTTATATTAAGGCAATTTAAGTACGGATCCCTATTTTTCGAATAAAGTATAGTTTGATGTTACAAAAAATTGTTTTTTTTTTTTAATCAGTTCAGTATGTTACATTAATTACTAATAAACGCAAACGCGCAAAGACACAAACCTTTTATTACTTCTTATGTTATACCGTAAATTACTGATCAACTCATTATGTACATATTAAAAATTGTATTAATACATTGGTACTTATCAAATGACATGACATTGGACATATTTCTTTAAAATCGTAAAGATTAAGTGTCAATTCCTTTGTTAAACACAATCAGCACAAATACCTACTCAATAAAATGATATCCAGTCTTCTCAGGTCACTGTCAGTCAAACTTAATCATGAATCATAAAAATATGACCACATACCTACATTTGTAAGAAATTCACATTTTAATAACGCTGTATTGTTATATGTTATAAAAAAACCGAATTTATATATTTAATATATTTTTTTATTATTTCGCTAGGTTGGTTGTTAGATGGCACCAAGGAGAAAAGAAACTGGTTTTTCTAACATATTGTCCCACGTGCACTTATCAGAGCCTCATTCTAAGACTTTTTCCATTAAAATTTCGCTACGTATCCCTAGAAGTTATCTCTTTAAAGGTGTGCAAGATCATACTTATTGATCATACGCACAAGAGTCGACTAAAACATCAACTTAATCTAAAGATCATGAATGCAATCTTTCAAAGTAATTAGATGAATGTTGGCGACTCTGTCTTATCTCGCCCATTTTTAAACCCTGCCTGGAAAGTTCAATAGCCAAGAGATTGTCATTGTAACGCTAGGCATGAATGTAACACACCTTTGACTATTCTTCTTCTTCTTAAAGTGCCTCTCCAACTAGTGAAGGTCAGCAATCAGCTTGGTACAGTCTTCTCTGTTCCTGGCTACGAAAGAGCAGTAACAGAGACCCCGCCACATATTATGATGATTAAAAAAAGTGTCTTCTAATCAAGTTTGTTTGTTTGTTTTTCGTATGTGTTAGTGGCCAACACTGGTGTCAGATTTTTCAAGCTGCCTTAAGGCATCTGACATAGCTTAACGACTGCCATCAACGATGGCAGCCGGGACCAACGGCTTAACGTGCCTTCCGGAGCACGGAGGAGCTCAAGATATTTTTATGCCACTTGCGGTCACCCATCCAAGTAGGGACTGCACCAGAGGTTGCTTAACATACGTAAGCGCTCATAGAGTTCGCACCCAAGTTACTGCTTAGCACCTTTTGCTTTTTGGGCAAAATTATCGTAGACAGAGATATTTGCATCATCCGTCTCGAAACTCGTTAGTAAGTTTTAATATTTTGAAATTTTATAGTGGTCCTACAAACACCACGTGAATGATTTTCATACATGGTGTTTTTTATTTAATCCATCAGAATCCTTCCCTTCCGGACGTGTTTATTATTTAAGTCAATAGGGAATATTGTATGTATACATTTTTTTATTAAGTCTTAATCATAGTGCCAAGTATTAAAACAAACTATATTTTTTATTTATTTATAGCATGTTCTGACGAAAACCTGACTGAAAGTAAGCAAATTAAGCCCTGAAACAAAGCACTAATGAAACTGTCCCAAGTCAGTATATTTGGAAACAATGGTTGTTGATGTTTCTGTCTAATATTAGCAGTTATTATGCCTAATGCCCCTATGAGAGCGTCGAGCATGCCTACATCAACTCTCAAATTAGATTGATGCAATCGTTACCGCTTTGTGGCTATGTTGGCATGCCATAAAGTGTACAGTGAAGGGAACAGCGCGTTCGGATTGCATGAATATTGTTTGACGTGACTTTTCACTGCGCCATATCGAAATCAGGTTGTCTGGTAAATCAATAAAACGTTTAGTAAATATTTTATGGTCAAACGACGAAACAATTTCTGAATTGAAAGTATAAAATAAAACCGGCCAAGCTTGAGTCGTAAAAAAATCTATCGATACCTTTGTTTTCTGAGTAGATGATTCAAAAATAAATTGTGAATCCAGTAAACCATTTTATGACATGAAACTTTAAGAAAAAGTATTCAATTGAGTTTCTGCAAGCACAGCGCAAGCATCAAAACAGTAACGCCGAATGAAATTTATCATTATGTATTGTCGGTATTAAGAAGAGCAATAAATATTGTAAAACATCTAATAGTTATGCTTAAATAGGTATCAGTCACAATTTAGTACATTTTAATTCATCTTATTTAAAAAATCTAGTAAAGCTTTTTAACCAAACTTGCAAATTTCTCTAAAGATTTTCTCTTGCCACACTAATCACCTTCACAATATTAGACCAAACAAAACAAGCAATTTCCAAATCCACCAACCTGGGACAACTTCATTAGTGTGATTTATCGATCGTACTTTAATCGATTATTCGAATAAAAAGAACAATCGCGAGCACATTTGTGGGTTCGATGGAGTGTATCGAACGGGTCTCCGATTCCTCTCGGAGCAGTTGCAATTTTATGAATGAGTTGCTTGAATGAAGAATAACGTTTCGCTCTGCGTTTATACGGTGACTGGGTATGTAAAATGTGTGCTTCCGTTGCTAAAACAATAAAACAATGATTTTTCGTATATTTAAGTGATGCCATATGCAGAAATAATGTGAGGAGTATTAAATAACTACAGCTTTTGGTCGATACTGAACCGCGCGCGGTTTCGTTTATAAGAATCCCATGGGATTAGTAGTCTACGCTCGTCACTCGCCCTTCGCCACCCCAAATGTAGACTATATTTATCTGCAGGAAAAAAGGAAATAAAATAAATATTATAAAAGTATAGGCTTACGTGCATCCATTTTGTTTTCGAATATTAAATATTTTTTACACCATACGATGCCTTTCGCAATGTTTAATTTTGCACTAAAAACATTAGCAAGCTAATATAGGTCACGTTATGATTCCGGTTCCAAAGTACACAAAAGAGCCAGTAAATTCATTTCACATTATACGATTAAATATTTAACACGAGCCGTTGCCCGAGAGTCCTTTTACAATCCATTGTTTTTTTTAAGGAAATTTCATCTCTTGCTGAATATCTAGATCATTATGAAAGTTTATTATCTTTTGCTTTATTGCACAGTTCACACAATCGTTAAGCATTTTCTGTTTATGCAGAGAATGATTTACGCCACGGTACACGGGGAGAGCAAGCGGTAGAGTTAGGTAATTTGTATACTACCCGGCCAGTTTAAAATTATCTGCCTTTGAAAAGGGAAAACTATATTTATTAGTAATATTTTTTTACACCAGTCATCACCTGTTTTATCCGATTTATTCAAAAGTATTTTATTCCTCTACATAACTACAAACAAAGTATTCGGTTAAGTAAAGGCCGGCCAGTAAAAGCCAGGTTGTAAAGTAACTCGCCCGCAGTGCTAATTACTCCCTTTTTCACCAGAGCGTTTTCTCGGTTGCATCATCAGTTATGAAGCGTTGGATCCCGGAATCCGCTTTTCTAACAGCATTCACACTGCAATATAATATAGCATAGTTTTTACGGCCGGCTGTCTACCTGACGCTTACCCTTCTTGGATGGCTCGCAGTGCTAGTTTATGCTGCTATGTTTGAGTACCAAAACTTATTTTGTCTGTACATGCATTTTTTACTTTCACTACTTAGTATCAGTACTTTTGGCAGTTACATGCTTCCCTACTCATGCAGTCTAAATCACTTATGTTATCATCTTGAGTCACTCTACCGTGTTACTGTACCTTTGACTCTACCCGTGTGTTAGGGGTCGCATAGATAATTAGATTCATAGTCTGATTACAAAAAGGAAACATTCAGCATTTACCCACATTGCTGACTGATCCGCCTGATAAGCGACTGTTATTGCCGACAACGTTTATTACCATTTAATAAATGAAAGATCTTATAATCGTTCATGGTTTCTCTAACGTTATTATCAGGGTTGGTATTACTTAATTATTTTAATAGCCTTATAAAAGAATATTAAGAAGTGGCTGAGTTTGTTTATTTGACCGTCCTAGCATCAAATAAAATGAATAGGTGAAATACGCGACTTTTTTGGTCGTTGATTTACTCACAATATGAAGAGTCAGAGATAGATAGGCAGAGAATATATTTTATTCCATTTGCACCCAACTGCGCCTGAAGGAGAGTTGAAATGAAAATAAATAGTTAGTTAAATACAATTTCAATCTCTTCTTTGTGTGACGATTTTTTAGTTAGATATGGATATCGATGAAAAAGTAAACCAAAAAGGATAATTCTGAAAAAAAAAGACCTTAGAAGATAAAGGTAAAAAATAAATAGTTATGGTTTTAAATTTATAAACTTACTGCGAATTGTCATTTCATTTTACTAGACTTTATTAAGGGGGAACACTAGGCACAGTAGCGACGCCAATCATTTTATTCCTAATACTTTACAAATAGAAAGAAATCTGATGAGCAATATTTGTATGGTTGTCACTTTTTTATGTTATGCAAGTTGTTCAATAACATGGACCGATCATGCCCATTTAATATTATTTCATCAATTTGCTTACACTCTGAATATTAGCTTCTAAACATCTGTACTATATTTTACTAGTGTATGTTTGAAATTTGGTCCATGCACGCAGTCAGAAACTATAAGTCGGGTCACAGATATATACTCTGTTCAGTTGAACTAAGTAGTCCAACTGAGAAAACAGTGCAATTTTAATCGAAATCTGTTGAGTCGTTTTTGAGATAGAGACTTAAGTTTAATAAGTAACAGGAAAATTCAGTAGGTACATATGTACTTCTTGTATTATCAATATGTATTCACAAAAAATATATAGCAGTAACACAAACATGGTACTTAAACCATGTTGGTGTTATTATTGAACGTAAGATAATAATTGTTTACATTTTACGGAATAAATGATACAGTCCTGTCACTATGACAGACGCACAGACAACAAAACCTCACTAATTTGGTCCGCTCGGCACCCGATGAATGAATATGGTACTCTCAAAACCAGTTCGCTATCCTGTTTAGTCAGAAATAAAAGCCAACAGTGGGATAATCGAAAGCAGGTAATCTACAACCCGTTGCCTGCTTAAGAGTCCCACGTAAATCCGAAATCCCATACAAACGTAGTTTGGTTTTAGTTTTACAACAGTTAAGCCAATCTCAACCAAATTTCGTACATACGACCGGATAAGGCATATTGATGTTTATGATCAGATTTCAATTATAAAAACAATACCTATACAAAATTACAGCGAGTAGAAGTTTCGTATCGAAAACTTCTACTCGCTGTAATTTTGTATGGGATTTCGGCTTTACGTGGGACTTTTAAATGACGAATTATTTTAGAGAAAAACATGATAGCGGTACATCGTGCGCCGATAAATTTCTTCATTGTTATCGGCCGACCTGCGCACCCGCGCGCCCGCCAACCCTCCGCCTTTATTGCTAGGTATAAACACTCACTTGCATCAATTATCATAAAACACCATTATTACGTATTATCTTTACATTAGTTCGCTTTGTGGAGTGTTAGACACCCCGCCCGGTTCCTTTTCAATATTTATTCTTCCCTAATTCACCCTAATTAGGAAGGTGTGAGTGTGAATTTCAATGGCGTGATGCGTTTGAGGGTGGGCCAATTTCAACTCTTATCAACACGGATATCTCGACACAGGATGTGGCCGAAATAGACACCTAACGCAGCCGCGATCCGCCATATAATTGTCCAATTAAACAATTTTATGTAAATACCCCAAAATGATACCGAAATTTGAATTATATTTGGGAAAAGGTGTTTTCTTGGGGTTAGTGACCGGCGTATCGGGATTAGTTCTGGAGAAAGCCGCATGTCGGACATATTCATGCTATACCGAGCACACCTAATCGTTATATCTTAGATCATTGAAAATGGCCTGCAAAAAAACAGAAGCATGGGCGTTTATTAATTATAGTTTTCCTATTCACGCGAACAGTTGCACGTCCGTAATTAAGACCGGATCACACGATACCAACTGCTCGTCTGATAATAATGGCAAATGATTCCTAGACAGTGTGAGGAGGACTTTAATTGAAACACGATTCACACTCATATCATACGCAATAAAAACATAATACGGTTTCTGTTCGCTAAATCGTGTTAATTTTGTTTTTGCTTTGTTTGTTATAATTTATAATGGCTGTGGCAAAAAAAACTTTATGCTAATTAAGTTTTTGTGTTTTTGTTTGTTGGATTAGGTGTTGCGGTTCCAAGTGTATTTGCGGGGTTTCTCGTTTCTGTATGTTAAGCTAGAGCTAAGCAGCTAATCCGCTCAAGCTATACATGTTATATAGGCGATACGAGTATGTCCTCCGATTAGGTCAGATCAGCGTCCACGTTAAACTTAACCCGTCCAGTTTTTGCTAGGAAATGTCCACCCTACGAACACTTTACGACCCAGGGCATCAATAATCTCCCAACAGGAAATAAATTAGAAAGGCGACACAAAAACAAAAACATTACCAGCATGCTCTTAACTTATTTTTATTCTACTTTTTAAACCGTGTATCTTGTTAATACAACGAATAAAGCAAATCAGATTGTAGAATCAATGAAACCGTAACATTTACAATGCAAGTAAGCATAACGTCAATCTAGATAAACGTATTTACATAAAATTAAACAATTACTATATTATTTCGCATTAATCCCCTTGCAGCAAAACAGTGTGTGCCTACACGAATGAAAGTAACTTGTGACTGTAGAACAAATGATTTTATAATAGATAGTGATCTGTAGCAATTAACCTGATGTAAAGAATACGAAAAAATGTGCCAGATTGGAATTATTCGCACACGCTTTTCTCAAGACGAGGAATGTTCGAGCGGGTAGCGTGACGCACGCTGCCTTATCATTATCAGCTCATATCTATCAAATTGTGATAGTTTTTCTCGGGCGATTATGTGCGAAAAAGGATTATAGTTGGCCGCGGCCGAACAATTCTATCGCAGCTCGCTGCCATGAGTAACTGATCCCATGCTGTGCGCATAATCATTCAAGCAGAGTACACGATGTCGACAACGGGCCGCAATAGCCCGGCGCGTACTGTAAACACACTGCCTAATACGTCGGTCGTGCTAAACCCATTGTCCAATACTACAAGATTACCGTAACAGTGCCCTGTTCTCCGCTCTGCCGACAGTGTACCCACAAATTAAACATTAGCAAATACCGCGTCCAACGTACCATACGGTGTCTTATCGTAAATTTAATACTTTAATGATGTCCCGAAGCTCCGACTTTGATAAAAAGGGCCAGTACCTGAGGCGTCGCTTGGCTGCACCGGTTACATGTCATCGATATTTTTTGCCGGACTGATGTCTTTAACGAAATACGTGTCATTTGGCCCGATTTCTCTAAGATTAACTTTTTTACATATTTAACAAATAGATCGGTCCCTTATACGCTCGAATATTCAGTTACATGGTTTAACACTTAAAAGGGCTTAACGACTCTAACACATCCTGCGGGTTACGATAAAAAATACAACAAAAAGAGAATACTTCTCGTGTTTGTTTTTTAAAAGATGTCTGCTGAAGATAAGGCGCAGCGGCACTTTAATCCTGCACCGTCCGATATTTGAAAAGGATATGATGACAACTTTTTTGTCCCCTTTATCTAATAAGCACATATAACCGATACTTAAGGACGTACGTTTACTAATACATACTCGAACTTCAGCCGTGTCGACATGGTATTCATGTTGGCTGGCTATTTTTTTAATAAAATATTACACTCTAGTTTTACATGCATAATGAACCTATTAGGTCTGAATATTAACTCTTTCAATGACAGAGTAATCGTGTAACATATTTTTTTTGTCTTTAAATGCATCGTTTAATTGGTATAGTATCTAAATAGGTAGAATTATCTTACTTTGCATTTAAATATTCAAAATTTATGACTAAAAATATAATTTATGAATGTTTTTTTAAATCATAAACTGAAGAAGATGAAATATACCATTAACGTTGTAAATATCATATTATCAGTCATGTAAATCGAAAAAAATATCAACATTTTCATACAACTGAACACCCGGCCAACTGACCACTTTTGTATGGGAATGTCAAACTCTTTTTCGAATGTATAGAGTGGGACCTTTGGGACTGAACCGTCCCCTCTTTAAGGATCGAATAAGGTTTTATTAATGTTTTTACTAAATAATTTACCGTACGATATTCCAGAACATATAGGTACTTAAGTAAACTTGCCATAAATTCTTTAATAAATTGTACTAAGTTACTTTGTAATAGTTAAGTGTGAAAATGGCGCCCGTCTCGCTTATTTCATTAGTTCTCCAGAACCACTTAGAAGTCTCCGTGGGTGTCACGCGAACAAGTACCTACCATATCATAACTTATGCTCAACACTCTACAAAATATTTGGGAACCATTAATTTCTATTGATTTTTATCACTGAATGATCTTTATTCGTATTCTTGTTGACAATCTGTTGCGACGGTAAACAATTGTGCAAAAAGTAGAGGTGACAGTTACTTGTATGGATTACTTACTTAGAAAAAAATCCATGGCTATTAAGCCCTTATTAATATTATTATTTCCGTTTCAAGACTCTTGAGTCAAATTGAGGATTATTTTCTTTATTGTTCTTAGTATAATATTAGTTCTATACTTAATGTTTTTTAGTCCACATTTATTGGTTAATTAATGTTAAATCTTAAAGTGAATAATCAGAAATCAATTGTACATTGTTTTATTTTCTAGACTGAGTGTTACTAGAGATCGACATCAAATCGCAACAGATACTTTCGTTAATACCATTTAATAGAATAATGACATACAATCTTGATTGTTTATACCTATCCAGACAATCAAAACAAAATAAATTGGAAAACTTCATTGTGTAGTTGTTCCGTCATTTTATGTCCATTCTGCCTGCTATTATGTTTTATATATGAATTTGATACTCTATTGTATCACAAAGTCAATACGACAAAGGAGAGACATGCGACACCACGCACACATTCGCAGACATAATGAAATTTTGAAGAACACACGTAGATACACCGCAATGGCCGACCGGATAAAGGGGGCAAGCTGAACTACGAAATTATGTCGTTTCATCCTGATACTCGTATAGCCTGAACAGATTGAATCCCTTTAAGCACTCGCGTCGATTTCAGTCGGAGCCCTTAACCAAATCAATATCATCTTTACTGCCATTACCCTTAGGTTGAATGACGTATAACCTGCACTGAACACCTATTGCTGTAACCCGCACCGTACTTATATACAATGTTAGCAAGCAAGGATTAAATAACTATGCAGGGTATGTAATGTAGGTAATACAGGGATTCGACGTTTAACGGCTTCGGGATTACCTCAATAATACCCTTAACACAACAAATGTTTTTAGCCCGCCGAGCGGATGTGTGCGTACCGAATTGTTGGATATTGATACGCACACGCGTACATATGTGGTCGGCGTACATGGAGAATGGCGTGTTTGGGCACACGAAGCCGTAGCAGTGGACGGGTCACCGCGGCTTATACCACAGTCAACCGCGCACTGACTTACTAGGCTTACGAAGCGCCAACACCGTCCCTTTACATAATAAAAGGTTAAACACCCAAAGGTCTCACTTGGAAACAAAAATATAAACTATTCACAGATCCGCAATGCACCTCCAAATCAAATAACTTATGCATCACAACGGCTTCCTACCAAAAGATTTATATCATCTATCTATCGCGAGTATTCTCATTCAGTAGATTTTTTCCGGAAATATCCTATAATAACACGGAAAGGACACAATGGGGGAATTAATTATGATTTTCTTTCAAAATGTGACACATGGTTGTGTCATAAGCGGTCGGGTGGCATTTCTCGGTTTCTAATCCCATACAGGACACAATGAGCGTTGGACGGTTGGGGACCATTTTTCATTCGAATGACAAATATTTAGAAAGTTATTTATCCGCGTATGTTCAATTAAAAAGGTCGTAGGTACGTGCCGAGTCCGTCGCTGCTTTATGATCGAATAACAGCGGATGTTTACTCTGCGGCGACGCATCAATTCAGGTAGTCCGTCGAATAAACCCATTATAGCGACAGAGCTCCATTGTCATTTAATTCAGATCCTTTAACCGCGTTAGTCTCCCGGTGCATGCATTTTTCGCAGTTCACACAACTAAAAAGTTTCTGGAGCGTTTCGAATTCACGTGCTGACGACGTCGCGGGCACGCCCAGCGCACCCCTTTCACACATTAAATGCTCATTTATAATCCATCAGTTTGATTTTATGCTAATACACTATTCATTTGTCATTTGTTATCAGTAACCACGTGAGCGTAAGGATATTTATTTGCTAAGCGATTGTGAGCTGAGCGTTGGAGGCCTCCTTTTATATTTGTGTGTGTTGCAAAGCGAATGTGAAAACGCGCCATAAAGGCATTTCAAAATTTACAACTTACAGAGCACCATATCGACAGCCTCAAACAGTCCGCCGCCGGCGCAAGCGGGAATGAGCAGCGGAGGAGGGGCGAGCGGCGCTGGTCGGGCGAGCTCCCCGGCGGCTGCGGCCCCGCGCTGCTGCGACACGGGCCGCCCGATATTCCAGGACCCGATCACTGGCCAGACGGTCTGCTCGTGCCAGTACGAGTTTCTCAACTACCAGCGGCTGGCGTCCGGGGTGCCGCTGTCCATGTACAGTGCGCCCTACTCGGACGCCGCCGCCGCCACTGCTGCAGGCATGGCTGCCTATTTCCCAGCTCTCGCAGCTGATCAACCCCCTTTCTACACGAATGCTGTTAGTATATTTTGTTTTTAATATTCTTGTTATTAATTAACCTCCAAGCTTATATCATTTATGTAATCTAACACGCATGAAAACCATATTATATGTTATAGAAAACAAAATAACATTACAGTTGGTGATCATTTAACCTTCCTTAGGATCACATTAATCAGCAATATGAGCCTTTTGATTTAAAACAAAATATTACGTATGTATTAGCCTTTCACCTGTCATTTGGTTTGAGAAATCGACAGATCGCCTAAGGTAGGTAAGTATTTGTAGATACTTGTTTCTGTACAAAATATACACTGATTGCCAACACGACTTGCAATCTAATTATGCAAATTAAGAACACATTTGAAACAAGTATAAAAAAAGAGTAGTTGAGTGGTGTTGGATTGTTTTCCCTTGTTCAGTTTACTTAAAAATATTCTTTAAGGGCATATCCTAGCAGTATGTTTTTCATACTTATGTATTCCTCTTTTTTCTCGCTAAAAATTACTTCAAAGAATTTGCCTCTAGCAAATTCTTTTTTCATAAAATCTAGTAGTAGTTTCAAAAACAAATTTGGAAAAACAGTTTCTTAGAAAAAAAATTAACATAGGGCAATACCTATTTTAGTAGATACTAGATTTTATGAAAAAAGAATTGTGTCTCTAGAAGCAGTTTGCAGCGAGAAAATAGAGGAAGATTTGTATGGAAAACATACAGCTAGGATACGCTCTTAACAATTTGGTTTGTTTAGATAATTGTTTCTTTAAAATTTCGATAATATAAAAAAAAAACTATTAACAAACCAAGTTAAACAATTTACAAACTTAATTATAAATAGAGAGCAAAAGACAATTTGTTTGATTTTTATGAAGTAATCGACACATGGTGCTATAAAGCGGTAATAATGACGAGACTTATTAAAACAAATATCATTCTAAAGTACGAATATAGTTTCATTTAACAAGTAAATTAACTACTTCGTAAAATACGAATAAAATCAATTAGCTCCACAAAGATTTAAGTCTACGCCACTCACAGCCACGATATCATCTAAATCAAAGGGATTAAACTCCTCCAGCTCTATTTTATCGTTTTTTTTTCTCGACTCCATTTACAAAAGGTATTACCTTAAAATAATTAGGATCCAATGTCAAAATAGTACCATAGAGGCAGCCACGGCCTCTTGTTAACGAATCACAATGAAGCTACGACGTAAAAAATACACATAAATTAGAATCATAATCCGATGATGTATGTTCTTTTGTCCATCAATTCAAAAAAAGTTGTTTCTACTTTGGACCGATTTAATAACTTAATAAGTTTAACAATTCCATTCTCAGAGATTAAAATATATCTCGTGGAACCCACGTAGCTTGCGCAGCGGGATTATATTTTTATTCTATTGTTGCTCATGTTCGGACATCAGAATTTTGTTATGTTACACATTACCTTTCCCGACAGGAATTTACGGTTATTTGAGGACAAACATTTTGTTGATTAAAGGGCAAAAAATGCAAATCCGATGTGGAAATTCTTTCATTTAGATTAGCATCGGTAAAAGATAAAAGAAATCAATGTAAATGATATATTTTACTGCATTAAGAGCCGGCAAAATACAATGTAACAAAAACACTGGCTGCATTAAAGCGAGCCTCATCGCAAGCCATGTGTGTGGGTAGTGACTTTGAATGATAATGATCATAACAACATAAAAGTAGCCACGGCGCGTAATATATGACGTGTAGTAAAACTTTTGGAGGAAGGTGTTAAAAGGTGGGGCCCTGGACGTGTCTCGGCAGATGATTCAATCATTCATAGAGATATGATCATATATCATCGGCGAAAGTGTGAACTCACCGCCCGCAGTCTCGCCTTCAATGGGATCCTGACTCGTTTTTTCACGCCTTTTATTTTGTCTACAATTCATAATTCTGTTTTGACTCGTAAGGGTAGCGTTCACAACATTTTTGTTTGGAGTTAAATTTACTTGTCAGATTATGTTTATGTGTTTGTGACTTATGCGTCCCGTGGATGCGTCATTGAAAAAATTTCATTAATTTATCGACCTAGTGATATTATTGCTTCATTCGCACATGTGGCCGATTGCAGGAAGTAGACGTTATTATTGAGAAAAAATAATACTTTATAGTTCTAACGAAGTTAAAAATAGATTTTCGTCTTTAGTGTGTAACAACTCATTAATAGATTTGTGGTTAATGCCTGTCGTAACTCAAGATAATAATAACATCAATGAGGCACTACTCACTTCCAAACGTATAACGATTCGGAAATAATTACAGTCTGGGTTGCAACAGTTCAGCTGGCGTTCATTTCTCGGTTATTATATTAATTTATCGAGGAATAAAACACACCGATTATGACCAACATTAACCTCTGAAAATTAGGTAGCAGTCTAGTAATAAAAACTGGCTGACGTAAAATCCACATTTCTGCAATTATTGATATTTCATTAACAAAAATAACTGGATTGCTACCCTTTTCCTCATATCACTTCAAAATAACGTGCTAGTTTTTTTTTATATCTCCTAAATTCACTTAATCAAACTTACCTGAGTTTCCGTGCCCACTACCTCACTTGACGGATTAAAGCCGTCCTCGTTCCACAAAATATTCGTAGTTCAGCATGTAAATGTAAAAGGATTATAGCTTGGTTCCATTAAACTTATGATGTTGATACCAATAAAGATTATGTGCCTTTTTTTGGTTGTTGAAATATTTCAATACCTGTCATCGTGTTGGGAGATTGTTAGTTTAAATATTTAGGCGTGTATTACGATCTGTTAGTATTATTATAATTTAGGAAATAATAATAGTTTTGAATAAATAAGAACACATGGAGTCAAAAAGTGATTTCTAAATTGTTGCTTA
This sequence comes from Rhodophaea formosa, assembly GCA_963082605.1. NCBI lineage: Eukaryota > Metazoa > Arthropoda > Insecta > Lepidoptera > Pyralidae > Rhodophaea > Rhodophaea formosa. The sequence goes on along the minus strand of OY720203.1, from coordinate 11,797,852 downwards.
ACACACGTTAATTTTATTTACGATAGCAATATAAAACTCATATTTTTGTACATGCTTTTTAAATTCAGCACAAGTACGATGAAAAATGTCACATTCCATATTAAGAAACGGAATGATACAATTTAATAGCTATTCTATTCTTGGCAATAAGTCCCAAGCTGCATTTTATAGGCAAATATCGTTAACGGCATTAATAAATCGAAGTGCATATTTGCGTTGCGACTTAGTAAGATTATTGAAGGTAACAGAAAACTGGAATTATAGCTATCAGAAAGGTCGAAGCAACAAAGAGCGACAGCGCGACTGGATTACGCTGTCGTGCTTGAGTAAAATTTATTATCGGATTTTCGATTCGGCCACCAATGAAGTTGTTGGACAACAAAATCTTTTGATAGATTTATCCTGGTTGACCGCATTAAGACTCGCTCCTGACTTATTTTTAATGCATCGCTATAAATTTTTGGACCTTCCGTCCGTTAGTTCGGCAGACTTTTTGTGCCATTTTTTGCCATATTACAAATGCATTGGAAAATTTAAACGGCAACATAGAATTTTAAATGACTCGCCTACCTACCGGTAAGTTATTAATCATAATAGTGAACATACAAATGTTAGTAATAAATTTACTTGTTTATCTCGACGACATAAAAGAAAGCAAAGTTCAACAATCTTGAGAGACAAAAAAAGATACATTTGTCGACCGTAAGATGATTGATGCGTGTGGCTGGTATCTTCGCCCATTAAATAATAATAGTTAGAACGAAACTCTTAAGCGATCGATCAAGAAATCAATCCGACGAGGATCATTCTCGTAATGGATTGGGTTAAAGCTACCGGAAACGTTAAAAGAGAATTCGAAGATATTTATTTTATAATGGCCCTGTTTAACGAGATTATGATGGGCTTAAATGATATTATTAGACTAAGACAAATAAAAATCACGATGTACTAAATTGTGGCTCCGACATGCTAGCTTCAGATATGATTTATTGTTGTAGTGTGATCCTCATTAAGGTTATCATTCCATGTATGTGTCTGATTTTTATCTTTTTCACTGTGAAGACAGATAAGCGCTCTGGTCGAATACTTTTGAATTTTGCATTTTTTTGGCTTTTGTTTTGTTTCTTTCATATTTTGTAACTTTAAGGTTTATTCTTTTGCTGTTTCTTCTAATATGAATTAAAAGAGAAGTTTGAATGTGGTTATAGTCTATCTCTTTTTTATAGTCATTATTAGTAAGTCGAAATCATGTTTCTCGAGCAGTGGCAGTATTAACCCGCTGGTCTCATTGAATATTATTTATCGCAGGCTGCAGGGATTGAGCTGAAAGAGAACCTGGCGGCGAGTGCTGCCAGCTGGCCTTATCCCACTGTTTATCACCCCTACGACGCGGCCTTTGCTGGATATCCTTTTAACGGGTAAGTCATAATTTTTATAACGCTTGATTTATGTCGGAATCCAAGAAACAGCTCACTTTAACAGGATTTGCTACTGGTTTTCGTATTGGTTTATAATTTGTTGTTTACAAATATGTTGGCGATAATTCAAAATTTGTTTCATTGCAAAGTTTATTCACATAAGTACTTATCCCTTTCAACGTAACTAATAACGTTTTCTTATGTTTTCGCGATTGTTACACATTTAAATAAAATTATTTTAATACGGTTTTTATCGCGTTTATTACATTATTTATACACCTAACGTTTCGAGCACTTTACAGTGTTCGTGGTCGCAGGTAGACTAAGTTGACATTTGTCTAGTATTTTATAAGAACTGCAAAATCTACCGCCTAAAATATTTATTGATAACGTTCCGGATGTACGCAGTATTGGCTCACGGTGTCTGAAGGTCTTGCAGTCTTCTGCTTAGCTTGAGACTTGATTAAATTGATGACTGGATCCCAAGCTGGTGGTAACTGCCAACCATCCTCTCTATTGAAATTAGGATGTTTTTTAATTTCAATAGCCTCACGAAGCATTCTTGGAATGTATCTGTTTTCTTTTGCAAGGACTTGAGGATTATCAAAACGCATATAGTGGTTGGGTTTGTCTAGGGCATGTTCACAGACTGCAGACTTCGTTGAGCGCCTATGCTTCATGTCAGCAATATGTTCTTTTATTGCTGACATGAAGCATAGGCGCTGTATAATGTAATAAACGCGATAAAAACCGTATTAAAATAATTTTATTTAAATGTGTAACTAATAACATTAATAGTATATACTTGTGTTATGGAGTACTAACTTAACGATACTTTTTTATAATAATTACATATTACATAGAAAAAAGCACTGCATTATAAATAACTGAATTCAGGTGATTTTATAACTATGTATTTTTTTTTTAATTATAAAAGATGTATTACAAAAATAGCTTAACAGTAGACAAAAGTTAACAATCAGAAAAGTTGTCTCTAGAAATCTGCCAAAGAGTCCAAAAAGGCCACCAATTGACATACGTTCCTTAAAGCTTGAAACTAAGCCAAAACGGTCGTAAATTGTCCAGTTTATCTAAAATTCAGTGCTCTCGCCCGACGCATTGACAGCAGTGGGAAGTACGGAACCGGCATAATTAATTTTTGAGCAAGTCGCTCCGAGCGCTGACAGTACACAGTTACAGATAAGTCCCCACGGCTACCGGATCGACAGGCCGACGCGCAAATCTCTAAAAGAGGGCTTTTACTGTCACACTGTCTATTGTTGCAGCGGGAGTATTTGTGGATACATTTCTAACTGAAACTACAAGGGCTAGAATCAATTACTCAATTTCAACCTTAGATCGCTCATAACGTTGATGTGCTCCATTTCATGACTAGCATGTCTAGGATTTATTGTCAGGTTGTCTTTTACTTCAACGCATTGCTGAAATATTGGTTTTATGGATAGAAAGGCATAGAATACGTTACTTGACGTGACTTATTTGATAGATATACCTATTATTTGTCATCGTCACTCCAATATTTGTCAGTCAGACAGTCGATCGTCTGATACGAGTAATAAAATCTTCTTCGTGCTTAATGCTTCAGCGGCTATGTATGTCAAATATTTGAAGCTCGTCATATTATGAAGAGTTGAGGGTGTTTAAGGCCAGAATTTCTAGATAGTTTCTTTTCGGTTTGGTGTCTGAGACATAAAAAGCTAAAGTAATTGGAAACCAAACTGAGTATGTTGACAGTCCACAATGACATGCACCTTCATTCAGCTAATCGTTCGTCCTAAAAATGACAAGCTTTTACTGTTGTATATTGCTGTTGTATGTATGAACAGTTCCCACCTGAGCTAATACACTAAAACTAGAATAAATTATGTAATCAAATTGAACCTGTGTGACCTCATTTTCTTAATTAAGGATGCCTGTTAAATTTTTGCAGCCTGTAGCCAAACGGCTTGCTTGACCGATATTATAGTTTGAGGTATCATTCGTATTTTTCCGGAGTGTCTCAGGGCACGCAGGCAATGTAACGGCGGCAAAAATCAAGATGGCGCATGTAAACTGTCAAAAAGGCAGTCGGGGTTTTTTTTAATAACCCACTTATGCCACTTATTTTAGAAAAGTACATTTTTAAAGCATTGTATGTGATTTTACTGTTTCAATGTCTCTTTCTGCAGTTTGAAGAACTGCAGGGCAGATTTCTAGAGGGCAACTCCAAGGGTTTGGTCTTGCAAAGTTTCGGCAAAAAGATTAGAGTTCAAGCGATAGTTTCCGTTACGACATTGATCGGCCGACCATTCGGCCTCGTCAAAACTCACGTGTTGGATGAATATGTCTCGCGACACTCAGGTCAACGGTCATACCAAGGACATTGTTAGTACAGAGAGGTATTTCACGTAATAAAAAAATAACAAAGATTATAACAAATAGATTTTTCGACACGAGGCAAAAATCTCCAATACTGGGTCTATACTTCATGTGAAAGTGTGGACTTTAAAAATAACAATTTTTGAATAATGTGAAATACCTCTCTGTACCTATACGTGTGAAATATAGTGAAATTCAGTTCATATTAATGCATATGCATATGCACATGCATATGCACATATGCATAGATTAAGAAACTATGTAAATTATATTGTACAATGATTAACGAATAAATTATTTATTATTATTATTATACCAATCACGTCTCTTTACCTTGCAGGGTAGACAGAGCCCAGGTCTATAAGACCTAAAGGCCACGTTCAGCATTTTGCTAGGCTTGTAGGTGGAGAAAGGAATTTATTCATATTAATACTTGGTATTATTCACACATTTAAATAACTTTCGGATTAAGCCGAAATGTATCTAGTGTCTATTAGTCTGATTCAACTTAAGATTCTCGCAATACAAGCAAGACATGTCTTTTCTTGCCAGTTCTCATTAATTTTGTGATAGACATGAAATTCTTTGAAAATAATTATATGTAGTTATTTTATTGCCTCTCATAAATGACGTGCATAGAAATCTCGCTCGGGTGTTTGCAATGCTAACACCGGCACAAGTGAACGTAGGTATAGTAGAAACACTATACTGGGGCGCAGTGGTAACTGGTGTAATTCAGGGTTTAATCTCCGGCCTGGTGAAGAAGAAATATTTTTTTTTTCACCGAAAGCAGAAAGTAATAAAAAGAATACACGGCCGTAATGTAATGTAAATATATACGGACAAATCACACAGATTGAGCTAGTCCCAAAGTAAGTTCTTAAGAAAGACTTGTATTATGGGATACTAACGCAACGATACTATATTTTATAACAAATACATATATAGATAAACATCCAAGACCCAGGTCAATCTAAAAAAGATCATTTTCCATCTTGACTTGACCGGGGGTCGAACCCGGGACCATCCGTGTCACAGGCCGGCGTGTTGACCGCTGCGCCACGAAGCTCGAAAAATAGATAAATTTTAGCACATACTTAAGCAATTTATAAAAGTAAGAATTAACTCAGTAGGTAACGTAAAATTAGAGTAATCGGGTACATTTACTCAGGTTTTTTTTTACAAAAATCTCATCGCACGTTCAGCATGAAAACTTTTATATATATAAAAGTTTTCATGCTGAAATGTATATATATATATATATATATATATATCTATAAACTTTTTATATCTAAGAATATTCTTATTCAAATCATATAAAATAAAATATAAATCCGTTCGTTTCGTGCGAATGCAATGTCTACAAAGATAAAAGTGCGCATTACTACAACAGATTGAGATCTATTTCTAGTTTATATTATCAGAACTGTTTTTCGTGTTTACGGCTACATATATCTTCAAATCAAAATCAAAAATCAAAATCAAAGTTAAATTATCGATCGGTGGCTTTTGGTGTGGGGACACAAACACTTGGTTCAAATATGAAACAACAGAACGGACGTTATAATATAACATAAGAATATTTGATTATTATTCAGCTATGTCTGGAAATAGTTTAAAAAAAAAGGGATGATTCAGCCCGATGATATGAACAACGTTTCCTATGGAACAAATGCTTAAATCACAAAAAAATACTATGATACAAATTACAAATTGACCGGCCTGCTCAATATTTTTATTAGTGACCAGCATCATAACCCTCCTTTATACTTGCTTGTTGTCAGGTATTAAGGGTCTTACTTGTTATAAATAGTAATGAGGGAAACACAAAACTATCGATAGACACTGAGTGTTTTTAATGGCGAATATTGCAATAGTTTAAGGATACCTACTCGGAACCCTATGTTAAGTTTCCGCACAATTACTTTAGATAAAATTCTTGAGTACGAGTAAAGCAACAGATTTGGTTATTGGGACATAAAAATTTGGTACAAAAAAAACTACCTTACTAAACTTTTTTAACTAAAATATGTTTGTCTTGCTCGTACAATGACAAATTGGAAAAGGGATAAAGACAAAACATATATTCAGAAAAATATGCCTTATGTAATTTTTTTAATAAAGTAGCGGATAAACGTGTTGTTACTAACCCATCACTAAAAACACATAATAACAAACGGTTTTCTACTTTCGCAACTGGATTAAGGGAAATAGCCAGGTTCAAAGGTTCCGATAGGTAGATCAAAGTTAAATATGACAGATCGATTTCACATTTAATACGTCTTTAGGTGAAGACTATGTCAGGCCGGTTAAGAATTTGAACTTTTATATATGTTTTGTTAGAAATGTAAAACGATCACAGTTTTACATTTTAACTACTACTAATTCACTGGCATTACTGTTTTTACTTAAATCCAAATACTTAAAAGAACCTTATAAAAGGGGTTTTATTGATCTAAGATTATTTTGCTGAAATAAAAAACAACAATTTTGTAATAGTGACATAAATCACAATACGACATTATACGCATTATAACAATCAAGATAACAATAACCGTATTCACGCAAATAATGATAATTGATAAAATGAGTGCTCTAGTGATTCATTTACAATCCTGCAATTCACGAAGTCTAGCGCAAATTACTTTCGGCATGTGGTCTCAACGCCTTAATCGTACGATTTGTTCTCAGAGACTCGCATAGATGGCGCCACTCGAAACTACACAACATTGTATCTACCGTATTATGGAAATATAAAAACATGATTCTCAAAATATATCTTATTAAAAATCAAAACAATATTTTAGGCATAATATTTTAAAATGACACCGTATATTTAGTTAGTTAAAGGCTAACGCAGATTACTGCCATCTAGTAACGACTACCAAGCAACTCTTTTGCGCCATACATTCGCCTGCTTCTCGCAACCTTAATTTGGTCCAATATTTTTGTATGAGGTGGGCAGTCTATTACGTTAGTATTATATTGTCTTTGCTTTTGGTAATACCAAAGGGTAATACGTGGTAATGATTGAATGGAAAGTTCATCATATTATAAACTTACAACTAGTGTCGTAGTTCAACCTTTGGACAAAATCTTTCACGAGTTGATATAAAATACAAATGACAATGATGTCAGTTCTATCTCATAGTCATGATTACGAGATAGAACTGATATACCTAGAAGTAAAGTATCATCATTATTCATTTAATTGTGTTTTGATTGACTCATTGATAGTTTGTTTTACGTGTGCGTAAGTGGCCAACGCTGGTGATTTTTCAAGCTGCCTAAAGGCATCTGACATAGCTTAACGACTGCCATCAGTGATGACAGCCGGGACCAACGGCTTTTACGTGCCTTCCGAAGCACGGAGGAGCCACTTGCGGTCACCCATCCAAGTGGGGACGGCGCCTAGGGTTGCTTGACATGCGGAAGCGCTTATTATGCTCACGCCCACTAGGCCATCGGACTCCTCCACTTGACTCATTGAAAATTGACTACTTACACATATAAAAAAGTCAACTCTTGCATCAATTTACTTCCATTTTTCTAGCAATTCAAGCTAGATATCCGAGTAAACGCGTTAACTAAATAACAATGGGAAGAATGTGTAATACATATGCTTGGAAAAAGTCGCTTTTCCATGTCATTGAAACACATCATTATGTTACAGCGTAGTAGAGCATTACAAGATGTTTTTATAACTTATTGTGGGTAAACGTCACACTGTTTCTACTGGGTAAAAATTAAGTATTCAACACACCAAAAGCGATGCTAACACCCGCATTAAGTCGTTTGCCCAAATTTGCCTTCACTGAAACTCACATAAACAATTACTAGTAGCATTTTGAGATTTATTTTTCGCCTCGACTGAGGAAACGCGTTGGGGGACGTTTTTACTACTTCTTCATAGCGTATTGGATTTTTACTACTAAAATACCGATTTTGATGATTCACATTGAGTCGAGACAAGAAAGCCATGAATAAAAAACTTAAAGGTCGCAGTTGGAGGTGTAAGTCGAAAATGTTAATATTTTATAACTGCATCAGCAACAGTCAGTACTTTGTCAGAAAATCATTCAAAAAATCAAAGACTTAATTTGACTCTTCATTAGTCACGAAACAAACTCATCCAAGTCTCTGTTTAATCCTGTTGCTGGCTGGTGATTAATCTGACTCAGCTCAGTAAACATTTTTCTAAACGTAGCTTGATCACATTTTTGTTATTTATTGACCTTATTTTCATTAAAAGTCTAACTATTGCACATTTCAACATTCATCACTCGCTTATAGAGTCTTCGATTGGTTTCAACCAAGACAATAAATATTACAGGGCATTTAATTTTGGATTAAGATTTTAATAATAAGATAACCAAAACATAAATTTTATTTTCATTCCAAAAAATTCCCATGCCATTTCAGGACCTTTTCTTTATAGCCATGTAGGACATGGCTATAAAGAAAAATAAAGTAATTTGAATATCTTAGTATAGCTATGAATAGCTTGAACAAAAGAGGAGACATACTACGTACAAGCTTAAATCGTATTGTAATAATCAACATAAATTCTCAATCATTTCATATTGTAGTATTACAAAGTAGATAAACGATTGACTTAATAATTCGATTGTAACCTTGTAATTTAGTTTGAGTTTCTATTACTTGGTAATAAAATATTATAAATTAAGGAACATCAAATTGGCCACTTAACTATTTAATAGATATTATCACGTTTGTGTTAGTTAGATCATAAGTAAAGAGGTGTTTTGCAATAGTTGCAAAATAAATACCAACTTTAATTTTAAAGCAGCACAGCTACTTTGCCAGCAACGTCAAGCAAAATAAAATTAGCTCGTGATCTGACGGCGTTTTTCTCGATTACCTATTGTTCGATGGAGAAGGTAATTAAATAAGGAAATGTGCACTGTAAAAAACGTGTTGGAAACCCTATTGAATCGCAAATGGCTGATACATTAGCGCTATTTGCGCTTGTGGGAAAATGTCTTGATTTATATGAATTTAATTGCAACGTCGCAGCGTGGCGCTAACTCCGCTAAATGAATATAGATTGAACGCTACTAACTTCGCTTTTTAATTATGCTGATAAGCGTTTGAGTTTTACAGTTTGCTTTAGGAATATAAGCTAAGTAATGATTTATTAATGAGAATAAATATATGAATAACGGATTTGCGATTTGTAGTGTTGAAAGTCTTAATAAAAACTAATCTTTGTTTACTCTGACTTCTAGTATAACGATACATAAAAATGTTTACCTATTTGGAATTACCTAAATCTTCCACAAACACTCTACAAATCACTTCTTTATTTCTTAAACCAAATCCTATTTGGCTGAGATTATACCGTGAGAGCCTAATAGGATTTTGGTCGTACTTGTGGCCTAACTTTTTCCGAGTTTTTGTGACAGCCTTCCGTTTTCATAATTATCCTTAATTTTTCAATTTTTTTTCTCCCGTGCCTATAATTCTTTCTTAGAAGTATATTAGAGGCATATTTATTTAATTAGTATGATAATACAATGAAAGTCGTGGATATTGTTGAATGTAATAAAAATGAAATACAGAGTTTGAAAAATATGCCGATGGAAAGCAGATGCATTACAAAATCATAATTGATGGCTTGACGAGCTTTTTTGACTCTTTCAAACTCTCTCTCTCTCTCACACACTTCTCTCTCTTTGGCTTTCCGCAAGGTTTAAAATCATATCAGTAAGCCCAAGAGCACATTGAATATCTGAAAATAAAAATTTGCAAACAGTGAGTGTTGGTATATTAAAGTCCTCGTTTTCGCCAATCATTATAACTTGACGGTTTAATCGACGTTCGATGTAAGGAGTGATTAATACACGGTATTCAGGCTTGGCCGTGTACATGTTAATTACATAAGCAGCTATTAGAACTCCATAAATTAAGAATGTAGGAAGCGCCGGCGGTCGACTGGTTATAAAGTTTGCCGTAAGAGTGTGATCGATATGTGGGCTCACTTAGACACTCGTTACAAAGTTACCCCGAAGGCATAAAGATGTGATAATTTGTGTTTTATTCTTTTTATTTTACCTATGTCTGTATTAAGTACAAGTTTTAATGTAAGAAGTAACCATTCCTCTTTAACTTTAGCCACCTCTTCTGTTATGTGTCTGAGTATATAAAACCTCTTACTTACATATGAAAATGCATTTATTATTTTGTGACGTAATGTAATTTTAATAATTTTTTGACTCCAATAAAGTAATTATTTGTTGGAGTCAAAAAGTTGCAATAGTTGTATTCAATGGTCATTTGGCTTTGATATCATTATTTATCTATTTGGCCATCAATGGAATTTAGCACGAAAAATTTGACAACTTGGTCCGGAAATTTCTAAAGAAACTCAATGGCGACTTGTCCTCTAAAATTGACCAGAATTTGAGTTCAAGGGATACAAGTTTGGGGCCCAGACCTGTACCCCTTGAACTTAAATTCTGATCCCGACTCTGGGCTAGACGAAGGCTAGTTTTAAGCTCTTATAAAATCCGGAATATTGGTTTAGGAAATCATATTTCAAAACGCCACACCACAATTTGCAACAATAATATTTATGAACCGAAACATAAACAAATCATTCTAAGCGTCATAAACAAACCATCCGTCGAAATTTTGAAATCCACACGCGTTAAGACAATTATCTTGTAATAAAACGGTTCTTATAAGTAATAGGCGGGTTGGCGGGCAGGTGGAGAATCTGATACGTATCAGCTATAATCACTCACGTCGACAATCCGTGATATTTACTAAATAAACACGAAAACGCCGTAATTAAGTGCAATTAACTATGTTACAGTGTAGGGAAATTACGCGGGAAGTCATCGTTCAACGTTGGCGCTTTGTTAGAAGACAGGGGTTAGGCAAGACTTGTAAAGGAGGGTTGGATCTCTTGACATTTTGTAAGAGTTTTAATGAAGGTGTAAGTTAATGGCAAATCATTGAAATTTATTCATCAGAGAATACCTTTTTAGTTTAAATGATAATAAATGTACAGGGTTATTTGTTAAACACCAGCAACCTCGCGGAACTGGATAGCCAACATTTTTCATACAAGTATTTGGCCGGGTACGAAAATGTATAAAAAAAATTTTTAAGTACTCCCTGCATTGGTCATATAGAAATAGTTATTTATTTTGACGGGCTGGTAATAGTTTGAAGGATATGGGTAAACTACCTAAAACCTTGTATATAAAATCTTTGAGTATACTTAGATATTAAAAATGAATTATGGCGAGGATGGAACTATTGCAAATCACCGGTTTTATTAGCGCGTTAACTAAGCGCAGAGGTATATTTTGATAAATATTTATCATCATTGTTTAATTACTTCTATTTACTAAATTAAATAGAAGTAATTAAACAATGATGATTCTCTATTATTGACACTTACAAATGTGATAAATACATGGACCTAGGAATAATATGGACCCGGCATTAGACACATCAAAAGTGAAGCATAACTTACGTCACATCAAGTCACATGTGTGCAGCATGTATTTGACATTTGGGAAATTTGACATTTCGACCGGGGAAAAGTGTAGGGATTTTTGTGCCGATGTGTGCGTGCGCTAGTGTCGCGACACGAGTGTAGGGATTTTTATGTGCGTCACTGTTACATTTTCCAAGGGCATATCCTGATTATTCTTAGATCCATGGATAAATAAGACAAAGATGCAAACGCAAAAACTGCGATTTAATTTATCACATTTATAAACACGGAGAAAGAAAGATTAATACAAACATTCTATTCATCGTTGAGATTACTGGCAGTGATATACTAACATTAACTCAATTATCTTCTTCACAGCCTGCGCCTTCACACAACTTGTCATACAGCAAACTGGCAAAGTGACAGAACAAGTTTAAACTCGACTCTATCTTTTCTCTCCGAGATAAAGTCGAGAATTCTCTCCAACAATTAGCCTTGGGGAAGCTTCCCGGCAATGAAGAGTGACAACGCTCCCGTTTCGGAATTACGCGAACAAACAAACCCTCTTTGCTGACCCCTTGGTCACTTAGACCCGGGAGTAATGATTAATTCATCTTGCGCTGCCGACTAAGTGGTCACTCTTACCTATGCTTCTCCCACTCCATGTCAGGTAATATTTGGACAACCTGAGCGTTTGTAAATATTTAACAAGCGACATGAGTATACTTTGGTTGGATCGATTGTGTCAAGGAGAGTAGGAACAGGAAGAGGGTGACAAAGGAAATGGTTCATGACGGATCAAAATAGAGAGAACTGACATAGTGTGCCGACCCCACATAAAAATGTGGGATAAGGTAAAGGAAGAAGAAGATAAGTTTACTTTGAGAGTTCAAAAAAATTAATTTATTGTATCAAATGCTCAAAATAGGACAAACAAAATCTCTCCTTTTTGGACACAAATAGCTGATCAAAATTTCAAGAGAGTCAAGTTTCCGTAAAATAACAAGAAGAGGTACCAGTACATTTAGCTTTTGCTTTGAAATGTAAGAATAAAATAGTAAAAAGAGGTACCATTACATATAGCTTTTGCTTTGAAATGTAAGAAGTTAGAAACTACCAACCAGTTTTGCAGTTGGTATATATTAATCATACAAGTTTTAAAATTATGTTTACCTAACCTGTCGATTTCAGTTTTTTACAACCTCTAATATTTTATTTTTTTGATGTAATGAAGATTTTAGGTATACACCCGTAGGATAATACTCGTAAATTAGATCATTCAAGTCTTCGTACTTAAATATTGATCATTTATTTGATTGACATCTGTTTTGTGCCTTAAAATAAATAAAAATAAAATCGGCAAAAATAGTCAAAGAAATATGTAGGTAGGTATAGTTTTAAACTTTATAATTGAAATATCAACTTTGAATCAAAAAAGTAATACATTACAGTTCACGATGAATCACACGAACAAAAGAGGTGAAAAATAATCAAATATTTGAAACACGTGAAATTATTAGCATCCAACATAATTACAAATGGTTGAAGGTGCCGCTCGCTGTCCCTCGTGTCGCGGCTCACTCCTTAAAGGTGTAACCCGTTACCGACCGGTCGTCAACCGCCCCAGCCGTGACTTGTATAGCAAGACACTTCCGCTCGATATCATTACAAACGGAAAAATCAACTACACCAACTATTTAGACGAATTTCGACGAAATATACTGCGGGTTATTCAATAACTGGATACATAATGATGTGTGTGCGCACATTTGTTCGGATGAATCTTAAAGTTTAAATATATACGGACAAATCAGTGTAGGTAAATCTGGCAATGTCAGTGTAGGTATCGTCAAATTTTTCAGCAAGATATGCGACACTGTAATTTATAAGTTTAAGTTAATTTATCTAAATATATAAAACTCGAAGGTGACTGACTGACTGACATAGTGATCTATCAACGCACAGCCAAAACCACTGGACGGATCGGGCTGAAATTTGGCATGCAGGTAGATGTTATGACGTAGGCGTCCGCTAAGAAAGGATTCTGATCAATTCTACCCCCAAGGGGATAAAATAGGGGATGAAATTTTGTATGAAACTTTGTCAATTTTAAACCGCTATCGTTGTGTTTTCACTGAGCTACGACAATACCCGATGATAAGTGGCCGCCGTATCTAATAGTACATACTATGTATAATATAAATATAAATATTTCTAGCGTATTATATTTGATGACGTATTATATTTGACGATTTTGGCTGTTTTTTTTTTCTTGACATATTTTGGATTGCATTTGCTTTGTTTCGGTTTAGTAGTTTTGGTTATAGACTGTGCTTTGTATTTGGCATTTGTTTTGTTTTCGTTTGGTTTAAGTATAGGTTTTGTCGGTTAGAGTTTTTTAAATGACTTAAGAAAATCTGAACGTTAATGGAGAAGTTATTGTTGGTGATGGTGCATGTTTGTTTCGTGCTCTCTCTCACTTAATTAATGAACGGAACACAAGATAGAGCGATGGAGGTGCGTTCAGAAATTGTCAGACATGTGGTTAATGACTGGAGCAAGTTTTCAATTACCCATGGCTTGATAGTAGTAATCTCAATAGTGTACAAAGAAGTTTTGTAGGCCCTAATTTTTTTACACACGCTAAACAAAAGTAAAGCCGCAACAACTGTACTTTTTAACGCGAGCAAAGCCGCAGGCAAAAGCTAGTTTATTTTGTAAATAAAAAATAAGATTAATTTTTTTTGACAATAGTCAAATAAAGCATCTGCTGTTGTAAATCTGTCCCAGCCGTGACTTGTGTAGCAAGACACTTCCGCTCGATATCATTACAAACGGAAAAATCAACTATACAAAGTACTTAGATGAATTTCGACGAAATATACGTCGGGTTATTCAATAACTGGACACAATGACTAATGTGCGCAAATGCGGACACAAATATGTGTGTCTTGTAGGTGAACTACTTTACGAGTTTATCGCGAACAAACAAACAAACAGACGCGGCAGAAGACTTTGTTTTATAATATGTGATGATAGTGATATAAGAAAACCTATTATTTATTTTAATTTACAGCAAATAAATATAATAAAGAAAATTAAAAACAACTTATTACGGCAACGTAATATATTTTTGAATAAGCCGGTACCGTCCAGCCAGTGAGTAACCCAACAATGGGAGAGAATTCGCCTCACGTAGCAATCTATTTGGCTGCCCCGATATTGCACACAAAGTGACGATTACTCATTCCCGCCAAAGCTTATTTACGACAGGAAGAAATTGCGATTGTATTCTCTTAATGGTTATAACTTCCCAATAAGAGGCGCCGGTGTGTGTTTGAACGAAAATTATGTGATCGCCGCCACGTATCGCCATTGTGCTCGCAAATCATTTGATTGCGAGAACGCCTGTCTGCGTCTATAAGGCTATTTTTTTGCCCGATTAATCCGACCAGATGGAGGGTTTTGTTATTAGCGCGTATGTATGCATCTATGTATGCTTGTTATTACGTCTGTTCCATTGTTGCCTTCTGTAGCCTAAACGGCTTGACCGATTTTGAAGAGAGCGATGTCATTTGATTGGTCAGCGAAATAACAATATGGTTGACGTTAACTGTAAAAACGCCACTTGGATTTTTCGGTCATTAGATTTGTATTCTTCTCCGGAATGTCATAGGCTATGTAACGTCAACAAAAAATATAGCGGACTTAAGTTTCAAACCACCAGTAGTTTTTTTTTTAATAATGCAACTTGTAAAAATAATTTCTGCCTAATTATTTAATTGAAAGTATCTATGAAATCGTGGAAATCACAATAAAATTTATAAGCAAGTAAGTAAAAGCAATAATGACATTTTTGCAAGATATTCTACCAATAAAGATTAACTTTACCTGAGTAGGTTTAATGTATGCATACAGTGGTCTAGTTTTACTACTTTCACAATTCATTGTAACTTCAGCTATGATAGAGAAATTATTTAATTATTAAAAATATTTTTGTGATAGACATTTTATTTTTTGTGTGTCTCTAAACTGGGTTTCCTTTGCTAAATCGAACACCATTTAATTAAACTATGATATTTTTACTTATTATAAAAACAATAACTACGAATAGTGGGAAAAACGCTGACATGACTTTTTAGATTATATTGGTATGGATAAACTTAAAAACTATTTTGATTGTTACAAAGCTATCAGAGTGCAACATAGGCAATAACTTAGTTCCATAAAAATTGAGATCCTTACGAAAATGGCTGTAACCCAATGTATCAAAAATTGGCCCATCAATGTATTGTTTTAGTTTGTGCAATATATTTATCTAATTTTCCAAAACTTTTTCTTATAAATTTCAAAAAATCATTTTAACTGTGTTCGTAATTAGACACAAAATGTAAAATATTGTCCACATAATCCCTGGAATTTTTCTCACTCGCCAAGAGCTTAGGGGACATCGGGGCTGGGGAGCCACACTAAGGGTAAGCTTAGCGTTGACAATTTGTCAATCACGTCTCAAGGGAACTGGCTAAGACTTCCACTTTTTCCACTGATCATTGTGATTTATATGTAAGTAAAATGTCTAACACGAATCTTGGATTATAGGAAATAGAAATAAATTGGCCGTCTCTAGGATACAATAAAAAAGCAAACAAAAATAATAAACCGGCCAAGTGTGAATCAGATTAGCACAACATTTGTTTCGTAATCCGTGGAAAAAACATTTTGTTTATGTTACTACACTTACACTATGAAATTTTACCATTTTATGCTTCGAAAGAAGCGCGTTATGAGAGGCGAACGTACAAGCATATTGGCAAAGTCAGAAATGAGTAATTTAAAATTATGTGAAAATTGTTTTATTCCAAAGCAATTTTGAATTAATCAAATGATTAATTGAAAAGCCAAGAACATTGTGCCAAACAGCAAAAAATAATGAGTCTTGTCAATAACACAATATAGTAGCGATATCAGATTTCGTTTTAACCAACTAACTAATGATACTTAAGTAGCAATATATTTTACGATAAATAGGCGTGTATCGAACGGTGAACGGGAATGACTACTTTTTGTGCTGCCTTGTTTGTCAATTGCCACTGTCTATTGATGTATATGTATGTTACCATATTTCAATGTACACTACTGAACGCAAAAATATCTTTTTCGTCTTTTCTTTTTTTTTTGGAGGGAAAGTAAGATTTGAAACAATAATCATCATTTTTTTTTTTTTTGAATGGACTACGTAGCTAGCTCCAAGTGAGCTTTCGCTTCATCATCAGGTCCTTTTTAGTCTCCACTGCAGGAGCAGGGTCATTGCTCCTACCAGAGCCATATAATAGCCAGAGTAGACAGAGGATTTGGCCTACACTCCCCACGCTGGCCAGATGGGTTGGAGAGATTTATATCTTCACCAAATTTTTTAGAGCGACGCTCTTGTCTTGGGACCTCTGTCCATCGCTCTCTGTCCTCTGCTAGCCTTTTGACATCTTGATATAACGCAATTTTTTATTTTTCTTTAAAGTAAAAATAAGATAAATCACAGGTAGAGTTAGTCCTTCGCTAAGTTGTGAGCTTGTGTCTTCGGATACCATATGTTATAATGGACAAGCAAATATCGAAGACCCAAGTAAATCGGAAAAAGGATCGTTTTCCGTCTTGTCCGAGCTGAGAACTGCACTCGAGTCACTGCGATTCAAAGGCACTTGTGGTACTACTGAGCCTAAAAGGCCAAATACAAGTCGGGAACCACATATATGCCGAGCTCAGGGAACTTTCATCTTCACCATCATCAGGTCTTTTTTAGTCTCTACTGCAGGAGCACCACCCTCTCTGTACTGCCAGAGCCATATATTAGGCAGAGCAGTCACAGGATTTGGCCCACTCTCTTCACGCTGGCCAGATGTGTTCGAGAAATTTCTTTGATGTTTGCAAGCTTTGTTTAGCTTGTTTCCTAAGTCGCCTTAAACGACATCCACGGGAACACTTGAAGTGGTCCTATTCTACTCTGCCGGAAACTACACGGCAAACACACACAGGGAGCTTTGATATTAATAATTTCTTGTAATGTTTACATCGGAAGCCCTGATGCCGTGAGGACATAAGTTTTTCAATAAATAATTCTTCGCGCGAATATATTAACGAACAGCAATGAAAGCACGGTCTATTTATGGGATCCTCCCTTTGGTGTGTTTAGGTGGCTTGAAAAATCCGAGTGCAATGGGCCAATTTGTAACTTGATATGCCTTTTCCGTAAAAAACATCAAAACCACTGTTAAAACTGGTGTTACCAACAAAGCTGTGAAGTACAAAGGGCAGATCAAGCTTTCCAGTTAGGGCGGGATCATAGTATTAGTGATTAAAAAACAATGATTTCTGTGGATAAATATTTCTAATGGATTATACTTACTTACTGATATCAAAATAATTGATTTCTGAATTTCGCATACACTAGACCAGGGAGCACATGACTTGAATGCCTGAATCCGTCCTTGAATAGGTAAAATAATTTATGAATGCGGTGACTGTACTTTGCTGCTATCGGCAGTAATCAGATGCCGCAGAAAGTCCGTGACTGCTTCCGTGTAAGAGCAGGTTTTTACGACGAAAGCGAAAGATTCTTGTGTTAGACAAGATAAGCTTGAAATATTATTGATGCTCAATATTATATGGTTTTCAATTTTTTTTATTGTTCTTAAAAATGGAAAATAGTTATGAGAAATTGGCACTAATAAAGTTGATTTCCAACTTTTTTATTCACTGTTATCATTATTATTCTGGTCCGATATTATGTTAATATTACTGGCCTTGGTCCCGGCTGCCATCTGGTAGTCGTTAAAGGAACCACGTCAGAGGCCGAGAGGCGGTTCCGAAGAACTCTGACACCAGGGTGCATGGTCGACTGACCGTGTCACCTACACGATATGATGATGATGATTGTTATTTTAGGCTTAATTGAATGAAAAAGTTATCTTTATAGACATGATTTAAATTATCATACTATACAGAGTGTAACATGGCCTTCGACATACCCTCGAAGGGGTAACTCAGCCTGTCAATAGAATCATCTTTTGCTATGGGGACTTTCCCATACATTTTGCCCGGGTGGCTGAACAGTTTTGTATATAAATGTCGAAATTTTTTTTGGAGTTACCAGCTTGATTCCATAGCAAAAGTTTTTCATATTGCCGAGGTGAGTCAGCCCTTTAAGGGTACGTTGAAAGTCATTTTACACACTGTATGTCCAAACATTCATTTAAAAATGTAATATTCAAACATGTATTCACATTTTTAAATTAACGTACGTTTTTCATGATGCCTAACTTCAATTTGATATTGTAACAGGTACATGTTTCTTACGTGTTTCACCGAGATAAGGAAACGTTAATAAAATGGTAGTAAAGATTTACATTCACACTTTAAACTGTAAACAGAGTTTTAACTTTGAAGGGTTATCCACGGCCTCGCAGAGCAAAATTTTATATGTTATCTCCGCTTCCTTTCAATTTTTTTATTTCAAATGGGGCAGCACTGGACCCCGTAAAATTAAGGAGCACACGCCAACAAATGATACCCTCAAGATTGAAGGGCTATGCGTCACCCGCGGAACTTTGTGGTACGTGCGAAGATAATAAGAGCCCGTCGACACGTAGCCTCACGTTTTGTGTGGCCGGCCATATTCCGGACATGATGTCACCGACACACTTGCTCACACCGCTTGTACCGACAGCGCTCGCGCCTACTACGGCACCACCAGAACCAGGAGTGCTATTTTTGAAATGCCATCTCACCAAAACGCAAGTCGTGCACGACTACAAGTCACACTCGCCTCCGAAGTCACGAAATGCTATTGGGTCGTATTTTCGAAACGATCGCTTGAGCTGTAGTACAGCCAACTTTAAGCGAAAAATTATTAATTTCTTCCTATTTCACGCAAACCATTTTATAAAATTTTTTAAGTGTGTTAAATTTTTAAAATGTTTATGAAGTGTAGCGTAAAATCATGACAGATGAACTTTCAATGACAGGCAGTCACTTTGACATAAAGGCGCTCGTCGCCTGAGGAAAAGAGCGGTCTTAACCGCTCGTTGCAATCACTCGTCAAGTAACGATTCAAAAGTGAAGCTGGGAGTTTGTGGTGGGTGCAGTTGGGGTCTACCTTGGACGATTTTACAAATTGATTTTGGGGACTTTATAATATGAAATTGGTGTAGTTTGGTGTTATAAATGCTCGTGCTCATAGAACAATTTGTGAAATAGTTAAAGTGGACTGTTATAGACTTGTCAACATAAGCTCCTGACCACGAGGCATCAAAGAACATACGCCATCTTTGATGCTACTTGTTAAAACTTTACCGTACAACACCGATACTTAGTATCTCAATTTACTGGACATTGGCAGAATCACTGAAATCTCGGTGGAAGCCATATTATAAAACAGAAGAAGAAGAAGAAAAGTGAGCCTTTTCGGAAACACGTCAATCACTCGTTTAGTGAGTCACGTGTTCAAAAATAGCACTCCAGCACACAGTTAATCGAAGAGACGTGTATGTACGACGATTTACAGCATAAAGTGGCAGTCCTCCCGTGTATTACCGATCTATGGAACAATAAAGAGAACGCGCGAGGGCATATAAATGAGCGGTGCCGTATGCAGGCGACGCCGCTGCTGCCATTAGTAGGCTACGGTGGGTTCGGAGTAATTGACCGCCCGTCTAATTTCATTCTAGACGCATGGGCCGCTTCCTCTTTCCTTTTTCCTATCGGTCAGCGGTAGCCACGAGGCATTTGTGGTGTAACACTGCTTGTCTGTCTTCGTTACATTTGTTACGTCTAAACGGATACAACTTATTAGTATTATTTCATTCAACATTTTCAATTTCAATTATGTACCTACATTTATGTGATTAAGAAGAACTCAATTAAATCCATGCGCTGGACGCGTACCGACACGCGAAGTCTGTAACAATTTTTTTAAATTTATTTATGACTTGCTTGCTTGCTTTTTTAAATTTATTTATTTATGATTTAACACTTTTGTTCAGTTTTAATTGGAGCTAAGTTAAATAAATACTCAATCAATTTCTTAGTAAATCATACAACTATTTATCTAATACATGTCATGCTGAAACACTTTTAAAACTACAAATGGATAAGAAATTGTTTAGGGCACTTGACTTAAATTAACGGCTTCCTTAGGGTATCATCGATATTCGTATTTATTTATGTTTCAACAAATCCAAATTTAAAAAATACAACAGACATAGTTCTTTATTTCATTTAATATTATACTTATGTTAGCTAACTTTAACTTATCGGATTATTTCAAAAGCAAGAATGGACTCCGTTGGCTGTCTGTGATACAGTTCTGGTGTATAGGTACTTCTGAACCACGCTTCCGATTAAATAGTGGTAGAGCCACGCTATCGGCAGAATTTACTTTTGCTAGTAGCATGAATAAGTCAGCTCGTCCGGGGAAGTACCACACTCTCACAGAAAATCGTCGTTTGAGTAGCTTTGCCGCTTCTATATGCATCATTCGATGAGTGAGAGAGCCGGAGGCCCTTGCCCCCTTCCCCTCTGGGGAGGGAAAAATAAAGGCTGGCAACACTCTTGTAACACCCCTGGTGTTGCAGTTGTTCATGGGCAGCGATGATCACTTACCATAAGATGACCCGTTTACTCGTTTGCGCTCCTATGTTATATAAAACAAATACGCGGCTAAGTTGTGATAGAAAGCTATTTATAAGCTGGGTTTTTCATGTTTGTGATAAAATATATTAAAATATTTTTAAGAAAAAGCTTATATTTTACGGACTAGGCCCTTTTCTTCATACTAACATTATATGGTAATCGCAAATGTATGTATGGGAAAATGTCACCGGTTTAATATAATTACTCGGCTCCGCCTCGTGCCTGAAAATAGATGAATAAAATTCTAGTCTCATTTCATTACGGGCAGGCACAGTATCCGTATTAGAGCTAATAGATGCTGCAATGTAGGTAGCTACTAAACTCATACGAATATATCTGAAAATTAGATATATAAATGAGATTTTAGTGTTATGTTATTACAGGCAAGCAGATAATATACTTTCTATATTATAGCTTATAGATATTACACTACAAGCTTGTAGCCAGTGCTTGTACAGTATTGTGTCTGGTCGGGGCCATGTAGACACGCGCGGTTGGTCTGTTTTCTTTTTATCGGCTATTATAGCTTCTTAATTCATACAAATATATCTTAAAATAGATTAATAAACGAGATTCTTGCCTCATGTCATTAAAGGTAACAACATTATAAGTATTAAAGCCTATAGATGCTACAAGCTTGTAGTTCATGCTTGTACAGTACCGTGTCTGGTCGGGGCCGTGAAGACACGCGCGGTTGGTCTGTTAGCTTGTAAACGGCTAATGTAGCTTCTAAATTGATACAAATATATCTGAAAATACATGTATAAACGAGATTCTTGTCTTATGTCTATAAAGGTAACCACAGTATATGTATTATAGCTTATAGATGCTACAAGCTTGTAGCCTGTGCCTGTTTGTATAGTACCGTGTCTGGTCGGGGCCGTGTAGACACGCGCAGTTGGTCTGTTAGCTTGTAAACGGCTAATGTAGCTTCTAAATTCATACATACAACGGATTGCATGTGCAAACATTTCCGTTCATATTTGGAAATCAACTGCTATTTTATGGCTGAACTGATTTCCTTACTGAATATATTAAAAAATGAAAAAATATTATAAATAATACCAAGCAAGCATTCATATGCTTCAATATTTATTTCGTACTAATTCATATAAGTACGAAATTAATATCGACACTTAAACATTTTTTCTTTAAATATTATCAGTTTTCTCTATTTTATTTAATACCTACAAGCTCGGCAAACATTTCATATTTGTGTTAATTATCAAATGTTCCATTGATATATATGTTAACGATCTATTAATTTTATTTTTAATTTTATAGATATCTTGTACGCCTTGTTTTTGTAGTGTGAATTAAAGATCCTCCATTCTACTCTTAGATTTTTGACTGCTAAAATATAATCAAAATAACTGCTTCAATATAACGTGAATTCGTTAAATAGTTTAAACAGTGTCCAGTCGTTCTCGGATGTTCTACTAACAGTTATTTCGGTTGACTCAACTATATTCCCAGTTAAGGGGATACCTAACTTTTTGCTTTGAAGCAAATTATTTGAAAATAAAATAAAAACCTTATTTAAATTTTTTGTCTTGTTATGGTTTAGATCCGGTACGTAGGCCGTGTTGCTCGAAGGTTTAGATAAATCATTTGATTAGTTGATCTAGCTTCTCATATTTTTTTATAATATCTCCTTTAAATAAATGATTTCGAATGGCATTGGACTTCGGTACATTAAGATATCCCCTTAAATGAAACTGTGTTAACAAATATTCCGCAATCGGAGTGTAGACGTGTATGGCTAATTGATTCTTTATTTAGTATCAGTGTATCGTTGCTAGATATGATTTAACATTTAAGAGGTTAACTTAATCATTTATTGCGTATTCAACAATATTCTCTCGATAGAAAACAAGATATATTTTTTCAAATATCCAAGGCGCGAAAGAGTCGTGGTCACTTGTTTGATATGGTACCCTCAAGAGACACGTGTTCAAATCTTACATAGCCTGAACACGAAATATTTTCATCGCAGTAAATGCGTCCTTCAGAACTTATGGTTCTAAGCACTGTCCACGTCCACCTCTTAAGGGATATTAATGTATAGGAAAAAAAACCTGTACAAGTGCGTAGAAGAGGCATACGTAAGCTGTTGATCCTAACTGCTTTCACTAGATTCAGTTTTTGATAATTGTGTGTTGTTAGTTAAGAACAAAATAATAAAATATTAAATAGATCTTTGGCTACTCGACGGTACATTGAGAAGAAAAAAGATATAAGAAATGGGCGACTTGCATTGATAACTTCTGTCAGCCCTGAACGTTTGATAAAAACATTGCAAATAGAAAATAAATATTGACCTATGGTCCGACCAATTACTTTTATCAATATAAGAAGTCAAGACATTAAATGCGCTGCATTAAATTTATGTCAAACTATGCAGTTGCACAATTCACTCATTACGAAATTATCGCTGACTCTAATTCAACACTTGGCATGGAATAAATAGCGAAATGGAGTCGACATTTGCGGTCAAGCAACAATCAAACCATCATTGCCTGCCCAAAAAATTTAGAGCAAAAGTAAATTACCTTTTCGTCGACTTCATGCGTGTCATTAATAGTTAACTAGGTATAGGTAACGTTGTCAAGTTTCGTTGCGTAAAGTACCAACATAATACAACATTTTTAACATTAATTAAATGTTTAACATTTATAAAAACGTTACAGGGTCAGCGTGGAACGTTGTTTTAAAGTGTTATATTATAATCATATTCATGTTAAGCTGTAAGGTGTATATTGTATTGTGTTGTAGTGAAAATAACTATTTTCGACAGACGCTGTTTCTCTACTTTTTAAAAACTTAGACATAAAATTATACTTATTTGGAAGCTTATAAAGTCTTCACCGAGCTCCGTGGCGCAGCGGTCAACACGCCGGTCTGTGGCACGGATGGTCTCGGGTTCGATCCCCGGTCAGGTCAAGATGAAAAATGATCTTTTTCAGATTGACCTTGGGTCTTGGATGTTTATCTATATATTTATTTGTTATAAAATATAGTATCGTTGAGTTAGTATCCCATTACACAAGTCTTACTTAAGAACTTACTTTGGGGTTAGCTCAATCTGTGTGATTTGTCCGTATATATTTATTTTACTTATTTATTTATCATTTATATTGCCCAACTTTCTGGTAAAACTGAAAAAAGTCCCGTACTTTCGAGCCACTAGGAGTAGCTTTATTATTGTTGCAAACTTGGGTGTAGACTATTCTTAGTGGTCTCTACAATACATAAAAAAACCGCCATTGTATGCGCTTTTCAAAGTTAAATGTTGACTGGCCTATTAACATTCCCTTCAGACGATTTGTGTTAAACAATCAAATTATATGATAAATCATTAAAACAACTTTGTTATTGTTTTACTTTTATTTTATCTGACTTTATGTTTTGAATGATCAGAATAAAAAGGTAATAATATAACTAGTAGATATCAATTAAAACTACGTTACTTGCTCAATTTGAAGATGGTTTTGTTAGCTTTGTCTCCAGCTCGTGCCCCCAATGTCACATCCTGCCATTTATCTCAAGGTGCACGATGTTATTAATATGTCAGTAGTAGTTATGACCCCAGATAGCGTGTGAACCGTGGCGACTACACTCAATTTTCACTAGTTTATATGTTCCACATACGGCGTCTTGTGAGGTCTTCATATCGGTGGCGCCAACCCATCACTCTACTAACATATTATTTGCTTGACGTCGTCGCGATAGTGCAAGACATATAGAAACTGATTGCCTTTGTCGTCGACAAATCGTTGTAAGTTCATTTCAATGACAGGATTTTCGTTTTTTTAAGCTTTTACAGTCACAATCATTAATATTGTTTATCTACCGTGAATATTTAATACCGTCATCGGGACCTGATGACATGATCTCGAGTATATTAGGATGACGTAACTGACAGATGTACCTCTCAAAATGAAATAGTGATCTAATTGATAATATTGCGAAAGTAGTAGAGTAAGTTGAATTTATTTTTTTAGCCAAGTATATAGGTGTGTCAATAGTCCCTGGGTGATAGATAGATAGATATAGGTATGTAGGAAATGTCCATGGTCCTATTTGCTTTAAAACATATACTTCCATAATTTAAATACAGTTTTGTACCCATTTTAACGTTTAGCAGTAGTAGGAAGGTAGGTACTCAGTAAAAAATTAACTGTAAAATATATTTCAAAATATATGAATTGAAGACGATTATCTAAAAATTATATATAATATTATATAAATATTATCTAAAAGGAGAGAAACTTAACGTAACTTATAAATGCGATATGAAAAGTCACTTCTAATAAATTTGAAAATTGATACGAGTATCTTTATATTATAATATTTAAAAAAGTCTATAGATAGAGGGACGCTCTATAGACAAGACTATAAAGAAGAAAATGTAGATTATACACCACATGGACGAAGAAATGATGTATTGGTCTTACTTTATGACGTCAATATAAAAAAAAAATACTATCTAGATATATTTTTATCATACTTAATTGCATCCCGTGTCGTACAAGGATTGGAATTAATATTATAATGATTGCGAGTTGTTTGCCGAGACAAAGAACCTACTGTTTGTTTGATTTATTGGTTTTAATTAAACGCAGAGATAAGCTAACATGGATCTTTACTTCGTTTTACGTGCCGTACGAGGATCTGTTGTTTAAACACAAGCATGCCGAATAGTCTCTCAAAATCGGTTAATTCAAAAATATATTATATATTTATATATATATATTTTTTTATTTTAAACTAGTTATTTTGGAAAACAAACATATTTTTTTGCTTCCTCATTAAATTCACGGTTCACAATTTTTATGGTAATGCCGTATTTTTTTTTCTTGATTGTCAAAATCAGACAATTTAATAAAAAAAATCTTAAATTATTATTAACTACCTACCTGATACTATTAACTTCGAACAACATGACTTAACTAGGTCACATTTCTATGTAATAAAACGGACATGTTATCGCTGTCCGTACATCATTTCCTAGCTTGATACGATTCTGATGCAAATGTGACCTGTTCTGCGAAGATTTCGAAGGTTGACTTTTCAAATTCAAATAAAAAGCAGTACAAAATAAACTAGCAATTTACTTATCTAAAAGTTATTTTTGCTGTTTAAATCTAATCTTTATAACCATCGATACATTTGCATTAGATAATACACGAATTTATGCATGTAAATAACGTTACAAGACCAATTAATTAAAGGTTTTTGACTATATTTTAATGGCATTACATTAAATTTGTTAGTGCCAAGGAGTCCTCATCAGAAAATGTTTATCTTTGATGTAAACATAAAATATATTGATGATTGATTAAATGCTTAGAGTATTTGAATAATTTATAAGGTTGTTTGTCCCGAGTCGAATAATCAGTTGTTTACAACGCGAACAATAATTTTGACACGATATAATAATAGTTAGGCATAAAACTAGTTTTATTTTAAGTTGTTTTTTTATTTAAGTTTTGATTTTTTGGTAAGGTTTATTTTTTGTACATTTAGGCTAGGTTACTATTCTGCAAGCAAATTAACTTTTTTATCGGAACGGACTGCAATTGTCGATATAAAATATTTTGTCTCTATCTTGACCAGACCGAGAACAGCAAGGGTCGGAGAATATAGGCACTGACGCACTGCAGTCGAGGATGACAGGCAGGAATCAGGAATTTCAGGATTTGCAACTATAATGATAACAGATAGCTAATAATCTTTAACATAAAAAAAATACTTCAACCGTATTGTTTTGATTGATTGAAGTAAGATATACATATTTTAATAAAATTTAAATTGGAATTACTGAGAACCTCTTTCTATTTTGTTCCTTATTTAAGTCGGTTAAAATTGTAATACGTTGCCAATAAGAATATTTTTTAAGCTCCAGTAACTTTAAAAATACGTTTTTAGATGGACAAAACTAACTAAAAACAAACTTTTTTTAGAATATAGCATAGGCAAGAATGCCTCGCACATGGACGCTAGTTTTCAATACATTGCCATCCTACATTTCTTTGAGATCTCCAAATTTTGCTGATTGAATGAAAAATTCTTTGCTGCACGTTGCACCACATGTACTGTATAAACCATAAACATAACGGCAGATTTATAAGGTACTAGCTGTTAATCGCGGCTTCGCCCGCGTAATATATAACCTATGTCCTTCTCAGCACCCTAACCTATTAGTATGCAAAATTTCATGACGATCGGTTCAGTAGGTTGGGCGTGAAAGCGTAACAAACAAACTCACTTTCACATTTATGATATTAGTTAGGATTAGTATTAGAGTCCAATGATAATAAATTATAGTCTTGTTATTTGCTAATAATATATTTTTTTAATTGGATTTTTAGTTTTTCGTAAATAAAAGAAAGCATGAAGGTAAATCTTTTGTGTTTATTTTATCAGTATTTTGGTTTCAATTAACATAATGAAGAGCATTAAGTAGTTTAGCACCTCGATTTCACCCTGTTTCATAGAAGGCTTCCACTCTACATACGACTTTTTGTGATGTGAGCAGTGAACAATGGCTTTATAGATAAGCTGGATTTATTCACTATGTATAGCTTTCAAAGAGATTTTATTAGAGATTATTTGCACCCATTAATTACCTTTCGTGACGTTGGTTTCTTAAAGGTCCGAGCCCGGCTGCATAATACTATAATGAAAGGCGGTACGCGGCTATTGGAATGTTGCTATAAATTTATATACATAGAGTAATTCCAAACCCCCTGCTTGAAAATATTTTAATCTCGCAATCGGAATTCCTAATAGAATAAATAATTACAAAAGAAAAAAAAAATGGATTTTCCTTAAAAATTCGATCGATGAAATTGTAGAGGGGTTTAGTATTGCCTTTTTTCAACGATTTTGTATTTTTATAGGGATTTCAATCCGAGATCCGAAATATCAATATCCAAACGGTCATATTGGAAATCTTTGGGGGAGGCTTATGTCCAGCAGTGGACTTCTTGCGGCTGAAATGATGATGATGATGATGATCTGAAATATTGCCAGGGGATCCAGAATCACCAGGCAGTCATAGAGCTAGTGCCCGCGCTTACGGAAGACCATATGCGCTGGTCCATAACGGTATTTTTGTAACTATTATTAATAGTTCATGACATTGTCACTGGCCTTTTCAATACTTACATAAAATAGTATTATTTTCTCGACTAATAAAAGCGTTAGCTACTGGTAAACATTGTTTGCCTGTTCGGGACATCATTCGAAGTAATTCGTTCAAAGGTAGCATACGCAACAATTATTGTAGCTGTTATAGAAGATCAAAATTAAATTCAACGAATCAGAACTCTTGATCTTCCTTTGAAGCGGAAGAGGATCAGTGAGTCTAAAAGCACAACTTATGGCACACACTCGGCACTTTGAGTTCTTATGCTAAACTAACTCAAGTACCGCCATATTCATTGATTCTAACTGCTTCCGACGAAGAAAAACTTCTTGGCAAACTATATCATTATTTTCCGCCAAAAATAGCAATTATGTTTGCTTCTTTCCATACGATGAAACATGGTATATTGTCTCTCTGGATGACACCAACAAGAGCCTAGCTTTCAAACAAATAGTACCAGCCGATGTTTTCACTTTCCACCTTCCAGATTTCCGAGAAACTAGAAGTTAACAAACCTGTTATTGTACATGTTCTTCATTTGAAAAATAACCGCTTGTAAGACCGCGTTATCACGCTGCAAGTAAGGTCACGGAGATTAGACAGAAAAATAATTTGCCACTGATAGCTCCGGACAATTTAAACCTTGTTTTTCACTTGATATACGGGAACAACAGAGGTGTTCACGGATTTCGTTCCTACTTACATTCATTTGAAACATTGATATCTTTGATATTTACTTAGTAACAAATTACATCATCGCATCAAAAAATTCAAGTAATCTCATACACGCTCATCAGGTCGTGTAGATATAGTATAGTTACTAGCAATGACATTCTTTGTGTATTAGAATGTCATTGGTTACTAGGTATAGTTAGTAAGTAGTACTATAGGTATAGTTATTTTTCATAAAATCTGTTTATCGATATATTGGACGTCACAGAGATATTTATTGCCTTATTTTTGTTTTTGGGCGCTTGAGATATTTTCCACTCTAAGGCACATCGGTCCAAATATATACTTTGTTATGCGTGAGCAACAACATACCACACAAAATCCTTTTACGTATATCCTATTTTGTTTATATATATATTATTTTTGTGGTGGATATTGTTGTATTCAGTCAATATTTTTTATAAATGTTTATTCATTAAATTTAAGAGCTGGGCTCTTGTCGGTGGAGCTTCTTCCATTCCTCTCTTTCTTCCGCCAGTTGTTTCACTTCTCTGTAAGTAGCAACATTAACTTTTTCTTTTATTTGTTTCATGAAGGTGTGTCTCGGCCTTTCCGGTCCCCTTTTACCTTCTATTTTTCCTTCTATTATGTTCTTGGCCAAGTCGTCGTGCCGTAATAGGTGTCCCACCATCTTTCCTCTTCTATTTTCAATGGTTTCAAAATGTGTCTTTTTTTTTCCTACCATTTTTAGAACCTCTTCATTAGTAACTCTTTCTACCCAGCTTATCCTTTCCATTCTACGCCAACACCACATTTCAAATGCTTCGAGCCTTTTCCTTTCGTTTTTTGTTAGAGTCCATGTCTCACAGCCATACAGTGCAATGCTCCAAATTATAAATGTTAGTAGATGTAATATTTAAATCTCGACCAATTTTTTTTAATAATAACGTATTTTCATACAACGTCATTAATTTTTAATGGAAATTAAATTGTTAGTCCTATGCCAAATAAGTTTTCCTAAGCTCAAAAGTTTCTTGCATAATCCATGTTATTTTATTATCCACGTTGACTTTATTAATAAGACTCTGTTTTTTTTTCTATATATGTAATATCGCTTGTTGCATTTTAGTTAAGTATCTCTCTTATCTTACTATATCCAAAATAATAACTATTAAATAGATTGCAAAAAATAAATAGTCAAAACCGTCACGTGGCGTGTATGGTTTACTATTGTCGTTGACATCACGGGTACCAAATAAGCAAATAAGATCACGGCACTGTTTTATGAATAAAAATATCATTCAATTTCGTTATGTGTTATCATCATATTCAATTTAGCATTTATCTCTAAGTGGATGGAGTCTATTGCATCGAGGGTGGTCCTGGGGTGATAACAGTAGCAAATGTCAGAGTAACGAATGTACGGTTTAATCAGGAAATTGATTTGTGTTGTAATATATGTACGTAGCTTTTACGTAGGTTGTTCAAATTGAAAATAGAAGTTTAACTTCGATCGAAATAGTTCCTGTTAGGTATACAAGACACAACTGTTGAGAAGTAATTATAGAATCTTGTTGAATTTTATCACATATATAAAAATATTTTTAACCGACTTTAAAAAAAGGAGGAGGTTCTCAATTCGTCGAAATATTTTTTTATGTAGGTTCCCTGATGTCTCGAACACGCCTGGACTGATTAACTAAATTCTTTTTTATTTGATAAGTAATACCTTACAGATGGTCCCATTAAATTTTTATCGAAATATGTCGGCCGCTTTTTGAAAAATTACACAAAAACCAAAAAAATGTTTACACAAAAACCGTTCGGTTTACACTTATTTCCATTTTATTCTTATGATCAAACAAATTGATAGGGTTGAAGTCGGTTTTTTGTTTTTTGTTAAAAATATTTTAAATTATTAACGTATTTATACATTTGAAAAATCACGCTTTTGAGTAATTTAAGTTTGCAGTCACATACTAAAATTAAAATTAAATTTTGGGTATGGTGAAGAAATTTATGAGTAGGGTCGAAGCGCGGTTGGTAAGGCGTTAGTCGAACAAAGACTAAGAATCGCTGTTCGAATCATGCTTGCGTGGACACAAATCTTATTTCTTAATTTTATTAGTAAGTATAGTATTTCTATTGACCCTATAATAACAAATAATAAAAGAGTTTGATGATTTTTAATACTTTATGTATCATAGATAGATGGTCACAGTGCTAAATAAAATTATTGCTTTTTAGTAACTCACGAAAATAGCCATCATAGTAAAAAAAAAAAAAACTATTATGTAAAGTAGCATTCAAGATTTAAAAACTGAACTGATTATAATATTCGGTTGATACCCTTTGTTTGACACAGCCAAGTCACTTCAGGGTTTATACATTAAAAGGATCACCGTGTACCTACGTAAGCCGAAGCCTATCTACTGTCGAAATCCGTATATACCCTTCACGGGCGGTGCATGTGACCGCAGTAACTCGAAACTAAAAATTAGCTAACCCCAAAAAAAGATGGCGACGGTCACTGGACATGCGCCGCCCTGTAGATAGCATGCTTACACCTTAATAACGATTGGTAGGCTTAACCCCGGAAATTAAGGTAGGGTGTTTCATCATTGTCACAAGTTTAATTTTTTAACCAACTTTGAAGATAGGAGCTTGTTAAATTGGAGTTTTTTTTATGTTCAAGATTCACAAGTTTATTCAGGAAATAAGATTACTTAGGCACTTCGTAACGTAAATTGACATTTAAAATCTTATTATGTAACATTTAAATTATTTATTAATTTTGAAAAGATATATACTGTGCTAACTGATAGTGCACACAGTAGCACAGTATGTACCAAAATGTTGATAGAATTGTATAATATTTATATACACATAAATTTTAGTCGTAACCACGCCTGGAGTTGCTTAACGTGCTTAAACGCTGATTATGTTTTCGGAAACTGGAACATCATGCTTTTCAAAATTAAATAAAAATCTTACCTTATTCAGATGATGATGATGATGAGAATGAAGTGTCAATCAGTTCCTGAAAATGCTAAATATTTAAGAACTCTCTCAGGACGCAATAAAAATCAGTATAAACTTCTTTCGGCCAGCTATAAGTGGTATATCACAAATACTTAATATTATATTCAGATTATAGTACTTACCTATATAAAATAGTAAAAAAACTTTACTAAATTATAATCTCGGCCTCGGAATCCATCAGTCATACAAAACACAACATTCATTAAAACCATCAGATTCACACTTCTCAGTCTACAAGCAGCATGGATATTCGATCAAAAATGAAAAACTTATTCACTGACTCTGCACTGAATTGCTGAATGTAAGAGACCAAAAAGATCATAATTTAGCCATTTGTAGTGTTATTCGTTAAATACGACAAGGTATTCAAATTATTTAAATTGAAAATGTATGCTTTTTACCATACTGGTTTAGGAGAAAAAAAAATCGTTACCGTGCCAGCTGCTTTAGTTCCTGCGCTTGTAAAAGCAGGCTGAGAGAATGGGCAAAAAAAACTTGGGAAGCGATACGGGTAGCGAGCAAGCCGGTTCTTAGGTTCTGTCTAAATTACTCACATCTATCATCATCATCACACATCAAGCGTCAATACTTTTGCATAACCACCGTGTCATTCAAAAAACAAACAACTTTTACGGGGCATAACGTGAACCAGTTGTGAATTATTTACAGCGATATAACCTCCCTCGTTTTGGGGGTTTTTATGCATGGAGCTGACCAATTAGTTGGTGTGTAGCATGTTTGGGTGGTAGGTATCGGTAACCCGCCGCGTGTGGTTGGCCCTAATAGTCGCTCGCCCGCTCGTAATGCGTTTTTGGCGTGTCACACCCCGCTCCTATCTCGACAATTTACCAACTGTACCTTTAAAATCGTCCACCCGAGATTGGTCGTTGCGTGCGACCATTTCTATATTACTACGAATAATTAGCTTCATCTGATATCATTTTACGAACAGTAATTTACTTGTAGCATGAAAGGCGATGTTTGTTGAGAACGTTCCTTTCGTACAATGTTTTGGTGGTTTTATATGGAAAGAAATCTTTTGATTAATGTTCTTGTGTTTGTTTGAAATGTTTATTACAGCGAAATAATAAACTTTAGCTACGCATACTACATTAACGTGTAACTTATATTTACGGTTTTGTACAAATATTACCATTCGATGTGAAGATATCGTGGGGAAATCGGCACGCTATTTTATTGTTTACTAGTAGGTACGTACGTCAAATAGCCAAAGCAAAAGCAAACTATATACCGTACTTACCCACTTAAAGGTACCTACAACATTTTTAGTAGGTAACTTTTGTAACGTGGGCAAGAATAGATAGGGCTGATTCTAAAAAAAAACACTAGTTTCTTATTTCTATCTTATTAGGATCTAGGAAAAAATCCAGGAGATAAGAGAACGCTGAGCGTTGTCGGGTCCAGAAAGGGTACAGTTGTCCGAATCCGCCCTGAATGATATCGAACGCAGTTGGCCGAACTGTGCACAAAAATTCCGTATTATAAACGTCAAATTCTGTTGTTTCGATATTGTTTATACGTTGGCAAGAAAGGATCAGTTATTCGCTAATGTTACAAAGACCGAAGAGACTTGGCATAACTGAGAGCGTAAAAAGGGCGAAATTAGTATTCGTATTAACAATTACCTGGTTTATTAAAAAAAAAACCCGTGTGCCTTTACGTCAGTTTACATCCGCCTCATCGTTTTTTAACGTTACCTCACCTATAACACTCCAGGGAAGACTCCTTACACTTCAAAATCAGTCAAGCCGTTTAGGCTACAGGAGGAAACAAGGGAACTGACATACTTACATACACAAAAACATACGCGCGAAAAACATTACCCTCCTATTAAGCGGATCAGTCCGGTAAATTTACCATTTTCAAAAGTGCAAGGACAATGCATCCCACTTTTTGTTTCATCGAGTTAAATGTAAAATGCGATTAAGATGACACTGGTAACCCGACACGATACAAGGGACAGACCTTAAAGTTCTACACAAAAACTGTCACCGTGTATTAACGGCCTCTTTGAATTTCATAGTCCACAGGTTATCCTATAATTCGTTGAGGCGTAAGAAGGTACATCTATTACAAAATATCGGACAGGGTAATTTTATATGCGATGTCACTGGCACAGTAAAACTGGGAAACATTATATCTTGTCTGCTACGAGTAGTCGAAGCGGCTTGATCAGTCAAACAAAAATGTAGATTGAGTTACATTTTCTATAAAATCGAAATCAATTCGGAGTATTAATAGACTGATAAAAAACGTTAGGTTTGACAGACTACACCAAGTTTAAATAAAGGAGAAGACTAGACATTAATTAAACACCTCAGAAATGGCTGCAACGCTTTCAATTATATCAAGACTAATATTATAAAGAGGAAAGACTGGTGCGTGTGTTTGTTTGTAATAGGTAAACTCAGTCGCTACTGGACTGATCACAAAAATTATTCTACCAACAGAAAGCTACATTATCAGCTAGTACATTTAAGTATATCATGTTCTCAAAAAATTTCGGTTCTACTCGAAAAGTTGCAATTAACTCAAGGTAAAAAATTTTTGCCTATAGGTAACATCCTCATCTGTGATGTTTCGGGACCCGGGGTCCAGGGGACGGGGATCAGCCCGATGGCCGGGTAGACTGTGTGATAAAAACCGAAACCCACGCGGACGAAATCGCAGGAAACAGCTAGTGATAATTATTTAGAGCAATCGGTGGCAAAAAATCGTTTACCATTGACCTACTCTGGGAAATCAGGTTTAGCCAAAACGTTGATTAGGCTTGTCCGAGCTTAACATATTCACTCAGTTCTAGTAACATCAGGTATATGGCTTCCAATAAATTTTGCATATTAATAGGTATACAGTTCGGCATTTTCGGCTTTCTGAGTGCTAAAATAATGGATTACTAATTAAATTTTACATTTTATGTACATATGAGAAATGCCTAAGCCCAAAGCTTTATTTTAATTTATCATTTGAGTGTAGGCCAAATTTTACATTAGCCTGCTCTGGCTAATTACATGGCTCTGGTAGTGCAGGGAGGGTCGTGCTCCTGCAGTGGAGACAGAAAAGTGACGTGATGATGATGACCATCTTGAACCACATACAAGTTAAGTAGCAAAACGATAAAGAAACTTCATCATCATCATCATTAGGTCTTTATTAGTCTCCACTGCAGGAGCACGACCCTCTCTTACTGCCAGAGCAGTCAGAGGATTTGGCCTACACTCTCCACGCTGGCCAGACGGGTTGGAGAGGCCTTTTTGATGTTAATAGCTTTGATTAGCTTTTGTTTCCTTAGTCGACTTCTACGACATGTAAGTATTATATAAAAATATTAGTTCAAACGCGGTTCTACATATTTTCACGCTTGACAGATGAATAACCATTACAATAAAACAAATAACTGTTCTTGTTACGAGTAAGCTTGAAGGCTGGAATAAATCGTGAAACAATAGTAAATGATAATGATAACACAGTTATAATATTGAAATAATTCTTAGGACCGTTAACCTACTTATGTTTGATAAATACGAGTATAATGTGAGTTCAATATACCAAAACTATAGTGCACTTATAATCTTATTAACAACATAAAAACATACAAACTTTTGCATTTATATATTAAGAATGATAAAATATTTCTTTTGATAAAATGAAGCCTATGTGTTAATCCAGACAATAACCAATTCATGTGCAATATTTCATGCATCTCCGTTCAGCGGATTAACGTGATTGAGAAACAACTTAAAGTATCTTAGTGAATATTGATACTCTAAGAGCAACAAACATCCAAACATACACACTTTCGTATTTATAATATACTCGTAAGTAGGATAGGAAAAAATTTCACGCAGGCACGATTTAAGAGCGTATCCTAGCGGTATTTTTCAGTATGGTTTCCATTTAAATTTATCTAAAAACTATTTTTTTTCTCAAAAGTTATTTCTTTTCAACTGTTTTTTATAAAAAAAAAATAACACATCGGGACGCACCTATTTTATTAATAGATTTAATGAAAAAAGAATTGTGACTCTACAAGCAGTTTCCAGCGAGAAAATAAAGAAATACATTTGTATGGCAAACATCCTGCTAGGATACCCTCTTAAGGCAGGTTTAAGCTTTGTTCTTTTTTAAACTTTCGCGCTTAAAACATATTATTAATAAACTATTCATATATAAATAGTTTTAAGTCTTTGTACGACTAAATTCGATTAGGCCACCGCGCTTTAATACTTCGCATCGAATTTATTTACCTCTACTCCTCTAATAAGCATTAGGGCTTGCGTCACCTAACATAACAATACCATTACACATGTGGTACCTATATGATATAACTAATTTTACAATGAAGTTGAAAATCAAATGATACATAGGAAGCCATACGATATTTTAGGTTTTTTAATGCTTTTACAATGCTATTCTAATATACTTTATTTTTCATTGAGAAATAAGAAATGGGATAAAAATTACCGGGGGCTTGTCGGTTAATTCAGTTTCATAATATAGACATTTGCTACACTAAATATTATTGGTCAAATCAAATATGACACTTTTTAAAGAAATACCTTAATGATTATGCTCGGTAGCAAAGAGCATTAATCACTACTTCTAGATCATCATCATCATCAGGTCATTTTAGTCTCCACTGCAGGAGCATGACCCTCTCTGTACTACCAGAGCCATATATTAGACAGAGCAGTCAGGGGATTTGGCCTACACGCTGGCCAGACGGAATGGAGAGGATTTCTAGATAGCACCACACTATTCTTGTCATAGCAAAAAAGCATCACCAATCTTATTCAAACCTTCATTTATAATTAGACACATCAAAAGTGAAGCATAACTTACGTCACATCAAGTCACATGTGTGCAGCATGTATTTGGCATTTGGGAAATTTGACATTTCGTTCGAACGGGGAAAAGTGTAGGGATTTTTGTGCCGATGTGTGCGTGCGCTAGTGTCGAGACACGAGTGTAGGGATTTTTATGTGCGTCACTGTTACATTTTCCAAGTGCATATCCTGATTATTCTTAGATCCATGCATTTATATAAGGCACCGGTCTAATGCCTTGTGATCAACGAACTCAGCAAACTACTTGTGATACAAAAGATCGTCACATTGGTCGAATGTCCTTGCGCTCAACTAGGTGCCAGTCTATTCCAACTATAACTGTAAGCAGAAACAGTTGAGGAGCCCGATGGTCCAGTGGGTGTGAGCTCTATGAGTGCTTACGTATGTTAAGCAACGCCTAGTGCAGTCCCTACTAGGATGGGTGTCCGCAAGTGGCATAAAAATATCTCGAGCTCCTCCGTTCTTCGGAAGGCACGTTAAGCCGTTGGTCCCGGCTGTCATCGTTGATGGCAGTCGTTAAGCTATGTCAGATGCTAAGGCATAAGGCAGCTTGAAAAATCTGACACCAGTGTTGGCCACTTACACATACGAAAAACAAACAAACAGTAGAAACGACTGACAGATTTTTAAAATGATTAGTATTAATAATACGTACATGTATTATTATTATGTACTATCAAGAATGTATTAATATATATGCACACATATAACGTAAAAGTGATAGGACGGACTCCAGATAGTATGCATCACTATTAAAAAAGATCTTTACAAACTATTCACCTCTCAAAACATGTTTAATCTATTTATAGTAGGTATTTAGATACGATTGCCGTAGTCGCTGATTCTTCTTAGAGTTCCTTAATCACTAATAATAACATCGGTAGAATTAATTTTGTTAGTTTCATCGTAAGGCTCGGTCGCTTCAACCTTGCTGATGACATATCGATCGAGCAACCGCTTCATTTTTGTCTTTTCTTTTATTTTCTTTTTTTTTTTTAATGTAATGAACTATATTGCGTTAAATGTGATACAGGTGATGAAATAGATAAGATACTAAGTCTCACACATTAGTCATCTCTGACATGCAACAGACCACATAAATGTCAATGAAATATTAGAATTTTAAATAGATACATAAACAATTCCTAGATGTCATTTAATTTGTGATGTAAGCTTGCGCGTATATGCACAATAAAACTGCCCATTAGCTCCAATTATTTTATTAATTTCCATAATTATCTCCTGTCACAAACGTCCTTTTCGACTTTACAACACTGAATGAATCAATCCGCCGACCGTTCCCTTCCCTACACCACCGATGGTGTTGCCTGATATCAAAATTAATTAAAAGAAAATATTAAAATGTTTCTGATAAACTATAACAATATATATAATAATTCATAAAAATTATGGTCGGCTTACAGTGTATACAATTAATATTATCATTAATGTCGCTTTGTTACGTAATCTTTGACAGTATAAAAACACTTAGGTATTTACTAGCCAGTTGAACAATTTTCTTTTAAATAGTTTAGAGTTTGTAGTTGTTATAATGTCACGCGGTAGATTATTAAATAATTTTATACCCGTCGCTTATAACTAACTAAGCGACGGGTTTGTCGAAATGAGGATAGTAGGTAAATTTTAATTTAATCCTTCAGGCATCAACTTCAGGATTTTTTCCCTAGCAATTAAAACTCACTCGGCTGTTGACTCGCCAGTCTCCTCGACCAATATGAAAGCTTTAGGCGGCCTAATTAGATTTTATTATTTCGAGATTTGGAAAAAAACACGCGGAAACTTAGATAACATAAATTAACTGATATGGTTAGAGATCTCACAATTCTTGTTATTTCTGTAAAATGATAATCAGGACGAGTTATGATATGACTTAAAATAGAATAAGATACATAAATGAGTAACTCTAGTCATTGAACAATGAATACACGGCACATAGCTTATTTTTTGCCTAACAGTCTCAACGTAACCGTTTCTTTTCATAGAAACTGAAAAAAACTATATGACACATTGAAGATGTCATTGCTTGTCAATTAGCGTTTATGTTGCTATCTGCTTAGTTATCATAATAGCTTTGGCTCGAACACATTACAGCTGATGATGCATCCTGGCAACAATCACAGTCGACGAGAAATATGTAGCATTCATTTCCACAAGAAGTCCACAGCTGGTCTCCCCCTCCCCCAAGGATTTCCAATACGACCGGTTGGAAGCGGCCTGCATCCAGCGCCTTCCTGTGACCTTGGTCAGGCCGTCCAACTGGTCGGTGGGTGTCTAACGCTGCGCTTGCCAGTACGTGGTCGGCATTCGAGAATTTTTTTGTCCCATTGGCCACTTCCAAAAGCTAATCCGTTGATTTAGGTAGGATGTAGCATATATTTATAAGTCTCGGCAAACGTAGTGTAGGACGTCCTCAGGCACGGTGGAGTGATGATTTACGCAAGATGGCTGGTAGGAGCTGGATGCGAGCAGCCGAAGATAGATCTCGATGGCATGCAATTGGGGAAGCCTATGTCCAGCAGTGGACGAGTATAGGCTGATGATGATGATATATTTTTACAATTAACTCTTAGGAAATTGAGTTACTATTGATGGAATAGAATTCGTCGCTATCACTGGCTGCAATACGGCAACCCATTTGATATGAAATCGATAATGTTAATTCGATCAGATTAGGACAATCCGGCCGTATTATCGCGAGCCCTGACGTTTCCCGTAATGTACCGGCTAAACAACAATTAACGAGCTTTCGTAGTTATACTTATTGTTTTTCGGGTGTGTAAGTGGCCAATACTAGACTGCTATATCTATGATGTTGATGACAGCTGGGACAACTTAACGTGCCTTCCGAAGCACGGAGGAGCTCGAGATATTTTTATGCCACTTGCGGTTACCTATCCAAGTGGGGACTGCGCCCGGGTTTGCTTAACATGCGAAAGCGCTAATAATGCTCACGCCCACTAGGCCATCGGGCTCCTCCTGTTGTCGTTATAGTGTGTGTTATTTTATAATTTATTTTGTTAATATTTGATGTCTACTATGACGTTGACACTATGACACAGAAATACCGACCCAAAACTTAAGCTTCATAATAGAAAGTCAATAATACCAACTAAATATTAATATCATAAATGTGAAAGTTTGCTTGGATGTCATATTT
This sequence comes from Rhodophaea formosa, assembly GCA_963082605.1. NCBI lineage: Eukaryota > Metazoa > Arthropoda > Insecta > Lepidoptera > Pyralidae > Rhodophaea > Rhodophaea formosa. Next base: position 11,757,987 of record OY720203.1, on the reverse strand, counting down.
GTTATTTCCTTTCGTGAAAACTTCTGGAGGTTTATTTTTTCAAAACTGAACAATGTGTCTTTTGTCTTCCAAAGAAAAAACGTAGAATGTACCAGTTGTTTCTCTTACCGCACAGATCGTAAAAGCCCATCGAGGGAATGGGCAAATATCTGAGGATTGATGTCAATTGACGATGTAGCTGGCAATCCATCACTATTTTGAATTCGTTCTCCATCTAGAAGCCCACCAACATGCTAAATATCGTCTGTGTATGTGTTAACAATTTTATAGCAAACACATCAAAACAGCACATTCACCGGAAAAGCGGGTAAAAAGTTGGTATGTTATAAATATTAAGCTTAGAACATATAATTTCATGCATTTGATACTATTCTATTTCCCTTTGCATTATGCATACAACAATGTATTGAAAACAATTACAATGCAGTTAAACCATTCCTATGATTGGATTCAACATTTTGATAATATTATAGATAGAATAATCTCTGTGAAGTACAGCTGTTAAATGGTATATAACTATAATACAACTAAACAATGGTATATAACTACAGAGAGTACGTTATCTGTTAATCTATAATCAAGATTGGTTTTCCTAATTACAATTCTGTGTACGTGTACTGCACTAATATATAAGTGTCAATTTATCCGATAATTAGGCGTCTCATCTTGAAACGACATTGCTTGGGAGCGTGTGACCGTGGTTCTTTCTTCTCACCTTCATTTCATTACGTGGTCCGCCCCCCGCCGCCCGCTTTTATTGCCCGAACTGGAATGTTTACGCAACGGGCTCCAGACACCACCCCTTCAGCATTAGACGATAAATAATTATTCATTAGACGCAATCACAACCTGCGAATTCGAAATAAAACGGCTGAATTAACCGTTGCGGCATCGGCTCACTTTAATCACAACGACAGCGGGTACCAGCAATATTTTTGTGTTTATCTCATTTTTATGAGTTTAAGTAGGAAGCATGAGGTGGCGCGAGAGATAGGGATTTAATTGAAGGCGAGGAGGCGGCGTGGGGTGGGGAGGGTAGCCGCAACCCCGGTAGACCGCGGGGGAAGCGAAATAATAAAAAAATGAAGCCGCGCTATCCCCGCGAGCTCGGATACTGTGAAAGTGGCACGCTGTGGATAAATGAAGGTTTTTTGTTTGTGGAATACGCCTAAGCCTGGCGTCGCTCCACTTTCGTATTGTCGCTTCAATTCTATGGTTGTAAGTTCATTCATAGAGCCGAGACGCGAGCGTCATTAAATTTATGTCGCGTTTAAGCGGCGTTTTATCCACAAATTATCATATAGGACGCGCGGTCGTTCTTTCGGCGAGCATAGAGAGTCGTACAGTATTCCTGACACGTTGCTCTTTAAACGAAACAAAATAAAAGGAGTTTCGCTTCATATTTATTTACGAGGTCTCATTCGATCGAGGGCGAGAAGAATTAAGTCAACAACGAACCCAACAATGGAGAGCGCGTTCGTTTCGCCGACGAGTGCATTACGCGAATTGTAACCATATCCGTTGCATCCAAGACACAATATCGAGCTCGGTTTTCGGTGACAAGGGGTGCTGCCCGTCACTTCTGCGATTTAAGTGACAGTTTTATTAATTTCCCATACTACTCATCCCTATTTTCCACCCTCAGTTTCCGACAGTTGCAACGGCGGCATATGGAGCCGGCACAATTCTGGTTTCGCAAACAAAAAGTTATAAAATTTGGAATTGCGGGTATTCGACTGTCACTGGCGTTTGGTGCAGTAGTTGCAAAGATATGTCGAGTGGGAGTTGTATTCAAGATCAATTTTAGAATTTTGTGAATTACAGAGAACGCTCCTTAAGTAACTCAGTTTCTTTGAGCAATTTAATATAACAAAATATTACTCCGATCTATCATAAAATTAAATTGTAAATTATCAGCAAAACTAGCATTATTATCAGTTCCTACTAGTTAATGCTGGAAAACATACATTTCTATCCTAAGCCTCATCACTTTTTAAATTAGTGCACAAAAGTAAACATTTTTGAACTATTTGATATGACCATTCTTTGAACAAACTGGAAATACAAACCCCAAAATGTATTTAACAAGTACGGCAAACACTTCCTTTGACATCTTGATTAAAACGCTTTCATCTGATCGCAGCGCAAACAATCAAAGCGATATTACCAACTAAAACAAACTAAGCTTAGCAAACGTGATACGGGCGCCGAATTCTAATAAAGATAGGACAATTCAAATAAGAGCGCGTGGTCGGCCAAACGCGTACGGCGTCTCAGATAAGCTACAGCTTAACGCTAGCGCAGCAGCCGATGGTTTATCTCGATTTCAATTATTATGCTGCCGCTTTCATTGGCTCGCAGGCAGGCGTTGCGGGGGCGCCGCGGATCGGGGCGGTCTCGATCCCCGTTATCTCCAATCTCGCCCAAATCACACTCGACCATTTACGCTTGATTGTACTTTTTAAAAGTTAAGCGATCTAGGGACGCTACTTTTTATTTCCCATTTGGTGTCACTATTTTCTAACGTATACTTTCCTTCACAGGTATGGCATGGACCTCAATGGAGCTAGAAGAAAAAATGCCACGCGAGAAACTACTAGCACTCTCAAAGCTTGGCTCAATGAACACAAGAAAAACCCGTATCCGACGAAAGGTGAAAAGATTATGCTGGCGATAATCACCAAGATGACGCTGACGCAGGTGTCGACGTGGTTCGCGAACGCCCGCCGGCGACTCAAGAAGGAGAACAAAATGACGTGGGAGCCAAGGAACAGGGTCGATGATGATGACAATAATAATGACGATGATGATCATAAGAGTAACGATGGGAAGGACGCTTTAGGTATGTATATTAGTTTTTAGTTTTTTAGCTCTAGTCTGTCCATATCGCTTTGCGTCATTAAAGTACTTTGAAAGCATTTTTAAACAATCATCTATTTGTTGTAGATGGGAAAGACTCCGGAACAGGATCGAGTGAAGATGGCGATCGACCGCAGCAAAGGCTAGACTTGCTCGGGCAAAGAACTGAATCAGAATGGTCAGAGTCTCGCGCAGATAGCGGCCCCGAGTCGCCAGAGCCGTACGAGAGGCCAATTCATCCAGCATACCAGCATTTACCATCGCGTGCACCACCAGGTAGCACTCCCGCTTCAGCTAAACCTAGAATATGGTCTCTGGCGGACATGGCGAGCAAAGAAGGTGAATCGCCGGCGCCACCTTCTTCCGCTTCAGCGTTCTACCAGTCGGCAGCTGCGGCAGCGGCAGCGAGGCTCGCGCATCCCTACGGGCGACCGGAGTTGTACCGAGGCTTGTACCCTCCAACGCACCCCGCAGACGTAGCCCTGCTGGAGTACTCTCGCTCGCTGGCACTGGCCGCACCAGCCCCGGCACCACCGGCTCCTTCACCTTCTTCTTCGTCGACCTCCTCGCTAGCCGAGCCCCCTCCGCCCCGCGCCTGACCCCCTGCCCCTCGCCCGCCACTGGCGCATCGACAATAACCGCGATCTCGCCCCACGAGTGCCACGAGGGCCTTCTCACCTGTAAATAGCGATAGACTAAATATAAATATGTATACATACGTATATATACGTGATAATAATTATGCACCGGTAGAGAAGCTTAGATTTGTGATAGTGGACACAGGCGACGCCGCGCCGTGAGGTTGACAACTCGCAAACGACGTCGGAGCGAAGTCGCGCCGACTGACCGACAATACTAGGTGCTATACACGTTGGACCTTGCGACATGTTGCTGTAGTTATTATGGAGGTGGTTTAACGAAGTGATTTCAATCAAAAATAGGTATTAATATGTGTTACGTTTCTAATAGGTAACAAACACTGTTCTAGACTATTATTTGTATGTAGAGTGTAAATTATTATTTGAAAATATTCTCTTTATATTTAGTGCCTAATTACGTCCAGTGTTTTCTATTGTTTGATAGTTTCTTGAATATCTAACATTCGAATTTTAATATTTATTGATATGAGGTCAGTAGTTATATCAAGCTTTTATTGTAAGTTTTAAAATCTACAAATTATTCAATACCACTGTTGAGGATTTTGAAAAATCTGTATAAATAATTTCTAGTCAGAAGACTATGATTGTCTATGTTAAACATTAATAAATTACAATAAAGTGTTTCATTTTCATAAGAATCATGTACATTGTAGTTATTTAGTAATGAATGGCAGGGTTGGCTAGACACGATGTTCCTCCAGTTTGCATTTTGATCATCAAACAAAACAATAAATAGGTCAAGTGAGTTTTTATTGTCTCGTCACTCCAAATAGTTATATACGTATGTTGAGCATGTATGCAAAAATTGCTGACAATTATTTTCTCACCTAACTATACATATTTCATCCCAGCCAAAATAAGTATTTTGGGACCAATGAAATGTTATAAAAATTTCTCTTTTTTGTAGAAATTCATGTTGGCAAGGGTATTGTTCAAAATTATTAAAAGTATTTGATCGATCTCTCTTTTAATCCATGACATGATTTTTAATACTTACTTAAGATAATATGTATTGTAACTAACATAGAGACTGGCTTAAGCTAAGTTCATAATAACAATGCGACTGCATCTTAATTCTGAGACGAAGTCTCAAAAGATCAAGACTTTTAAAAAAACGTCGTCATATCATTTGAGTACTTATCACAATATCACATTCTTTTACTATTTTCAATGTAAAAATTACTAATCCAATCCAATTTAGTTTAGCACTAATTATTTTAAGATATTTTTGTTATACTTACAAAAAATATTTCTAAGCAGTAGAGCCAACCCTGCCGAATCAAATAGTATCTGTTTGAAATGTTTGCCTAAGACTTATCTCTTCGAAGAATTACGAAATTACTAAGTCTCAAATGGCCTTGTATATTGTAAAACTAAATAAAATGAATGTAAATTAAATATTCTCAATTTGTTTTCTTAACATGTATAATACTTTTTTTTCAATATTGTAGAGACTGAAAGTCCAAAATTGAGTCTATAGTTTTGTACATACGTCACTGTTGTAAGTATATATTGTAATAATAACGTGAATATTTAAGAGAGGTAAATGCAATAAATTTTCTGTATTAGCAGTCCTTTTGATGTAAATAAAAGTTCTGGTGAGAGACGAAAAACCTTCGAAGTAGTTATATGAACAACGAAAACTTTCACAAGATGAATGAAATCTAAATAGAGATTGTTTATGTTTTCACGAAAGATTAAATGTGTTATGTTAGTGATGTAATTATAGCAGAGATTATATTTTGAGCTATTTTGCAAGAGTGTAAGTCATCAGTTAATTTTCAAGTGACCTACCTGTCATTCGCACTTTATCATTGTAACAATACTTCATGTCATGCACGATAAACTTATCGTTTATGTTTCAACAACTGAGTATATTTAAATAGAAACACATATTTATTTTCTTTTGATAGCTTCAAACGTCTTAACCGTTCCCCAGGAAGGTGTGTGAATAGATGCAATAAAATTTAATACAGAAATAATATTTATGATTTTTCTTTGACCTGAATTCCTGTTTGATGCTGAAAATGATTTCAAAGTCATATTTCTTTTATTAATGATTTTAGTTCCTTAAATCATTAAATAAAAGATCGTTGACGCAACTAGACCTTTACGCTCGGTGTCAGCTTCAGTAACTGCATGCCCAGCATTTTGAATGTGCCTTGCGTGCGCACATTTACGGTATTTTCTCATACCAGTAGCAGGCATTGGTTGGTTATTAAAAGGATCGTACGCAATCATGATTATTTGTATTATACAGGCTGACCAGGGGAATTTTTTTTAACTCCGCTAATTTATACAACACTAGCTGTTACCCGCGGCTTCGCCCGCGTAATTTATAGCCTTTGTCCTTCTAGGTACCCTAACCTATGTGTATGCAAAATTTCATGATGATCGGTTCAGTAGATACGGAGTGAAAGCGTAACAAATAAACAAACAAACTCGCTTTCGCATTTATAATATTAGTTAGGATCTAGCGGAAAGGGAGACAAGGAAAATAGGATTGTGTCACTACCTAGTGTCCTAACTCATCATCATCATCATCATCAGGTCTTATTAGTCTCCACTGCAGGAGCACGACCCTCTCTGTGACCAGCGCTACATATTGGCCTGATCAGTCAGAGGATTTGGCCTATCGCACTCTCCACGCAGGCCAGACGGGTTGGAGAGATTTCTTTGTTGTTTAGAAGCTTTGTTTAGCTTGTGTTTCCTAAGTCGCCGTCTACGACATCCACGGGAAGACTTGGAGTGGTCCTATTCTACTCAGCCGGGAACCACACGGCATAGTGTCCTTACTAGTTATGTATATTGTCATATATAGGTATCATATTTTCAACGTTTTCTAATTAATCAATAGCTTCCATAGACGAATATTTTCTTCGAAAAAAAAACCGGGCAATGATATCCCATCTTGCTATTGCAGTGTTACTATTGGTGAGAGAAGTAGCGTTAGATGGACATTTTATTTAGACTGCTAGGTGTCGAAAATGTTTGTTCGTGAAACTGTTCACGTGAATAGATGAGCATCACAGGAGATATTGTTAGAAGTCGGACAATTACGTTAGAACGAAATTTCAAAGCAAAAATACAAAACCCGAATAAGTTTCCCTTGCAGCAACTCATGATGATATTACAGTAGCCGCACTATAACTCATGATCAGAAATATTACAATAGCCGCACAATATAATTTATATTGATATATTCTCCTGTTTATATTTTACACCAGTTTAAAAACTCGCAGTTAGAAAAATCCACTATGAACTACCCTGTAAATTAATACAGAAAGAAATAAATTCTTTTATTTATTTGATCGTAGGGCTGAAATATTGGTACTGGTCCGCCTTTCTCGTCCTTGATAGTCAACATAGTTAGGTTTTAGACATCTGATATAGCATAGCTAAACTACCTGCTGACTCTCCTTATTTGAGTCTTATATATTTTGTAAGGTGTAATTCATAAGGTGGTCAGATGGTATAAGGACATTTGATAACAACTGGAAGGATACCACAAAGAACCGAGAAGAATAGAAATAAAAAGGGGAGGCTTTTGCCCAGTAGGACATAAAAAAGCTAGTAAAAAAAAGTAGACAGGGACATGTGGCGAAAGAATCAGAAAATCTGCGTTACCGATTAGTCTGTTGTCTGATTGCGCCGGACATAGGGGTCGCAATACGTCACACTGGAAGCCTCCTTCATTGATATCTGTCTCGGTAAGTATAGATAAAATAGCACTGAAGTCGCTAAGTAAAACCTGAGCGTTTTCCCGAATGCTTCCTTAGCGCTGTTGCGTCGGAGCTCTATGTCCGACAGCTTTCATGCTGTAATAAGTACGATTTGGCTAATGTTCTTTACGGCTGGCTGCCTGCCTGACGCTAACCTTCCTGAGTAACACCAGAACCGGCAGTAGAAAAAAACTACTTCAAATCTTTTCGTGGATGTCGTAGAAGGCAACTTAGGAAACACAGGCTAAACAAAGCTTACCTATAAACATCAAACAGACCCCTTCAATCCGTCTGGTCAGCGTGGAAAGTGTAGGCAAAATCCTCTTACTGCCCCCGTAGCATGGCTCCCGCGACGCCGTTTATATCGCGCGATAAACTATCTACTTCTCGCTCTTCAGTATTGCTAAAAACAAGATGGCGATAGTCGATAAACGTTGTCGCGCGTGCCATGCTACGGGGGCAGCTCTGGCTTATATATGGCTCTGCCCGGCCGCGCGATATAAACGGCGTCGCGGGAGCCATGCTACAGGGGCAGGTAGTACAGAGAGGGTCGTGCTCCTGGAGTGGAGACTAAATAAGACCAGATGAAGAAGCTCTACGTAATACATGGCTCCAATAGCAAAGAGAGGGTCGTGCTCCTGCAGCGGAAACCAAAAAACACCTGATGACGATGACAAGTATTTGCTTGCAATCGACCCGGAGCCCTATAAAGTAGCACTCTCGCCACGTCAAAAACGTTATATCAATAACGCAATCTAATTACTTATCGAACAATATAACATGGCAACGAGGCAGCGTTTACAGTACTAGCAAAATCTAGTACTGAGATCTTAGTTCTACTTGAATAACACCGCTACAAGTAGGTATCTGGATAATATTTCGCACGAGTCTAATGACAACATGCGCTTTTGCAATCCGATCGCGCGATACGCAAAGCTAAGGTATGCAATTACAGACACGCAAAATAAAACATGGCAACCACTAGTTGTAAATCTTGTCAAATATATCACCTAGTCTTACAAGCTGGTGACTATATCCCGCGTCTTTCCTTCTAATTAGACATCAAAGTACTTAGAATGAATAAAGGATGAAGAGCGGTTTGAGCTCATACTTAGTTTACATCTCATCTCTACTAAAACTTTGTATTTAAGTGAATTTTAAAAAGACTTATTTATTGCACGTCTTTATTGATAGATATTTGAACACGTAAATATAAGTAAAATAAAATTATACATTTGTTTAATTTCCACTGCTATTTCAGACCGCCCCAAAAAATACGTTTTTGTTAAAATAAATATGAATATGGAATTAATAAATATTGGCAATGTAACACCTGTAAATGTTTAAAATACACAAATATTGAACATCTATTCTACTAAATACGCTGTTTTGAATGCATATTCGAGGTATTAACAGTTTAGCCAAGATCACAAACATTTGAGCCCATGCTCCTTTCCTCGCTTATAATTGGGTCGAAAACAAAATACAATAAATCATTGGAGCCGCCTTTGATGTCTGCGTGTCCGTGATGACGTCAACATGCCCTGATACGCCGTACATTCATTATTTGCTCACGTATAGATGAAAGACCACAACATAAATAAACAAATCGTGTGAAGCAGCCTATGACAACGTTGAAAGGACGTGCGGGCGTGGAGTTATAATATTGGAATTCATGAGAACTACTCAATTGCTTTCATTCATCCTGTGATAAAGCGGCGCGGTTTATGGGTTCAAGAGTAATGACTGATTTATAACTTCTTTATGCTTCGGGTTTTAATCCGTTGAAAAATAACGGAAACAAATATTGTTGTGTGAGAGACAGCGTAAGATGTTTGGTCTGTAGGTACTTACCCGTTGTGTCCACAACCGACGCTAATTGATAACAATATTATATACACAAAATTATCTTTATCGCTCAAGGGATGGACAAAGCCTGAGGCGTGTTCAGCATATTGATGGGCGTAGGTGCCAATAGTGATGGGTTGCTAGCCGCATCACCACCTCTGACACTTGACTGGGTTTAGCTTGTGACTAAGTCATAGTTCATTCCTAGCGAACCCAAAAAAATGTTAAAGCTTTTTATGTCAAAACGTTGGTAATATTCGTATGTGTAAGTTAGGTGTAAGTATTTGACACACTTAGGGATAGACCACTCATGCAGATTTTCTTGGAGTGTTTTTGTTTAATTAAAAATCACGTGACACATCCTTCTTAAATTATAAATGCGTAAGATTGATTGGACGTGAGGACATGAGAAAATGAAGATGTGACACTCTTACATACCTATTTATAAATAATAAATAAATAAATATATACGGACAAATCACACAGATTGAGTTAGCCCCAAAGTAAGTTCGAGACTTGTGTTATGGGATACTAACTCAACGATACTATATTTTATAATAGATACTTATATAAATAAACATCCAAGACCCAGGTCAATCTGAAAAAGATCATTTTCCATCTTGACCTGACCGGTGATCGAACCCGGGACCTCCGTGTCACAGGCAGCCACCCTTTACGCGACTACAACTAAAGGTATTTTTACGAAACTTTTAAATATTATAATATATTTTGTAAGACAGAAACATTCACAAATTATCATAAGTCGTAGCACAGAAGTTGTTGTTTATTAGGTGTGTATGATATCTAGTTATTAGTCTAAGTTGTTGGTGTTTTTCAAGTAAGTACAGTATCTGATGATTAGATGATTTAGGTACAGATGGTGTTGGGTGGGTTTCGGGAATGAAAAGTGAATCTATCTATGTCTCAACTCTGAAAGCAGTCGTTAAGCTGTGTCAGATGCTTTTAGGCTACTTGAAAAATCTGACACCAGTGTTGGCCACTTACACACACGAAAAATAAACAACAAACAAACTCTAAGGAGCTTTTTTGAGCAAAGCTCGGTTGCCCTAATTAAATATCACTTACATAGAAGTTAACACTTGACATTGCGTAATTTCTTTTTATTTGCATACCAGTCTTTTTTTTCTTTCCAGTTTCTCTCATGACCAAAGTTTGCACCATTTGGTTGTGACCAAACTACCGACAATTTTGCCGAAACTTTGTAGACATTCTAAGCAAACTGAGAGTGGAATTTTAGTTCTATGTTGTCAGGTAGGAAGTTGACAGAGTTCTTCAAATTATTAATACGATGACTGAACTTGTTATGCATGTATTCGATTGAGAATTTACACGAGACGTAAGGCTTGATAACTAAATGTAACATATAAAGCTATCCATAGCTACCCTTCTAACATATTATTTTTATTCACTAATGATATTATTCCGCACTTTTAGAAATAAATTACACTGCTGCGTGAGTTCTATTCTATAGGTTGATCTTCTTCTACTGAGTCATATAGGTAGATCAAGCTAAACTCTTTGTATTGGCTCCTCATGTCATACCGGCTATATCGTCCCTTCCAAGGCCAATCAACATTTTTAACCAATGAGTCAGTGTGACTGTTTATCTTCACAATTCAATTACAAAGTCTCACGCACCAATCACGTCTCATTGTCAACTCAAGACCCCGTCTTTGTTACATCTTTACCAATCTATAACGCCATCACTCAGCCCGCATTATAAACTTATCGAAGCGATTCGTATTGAAAGCAAATTCTAACGTCGCATCGCTAAGTGACTTGGATATTTCATTCAAAATCATGAGAACGATATGTGTTCATCGACAACACCAAACAGAAAAAGTCTCAAAAAGCCGTTCAGAGCAACGTGTTGTGTAAATAGTCCAACATGTTTCTATAACAAAGAATTCTTAATAGCCGATGACGGGCAAAAGTCAACATAACAATCTACGAGCTGATTGCTCATAATTTCATGCGCACACTTGGCCGCTCTTGTAATAAAGTCGACTTCCTCGTGACTGTACACAAAATTTTCGAAGGCCCTCGAAAATTTGTAAGTTATGTTTTTGTTTATAGGATTAGCATAAAACATGGTTATCTATTGCATACCTGGTTACTAAAGCGTTGTTCGAATGTTCCGATACAGGCTCACCGTGGCTAGCCAGCGGCAGCGTAATAGGGACCCTAGGAGCGTTGATTTACAGATGGTTTTGATGTCATGTTTACGGGGAATCCTTGAGTCAAGAATGCCGATTTCTTAGCGGCGACTGCTATGCCATCTAAAATATTGGACATCTCCATCTTGGTTGGTGTTTTGCTCTTTCTTTGGCCGCGAACAATGAGTCGGGACCGTCAAGGGAATGTATGCATACTTCGAAATAAGTTAAACTGTTCTCTCACGTGGTTATAATTTCCTAAGCAAATGCTTGTAATCCCAAGAAAATGTTTGTATACTTTATAATAATGTTGTTTCAAACAGAACTAAATAAACTCACTTCAATTTTCAATATTTTATTCCATTAAAAGTGTGCATTATAATTTATAATATAAATACCATTTTCAATACGTAATGTTATTATTAAAATGAAAACATATTAAAATGATAAAAACATACTTTACAACATAAAACTAAATGGCTTATCAGGAAAACAAAGGAATATTAATATTTCCTTCGATATTATTAAAACTACACGTAGGTACCCTTTAAGCTCAAGCAATATTGTTCGATTTCTGCAAAATCTTAATATATTTTATTTTAAAATGTCAATACAATAGATAGATAAATTAGGAACAAGTTGTCATATTAACATTCGACATAAACTTGCCCTTTGCTGGTCCTGGATTGAGCAGCCATGGTTGGCAAAAACGAGTTGGGATGAAATTTCAATAAAAAAAAATTTACGGGTACGATAACATATATGAATATGGTAACTTTATGAGTACAAAGTACCTTGGGCCACATGGATAAATATACCACCAATAATTTCATACAATAGTGTAATTAGTTTGGCGTTAGTACACTTTTCTATGAGGTTCACTGCACATTAGACGTGGAAAAGATGAATTAAATACCATAAAGTGACTGGATGTCTGAACACGCATGGCTTTTGAAATACCAATTGTACTTTTTATATGTAAATATTTTTGATATGTTACTTACGGGATAGCCCGGTTTACATATTTGCTAAAGTTAAGAGTCGCCTGGAAGCGCATGTCTCCATAAAAACGGAAAAAGGGAATTGTGACAATATTTGATAATTTTGGAGTAAAATTAAGCATTTAATCAATTAATCTCATTATAATCTACGTACGTTCCTATACAGCTTGGTTAAAATAAAAATGGTTTGAGAATTACAAGTCTTTTTAAATTTGTATGAAAATCTTGAGAGGCGTATAATTCTCAAACTACTGATAATTTAACCAAACTGTATAGGAACGTACTTAGATTACAAGAAGATTAATTGATTGGATGCTTAATTTTACTCCAAAATTATCAAATATTGCCACAATTCCCTTTTTCCATTTGTATGGAGACATGCGCGTCCAGGCGAATCTTAAGTGTAACTTTTACTTCATTTACGCAGTTCCTTCAGTATATTTACATAAATAAAAGGATATAATCTTCACCCGCCTGTCCGGTGGTTGCAAGTATAATCTAAGTATCGAGTACTCGCGCCCAGTCCCCGAGCTGCTACTCTCTCATTCCCAATCCGCCCATACTAGTAGCAACCCAAAACCTTTACCTTCCCAGACCAACAACCTACTACCCTTTTTATTAGCATAAAAATGGTTTCAATGGACAGCAGCGTCGGAACAGAGATAAGCCAGAAACTTCGCCTACCAACCCGTCAAATTCTGGTGAAGTAGCAAAAGCTCACTTGGCGCTACATAGTCCATACAAAAAAAAAATCGTCTGCCAAGGATGGTGGGTGAGTATGGCAAAACCATTCATGTCAAAATCCTCGGGGGATGCCTATGTCCAGGATTGGACTTCTTGCCGCTGAGATGGTGATGATGATATATAAGGTCTCCGTTTTAAGCGGATTTGTGAAGGCGATGTGATTTGAAAAGTACTGGTCAAAGTTTATTTAAAAGGAACTTTTCAAATTTATAAGAAGTGGATAACTGTTTAATTGTTGAAAAATTTACTATACAGGGTGCAACAGGAAGGTGAGATAAAAATCATACATTAGACTATTATGTATTCTGTGCCATTAGTAAAATTTGAAACTTTGTAATGGATAACTCACGTTTGTTATTACTTGATCGAAGCTTACAAACATTTGTTTTCGTTGTGCTATGCAACGTGCTCTCAATAATACGAGTAGATAGACTCGCGCATGAAGAAATCCGCACCATTATTTTATAGGTACAACTAACTAATAAATAATTAGACCATGGAGCAAAACGAGAAAAAAAATCATGTGTGTTGTATGGAGCCGTCCTTAAATATCTATTTTATTTTAATTTAATTTTTTTATAAGTACCTATTGCCGTTATTAATATCGAGCAAAAATGTTATGCCGTATAGGAATGGAGCCACACTTAAATATTTATTTTATTCTATTTTTAGGGCTTGTTGATATAGCTGCAACAAAAATACATCATATATAAAAATGTCAACTATCTATTTATCACAGTTTATAAGAAACATCATGGTGACAGACAGACAGACATCGAAGGCTCGTGAATTAGGTCTCGTTTTTAACTAAACCTTGCTAACCCAAATACTGTTTTTAAGATATAAAGATAATAAATTCGCAATATTTTCTGCTTGGCGAAAATGTGCCAAACGAATACAACCGACTAGTAACGTCACTTGTTTAGCGTTTTGTACTTGTTATGTTAGAACTTTGGTGCCGCAGACGACACTTCCAACACTGTCACCGAATTCACGCGTACACTGCGGGCGCCTGTGGTTTTCGCTTACATCAGCAGTTACGGGAGCGCGCGTTGTAAAGCACTACGACCGACGTCACTACAGCATTGAGCGCTTACTTATTTTTACGAGCCATATTTCGAAAATTGATTTTATTTTTTTAATCTATGTCGGAAACTAATAGCTGTGTCGTAATTATTTGTTCTCATATTAAATAATTTGAAAATTGTACAGATTTACATATAATGACGTTCTTCATTCTATTATACAGGCTTATCCTACCAAGATAATAAATAAATAAATATATATGGACAAATCCCACAAATTGAGCTAGCCCCAAAGTAAGTTCGAGACTTGTTTTATGAGATACTAACTCAACGATACTATATTTTATAAAAACTGGTCTGCTGGTCTGGTCAATGATCAATCTGAATTTTTTTTTTCATCTTGACCTGACCAGCTATCGTACCCGGGACTCGTCGACTCGTCATAGATGGATCAGTTGAAAGATTTTCTTTCTCTTTCTTTGTTTTTATTCTTTTAATAACTTTGTTATAACTTTTAAGCACGGTAGATCAAAATTATTGGCTAATAGATATGTGGAAAATATATAAAGATCTGTGTGGAAATACTAAGTATATTATGTCCAAGATCTCAACCCTAGAGCAGAGCAGCACCCACCCAATTCTACGGGGCATCTGAATGATGGCTTGTATTATTTTTTGTGGGCATACCATGTCATCGGAACGATTGTGCTCGTTCCCTATGATTTATCGATGTCCATATTACAAATACGACACAGATTATGCGATTCTTTATTTCTTCTTTAAGCCATATTAGTATTCCGCCAACAATCCTGTCGTGAGGTTTTGTCATACCGAATATATGTTATTTTGTTGGAATTTCAAAACGTTCAGCGGTTTTTTCGTTTGATTTATTCTTAATTTAAGTATTTCTCTATAGTCTCCCATTGATTGCTTATGGATTAAATTTTCTTAACAGGTCAATTTGTACTAAATATGAAATCGTTAAAGCCCGTGTTCGTACAATTATATACCGACGATGGAAGTCGAACTCACGAATACAGAGCTCGTGTAGCTTGAGTAAGGCTGGATCAATCAGTGTGATTGGTTTGTGATTGGTATATATTTATTTAAACTTATATCATAAAGAGGAAAGATTTGACTGTTTGTTTGCATCTAATGAGCTCCAAAACTACTGGAACTTTTTTTAAATTCTTTAACCTATAGAAGGCATTAATCTGCGGGTGACTAAGCTATAATTTGCAAAATTACTAGTTATTCATAACTATCAAACGATAAGCCCGATGGTCTAGTGGTTGTGAGCATTGTTAGTACTTACGTATGATACTTTGGCTATATACTCTCTAGACACCGTCATGCCTTTATTTTAATGATTAGAAAACAGGCCAATTTTCGAAAAAATCCGTCAAATTAATAGCTGTGTGTGTGCGCGACCGACTATGGGACGGACACTAGTTTTTTCTACGCTTTTAGAATGCTAGAGTCTATCTGGCTTTATATAATCTAAGGTATGATATAAGCATCCTCGGGCGCGGTCCCCACTGAGATGGGTGACCGCAAGTGGCATAAACATGTATAGAGCTTCTCCGCACTTCGGCCGTTGGTCCCGGCTAAAATCATAGATGGCAGTCATTATGTTGAATGCCTTTGGACAGTTTGAAAAGTCGCCAGTGTTGGTCACTTACACATACGAAAAACAAACTAAGTAGCGTGTTCACGGCGCCACGGAGGCTCTACGCTATTACAGTATAACTCCATATTCCATATCCATAGAATACTACCTACGATACGTAGTTTTATGAAAATGAAATTTCCCTTAGTTTAAGTAAGTGTAGGCCATTCAATAAAATATCCATATCTGCAATTTGCTAGCATGGTCGGACTTTTTTGTAAGGAAGATTAACCACAAAATAGTATGTTTTATGATCTTTACCAGTGTTATAACTTAATATAATTTAAGAAATGGATATCTTAATTTTATGTCGGTGAGACGAGTTATAGAAGATAAGAAAGTATATATTATTATTGTTTTGTATACCCTACCTTCCTTTCTAAAACAATCGGAATGCCATTATATTTAGCCTACAAGCAACATAAAAACTTCACATGTAATTGTATTCTTAAGATTAGACTCACAAACAAGATTGGAAAATCCATTAAATAAACAAGAATCCGGTTCACAAAGGGCAATAAAAGAAATAAATATATATTAAAATTGTATACCATTTTAATATTAAAATAAACATAATAAAATGTTTAAATTACCAATGAATCTTATTTATAAAAAATAATTGCGCTCACAGTATAACATTCTTTGATATAAAAGTAAATATGTGACAAAATATTTTTTTTATTTTCTAGTCAGTTGCACGCGCCATATGAATCAGTAACAGTATATAATATTAAATTTTATGGGTTATCTTATGTAATAATAACCGAAATATATTTAAAATCCAACTTTTTAAAACAAATTTAGGAAACTTTATGAACCGATATTCAGGAAAATTCGGAGTTCTTGGCAGAAATTTAAGTGGCCTACACGGTGTTAGTTTAAGATGGCAAATTGATTCCAATGGACTTTGT
Source organism: Rhodophaea formosa (assembly GCA_963082605.1). Classification (NCBI taxonomy): domain Eukaryota; kingdom Metazoa; phylum Arthropoda; class Insecta; order Lepidoptera; family Pyralidae; genus Rhodophaea; species Rhodophaea formosa. The sequence goes on along the minus strand of OY720203.1, from coordinate 11,741,372 downwards.
TATGTGAATTCAATGTAATTTGGTGTTATAATTGCCCATGTTTATGTAAAATGTGTGAAATTACTAAAATGGACTGTCATCGTGCGGGTGTAGTAAGATTTCCCTAGAGGGCTTGTGCTTGACGCCTGGCTACGTCGTCTATGATGAAACCAGCGGATTCGCGAAGAATTGTCGTCAAAAAACTGAAATGAATTACGCCATAATTTCGTTGATAAACAATTATATCTCGCCAATTGACGAAAAAAAATTAGGAAAGGCTCGTAAGGATTCGTTATCCAGGACCGTAAAACTATTTAAAAAAAAACTAACACAATCAAAGCCTCTCAAAATGTACTGATAGTGAAAGTTTCCCATTGATCAACAGGGACATTTTAGCCCTAAAAATCTATATTTTCTCTCTCCATTTTGTATAACTGTTTCGGAATGGAAAGCCCTGCATTAAAAGCTTTGTATTAAACTCTTTCTCATCCGAGCGTATTGAATGTTATACCGATAAAATTATCTATAAATTAAATTACCCAATAAAATAAGTCTGTGTGATTGTTAAGTTATTCTGTAGCATATACCTATATTAATAGTACTTAAAGTTCGCTGATAAGTATCAACGGATATATCTTAATATATATGGGATAATATCAAATATTGAATTTTTATTAACCCTGATTAATAGTGATGCTTCGGAACCGCTATCTGTAGAAAGATGTCACTAAGTCCGTTAAAAAGTTAAACGGTACCGGCGCTATGGTGGCGAGTGGTTGAGCTGCCGCGCAGGGCGTCTTGGTATAGGGGGCGAATCAAAATCAGGTTGGGGGCGCAGGGTAGCCTGATGAGATTTGCTACCCCATTTGTAAGCTTGGGCGTCCAAAGAAATCTCGCCCGGGGCGCTAGTAATACTAACACTGGCACTGAAGATCGGCAATTGATCTATTATGTGGTGTTAGGAAGCCCCACACACGGCGTAATGGGCTAAATCTTTTTCATCACGCACGTGACGCACGGACAGTATAGTAGAAGACAATTCGCAGCATTTTTCTCGCGACTGTCATTCTCGCGATTAAATAAAAGTCTAAAATAAATGAGCAAACAAAACAAATATAGTAATCTAGGAACTTAGAAAGGTATTTAAGTTTATACTTAAGCCTTATTAAATAACCTGAAGTATTTTTGGAATCATGTTTAATATTATCAAAATCAGTGAGAATCATGAAAATCAGATTATCGCCAGAAACGGCGTTTTTGGTTGTAATGACTATTGCTCTTAATGACTGATTCTCATGTATTAAAACATGATTCCAAAAATACTTCAGCTTATTTACTAAGGCTTATATGATTTACATTCTTGAATTTCTTTCTATTTGTAAAGTATTAGGAACAAAATTATTGGCGTCGCTAGTGTGCCTAGTGTAGGCCCTTATATACAGGTACTAAGCAACAGCTTTTATGAAAATATGCTACAGTACTAAGATCTAAGATAGTCTGTAAATATAAGGCCAATAAGTGGCTCTACCACTCTCTAAAATTCTTATTCCCATTAAAATATATCTAATTAAATAGAAAAATAACACCTACGAGTATAAGAATCTAGTCATAAAATTTTATGAAATCATTACTATGGTCGAGATTCAGGATATGTCTTCCAGCATTAAATTATTATATAGGTATTAAATGCGACATATCCAAAGACAATTTATTTCGAAATAACGATATCTAACTTCCTATATTTTAATAAAACTATGCCTATACTTAATTTAAAGTATCTCACCTCATTATACGTATATGAAGTATTAGCTTCGTACACTCGGCAAAATTATAGTTGTTTTCTTAATAAGCCGACGCTGGCAGTAAACAGTTTTATGTCTTTCTTTATAGTCTACTTGAATTAACTAAGCACTGTAACACATTATTAAAATTTTTAGTTCGTTAGTTACATTTTGTGCGTCACGAATTTCACGCGTAATATATGTTAATGTATGTGTACCGCGATAAACACATATACAACAGAAATATTATAATCAAATAATTATGCAAAGTCTCTAAACGGGTCTGTATGCAAACAGGGCATGAAGTTTCAATTTTCATTTAGCGCACAGTTCGCGTTATTTGAAAGTGACCCTTAATCCACGGGTCCTGTGTGCAGATAACTCTTAATTTGCATATTAACGAGAAACTTTGCATCGGCAACGAAAAATTCCGCAGGCCAGTGCGAACGGGCAGGTGGCCGGCGACTAATACCCGAATATTTTTCAAATCCTCCAGCTTTCGGCGCCTCTCCGGTTCGGATATTGCTCCACGGTGTATGGACGCCCTTCTCAGTGCTTTAGACGCAATTTATCGTTTAAATTCTTTACTTGAAAGATTTTTAGATACGTCAAAATTGAACTGTTATAGAAATATTGCATGGTATGAATTATCTTTAATAAATAGCGTTGTTTTTAACCGACTTCAAAAAAGGAAGTTTCTCAATTCGATCGAACATATGTTTTTTTTAATATGTGTTCGCAGATATTTCGTCATTTATGAACCGATTAATCGATGATTTTTTGTTGGAAAAGAGATATTGCAAGGATTTGATGATAGCATACCAGAGAAATCGATGGGAAATTTAGAAAATCGTTAAGGCAACTAGTGCGATTTTTAATTTTATCATTAACTTTATTGTACTATTTGAAGTCGGTTTTTTTGCTAAAAATTATTGTATTTTGAGTTAATTATAGAAGAATATTTATTAAAAAGAACACTTGTGATAAGCTTGTAATGTAAAATGAGTGCGTGCTCGACTGTACTTTACCGGTGTTTAACGTGTGATGTGACGGCGAAGCGCTCCAGGCGTGTGGATAGTAATTACGTGAGCAAACAGGGACCAAATGAGGACTATACGATATTAGAAACGGCTCATTACGTCTTTAAACCAAGATGACAGCTCTATAAATACTCGGCGGTGTATTAAATTGTTTATTTTTGACAGAAAAGTCGAAGACAAAACATCTGTTGCGTATCCGCGGTTCCGACTAAATCGTTTACGGCAACACCCAGTAAACGATCCTAATGCGACGGTCGATGACAAATATAATCTTTGCTCTAAGGCGAGTTGACTTGACACTGTTGTTATTCCGAGAAGTGGAAAGATTTATTTTTACTCAAAGAGCTAAATATTCAGGTGAAAGATATCTGTGAGGCGGTGGTTGGCCGTTAAATCTGTCGCCGGCACGTCTCTGTAATCTGGCCGATGATACCGAAAAATCTGCCGGATCTCGCAGCTTTGATATTCCTCTCAAAGAAGTAAAAACATTTATTAATAACCGAGGCAGTTATTAACAAAGTATTTCAGACGTTTTGATAACTAATTGAGTGCGGAAAATAAAGGCAGTGAGAATTTTCGATTATCACAAATCCTGACACGCAAAACAGAGATGGTATTATGTGTTACTACAGACAGAGAATCAAACCCGGAGTAGGTGGCAGATGAACAATTTGACTTATTTACCACAGTAGCCGTCATCACAAAAAAATCTACATCCACAAAAAAATATAATAAACTTAGCAAAAGCGACTAATCGGATTCCAAAAATTTTAATACAATAGTCATAAGCGGTGAGTTAGTGAATAAATACAATAATAAATTTTTTGTAAAAATCAAAATATGATGTAAGTTTTAGTCAGAGCCAAATTAAAACAAGGCCCCCTATTGTTTCTACTCGTAGCTGTATCTTATTCATAACAGCTGCTGTATAACAATTAATACGACGCTCACTCATTTAGTTGTACACATAAAGAAATCTCTATTTTATTATAACAATCTTGCTTACATTACTTCCTTATTATCACGTTTTAGACATTATATTTAATATACAGCGCTAATTATGGTCGAGTTCTTTATTACAGTGAGAGAAGGCCCCGTTCAGAAATATTTTAGGTGAGGTTAATCGCCATTGTTGTTTTTTTTTTTTAGGGATCGCGCGAACCATGCTTACAAGTAGCTAGTGGTAATGCACGAAGTTAACTCACCAGTACGAATCGGTGACATACCACAGAAACGAAACAAAACGACTCTGAGGCATACCATTTACTTGAATCGGTAATCGCGATACCAAGAATATTTGTTTCGCAAATCTGCGAAGACTAAAGAACGGAGATGACAACTGATAACAACGTACGTAAGAATATTACATTAAATTCATATGAAAATGCATAGAAATAAAAGTACGTCTTAGTAAAATTTATACTTAAATGAATATGAACAAATTTGAAATAATTTAAGACTATACTATTAATTTTGATGCTGTAAAATCTATCTCCTCATAAAAACGATGCTCCAATAGATTTTCAAATTATTTAATTTAGCACATGTAAATGGTGATGTAAAACAACGAATTGTCTGTAAAATAAATTTCTTTTATATGTAAAATTTACAAATAGCAATCTCGATCGCATTCTGAAAACCAGAGCATATATAAACAATAATTAAAACGACAAGTATTTCCAAGTTATATCCACACTATTCGAAACGAATGACGTCTTCATTAAAATAAAACATCGAGAGGCGAACGATTAATTTTTACACGGAACCTTTTATTGTAACGAAATATTCTTTATTGCCACTTATAAACTAATTAAATTAGCATAAGTTATGACTCTGAATAAATGTACTAAGACATGTTAATTTTTTTCGCTAAGTTAAATGAGGTGTGCGTGTTGTCTTCTTGATTGTTATTTGCAATACACAAAAATGTATACTCATACATTATTTTTTGTAGCCGTGTAGAGGTAGCGGGAGATTGAAATTTCAGAAATTATATGGCGCAATGATCATTAAATTATCTGCAGAAAAGTCGTTATTAATACGGGGCGATGCGACATGATCGTTTTCTCACGGAGGAGCTACTCTGATGGGTAAGTTAAGGAGATGCGTAAAATGTCACGTCCTTCTGGGGAACCCATCAATGATGAAATCAATCATATCCATAAATACGGCCAATACAGCAGTAGTTGTACTAATGTATTGAATATGATGGGCAGAAAAAATTAAACTGAAGATACCGAAGCAGATCAATTAATATTTTACAAGCTGTAGTACAGGATGACGAAGCGACCAAAATGACAGTAGCCCCGGCCCAGACAACGAGCAGAAAAGCTGAGGGCGAAGCACAGAGCAAGGGATTTCAATGTAGCTCGCGAGCGACCAGACATTCCTTGCTCTATGGAGCAAAGCCATGGCAGCGAGGAGACACTTGCAGCACTCAGACTCTCATGGGCCCCATTGTATGTGTTTACCACGGGCCTTAGATGATATAGTTACGCCTCTACCTGGGTATAAGTCACAAAGACACAAAAAGCAACAAGGAAAGTAGTTAGTAAAAACCTCTGTAATAATTACTCCCACTATAGCATCATATTATAATGTGTGAACCGAATTGTATGACAAAATTAGCTCTACAATTGCATATCACGTTGTAGGGACCAATAATAAAATATATTATTGACCCAAATAAGGCAGTGTGCTATAAGAGTGGGCTGACTCATTCATTCAAACTGAATCGAATTAATTAAACATGCGATACTATTCCTCGTCTACAGTTTTCATGACGTGGATAGCATGTGTTAGTTAGTGAGCACAACATGAAAAAGATTAAAATTAAATAAAATCAACCAAGTGCGAGTCAGATTTGCACACAAAGGGTTCCGTACCACTGCACAATATTTAGTCACGGGTGTCGTTCTCATCTGCCTTTCCAGTGGTTGTTTGGCATCGGGTACGCGCGCCCGGCCTCCCGGACTGCTTCTTTCTCATCCATTTACCTGTATGCCGTTTCCCCAGTTCAACAAAATCCAAACCATTCCACGCTTAAAAACGGTTTCGATCGGCAGCAGCGTCGAATCGAGATAAGCCAAACAAACTGCGCTCACCAACCCGTCTGCCAAGTGTGGAGAGTGTGGCAAACACCCTATGATGAAAATCCTTGGATGGCATGTCCAGCAGTGAACTTCTAGCGGCTGGGACAACACAATACTTAAGTATAGAAAACACTCCAAAATATCCTTTCTGTATCCTTGTTTTTTATTTTGTTTGTTTTGAAATATTTTTTTTTGAGCAGCTAATATTATGTATATACCATATTCTGTGAAATTTTCAAGTTACTACCAAATACGATTCGGTAGATAAGCATACGGACGGCTGAACTGACAACAGAGAACCCTAAAAAAGAAACTTACTCCCTACATGACCTGGTCTTCTACTTGACACGTTGAATATGGAATTAATTTACTTGAATAAATCAATCGCCTCAGCCCAAACACGACAATCTGGAAGTATTTCATAATTTATAGCTTAAAACGTAATCCGCTAAATTTGGTTTCAAATATCATCATCATCATCAGGTCTTTCTAGTCTCCACTGCAGGAGCACGACCCTCTCTGTACTACCAGAGCCATATATTAGCTTGAGTAGTCAGAGAATTTGGCCTATACTCTCCACGCTGGCCAGACGGGTTGGAGAGGTCTCCTTGATGTTTATAAGCTTTGTTTAGCTTGTTTTTCCTTAGTCGCTTTTTACGACATCCATGGGATGACTTGGAGTGGTCTACTCTGCCGGGAACCACACGTTTCGGTTTCAAATATGTAAAATTGCATCCAAATCCGTCCACCCGTTAAGCGGATATAATACCACAATAAGACACACAAACAAATCAATACTAATATTATAAAAGACGAAAGATTTGATTGTCTGTTTGTTTGAATTGAATAGGCTAAGTAGTAACAAAACTAACTCTTAAAATTATTTCACCTATAGGAAAATAAAATATTATACATTATTATTATTAAGATAGTATCTTATTTATTAAGACTAAGAATAATAATTACAAATAAGACTTACTAAAGACTAAATTAAAGTAAAATTAAAAAGAGGAACTATAAAAAAAATATCGCGCAGGTCAACCCCTTTAGGAAGCAAATTTATCAGCGGGTGACATAGCCTATAATTTACGCGGACTAAGTCGCGGGAACATTGCTAGTCTGTATTATACATACATATCGTTTAAACCTATAACATTTTTTTAAAATCTATGCCTAACCTTGCCATATTTCTTAAAAATACCTTTACTGATAATGCTGAACAACTTTCCCCAATGAGCAGATTATATTGGGTAGTTTCATAGAACGAAACAAAAGCAAAAGCATAACCCGAAAGAGTTGGCATGCTTCGCCGTAGTCGGGTTTTGAAGTCGTCTTTACTTCACAACGCGACGCTGTCCTTCACTGAACCGGATGAAAGTCTGGTCAGCTTATAAAGTTTACCGTACCGTGAATCACTCGTCCTCGTCCAAAAATAGCCACCATTCAACAATGCGACCATGTTGAACAATTTCCCCCAAAGAACATTACCCGAAATATGAAAAAACACGGGCTCCCCATACAAAACTGCTAACCAGCCGACCTATATTCCTCGGGAAAGTTTTTCAGCATGATCAGTATAGGTACCTTGGACAATATGGCAAGGTTACAAATTAACATGGTGTATATTACAGATTTGTTTGTCTGTTTGATTGTGGGAACGGACCGTTTTGAAGTCATCTTCACTTTACAAAGCGATGTTGTCCTTCACTGGACCGGATGGAAGTCTGGTCAGCTTATAAAAATTACCGTACCGTGAATCACTCGTCCTCGTCCCAAAATAGCCACCATTCATCAATGCGACAAATACTGACTGAATTAACGAACAAATACTGTCTGTTGATTTCTGTGGACGGAAAGTTACTTAGTTCTGCGGATGCTATTACTTTCCCCTAAAATACCTCCAAATGCATGCCATATTCTCAAACGTACTTTTAATAAACAAGCTAAAAAACTATCTAGAACATAGGTCAAAATACTAAAAAAAAAAAAACAGGGATCCGCATACAAAACTGCTTATCAGTTTATCGATTTGGTAACTAATTTTGTCATATTTCGTCCAATTTAACTTGGGAATTTGTTCAAAATGATTAGTTAAGTAAGATACGTTTAAGGCAAGGTAAGTTCACACACGAGCGCCACCCAGCAATAAATTCAATTACTCCTAAATCAAATCAAATTTAAAAAATCTAACAGCTGATTCCATAGTAAATTACTTGTAGTATTCTTTTTGTTACTTTTCATAGATATTACAATTTTAGTTTAAGAGAACGAATTTTTTTTTTTCTCGTTCTCTTAATTCATCAAATTAAAAATAGTAAAAACTTGCACCAATAATACTACAAGTAAATTACTAGGGCATTCAGCTATTAGATTTTTTAAATTTGATATGATTTAGGACTTATAGGATTAATTGCTGGGTGGCGCTAGTGTGTGAACTCACTTCGCCTTAAGAGCGTATACTAGCAGTATTTTTTCAATATGGTTCCCATACAAATGTATTTCTCTATTTTCTCGCTGAAGACTGATTCTAGAGCCAAAATTCTTTTTTCATAAAATCTAGTACTAAAATAGGAATATTTTTTATTTTTTCCAAAAAAAACTGTTTTTAAGCAATTTTTTTTCTTTTAAACAGGTTTTTAGAAAAATAACATAGGGACATACCTATTTTAGTAATAGATTGTATGTTAAAAGAATTGTGCCTCTACAAGCAGTTTTCAGCGAGAAAATAGAGAAATACATTTGTATGGAAAACGCACTGCTAGTATACCCTCTTAAGAATATGGCAAGGTTTACACGGTGTGTATTACAGATTTGTTTGTGTGTCTGATAGTGGCAACGTGGCAACCGACTGTTTTGAAGTCGTCTTCACTTCACAAAGCGATGTCGACAAATACTGTCTGTTGATTTCTATAGACGGAAAGTTACTGAGAGAGTTCTGCTGATGCTACTGCTTTCCCCTTATAAATACCTCAAATCGATCATCTTGCTGCCTCCGTGGTCCAGTGGTTAAGGCGTTTGCCTTGTTGACCCGGGGGTCGTGGGTTCGATTCCCACGGGAAGCATACTTTGTTAAGTTGTTTCCAGTTTGGCTAAGACATTGCAGGCATGAATCACCTGATTGTCTGATAAGAAAGATGATTCCGTGCTTCGGAAGGCACGTTAAGCCGGTGGTCCCGGCTGCCATCTGGTAGTCGTTAAAGGATCCACGTCAGAGGCCGAGAGGCGGTTCCGAAGAACTCTGACACCAGGGTGTGTATGGTCGACTGACCGTGTCACCTACACGAAATCATGATGATGATCGATCATCTTAATTTTTTACGGTAGTATTTCATTTGTAGACAATTTCCTACAAAAACGTGTATTGTTTTAGAGTTCACAGTAGTATTATGTATTACTGTAACTTCTAAAAGCTTCGCCGTATTTTACGTTAGAATCCTAACACCCTTCAAAGTGATATCCCAACTAATATTATATCCCAACTAATATTATAAATGCGAAAGTGAGTTTGTTTGTTTGTTTGTTTGTTACGCTTTCACGTCGTATCTACTGAACCGATCATCATGAATTTTTGCATACACATAGGTTAGGGTACCAAAAAGGACATAGGCTATATATATATTACGCGGGCGAAGCCGCGGGTAACAGCAAGTAGGCTATAATTTTATTGCCAAAGCTGTCGAGATTTTCTCAGGGTTATTGTTTTTCGCGCGTATGTAAATATGTAAGATCGCTGTGCCTATACGGTTTGACCGATTTGAAATTGAGACGTTCATGAAACTGGAATAAAAAACATATTTTTAATTGGGGTTTTTGAACTTTCTTTTCGAAATAATTCTACTCGTTAAAACAAAATGCTTGTACAATAGATATAAAAAAAAATTTGTCGCTTGTACTTTGCTTCTTTGATTTAAGAAAAACGAAAATAATTAGAACCAAACGGCAATTTTTTAATTAGGCAAAATGTTTGTTACCCCAGTCTTTTTGTTTTGAATATATATCCAAATTATTTGATGAAAGTCCGTAACGCATTTGCCACGTACCGGGTTCGTTACTCGGCACGGGCGCAATACTTGTTCTTTATTAGCCCTGTTCTGGGCTACCCATGGAAGGTTGGCGTCAGTCAGGCATCCGGCCATAAATATTATAGGCTCTACAGCTGAGAACGCTAATAGAACAGTCACTAAAAGGATGATGATGATTTTAAGCAATAAAAAAATCACAAATAATTGTTTAAGAATCTACCTATATGGACCACACGATAGGCCTAGGACCTACCTCGGGTTAGGTAGGTCCTAGGCCAATAATGATTAGGTACATTGATACCCACATATTTGGGCTTTTTGGCTTCGGCATTGTTGGTTCAAACCATCAGTCTTCCATGCGAGATGATTATACTGAATCATTGCTGAATAAAATTTTGCCGATTGTTTTTCGATAGTAAACGGACTGTAGGACTCGCGCACAAATGGTTCTGTGCGTATCATTATTTACACAGCATTAGACTACCGAGCAAAAAAGCGGAAAGAAATCATTATTGTATGGCAGTTCCCCCTTAAATATTTATTTTATTGTTTTTAGTATTTGTTTATTATAGCGGCAACAGAAATTCACTTACACCATCGGTTCAACAACAGTTCATGAGATACAGCCTGACGACAGACGGACAGTGAATTCTTGTGAATAGGGTCCCGTTTTTACCCTTTGGGTAGGGAACCTTAAAATAAAGACGCTTTGTATGCCATTGTAGAACTCATCATAAAAATATGTTCAGCCGACGCAACACGGGCGCTATGGCAAACTCTTGCATGGTAATGTAATGGGCTTAACTGTTACGAAGTTTGTTTTCAATTACAAGCCATATATTACGAGTTAACTCATCATGACCGCGTTGTAAACCAACAAGAGCTCACTACGCGCTAAAAACTTAATGTACTGTTTAACTGGGATATTTATCAAAACATATACGCGTATAACGGATCGTAACGCAGGTTTTGAAAGCTTGGTTTGATATCTGTATTTATTAAAGTACTGCGAAAAAGAGTTTTGTAGAAAGTAGAAAAAGAGTAGAAACAGAACAATGTACATTAAGTTAAACTTAACTAAAAATCGGCTGTAAATTATTTTTATATAAATATCTCATCTATCACGTCGATAGCCAAAAGGCCAATTCGGTATTTGCCTAATGTCGACGCATTATGTATGACCACACATAACTCTTAACAGAGTTGTCCTATTTCGATAATACGGTAGTTGCCTAATGTTAAGATTATATAAAATTTGTTTACAATGGTACTAATTTCTATCTAAAAATACTATAAAAAACATTTTAATTTGATATCGATTCGTTAAGTGTTCTTAAAGTTTCTTTAAAGTTGGGTGAAAAGACCATTTTTAAAAGTATGAAAATCTTAAAGTACAATTTTACTGTATTGTAGTTCGCTAAATTTATAGCAAGTTTTATTATGAAACCATTACCACAAACGTAATATGTCGTTTAGCTACCAAACAAAGTTCTCACGCCGCTAATACAAAATACAAAGTTGGGCCGTCACAAATATGTAGGCATTTCAGCAGTGCGTTTTCACGTCTAAAAATATGTGTCTTTAAAACTTCTATATCTGAAAGAGTTTTTTGTTTAGAAATGTACTTCGGTGACTATTGTGTTTATCTTTGACAGGTCTTTACATACACGAAAACTTTTTTAGTCAAGTAGCCAATTCATATATTAAAACCATAACGTAGGTCATAAACCTAACCAGACCTGAGAAGCCTTTACATGACATCTATGTCGCCACTCTAAGGCTTCTTACACCGTCGTTCTTGTAAATATTATAAAGAATCTGCGTCCATACATAATAATAACCTTTCCCTCGTTTGAAATTTATTTGTTCATTTTATTTAACACGTTAAAGTGATTTTGTGGTTTGTTAATGTAACTGTCACTAGTGTTAGCAAATCATGGTAGTAGTTACAACTAATTTCCCTGTTCATTTTAGGGATCCGTATTAAGTAAGGAACCCTTATAGTTTTTCCAGGCCCGTCTGTCTGTCTGACCGCGTTTTAGCTCAACGAGAAAGCAGTAATTGCCATGGGCAAAGACAATTTAATATTAACGTAGCATGTATGGAAAACGCACTTAGGAAGTTAGCAAAGCCTTGCAGGAAGGTAAGGATAGGGTAACGGTGGGAGAGTTGACGTACTTTTCGTATAAATTATGAAAGAAAATAAAAATTCAATATAAGTATTCTGATCTCAGTATAAAAATTACAATTTCGTGGTTTTATATTTTTAACAAAAATGAATATAAAAATTAAGTACTTAGACGTATTTTTAAGGTTACTTGCGAATCATTTCTCACCACAATTGTTTCAATAAGGCTAGTACCTTAGACATGACTCATGCAGCCATTTTTGCCATAAGGAATATTTAATCCAGTCAATCTTTATTTAAGCAATAATAGTCCCAGCCCGCACAAATAATATTGTTACTATTAATATTGTCATCATCGCTGATTGGATGCTGAGGCAGAATATAAAGAGTTTAAATTCTGCACGAGATAGTTAATTATTAATTTGTAAATAACGGGTCATTTACATATGAAGTCAGCTACAGGCCGAAATCATTGGACCTCATCAGAGGTCTCGTCAGAAGAGGAGAGGGCGAATGTGAACCGAGCGCGCGCACAAAGGCGTCCCAGGCTGCACTCCCGCGTAAGTAACCAGTTTTTTACATAATAATAACATAAATATTAATGTTTTTAGCTACTCTATAAATTAAAATAACATTAACGTTAGAAGACACTTCTTACAATGTTTTTCAGGGGTCACAAAAGCAACTTGTTTTCTGTTCACTATCGCACTTGGAAGTTCTAGGAATCGATTAGACTCTCCAAGAACATTTGTACGGGTTACTAGTTGATGTTTGTCTGGAAGTTGATGGTTCTAGGAGTCCTGCCACTGGAGATAGAGCTACAGTGGTAGAACAGAACTTAGTACAGACTTACTAGTGTTGCAAGTCATGAGACGCCTACTCAGAATACGAATTGGGATCTTTGGGATACTTTTTTATGTTATATTTTTTTAAATTTATCATTGGCTATAATAAAATTTTCTTTAATCCACTGCTTCCTAACTACCTTATGCTTCACCTAAAATTTACTCGGCATTCTAAAAACAAAAATAATAATTAAATGTATACTCCACATTTACACGTTTGCAAAGTTGAGATAGATGGTATAAAAAATGCAAGTATTATAACTAACAAGACTAAAATGTAAAATAATTAAGGTAGTATCAAACAAAATTATGCATTAAACCGTCTTTTACCTTACGGCGTATTCGTTTACATTTATGAGTCAATAAGTCAAAAGCGCAGTGAATCAAAATTTTCATCGTATAAGTCATAGGTGCCGTAAAATTATCTTTTCGTCATACACAATTCACATTTAAGCCGAAAAACAACTAACACTTAGCGAAGGAATCGTCTATGAGTAGAAATATAGAAGTATATTTTTTTATCATGGAATTATCGAAGGTATGGCGTCTCTTCCACTTTTACCCTTTTACACGCAATAGGTACTTGCCGAAAAAACCAGCGCACGAAAATAGAAGAAAGTTTTATTTAAAAGCCCAATACTACACGTTAGACATATGAATAATGTCATAAAACTAAGTAAAAGAATGTTCTGTCATACTTACTGTAAAAGTAATACCAATTATACTCATTAGGAAACGAATCCCACAATTTGAATCTGACCTAATTACAAACAACCTTTGTAACATTTGCAAGTTAGCAGTCGTCTCTCACGGAAACCACACAGTAAACGCTGTACTTATGTTTAATTACGATCAAAATTCCAGCAGTCTTGCCTGCTTATAACTACACCGCCTTAATATATTCCGTAGTCTAAACAATAAGAGCTTTATTAAAATGCGTATTAAAACATATCTCGGAATGAAGCACGGGTCATTCACACCGGGTCGGACAAAATACGGTGTGCGACCGTGACCATTTCTTAATTTGTATTAACATCGTGAATATTTCTTAACAAGTCGCGACTTCCGAACGGTTCCTTAAATACTTTTTAATGTTTATTCAACTTTCGCGTAGTTAAGAAACCTTTTCAAGCACATAATACTAACGACGTTAAAAAATGTCTCCGTAAGTAGGTAGTTAAGAAGCTGTACCATTTATTTACAAGAGTGAATCCGTCGTAGAAAAACTAGCGTTCAAAATTATTAATGGTTTGTTTGAATGGCGCGTCACAGACTCATTGTTAGCTCGGCTCCGGATGCGTTGGACCACGGTGACACTAATTATTCTCACTCCCGAATGATAGATTGCTCTGGACAAATCACTTCTACCGAGCAATAAAAAACCGTGTGATTAGTTTTTTGAGATTGTCAAACGTGGGCCGGGTACCGTTTGTCCAAAAGGCACTGCGTTTAACTTTATTTCGATAGTATCTAAATATTCTGTCGGATTTGGATAATACCATTCAAAATTGGGTGAGGGTTTTTCTGTTAGTACTGGTATTTATGTGTTATGTAGATATGATTCTAAAGAAAACTTGACGTTTTTAGTGAAATGACTGCATCGCAGCCAAAATGATGATTTTGCTATGTTTATATGTAAGTAGGTATATGTTTATTTTGTATATTGTGCGCAGTTGCTTGAGTGGATTAAAAATGTGACGACCTAAGTAAGCTTCGTTAAAAAAATATCTTTCATACTCAATGGAGATTAAGTATTTTCTAAAAATCTGCAACGCTAACAGTTACATTTGTGAGAAAATATTAAGACTTATATACCCTTACTGTTTTAACGCACTAATAAAATCGGTGAGAGCCATATAGAATAAACCAAAGTAAGGATTTTCGTGCTGGCTGGAATATTAGCTGCGTCGCTAAGCTAGTAAAATGGTAGCAGGTGGCCCTCATAACAGCTGCTAACTGCTCGCTAATTAAGCTGCATGGCGCTTGTTCTTACACAAAATAAGCTACGGCTTGTTCCAGTTCGGCTTACATACAAATTTGTCTGCCATATTGTTTTTCAAAGGACGTTTTTTATAATACCCTTTTACTTAAGACTGCCCTCGCATCAATGTATAGTACCTACCCACGAGACTAGTGATTTACAGGTGGAAATAATAATATAAAAATCTTATATTGTCCTTCATCAGGCCTCTACCTCCATTCCAAGTCTCATCTATGAAATTCAGTGTTTGGACCGTGAAAGATGTCCATAGAATGTATACGGATTAATTTACTTTGAAGATTAAATGACAACAGTGAGAAAAAAAAATACCTAAATAATATCAGATTCGAATTATACTTTATCGGATAAAAATAACGTAATGTCCGTGGTCCACCTGACTGGACCGATGACCTGAGAGAGGTTGCTGGTAGCGGCTGGATGAGGAAAGCAGTAGATCATACAGTGTGGCGTACTTACGGCGAGGCCTATGTCCAGCAGTGGACTGCAATAATCTGATGATGATAAACAGGCAAAGGTATAACGAACATCTGCTTCTGCTCCTAGATCAAATAATTTTTGTAAACATGTATTATGTTTAATTTCTTAAACCATTGTTTAAGTAACAACAAATCAAAGATACTTGAAATTAGTCCAACCGTTCTTGAGTAATGGTGTAAAATACCAGCCTTTTTTTGGATATATCAATTTAGAGATAAAAGGGTACCAACAGGGATAGCTTGATATTATTCATATACATCATAATCATAATCACCATGCATCATAATTATCATCCCAGCCGAGAAAAGTATACTGCTAAAATAGGCTTCCCACAAGCATACCTATGTAACGACCGGTTAGAAGCGGCCTCCACTTATGTTTTTTTTACATTTAGTATTTTATTGTTTATATTAATGTCTGTGTTCTTGTATGAAACGACCTCCACTTAAATAAGTGTCAAATAACCAATCCACTCAAATCTAATCAGGTCAACACTTACTTAAAAAGTTTAGGTGGTCTCGTAATACTCGACATGTAAACAGACGATTCACATAAGGATCTTATGTTAACACCTTAATAAGATTTCGGAATAACCCAATTTGTTATATTGACGAAAGTAGCCATTTACAATTAGAATTATGAAACCATATCTATGTTGAAAATTGACGTAGTGCTTACATTACGTAAGATCACCAGCAGGGGAGGATATTAAGTTAGTATAACTGGTGTTGTAAAAAGTCAACTTCGTCTAAATTCATGAACTCATCACATTTTGCAGGACTCCGTAACTTACACTTACATAACTTATCTCGTCTTCAACCATTTGACTGAAAAGCCACACGACCATCATATTTAGTGGGCGTATAGACGAAAAACGGAATTTAAAATATTGATGGGTTGCTTGCCGCATCACCTGTTGATATGATTCCTTAAATTCTTGCCAATACCGTCCGCTAACTTCTACTACTTGCTCGGAAAGAGAAGCAGCTGATCAATACGTCTTACTTTTTTTTCTTCTACTAAAAAACACGAGTTCCGAACCCAGTCGAGTACGAGTCATCGGTGCATGGATTCGGCTTAAGAGTCCCACGTAAAGCCGCAATCCCATACAAACGTAGTTTCGTTTTAGTTTTACAACAGTTAAGCCAATCTCAACCAAATTTCGTACATACGACCAGATAAGGCATATTGATGTTTATAATCAGATTTCAATTTTTAAAACAATACCTATACAAAATTACAGCGAGTACAAGTTTTCTATACGAAACTTCAAGTTTCAAGCAAGTAGCTAGTGCTAGTGGTCAACACTGACAGCATATCTTTCAAGCAAAATACAAATACTTCAAATGTATTTTTTAGCATTCATAATGACTATCAATACCTAAAGCAGTTAACACATATTACCTCTATCAACAAACTATAAGTACTATAGGTATTATTCATAAAGCAAAATCTTAACTTATACCATAAATGCGACTACGTGTTTTTTATATTTTTGCTTGAAATTTCGCATAAACATGTCTCGGGTACAAAAAGAGCCATACAGTAAATTAAAAAATAAACTATTCCCGATGTACCGCGAGAGCAGTGGGCGAAAGCCAGTTAGTTCCTTATAAAATTTAAATTACTTGTCCCATATCAACTACAAAAGTAAAAATACCCTCTTCTTAACGACTGGACAAATATTTCTGTTGCCGACTGTAGCAGCTGCACATGTTCCTATTTCTGTTAAAACAAAAGTCAATACGTTTGACATTTTTTACGGTTGCTTAGAAAGTTCTTTCACAATTAATTACATTTGAATTTTTGTAAATAGGTACGTGAATACAGGCGGCGACATTTTATTTTATTTCTATATGATACAGATTTGTTTTCACACACGATTTAAGATTACGATATAATAAACTTGAGATTTTTTTAAATAATTGCAATTCGTATCTATCTATAAATGAAAAAAAAATATTACTTAATAATATGCAGTTAAATCTGTTTTAAATTAATGGACTCAACCGGTTTATCAAAATTCTACGTTAATTATTAATTTTAAAATAAATGCCGTGATAAAAATTTACAAAATAATAATTATTCTAAGACTAAGTAAAGTGTAGAGAGATAATTGTTTATATTTTCAGGTACACTCAACCTGTACAGTCACAAACATTAATAAGTGTACACATTGGATATGGTAAAAAGTAAGTAATAATAAGTAATATGGTAAAAAGATCTAAAACGAAATACAATATTATATCATTTAGGAAGAGCTAGTGTTTATACTCATTAAATTACTTACAATAACCGACTTCAACAAAATTATTACACGAATTTTGATGAAATTTAAATGAGAACAAGTGAAAAGTATACCCTTATGTTTACATAAAAAAAATCTAACTGTTTTTTATCAGGTTGTCATAGGAGTTATATATTTGATAACATGCATAAAATAAAGATATGTGATTGATATCTAGGAATTGAGAATCTTCTCCTGCTTTGTAGTCGGTTGATAAGATATATTAGAAAGTTAAATACCCTTTGTAAATCATCACAATAAAATGATATAATAGCTCCAGGTACAAGTTAGAACGACTCTACCGCACAGAAACTAAACTGACCGGCGCTCATTTATATCTAACAGCAGTTAAGAAACGGCACTTAGCCATTGTCTCAAGCCCAGCATTCGAGCAGTAGATTCCATGAACGATACCTCAAAGTTGACCTATCAACCTCGAACAAAGTGAGTAGATAATATAACAAATCGCTCGGAGCGATACAGCGATACAAACTCAGTCGATAGCGCAGCCGCAGCCCATGTAACATTATCTTTCGTGAGTTATGACCACTGCCCTACCGTAAGCATAATGACATTTTAGTCTTCGAGCAACACGGAAGGGAGTAGCCATACGCTGCATTCCCCTCTGTCAAGGTACAAGCCAAAATTAGGCATATGCATGTCTATGTGTTAGTTGTGTGTGACTCATCTGTACACAAATTATTTTTTCTTTTTTATGTCATTTTTGTGACAATGTCATATTTACTATCAAGTGACAGTTTAAGTTTTGTATGTAGGTGTGCGGAACTAAACTTGTGTGCACATTTCCCCCCGCAAAAAACGCCAGAAAAATTGTCATAGTAAATTGTCGCTTTGCCCACTCCCTCCGTCCGGTACGGAGGCCGTGTTGCTCGAAGCATTTTAGTATTACAACATTTTATCTACACGGGAAAAGTCTCCAGATAACTTAAACGCCAACTGGTATATTGTTTCAGAGAGTTGACAGTCGACGTCATTTGTTAACGTCACGACGCGTATCTTTGCGCCGCGCCGCGCCGCCGCGTCTGACCTAGCCTAAAAATATATTAGTGTTGCCAGAATATAGCTATCCAATCGTTTTTGTCGCTTAAGGGCTCCAGAAAACCTTTCTTTTACATCAATTCTTTGATATTTTTCTGTAACATATTTGAAATAAATAAAATTGTAAATAAATATAAAATCTTTAATCGATTCAGTTAGACTAATTGTAACCATCGGGAAATTACATAAAATAAACATTTAATTTCTAGGTGTGAAAGTTAGGCTTCTTCATAGAAAAAAGTACTGCCGGTTATTTAAAGGAGGAGTACTGGCAGCACCGAGATATACGTATCTTGTGTACCGATTTAAATAACTGATTTATCAAGTTCCCAATCTACGATCAGTGTATTTATTTGATATGGCTACCGGCATTGTCCGTCTTAAGTCTCCGCATTACCATTTTTACCAAAAACGCTTGATGGGGCATTAATAATAGTTTTTGATCAATGCGATGTAACTCCCACGCGGTTTTAAGCGAAATACACGTTTTTAATAGTAGAGGAGTGATATATCTCCGTTTTATTCGAAGATAGATACGGAGATAATTTGTTATAAAATGATTTGCAGCGTGTCCGTCTGCGAGCTTTGTCAATTTGTTTTAGGTATTTTCTAAATCTGTTATTTTTAGTAGTGTGGGAATTTGAAATGAATTAAATATTATTCACGACAGAATGTGATGACTTCAACGACTTCCATAATACTGTTAGCTCTGTCCTGTTTGTTTTTATTAGTATGCTCGTTATTTAAATGCTCGTTATGGACTTTCCTTAACTTAATTAAGAAATTATTTAAGAATAAGATTTTCTTAATATATTTGTCATTAAGAGTTCCAATTAATAGATAAAAACAGATACAAAACACTAAGTACAAAATTTAAAAATCAAACTCATCGCATTTCGCAACGCATCCAAAGTCCAAACTATACACTTGTACTTACATAATATTTTTTTTTACATGAAATAAGTATTTAAATCTCCGAAAATTAATTATAAATAGTGGTGCGGTCCTAAAAAATTACGCTTATTTTAGACGTAAAAGTATAGATAAGCAATTCATTCGTAAAAAGATAAGTAACGAATAGTGTACTATAATCCAAGCTTAGGGATAGCACCGCTAATCCTGACTTTAATTTATAATATTTAGGTACTTGGTTCTGCGTTCTAAGGATGTCAATCAGTACTATTATCACAAAGATTTAATATCATTCTGTCTGCTGTATTCCATGAACAATAATATACAGGAAGCATAACATTTCATAAAATTTTGTCTTTTGCCGATGTAGGCTACATACCTTAACATTTTTTCTTTTATTTTCCAACTGACCCACCCAGAAAGAGGGTTATGTTTTTCGCGCATATGTATGTAAGTATATCTGTTTCATTGTTGCCTCCTGTAGCGTAAAAACAAAAATTACCCTCCTTATGTTCAGTCAGGTAAAAATAAGAAACATGAAAACGATATGTTTAATTTGAAGCATCAACCATCCTTACCAAATATAAGTATTTTCTTATCAATAACACAAAGTTGTAGAGGAAGTCTTTTTACAAAAATCTACAGGGGTAAGTATATTTTATACAGAATTTTAGTTCATCTCTCACATTCTCTTTTAAGCGCATATGATTGCATCTTCAGCTGAGACGCTTCAGAGCCCAGTGGCCCGCTGTTTGGCCTTATATTTTCCAAATCATTCTCTGTCTACCCAGCGTCAAAAGACGTGATAGTATGTATGTCTGTACCTCACACGATCCTTTGCATCCTTGATTGTGAGACCACTGACACACGTACAACATCAAACCAGCACTTCTTGGGTTTAGCTATTCTGGCCAGGTGGGCCAGCACAGCACAGCCACAACTAAACATTTTTTCCTAGAGCAATATGCCGGTTTTCGCAAGAAGTAACCAGGAGTTTATGATGGCGTCGTCATTTTCTACCCGTTGTATGTGGTTGGCATACTAAATACCGTAAAGAAGTTAAAATTTCGGTCATCAAAGCTGCACCTAGATTTGAACACGCATATTATCAAAATAATTAAAAATCATAATTAAAAAGCGGTGATGATAATATATAATTTAAAAGCAGTAAACGAATCCATGAAATGCTAGCGGTTTATGAGCCTACTCTGCACATAATTAGTTTTATCTAGTTTTTAACAGTTCCAAATTGTAATTTTAATTTTTGTGTATCTACGGCGAGGTAAAGCAGGCACTTCATTTAGTTGGGCTAAGAGTTATTTACCTCGTTTATTTTAACAAACCAAATAGGTATGATTAACTTTGAGGAAATGAAAACTTAGGAAATACAAGATGCGCTACCTGACGGCTGATCATAAAGGGAATAGACGAAGGTACACCGGCCGGAAGTGGATTCTTCAAAATCGAACCAAAGAAAAACGAACGAAATCCAAAAGCTATTCGTTTTTATTCAAAGTCCCTTAAAATTTTGAAATGCAGCATACATACATCCATACTTTGGATGAAAATAAAGAAATTAGAAATCGCGTGTAAGAATGTGATTTTAGCTTTCAGTTGTCAGACAATTTTTTTTTTTAGTTTTCACTTCCTTAGTATTATTATTATTCTGAATCCAGAGTGGAACATACGAGCCTATCATATAATCTTGAGCATAGCGTGGGGTTCTAAAGTAGACTCTTGAGTAGAGTGAGGGATTCAGAGTACGTTGCCCGAAGGAGAAGACATCTATCTTCAATGTGTCCTTCGAATTGACTCTTACTACCTCGACGGAGACAAAAAGTAAATAATGTATTGGACAAGTATTAGGAAATTAATACTTTTTTAAAAAAAGTATTCGAATATTAATAATCAACTTATTAATAATGGCAGTCGCAGTTGCAAGTTATTGGTCAAGGCAAATATAAAACTAGCCATCTACGACTCGAAAGAAGAAGAAGAAGAACTCATTGTACAGTCGCCTGTAGAGAAATCTGACCTAACTACGCACAGATTGTCAATTGTAAAGGGGTCAGATTTCTCTGCAGGCGATTGTACATACTAAAACCTTCTCCACAATGAACATTATTCTTGAAGCCGCATCAAGATCACTTCAGCCAAACGTGCGATAATCGAGAACAAACATACGGGTCAAACTGAGAACCTCTTTTTTGAACTTGATTAAAAAACCGTATCCAAATCGATCTGGCCATTTTAACTACAGGCAGACACATAGCGGTCAAACTTATTGACGTTACTCTTTTTGAAACGGGTATTTAAAACAAATTGCAATACAATTAAAACGAATATAAATATAAATCAACTGAGCGAAAGAAGACATTTAATCTCCTACTGTATCCAGCCATTTATTTAAAAATCTTTATCTGCCCGATGTAAGCTCAAAACAAAATTAACGATTATCTAGTACTACATTTAAATCGCTCTTAATGTCCCACCGTTTACAAAAAGGTGGAAATGAGATCGCATCTGCTCTAATGAAGAAACAGTGTCCCGACTCGATAAATGTCCCTTTAGGTATTTCTTTTATTATGTTACCCTCTTTTCCTATACCTTAATGATACAAGAGTTATTCGAGTATTTAATCGATTTTATTCGATAGCTATGTTGTGTCGCAAGCGTTGTATTTATAACGTTTCTCCAAAAAGGGGGGTGTTATGATTTTCACACGTATAGGCCCTTCTACCTAAACCTTTACCCTCGAGACACACTACATAGTGGCTACAGAACAGAAGAAGAAAAAAACATTGCTGTTCTTTTTGCTTCTTTACCTGCGCAGATATAGAGCTAAGTTCTATCTTGCATTCATTCATATCATAGGCGAAGTGATCCATCACATTTTTCTTTCCCCTTTTCCACCATCATACTAAACGTGGCCTTTGGATCTTATGGTCCAGATTCTATCTATCTGTTAGAATTAAAGACGAGATGTACGTACTGCACATACATACATGCGTATGTGAACTTATTTAATAAAACTTGTGTCTATGTTGAGTATTCTTTTGAACGACAAAACTTACTCTTTAGCCGTGACGAAAAACGGTAAGCGGTAACAAGACTTCGATGTTTTAACCTAAGTACTGCGGTGGCCAACTTTTTCTTGGTATAATAAAAAAAGCCCCCAACGGTTGCATAAATACCTGGTAAGTATTAAAACCGAAACACGATTAATAAAATTAATTAGATACAATCTAAAACAATACGGTATCAAAGTAATAAACAAAGAGCGGGAAACGAAACGAAGAAACCGCTTACCATTTTACTTTATTTGTAGTAAAGTTTCGACGGAATCGAACTCATTGACTGGCCGAGCCCAAGCGTGAGTTTTAGAAGTTTTTTTTTTCTTTTATCGGACGCCGTAGGGCTGTGCCGTTGTAGATATTTTTCCAACCACTAACCAATCCGACAGTTAAGTAAAATTCTTTGTAAATATGAGTGCAGTTAAAGTGTTTTGAATTATATTAGCGTATTGCATATTGTAATTTTAAATTTATTTTCTATCATTTCAAACGAATAAACGGTTACTTTGTTCAGTATCAAAGACAGATCACCAAACAACAATAATCTTCCCTACAGAGACAGTTAGTAAAGAGCATGGGATGTCCTTCCCAGGACTTAAACTGTCCCAGCACCAAATTTAATCTAAATTATTGTTCAGGGTGAAAAGATAGGGGACTTAGGAAACACCAGATTAACAAAGCTTATAAACATCTAAGAGACCTCTCCATCCGTCTGGCCAGCGTGGAGAGTGTAGGCCAAATCCTCTGACTGCTCTGGCCAATATATGGCTCTGGTAGTATAGAGAGGGTCGTGCTCCTGCAGTGGAGACTACCAAAGTCCTGATGATGTGAAAAGATAGGTAACGCGTTTCTATTTCAGCAACTCTATGAATTTGTTTGAGAATTTTTTCAGGTTATTTGGCTTTATGGAACCTCATCAAACTATCTCTATTGAAAATATCACTGAGTAAGACCACATTGAGATGTGCTCATACTCAATAAAATTTTAGTATAACTCAATGAAATTTTCCGACTGGTCTCTCCGTTAGCAGGTTTTCCCAAGAAATCTAAAACACGACTGTTCTGTCACAAAATAAGGATATCTCAAACGACCAATTACGCCGAGCATTTTAAAAAAGTTATTGCAGAATAAAGAAATGTACAAACTAATATACATATGTACTTACAAATATACATATTACTCTTATAATTCAAAATATTTTTAACAAAAAACAAAAACCGACGTAAACCCTATCAATTTGTTTTAATAAGCATCAGAATAAAATGGAAATAAGTGTAATCATTTGGATAAAAATTATTAACTATCGAACAAAAAAGTATTTCTAAAATCGGTCCAGGCGTCTTTGAGAAATCGGGGAACATACATAAAAAAAAGAATCCGACGAATTGAAAACCTCCTCCTTTTTTGAAGTCGGTTAAAAAGGTATTTGTGCAACCCCTGACACAAAAATCCTATATTAGAATTCCTGCTTTCAAACAAAAAAATGCATCCGAATCAGTTTACCCAGTTAAGAGATACCGTACCACAGACAAACATAGTTGTGGTCAAAATAATAACTACAGTTTTTTGTTCGTCAGATGTGAAGTTACTTGACAAAACGTATCGGAGACAACCCTGGCGTCCCAGCCTGGCCATGTTCGAGTAGGTAGCCATCGTAAGCTGCGTTCAGATCGGCACCGATAATTGAGGAAACGTTACGACTTTTGAATCTTAACACCGATTTAAAACTGCGACGGATAAATTAAAAGAATCTTTAGGACGATTGTTTTTCTTTGATCAGGACCCTATTCTAAAAAGTGGTTTGTGCCGATAAAAGTTTGTTTAATCCAAGTTGGCGGCTCGAAGGATTTTAGTTCAGTTTGTGAACTCTACATAATTTTTTGAATCGCACTTTAGAGTTTTTGAGGGGAGCAATATGAGGCATTGGTCTTAGAATATTTTTATGTTACTAATTATAAATTGTGCATATAATCGCTTTCAATTAAAATGATAGGTTACAGGAAATATCAGTCAATATTTTACAAACAACTACTTAAGTAAAATTTCTTATATTATATACATATTTATATAAACACCCAATACCCCGGCCAATGTAAAAATAACTTCAAAAATATAAAAAAAAGTTATTATGTTGTGTGTGAATTGAATGTCACTTGTTCACACTATTCGATTTATTCTGGTGAATCGCCGATTTCGAAAATAGATAACCGTTTCTTGACCGCACTTTATGTCCGTGCGAACTATGAGTAGGTGGCGCTACGTTCGCCCTTAAAGACGTTTAATTAAATATATCACATAGATTGCGCTAGCCCCACACTAAGTTATTAACTTATGGCGAGGGAAAGTAACTCAACTTTTTACATTACATACAGATACGGATAAACATCCCAGACCCAGGCCAATGTAAAAATAACTTCAAAAATATGAAAAAAGGTTATGATTTGAAGATGAATGTAACTTGTTCACACTATTCGATTTATTTCGGTGACTCGCCGATTTTGAAAATAAATCTTCAGATCTGAGATAACCGTGTCCTGACCGGACTTTATGTCCGTGCGAACTGTGAGTAGGTGGCGCTACGTTCGCGCTTAAAGACGTTTAATTAAAAGGAAATGTGTTAAACTGCTTAACGCATCCTGCACGTGCTATGTAGGAGGCAAATGCGCGGTTCGACAGGAGCTTTTTTAGATGTTAAGCAGATATCGGGGATCAGATGGGGATTTTTATTTCTTATTGACTTAATACTCAGGCTTTTTATTTGTAATCCTAGTGTTTATAAGATCTGGACTCGCCAGTGAATATACCAATGCAAATAGATAAAAATACCCATCTCGAGATAATTGCGAAAGTGTTTATTGTAGGTAATTATACGTTAAAAATACCGAAAGATTTCACTGCCTCTGCCTTCTGAAGCAATGAAAGAGAACGATAAGTTTGGATTGAATTTGTTTAACAACTAAATCAGGCCTTTTTAGTCTTTACTGTAGGAACATGACCTTCTCTACTATCAGAGCCATATTAGCCAGAGCAGAGGATTTGGCCTACACTCTTGGAAAGGTCTCTTTGATGTTTATAAGATTTGTTTAGCTTGGTTTCCTACGCCCCCTACGATATCCACGGAAAGACTTGGAGTGGTCCTATTCTACTCTGACGGGAACCACACGGCCGACTAAATACACGCTTAATTTTCAGTTTTAATTTCTACATCGTGTATGTAATTTAAACCAAAGATAGCAGGGATTAAAGTGTGTTAAGGGTATCTAATTGTACGATGACATTTAGGCTGATCCGCGGGCGGCGATACATCACACGAAGTCAAACACGGGACTCGAACCCCACACCTCAAACGTGACGGCCACCATAGGACGAGTTATTTGTCGAGAGCTGTCTATTTTAAGGGATTTTTATCCGACATAAAAAAATTGGAGTAATTTTTATTACTTGTTTTTATATTTTTATTCAGTATCATATGACGTGGTATCTGTCTTTAGCTGTGTTCAGGTTTGCTTCCCCTAATACGGAACTAGAACCCAGGCTCTGCAATTATGACGACATGTTACTATACGATTTATATTGTAAGATGTTTTGCAAAAGTTATAACGGCCGGCTGCTTACGTGACACAATATGTTCTTGGGCATAGTTTATTAGTGCAAAGTCATCATTTCAGCCGCAAGAAGGCCACTGCTGGACATAGGCCTCCCCTAAGGATTTCCAATATGACCGGTTGGAAGCGGCCTCCATCCAGCGCTAAATACACACTTAATTTTCAGTTTCAATTTCTACATCGTGTATGTAATTAAAACCAAAGATAGCAGGGATTAAAGTGTGTTAAGGGTATCTAATTGTACGATGACACTTAGGCTGATCCGCGGGCGGCGATACATCACACGAAGTCAAACACGGGACTCGAACCCCACACCTCAGACGTGACGGCCGACATAGGACGAGTCATTTGGCGAGAGTGAGAGATCTTTTGTATTTTTATCCGACAATAAAAAATTGAAGTAATTTTTATAACTTGTTTTTATATTTTTTATTCAGTTTTACATGTCGTGGTGTCTCTCTTCGGCACTGTGTTCAGGTTTGCATCCCCATAGTACGAAACTAGAACCCAGGTTCTGCAATTATGACGACATATCGACGATTTATGCGGTAACATGTTTTGCAAAAGTTATCACTTAGCCGGCTGCTTATGTGACACCAACCTTGGGCATTTTTGCTGTTATTCTAAAAGTTAGTACTTTAGTTCTGTGACTTCCACAGGAAGGGACGGGATAGGACACCTCTATATTGGTTCATCATCATTATCATCAGGCCTTTTTCAATCTCTACTGCAAGAGCACGACCCTCTCGGTATTTTCGAAGCCATATATTAGCCAGAACTGTCGGAGGATTTGGCCTACACACTTCACGCTCGCCAGACTGGTTCGGGAGGTATCTTTGATGTAGGTATATGTATAAACTTTTTGTTTAGCTTGTGCTTCCTAAGTCGCTCTCTATATGAAATCCACGGGAAGACTAGGCCCTATTCTGCTCTGCCGGGAACCATACGGCTAGTTTACCATATTGTAGTCACTGTATGGGTTATTGGTATCTTCTACCCATAGATATCAGAATATATCTCTGTGCTTCTACCCAACACCGAACTGAAATCATGGAAATATGTAGATGGTAAAAATCTACAGTAACTATCTACGCGCTATGTGCTCTGGTCACATAGCGCGTAGATCCGAAAAATTATAATTCATACTCGGCAAATAGATTCTCCATTTGGAGAATCTATTTGCCCAGTCAAGAAATTCAAATTTTTCAAATTATTTTTAACGCACCATGTTTGAGAATCACCGCCAGTGTATCTACTAACCGAGGCAAACAGGCCAAGCCCAGTCCAGTAACAGTACCCGATGTTTGCTTACGTGTCATATATTGGCTTCGTCGGATTTATCCTCACGCACTGCACGGTATTGCGTTACGCTGAGCTATTAGGACACCCCTATATTGGATATAAAGAGATTTGGTAATCAAACCCTCGTAAAAACGGCTTTATTGCATTTAACACGGATGCTTCGATGGCTTACGAATGTTAGGCCATAATTCGGTTTTAAGATTTTGGTCACACTGGGGACTTCGCACTAATAAAACACAAAATAAAACATTGTATTGAGCAATTCGCTGGGATTTATGCGGTATAAACAATACAAAACAATGTAGGTCCTAAACGAAAAGAAGATTATCAGTTAATCACTGTAAGATGAAAATATTTAAATAAATATTATGTACTTTTTCTAGGTTCAAGAAAAAGCCTTTAAATGACCTCGGCCAACCCAACACTTTATTATTTTACTATCAATTTTCTCGCGATTTCGTCCGCTTAAATTATAGCCAATGTCACTCGCAGATAAATGAGCTATCTATAGGTGAAAGAATTTTGAAAATCGGTCTGTAGTTTTGGAGCATATTTAATGCAAACAAACAATCAAGTCTATCCTCTTTATACTTATATTAAGTATAAATATAAAAGTAGATAACTCGGATAATCCGGAATATATTTTTTTTTCCTAGCTTTTACGTCTACAGTAATGCCAGTAACTGGATCAATACATGACGGTAGCACGCATAGCGAGAGATGGGCCAGGATAGCAACAGAGTTGTCGCTTGTAGATTTCTTAGGTATAGTCCGAGAAAATACATACTAAGACACTATCTAGACGTTTTTAAAAAAAAAACTACCAAACTGGCTGTCGAAACTTATATAACAGAGAGGGGTTAAAAAATTATAAGTCTCGTGTGAAAATTTAATATATAGCTAATTACACATTTAAAGTAAACGTCAACTGTTTGGATAAAAAAAGCAAGGCAAATACATATTACAACGCTTGAAATGGCTAGAAAACTAACAAAAGACAAGACATTTAAACACTTATTGGCCGAGGGTTCAGAATCAACGAGTATTTGCTAATAATTTATGTAGTAAAAGTGCAGATTAGAATTTAATTCGGTTTTCTTCCAGTGATGGGTTAAGAAGACACAAAAAGGTTAGTTGAACGTTTGTTTCGTAACTTAAATACAAGTTAAATGTGACAAAATCGTGAAAGCACCTCAAATGTCGACAAGATTCTGGGACATCGAAGAGGAGGGCCGATGTCATCTGCCTCCTACACAATTAAAATCTGAAATAATGCCACTAAAGCCGCCAAGCGGGCTTTTATTTTAAAAAGTGCTTTTACCATTAAATTTCCTTTACGTTGGTCGAATCAAAAAGACAGTCCAATGTGGAAAGCTGGATGAAAGGCGTTAAATATTGAGTCTGAGTAGAAGATTGTTCGGTGTGGATTAATCTGAAATCTGTTTCCTTCATATATAAAACTACTCGTACTACAGCTTTTGTGAATAGAAAGTTTCTGCCTAGAAACATTAAACGAGTAATGAGTGTCACTTTCCAAAAACGTATTGACATGAACCCTGTACTCTGAAGTAACTTAGAACACAGAAAAGGTCAATAATTATGCGTTTGCTAAGAAAAATTTCTTCAGGGTCGGATACGCGCGAGTGACACTCCTGGAGTTGCAGGTGTCCATAGGCTACCGTAACCGCTTTCCAATTTCCATCAGGTGGGCCGTATGCCTCTTTCCCAACTTAGTTGTAGGTATACATAAAAAAAGTTAGACCCGTAAGAGTTCAAGTCTTTTATGAGCAATTGTATCATCTTCCATTTTATTAAAGAGTTACGTTTATACAATCGCTATCGTTAACTATTTAGTTCTGCCAATAGACTCTAGACGACTTTCGTAACAAACTGATGAAGGCTAGATCAAGGCGTAAGGGGTGTAAACACCGTGATACGTGAGCAATTTACCTCAAGCAACCTGTAATAAGTACCCTTTTACTTCGTTTTTAGGGTTCCGTACAAAAATTGAAAAACGGAACCCTTATAGGATCACTCGTGCGTCTGTCTGTCCGTCCGTCCGTCTGTCACAGCCGATTTTCTCCGAATCTACTGAACCAAATTAGGTGAAATTTGGTAAGACGGTGTAATCTTATGACCCAAACACTGATGTGCATAGAATTTTTTTTTAATAAGGGTTATTTAAATAGAAACTAAAAAAGATAAGAAAACAAAGGTATGAATTTCATCGCTACATATTATAAAACAAACGCCGCGTCTGTCTGTTTGTTCGCGATAAACGCAAAAACTACTACATGTAGGTACTACATGGAATTTCATGTGGTTTTCACCAATAGATAGAGTAGCTCGTGAGGAAGGTTTATAGATATAATACATACTCGGACGCAGCCGGGGAGGGCTGCTAGTAAAAAACTTGGTTCTTGAGGGGGTTCACACGACAGCAGTCCTTTTTCGGAGAAAACGTCATCTATTTTGTCAATATGTTTAATATTTCATGCACTGCATGAGTTAAATCATTTTGTATGCTTCCGCCACTCGTTAGTTAAGTACATGCAAATTATTGCTGGCCAGCGCCTCAAAGTGCATGTAACTTTAAAACTTCCGCAAAGTAACGCATGAATCAATTCAATATTGACAGATAATATTGACAGAATAGACGAGGTTTTCTCTATAATTTAATTACAGAAGATTAATAATTTTAAATGTAATTTGGCTAAACGGACTTCCAAATATTAACTACTTAACACTGACCAACTCAACTGACTCTTACCCTCAACTCGACCAATATGGACCCCGTGTTAAATTTAGTTTCGGGGATGATTATGTCGCCACCAGACTAGGGACATTACGTTCACAATTTTTGTGAATTATTATCCGTATTATACCCTCCGCTTTTATAATGCTCATTCCGATTTTTGGCTTCTTAATTTTAGTACAATTAGGATTTCTGATTTAGCCACATGAATGAATGAATGAATGAATATACACTTTATTGCACCATTATAACAATTATTAAAATAAGAGAAACAAAAGGCTAAAACATACAAATAATACATGCTGAATGAAAACGGTGATTTTTATTCTATTAAATTATATTGTGTGAACAAATAGATGCAATATCATGATTTTATTACTTTGGATTAGTTAAGAGAACAGTAGCTATCAGGTGGAAAGGGGATGAATAATAGGAAACACATGCTAAATAAAGCCTTAATTACGCTCATAATTTAAATTTATCGAAAGAACCCAAAAACAAATTCTTATATAGTTTTCCCACTTTGGCGGCGTGATTAACATTATGTGCCCGTACCAAATTACAGCTTTCTAGTACTAACAGTCTCTGAACTAAACCACGGACAAACACGGACATGGCAAAACTGTAAGTGTTTCCTGTTCAACGATCCGAAATGTGTGAATTCGATAATTAGCATGCCTATGTTCAGTGGACGACTACTAGTTCTGGTCGGGGCCATTTTTATTAAATTTATGAATTGTTACCTTTCTACTCCGTGATAAAAATGTTATTATTTATACTCGTAGATGGGCTTGCAACCTATCATCATCAAGTCTTTTTCCGTCTCCACTTACAGAGAGTGCATGCAGGAACATGACCCTCTCTGTACTACCAGAGCCATATATTATATTAGCCAGAGCAGTCAAAGGATTTGGCCCGTTCTCACATTACGAGCCTAAAAGCTACAAAATGTGACGTCACAGCTGTCTAACCTTTTATTCGAGCCTAAATGATAAAAATAATGTTTTCTGCAATTTTAACTAAAACTTGTTTATACTTATGGGTCAAGACGCACTGATCTCCTTTCGGATTAATACCCTTTCTTACCAACCACGTATAAATGTTATCCGAAGACCCATGCTCACTTGTCCATATCTAGTTTAAGTATCAATAACACACAAAGTTCGACTTCAAAGTGCCGCGGGCAGTGAGTGTGAAGTTTCTTGATACTTGCATCGAAAAACAACTATGCGGACTCAGGGGCGTATTTAGCATGAACTCAAGAAGGCTCAGGGCTACAAAAAAGAGCTTCAACATGGTACAAAGTGATCGAAAAATTCTCTTCTTCGACAATGTTTTGATTTTCAGACGCATAGAGCCTTTTATCAGCAAAATAATTTATCATCATTTTGCTCCAAAACAACACCAATTAAAAAATCCTTATTATACCAAGGTAATTTACTGGCAAAGTCGCAATGGCATTAAACCGGTGTTAAAAAACTTCTGCCTTTTCAAGTTGTTTATTAATTTTTAGTTTTTGAGGATTTGAGAAAGTGTAGGTAATAGATTAAATCTTCTGATTAAAAATCACATTTAAAGGTAAAATTTGATTTGAGATTTTCCGCCCCGGTTTTGCCCGTGGTACTTATC
Source organism: Rhodophaea formosa (assembly GCA_963082605.1). NCBI lineage: Eukaryota > Metazoa > Arthropoda > Insecta > Lepidoptera > Pyralidae > Rhodophaea > Rhodophaea formosa. The sequence continues at coordinate 11,709,382 of OY720203.1, read as the reverse complement.
TACCCTATGGAACTCAAGGATAACGTACTTACCTATTCAACGATGGATTTTTAAAATCGGTTTAGTAGTTCCTGAGATAAGCGCCTTCAAACAAACAAACAAACTCTTCAACTTTATATATTAGTGTTGTATAGATTATATTTACATTACATTTTAGATGGGGGTGGCACTTATAATAAATCTGGGGCTTCAAGTTTTCAATTACGCCACTGATACCAAAGGCGTGTTATACAGATATGCCAAATGATGTCCGGCGAGGTATGAAATGGGGACGGCGGTTTTTGAAAAATAATCTGAATGTTACTAAAATGTGCACGTAGAGGCCCTCGCGTGTGATGTGTTGGTCACTTGATATGTTTGTCGGGATTTCACACTGATAGATTGCTACGTTATAAGTTAATTAGTCAACCTCATCGTATAGTTATTTGAGATTTTAGTAGTAAAAATTACGAATTCTAAATTCTGAGTTAGTTGATACCTATATAATAAATAAAACTAGAACTTAAACCATAACTAGAAAAACTTTGTCCGTAACTTCAAATATAACTCTTATTAGCCATCGTTTTCGGTGGCTCTTAATCGCTAGTTGCTCAATTATCAAAGGCACAATTTAGGCAGAGAAAGTACATCAAGGCATATTTATTTATTATTATATTTTAATATGGCTCTGGTAGTACAGAGAGAGTTATGCTCCTGCAGTGGAGACTAAAAAAAGACCGGATAATAATTAAATTAATTAAAAATTATTTATTCATTATCTGGATTTTTTTTACAATTCTGATTTGCGATTGAGAATTTCTAGTAAGAAAGTAATTCTTGTGTTAGGAAATGTCGCTCTCATAACAACATTTAGGTACATTTAAAAATTTACAGGTTGACAATTTAAAAAGCAAAAAGTGTACTTGCTCTGTCTTTTATCCCTTGCGGGGCAAAGGATAAAGACGTGATAGTGTGTATGTATGTATGTATTTTACTATCTTAAAGTATATTCTACCAGATATTGCAATACATGTTATGAACTTTCTAGAAGTTAAGAAATTAACTAAAACGTTAATTCAAAACTTCAAATAGAACCCCAAAGTCATCGTTTTCGGTTGCTCTTAATCGCTAGTTGCTCATTATTGCCCAACAGTGGGCCGCAGTTAGGCATTAGAAAGCGCGCCTTATATTCTACCAATTTTTTTATTAATGACATGTTATTAATTTACTAAAAGTTAAAACCACAACTAGAAAAGCTTTGTTCGAAACTTCAAATTGCCTTAAAGCCATCGTTTTCGGTGGCTCTTAATCGCTAGTTGCTCATTATTGCCCAACAGTGGGCCGCAGTTAGGCATTAGAAAGCGCGCGTTATATTCTACCAAATTTTTTATTAATAACATGTTATTAATTTACTAAAAATTAAAACCATAACTACAAAAGCTTTGTTCGAAACTTCAAATAGAACCCTAAAAGCCATCGTTTTCGGTGGCTCTTAATCGCTAGTTGCTCATTATTGCCCGACAATGGGCCGCAGTTAGGCATTAGAAAGCGCGCTAATGACATCCCCCCAGACTCGCCATTTTTACCGAATACTCTTTGCCAACTCTTTATCCATTCAATTTACCTCTTTAGAACCAATTTTATAATGAGTTCGATGGTTCGAGCAGAGCTTTTACGAGTTTCAGAATTAAAGAGACATTTTCAAGAATTAATGACGCAAATTGTATGATACTGCTGATTTCTTTTTTACTCCATTCTTTTCAACTGTTTTGTAAAGGCGATAAAAATAAGTTCTATTACATTTGTAAGCGCTTACTTTACTATTCTATGAAATGGAATATTTATTTAGAATAAGTGTTATGCGCCTTTAAGTAAGTATAAAATAACTCTTTATAATGAATGTAATATCATAGGTTCAATTTTGACAATTCATATTGGTTTATTTTCGAAATTAATAATTTAGCTTCTTAATCTCTATTTTATTATATCTCTTATTTTACCTAACTTGACTAAAGTTGAAAAACCTTCTCATACTAAGTTAAACTTCCTTGTTTCTGTAGTTTATTAGATACACCATAAATCATGCCAAACTGCATTCAAATCGTATATTAATGGAATGGTATACCCCAGCTGTACAAAATTAAATAAGAACTTTGCATCGCGCAGCGCCATCTAGCTCCGTCGCCCTGAACCTCGCACCAGTGGGACGTGTTAAATGCAACGGCCGACAAACCCAACCAGAGTCAATATTGACTAAATCCCATAATTTCGACCGCCGAGCACACAATAGCTTTATAAGATAAACACAAGAGTAAAATGTCTGTAAATACCATTGACAACATTTTAATATATGGCCGACTGTTTGTTTTGCCTACACTATACCATGCCTACATGCATTAATACTGTAGCGTAAAATCATCGTTTTTGTATACGAAGATTAAATAAGGATAAAAGGACAAAGCGACGTGAACATATTGCGACCTTAGGAATACGAACGTGATGTACCTGCAGGAAGTGTTTAAATATTGTTAACTTAGCAAGACACGTACATCACGTAAGAATATACACGTATTCCTAAATCAGCGATCTCCCCTACCAATGCGATACCTATGTATATTTCCTTAGTATATAAGTTACGAGTAGCATTTCTAATAAATCATCACTTATCCTGGTATCGATCTCAATGGTTTAATTTATGCACTCGCCATAATTGGTGACCCCGACGTGATCAAGCCGTCGTGATGTAGTCTGACATGATGGATACGCGCCTCAACACCGAAGACCCAGACGACGTAAGCCTGAAGAACGGAAAAACCAACGTGCACATTTTCACTGGCTTCCCACAAGCGGGTCTCACCGGTTTGAAAATCCAAGAGGCACTCCGGCAGTAACCAGAACCACAAGGACAACAAGTACCATCAAAAATGGCTCCAACCACGCTGAAAAAAGGAATCAACACCGGCTCACACGATTCATTGATCGAATCCTGCACCATAGCTGAACGGTCATAAACTCATAAAACAGGAGGCACAGGAACTACCAGGCAACCACGAGGCAAAGAAAAATCCGGGAAATATCAGCGCAACCGCAAGCTGTAGCCGTCAACTTCAAGAAAAATAAGAAAGCGCATGCACAGAAGAAAAATTCATCGCGAGCGGCAGAATTATAAAGAAAATGATGTCACAGAGGATCAACGAAATTATTAAATACAATAGAAACAATTACGCAACGTGAACAGCTGATATCTATATGATGACGCATTTGACGTCACAAATCGCATCACTTCACATGGAATCAACAACGAACGAAAGTGCAACTACAACAAATAATTGAACGAGGTCAAGATCGCAAGGCCGCCGATGGCCGTATGTTGTTAAAAAAGGCGTAATGAGAAAGAATATAAATATTTGCCTATTATTTGAATAAGAATTTGTTTGGCAACAAAGAATCTTGCACCGCATTTCGTGATATCATTAAGTTCTAATGCCTAATTGCTACCGACTTACACAGTGGTATAGATTTCATGGCAAACAAGGACAATAAATTGATAACTTTGAAGCCTGCAAGCAAAAGAGCGAACAACTTTAAGATGGAACAGCGATCAACATATTGACAGGAAAACATTAAAGTAAAATGGCGATCACAGAAGCACTACTTTAACTGAAAATTACTTCTCTCAAGATGCAGCAAATGGTTCACAGCAAGCAGTCTCAAGAGCAAGCCAGCAAACGGGTCATACTCCAGGGCCACAGCAGCCGACGCACCGAGCTCCTGGTCCTGAGCAGAGCACCCACAATGTTTATTTTCGACAATTATAACGTCCGGCACAGCCGCCGAGCTCACGCTTAGAAATTTTTAAAGAGTGGCCACTCTTCAGCGGAGCACTTCGGCAGGACTTCCACCGGCGCTAGTCGACATCGCTCTCTACAGTCTCACAAAAGACTACGAGCAAGCAGAAATTATCTCCCGACTCACTGGGATTGAAACAACTGGCAAGTGAAAACGTATCTATACGAGAAGCTCAGACTGCACATCAAGACCATATTGACAAGATGTATATTAAGAGATATAAGAAGTTTGCAATATCTACCAACTATGTATAAGGAAAAAAAACGATTCACAGGGTCAATGTCAATGCATAAACGCATAATTTGCCGCGCAGAAATATTTGCCTACACAGCGTTTTTCAGCACGTGCACTATGCAATTGATGGATATATTTAGTATATTTGCGTTCGCTACAGTTTTTACATTTTTGTTATTTTATTGTTGTTACAGTTTATGAATTTTTCGTTAATTTTATTGTTAATTGTTTTTATTTTTTACAAAAGGGGGAGTACTATTGCGACCTTAGGAATACGAACGTGATGTACCTGCAGGAAGTGTTTAAATATTGTTAACTTAGCAAGACACGTACATCACGTAAGAATATACACGTATTCCTAAATCAGCGATCTCCCCTACCAATGCGATACCTATGTATATTTCCTTAGTATATAAGTTACGAGTAGCATTTCTAATAAATCATCACTTATCCTGGTATCGATCTCAATGGTTTAATTTATGCACTCGCCATAAACATACTGTGATTTTTTCACCCGTTGACTTAGTAAGCCTGTGGGATTTTGGCAGCGCGGCTTTCCATGCTCCGTTAAGTATTTTTAATGTGTGGGAATTCAAATAAAGGCTTTTTCATAATCCACACAATGTGCCTATACCTACTTTTTCCATTTACATTAATGTTCATATAAAATTTTATTTAAAAATTGTATGCAAAATACGGTTAAGTTTTCTTAACAATGGTTTTAAGATCTGAATCAGCCTTAAATGTAATATTTAGGTAAACTGGGGTAGGTAGAGACATGACTATGTAATATGATAGTACACGACAGTCAATAAAATAGATTATCTACTTAAGTTCGGCCATCATTTCAATAACTATGCCTGATTAGCTTTGGACATTTGGGTATCCTCGGAATTTTTACCTACACTGGCTTCATCGCATCGATTGATACTTTATTTTCTTTTAGGATTTATGGAAGTCTGTATTTAATTGAATTTATTAAGACTCATATCTCCTTCCATGTTATTCTCACTCTCTCTCAATTATTGTATATTGATTTGGCAATAGAACCATAAGATTAAACCGTGAATAAAACGATGATCAAATTTTCTTCACATGGAAGCTCTCTTCTAAAACCCCAATCGCGCATAAACGGCCACACGATAGTAAGTGACAGAAGCAATTACAACACAGATTTTGCATTCCATTCAAGCTGTCATATCAAAAATCCAGTAAAGAAATATTCAAGAGGCTTAACCAGGTCATTGTTAAGGCACCTGAGCAAACCCGCCTGAACCGTCAAAGAGGATTTTAACAGTTCGTATTTACAGATTACCCTATTGACAAACATTGGTCGCAGGTAATTTTGTATGGGGCATAATGCGAGCAAACCTGCCGGATGTAGTTGTTTTACGGGTTTGTGACAGAGACTATTTTGTTTTGGTGTGTTCCAGTTGGATTCGTCGGTTTGATCTTATAGATATAATAATAATGATTTGTTGATTAAAAACTATTTTTAATCAAATCTAACTATTATAATATATTTATGAGATTAAAAGATAGTTTCATCGAAAATATAATATTATTTATTGTTCTAGTATATACATATAATCTATATATATCCTAGAAAACAATGCCAAAGTTTATATAGATGTATGATGTTAGTTACTCTTTCACGCAAAATATACTGAATGGATTTTTATCAACTTTACAATGTTAAAGCTGACACATAAAAAAAGCATGCATGCATTCACTACGCGGACGGAATTCACTGGCATTTCATAATATAAAATAAACTGTAAAATTGCAATATTATACTCTTAGGTTTGAATTTTGATTAAGTACCTACTATTAGTAGCCTAATAAATATAATCCTCTAAGCTAAGTTTAGTTAATTAAAGTATTACAAAAGATAAATAAGCCCTTAAATAAGTTTTCAAATACGAAAATAACAAATCTTAATCTAATCCGCGCATATTTATTATATAAACATTTTTTAGATAATTCACATCTAAATTCGTATTTACGGCACCCAAGAACTCCATTTTTGTATTAGTTGAATCGATCCTTATAATTCGCTCTATTTTTGAACAATTATTCGAATGGGTTTTCCGAATGGTCGTTGGAGACCACTCGGAGTTTCAACAGGAATATACTCCCTAATGTACGTATACTTTTGTTCGTGGCATTCTACAAAGGGTTGAAATTTGCAATACCGTCACGCCTCGGCAACGATATGACAATTCTCACATTTTTTGCCGAAGATTTCATGACGAAAGTTGACGACACTATTGTATGAAATTATTGCTGTCAACTTCAGTTTGTCGGCTTGTTGTAAGCTTATTAAAAGCTAAATATGAACAGGAAAGCAAAGCGTTTATAGAAAAGACATCTGCAGTTCAGTGAGGTATGCATTCTCTTTTAATTAGAATAAAACTATTTATTAAAAAAAAAAAGTTGTATTAACCTCTGTGAACAAGGAATCAAGCCTGTCTTTGAAGAGTTTTAAATGAATGTTCATCACGCTCCTTAAAATAAGACCTAAGAGACGTTTAAAAATATAAATATATGATACAAATATCAGCATTCACCTATTTAAATAATCATATGACAGTTATAACCGTAGGTTAATAAGAATCTTCAAAAAATCTCGGTAGAAAAACGAATATCTCTACCCAAAAATTAAACACCTTCCGTCTAGAATCGAAATCAAGACTTGCAAATATACTTTCTGATAATAAATGTCTATAACCACCTTAGCTATCTGCCGCTGCCATTTTGAAACCACCTAGCCTACCACGTTTACTTTTCGCCAGCAAAAAATATTTTGTTATTCAGAGTAGACAAAGTTATATTTGCGGATCATAAAAATGTGATATTCTCACAAACTTTCACTTTATCTCGTTCAAACCAATTTTCGTTGAAAGTGTTTATTAAGATCTTCAGCATTTTATTTTGTTTGATTTTTATTTACTTACAGGCCGGGGACAAACTTTGAACTAATTTGAAAGTGTTTTTCAAACGATTAATTTTGATAACAATGGTTTAAGGAACCCCAACGCACGTAGGTTCAATGAATTTGTAATTTTTAGTTCGAGTTCCCTGCATTGGGACAATGTTGTTTATCTTTATTTTATTTTTTATTTATAATCGCTAAAGCTGTCCATATTACATCTACCTCTTACTAAGTTTGCAATGTATAGTATCAATATTTTGGTATAAAGTGGCTGTGTTATACGGACAGACAGACATGACGAATCTATAAGGGTTCCGCTTTTTGTGATTTGGCTACGGAACCCTAAAATGATTTCAGTTTTGTTTTACAATCACTGCAAATTTTAAAAAGGTCAGAAGCACCACTAGCCTTTTTATCGCTTTAGTCCTTTGGGTAATTTAAGGCTTTTCGAAAACTTTTAAAAAATGACTCGTTCTTAAATATATACCTATGTAATTTTCTCTGCTGCTCACTAGTTGAGAAATGTGATCAGCAGAGGAAAACAGCTGGACAGTCATACCGCATACATTTTGTTCAAGCTGAAACAGGGAGCTCGAGTCTCCCGCCCGCTCGCTCAGAAAAATACTAAAGTTCTACTGTATAAAAAAACTATGTCACCGCATATAGGTTAGTTCCACAAAACACGCCAATGTCCATAAATCCAAATACTTTGTCCTGATGTTAGTTGTTAGAGCTCAGGATCATATTTTAATAGAACTTTATACTTACTAAAAAAATCTTAAGCTTTTATAGTTGGAATGATTTAAAACAATTCAATTACTGTATTTATAAAAAAATTACTAAACCACAAACGGTAAATGAAAAAATCCCATCGCTACTGAAATCAAAATCGGCAAAAAATAATTTCAAAGTGAAATTTCACGACCGCGACCGTCTAACAGTATTATGACCATAAACCTTTTGATTAATGGCCGTACAACAAAAGATCTGACGATAATTCATGTCTGTATGTTTGTACACAGACGTTCACTGCACAGCAGCCAAAGGGGTAATATTTAACTCAAAATCAATGCCGAACTCCATTGTATGCACACCGCGTCTCAAAGGGGGATGTTTATGTCTTCTACTTATACTAATATCACCACCCTATAGTGCAGTTCAAATTGGATTAGTTGAAAGAGCGAGTGGTTAGTGCGATTATTAATCGCATTTTGCGTTTTGACACCTCTGTGTTTAGTCTGTGGTTTAGTGGTACCGTAGGTTCTTTTGAATCGCAGGGTCTTGAGTTTCATCCCCGATCTGGTCATAATGGAAAACGATTTTTATTTCAAATTATCCTGGGTTTTTGATGTTTATACGTATATAAGTATCTAGTATAAAATGAAGCATCGCTTAGTTAGTATTCTACAACACCAGGAAACAACTTACTGTAGAGCTCAATTTTGTCCCAATAGTTCCCCGTAGTAATATAGGTATAGCTTAAGTTTTAATTTCATGGAACTTAACTAAGTATCAAACTTTCAAACCCATAACGAATGAATTTTCATAAATGCTTTCTATGCACAATCGTCACTTATAGTGTCATTTAAGTAATACATTTTAAGTAATACAAAATTCCATGCTTTCAGCAGACCTAACGGATTCAGCTGTGCGTTGATCGATCACAGTCAGACAGCCACAATCTTGTATAGGTACTGTTCATTCATGTAAATTGATATTATGGTATTCCAATATTACAGATACGACCATGAAAGTTTCAAAAATGTACAAGTTTGAGCTTTATTCACCCATCAGTCGGCTTGCTGAACTCGACCAATGTGATTCAGACTCAAGGGTGGTTTCTTCAAAGTTTGTGTGTTAATACAAACACTTGGAGTAGGATTCGTACAACGTGATACCCAATGTACTGAAACGGTATTATTACATAACGCCAACCGGAATTTGTAGGGTGAGGCCCTTATTTTGACTGGTTCATTATTAAACTGCTTATTGAATCCGATGTAATTGGTGCTGATGTGAATTTGTCGGGTTGTTGAATAGTTTTTGAAATGTGTTTCATATTTGCTTTTGAGATTTGAATATGAAATCTTTAAATACATAAATGTGTGATGACATTTTAGTCCGTTCTTTTTTGAATCCATTTCATTTCTAGCCGTCTTTCAAGAAAATAAGTTCTGCATTTGGACTTTACGACAGGAAACTGGAGTCTTTTAGAACTGGAAATTAGCGCTTGTTTACCTTTTTCTTAAAATGGGAGTAGATCTGCAAAGATTGATTTAAAAGATTGGTTGTATATTTTATAAGAATTTATTTAATTGGCCTCGTTAGTTTGTTTGTCTGTGGGGATCAAATCGTGCAACTTAATTTTGAAGCACTTATCCTTATCCGATTGAGCTGCAATTTTGAGTACCTACTTAGGTCAGATGACTATGCAACAGTATAACACCATAACCTGGATCTGATGATGGAGTTGAAAGAAGATATCGTGTTAGGACTCATTTGATTTTACAGTATGCACACACTACACTTTTTTACAAAAACATATTCCTTAGTAATATTTCCATATGCAGAGGTGGAAATGAATAAAGCCGAGGTAGCCAATTCACAAATCTCTGAGCTCACCTTATAATTCAAATAAGTACTCTTACTCGTACGATCTTTAAATGAGTAATACCTATATACTTCTAATAAAAAAAGACTTGGGAAGCAAGGAAAAACACAGTTCAGAAAAAGAACGTAGCGTAAAAGGGAACCAACTCTATAATTTTGTAAATAGAATAAGAATCGTACAAATACATATATTATTTCTTGGATTTCTTGAAGTATTGTGTTGTTAGGTTGTTATCTTGTAATTTTTGTTTAAAATTATGGCGAAAAACGTAACAGCCTGTCATTCTACGGAATAAACAGTATCGCCCCCAAATCCCAAAGTGTCAAGCAGTGATTCGCTTCTTTAATGTGTAAAATGTAAAATACTACATAACATTCTTCTAGATAAAATAGTTGCTAGGAAGATGTTACGTTTTTTTACCTCGACATATTTAGTTCTAAGAGATGTTTTACGGCATCATTTTTTTCTATAGCGCCAGCTGGCAAGCAGACATAGCCTATACGTATGGGTATTGACTTTCAATTAAATACGTAGCCTATACATGTACGCTTGTAATACATGGTAAAGGTGTTAGGATACGCTTAAACACTAGCTTGCAACGAAATATCCTGTTACCTCATGTGATGTAGATAATTAAAAAAAAATCTACAAAACCACGACGTTCTATCCAAGGATTCATGTTTTCTAGATCTTGTGTAAAAAGTTTTACACTCACTTGCCAACGAAGTATACTGTTACCGTATGTTACGTTCTGTATTGTTACGTAATACGTCTAGTAGAAGACAAACTCACAAGTATATTTTACAGTATTTTGTCACTTACGAATGAGAGAAAAGAAATGGAGATAGGCCTTTGCCCAGCAGTGGGACAGTTAATGCCTCGAAATGAAACGAAATGTCACTTACAAACACACATTAAATGCAGTATATTTACAGTATACCATAGTTTACAGGTTTGCCTTACACACTTTTAAGATAGCGTCAGATTTTTTAAGCTACAGTTGCCTAGCGCATCGTATACAGTTGACCTAAGATGTGCTGAGAAACGAATCAGAAGACTGAACCAAGTTATTATAGTTTTCACTACTTTTCCACCAAAACTAGGCGGTCGGCGGTGGTGGTGCGAAAATATACGGCGTATGTGTTGTCATTACGAAACGCTAGTAGTTTAGTAGTCAAAAATAGATATAATTACCCAATTTTGGATAATAGTTTGGTAGAAGCTGGATGCGAGCAGCCGAAGATAGATCTCGATGGCGTGCAATTGGGGAGGCCTATGTCCAACAGTAGACGAGTCCAATTTTGAATAAAAATCTTTGACTTTGAGCTATGAGGATACATAACTTGCGTTCTCTTCGTAATTGACTAATAAAGTAAAAAAAAATATGCGCGATTGATTTTATCGATTGAGCGAGGCTGCGGAAATTGGTCGAATTTTATTTTCTCTACCATAGCTTACGGCTCTCTGGCATAGTTTAAGTCAAAACGCCTCAGGATGGTTCTGTTACCATGTTGCGCTCTCAAAGAGACGGATCAGTCGTAGAATTTCAAAAATAAAGTCAGCGCTTATGATAACTTACGAATAAGTTGAACCCGATGGCAGGGATGTTGTTATAATATCGTCGCTCTTTAAATAAAATAGCCTGAATACGATACACTATTTATTTGTAATTAATTTTATTAACGTATATTTTAGACCGTCGAGTTTGCACTTCAGCAGATCGTAAGGTCTGACGTCAACTCATTCAGCAATTTCACTACTTACTGCAAGGAACGCTACAACATGAACTAGGAATAATATGGACCGCACGCTGAGGATACTACAAGTGACGCTAACTTTTAACGTTAGATATGAATACGTACGAAATTAACATTGGAAAGAATTTGAATTTCGGACAAGGGAAAATGTAGGTAAACATTCACGCATATCTTATATCGATGTGTAAGTGAGCTTGTGTCTTTGCACGACATGCAATACGATTGCATGCATAGGTATTTTCATCACTGTTTTGTTTCTTACGGGCCTATTCTAATGATTCTTAGGTCATGTATGATAGATAGCTAAGCTATTAGACGTCTTAAACAGGTTAGAGCAAGGTATAATCTAGAAAGATTATAGACTATTTTTGAATAAAATACTTCCTCTGTAAGATTTTATTGCAATAATGATATTTGAAGCCGACTTTCAAACGTAAAACAATACGATCCTATAACAACGGATGCGAGGGTTCGTCTACAAACAAAATCTTTCGTTCCATGTAAATATGGAGTGGAACAAACTACGTGCCGAATTCGTGAGAGGCTGCCTGTTACATGTGTCAGGGGGAGGGGGTCGCTGGGCGGACACATGTCGTGCGGGTCCTCCTCTTTCTTATTAAAAGGGTTGCCAGACTTATGATAAAGAAAGAAAATTGTGGCAAGAAAAAAGTAAGTATACTCATTTCATTCTCTAGACAAGTTCATACTTGCTCATCATTGATTTTCTCCATCGATAGCAGGAATGAGTCGATGGAAACGGCATCATATCAGCCAAAATTGGACCACAAATTAAAACCGCCACCATTTAATTATGAGTATAGATTCATGATGAACCATTGTTTTATTTGCACAGACATTTAACTTTTTTGATTGCATTCTCATGACGTTATTGGCCAACACTGTGTTTAATGACTATAAGCGGCAGTTAATCAAATTAAAACTGGACTAAAAGGGTTAGGTATTATCTGAAACAAGTAATCAATTATAACAGTACATTTATTTACTTTTTTTATATTTTACGAAATGTATAAGAAAACTAGCAGCCCTGCCCTGCTGTGCGCGGGCAAACCTTCCTCGTGAATGTCTCTATCGGTTGGTGAAAACGGCATAAAAATCCGTGCAATAGTTTTTGAGTTTATCGCGAACAGACAGACAGACAGACGCGGCGGAGGACTTTGTTTTATAATATGTAGTGATACACAAAAGTATACACTTCGGTAAGTCGATAGGTAAAAATATTTCTCTGCCATGCAATTGACAACGGCAGATATTTTCCTTTTTGCATCCGCAAATACTACATTTTATGACCAAATCACATTAAATATTGCGGCTACAACATTAGAACAGCAAGTGGTGGTTATGTCCTACCAGGTTGACCACTAAATCAGATCAATGGTAATAGATATTACCTTCTTCGTCTTGTTTTAATTTGTACTCAATGCACAAAGGAAATAAATATATTTTAATGTACCAACTCCAACACAAAAATAAAATTGTTTTTTGGTAGGACGTCAAAGGGTTAAGTTGGGGTTTGTCTTAGACTGAGGTCTTAGATGATTTTGCAAATTGATTTTAGTTGTCTTTAATATGAAATTGGTTTAGTTTGGTAACATAAAATATGCTCGTGTCCATGATAAACGTGTGAAACAGTCGAAGTAGACTGACAGACTGAGTCCTATAGATAGGTCATCAAAAGCTCCCATGAAGCAATCAAAGAGCTAACGCCATAAGTATAGGTTGATTTTTTTGTTACATGTTAATGAAATCTCGTCGTCATCATCATTTCGTGTAGGTAACACGGTCAGTCGACCATGCACACCCTGGTGTCAGAGTTCTTCGGAACCGCCTCTCGGCTTCTGACGTGGTTCCTTTAACGACTACCAGATGGCAGCCAGGACCAACGGCTTAACGTGCCTTCCAAAGCACGGAATCATCTTTCTTATCGGACAGTCAGGTGATTCATGCCTGCAATGTCCTAAACAAACTGGAAACAACTTAACAAAGTATGCTTCCCGTGGGAATTGAACCCACGACCCCCGGGTTAACAAGGCAAACGCCTTAACCACTGGACCATGGAATCTCGTAGAGGTGGGTATTGCTTTATTTTGATTTTGTGTAGAAAATATCTTTTAAATATATTTTTTACTGAATTGTGGGGAGAAAGCACTGGCAACCCTAACACGGCACTCTACCTCACTCACTATGCACATTATGCATGAGAAGACATGTAGGACGATCATCTTTATGCTACTGCCACTTCGCTGGCAGTTTAGCCGACTGTTTTGAAGAAAGGTTATGTGTTTTGTCTATTAATGCTTATTTAGGGTGACGTACGTTTCAGTTTTTGTAAACTTGATCTCTTTTTTGCAGCTTGTAGCTGAATAAAATGAATATTCAGGACAGTACTCTGTATAATTCAGACGTATAACACTCACCGACAGCGGTCATAATATTAGACGAAAAACAGTATGCTTGTAATAATTCTAATATGCCTTATATGAATATGAAAAGCGAAACTTTATGTGTATTTATAGCTGTAGCCTCTAAAGGTCTATAATGTCGAAAAGATCATCACATATTGAAACACATTGCTCCGACAATTGAAGTCTTGCCTAATTTATACACCGTTATAAACCATTATAAATTAAATACTTCTACAGTTGTTAGTAATTGAAAACACAGATTATATTATGAGTTCAAAACATAAAATAAAAGTAGAATAATTAACTTTTTACTTAATAAGTTTTATAGAGGTCAGTCTCAACCTACCTGTAAGGCATAATCATACTTTGACTACGCATAAATTAACAATAATGCCTACTGAATTGAACATTCCAGGTACCAAGGTTTAGCTTAGTCGAAAAACAAAGATATTCAAAGACGCAAGAACTAACTACGCAACCTATACTACCTATTTCTTATACTACACCGTAAAAACCAGGCATACAAGAGTTACAATGTTCTTACACAGCTACAAGAAAAGTGCAGCAAAAACATTGTATATCTAATCACCTAGAAAGCGTTAGCGAAGAACTGGTTGAAATATGAACCTTTACAGAGGCCATGTTAACTTTTTTCTTGATTTTAATTTTATAAAAACACGCTTGTGAAAACACACCATCTTTATATTAGCTTTAACAAGTTTTATAGTGGTGGAAATGAAGAAGACTTGTTTTTTTTTTTTGGTAATGTACAGACTTTATGAACAGACTCTTTCGTGCTGGTTTGGGAGAAAAGAAAAAGCATAGAATATACTAGCTGCTTTTCTTCCCGCGCAGACCGTAAAAGCCGGTCAAGGGATTGGGCAAAAATCTAAGGAATCACATTGATAGGCGATGTGGCTAACAACCCATCACTATTTTGATCCCGCTTTCCAACTTTACGCCCACTACGATGCTAAACGTGGGCTGTGGGTTTTATGACCTTGGGCTCTGTCTACCCCGCAAGGGATAAAGACGTGATAGTATGTATTTATGTATGTACAGACTTTATAAAGCCCACAACATTTTTAGTAGACTTTTTGTATGTGTGGATAACCTAGGAATATTGAAACAAAACTTTTGTGTTCGGCAGTACAAAAGTATCAAAATACCTTTGATTAGATATAGTCTAAATAGTGATTTTTTAATTATTAGTTTTTTTTTTATAAATAAATATGAAAAGCCTACCTAGGTACATACATATTAATCTTTTTCTTTGACTATATATTTGTTACAGAATAAAATTTTACTTATATTTTTTAACTCACCATTGTTAAGTTACTTAAAGTATAAAACGACCAACTTATCAAATAACCTAACACAAAATAAAATAAATAGGTATGTATATAACATTTCATTTTTTGTTCGGTTATTTTTATAAGTAGTTCGTTTTAGTCCTGTTTGAAATAGTCAACAAAATTAACAGATTTTAATAGTTTTATAATGTTTAGTTAGTTAGACAGACAAAAAAATCTATAAAAAATCCGGTGAAACATATTCCGACCACCGTATACTTTATTAACACCCATTAGTATGATAATCACAAAAAAAAACTGTGAATGAGCAATTTGAAGTCAGTCAAAAGCTCAAACGACATGGTTATAATTTTAATAAACGTGTTTATTTTAGAAATATTCACGAAATAACTAAGTGAGGAGAGAACTACTTTCAATAACAGAAAACAAAGAGCTTTATTTACCTATGGAGATGTCTTAACAAATAAGTGAATTTGGAGATTGTAGACATCAGATTAATCATACGTTCACACTAAACTTATTTACGTTTAATCTCTTTGGCAGCAAAATATAGCTTTACGAAAGATAACAAATAAATAAGGTTCCGTAAGTGCACGTAATTTGATTAGTCGGTCGAGTATAATTTTTATGGTCAGGGGTATTATATAGTCAGGAGTGTCATCCTCAACTGTCTATTTGGCTGCAGGTATGACATTGGGTACACCCAAGCTGCTACTTTTTCATCCCAAATCCATCCAAGCAAGTATGCCCAATACCTTTTTCTCGTTCCCCCATTTTAACTAATAGTGCTCCCACACAGCAGTTATATAACGTTATATAACAATGTGTAACACAATAACATTCTTCATAATGTATGGTGTTATAAAATGTTATAGTTGTTACACATTGTTTTATAACGTTATATAACTGCTGTGTGGGAGCACCTTATCTCTTACCGTTCCCTCGCTTAAAAAACAGTTTCGATGGGCAGCAGCGTCGGAATCGATATAAGCCAAACAAACTGTGCTTACCAACCTGTTTGCCAAGCGTGCTGAGTATATCAAAACCCTCCCAATGATGGAAATCCTTGGGGGAGACCTGTGTTTAGCCGTAGACTTGTTGCGGCTAAGATGATAATGATGATGCTAAAGTTTTTGGAATTTCAAGAGTCACAAGGGAGTTACAAGTTATATACGCCTCTGTATAAGCGGTCACGGTACCTCAGGAAATCACCACCTAATTGAAACTCGATATAAACTAAATAGATGTTGTTGTTGCCGTGTAGTTCCCGGCAGAGTAGAATAGGACCACTCCAAGTCATCCCGTGGATGTCGTAAAAGGCGACTAAGGAAACACAAGCTAAACAAAGCTTATTAACATCAAAGATACCTCTCCAACCCGTCTTGCCAGCTTGGAGAGTGTAGGCCAAATCCTCTGACTACTCAGTATATGGCTCTGGTAGTGCAGAGATGGTCGTGCTCGCATGATGATGATGATGATGATGTTGTTTATCTTTAGAAGGTTGACGTGTGGTTGGGGTCGATCAAATAAAAGAAATATTCAAATGAAAAAATAAATTCAGTCAAATGTTTTTATTCTATCAGTAAGATGCGATTTAACTTCTACTGGTGGAATTATTATTCCTGTTATCTATAAGTAATCGACTATGTTTTTTCGTATATATTTAAATATATTGAGAATAAAATCAAAACTATTTATTTCACAATAATAACAAAAATATTTGAGTTCCTAATTAGTCCCATGAAATGACACTTTATAAAATAAAAAAATATTTATTACCTTTGCACATCGCACCAAATTTAACCTGATTTGGTCCAGTAAAATTCGGAGCAAGTTGGCCGTGACAGACGGACAGACAGACGCACAAGACATCCTATATGGGTCCATTTTTTGATTTTTTGTACCGAACCCTAAAAAACACTTATACACTTAACTATCTGGAACCCCAAAAACAGAATTAGTTAAAAATTATGTTCTAAATAATTTACTTAACACATTTTAACTTCTGCAATTTGTAAACGTCGATACCGGAAACATTCGGGGCCAGTCACCTTGTCCGAATCCACAAGCTTATTTCCGCCCAACATGAATCACGGCGATTGACGTGAGAAAAATGCAAAAACATACACACTTTTGCAAATTATCACTCAACATATTGCTAATATTTCTGAATTCTAACGTGAGTAGGTTGGTTATGTTTTTTGAGGGTATGAAGTATGATCATCAAGTTCTTATCGGTGGAGTATTTTCCACCTTTCCCTATCCTCCGCTATCTCTTTGACCTCTCTGTACGACACGACGTTTGCCTTCTCTGGTTCTCTTGCTAGGTTCCTCAGCTGAAACATCTTGATAAATTCTTCTATGAAGCTCAGAAGTTACTTTAATAGATACTAGACTGTTGAATAGGCGTTTCATCCCTGAGTGCCATAGTCTATGTTATATGTACAACGGGTGAAGCCGGCCGGAAAAAATAATTGACAGCGAAGCAGTTTACGGTCAATATACATATACGTACTTGAGTGGGTGTATAGGTGGAAAATGATATCAAAACGGTGATGGGTTGCTTGCTATCCACATCGCCCATTGACATTATAATACTATTTAATATATATATATATACGGACAAATCACATATATTGAGCTAGCCCCAAAGTAAGCTCGAGACTTGTGTTATGGGACACTAACTCAATGATACTATTATTTTATAATAGATAGTTATATAGATTATTTTTTTAATTGAAATACACATTTTTAGGGTTCCGTAGTAAACTAGGAACCCTTATAGTTTCGCCATGTCTGTCTGTCTGTCTGTCTGTCTGTCTGTCTGTCTGTCTGTCTGTCTGTCCGTCCGCGGTTTTACTCAGAGACTATAAGTACTAGAAAGCTGTAATTTGGTATGAGTGTGTATATTAATTATGGCAAAAAAGTCGTAGAAAAAAACCTTGAAAAAATAATTTTTTTTGGGTAGCTCCCATACAAGTAAAGTGGGGGAGTATTTTTTTTTTCTCTATTTACCTATCGTGTGGGGTATCGTTAAAAAGGTCTTTCAAAAATATTGTGAGGTTAAGAACACCATTTTTCGATTTAGGGATCCGTTTCCGAAATATTTGGTTTTAAAGTGCAAAATTTTGTTAGAGGTACGTGTCCCCCCCCTCTATCTGCTAAACGGTTATATATGGATACGTGAAAAAAATTACAGCAATAGTATATATACTGAAGTTGAAAGGAAAACTATTAGAGCTGGGTACTAAGTGCAAACTAAAAAGTTATAGGCAACCAACTTATAAAATGTACTGGAAAATGTAAAATTTCGTACAATCTTCATTGTTAGATGTTTTTGGTCGTTAGACTGTGAGGTGTGAGTGTAAACAGTGTGAACTCAAAGTTGTCATTCGCAACTACGGAACCCTACACTGCGCGTGGCCCGACACGCACTTGGCCGGTTTTTTATACTATAATTTACAGAAGACTGAACATATAGCCTAATTATAAATAAAAAAGAGATTCCAGCCCGTCGCCGCGAGGAAGGGTGCCCAGGGTAGTTATATAGATAAACATCCAAGACCCAGGTCAATCTGAAAAAGATCATTTTCCATCTTGACCTGACCGGGGATCGAACCCTTGGTGTTTCCTTTGATGTTTGTCCATTGCTTCGGCATACTTTTACGCCCTGCGCAGGTAGAGAAGCAGCCGGTTCCAACATTGTCTATTTATTTTTTGTTCCAGACCCAGACCATCATGAAATTGTCCACATCCTCGCGTATTGCACGCCATATTCTTGTAGCAGCTATACAGACGTGTCAAATGTTTTACTAAACCTAAGACTAGTTCACAGGACTACCTCCTTCCCACGAGTTGGCTTGCGTGAGTTTTAATTGGCAGAAAAAGTCGGTATTATTTATTCGACAGGAGCTCAGAATAGATAATAGAGGAAGATATAAGTCGAGTATCCTTTGATTATAAACCTCTCTGTGAATTAATAAGGCTTGGAAAATTGCTTGCATAAAATCGTCTAAAGTCGTTGTGTAACGAAGACACATCTACGAAATGTTTCATTTTGTAGATGTGTCGTTATAGCTACAGTGAATATAGAAATATATGTTTTTAAGTAATCACTTGTTAACTAACTAACCAACAAGAAAAAACTGAAAATAAAACTTTACTTAATCTCTCTATCTTAAAAACTACTGAACTGATCTCTCTCGTTCGTGATGACTCGGACAGACCTATCACATACAACTTTACAACAAAAAATAATAATATTGCAATCCTTTTTTGAAATATGCGCGGGTAAACATACATTTACTCTTTTTAAAATTTTAAGAAGTAGGTGAAGGAAGAAAATAATTAAAAATGAAAAAAAGGAAAAAATAAAATTCTTCAGGCGAGTAACTAATCAATATTGTTGAAAAGAGTTTTTTCTTTGTAGTGGTCGGTTCCGAATCGCTAATTTTATGTACTTTTTGAACACTGAACAATAATGCTATTTTTAAGTAAATATGAATAATTTGTAATGTGAATTGATATGCTAAAAGTGCCTCAGATGGCTTATTTCAAATAAATCTTTTAGTGTCGAGGAATAACGAATACCTCCAAAAACGGTGTATTTTGAAGTCGGGTGAAAACTGTTACAAAACGTGATGAAAATCTGGCCTAAAACTACGTATGTAATGCAAAAAGCATTGTTTCCTTGGACCTTATATGAAATAATCAATAATTGCTAATTTATCAATAACGAAGTTTAAAATATTGGTACTATGGTTTATCGGTCACAAAACATAATATTGTATCGATAGAAATTCAAATCAGCTGATCGATTAATGGGGGTTTTCTGAAAGAAACGCTAAGGAAGTAAAAAAATAAATTTGTAGAGTATAAAATAAATAAATATAAATAAAGGTATACGAGCAAATCACACAGATTGAGCTAGCCCAAACGTAAGTTGTGTTATGGGATACTCACTCAGCGATACTATATTTTATAACAAATACATATATAGATAAACATCCAAGACCCAGGTCAATCTGAAAAAGAACATTTTTCATCTTGTCCTGACCGGGGATCGAACCCGGGAACATCCGTGTCACAGGCCGGCGTGTTGACCGCTGCGCCAGTCAAACTCGAAAACCTACAAAATCTCAGTAACTAAGAATAGCAAAAAGTTTAAACCCCCCAGTTTTTCATTGTCAATTTGCGGCCCATTGAGCCCAATTTGGCGCAGCTTTGATCCCTCTTTCCCTTTTTTCATTTTTACGAGTGTTGTGTTGCTTTGCGGCCAAGCTACTAATGAACTGGGTCTCCCCTCTATTATTATACCTAGACTAATATATTGACGCTAACAAGTAACCATTAGGAGAGTTGACTTACAATTTGGATTACGGGATATGCCTTATAATTTTTTTCTTTGATGGAATGTATTAAATTCCGTCTCAGGTTTTCGTGTTTCTATGGTGTAACATGTACCCACCTACATACTATACGCGTATAGTATGTAGGTGTGTACATGTTACACAAGTGCTACAAATGATACTTATATAAACAAAAACCTTTAACAAAAATTAATTACTCCTGTTTCTCTTAT
Source organism: Rhodophaea formosa (assembly GCA_963082605.1). Taxonomy (NCBI): domain Eukaryota; kingdom Metazoa; phylum Arthropoda; class Insecta; order Lepidoptera; family Pyralidae; genus Rhodophaea; species Rhodophaea formosa. Next base: position 11,688,700 of record OY720203.1, on the reverse strand, counting down.
TAACTATTCCTGGTTTTCTTTCATATAGGGTGAATTATTTTTTCCAAATTTATCATCATCAGGTTTTGTTTTATCTCCACTGCAGGAGCACGACCCTCTCTACACTACCAAAGTAGTACTCTCTCTACGCTGGCCAGACGGGTTGGAGAGGTCTCATTGATGTTTTTAAGCATATTTATATACATATTTTTGGAATATATAATTATAGGTTTTATATTAAAATATGACATATTTTTTCTGTGGCTGTTCAAAATATTTCATAATGAATTTTTAAATATTCGTAAAAATGAGCGCTCGCTATTACTAGTATATTATTTTCATGACAGTCATAATGCGCCCCGAACAAAAAAAAATATGATTCCGTGATAAAAATTTCATACAACTGTCTGAGCGGATCATGTCAATCTCAGAGTGGGCCGTTGTATGTTTGGTGTGCTCGCTATAAATATGAAGATCAATTCGTCCAATTTAACCCATTTTAGGCAAAAAATATGCAATTGTAGTACCTACTATAAAAGGAAGCCAAATGCAGACAGTTTGATTAAAAAGCAAGGAAGCAGATACTTTGTCCCTTGAAATTGAAAGGATGCAAGTTGTTATATAGACTAAGTCATTGAAATTAGCTTTAATGTATCAATAGATATTGTTCCCAAACATTTCTATTGCATTGTAACGGATAGGTCTTATGTCCAGGTCTTAGTCTAACGAGGTCGAGAGAAAGGAAAAATTATTTTCAGAAAATCTCGGCTTAACATACCTACAATGTCCAGGATAGCATCATTATCGGGTCTTTTTTAGACTCCACTGCAGGAGCAAGACCCTCACTCCACTACCAGAGCAGTCAGAGCATTAGGCTTACACTCTCCACGCTGGCTAGACAGGTCGGAGGGGTCTCTTTGACGTTAATAAGCTTTATCGAGCTTGTGTTTCCTAATTTGCCTTCTATGACATCCACGAGAAGACTTGTAGTGGTCCTATTCTACTCTGCCGGGAACGACACGGCACATAAAATGGTAGAAATTATGACCAGGAACTTCGCCACAATAGAGAGTATGCACGTGATTTTTTTATTTGCTTAGTGTAATCCTTTAATGGAAGCGAGAGAAAGAGGCCCAACATTGGGACATTCTTTAATGGCTCGTAATAATAATAATAGTGTAATCCTTAATAACCACAGTAAAAAAATATAAAAGAACTATTAAAATATCTTAATTAACGACGAAGATGTGAAACTTTAAAGTTTAAATAAGAAAGAGAAGTCCGATATGGACTAGTGACGTCATAGTCTATGTTATGCAAACATTTGCCATAAAAAATAGTGTTTTCTTGAGATAGACATATTTTCTTAAAATCATTTTATCTCGTTCGTTTTTCAACCAAATATTATTCTGTTTTCACTTTCAGTACTTTACTAGGTATTGAATAACAGATATTTTTTCATGCATATTCCCTATTCATAAGTATAACAAAATTATAATTCTAGACGTCCGACGGCTCTTTCCGTTGAAGGTAATAAGATGACCGAAAACAATTTAAAAGTAACGAAATGAATTAAGGGGGAACACTAGGCACAGTAGCGACGCCAATCATTTTATTCCTAATACTTTACAAATAGAAAGGAATTCAAGAATATAAACAATACAAGCCTTAGTAAATAACCTGAAGTATTTTTGGAATCATGTTTTGATATTATGAGAATCAGTCATTGAGAGAAAAAGTGATAACCGCCGAAAACGGCCGTTTTTGGCGGTAATCAGATTCTCATAATTCTCACTGATTCCGATAGTAATAAACATGATTCAAAAAATACTTCTGGTTATTTACTAAGGCTTGTATTGTTTATATTCTTGAATTCCTTTCTATGTGTAAAGTATTAGGAATAAAATGATTGGCGTCGCTACTGTGCCTAGTGTTCCCCCTTAATGGTGAATTGCATTAATGATTATTGCTGCATGCAATAATAATAGGTAATATATTGAGTGAAGCCGGGGCGTGTCGCTAGCGCAATATAATTTAAAGTGCGTAAAGTGTGCGTACGATTGTCACTACAACGCGTGTGACGAATGGCGCAGCCATGTCGCTGACACATTTTTAAGGGGAACTTTTAATATTTTGTATAGTCTGTTTCTAATTGCCTTGACAACACTTTACTCCTTTTAAAAGGCTTGGAGCTCAGTTTTTAATTTTGAAAGGGTGAATCTAAAGGGCGGTGGAGCGAAAAATATATGCAGCGGCACATTTTGCCTCCCCATTCCGGAGCTACCCCTCTTGCAAATTCTTAACTTCTTTTTGGAACTTGTCACAAAGATGTTTTCGAATTTATGCCAGGCGCATGTGGCGATGGTTTTAATGAAAAGTGACTTTATATTAATTTTACTAGGAGATTGAATTTAAAAAAAATTCGGTAGTGTGGCTTCGGTTTGCCAGGCTTGAATTTAAAGAATGTATTTATTATACAAATGATATTAATTTTGCAGATTTCGTTCCAAACCTAAATGTTTCTGATGGCATACAAATATGAAAGTATCTCAAACTATAAAGGTAATATGAAAATGCATTACCTACTATCTAGCCACCAGGTATTTCAATTTATTGTATAACATTTCAAAAGACAACAGTAAGTCAAAACAGAGTCGTTTCGATATAAGCGCTGTACTCTCAACGCGAGCTGATTAGTTTCCAAACTGCGCCACATACCTACCCTGCAGCAAACAATTTGAACAAGCAATCATCTCCAGCGCCTAATGGAAAATGATAATGTTGCGATCGCGCACTCGCCGCTGTGTACATACGCCTTTAATGTCGCATGATTAAACATGAACTGAGGTCTTTATCAAGTTTTGGCAGCGTTTGCCCGCAGTATAGCTGTTTGGGGATCGTGCATGCTGCTCAGAGATAGAGCTGTCAATATGTCACTGCGACAAACCTGAGTGATCGCTCAGCAAACGGTTTTTAGGTCGGCGTAAAAATTACTTGATTACATGTGCCGTTTCGGCTGTACTCCCGATGGAACAGAAGGATAATCTTTATGTATCTATTTGTTGTCTTTGCGGCTAGTGTGTCTGTCTTGTTTTTGGAGGTTTTGAACGGGTTGACCGATTTTATTGTGATTTTGTTACATTTCATTATTATTAAGATGTGACTGGAAACCAATTCCATTACGGTGATTTAGCGGACTTTAGTGCTAGAACAATTATTAATTGACTGGAAAGAAAGAAATATATTTATTTGGTGCTTGCTGCTCAAAGATAGAGCTGTCAATATGTCACAGCGACAAACCTGAGTCATCACTCAGCAAACGGTTTTTAGGTCGGCGTAAAAATTACTTGATTACATGTGCCCTTTTTGTCGGCTGTGCCCCGATGGAACAGAATAATCTTTATGTTTGTAGTTTATGTGACTGGCAAGTGTGTCTGTCTTGTTTTTGGAGGTCTTAAGTGGGTTGACCGATTTAATTGTGGTTTTGTTAGATTTTATTACTATTAGATTTGACTGAAAACCAATTCCATACGGAATTTTAATGTGTGCCAATTTTCTTGTCAATTTTTCAAAAATAAGAATCCTACCTAGTCTTAGTAGAAATGGAAAATAATTGATGAAAACTCACTTTCGAAGGTACGACTACCTACTCAAATAATTATTTTTATTTATTTTGCATTAAGTGATCTTAGTTATTTTGTCAAGTTTTAATAATTAGTTGTTAAATCAAAGATGACACCTACAAAATCAATTTGTAAAACTAAAACTTTACTACTATATTTACGAACACATGTTAAAGTTTCACATATAAATAAATAAATATAAACGGACAAAACACACAGATTGAGCTAGCCCCAAAGTAAGTTCGAGACTTGTGTTATGGGATACTAACTCAACGATACTATATTTTATAATAGATACTTATATAGATAAACATCCAAGACCCAGGTCAATCTGAAAAAGATCATTTTCCATCTTGACCTGGCAGGGGATCGAACTCGGGACCATCCGTGTCGCAGGCAGGCGTGTTGACCTCTGCGCCACGGAGCTCGTATATACATGTACATATTACACTTAAATAGTTAAATGTTGAAGTTTTTTTTATAATCTACATAAAATGTATTTATTAAATAACCAGCGGACGGTCAAGGAAGACGCATCCACTGAAAGGTCATAAATTCATATAATTAAGAAAAAAAATGGATGTCAATTAATACTGATTGAATAATAAATTCAATTATAATTATTTCATATTAACTATTGTAAACCCTAGCGGTAGGACATAGTGTAACTTATTCTCAACATGTAACTCCCAGCTTCTGTAAACTAACCTATGATCCACAATAAAGATGATGATTCATTGATTGAAATTCATAATACCGAACTTGCACACTATTTTTTTCATTGTCCAGTGAAAAGAGCTCTCAAAAATAGAAATAACAGTGAAAAAATCATCCTGATAACCCAAATACTCTTTTAGATATAAGGGTCTGAAAATTCAAATTTTTCGCCTCTTCCTAAACGTCCCTAAGAAAAAACAACTGACTAGTGACGTCACTCCTTTAGCAATTTGTATGCGTGTTGTGAGGACTTTGTTTGTCAGCTATGTTAAATATTGCGTTTAGGGAAATGGCTTCGCTATTTCATAGTAATATAAGATTTTTGTAAGTTTCATATTTTTGAAACCAAAGTTAATGTATCGATATCGGACTGAAAGTGTCCTTAACAAATTTTTCCAGCTAGATGCTTATATAATCAAAAATGGTTTTCAAAATGTACTCTTCATGCATGCCCATCCCCATTCTCCATTTAGAGTCACCATTATCAGGTAAAAAATAAGTTCAGACGTTACATTACAAGTGGACCATTATCCAATGAGGAGAGCGCAATGGCACAGTCTCCAACTGGATGGGTGACCGCACGTGGCATAAGAATATGTCGAGCCCCTTCGTGCTTCGGAACGCACGTTAAGCCGTTGGTCCCGGCTGTCATTTTTGATGGCAGTCGTTAAGCTATGTGAGATGTCTTGAAAATCTGATACCAGTGTTGACCACTTACACACACGAAAAACAAACAAATGAACTTATTAATCATAACAAATACATATAATGCATTGCAGGATTACTGTCAAGTCAAATACATAACTAATTATTTGTTTGTGCCTCAAAACTTAGCTTAATAAACGCCCGTTCTCTCTAACTAACGCTTTACTAGAAACATCAAACTAATAACACAAGAACCACCATCAAATCTGTCACGATAATTGTCTGGGGTTGTCCATTACTAACAAGTTACCCTAGACACATGTAGGTGAAGTTAAGTGCATAGCCGTGTCGTGGAACGCGCCCGACAGTCTGACGGATGGCGAGGAAGCCGCATCTTGCGCGGCCCGGACGAGGGGTTCCTGATGTGAGAAAGAGTCATAGGTAGAGGTGGTATGCTTTGTCCCAAATACTAATTGGTGTGTTTGCTATATAAATATAATAAATATATACGGACAAATCACACAGCTTGAGCTAGCCCCAAAGTAAGTTCTAATGAAAGACTTGTGTTATGGGATACTAACTCAACGATACTATATTTTATAACAAATACATATATAGATAAACATCCAAGACCCAGGTCAATCTGGAAAAGATCGTTTTCCATCTTGACCTGACCGGGGATCGAACCCGGGACCATCCGTGTCGCAGGCAGGCGTGATGACCGCTGCGCCACGGAGCTCGTCACGTCCGTTTCCCTTACGGGGTAGACAGAGCCCAAGGTCATAAGTCCCAAAGGCCACCATGTGCGTGCTATGTAAAATATAAATAAATCAATGTGTATATAGGGACAAATAACACAAATCGTGCTAGCTAGCCCCACAATACGTTGTGAACTTGTTTCGTAGGATACTAACTCAACAATACTGTATTTTATAATAGACTAGCTGTACCCGCGACTACATCCGCGTGGAATAGTGTGTTATTAAAAGTAGCATTCTCAGGCTCTAGACTAGTATCTATCTACCAAATCTCATTTAAATCGGTATAGTAGTTTTGGCATGAAAGCGAGACAGACAAACAGAGTTACTTTCGCATTTATTATATAAGTATGGATGGTACTTATATATGTCGCAGTAAGATAGATAAAACCGTAATATAGTTATATCCCTAGGAATATAACTATGTTACGGCTTTATCTATGGCTAAATTCGTAGATTTGAAGCCCGCCGGTAGTCTTGTATTAGAAATGCTAATTTAGATTCCCAGTTGACCTGTGGCCGCGAATGGGAAAGGTACAATGTCTACAAACAAAATAAGTATATATGGACCATATCACGAAAATTCACCAAGCCTCACACACAGTAAGTTGTGAATTGTTTCGTGGGATACTAACTTAACGATAGTATATTTTTACCTACCCTTAAACAGTGTCATTAAATGCAAGCAAAGTGGGCCCTCCGCTGCGCGTCGGGCTTAAACATATATAAACTCGAACATATATAGATCGTTTTCTCATCTCGATGTACCATGTACTATTGTGTACACGCCACCTTCATAGTTTCTCACCTCCCGGGCTTTATCCATAATATCCTGTCCGCTGACTGCCGGCTCCCAAAGTGGCACAACGTGACGCGGCCTGATGAGGCATCGGAGTAAAGCCCACTCCGGGTATTCTGGACCTGTTAAAATAGGACCATCCGAATCGGACCTAACGTTATACCACAAGCTATACCTAAACGTATTAGCTTATCATTATCACATCTAATGACTTTCTGTGAGCAACAGGCAGTACCGTCGTGAGTCACCGACGTTTAGCCATAGATTTCACAAGTATGTATGATGATGTGTCTCTACAAATTTTTCCTTATATTATAATTTGTCCTTTTTAGGGTTCCGTAGTAAACTAGGAACCCTTGTAGTTTCGCCATGTCTGTCTGTCTGTCCGTCCGCGGTTTTACTCAGAGACTATAAGTACTAGAAAGCTGTTATTTGGTATGGGTATGTATATTAATCATGGCAATAAAGTGGTAGAAAAAAATCTTGAAAAAAAAATTTTTTTTTTCGTAGTTCCCATACAAGTAAAATGGGGGAGTAATTTTTTTTTTCTGTATTTACCCATCGTGTGGGGTATCGTTCAAAAGGTCTTTGAAAAATATTGTGAGGTTGAGAACACCATTTTTAGGGTTCCGTAGTAAACAAGGAACCCTTATAGTTTTGCCATGTCTGTCTGTCTGTCTGTCTGTCTGTCTGTCTGTCTGTCTGTCCGTCCGCGGTTTTACGCAGAGACTATAAGTACTAGAAAGCTGTAATTTGGTATGGGTATGTATATTAATCATGGCAAAAAAGTGGTAGAATAAAAACTTGAAAAAAAATTTTTTTTAGCGTAGCTACCGTACCAGTAAAGTGGGGGAGTAATTTTTTTTTCTCTATTTACCCATCGTGTGGGGTATCGTTAAATAGGTCTTTCAAAAATATTGTGAGGTTGAGAACACCATTTTTCGATTTAGGGATCCGTTTCCGAAATATTTGGTTTTAAAGTGCGAATTTTTGTTAGACGTAAGTGTCCCCCCCCTCTATCTGCTAAACGGTTATATATAGATACGTGAAAAAAAAAACAGCAGTAGTATATATACTGAAGTTTAAAGGAAAACTATCAGAGCTGAGTACTAAGTAGAAACTAAAAAGTTATAGGCATTCAACTTATAAACTGTAAAATTTCATACTATTTTCATTGTTAGATGTTTTTGGTCGTTAAACTGTAAGGTGCGAGTGTGAATAGTGTGAACTCAAAGTTGTCATTCGCAACTACGGAACCCTACACTGCGCGTGGCCCGACACGCACTTGGCCGGTTTTTTTTAGATTTAGTAATCCGTTTCCGAAATATTTGGTTTGCAATTTGCAAATTTTCGTTAGAGGTAAGTAGGGTAAGAAGGGTGACCCCTTCTATCTGCTAAACGGTTATATATGGATACATGAAAAAAATTACAGCAGTAGTATATATACTGAAGTTGAAAGGAAAACTATCAGAGCTGAATACTAAGTGCAAACTAAAAAGTTATAGGCACCCAACTTATAAAATGTACTGGAAAATGTAAAATTTCATACATTCTTCATTGTTAGATGTTTTTGGTCGTTAAACTGTGAGGCGCGAGTGTAAACAGTGTGAACTCAAAGTTGTCATTCGCAACTACGGAACCCTACACTGCGCGTGGCCCGACACGCACTTGGCCGGTTTTTTATTCCTTATATTATATTTTATTAATTACTATAATTTGTCGGTATATATTTATTTATTTATTGAAATTCCCATACATAGATACTAAACAAATTCCTGAATCTTAGAAATCTTTATTTCGAATGCGTTATGTAGGGTTTCGTAATTGCACGTCATTTTGTAAGGTGATCAACTATGACAAAGTGTTTTTATTATGTGCGTGAGTGGCCAATATGTACTTGTGTCAGATTAGTCAAGCTGCCTAAATGCACCTGTCATACCTACGTAGAAGATTATAAATCTAACTATGAACCCTACTTGGTAACGATAGTTGTTTCAAACTTTTTTATATTACCTATATGCTACTGTTTTGAAATTTTTCACGTACCTATAAACTATCATTTAGCTTGCAGATGGTGGAGACAGTTAAAAATGCACTTCAAGGACTTCGAGGCTTAATTTACAAACTTCTTCATGTAACAACAGACTCTCAGCTTCCTTTATACTTGACATAGATATCACATAGGTAAAAAACGATTTATTAAAAAAATATTTAAAGGTTTAAAGGTAAAATGAACTAACGCATTTCAAAGAAGACTGCATATTCAATAAAATCTCCCACACAGTCCATGATGTGTAGTCCTTGGTACACCTAACAAATCCGAAAAAGGAAAATAATAATTGATAATCTTTCAAATAACAATTCAAATGACATCAACCAAACTACGGAAGCGATTTAAATTAAATCAGAATAGGGCAAACGCCGAAGTAATACACTTAAAAAAAAGAAGAATTTCCCAAATTGGTCCAGGCGTCTTCGAGTACTCGGACAACCATAAAAAAAGATTCCGACGAATTGAGAAACACGTAAGTTTTATGAAGACGTTTAAAATTAAACAATTTACAAATAGATCAATGTTATTTATTCACAGTAACAATATTACAACATTACAGTCCGCTTATAGTTGTTATCAGTGACGTACGAGCGGCCTTGACGTGCGGTCGTTTCACAAGTGCGTAAAAATGAAGGTTAAATGCAATAATTGCAACATAGTGATCAGTGAGTTGTTAGCTTATATTCAGCATAAGCATGATAGTATGGACAATGTGTCCCTTATTAAAATCTGTGTCTCAACATTTAGTGAGGAAGAAATATCGAGTGCAAAGGATCTCCTTTTTGAATCGGTCCCCGCTGAGCAACGGAAGAAAATTAACAGACGGCGAAAAGAAGGAAAAAAGGAGAAAGATTTAGAGGATATTATTTGCTTCATAAAGGAAGTAGACCCAAATTCTATCCCTATTTTTGTAGCTGCAAATCTCCAGAAGTTACCTCCGATATCAGAAGATCATATAGATGTGGTTACTTTGTGGAAAAATGTAACAAAATTACAAAATGAATTGCATGACTTTAAGAACAGCTACGCAACTCGTGAACTAGTTGAAGAGCTTGAGAAAAAGATCATTAATCAACAATGTCATGAATCCTATAACACAATGCATGTTAATGTGAGGAAGCGAGGTGCATATTGTTTTGATAGTGGGCCGATGGCTATTTCATCTCATAACGATCTCGGTAACGGTGAGTCATTATTGCCAGTGCATGTGACGGAGCAAATCGAAAACACCACTGTTACAGCGCAGTGTTCAAGTGCATCCTCCTTGTCGCGCCAATCGGAACTTGCGGGTGCGCAAAAGGGACCACTAGTGTCACAAGAGACCACAGAGATTGCCAGCGAAAACGTTATACCCTACTGTAGTACTGACAACACTACCTCCAAATGCGTACGATCACTGCCGTCAAATAGAGATGTCACTGTCACTCACTCAGTGACAGAAGCTCTGCCGCCTTCAAGTCATTCATGTCAAGAAAATAAACAAACATTTGCGCAATGTTTATCGAGTAAATCGAAAGAAAATTCTGGTGAATGGAAGAAAGTGACGCATCGAAGAAGTCGATATAAATTCGTCGGAAACAAAGGAAATGCCAATACGCAATCTGATAGCAAGTTCAAAGCTGCAGAGATCAAAATTCCATTATTTATATCGAATGTTGACAAGACTGTGTCTGAGGCAGATATAATGGACTATATCTACGATAAAACAAATGAAAAAGTTAATATGGTGAAGATCAAGATGAGAGCTGAGAAAGGTTATAACTCATACAAAGTTTACGTGGCCAAATGTAGGTTAGATACCTTTCTTGATAGCAGCCTGTGGCCAACTGGCATTTCCTTTAGGAAATTTGTGAACCTTAGGGATAAAGCTAAGACAGCAAGTGAGGCACAGAAAAGCAAGGTTTCTTGATGGATATACAGCCTTTTACTAATATAGTCTCCTTCAATTGTAAATACATCAAGAGATCAATTGATGGTGTTAGGGAATTGTGTAAGTCAGCTGACATTCTACTACTCCAAGAAACTTGGCTTATGCCCTACGACATACCGTTCCTGAGTGCAATTGACAATGACTTTGGATATACTGGGAGTTCTGCTGTTGATACATCAACTGAATTACTTAGTGGCCGGCCATATGGAGGTACAGCCATACTCTGGCGTAAAAGTGCGTTTCAAAGTGTTAAAGTGATTGACAGTAATAGTGTTCGTATATCAGCAGTGCGGTTAAGTGCATACAACAAAACAATACTAGTTATAAATGTTTATATGCCCTATGATTGTAGTAAAAACTTAACGCTGTTCACAGAATGTTTGAGTAATATACACGCGATAGTAGAAAGTGAGCCTTCAATGGATGGTGTGTATATATTGGGTGACTTTAATGCACACCCAGGTAAATCATTTTGTAATGAAATGCTAAAGTTCTGTGTGGAGCAGAGATGGGTGTGCGCCGATCTGGATTTCCTGGGGGTAAGTTCTGGTACTATTACTTATGTTAGCGATACTCACCCTGAGAGTACCAGTTGGTTAGATCATTGCTTAGTAACAGAAGCCTCCCAAGGTACTATTAAAGATGTATGGGTGCAATATGATTGTACCTGGTCAGACCACTTTCCGCTTTGCATTCAATGTGATATAAGTAAATTAAAGTCAAGAGAGGTACCAACTCATATTAATACAAATGTTGGTGTAGTTTGGGGAGAAAGGAACCAGGACCAGATTGGTGCATACAATGACTTCTGTCATACCCATCTTAAAGATTTAGATTTTCCTGAAGAATTAAGTAAGTGTGCAAATAAGATTTGTCAAAACAAAGAGCATTTTACTGTATTGGAAAACATGTATGAGAAAATTGTAGGTATATTGAGGCAGGCCTCCGTAGTTAGTAATGCCCCTAAAAGCCCCCCGCGGAAAAAAGGTGGATATATAATGGGCTGGAATAAGTTTGTAGCTGACTATCACAGGGAAGCCAGAATTAAATTTCATGCCTGGATCCTGGATGGTAAACCAAGACATGGCAATTCTTACACAGAGATGTGTGAAAGCAGGAAGAGGTTTAAGTTTAGGTTAAAGGGGTGTCAGGATTATCAACAGCAAATTAAGATGGACAGACTTGCATCCGAACACACAGCCAAAAATTTCAAAAACTTTTGGAAACTGACAAATAACTTAAATGTGAAACCTGGCTTTCCTGGGAATGTGGGCGGAGCTAGTGACCCGGTGTCAATAGCCAACATGTTCAAGGATCATTTTAGAGTTAAACCAGCAAATTGTGACCTAGGCTGCAACACAGGTGAGGCTGCTGAGATCATCGTGCCTATGGAGTTACTTGGAAATTTTTCAGCCTCTGAAATAAGGAAAATAATCAAATCTTTGCAAAGAGGGAAGTCTCCAGGGCATGATGGTCTCAGTATAGAGCATTTGCGGTATGCAGGTGTCCATCTGCCACGCATACTGTCCATGTTTTTTACCTTGTGCCTGGGCCATGGCTACCTTCCTAAGGCTTTAATGAAGACTGTGGTTGTACCTATTCTAAAAAACAAAACTGGTGATGTGACTGATGGGAGTAACTACCGTCCCATCTCCTTGGCCACTATTATGGCAAAGGTACTTGATAGTATGATCAACAGTCGTCTCCTTAAGCACATACGTTTACATGATGCTCAATTTGGCTTCAAAGCAGGGCTGTCTACGGAGAGTGCTATTTTGTGTTTGAAAAATACTGTCAAGTACTATACGCGACGGAAGACACCGGTGTATGGGTGTTTTCTGGACTTGTCTAGAGCCTTTGATATGGTGTTGTATGAAAGGCTTTGGAAAAAGTTGTCTGGCACAGGTATGCCGGGCGAATATGTCTCTTTATTAAGATTTTGGTATTCCAATCAAATAAACCAGATAAAGTGGGATGGTGGTTACTCGGATGAGTATACTCTGGAATGCGGTGTAAGACAGGGCGGAGTCTCCTCACCAATATTGTTTAACTTGTACATCAACGAACTGATTGTTGAGCTCAGCAATGATCATGTCGGTTGTCATATTGATGGTGTGTCTGTTAACAACCTAAGCTTTGCCGATGACATGGTCTTGCTGAGCCCATCAATCAGTGGACTAAGAAAACTAGTTGGTATTTGTGAGAGATATGCTAGTGAAAATGGGCTGATCTACAACTGCAAAAAGAGTGAAGTGCTAGTTTTTAAGGCAGGCCCCAAGGAGCCTAAATTTGTGCCACCTGTTTTTCTAAATGGTATGGAATTGAAACGGGTCACTAGTTTCAAATACTTGGGGCATATTGTGAACTCAGCTCTGACTGACGACGCTGATATAGAGAGGGAGCGCAGAGCTCTGGCGGTGAGGGGGAATATGGTAGCACGTCGTTTCAGCCGCTGTACTAATCCGGTTAAGACTACTATATTCAAAGCCTTCTGCCAAAGTTTCTATACCAGTAGCCTGTGGGAAAAATATAAGCGCCGTACCGTCGGGGATCTGCGTGTCCAGTACAACAATGTACTTAGGATGATGTTGGGGCTGTCTCGCAGATGCAGTGCATCAGGTATGTTTGCAGAGGCCAGGGTTGACGGGTTTCATGCTGTCATACGTAAAAAGGCTGCCTCCCTGTTACGACGTGTGCGGGACAGTAACAACAGCATCCTAAGGATGTTAGCCTCTCGCCCCGACTGTTCTACAATGAGGCACTGTATGTTAGTGTCCATAGGCGGTCGGATATGAAAAATTAATGTGATTATGATGATATAATAATAATGATGATGATATAAATTCAATATAATTATACTAATATAGGTTTAAGTCAAATTGTTACTAACATCATATGGGAAACCGAAATAAAAGAATTATTATTATTATTATTATTATTATAGTATATAAAAATTTAGTACTGTATAGGTACAATTATGTAGGTACCAAATGTACCATTCCTATATTTTACGTGATGTTACTTAGTAAAATGACAAAATGTCTTATTTAAATTTGAACTATATTATTGTAGACTTATTTCGAACAATTTTAATTTATAATCATCGTTATCCTGTAAAATTTGACTCAGCATCGTGATATTTGCGAAATCTTAATACAATAATTTTCAATGGCCAACAATATTTAAAAAAATCAAAAACAAAAACAATGTATAATTTTTTTGTTACAGTACCCATCCGACATTTGTCAGTTTTGGTTGCTATAGCTCACAAACGCGGGTGTTATTCTATAGTCAGTGTGTTGGCTCAGTAGCTATCAGTGCCGCTCATAAAATGCACAAAATACTTTATATAGTATTCTATTTTTGAACAGGCGACCTCCGAAACGTACAGTAGAATAAATGGGTATCTTACCACTTACCATCTGGACAAATACCTAATTCAATAATTAATAAAAAAAAACATATCATATGGTAACCACCGCTTGTCTTATCCAGACATATTCAAAAATAAGATCTCTGGTCAGCAGTGTCAAATTAGTGTAAATTTCTGTAATGTGTGTGACACACAGACTCAAAAGAGCAAGTGCGCATTTTTTTTAAACTATGTGTTGCCCACATACAAAGAGATTATGTATATTTGTGAGATAAAAGTACTGTAATCTATGAAATATAACATGATTTTTTTACACTACAGTGCAGAATCAATATTATAAATACTAACTTACAGAACGGAAACTCGCAGCCTCTTACTAGGTCGTAATGCAAAACATGCGAGTTGCTGCTCTCCAAGGGCTTTGCCATTGTTTCTCAGTTCGGCCCTACAGGCTATGCATGCTTATCGCGGCCCGTCAGGCATATGCGAGTTTGCTGTATCTCCAAGCCTTGCGCAAACAGGCAACGACCAAAACCGAGGTTCCGTCTCTCCTGTGGGTATTTTGGCTTTGTTCGCCTTACAGGTTGAGGGCACCTTGCCCTCACCTAAAAAAGTCTGGTGAAGTAACAAAAGCTTACTTGGAGCTAGCTACATTGGCGACCCCGCACCTCTCCCCTTTCTTAGGTACGTATAATAGGTTTTAAAAGCTGCTACTGTTGCTAGTCGCACGTTACTCGCCGTCTCTTATACGTACAAACTTACTTACGTTAGTACTTGAATTAATTCTACAGTGGCTAACCTCATAGTTCTCTAACACATTAACGAGTGAACGGATGTAAAATTTTGTTGATATAGTATTATGCATTTATATTACTCCGCTAGTATAAAGTGTCATACAGTTTGTCACAGAAACATCCAATAATGCTTGAAAAGCAATATTAAATGTTTCTATTTTAGCCCACGGCATTGATAAAGGTCATATACGAAATACTAACAAACGAAACCTGCTTCTCATAGATACTTGATTAGCTTTTCTCTTTAGGGTGTAATACATATACAATATAGGTTCTAATGAGACAAAATGTAAAACAATTGTCGCTGGGTACTGGCACCTTTTTCTTGTAAGTAAAATAAGCCACTTCCTAAAAAAATATTACACTATTAAATGATACTAATAAAACCAAGCTCTACATTATATAAAAATATACTTGATTCGGTATATAACACCCATACAACTCTTATATTTTATAAAGTAACAACCATTTATATATATATTATGAACAATTACTTGGTGTTATATATTTGTTTTTATGGTAGTGTTTTATTATAATTTATTTCATAAACTGAACTTTTTTTATAGTTTGTCTGAAGCATTATTATTAAAATATTTTCTTATTTTGTTACACGATATTTTTCGTTTATTATCTACAATAAAAACTAGTTACTGTTTTATAATACGACTACCAAACGAAAAATATATATTAGTCCTTTGTTCGTGTCTTTATTTTCTTATTAAATATGTTAGTGTTATTTGTTATTCAATAAGTTTCAGAAAAATCTCGCCTGGACCAATCATATTTAACTCCTCTTCATCTAAGCATTTTTAGCATCGTCGGAGCGCGCTAAGACTGCCTGCCTGCCTGCAAAGACTTCTATATAAACTGAGGTAGACGTGCCCTACTTCAAGAAACAGAAATTTTAAAGCAATCTTTCACGTGACGTGTACTTTTCACGGTACTGAGTTTAGCTGTGAGCTTAGCCCATCGGCGTTCATTAGCTCTCTTCAGAATTTGGTACGTACGTCGCGTCTATTCAGTTTATATAGAAGTCTTTTCCTGTCTGACGCCAATCCTCCTTGGGTAGCTCCAGAAACGCACACAAATACCCGAGGCTATAAGGTACAAAGTAATTGCCCAAGTCGGGGACCGAATTCAGTGACGATCATGTCGCAGACGTGTTAACTACAGCGCCACAGAGGCCGACAAACATTTTGAACTGTATTTAATTCAGTATGGATCAGCATATATTCTCATCATTTCGGGGTTGGTCCCAATATAATATTTGTTCATTCTAATGATGAGAGCCTGAGAATGGCTTAATTATTTGCTAGCCCATAACCAGATACTATATAATTTAACACTGTGCAATAGCATTCAAAGTAACAGTATATAACTAGTAGCTGTCGCATCCAATTCTTAATTTTAGATTCCTTATATTATCGTCTACCTGTTGTTAAATTTAATTTTATTTGTATATAAATTGATTTCGATTCAGAAAAAAAAACTATTTGAAAAATATGGAGCATTAAAACAACAATAAGGAAGAAAGATTAATTAGAAATTTTAACTAATTTCTCGTATAAACTAGGACTCCACAAAAAATAAGGATTAGAATGATTGTATTATTTAGTACCTTGACAGGCACTTCAATTGATTCTAACAAAAAAACATTCAAATCATCATTTTTGCATTTTAATTTTTTTGATGAAATTCTTCTAAATACAAGAAATATTCGACAAAGATATGGTAACTATCGATATCCATATATAAATAACAAATATGAAGTTTTTAGCAACCTATTATTAATTCGGTTTACATAATGGGCAGTGTGTATGTCTTTTGGCAAATTTTTAGTAAAGGTTAATTATATTGTTATAAAATACTTATGTATCTTTTTGTGCAGAACATATATCATTGATAAAGACAATAAGACATTTTCCACCAAGTACCCTTGTTACTTAACAGTTACATAATAGTACATTATGATACAAGTACGGTAAGCTGGACATTATAGTCGAGGTGTTTATAGGCACGAGGCGAAGCCGAGTGCTCATAATAAACAAGATTGCACTTCAACAAATAAGAAATTTATAAAAATTAGGAACTAAAGCAGTTTATAAAAATACATTTATAAAAATAAGGTACATTTTCTCAGGTTTATTTTCGCCAAAAAAAGTACATTGATAACCTTCTCCTTTTTGAAGTCGGTTAAAAAATCACATCTCACGAATCAGAAAAACGTTTTCATGCTGAACTTGAAACTCTTTGCTCGAATTCTATGAAAATGTTTAAATTTTGCATCTGTGGCATTGGGCTATTGAGCGGTTGTGATTGGTGTAAAGTAAAAATCACTAGTGCTTGAAAATACATCATTACGATACAGATTTCGATGTCATAAGAACCGCATTATTAGCAAATGCATTGAAAAGTACTATTACGGTGTGTTTAGATAACATAAATAAACAATACCATGTTCATAAAAACCCCTTTCGACTATTATGGTTTTATGTTTATACCTTCGGCCCTTGAGTTATTGCCAGCATATTAAACATATTACCAACGTATAATACATAGTAAAATCTTTATATAGATTAATGAGAATGTTACATTGGAGTCATTTTATATTAGCGAATAAAGTTTAATTTCATGTCAATTTTTTTTTTAACCCTATTTCATATCGTTGCCTTTTTTATTAATTAAGTTTTGTACAGTTGCATGATTGATCCTGATCCATTAGCATAATTATTAGTAGCAAAATCCCTTACGTTAATATAATTATTTACGTCGCTATTTCATCTTTTAATTTATATTCAACGTCACTTTAACAAGGCTTAAATGAAATACCTACTATAATTTATTTAGTAGCAAAGAGATGAAAGTTAAGGGAAATAACGACTGAACGCAAGGTATTTAGACAGCATTATCATGATGTAAAACGATTTAGCCCAGCTGTTAGCCAAAAACAAAAACCTAAGTATATTTATTATATTTAGTAGAAAGACTGAGTACTCATAGTCACTTCTGGCATAGAAAGAGAAGACACACTTCATAATTCTATCTCAGGCGTATCTAGGGTGACCAACTTTTTAGTTTTTATACAATTGTGGGACACCAACCTAGTATTTCCGACACAAACCTGTAGTATTTCCGACTCACGGTCAACCGTGATGCTTTGCACAGGAATATGCTCTCTAATATATGGTTAATCAGAGTCGCAACAGTTCTATCAGGGTTATAAGGAAATAAGCGTCTTAAGCCTGAAGACACCGAACAAGTAGGTTTTAAGTATTCCACCTACCGTGTTTTACTATAATATACTCGTAGTATGGATTATTAATGTTACAAATATACTCTGATCGGAAAGAGATGCAATTAAATCTATGATTTTTACATACAACCCGATCCAGACATTTGGCCGATTAAAAAATCTTTAATACTGAATCTCTTATACTTTTACCCCTCTAAAACAATATTTTATAGATTGATAACGATGAATAAAAAGCCTTTTTATCAATGTTTTGGTGTTTCAATTTAGCCAATACCTATATATACGACCTCCATCTCAAGTAATAGTTTAAAAACTAAAAAACACGCTTTTCATGTATTGTCATCAGAACTCAGAGTGTGTGCAAAATTTCATCCTAATCGAAGACCGGGAAGTGGGTCAAAAGATTTTCTTACATACATAGTTACAAGCGAAGCTAATAAAGCGTGTTAAAAACGATACAAGCTTCTTGTGCAAAGAATACTTGCCATACAAACTTCATTTAAATCTCTCGCTACGCTCCTTCACTTGCAAGTAAGTCATCTATGGTCCTAGATTTAAAACCTTCCTTTACTTACTAATTGCATAAATTTATTTAATTATCTATTTTTGTTATTTTTGTATTTTTTTTCTTGGCCGGAAAGGGGAAAAGACTAAAACAGTTCTACGAGAGAACAACCAGCGCCCTCAAAAGCTACGCATTTTTGAACAAATCTACAGTACTACCACTTTTATAAGTTACATCTGCATTGTTCGATGGCGCAGAATAGTGCAACCGACCGCCGACTCGGCCCGAATGAGAACATCAGTGAAATAATGAACTTATTGCTACAACATAAGACTTTAAATCCAAAAGCAGTAAGACTATTGCTATCTCGCTCACATCACTTGTACGCCTGCCGAGAATGGCCGAGACGCAGCATGGCACGTACTCATCAGCCAATAGCAAACGGGTATTTTAGCACCATGCAAAAATTTGATGTCTGCGCAGGTACATCGGTGTTCTTATAAAAGTGGTAGTACTGTACCTTGTTTCAAGAGTATTTTTACATTTTGTACCTCTACAAAAAATAGAAAGAATAAATCGTGATCAGGCTTTTTTTTTGTCTGTACTGCAGGCGCACGAATCTAAAAACAATAAAATGAAGTTCAAAAAAGATGCACCCATTCGACTTTAAATAAAAATCTTTGCTTTTGATTATTTGACTAAATAAACATGAGCCTAATTAAAGTTTGTCTTATTCTGTTTTTTCGACTATTATTTACATCACATTAAAATTAACATAATATAACACTATGATTATCACATTCTAGTAAAACTGACATGTCTTTTACGCCGCTTTGAACAATATATAATAATCGTTTGATTTACGTGTATAGTTATATTAGTGATGGGTCTAATTTGACAACTTATGGAACATATTTATTAGCTGTGTAGTTTTGGTTTCAGGATGGCAACTGTCCTGAATAAAATATGTATTAATTCATTTATTATTTATAGTTTGCGGTTGCTTTGTCATTCAACCAAACAAATTTATTTAATCTATTTTAAATGAGCTCCTCCTGACTTTGTAGGGCAGCAAGCCGAACTTAATCTATGCATTGCGTTATAATATTACCAAAATTTCATATTATATAAATAAATAAATAAATAAATAAATAAATATATAGGGACATATCACACAAATTGAGCTAGCCCCACAGTAAGTTGTGAACTTGTGTCGTGGGATACTAACTCAACGATACTATATTTTATAACATATACTTATATAGATAAACATCCAAGACCCAGGCCAATTTGAAAAAGATCGTTTTCCACTTTGACCTGGCCGGGGATCGAACCCGGGACCTCCGTGTCGCAGGCTGGCGTGTTGACCACTGCGCCACGGAGCTCGACAACAACGACAACTTATATCACTTATAACTATTTACCTACCCGTCTTCTATTTAATTTCAACTTGTTTTATAGAAGGTAGTTTTCAGTATCGTATATTATCTCATATAAGGCAATATTACCAATAAAATTCCCAACCCACCACAAGTTAGAATAGAACGTACTAATTTTGATCCCAACCTAAAGACCTGTCCACAGCCATTTTCCACTGTTTGTATCTCATGTCCCGTTCATCCTCGGTTATTCTCGGCACAAAAGTTGTTCCCGAAGCCATGGGGATGGGCAAGATCTGCGGGTTTTCTTTTAAGCCCCAATAAGCGGCTAGAGCAGCCCCCAATGCGGTGCTTTCTGCAAATCCTGCGCGTATCACATTTATCCCTATCAAATCTGCTTGCATTTGCATGACTAATGCGTTTGATGTCATTCCACCATCAACCTGAAATGGATAATTATCTAGCTGAAGAGTTAGGTTTCTTATAAATGTTAACTACTATGACAGATGTGAAATATCAATGTGGTGTGACGGCGTAAGAGATCATCGTGCAGTTGTCACAGCATTCAAGTCAGTTTTATTGCCAAAGCGGCAACAAATATATAACATATATATATATATATATATATATATGTATAACACGGAATTAAAGTCTAAAAATAAATGTGTAAAGGTAATAAGCAAAGCTACAAGGGATATAGGGATGGGTATAGGGCGAACTTATATCTTATTAGGCTTTGTCACATGCGGGAAAAAGACGGCAAATTAAAGCGTGCGGTGACAATAATTAAAGCATGCAAATACTCACTTAGTATTATTGATATTTACGAATGAAGTTTACACTTCACTTAATGTAACCTTTTTAATATTTTTGCGGATAACACATAAAAGCAGGCCAAGGAAAAAGCAAAACCAGTACCAGCTTTTCTTGTTAGTACGTTAATTGTGCAGATGGCGCATGTGCAGAAGGAAATTTTTGTAGGGAACCATGCGAGGTAAACGATCACACACACGGCAGACTCGAATGGCCTAAGAATGTTATATCATGTTCTCATCGTTGTGTTCAAGTTAATCTGAGCACTATTAACGAGGCAAAAAGAGTTCAATTAAGTTGAGCAAAAATTAGGAGTCCGTAAAAAATTGCATTTATGTAACACGAGGAATAAAAATTTTGCCTATAATCATCATTATTGGGGGAACGCTGCGTTGTTGATGCTGCTTTTAGTTAAGCGTATTTCCGGTTACAACCTAACCTGTGATGCATCGAAACCCAGGGTCCGGGGTTGGCCCGGGGTAAACACTGTAATGAAATCGAAACTCACGTGAACGAATTCGCGGGAAACAGCTAGCTAGATATACCGCTAGATTTACCGTTTCCTACCGAGAATTACCGTGTATTTATTTTTACAAAGGTAATAATAAAACATCGATTAAAAATTTTAAGCGTGCGACTAAATTGCTAATTGAGCGACCAGAAATGCAAAGGAGACTTTTGGCTAAACCTCCATATAACAAAACAACTAAGCTACAGATGACAGAGGAAACCTAACCTAGTTTTCCTTGTGATCGAAACAGGAACGGAGGGAGTCCCCAACTTACGACGAAACCCGCAATAGAAAACGACTTGACATCAGAGTAGATTTGAGTGGTAGATTTGTTCAATTTCTTCATAATGGCAGTTAGTCGATTATTTTGCATTTCCGTTACCCAAATTCATTAATTTTACACAGAATTACATTTGAATTCGATTAAATGCTTCGCTTTTTATAATGGTTCGTTTCGTCTGTTTTCGCCACAAATATTCATTCACCATATTTATAGTATTACTTGAGAAACATTATATTTTTTACATAGGTAGGTGTTTTAAAGATTTTAGTTCTCAGTTTACCAATGTAACTAACGAGGGCACAAAGTTCGTAGAATTATTTATATAAATTTTTACACAAAATCCTTAAAATGGGGCAAAATTTGACTATGAGGTGACTCGTCAATGCGTTAATATTAACTTGGGTGAAAAGCGTCCCGTTTTTGCTATTTCGTTTTGGAATCCCAAAAAGGGCATTTAAGTGTTAAATGTGTGTAGGCCAAATCCTCTGACTGCTCTGGCCAATATTGGCTCTGGTAGTAGAGAGGGTCGTGCTCCTGCAGTGGAGCCTTAAAAAGACCATATATATAAGTGTTAAATACCTTCAGTAGCTGCAGTGGAATACCGCAATCCTCGTTCATGGCATCCAGAATGTCCCTAACTTGGTAACACACGGCCTCCAGAGCTGCTTTCACTATGTGGTTCGAGTTTGTGTCTTCGGTTATTCCACAGATCACCCTGTTAGAAACATTACGTAATTTAGTATTAAACTAGTAACATTAGATTATTGAATGAAAAATTTGTTCGTGTTTCAATGATGAGATCCGAATAATGAAGAAAGTTTCTTGTTGGCTTACATCAGCCGACTAACGGCACCCCTCATTTTATTTATTTTACTTCAAAATCAGACCAAATTGATAAAATCTAATTCAGTATTTTTGATATAACTTTATACAGAACGCCCATTTTTACTCTTTGGGTACGGAACCCTTAAATCTACGTTTAAGAATCCTGTCTTCAATAAGGCGCACAGCACGCTAAAATACTTATTTATACAACTCAGTTAACACCATCGACACCTTAAATTCCCTAACAAGCAGAGGTTTTCACTCAATTAGCCCTCTAGTAAAGTAAAGTAAGCCAAGGCTAGTATAAGATAGCTCTATTATAATAAAATACGCTTTGGTATCCTGCCTTCAATAAGGCGCATAGCCCGCTAAAAGCCAGGACGATCACGACTCTGCCATCTACTTCGACCGTCTTTGTTAAACCCATCGACGCTTAAGAGCGTATACTAGCAGTATTTTTTCAATATGGTTTCCATACAAATGTATTTCTCTATTTTCTCGCTGAAAACTGATTCTAGAGCCACAATTCTTTTTTCATAAAATCTAGTACTAAAATAGGAATGCCCCTATTTTTTATTTTTTCCAAAAAAAACCGTTTTTGTAATTTTTTTTTCTTTTAAACAGGTTTTTAGAAAAAAAAATAAAACATAGGGACATACCTATTTTAGTAATAGATTGTATGTAAAAAGAATTGTGCCTCTAGAAGCAGTTTTCAGCGAGAAAATAGAGAAATACTTTTGTATGGAAAACGCACTGCTAGTATACCCTCTTAAGGCGTCGCCTAAGGCGATTCTAAGGCTAAAATTCAATAACAGCCGAAGTTGTTACTCAATCAACCCGAGCAGGCCTATAATAAGATATAGCTATAATGAGAACAAATCTACGTTTTGGCATTCTGCCTTAAGGCGCATAGCCCGCTGTAAGACGTGACGAACATGACACTGCCATATGTATTTTAATTCTATAGAAATAAGTACAGGGGACACTAGATGAGACCATCCGGAGTCAAATCTGGCAAGCGCTTTGGCAAGCTAAGTTTCAAAAAGTCACCGTTAGATGGCAGTAGGTTCACTGCCTGTATGTAAGCGTAAAAAGTATAGTACGCATTTATTTGAAAGTTTATTTAAAATTATCGAAAATGCATTTGTAGTTAGTTTAATATGAATATCTATTAAATAAAGCACGTACGAGTAGCGCTATCTGTGTAAAGTTGGGGCGCTGCTCTAGTTTGTATGCAGCTTTGTGGCGTTTCAAAGATGATACTACAATGGTTAAACCTAACGACTTTTTATAATTCTCTAACAAGCCGAGGTTTGCACTAAACCAGCCTTGACAAAGCTAGTTTAAGATAGAACTATAATGAAGAATAATAAATCCTCTGGCATCTTGTCTATAATAAGGCTCGTAAAACACCATGAATAACGGGACGAACGCAACATTGATCCTCTTTGGCGAACTTAGCAACATTTTCAAATATTTCGCGTCTTCCGACAAATTGAGATTGTCACTCAACCTGTCCCTAAAGGGCTAGCATACATTTAATAATTTTCAACATACCCTTAGCCGGGTGACTCAGCCCGTCGATATGAACAACTATTTCTATGGGACCATAGCCTGGGAACTCATTTTTGTTTTCGTTTTTTTTTTTTCATATAAAAGTGTTCAGCCGTCCAGGTGTTTCCCAGCATTGGTTCCATAGGAAAAGTTTGACAGGCTGAGTTGTATATAATATTAGGATAATAACTAACCCTCGGGCATCCTGCCTCCAATAAGGCGCGTACAGCCCGCTGAATGCAGGGACGAAAATAACGCTGCCATCTTCCTTAGCGGACTCGGCTAAAGTCTGCGAATCCTTGGGATTCTCCAACAAGCCGAGGTTGTCCCTCAACCAGCCCAAAGCTGCACCCGCAATGGCGACCTGGAATTATAAACAGAGGAAAATAAGTTACGATATTTATATATTGAGTAATTTACCGTGTGGTTTCCGGCAGAGTAGAATAGGACCGTTCCAAGTCTTTCCATGGATGTCGTAAAAGGCAACTTAGGAAACACAAGCTACACAAAGCTAAACATCAAAGAGACCTCCAACCCGTGTGTCCGTGGAGAGTGTAGGCCTTATCCTCTGATAAGGACACTTTAATCTGATATTGGTACAGTAAATTTGGATAATATTTTATGAAATAAAAGTCTATTTGGAAAATGCTAAAATAATAATAATATAAATGATGGGAACCTCGTGAAAGCCGAGAAAGATAAGCAAATCAAATATCTTGACTTGGCTCGCGAGGTTGTCGACATGTGGGATGTAGACTCAGCGATCATTGTGCCGATAGTCGTGACAGCCCATGGCTTAATTGCCAAGAGCCTCGACCAGTACCTGAAGAGGCTCTCGTTAGGCGGCTGATATAGGGCTTGATTCAGAAAGCAGTTCTCCTGGACACGGCCCGTGTTGTTAGGAGGTTCCTCTCCCTGGAGCCCTGACCGCCGGTAGCTTGGACCCTGTTCCCGATACCGGTGGGCTACTATTTTTTATATTTTTAAATGTTTATTTTTTGTATAAATATTTGAAAATGTATGAAATATGTGCATAAATAAATAAAGGAAATAATAATATAAATGATACCTTTATATCTTAAAGAGATAAAAATTACATATGAACTAATGCAATATTCAAAAATGCTTTTCATAGTTAGTTTTAATATGAATATTAAAACTAACTATAAAATATATCCATTATTGGCTTTATGAACTAGATTTAAGTTATGTTATTTTCTTTTAAGAGTCCCACGTAAAGCCGCAATCCCATACAAACGTAGTTTCGTTTTAGTTTTACAACAGTTAAGAGGCTTACATCAGCGAAACTAGCGACACCCGCTATTTAATTCTTGTACTTCAAAATAAGAACATATTTAAAAAATCTACGTAAGTATTTCCTTAGTAAATTACTTGTAGTGTTTTTTGTTGAACTTTTCGTCAATATTATCATTTCCGATTGAGAGAATTACTCATTATCGCCAAAAGTGGCCGTTTTTGGCGTTAATCAGTAGTTCTCTTGATTTACCAAATGTAAAATAATTAAAAGCAAAACTAAAAATCCTACAAGTCATTAACTAGTGAAGTACTTACGTAGATTTTTTTAATTTGAACTTATTTAGTAGTAAAAGAAATAAAACCAGGGGTGGCGCTAGTTAGCTGGTGTAAGCGCCTTAAGCCAATCTCAACCAAATTTCGTACATACGACCGGATAAGGCATATTGATGTTTATAATCAGATTTCAATTTTAAAAACAATACCTATACAAAATAACAGCGAGTACAAGTTTTCGATATAATACTTCAAATCGCTGTAATGTTGTAACTTGTATAGGTATTGTTTTTAAAATTGAAATCTGATTATAAAATGCCTTATCCGGTCGTATGTACGAAATTTGGTTGAGATTGGCTTAGCTGTTGTAAAACTAAAACGAAACTACGTTTGTATGGGATTGCGGCTTTACGTGAGACTCTTAAGGGCTGTGGATTATGTAATAAACAAAAATAAAATATCTATTTATATACGTCGTAGCGCTATCTGTGGGTATAGTTGAGGCGCAACTCCATTTTTTATGAAACTTCGTATTCATGTCAAAGATGATACCATCATGATTTTAGTAACACCTGGGGTCCAGTACACAGTAGCAAATAAAAATAAGCATTATTGATGTTTCTAATGTCATTTTTACTATATAGAAAAATAATGTGTAATGAATGTGTTACGCAAATACTTCTTCTAATCATAAATATTGGTTTATAACATATTTTGTTACGCCATATACTTTATTATCAGTATATTAGACACAGGTTATTAGCAGATTATGCTATATGAAAATAAAATACTTACTCATCCTTATCTAAGTAGTACAGTGACAGTTCGTCCATAAAGATAGTACCGTAGTTCGTAAGTCCGTAATAAGTATTAACTATAAACATTTCAATGCAATTCTAAATAATATTATCAATGCGAAACTGAGTTTCTTGTTACGCTTTAACTACTGACCCGATCATCATACAATTTCGCATAAACGTTAGCTTTATTTTTGTGAGATATATGTAAATGTGCTATATCCAGAAAAAATTCTGACTAGGTATATCTCATTCAAGCAAATTTTTGTGGAAATTATTTATTGTAAAAAGTAAGAGGGAATTAACCACACATTTAACCACTATATCTTTTGAACAATTATTGACTTTGTGAAAAAAAATGGTTTTAGTGTCCTCTATGTCATTTTTGAAGACACGCTGCACGTCTTAGTAGATTCGGAATAAAATGGCTCTGACATACGGACAGACAGGCTGACATGACGAATCTATTAGGGTTCCGTTTTTGCGATTCAGTTACGGAACCCCAAAAATTGCTCAGCGAATGTCTCTAATGTCTACTTTTAGTGTAATCAGAAAAAGGTGACGCAATGATTACATCTTTGAGATACCATCAGCCGTCTGGATGTCCTCAGTATATTTCCACGAGTTCAATTTATTTCAATTAATGAATGCTTCAATTTATACGTAGTACTTGTGTTAGTCAATTGTGTTGGCGCTTGTTTGGCTTCAGACGCCCTTCAAAAGACGCCCTTCAAACTGAATGTAATTGTGTACGTTTAGTTAATCTCAGCACGTTATTTGTGTTATGTTTGATCTATTTATGTTGTATGTATGGAGAATATGCACGCATATTTTTTTTTATTTGCTTAAAATAAATCCTTATTAGCCACTGTAAACAAATAAGAAAGAATTTCCAAAATATCTTAATCAGCAACGATGATGTGATAGTTTAAAGTTACAATTAGAAAGAGAAGACCGATATGGACTATGATGTCAAAGTTTATATCAATATACAGATCTGTGGTGGTATCTATACATTTGTTTGAAAATAGCGTTTTTGCGAGTGAGATAGACATATTTTTGAAAACTGGTTACATATCATTCATTTTTCAACCAATATTTATTCTGTGTTCACTGTTAGCACTTTATTTGTTTTGAATAATTTTATGGATATACTGGTTAGATAACAAAATATATTTTTTCATTCACATTCCCTATTACCACCACGCGATAAATTGACTCCTACTCTTCATCTGTCGTGGCGTGTTTGGAAATCTACATGTCTTGTTATTTTCCGGTGACATGTGCATATACATACACAATATTATTATGCTCTCCTAAGATAAGTATACTATATCGTACAAGAGTTAACAGTATTTATCACAGGATACAGGGGAAAAATATATTTTATGAATAAAATAATAAATCATGGCTATTAAATACTTACAGAGCCTTCCAACGCGTAGGCAGGCTGACTGTTTTTGCCCAACTGATATCCAACAGTGGTTAAAAGTCCCCGACTTGAGTTTACGCGAATATCACCCGTATTGTAAAGAACAAAGCACCCAGTCCCGTATGTTGCCTTAGCCTGTCCTTTTTGAAGGCACATTTGTCCGACCAACGCTGACTGCTGATCGCCGAGACATCCCGATATCGGAATAGTCTTCAGAGGCCCATCAGCTATGTGGCCATAGATCTGAAATAATAAGTTATTTATTGTAACACGCTTGAAAATAATATAAAGAAAGTTTTAATGAGGATTTCATGTATGCCGTATGGACAGATTAGAATAGGACTACTCCAAGCCTTCCCGTGGATATCGTACAAGGCGACTTAGGAAACACAAGTCAACAAAGCTTATAAACATCAAATAAACCTTTCCAACTAGTCTAACCAACGTTCAGAGTGTAGGCTAAACCCTTCTGACTGCTTTGGCTAATATATGCATCTGGTAGTACAGATAGGGTCGTGATGTGGACAGGAAAGACCTGATGATGAGGGAATTATGATCTGAAGTTTGTAAGGGCGTCGCGTACGGTTAGGTGGTTATTGGGCAATAATGTGTCAGTTGTTGCTTGTCAAATATTATTCAATCACAGCGGCTTATCGGAGTCTACGATTCAGTGCTACCATCTTATGGTCAGCATAGCAGACACCTTCTTTGTAATGGTTTACATTATCTATGGCATGTTTCATATATCTTTTGGCCGCAGTTTTGACCGTCTTTATAGTTGCATGTGTTTATTCCGAACCTGATCTATGCCAAGTCTTGTCAAATCTATTTAATACTTATTAAGTGCTTTAAAAACATACTTATGTTCACAAATATGAAAACTTGTTGATCAATATTGACTACCAGCGGTCGGCAACGCGCGGCACGCAAGCCGCATGCGGCCCGGGACCTATATTTGCGGCCAGTGCTGGTCTTAAAAAAATAGTGAGAAAGCCACCTATAACGAGAAAGCCAAAAAAGGCTTCTTGAGACGGCGATATTGTAACAATTTATAACCATAAAGACGAAAAAATTTTACTTACTTCAGCGCTGGATTTGATATTCGGCAGCACAGATTTAGGTACTTCAAAAAATTTTAGCAATAGCGGATCCCAAGTAAGAGTCTCGATGTTCATCAGCATCGTCCGAGACGCGTTAGTGACGTCGGTCACGTGGACACCTCCCGATGGACCACCTGGAACAAAGCTCAGTTTAACAATATCCCTATGGAGGTAGCAGTTGCCAAGCAGACTCCCC